>OV656766.1:12051107-13301107 GCA_927399505.1 Luperina testacea | reverse complement strand
AAAACCGGCCAAGTGCGAGTCGGACTCGCAAACGAAGGGTTTCTTACCACAAGGCATAAAACGCTGAAAAAAACGTTTCTTTTATACCCCTTTAAATTTTAACTTTATTTTATTTTTATTATTTGTTGTTATAACGGCAACAGAAATACATTATCTGTGAAAATTTCAGCTATAGCTATCACAGTTCATGAGATACAGTCTGGTGGCAGACGGACAGACAGACAGTGGAGTCTTAGTAATTGGATCCCGTTTTTACTCTTTGGGTACGGAATCCTAAAAACTAACAAAATCTTCAGCTTTATTATTGGTATAGACACATAGTCGTAGATACGAGGGTAACACTGAAAGTTCTTAGAAAATCAAAAACTGAACAAACTAGCAAGTTATTAGTTTTATTATATCGTTTACAAGTGGCCAGTTCTAAAAACTTTCAGTGTCGCCCTCGTAATGCACTGAAAGATTTCACTTAAAACTTACTATCAACCATTAAAATTTTAAACCACCGGGAATAACCAAAATTAGAACGCTGTCAGCCAAAAAGGGCATAACATTTTAATTCTCATGACATATCACTAATGATTAATATTGAGTGTTATTCTTTGTATTAATTGCATGAGCATAATTTAAGCCTATTTAATGCTCTCACCTCAGACCAAATAAAAAACCAAAAGAAAGAAAAGCCAGTTTCGTAAACGTTTCGTGAGGTGTAGTTTGATTGTAAATGGTGGTAAATGAGTGTGTGTGAGCGTGTATTTACAGAACGGAGGTGTAGTTTTTGCATGCTTCACTGTAGGTATTGTCCGCAGTGCTATGTCTTGGCTTTTTATTTGGTCTGAGGCTCTCACTGCTGGATATAGGCTTTCTCTCTGTGAGAGGGAGTGGGCCGTAATTCACTACGCGGGTACAGTGAATTAATACGTCGCCGTCGTGTTTAAAATACTTACACAGTGCTTCATTAGAGCTCTGTTCACCATCATTGACATCTGTGCAGCTGATGATGGTACACACTTTCCGTGCGTTCAAACATATGCATGTATTGCATGGTTCGTCTGACGGCAGCTTCTGATATTCCACGCAGTCTTGTTTTAAGAAATTGTTCGCATTCCAGGATTTTTGTTCTAGTCGTCCGAAAGGCCATTTCAATGGAGCTGCAAATAAAAAGTATGACTAGAGTCAATGGCGGATCCAGGGGCTTACTCTCTAAACTAATTTTAATTCCAATGAGATGCCAATATGATTACAATGTTAATTTTACAGTCACGTGATTCGGTACTCTGAAAAACAATATTGTCAACAATTACCCCACTAGGTCAAGAGACTAGTCTGGACATGTAATTTTCCTTTGGCTGTTTTTTGTTAAATAAATAAACTCTGTTTGCTACAAAAAACATACTTACTTTTTTTGTCCCAATTATTATAACACTTCCTTTTTGTGCACAGCAATTCATGTCTATCGCAAATGCACTCATTTGGACAGTTCGGGTCAAAGTCCTCTGGGAAATACTTTTTCCCTGGAGTACATTTCTGTTTTGTGCCTTGGGTCATTTTATGATTATTATTGTTTTGAGTTCGAATATAAGACCGGAAGCTTTCTGGATTTGCGTCTGAAAAACGTAGGAAATAATGTTAAGAAAGAAAAAGGCTGTATTTGGCTAGCTAAAGAACACAATGGGTATGTACCAGGCCACTCAGAAAGTATTGCGAAAATAAGGTTTTATGTATGAGAGGCTGGCCAGTTATAATCTATTTTGAAAATATGATTAATTGTAAGTAAAATAGGTACGTTCCAATTTCAAAATTTTCCTCTACATTGTTTGCGTGCTAATTTAAATTATCGTCTCTTTAAAAACCGGTCAAGAGCGAGTCGGATTCGCGCACCGAGGGTACCGTACCATCATATTTTTAAGTGTTCATCGGCGAGGCCTATATTCGTCAGAGAATTTTAACACTGTGCACTGCGGTGTAGAATTTTGCAGTTTTATGTCAGCGCCATATCTTGACCGATAGTGAAACTAATGTAACTTTTGTTGATGATTTCTGAAAGTGTACTATTTAGAGACTTCGTTTTATTTTTTCTTTATTCTTTACATAAACCCTTTAAAAGTATTCTCTATGCTAAAATCCATACTAATATTATAAATTGGAAAGTAACTCTGTTTGTCAGTACGTTACCTTTTCACGCCCAAACCACTGAACGGATTTCGATAAAATTTGGCAGAGAGATAGATTGCATTTGACATTTTTCCACTTCAGCTGCGACACACCATTTTCATTCTATTGATCCAAAAGTTTGGACTGCTATAACGTTTTTATTGACTAATTCCTTTGACTTATCACTTTATCAGTTATCGCTTAGGAGAACCTGATTATTTTTTTAATTTTAAATCATAATGTGGCATCCATCACAGCTGAAGTGGAAACATCTCAACTAACTTTTGGAGACCACTGTCTCACTGTCAATTGTCCTTCAACGAGGTTTATTTTGGCTGTACTCAAGTCCGCTATGACAAACGCAATGATTACATACTCGTACGTTGACTTGACGTCAGATACCTTCAGTACAACATTTCGTCTTTGAAAGTAAAAAGTTTTCTAAAGAAACACAAAACGTTACGACACTTCTGTCACACCGACTCTAAAACTATGGTTATCTTTTACTACTTTGATAAATAAGAGAGAGATCTGGTGGGAAGGTACCTAATGAGAGCTCCAACTGAGTCCGGACTAATCGGGCAGACCCGAGAATTTAAACCTTCCCGCTTGTAATAATTTATGGGCACCACAATAATAGAGGCAGAGCCAAAGTATCAGTATTGCTATTCAACATGGCACTGCTGCCAAATTTTTGTATGCTTTTCCCGTTGACAGCGACGTGGATGAACTTTTATGAGCTCTCCCCTTTTTTATACGTGTACATTGTTTTTGTTGTTCTTAAGACCGTGTTAGCTTATAAATGACGGATATAGCAGAGTTAGTGTTAATTTTGATAGTACTTACGATGATCATAGTTTGATGGGCAAAGATTATCGGAACACATCCATGTTCTGCTGTAAGTGCACCGGCAGAAATTACAATCGTCTACTCGCTGAATTTGTCCTACTTCACATTCGAAATTCAACGAGTTTCGTGGCTTCGTGCGTTGCGTCGTGGCATCTGAAAAAAAAAGAAAGTATGTAGTGTGTGTGTGTGTGTTTGCCCTTATACTAATGGAGTCGGGGTCAAAGCAGCATAATGTCTCTTCTTGCACACATCTCTATTCTGCCGTGCTAAGCTCAAAAGCGGTATCTCAAAAAAAATTTAAAGTTGATTTTTGTGGCATATAGCTTAAAGAAATATGCATCCAATGAGCTCAGCCAAATAGTGGTATCTTAATAAAAAAGTCCTTAGAAAAGTGTTCCCTATCTCAGCTTCACCTCAAATCATTGAGAGAATAAAAGAAAAACTTAAATTTTCTCGAAACTAGCTTTTCTTGAGATACCGCTTTTGCCTTTAGCATGGCAGTATTACACGTCATCTCTGTTGTTTCTCCCTTTTTTAGTCAATTGAGTTTTCATAAAATCCTTCCATCGCTTCTTTGGTCTTGCTTCACTATTATATCCATCTAAATTCATACCTACTCAAAACTTTCCACACAACCTCTCGGTCACTGGCGCCACTTTTAGACTTCCACTCACATACTTATTTCTAATTTTATTCATTCGAGTAACACAACACCACACATCCTTTTTAGAATTTTCAACTCGGCTGCATGCAGTTCATTCCTTTTGTGTCTCAACCTTTTGATCCCTAAAAGATAGCAGGTCTAACAATATTTGATTACATCGCTTCTTTATTTTTCTTGTAAA
Source organism: Luperina testacea (assembly GCA_927399505.1). NCBI lineage: Eukaryota > Metazoa > Arthropoda > Insecta > Lepidoptera > Noctuidae > Luperina > Luperina testacea. Next base: position 13,297,262 of record OV656766.1, on the reverse strand, counting down.
CTTGGCTTACCGGCTATTATTTTACAATCCTCAGATAACTTTTTCAAAACTACTAACAGTGTAGATTTTTAATAATAGCCATGTTAAGAAGATAGTAACAGGTATTTTGTGATCATTTCAACTGGCTATCATTACGGTTAAAGAGAATATAAAAAACTTACTTATTATTGGTTTCCTCGTTGTCGTCGTGGTATCATCTATACAGTTATATCTTAGTCGACACTCGATTCTTCTCCAGACACTACAATAGCAATATTCACATTTTCCCCTGTCGAATCGGCTTCCTATGTAGCAACCTCTTCTGGGTGAATTCGCTGGAAATCGTATGAATAAATTATTCCAAAGGAAGATTTTTGTAATGAAGTTACTATAACTACCTAGTAACGTCAAATTGAAGATCTAATTTTAGAATTGAGGGTTTATTATTAAAAATATAAGGTGGTGACTATGAACAAATGTGAATAAATGAGTTATTAATTTGTCATGCCGAAATTCCGAAAAGAAATTCGTATTCAACCATTTTTAAATGTGATGGTATTCAAGTCAGGCTACAATTTATTTGAGAATAATCTTTGTTTTGCTGTTCAACGATTTACGATGTTACTGAGCTGGTAAAACCATCCTCCACACGAGCGATGCCGCGGGCTTATTATTATTATAAAAATAATAATTACGTGGCCATCTGGTATCAGGTTTTTCTGTAAGAAAAAACTCGGAATTAATTTTAAATATACATGGGTTTATTTATAAACAATTATTAAAGTTAATTGTCGTTTAAACGTCATCAAAAATGTGTGGTTAAACGCAACGTTTAAGAATAAAGGGGTAAGCGTTTTTAAATGGGAATGTATGGGAAAAACGAATCCATGGCAGATACAAGAAAACTGTCTTAAGAATTTATGAGGCCTTTTTTCTTTTATGAAAACAATTTTGGCAGAAGTCGTTTTTGGTCTAGTGTGAGTGGTTAACAAACGAGTGACCAAATTTTATTTTTAATTAGTGTTTGCACGTCCGTCAGCGTGGATGTCGTAAAATATCTCACGGAAATGTATTTAGTACCGGTATTTAAAGTATTTCAGTAAATTACATTCGGTAGGTATAGCCTTGTGACAGTGAGACGGGCTGATAGACAGACGTCGTGGTCTTAGGAATTGCGTCCCGCACCCACCCCGCACCCCGCACCCCGCACCCCGTACCGGAGGGTACGAAACCCTAAAAGATAAATTATATCGTTAATAGTACTTACGCGACTTGGGACACGGATTTCTTTCACAGATACGTTTGCGGTCTTTAGTACAGTAGCACCAGTTACAGTTATCTAATCTGAATCTTTCGTGAGGCAGGCAAATTTTGGGTGCCGCTGAAAAAAAAACGCACTTACTAATATTTATTATGATACAAAGAAGAATCAAATTACCGGCGGAACTTCACAAACGTGAATCTGATGATAAAGTCCACCGTCCATTGCTACGTTAAATGTGCACAGAGAGGTTTGCCACGTTTGCTACGCGTTTTAGGTATTTGTTTGCCTGCCACGCATTCGTGCATAGCGCATGCGTTAGTCGCAATCGACGAACTCGCTGTATTTTGTAAGCTAAGTACACGTTCGTAGCTTAGCTTTGGGCTGCTATGGAGCGGCGCCTTTAAATCTTTAAGAGCTCATAGCAGGCTTTTAATTTCTTTGTTTTATTTTCAAGAAGTCTGATTCACTTTAAACATATTAAATCTAAGATTTGTACCACGGAGGATTGGCGTTTTCTTCATGTCTCATTTAAGGATTTTAACAAAAAATAACATGACTTACGCGTAAATCGCAGTAATTCTCTTTTGTCAGATAGGTCACCTAAAAAAAAGAAAAGATCGTTTATCAATTTAATATGTCGCAGTGTTGTTGCTGTGTGATGTTTTTGATTATTAGCACCGTTATCCTATATTACTAACCGGAAACGTCAAGTAGTGCACTTGGGTGAGGTTGTTATAGGAAGTGGCAACACTGGGTTGACGGCTGTCGTTTGTCGTGTGATATTTGATATTTTTGACGTTTGTGATCGTTAAGATTAGACGTTATAAGCTCATGGAGCTTATTTTGTGTCGAGTCGCGCTTGCGAAAGGTTGTTTTACCATCCTATGTTTATCGAATTCACCGCGTTTCCATATTGTAATATGAGTACATCAGTCTAATCAAGTGATACTCGTATTTTTTTATTCGCGAACTTTAGTGCATTAATAGACGTCTCTTCTTGTTTTGAATATTAATTCGGTTACCCATCATGTGCGACCATTCTGATAACGAAGAAACCGAAATACTTTCTAATATGTCTGTAAATCCATGCTCACATATCATAAAAGTCTTAGGAATGGGCATGGTTGGCGTGGTGTCTGCCCAACCCTGCAGGGAATACATACACGTAGTTAGGAGACAGATTGTTTACCGTGCCTGCGACTCACTTCGTCGCAGAAGCCCAGTCCCCTATTGAATGACAATTGTGATTTGAAAATACGGCCAATTTAAGCCACACATTCCGTAATTTTGTTAATTTTTGTTAGGGTTGGCACTTTAAATGAAATTATGCAGCATATAATGAGCTAACAGACTTAACATAATATTAATAATATATACATGTATATAAAAAAGAAGGAAAAGAACCATAGGGCATCAAAAAATTCGTCCGCATCGCTGTAAACAAGATAAGTGCCCATAAGGCTGACAGTATTGCCACGTTGTATTGTGATGCCGATTCTTTGGCTGAAAAATAAGCCAGCCCACTGGTCTCATGAAGTGTCGCCCATGCACTTGGCGATAGGGTGGCACAAGGGTGTCGACACATGTTGCATCTCACACCAAAAGCTGGCCTAACTTCCAGGGAATTATGGTCATTCCGTCTGGTCTCTTCCCATCGTCGCGTGGCAAGCAGTTGGGTTTTAACACAGCTGGCACCCTGGCGGTGATAAGTACGAAGGATGATGTCATTAACGCTGGCGAGCCGTGGTATCCAGCCTGCGCTCTTACTGCAAGATAGGTCATGGTGTCCGAGGCAGTCGATAGCTTCACCGCACTGGCAGCGACTCGGAGCCCCACAAGGACCACCCAAACGCAGACAAGTAGTGAGCCGGAAAGTGGTATCGCCCAGCATAGTGCGTATGTTGGGTGACAGAAGCGCCTAAAGCCAGAGGCCCGAACACCATTCTCCCACAGTCAGCAGGCGTGCACGCTCAGCAGTATTCAACAATAATAACAATGTACACGTATAAAAAGGGAGGAAGAGCTCGTAGGGCTTAAAAAATTTCATCCGCATCGCTGTCAACGGGAACTCATTGCCTTCCAATACAGATCTCTCTCTTTCTTAGGGTGTTGGAAGGCAATGAGAGCTCCAACTGAGTTCTTCCCCTTACATATAATTTGACTGCACTACGAAAAATAGAGGCAGAGCACTGGCCTTTTTATTAGCCAAAGAAGAGTATTGCCACTCAACGTGGCACTGCTGCCAGCTTTTTGGATGCTTTTCCCGTTGACAGCGATGCGGATGAACTTTTTGACGTCCTGTGAACTCTTCTCCCCTTTTTATACGTGTACATTATTTTTATTGTTGTTTAAGACTGTGGTAGCTTCTAAATGATGGGTATAATAGAGTTAGTGTTAATTTTGATAGTACATACGATGATCATAATTTGATGGGCAAACATTATCGGAACACATCCATGATCTGCTGTAAGTGCACCGGCAGAAATTACAATCGTCTACTCGCTGAATTTGTCCTACTTCACATTCGAAATTCAATGAGTTTCGTGGCTTCGTGCGTTGCGTCGTGGCATCTGAAAAAAAAAAGAAATTGTAAGTATCATTTACTTGTTTTAAACATCATCGTCCTCCTGCCCTTATACTAATGGAATCGGGGTCGAAGCAGCATGTCTCTTCTTGCACACATCTCTATTACACGTCATCTCGGGAGTTTCTCCCTTTTTTAGTCAATTCAGCTTTCATAAAATCCTTCCATCGCTTCTTTGGTCTTGCTTCACTATTATATCCATCTAAATTCATACCTACTCAAAACTTTCCTTACGAAATGTTACTCGTTTCTCCACAGCACATGCCCACACCATGACAAAAGCTTTCCACACAACCTCTCGGTCACTGGCGCCACTTTTAGACTTCCATTCACATACTCATTTCTAATTTTATTCTTTCGAGTAACACAACACCACACATCCTTTTTAGAATTTTCAACTCGGCTGCATGCAATTCATTCCTTTTGTGTCTCAACCTTTTGATCCCTAAAAGATAGCAGGTCTAACAATATTTGATTACATCGCTTCTTTATTTTTCTTGTAAACTTGGCTTACCGGCTATTATTTTACAATCCTCAGATAACTTTTTAAAAACTACTAACAGTGAAGATTCTTAATAATAGCCATGTTATGAAGATAGTAACAGGTATTTTGTGATCATTTCAACTGGCTATCATTACGGTTAAATAGATTATAAAAAACTTACTTATTATTGGTTTCTTCGTTGTCGTCGTGGTATCATCTATACAGTTATATCTTAGTCGACACTCGATTCTTCTCCAGACACTACAATAGCAATATTCACATTTTCCCCTGTCGAATCGGCTTCCTATGTAGCAACCTCTTCGGGGTGAATTCGCTGGAAATCGTATGAATAAATTACATATTCCAAAGGCAGATTTTTGTAATGAAGTTACTATAACTACATAGTTACGTCAAATTGAAGATCTAATTTTAGAATTGAGGGTTTATTATTAAAAATATAAGGTGGTGACTATGAACAAATGTGAATAAATGAGTTATTAATTTGTCATGCTGAAATTCCGAAAAGAAATTCGTATTCAACCATTTTTAAATGTGATGGTATTCAAGTCAGGCTACAATTTATTTGAGAATAATCTTTGTTTTGCTGTTCAACGATTTACGATGTTACTGAGCTGGTAAAACCATCCTCCACACGAGCGATGCCGCGGGCTTATTATTATTATAAAAATAATAATTACGTGGCCATCTGGTATCAGGTTTTTCTGTAAGAAAAAACTCGGAATTAATTTTAAACATACACGGGTTTATTTATAAACAATTATTAAAGTTAATTGTCGTTTAAACGTCATCAAAAATGTGTGGTTAAACGCAACGTTTAAGAATAAAGGGGTAAGCGTTTTTAAATGGGAATGTATGGGAAAAACGAATCCATGGGAGATACAAGAAAACTGTCTTAAGAATTATGAGGCCTTTTTTCTTTCATGAAAACAATTTTGGCAGAAGTCGTTTTTCGTCAAGTGTGAGTAGTTCATAAAAATGAGTTAACAAACGAGTGACCAAATTTTATTTTTAATTAGTGTTTGCAGGTCCGTCAGCGTGGATGTCGTAAAATATCTCACGGAAATGTAGTACCGGTATTTAAGGTATTTCAGTAAATTACATTCGGTAGGTATAGCCCTGTGACAGTGAGACGGGCTGATAGACAGACGTCGTTGTCTTAGGAATTGCGTCCCGCACCCACCCCACACCCCGCACCCCGTACCGGAGGGTACGAAACCCTAAAAGATAAATTATTTATCGTTAATAGTACTTACGCGACTTGGGACACGGATTTCTTTCACAGATACGTTTGCGGTCTTTAGTACAGTAGCACCAGTTACAGTTATCTAATCTGAATCTTTCGTGAGGCAGGCAAATTTTGGGTGCCGCTGAAAAAAAACGCACTTACTAATATTTATTATGATACAAAGAAGAATCAAATTACCGGCGGAACTTCACAGACGTGTATCTGATGATGATATAGTCCACCGTCCATTGCTACGTTAAATGTGCACGGAGAGGTTTGCCAGGTTTGCTACGCGTTTTAGGTATTTGTTTGCCTGCCACGCATTCTTCCATAGCGCAGGCGTTAGTCGCAATCGACGAACTCGCTGTGTTTTACAAAATACAGCGAGTTCGTCGAAAAAGGCCAAAACTAAGCTACGAACATGTACTTAGCTTACAAGCTAAGTACACGTTCGTAGCTTAGCTTTGGGCTGCTATGGAGCGGCGCCTTTAAATCTTTAAGAGCTCATAGCAGGCTTTTAATTTCTTTGTTTTATTTTCAAGAAGTCTGATTCACTTTAAACATATTAAATCTAAGATTTCTACCACGGAGTATCGGCGTTTTCTTCATGTCTCATAAGAATTTTAACAAAAAGTAACATTACTTACGCGTAAATCGCAGTAATTCTCTTTTGTCAGATAGGTCACCTAAAAAAAAGAAAAGATCGTTTATCAATTTAATATGTCGCAGTGTTGTTGCTGTGTGATGTTTTTGATTATTAGCACTGTCATCCTATATTACTAACCGGAAACGTCAAGTAGTGCACTTGGGTGAGGTTGTTATAGGAAGTGGCAACACTGGGTTGACGGCTGTCGTTTGTCGTGTGATATTTTTGACGTTTGTGACCGTTAAGATTAGACGTTATAAGCTCATGGAGCTTATTTTGTGTCGAGTCGCGCTTGCGAAAGGTTGTCTTACCATCCTATGTTTATCGAATTCACCGCGTTTCCATATTGTAATATGAGTACATCAGTCTAATCAAGTGATATTTTTTTATTCGCGAACTTTATTTAGTGCATTAATAGACGTCTCTTCTTGTTTTGAATATTAATTTGGTTACCCATCATGTGCGACCATTCTGATAACGAAGAAACCGAAATACTTTCTATGTCTGTAAATCCATGTTCACATATCATAAAAGTCTTAGGAATGGGCATGGTTGGCGTGGTGTCTGCCCAACCCTGCAGGGAATACATACACGTAGTTAGGAGACAGATTGTTTACCGTGCCTGCGACTCACTTCGTCGCAGAAGCCCAGTCCCCTGTTGAATGACAGTTGTGATTTGAAAATACGGCCAATTTAAGCTACACATTGCGTAATTTTGATAATTTTTGTTAGGGTTGGCACTTTAAATGAAATTATGCAGCATATAATAAGCTAACAGACTTAACATAATATTAATAATACATACATGTATATAAAAAAGAAGGAAAAGAACGATAGGGCATCAAAAAATACGTCCGCATCGCTGTAAACAAGATAAGTGCCCATAAGGCTGACAGTATTGCCACGTTGTATGGTGATGCCGATTCTTTGGCTGCTGAAATAAGCCAGCCCACTGGTCTCATGAAGTGTCGCCCATGCACTTGGCGATAGGGTGGCACAAGGGTGTCGACACATGTTGCATCTCACACCAAAAGCTGGCCTAACTTCCAGGGAATTATGGTCATTCCGTCTGGTCTCTTCCCATCGTCGCGTGGCAAGCAGTTGGGTTTTAAAACAGCTGGCACCCTGGCGGTGATAAGAGCACGAAGGATGATGTCATTAACGCTGGTGAGCCGTGGTATCTAGCCTGCGCTCTTACTGCAAGATAGGTAATGGTGTCCGAAGCAGTCGACAGCTTCACCGCACTGGCAGCGATTCGGAGCCCCACAAGGACCACCCAAACGCAGACAAGTAGTGAGCCGGAAAGTGGTATCGCCCAGCATGGTGCATATGTTGGGTGACAGAAGCGCCTAAAGCCCGCCGCTCTGCCCGAACCTCATTCTCCCACAGTCAGCAGGCGGGCACGCTCAGCAGTATTCAACAATAATAACAATGTACACGTATAAAAAGGGAGGAAGAGCTCGTAGGGCATAAAACATTTCATCCGCATCGCTGTCAACGGGAACTCATTGCCTTCCAATACAGATCTCTCTCTTTCTTAGGGTGTTGGAAAGCAATGAGAGCTCCGACTGAGTTCTTCCCCTTACATATAATTTGACTGCACTACGAAAAATAGAGGCAGAGCACTGGCCTTTTTATTAGCCAAAGAAGAGTATTGCCACTCAACGTGGCACTGCTGCCAGCTTTTTGGATGCTTTTCCCGTTGACAGCGATGCGGATGAACTTTTTGACGTCCTGTGAACTCTTCTCCCCTTTTTATACGTGTACATTATTTTTATTGTTGTTTAAGACTGTGGTAGCTTCTAAATGATGGGTATAATAGAGTTAGTGTTAATTTTGATAGTACATACGATGATCATAATTTGATGGGCAAACATTATCGGAACACATCCATGTTCTGCTGTAAGTGCACCGGCAGAAATTACAATCGTCTACTCGCTGAATTTGTCCTACTTCACATTCGAAATTCAATGAGTTTCGTGGCTTCGTGCGTTGCGTCGTGGCATCTGAAAAAAATAAAGAAATTGTAAGTAAATATGTACCATTTTTTTTTAAACATCATTGCTCTCCTGCCCCTATACTAATGGAATCGGAGTCGAAGCAGCATGTCTCTTCTTGCACACATCTCTATTACACGTCATCTCGGGAGTTTCTCCCCTTTTTAGTCAATTCAGCTTTCATAAAATCCTTCCATCACTTCTTTGGTCTTGCTTCACTATTATATCCATCTAAATTCATACCTACTCAAAACTTTCCACACAACCTCTCGGTCACTGGCGCCACTTTTAGACTTTCACTCACATACTCATTTCTAATTTTATTCATTCGAGTAACACAACACCACCATCCTTTTTAGAATTTTCAACTCGGCTGCATGCAGTTCATTCCTCTTGTGGTTCAACCTTTTGATCCCTAAAAGATAGCAGGTCTAACAATATTTGATTACATCGCGTCTTTATTTTTCTTGTAAACTTGGCTTACCGGCTATTATTTTATAATATCCTATATATTTATATAGGATATTGTAAAATAATAGCTTAAAAATATATATATTTTTTTATATATTTTATCCTCAGATAACTTTTAAAAAACTACTAACAGTGTAGATTCTTAATAATAGCCATGTTAAGAAGATAGTAACAGGTATTTTGTGATCATTTCAACTGGGTATCATTACGGTTAAAGAGAATATAAAAAACTTACTTATTATTGGTTTTCTCGTTGTCGTCGTGGTATCATCTATACAGTTATATCTTAGTCGACACTCGATTCTTCTCCAGACACTACAATAGCAATATTCACATTTCCCCCTGTCGAATCGGCTTCCTATGTAGCAACCTCTTCTGGGTGAATTCGCTGGAAATCGTATGAATAAATTATTCCAAAGGAAGATCTTTGTAATGAAGTTACTATAACTACCTAGTAACGTCAAATTGAAAATCTAATTTTAGAATTGAGGGTTTATTATTAAAAATAATAATTACGTGGCCATCTGGTATCAGGTTTTTCTGTAAGAAAAAACTCGGAATTAATTTTAAACATACACGGGTTTATTTATAAGCAATTATTAAAGTTAATTGTCGTTTAAACGTCATCAAAAATGTGTGGTTAAACGCAACGTTTAAGAATAAAGGGGTAAGCGTTTTTAAATGAGAATGTATGAGAAAAACGAATCCATGGGAGATACAAGAAAACTGTCTTAAGAATTATGAGGCCTTTTTTCTTTCATGAAAACAATTTTGGCAGAAGTCGTTTTTCGTCAAGTCTGAGTGGTTCATAAAAATGAGTTAACAAACGAGTGACCAAATTTTATTTTTAATTAGTGTTTGCAGGTCCGTCAGCGTGGATGTCGGAAAATATCTCACGGGAATGTAGTACCGGTATTTAAAGTATAAATATAGTCACCTTGACCGTATTCGGCGACAGCGTCATTTCTTTCGTGAACTCTCTGATGACTAGCAAAACTAAATTTGGTCTTGAAAACCCGTTCACACCGTGTACAGAAGAACTATAATGCCATTCTGTATAATCTCATAGCAAAAATTTAGGTGAAGTGATTTTAAAGTGAGCTGTCAATAGTGTCAATCGCTAGCATCAGGTGGAATGACAGCTCACTACCTAAGTTATCACAGTGATCTTCTTACAGAATAGCACCGCTGATCAACATCATTGTATGTGTAGGTATATGGAGGCTTATACGTATTTAAAGCACCCTATACATTAATCCAGGTTATGAAATATCTGTGTGCCAGATTTAATCCAATGTTTACACGGCGTACGTCTCCCAGTAGGCACAATTTTTTTCCTACATCTTCAACAATCATCGTCATATTTCGGCCAATTTACAAAAAAACTAATGACTTTTATACACCTAAACCTTCGTCATTATATCACTCCGTCCATTGGCGAAACCGTATGACAATCCGTTGGTAGTATTTGAGTTTATCGCGTTCCGACAGATAGACGCAGCGGGGGGGACTTTGTTTTATGATGCGTGACAACTCTTTTTCCAAAGAACTTTTTCCCCATACCTTTTTTGTATTCGAATTTCTCCATACTGCAGTAGTTAATAAAAGTCACACAAACTCCCCAGACATCTAACATTCGGTAGGTATAGCCCTGTGACAGTGAGACGGGCTGATAGACAGACGTCGTTGTCTTAGGAATTGCGTCCCGCACCCACCCCGCACCCCGTACCGGAGGGTACAAAACCCTAAAAGATAAATTATCGTTAATAGTACTTACGCGACTTGGGACACGGATTTCTTTCACAGATACGTTTGCGGTCTTTAGTACAGTAGCACCAGTTACAGTTATCTAATCTGAATCTTTCGTGAGGCAGGCAAATTTTGGGTGCCGCTGAAAAAAAAAAACGCACTTACTAATATTTATTATGATACAAAGAAGAATCAAATTACCGGCGGAACTTCACAGACGTGTATCTGATGATGATATAGTCCACCGTCCATTGCTACGTTAAATGTGCACAGAGAGGTTTGCCACGTTTGCTACGCGTTTTAGGTATTTGTTTGCCTGTCACGCATGCGTGCATAGCGTAGGCGTTAGTCGCTATCGACGAACTCGCTGTATTTTGTAAGCTAAGTGTACGTTCGTAGCTTAGCTGTGGGCAGCTATGGAACGGAGCCTTTAAATCTTTAAGAGCACATAGCAGACCCTTAATTTCTTTGTCTCATTTTCAAGAAGTCTGATTTACAAATCAGTACACGGAGTATCGGCGTTTTCTTTATGTCTCATAAGGATTTTAACAAAAAATAACATGACTTACGCGTAAATCGCAGTAACTCTCTTTTGTCGGATAGGTCATCTAAAAAAAAGAAAAGATTGTTTATCAATATAATTTGTCGCAGTGTTGTTGTGTGATGTTTTTGATTATTGGAAACGTCAAGTAGTGCACTTGAGTGAGATTGATAGAGGAAGTGGCAACACTGGGTTGACGGCTGTCGTTTGTCGAATGATATTTTTGACGTTTGTGAACGTTAAGAGTAAACAAGTCGCGAGCTCGAACTCACTGGTGGTCATGGCCAAGAAGCACGCTTTCTCACCTGGCTTCGTATCCGACAGAGCCTGTATCAGTGATGAGCAGTTATACGCTAGTCTACAGCACAACGTATGTATAGTTTTCACGCACAGAAACACCGTTCCGAACTGATAGGCGCGTAAAAAATTTTGAAAAGTGCTTTGGAAAATCGAGATTTATGATAAAACCACTACATACATCAATTACAAATAAAGTTTATTGAGTTTTTCGATAACTGAGCTTTGTTGGAACGGACTTGGTTTTGAAGATTTTACAGGTCTTTTCTTACTTATTTACACACAAAGTTACGTTAAAAATAGCAAGGAAAACGAATCTTTGTTGGCTCATAACTTTTTAGTGGGTTTTTATTTTACTATTCTGTTTCCGTACAGACAAAATTAATAATAGGTCAAAATGATGTCATATTTAACTTTGAATGCAAAATGTCAAACAATGGAGTAATACTCTCTCGAAATTTGTATGGAAAAAATATCGACTAGTGGCACCTTAAGGTTAGACGTTAGAGCTCATGGAGCTTACTATGTGTAGAGTCGCGCTTGCGAAAGGTTGTCTTGTCATTCTATATCGAATTCAACGCGTTTCCATATTGTAATCTGATCACATCTGTCTAATCAAGTGATATTTTTAGTGCTTCAATAGACGTCTGTTCGAATATTATTTCGGTTACCCATCATGTCCGACCATTCTGATAACGAAGAAACCGAAATACCTTCGTTAAATAAATGTCTGTAAATCCGTGCTCACATATCATAAAAGTCTTAGGAATGGGCATGGTTGGCGTGGTGTCTGCCCAACCCTTCTGGCAATACATAGTTAACCCATTCTCTGTCCCATGAACCACATATGGTTCAGGTTGTTTGTTTAATAATTATTGTGTCTACTTTGTGGACAGTGAAAGTGTTAAGACATAGAATGCTTGCCCTGCCTGCGACTCACTTCGTCGCGCGAGCCCAGTCCCCTCGCACTCTCTCCGCGCTCAACGCTCTCTTGGGCTCTAAACCGGACTTATGAATACAACCCAGGACCTCGATCCAGTTCGATTCGTCGAAGTAACACATAGCATTACGCCTATTTCCCCAGAAGGGTTAGGCAGAGGTGTATGTACAGACGGACGACAGCACATCAAGCTACCCGAAACTGTCAAATTTTTAAAATCAACTTTGAACCTTAAGCTTTAGCGATAAAGTTGAAAATCTATTAAAGAAATCTGACAGATTGTAGTAGCTTGATGTGCTGGCGTCTGTACCTCATAGAATAGAATACTCTTTATTATGTACACCATATAAATTACAGACATAAATATAGAACCTGTACAAAGGGTGACACAATGGGCGGTCTTATCGCTAAAAGCGATCTTTTAAAGACAACCTTAGGATGGATTTAAAAAGGGGAAGGACAGACAAATACTGTAGGTAGTCCGCGGTGTAGCATTTACATAATACAATAAATACATACATATAGTACATTATACTCATACTACTCCCACATTTCGCCATTTATGATGAAGTCCCATTAGGGGTCGAACCTCTGCCATCAGCCGGGCTCAAATCCAGACTCCGAGCTGCTGCGTGCTGTGTGGTGACTGTCCCTTCTCAACGTAGTTATATGGTCTTTCGTATTAGGGGCTCGCTGGCACTCTGCATGGTTATGGAACCCAATAAACGTTTTGAAGAATCGTAGCAGGTGAAGTTTTGATGTCTGAGCCTACCACCAGGGGAAACTGGCGTAAGTTTATATAAATAAATAAACGTTTATTGATAAATACTAACATCTTGATTTTCTAGTACATTGGTTCTTTGAGCACACAAGACGGTGATCGTAATTACAATAGCAATAATTACATTCACCCTTTCTGAATCTGGATCCTATCTTGCATTGTTTTTCTTCGATATCTACTGGAAATGGTATGCAAAAATTATTTAAAAAATGGGTGTATTTCGAATCAAAGGTCGATTTGTAGCCGCATCTACACTACCACATGTGAACTACGCTTCATACTGACGTCACGCAAAATCCTGCGTCGCGCAAGCAAAGTTTACCGTGCGACTAGCAAATTACATGAATCATCGTGCAGTTGCCCACCACACACGACACCCGTCTGGTCGGAGGATCCTCCCGTTTCTATGGAGGATGACTGAACTTTACAACCTGTTCCTCATACCTCTATAGATTATCAAAAAGATGGTGGTGGTGAAGTTTGCCTAGTTGCAAATCATTATTATTTTGCACATAGTTTATTTTCAACGTGCGTCATAAGTAAGAGCACTGTCCTGTCAATGTCAATCTGCTACTGTGGACGTGCGGTTTATATACGACGGGCACTAAGTGGTGTATAACATTTTACATAACATCACGACTGTAATCGTCGGGTTAAGGCAGTGTTGTATTTATAGTATACCTACATTTCGCCAACTTTGTTTAAGTCCCATATAATAATAGTAGTATAGTTTTGAACAAAAATAATAATTATTATTATTATAAAAGTAATAATTACGTGAGAATTTATCGTCAACATCTGTAATAAAAAACACAATTAGTTTTAATATAGAATATTCTGATAAAACTGGCTACCTACGGTTGAAAACATTATTATAACCCGACGCAACTGTGACAGACAGATGAACAGATATGCAGACGCCGCAGGCTAAAGTTACGGTTGACTAGAAAAACGGCGACCGCACACAAGGGTCGCAGTGACGGCTGTCATGAAAATTATGACAGCAGCGGTAAAGATTTAAATCGTTAGATACGCCCTACCCTACCGCGTCAAAGGATAATAGCGTTTCTCTTTCGTTTTGACACCTCTGACGCAGTGACTTGACTTTATTGTCGTGGAAACGTTGTACAATACTGTGTGTGTTGACGCTTCTCAGTATGAACTCTTTTTAGCGTGACTGAGTACGGTGAGGGCAAATCTACCCATTGAAATCTTTGGGCGGGGTTTGACTTTACGGTGTAAAAAACGCTCTCTATGAAAACACACCAATATAATTTCATAAATAACGTTTCAGTGACGTCTTTCACCGGTAAATTGCTGACGCTATGTGCCTGGTCACTATACTTCTAGGAAACTGTCGTTTTAGAGAAGAAATGAGTCGAATCGGTTCACTCATACAAACAAAAATGCGTTTGCACGAAATCTTACACCCACACATGCAACGAAAGCACGTGAGTAAGTCGGGGCTCTCACAGAGAGGAGGCATGTGTCCCAGCAGTGGGAACATTATAGGCTGATTATTATGTTATTCAAACTCAAACTCAAAGCATTTATTTCAATTAAACCATTTACAGGCACTTTTGAATTGTCAAGAAGTCGGTCAGTCAGAAAATATGAAGCTAGTTGCCTATTCCATATTTAAATCATTAAGTTAACGTAGTACATTATAACTCAATGATTTAAATCGGGGCAGTCGCATCAAGAAAAGTGGTTCCATCGTATGTGTGTTTTATTGTATTCATTCATAATTTGCCATTTTAACATTTTTTACTATGAACTACCAATATCTCGAAATTATTTTATTTTTTTGATTTTGTATAGTTTATTTAAGATGCATGTCTATTAAATTTTAACCGAATCAATTCAGAAAAGTGGCCGCCATTTTGTTGATTTTTATTTCTAGGCCGATTACATTCAAACTTGATTTGTATGGATCGAGCGAGCGTGCGTGTGCGAGGCGGCTTTCTGTTGTGTTCGTTATTAATCACACTTGGTCACATGTCAGGTGCGTATGCGTATCTATAGCCTAACTGTTGTGCCTCCGAAATACATTCGTATTTGCGATACGCGCGGATACTCATCAATCGATATTCAAAGTAGTTGGTCCAGATATTTTCGAATTTTTGAGAACAGTTTCAAACTTGGGATACTCAGGAATCCATCGGCTGAGAAATATGTTTAAAAAAAACAAATGCGGCTTCTTTTTTTTAATATTGAAAACAGATTCGAGTTTGGGGAACACATAAATCGATTTTGAAAGCATCCGGTTCAGAAAACTAAAAAGTTCAAAATAGCGATGGGCGAAAAGGTTATAGTGCATTTAGTAAAATTTCAGTTATACTTAATAACACCCGTGTTTGATTTCACAAAAAGCGCCTAAAGATAAAGATGACCAGTAGATACTGCACCCTAATTGTGCACAAACAACACACTATCTGTCACAATCTGAATAAATTTGAAAAACATTGCTAATCCATTGCTTCGTAACTATGTTCGAAAAATTTGTCTGCTCAATAACGCAAACGCAATGAATGTTGTTGTGAGTGAGTGAAATGAAATGAGTGTCAATATGAATAATTACCCCGCTAGTCATCTGTCTGCCTATCTCTCCGAGGTAATACTTACGCTGCGGATAGGGACACTTGTTATGGGTACACACTCGTTCGCGGTCGCTATTACAGTAGCAGTAGTTGCACGAATCTATTCTGTATCGTTCACCAATTTTGCATTTTCCGGGCGGCTTATCATCATCATGACTATACGTCATTCGCAAAGCCTGTGGAGCTGAAAAAACATTAACCAATAGTTAAGAGCTATAAAAATAATGCAATAATTAAAAGCTATAAAAATAAACAGCGAGGGACGGAGCGTAGTATCCTTGGAGTTCGACTAACCGATCGGCTACACGATGCTGCGTTCAAGACACAAATCGCAGACGTCACCCAAAAAACATCCAACCTCAAATGGAACTGGGCCGGACACGTTTGCCGCATCATCATCTGCTTAGCCTTTTCCCAGCTATGTTGGGGTCGGCTTCCAGTCTAACCGGATACAGCTGAATACCAATATTTTACATGGACCGACTGCCTATCTGACCTCCGCAACCCAGTTACTGGGTAACGATACCCCTTGGTAAGACTGGTTGTCAGACTTTCAGGCTTCTGACTACCCGAAACGACTGTCAAAGATCCACGAATGACAGCCGGGACCAACGGCTTAACGTGCTTTCGGAGGCACGGTATGTAAAGATGGTCACCCATCCACAGACCAACCGCGACAAGCGTAGCTTAACCTGATCGATCAACCTGTGCGGCTGTTATTATTTAGCCACGAGGCACGTTTGCCGCGTGTCGTGATTCATGTCCTATCAGCTGCACGATACAGGAACTGATGGACGTTAGTAATGGCGCCAAACACGTAGCATAATTCTGGGCCGTAAATGGACTATTTACCATCGATACGCTAAGAAGAAGTAGATCCTTACCTTCTATTAATGGGAGTTCTTCATTTTTATCAAGTCTGCAGTTTCTTTTTCTCTTTTTTACGTAGCATTTCCAACCTCGCTTTCGACAAATGCAAGGAACACAATTTACTATTATCTCGTCGCCTCTTTTGCAATTTGGGGGTAGATCATCTAAAAAAGAAGATGTCAATAAAAAAGTCTAGCAATTTAAAACGTTGGGCAGCGGGATTTGATGTTACGGTGTCAAAAACGCTCTCTACTAAAACACACCGGGTCGCGTCCGTTTGGTAACGCTCCCGCCGCCGTTTGGCAACGCTACAAATATACATTGGTTATGTTTGTAGATATTACATACCTGAGTACACCTTGAAGTACTGGCAGAGTAAACATTTCTAGTGTTATAACTTAGTTTAAAAAATAACGTTTCATTGACGTCATTCACCGGTAAATTGTGGACGCTATGTAGCAGCCACCGCTCTTGTAAGAAACCGTAGATTTACAGAAATTCAGTTTCATTCATTTACTGACAGGCAACACACAGCCTAAAGGCCGCTGCATACGTGACGGGTTTTTTCACGGACGGAACGAGAAATATCGTTTCATACAAAAGTATACGTTCCCGTCCCGTCCGAGTCTCCGTGACATATGCGCTTCCATATACATTTTGTATGAAACGATATTTCCAAAATTTCCCGTTCCGTCCCGTCCGTGAAAAAACCCGTCACGTATGCAGCGGCCTTAAACCGCTGGATCTAGAAGCTTGAACTTTTACACAAGAGGTCCGTATAGGTTTGTATGGAAGTTCGTCACTTTTGCCGATAGGAAATTCCATCACATACAAGGCTCGTAGTAGATATAAGTTACTAATTTTATTGATATTTACGCACCCATATCTGGTCCACAATCTTTACTTTCGCAGAACCACGACCCTTTGTAGCAATGACACGTATTGCAAGAATCTTTTTTCTTTATGCTTCCCCGTTTACAAGGAGGTTGCTCCAAAACTGAAAAACAATAAATCATCAGGAGCAATCTAGTCATTAATGCAGACGTTACACAGGTGACTATGGCATAATCAACCTAAATGTACTGCTAGAACACAGGCTGTAATCTACCACGCGGGCCTAGTGTGGGTTGGTAGATGTCACATGTCTTCAAATTTTTGGTTCTAGGACATGCCGGTTTCCTCACGATTTTTTCCTTCACCGTTTTGAGAGCAGTGGTGATGAAATTATTTACACAATGTAAAGCGCCTGTCTGGGTTCGCACCCACGACTCGTAAGTCGGGGCCGGTGCCACTGGGTCACCGACCACTGTCAACGAAAACCGACTGTCTAAATGGCAATTCGGCTAGGCCGCAGGTGACTAAAATCGCAAGTTCCAAAGTACCTGTAGAGAAGGTTTTGACTATGTCGTGCGGTTACAGGTCGCATGCGGTGGGCGACTAAAATCAACCGTGAAAACGCTCAGTCGCAGGCGATCGCCTGATGCATGAAAGTTGCCATTTAGATGCAAAATGAACTAGTCACCAGCGACTATTTACGACTTGTGTAAATGTGGTGGCCATTCGGCTTGTGAGGCGATTTGGTAAGCGTCGGGCCGCACGGCAAAAATTGACCTAGTGTAAATCCCCCATAACCCGACATACCTATTATGCAAGAGGGACTAAACAAGTGACAAATGATTTCAAAGCGTTTCGTATTTCTACAACAGCTTTCAACATAATTAACGTAAGATTTTCTTTGGGCATACAATATGTAACATAATTAACGCAAGACCTCATACACCCCAATTAGAGTACTGAGTTAAAGCATAATACAATGACCAAAACTATTTTTTTTTAAAGCTTTTATTATCAAGAAAATGTTTGTTTGTGTTTACCTTAGCATTACTTATTGCATTTAAAATTGAACCTTATTGCGTTGAAATAAGATTTAATTTTCTTTGGCTTAGTCAGCAGTCTGTATGGCAAAATATACATAATTAATGAAAAAATTACCTAAATTAAAAGTTACTGAAATCGATTCGGTAGTCAATAATTATAAACAAACTACTTTCAGGACTTGCGTTTATTCTGTTACAGCTTGTATAGGCAAAAAAATCGCCTACGGGCCCACCATAGGATAAATCAAGTTCTATTTAGTAGACGTGTTCTTACGGTCAACAAAAGAGATAAGTATGCAGGATCGTGGGATATAGTTGAAGTTTAGAAAGAAACCGATGGATGTTGTCGACTGGAATTTAATTTGATAAATGTGCCGTTTGTTTTCTATTAATAAAATTCAAATTTTATTCGAGAACCTCCATCGGTTTCTTACTAAACCTCAACTTTATCCGACGATCCTGCATACTTATCTCTTTTGTTGACTGTACATTGTACAATAGGCGAGGAGTGCGATAGGTACATACCAGCCACCAAACGTGTACGGCTGGTACAGGAGTACTGGCCACCTTGACAGATGCAGTAGTTGCTGCGATCAGTCAAATAGTACTTGTGACCTTCTACGCACATAGGTTTTTTACTTGCTGAATCTGACAAAAAAAAAAAGAAAAAAAATAACAAAAATAAAAAACAACAAAAAAAAAGAAAAAAATAACTCGTAAATAACATCTATGTATGTATATTGTGACACTCACAATGGGCCTTATAAGAAGGCTAAAAGTCACCCAAAGGGAGATGGAGAGGGCTATGCTTGGAGTTTCCCTGCGTGATCGAATCAGGAATGAGTAGATCCGCAGGAGAACCAAGGTAACCGACATAGCCCGACGAATCGCCAGTGCATTGCTCGCAGAACAGATGGCCGATGGGGCCGAAAGGTTCTGGAGTGGCGACCGCGTACCGGAAGACTTAACGTTGGAAGGCCTTCCACAAGGTGGTCCGACGACCTTGTGAAGGCCGCAGGAACCCGTTGGATGCGAGAAGCACAGAACCGGTCGAAGTGGAGGTGCTTGGGGGAGGACTATGTCCAGCAGTGGACGTCTTTCGGCTGAAATGATGATGACCAAAGAAACGCATGAGACGAAGAAGAGCGAAGATCTTTATGTTGATTGATGGAGAGGTAGATGAAAATTCTGAAAACTAATTAGAATATTATAGCACTGTTACGAGCTAGGGGTTCGTGACAATTAAAACTGCCTATTTAATAACCAAAAAATGAAACTAATCAATAACACTAATAACAACTCAAACACACTAGTTATGAAACACAATTGCACTACTGATCACTCTTAAGTCGCACTTGAAGATCGCTTTCGATGTGTTCGCTTGTATCGCTGTATCCAACCTGTGCGGCTCGCTTTTTTTTTTTTTTTTTTTAATATGGCATCTCGTAGTTGACCTTGAGAGGTCGTGACTACTTAACCGGACAATGAGTCCGGCCCACACCGGCCTTATATAGTGCCTCAGAGAGTTCTAGAACCTTCTACTGTAGAAACATCTAGAATGTTCGAGTACATACCGGTCTCGACTGACCAGATGTCGATAGTTCCTTGTCGGCCTTATATAGTGCCTCAGAGAGTTCTAGAACCTTCTACTATAGAAACATCTAGAATGTTCGAGTACATACCGGTCCCGACTGACCAGATGTCGAAAGTTCTAGAAAGTTCTAACGTCGAATTTTCTAGACGAATCTTGACTCTACTAGTTCCGCTACCCGATACAAGATGGCGCTAGTAGTAAATAATGTCGCCATGTACCAGGCATTAATTGTGGCGCGCAACAGTACTATCAATTTTAGCGCGTGCCCGATAAGCAATCTATTCATCGCTAAGTTCACAATATGAAGCAAGTTGAAAACGCGTTGAACTAGCGGTATTTATCAAATTTTGACCATTCCTACGAAAAAAAGGGCACGCGATGACCCGTGTCTTTGACAAATCGCTCGCCTACGGGCACGTTGTGCACCCCTTTCCTTGGTGACACGCTCTAAATTTATTTTATATCACGCTGAATTAAATTTTTTAATTTGTCGCACCTATTCAATTTCATCCATACTAATATTCTAAATTCGAAAGTAACTCTGTCTGTCTGTATCTTACCTTTTCACGCCTAAACCACTGAACGGATTTCGATAAAATTTGGCAGAGAGATAGATTGCATCCCGGGGAAGGACATAGGATAGTTTTTATCGACATACCTCGCGGGCGAAGCCGCGGGCGGAAGCTAGTCCTGTATATTTGGTAACTGATGCTGGCTTGTAATTTAAAATGTGTAGTAGGTACTGCCATATTTTATTTTAAATAAATTAAATTACATACCGGTTTTCTTTTTCGCGCCACAATTCTTATCGGAGCAGTGCCAACAGAGTGCATTTACAAACTCTACAATCTATTTTCAACGATTGGCCATCATTACCCTCAGGCATTTCCGGAAAAATAATTATATTACTCACCTTTTTAAAGAATTATAAATACTAGGTTAAATCAGTTTAGATACTTATGGACTGACGTTTTACCAGATTAAAAAAGCGTTCGCATACCGCAGCCGATCCAAAACCGACACGAATTCGAGAAATTACATTACGAACATCTCCGGTAAGCACGACGACATATCAAGTAGTTTCCAGTATAAGCTAAAATCTCATAGTACGAAAAGCCTATACAATGCGACGTCAGCTTAAACTGGAAGTGTAAAGCTTGATATGTTTTCGTGTATCATCATCTGCCTAGCCATTTCCCAACTGTGTTGGAGTCGGCTTCCAGTCTAACCGGATGCAGCTGAATACCAGTATTAGTATAAGTCTTCGTGTATACCTATACGAATATCTTCTACAAAAGTCTTCAGGTTTAAAAAGGATAGCACATTCAAGACGAAATAAAATTGTCGTTTGCATACAAAATTGTGAACATTTTATATGCTTGAGTACGAGGCCTTTGACTACGTATGTGTTTATTTTTTTGTCTTTTTTTTATTTGTAATGTGCGTTTTGTTTGTGCAGAATAAACAAATTTTCTTTCTTTATTTTTTCTTTCTAAATATCCCAATGGTTTCCAATTTGTTTCCCGAGAGCCTTCCCCCGCAGTTTTCGGGTGATAGGAGGTGTTCTTTTAACATCTTTCTTTTATCGCAACGGGACATATGAAGTCGCTTGTTTACAAAAAATGTATGGACAGTGACAGCTAGCTGTCAAATTTCTGGACTAGTGATCATTAATCGCAATTGCGTAACACACTGACAGTAAGAATGTCATTATGACAGTTCAACTTTCATTGCGTTACTTACGTTGTAGAGCAGACAAATTTTTTGAGCATATGAATCAATGGATTCGTAATATACTTCAAAATGGTTCAGATTGTGATTGTGTTATGCCATTTGCAAGCGAGTTGGTGAAGTGAGGAAGTGGCAGTTTTTATCCCCATTCCGTCCTAATTTAGAACATTTCCAATTCGGGTGGAACTTGGATCTTATATTCGAATTTGGATCAGATGTAATTCGCTAACGCTAATGATAAAGTAAGGTGATAACAGGGACAAGAAGATTTTTAATAACGTTTAAAGTTAAGCACACATGCCCATGTATATGTTATACACATGCCTGCAACTTGCACAGAAGTATACTTACAAATAGCTTTCATGCCAATACTGGCATGAAAGCTTGAAAGCTATTTGTAAAGCTAAAACAGTTTTGATTGGAGAATGTCACAATGGCATGCAAGCTATTGCATACTTTTGTGCATGTTACAGGCAGGCGAAAGCACCAGGATTTCAGGTGGAGAGGGGTTCAGGGGATCAGACCGGAATAACTCGTCGCAGATGGATTGTAGAATCCGCTGTTCTTTTTTTTGCGTTTCTAAAATTTGGGATCTAACGGAAATACATAATAATGTTTTGTGGAATCTAACGCCAAAAATATAAAACTGGGATCCAAAAAAATCTGTTTTATAAAACAGCTCCGTAATGTAAAACAACTGAACAAAACGTTCAGAACGAACTTACGACCTGAAGTCGTAAGTCGGGGACGTTCCCACTGAGCCACCACTGCTTCCGACCTTTACACTGGCCCTTTGTTTTTGTTCATTGTCTGAATTTTAATAGACTTACTGTTATTTGGTCTAAAGTTCATTTGGGTTGGTTTCTTCTTCGAACATTTTTTTTTAGTACAATACTTTTTCCCGTTGCGACAGATGCATCGATTACAATCTACCTTCCAACGAGCCCCTTCACGGCAGGTGTGCCGACTTCTTATTAATAAGTGATCTGTAAAAAATATTTTTACAAAAAGTAATTTTACTAAATTTTTGTCCGTCTGATTCTTCCGGCTTATCTCCGGCTGTATATAAAACGGCTGGACCGATTTTGACGGGTCTTTCACGGGCAGATAGCTGATGTTACGGAGTAACATACAGGCTTTTTGTCCTGGTAACATGTTCTGGTTCCTGTGGGATAAGTTCCGACATCCTCGCGGGCAGAGGCTAGTTTTAAAATATTTCTGGTAAAACATAAACTGCAGAATTATACGCATAAGCTGTCAAGATTAAGACTACGAAAAAAAAAAATCGGTTGTCTGTAAAGTCGGTTTACTGACGATAGTTGAACGTGGCAACGTCATAAGAAAATACTGATGGAATAGTTGCGTTGCATTTGTAAATATTCGCTTGCACTTCAAGCCGCCATGTAACGCCTCCACGCTACAGAGCGAGGCCGCGAGGTAACGCTACATGAGTCATGTTTTTTCGTGAGTGTAGCCAGCTTCATCGATTTATTAGACGTTGTCACGTCAAAAATTAACAGAAGTTAGTTTGCCAGCACAAGATGGAGACAGTTTATTTTTATTGCAAACATATTTACTTACCATGCTGGTGTCTACAATCTCTGGTTGAGCAGATTTCATTGCCATTCCGGCAGTAACAGTAATTACAAGAATCTATTTTCCGTCTTTTGCCTTCTTTACAAGCTATCACAGATTTAGGTTCTGAAAAAGAAGCAATTTATACCAATCTACAAGTATCTTGTTTTAAGAATGGGGGCTTCTATCGTCTTAACATTTTTTGTGCTTATGTCGCCGCCAACTTTCAGACAGATAAATTAGCACTGATTTAAAATAATTTTTTATTGTAGTTTTGAATACTTTTTTTTCTTATGTGCACGTTCGTTTCATCATAGACCTCATTCATGGCTTTCCATCAGGCGTGAACAAAGTCAAGAGTAGGCCCATTTAGCAAGAAAAAAAAATGCTTTAAAACAGTGCCGTGTTGGTTTCTTTTAACGCCACCAAAACACAGGCGTGTGTTTTTACCGCC
This sequence comes from Luperina testacea, assembly GCA_927399505.1. Taxonomy (NCBI): domain Eukaryota; kingdom Metazoa; phylum Arthropoda; class Insecta; order Lepidoptera; family Noctuidae; genus Luperina; species Luperina testacea. The sequence continues at coordinate 13,273,582 of OV656766.1, read as the reverse complement.
AAAAGGAGTCGTTTCGACCAGACTCCTACTTTTCGGGGTACATCTGTTCCTGTAACAGATCGGCTCGAGCTCCTGGGCATGGAGTTGACATCTAGTCTCAACTTCGGCGCCACCATCGAGTACAAAGCCCAAACTGCGGCCAAGAAGCTGGGCATCCTTAATAGGGTGAAGCGATACTTTACGCCTGGACAGCTTTTAACTCTTTACAAAGCACAAGTCCGATCCTGCATGGAGTATTGCAGCCACCTTTGGGATGGCTCAGCGAAATACCAACTTGCCGCGCTTGACTCGGTGGAACGCAGAGCTAAGAGGCTCATTGGCGACGAAAAACTGGTGGATGCCAAGCTTCACAGCTTGGCTCATCGCCGCAAGGTTGCCTGCTTGTCGGTCTTCTACAGATTGTACTTCGGTGAGTGTGCCCAAGAACTCCACGACCTCATTCCACCGGCCCCCTTCTACCTTCGGACATCCAGACGCACTGCAAGTTACCATCCCTACCTAGTTGCTATTCCACCAATTCGCACTAAGCGTTTTGAAATGTCCTTTATAATGCGCACAGCAAAAGAGTGGAACTCTCTACCTGCGTTTGTGTTTCCGAGTGCATACAACCCGAATCTCTTTAAAGTAAGAGTGAACAGGCTTCTTCTGGGTGAGCTTACTCCATCGTAGACTTTGTCTCTGTCATCTCTGACCTAGACTAGAGTCAAGAGCAAACCCATTTCAAATAAAAAATAAAAAAAAGTGCCAATTTCAATGTCTGGGCTAGGCAAGTAGTTCAAAGTTATCGATCCAAGTCATTGGCCTTACTGTTTGATTGAATGACTGAATATCATTCAGGCCCCTAGTTGAACGACGCCGTTTAGTAAAAAGCCTAGACTGTTAACTGAAAGGCTAATTAAGCTAGTTAGTACATATTGTGAACTATGTTAATACCTTGCTTGATTGTATGTATGTGGGTATGATCCACTTGAAGGACTGTGGTTCTCTAATATCACGACAAAATTCGAACGGCTCGCGGTAAAAAAACAAATGTGATTCTGCCGGTTTATTCTTTAGTAATAACAGGCGCATGAGTCGCTCGATCAGGAACGCTTGCCGCGGTCGGTCCGTGGATGGGTGACCATCTTTTTTTTTTTTTTTGAAGTTGGGAAATCATCAAATGACTCCTCCCGCTCTGGGTGGAGCGGTAGGGAGTGTCAGACTCTTACTGACTAAAACCCACCCGTGTTCCTTCCTTAGCCCTTTATGTTCCGGGCAAGCGGTAACCCTTTCGGACAATCCCGCTGACCCGGCAGGCTTCGGCCCTTGCGGGCCCCTTCGTTTGATGCTGACATCTCTTCGAGGCGCGCGTGGAACACGTACGCGCCGTCCAGCACGGGCCTGGTCCTGATCGGACGGTGAGCTACCCATTACTCTCCGCCCGCAGGCATGGGTGACCATCTTTACATACAAAGACCGGTCGGTGCCTCGGAAAGCACGTTAAGCCGTTGGCCCCGGCTGCCATTCGTGGATCTTTGACCGTCGTTACGAGTCGTCAGAAGCCCGAAAATCTGACAACCAGTCTTACCAAGGGGTTACAATATTATCCAGCAATTGGGTTGTGGAGGTCAGATTGGCAGTCGCTCCATGTAAAATACTGGTAGAATTAAAATCATCATCATCTGATCTGCCTAGCTTTTTCCCAATTATGTTGGGGTCGGCTTCCACTCTAATCGAATGCAGCTGAGTAGGCAGCTAGGCAGATGATGATGGTGATAAATGTCACCGTGAAAACTTAGGTGAAGTGATCTTCGAAGTTAACTTTACAGAAAGAACTACTGCAGTGCAATTTTATTGTATAAAACTCAAATAACTTTACAATGCTGTGTTTTAAAACTGACAAGTGGATTGTGGATTCAGAACGACATTTTAACAAATAATAAAAAAAAATAGCCTTGCTGGAGACGTGGGAATGGGCGTGTTCTATCCATTCGGGCTATAAAACATACTGTATGTGTTGCCAAAAGAAAAACAACTGCACTATGGTATTTTTCATGCAGAGAATAAATTGTACACGTTTTTTTTTACCTATTCACACATTTTGACAGGCCGTTGTACTTTTCAACGGAAGAATAATCATGGTAACGTTCGTTTTTTAATCCCAGATGGGAATCTGACATTAAGTCTTTTATGTTTGCTTTTTTATGGTATCGAAGTTTGTCATATAAAACGAACTTTAGGGGGTTATTTGTGAAATCAACTCGATACCTACTAAGAGCCAGTTGTTTTAAACGTTTGGTTAACGTAACATACGTACGTCATAATAATAACGATTACGTACTCATTATTATTTGACGTACGGCAAGGCCACAAGGTTTTTTTAAAGTAATTTGAAACAAAGCTTTTTCGTTTGACGATAGTTAGCGCCAGTTTTGACGTATAAGTACGCGTGCATCAAGTGGACGTGAAACACCCCGCCCTTAGCCAAATAATAATACTTGACCCCCCAGACTCATGACATTCGCGGTCATAAAACGTGCAAGTGGGACGGTGAATATTTAGTACAGGATTTCTTACTTTCTTCTGGGTCTAGTGTCATCTCGCTCTCGCGTTTCATGACTGCGGCTGCCGCGTACATTGGCGAATACTTGTTAAGTTAATTGTCTTACTTGTAGGTGGTTTATGGCATATTATTCCAGTACACATGTATAGTTGACCAGCGACGCACGTGCAGTGGTTGCAGTCCACTTTTGTGTGCCTTCCCATTGTACAAAACCCTACTGTGAAAGAAAATAACATTTTAGTATTGTTATGAAAGAAAATAGCATTTTAGTATTGTAATGGTCTATTTAGTGGTACAGTATTTTTATCTCACGAAGCTGAAGCGACTCGTGCCTTACTTGTGGTAATCAAGTGTACAAACACGCTGTGAGTGTGTGTGTGACGAGTAGCGTCAGCACATTATAAGCACACCCACACACACACTCATACTTCATATTTCGCTAGTCTTAGACGGTACCGAGAGCGTCTGCGCTTACACACACATTCCCAGCGTGTTTGTACACTTGTTAACCACAAGTAAAGCGCGCGTCGCTTCGTGAGATAAAGATACGATAGAACATCATATGCGTACATAATTACATATGTATAGCCACATAGCACAGAGACGCCTCTGTGTTCATTGCAGGCGCAGCAAATCCTTGCCCTATGTGATCAGTAATTATAATGTTTCCACTGGAATCAGGCAAGTTCTCTGTGAGAGAGTGATTCGGAAACCAGAAATCGGGTTAAAAGCGTGTTGGCACATAATCAGCCTATAACATTCCCACTGCTGGGGCATAGGCTTCCTCTCACTCTCTCTAGCACTTACATAAAGAATTGCATTTAATCGGTCCGTCCCGGCGCGGGCCGCTAGCGGCCCATTACAATAGAATATCAGTTGTGTCTCATTAGCGGTGAGTAAGCGATGAAAGGCTCGTACAAACAGGCGCGACACGCGATATAATCGCGCGTGACACAAAGGCACCGCTCGTTGCGCGACTTGCGGTGCCTTTGTGTCGCGTGTCGTGTCGCGCCTGTTTGAAGGAGCCTTAACGTAAAAACGTTTGAAGTCTATCGTGTATGACCAGATGTATGAACGTAAACGAGGCAAAAGTTTCGTAGCAGGTGGCGTTCTGTATTTTCTGCCTACCCCTATGGGAAGAAGGCGTGTGTTTATGTAAGTTTGAAGTCATTTGGTAGGTACTTTATCTAATTTACTGGTAAAAAAGATTACGTCTTCATTAAACTATTCATATTTACCTCCTTCTGGTAACGGAAGAACTTGTCCTTTACTTGGCTCTGTAATATAAAAATAATTTTAAAGTCTATTCAAATTTATGTTTTAAATTGATGTTATTTCAACTTTATTTTAATGGGAATTAAGTTGATTTCAGAGCGAACAGCACTATTGAAAAAGTTATAAATTGAAGTTGTGACGTAAACTGCACTTTATTGTGTAAGAATTAAAATATTTTTTCCACAAACTCATATTTGTTTACATTTTTGGCAAATATGTCGTGAATGCAGATTAGTTCGTTTGTTTACGGAATACAGGTAATTTATTAATAGGTGTTTAAAAAGAAATAAATCTCACCAAAATCGTTGGAGTTACCCGTATGTTTAAATATCTTCAGCATTCGTAGTCCTAAAACATTAAAAATGTGAGATTTTATTAAAAATTCTTTCTTTTAGGTAATGAACAGCAAATCCAACATTCCACCTCAGGGGTAACGCTACAACTGTTGCGATGACGCGCCGCCATTTTACGCCGCAGATAATTTAGAATCAGGCGGTTAGTCTAATCACTCTATTATGCTAATATTTGTCTTGACCATGCAGAAAATAATTATTTTGATTTTATCTATTTACGTTATTTAAATACATTATTGACACGTTTCCATTTTTTCTTATTGAAGTCATCAGATTCGGGAAGGGTCTTGTGTCCTTTTACCAAGTTTTACGACGATCGAAAATATACAGGCTATGAAACACTAATTATTATTGCTTTATAATACATATTGTTTTATTTGTGTTCATACTGGGCCGAGCTCGACGGCAACGGCACCCTATAAATTGAGAACTTAATTGTCGACGTGTTTGACAAGTAAAGTCACTGTAAAGCACTATTTTATCAGGAAAAGTGTGATATATATTTTTTTAAATTTATTAGTGTTGCACGTGAGTAAAGTCTGTTATTCCTTAATAGCAGACTTTCAGATAGTAGACAGAAAGTTCTAATTATGAAATCAAAAATAGTACCTTTACTATTTTTGATTTCATAATTAGAACTTTACGATATAAGAATAGATAAAGTATATTTTTAATAAGGATACCTACTGACTATTATAATATAATTTAATGAAAAATTACAAATAAAGGAAAGAATATCAAATTATCTTGCATCCGAGAGTTTTCTACGATAGTGACATATAGGTATGATGTATGATAGTGAATTTACTAAACCCTTTATTAATTAACGAAGAAAAAGTTATGCTGAGTATAAACAGCAATAAAGTAGGTATGGTTAAAATGAAGTAAATTATTGTGTAACGTTACACCGCTTTTATTGATAAGGGGGTAAAGGTTAGGTAGCGCCCGGTAAGGTATGAAAATCTTTTACTTGATTTAACTTTTCCCATCGTCAATTCATCGCCTTCTGTAAAAACCGTGAAAAGATAATTAATGTAACAGTTCTTAGTATTTTTTTAAATAATAAAAATATTTTTATTCAGTAAACCTTACCTCCTGTAGAGATGTATGAATCTGCGTAATTTCTCAAAATATTGGTAAAATTTTCACGGACTATTTTCTGCGGATCAAAGACCTTTTGGTTGCTGACTCCTACAATGATAGAAAAATAAAATATAATGTTTAGCTCTTGAAAATAAAAATAAAACTTTCAAGAATATAACATAGACTCGACGAGGTCCTAAATTATGTCTTGTCCCGTTTTTGGCTCTTGGAGATCCAAAAAGAAAAACTTTCGAAAATGATAAGATGGGCTCGACGAGGCCCTAAATTATGTCTGGAGTCCCATTTTTGGCTCTTGGAGATTTTCCTAAGATCTTCAAGAGCCAAAAATGAATGAAGAAGAATGAATGAGCCGAGACTTAAAGAAGACGAAGAAATTATTCGCTGATAGACTATTTGATATAGTATTATGTACCTAGAGTAGCTCTCTTAGAACAGGTACTTAAAAGTGTAAAGTCTGCAGTGAAATTCTTATAGATTTTGATATGCGAGACAAATTGCGTGAAATTGGCCGAAGACGAGATATCGTCGGCTACAAAAGTGACAGTGCTACTAACATAATAATACACCTGTATTATATCTCTTTGCGGAAAACAGTGGTCTATCTACACCTAAATTTCGCCACTAATTTTTAGGGCTCCATACCCAAAGGGTGTCAACGGGATCCCAATACACTAAGCCTCCGCTGTCCGCCCGTCCATCCATTCGCGTATGTCTGTCTGTCAGCGGGCCATATCTCATGAACCGTAATAGATACACTGTTGAAATGTATAACTTTAAATATACAAATACGTGTTTTTTCGGAGTTTTTTGCTTTGTGGTGCGGAAACCTTGGTGTGCGCGCCAGACTCGCATTTGGGCGGTTTATCTCAATCCTTCAGTCCCATAATACAGGAGTTAGCCTATTACGAGCCCCACCCTCAGCACTCACAGCCATGTTTATAACTAGTGGTGAATACGAAAAAATATGAATTGTAATTTTACCATCGTCTGACGTATACCAGTTATAGTCATCGTAAAAGGCGTCTCCAACTGTGGCCTGAAATAAATACAGTAAAAGGCTCCTTCAAACAGGCGCGATACGCGATAAAATCGCGCGCGACACAAAGGCACCGCAAGTCGCACAACGAGCGGTGCCTTTGTGTCGTGCGCGATTCGCGTCGCGCGTCGCGCCTGTTTGTAGGAGCCTTAAAGGTTTCATGATAACGTGCCTAAAATAATATCATGTGTGCCTTTATTCTGCAGTCCATCAGGACCACCAAAGACAAAATTATAGACTAATTGCAAGCTTAGGATTAGTCCTTTCAGTTATGTAACCTCTGGTTTTGCATCACTGGCAAAAGTACAGAGTAGGTACAGTGCGTGCCACGTAAGAAGAGACTTGACCCCGCCTCCCCCGCTCTTTCCGCTGCCCCTATGACGTCCGGTCCCGTTCCGCACTCAGACCTCATACCGCTAAAGATACCTAAAATCGTGTACTGCGCATGTCAAACCACGTGGTGTGTCAAGTCTCTTCTTACGTGGCACGCACTGTACTGTCGTCACAATAAGGTTGCCGTCGGGATGCGACCATTGACAAGTGTGTCAAAATGACAGTGATCTTTATTGTTGAAATAACAAGGTTGCTTTTGGGTTGCTGATAACAGAGGTATAATAACTGTGAAAGGATTGCAGTATCAGCATGATTTCTTCATTCATTCCTTCACATCATGACATTTAGTCACATTCAGACAAGCTAGTTTTGAAACAGGCTCATTTCAACCAATTCTAACTGTATTAATTAACTAGGATTAATATTAATTAAGAATTAATTATCTTACCCAGATTATGAGCCACAGTACTGCCAACATGATTGGCAGAAAATGAACGGTTCCGATTATTTACCATGAAGATTTTAAATGGAACTAATTAAAAAAAAAATTAAAAATTAATTGAAACACATCTTGCGAGTGACATCATAATGTTGTATGGAGAAAGTGACTGAGATGTTAAAAAATACTTAATTTTATCGTCATGCTATTGTCGTTTGAAGATCAGCAGTAGATCAGCTCTAATATCTGCCAGTCAATTATCATTGTAAAACAGCTGTCAATCAGCATTTGAAATGAATCTAATCCACTAACTTATGCCATGGAACACTCAGCAAAACTGGGTGAAATTTCCTCCCAAGAAGATAAAAAAGATAAAAATAGGTCGGATTCGGCACTCTCTTGTTGTTCCTGCATTGATGTATGTATAGACGCCAGCACATCAACCTACTACAATCTGTCAGATTTCTTTAATAGATTTTAAACTTTATAGCTAAAGCATAAGGTTCAAAGTTGATTGGGAAAGTTTGACAGTTTCGGGTTACTTGATGTGCTGGCGTCTGTACTAAGATTAGTCGTTAGTAACGGCAAGTTAGTTAATGCGATTGAAATCAGTGCTCTGAGTGGAATACCTCCTTTAAAAGAATATGATTATTTTTGTCCACAAAAACAGCGTAAGTAGGTATAATGGGGTCATCTTATAATGGTTGTCCATCTATTTGCTGCATTCTCCTATATTTTTATAGGGTTAAAACTCCGAGCAGAAAGTTATAATTTTGCTCTCTTGCTTTTTTCATTTTTTCCGCTGTCAGGTGGCAAAAGAATCATATATTTTTTTATTGTTTCTTTGACATATCTCGGGACCCTGAGGTCCCGGACCGGTGGAAGGCGTAAGAGGGGCCGAAGCTAAATCGTAGAGGCCCGTTAGATACTTTGAACAAAATGAGGCACCAACCGACGATTATCCTTGTACGCACTATGCAGGTGCACCCAAGGACAACCCCCGGTGCATGCTATTGCAGGATATGAAAACATTATTAATTATTGTTAAGTAAACTCCCATCAAACATACCTCAATTTTCCATTCATATTTTCAGCTTCTGCAGCGAAAAATTAAAACATTTAAGTGCCATAATTTACAATAGGTACGTCTTTCGTGGGCAAACGTTACGTTCATATTTTACAATAATAAACTAAAATCAAAAATAAAAAAGTTAATGAAAAAATGTATATTATACAAATAGTGTCGTAATCGTAACATCAAATTAATAACTGCTATTAATTATGATAAGCCTACAAAGTCGACAACATCTCATTTAATTTTACTTGCATTGTAATGTTGCAGATTTGATTACTGGGAAATCATTATAATTTTCTTCAGTCTAACTTATCCATTGAATGACCTTGACAAGGAATAATCCATCTGTATTCCATACTAATATTATAAATCACTCTCCCTGTCTATCCTTAACGGCTGAACGGATTCGGATGAAACTTGGCACGCAGATAGACCATGACTTGGGTTAGATATTTTTTACCCCGGTACGTTCCCACCACGCGGGCCCAGTGCGGGTAGGTAGATGTTATGTCTTCGAATTTATGGTTATAGGGCATGCTGCCTCAGCCTCACGATGTTTTCCTTCACCGTTTTGAGAGCAGTGGTGATGTCTCTCACAGAGAGGGGGGCTTGTGTCCCAGAAGTGGGGACATTACAGGCTTTAGGCTGGCTAGGATGGTAGTATGTTCCTGTGCTGTAATTTTACACCGCCACGCGGACGAAGCCGCGCGCAAAAGCTAGTTTATGTATAATCCAGTTATCATCTATCATTAAAACATTATGCCGAAACGGATTAAAATTATAGAAACTTAATCCTTCAAACTGCAATTTATACAAAGTCCTAAAGCTTTGTCAAGTGTTACGCTTTTAAAAATGCGAAAGAATTGTTATTGTAAATGGTAACTCATACATATTTGTTGTAGACTTGTGATATAGGGCCAAGACTGACGTCACATCCGCAGGCCAAGTCTACTAATTCCGATATTCGACATTTCACTTTTTGTTCAGTTTGCCTTTCATTCGGCACCTTTTACCAGAAATGAAACGTGTGAACACAAAATGAATTTAAAATAAAAATCAAATTCATTATTGAACTGATCCAACAATGTTGGATTTCGGCACTCCGGCCGCTCGCTTACCAAATAATCGAAAAATGAAAAGAAAGCGGCAGATAAATGTTCATTTCTAAGTAATTTTGTCTGTTTCTTGTGAACGTTGAATGAATCAAAAATGTAACCTTCATTGAATACAATGAAGGAAGAAAAGGGAGGGAGGTGAGTGAAGGTTCATTTTTCACCATAATTGTAGATGTTGTCAGTTTTGGTAATCTCTTAATTGAAAAGCATCATATAATTTTCCGATGGCGTACCACTGAGGGAGCAGTGGTGGCCCAGTGGTAACTGCCGCGACTTACGAGTTGTAGGTCGTAGGTTCGAACCCAGACAGGCGCTTTACTTTGTGTAAATCATATAAAATACATCAACACTGTTCTGAGAACGGTGAAGGAAAACATCGTGAGGAAACCGGCACGTCCTAGAACCAAAAAGTCGATGACATGTGACATTTACTAACTACCACTGGGCCCGCGTGGTAGATTATGGCCCACTCCTTCTCACAGAGACCTATAAGGCTGATTATGTATGTGCTACTGATACTCCATTGAAAAAATTGTTTGTACTAAGTACAACAAATCGGAAACAGTGACAACTGCAGGTGAAAACTGAAAGTTTAAACCTACAACTAAATCGCCTACGACTACAGTTGCAAAATTGGGGGAGGCCTTCAATATAATCTGTAGGTCTTCGGTAACCTCGTACATAATGACAAGTCGTTATCTCCAATTATTTTGTTTTTTTTTTACCAATATGCATTTAGGAGAATACGAATTTTTACCTTGATGTGGTGGTCATAATGACCAATCATTAAAAATAGCAGCGGGTGTCTGTTATTTTTAATCTCTCTGATTATGATTGAAATTCAGTCAGAAACTACACAACTATCAATAAACTTTACACTGGTTTTATCCTTCTTACATAAAACCCACGTAAACTTTTCCGGAAAAAATAACAAGGCAGCTTTGTCCGGCTCCGCATACGGCACTATAATAGCAGTCGAAAAACCATTTCGTTCAAAAACTGAACTCCGTAGTTCAGAATCGGGTTTGGTACACACTGCAAGAATCCCTAAAAGTTTGGAAAATAAACGTGTACTCTGTTTCAAAACATTTTAGTGAGTAAACAGTGAGTCAGTTAACGTAGGTACCTACATGTGGACGGTAAATTGTACTCCCATTTACAAATTGAATCATTTGATTGATTGAATCGCTAAATCCTAATTTTATATCATCATAAACTGTTTTTCTCTTGACAATTGTTATTATCTCATAACCTCACTTTTCGTCACTCACAATCTGAATAATTTTGAAGTTAATCTATTGCTTCATATGTTCGAAAAATTTGTCTGCTCTACAAATTAAATAACGCAATGAATGTTGTTGAACTGTCAAAAATAAAGCCATTGCTACTGTTAGTGTTACGCAATTACACAAGGTTTGTTTACCTTTTATTAAAAAGTTTTGAGCCGGACTTTAGTAACGTTTCCACGGCACTTCTCGGCTGCCCCATTTCAAAACCTAGTACTAAGGACTTAAAATGAAATTTTACAGGAGAGCGCATAAACGTAATATTGGTCAGCCTATGGAATGAATGTATTTTTTTGAATTGGTTAAAGTGACTTACTAGGTTTTAAATGGTCACTAGGGAGTGAAAGGTGCACTTACTAGGTATCGATGTTTAAATATATCTCCTTTTATGTAAGTTTAAAACGCTGGTGTTTTTGTATTTGGTAGACCTTCTGGGTTAGCAAGATTATGCAATAAAACGATTTTTGTATAAAGTGTCCCTTACTAGGTTTTGAAATGGGACAGCCGTTCTGTACCTGTTTGAGTAGCTGTTAAAAAATGCAATCCTTAACGCAGAGAGAATTTTAAAAACTGCGAAGTTTGTTACAAAACATAGATATGTACTCTATTTTTCGTTTCAGCGGAAAAGTACTGTTATTGCGAATTCTGTCTTGCTAAAGGCAGGTATGATTCTGTCGGGAAATTGTCAACTGAAAGCTAGTTTTTGATGTCAAGAGGTTTTTAAATAAAATATACTTCCTTTGATTGAGACTGTGGCAAGTTGAGGTGCGACCGGATGGACTAGCATTATGAAAAATGTGAAGTGTATTTTACACTGCACCTTGTTTTTTTTAGTTGCTGATAAAGTAATAGGAAGATTTTTCTTCTTTAACTTATGCAGCGATGTATAAACACTTTCATGGTTTTTTATAAAAAAAAATCCTATGTTAGTCCTATGTTGTTCTAACCATACATAATTTTTTGGTGCCCTTTGATTATTCCCCCTCTTTTTATATACTCGTAAATATTATGATTATTATTTTAAGACTGTTAGCTTTTTAAATTATGTAAACATACTAAGGAGATGTTCTCGTACATTGCAATACAAGACAGACCTTTTTACAGTTTCTATATTTATGTCTGTAATTTGTATAGTGTACATAATAATATTCTATTCTATTCTATTCTAAGACGTAAAAGAAATGGGTTGTAATAAAAATCAAAGAAAATTTAAAAGACTCGACTTTACACTTTTAAAAATACTTTGCTCTGATTTTATAAAGGTCAATTTATTTTTTTCGTCAATGAAGAGCAAGTTTAAATAATTATATTTGCTGTCGCTCCCTTTGACGCCTAACGAAGATACCGTCAGCAAACATAATGAATACAAAATATCGCTGTAACGAACAAACAATTTTTTTTTTCATAAATAATAAATGTATAACAATTTTGATTACACTGTCGTGTATCTATAGGTACATACGTATTTATTTCATAATTAGCTTATGAACATTAACTAGTCTATCTCGGAAAAGGCAAATGATTTCTTTTTTTGATAATTTTGTTCGTTATTCTATCTAAATTTGGAAATCTCTGATATAATAATAATCTTCTCTGGAATAATAATAATAATACCATCTTATTATTGTCCCACTGCTGGGCAAAGGCCTTTCCTTATACAAGCATTGATCTTCTTTGAAATATACTGGGTTAGTTTTCAAAGACAAAAAGGGTGTGGTCAGACTCAAACTGAACCACTTTCTCTATGGGACAAACATCGTAATCGCGAATAAAAATTCAGCCGTACCATAGGTTTTTTTTTTTTTCTTAGGTATTGAAATTGTCTATGGGACAGTTGATAAATTTTTCGCGATTACGATATTGGTCCCATGGAGAAAGTTCAGTTTGACGGTCTGTTTAATAATATATTTTTATTATACAAAACATACATAATCAGCTTATAACATTCCCAATGCTGGGACACAGGCCTCCTCTCTGAGAGGGAGTGGGCTGTAAATCCAGCACGCGAGCCCAATGCGCGCGAGTAGGTGTCACATTGTCTTCGATTTTTTGATTCTAGGAATTTTAGCTGGTTGGCAATTATAAGATCTAACTATAGTCACCTACCTAATTTATAAGTAATAAGGTAAATTAGTTCTTAAGGTTCCGTAGACCCGTATCGGATACCGGGTATGGTTATGTTGAGCCGATTTATTTTTATAAATATACAGTGTTTGAGACAGTTTGTTGTTTCCTTATATTTCGATACCTAACCACCTGGCATCTGGGCTTATGTTAGTTTTCCAATAGAGCGAACAAATAAAAAAGTGTAACGTGCCGATGCCGGTTTCCTCACGATGTTTTCCGTCACCGTTTTGAGAGCAGTGGTGATGAAATAATTTACACAAAGTAAAGTAAAGTTTCGTCATATTTTGTCACAGTTAAAATCATTAGTAGACTGAGAATTAGCAGTTTTAGAACGTCAAAATAACATGAGACAGTTCCTCAACGCCCGCCCTTCACCACTTCCTAGTGTTTTAGGTGGGAAGAAGAGTCCTCCCCAGCAGCGCAGCCGTCTGTTCAGTTAGAAGAACAACTGAAGAGACAGCTGTGCTATATTAGCAAAATGTTAAATAGCTGCTATTGCTCACTATTCTATTACTGTCAAATGTCTTTATTTAAAAAAAAATGTATAACACTCACTGTGGCAGGACACAAATATACCAAAATATATAAATTTTGTAACACCTACCTTGTATCTATGCGCATAGATAAACGTATTTGATGCGGAAAACTGACAGTATGGTGATTGTTTACCGAATCGGATCGATTTCTGTTGCAATCGATTTTATTTGGTTCTCTTCAATTAATGTCACGTTATCTCAAATTCGTTAAGCTGTCTTACTAGTAAAGCGATCACATATTTGATAATTTACTCAATAAAGTGTATTACCTTGTAGTAATTATTTTAAGCCGCAGCAAGGACAAGCTCCACAAGTGGAGGTTCATGGAAGGCTCAGACCTCCGGTGTGTATGCGATGTCTCTCTTCACCGCATCTTGCACCGCATGCTCTGTCATCTGCACACGTAAGGACTTAATAGCTGCGTCAGCGAACGGTGTCCGCGTTGCTGAATTTTGGGCCAAACAAATTTAAAAAACGACTAGCAGCGCCCCGCGGTTTCACCCGCATGTCTTAATCCCGTCGGAATATCGGGATAAAAAGTACTACTACTACTACCTCCATACAAAATTTTATCAAAATTGGTCCAGCCGTTTGAGCGTGAAGAAGTAACAAACATGTAAACACAAACACAAACACACACACAAACTCACAAACTTTCGCCTTTATAATATTAGTGTGATTGATTATGGTGTGATTAGTAGGATAGTAGGATGTGTAATTAAAGTGGAGTCATTGTAATAGGTAACATTTGACAATTCATCAAATATTCAACAACGTAACCTTGTAACGGCGGGCATAAAAGAACATATTTTTTCGTTTTGTTAGAACTGCACAATTGCTTACCTTTTTTCAATTACGATTACATATTTATTGTAATAATGACCGATACGAGTAATTTTACGATTTGCTTTCATTAATAAACCATTCTTAACATAATAAACAATTTCTGATCTAAAGAACTGAACGTCGTTACAAGGTTACGTCAGTTAACCATTTTTCTTTTTAAACACTAGGGATGTTACTCTAAAAATCGAAAGCTGATAAGTAGAATCGAATGCAATGATGACTTGTGAAGAAATATCACCATAAATTAATAACCACGTTGTGATTATAATAAAACATTTATTTATTATTCTTTTAACTAACTAGGTATAAAAATACAAAAAATAATGAAATAGAAAAATCATTGATGTTAGGTACAATTTAGGTGGTATGTTGCTGGCAACACCAGTGCCTGTCGATGACGCCATGTCATGTCGCCATTACATGACGCAGTCTTTTGTCGTTGTGCGAAGTGACTGTGCGTTTTTGGTGTGCTCTCTGTTATTTTCTTCTGACCCGGCTTTTTTATTGGACTGATCTTACTGACTACGTTTACCTGGCTATAAATTGGACTCCGATTGCTTAACGATTAGTAAACAAGAACAACATTACAGTCTTACCATGTCGAAACGGGGGAAAACGCTAAACAGTCAATCTCGCGAACTAGTGGTGAAATTGTACAATTATTTTGAACGGGAATCAATTAACGATGGGCCTCTTTTACCATTGACACAACCGAGAGAACGCGTTGCCGAAGCATTGGGAATAGGGAAGAGGACAGTAACTCAAATTCTGAAAGAGAAATACGGACCATCAGGCTCAGAAGATAATACTTTACGTACACCGAAAAAAAGAAAGAGGGACAAGAAAATTGTTGGCATTGATAATTTTGATGCTGCTGCAATTCGCAACCACATGATATTACTCGAGAAAAGAATATCCTACACGGGAAAAGCTAATAAGTTCGTTAAAAGACGCAGGCTTATTTTTTGGCGGTAAATCGTCTCTATCAAAGGTTTTGAAATCGATTGGCTTTAGTTTTAAAAAATCTGACAAGCGGAAAATCCTGCTAGAACGCTACGATATTATTTTGAAGAGAGTAACATTCTTACGTCAAGTAAATAAAATTACAGATTGGGACAATGTCGTGTTTATTGACGAAACATGGTTGAATGTGAACCATACGGTTTCGCGGACATGGACCGATGATACAGCGGCGTCCACCTCAAAAGTTCCACCGGGAAAAGGAGCCCGACTTATTATATGTCACGCGGGATCAGCTTCTCAAGGTTTTATTCCAGACTGCCTCCTCGCATTCGCCTCTAAAACTACAAGTGATTACCATGAGGAAATGAACTTTGAGGTTTTTAAAGAGTGGTTTGAGAAGCTGCTAGTCAGCTTAGAAAACCCATCGAAAATTATAATGGACAATGCACCGTATCATTCTGTACAAGTTGATAAACCACCAACTCAAGCAAATAAAAAGCAAGAAATTGTCTCGTGGCTGGTAAGAAATGGTGTGGATGCAAGTCCAACTTTATTAAAAGTTGAGTTGTTAAATCTAGTAAAAGCAACTAAGCCGTCCAAGCTCCGCTATGTAATCGATGAACTAGCCCTAGAGCATGGACACGAAGTTATTCGATTGCCTCCCTACCATTGCCAGTATAACGCCATCGAGCTTATTTGGGCACAAATAAAGGGTTATGCAGCGCGGAACAATACTGAACCACCCTTCAGTACTGCTAAAATGATGTCTCTGCTAAAAACTGCGTGTGCAGAAGTCACTACAGAAGACTGGAAAAAAGTCGTAGAGAAAACAAAGAAAATAATTTTACAAGATTTTGAACGAGATGTGAGAATAGACAATATTATTGAAAATGAATTAATAATATCTCTGAGTGCTGACAGCAGTGATGAAGATGACAATACTTTTAACAGTTCTGATAGTTCAACTGAATAAATGCAATTTTTTTGTTAAATTGTGTACTTGTCTTATTTTGCTCCTTAAATTTACGAAAAAAATAATAATAATGGGACAGGGATTCGCCTGATGATTTTTAAAATTCGCATATGTTTCAAGTCCGTATCGATTCATTCACTTTAATCGATGTTTATAAGCAGGTCACCTCACTATGAGGATAAAACTGACAGACGTCAAATGTTACCTATTAAAATGACTCCACTTTAGTGTATGAGGTAGCCCCAAATAACATTCAAGTGTTTTGAAGGGCCTATAAGAATCCACCACCTAAAAATGTGTACTTCTGAAACTAATCTTTCTCTCATATAAATATATCCCATTCTTTAATGCTTACTGTTTGCAATATCCACTCGGCTAGAATACCTTACTCGTTCTCAGAGCAAATATGTCAAAAATGTGAAACAAATAAAAGTAGAGGCAACGGGATTATTATTTCATATCTGTGAGGCATTCATCTTGGCAGCTATGTGGAGCCTGTTTACTTGACTCACGTTAGGCATGGTACACACTTGTTCGGGCGACGGGTCGGCAATAACCGGCATAACCGGGCGGCAGTATCTAAACTTCTATTATACAGTAATATTAAAAAGAGAAAATATTTGATTTTTTGTATGTTTGTTTGTAACGGTAAAATGGCTGAATGAAACCTTGCTATAAGCTCAACCACCGATGTGAAAGGTTTGCAGCAGCGATTTATACACAAGCAGTCCAGTCTGCCCAAGATACACCGCAGTATAATTTTGGGGCTCGCCCGCAACCGGCGCACCAGGGAGGCGCATCGCGACACGAGCTTCAGCAAACATCCCTGATGCGCTATAAAAGCGGAACAGCCCCATCAACACCCGGAACGCATTATTATACTGAATGCAAAGGGCGGTTATGGCGTGTACACCAAGGTTTTTCACGATGTGTTGCCATAATAATATGTCAACGCATCGTGGCACGGCTAAAGTGAATTAAATTAATCTGTAATCCTACCGTTTAAGCCGGAAAAAAGCATGCTGCATTGCGGCAGAAATATTATTTACCACCATCTATTAAATTTATTTATCAAATAAAAAAAAATGAAATCATTCTTTGCCTTTCGAGTCATGAATGAAATTTTTTGCAATTCGTAGGTCTTTTTTTTTTCAGGGAATATAATTCGCGACCATAACAAATATGACTTTACCGAATTAACATACTTGGTGGAAACTATACCCTCGCTGTACAGAAATAAAATAGGGCAGATAAAATGTCTCTAGTTTACGATAGTATGGGTTGCATTCATGTGGTCTGTCTGTCCACTGTCTGTTGGTCCAAAACAACAAAGTGTATTTTTCCAAGTGTATTGTCTATTTATATTTTTTTAACAACAATTAACTTCTTAATCACGCATTATTAACTTTTAATTATTTTGCGACGTTAATTATTACTGTTAACTAACCATTTTTGTATTGGGAAAAATAAAAAAATACTTTTCAGCTCCTGACAGAGTTTGCTCGTCCGTGCGTTACGGCCGCTGTATATCCCGTACCAGAGTTTCTCGATATGCGTTACGGCCGGTACAAACATAGATTTTTATTGAACTGTTAATTTTTACTCTCATAGTTAAAAAAAAGTAAGTACATACAATTAAAAGTGGTGTATAACTTTACTAGTTAAATCTAGTTTGGTTTTTGTACGCAAGATTTCACAAACCGGGTTTGATTACGCCTTTTTTGACTAAACTTCGGCGGCGACGGTGGCGCCATTAATTTCGATTATGGCCACGCGCCGAAAGAATCTTGTAGCGTTTGTAATGCTATCACACGATAGAAAACTAGTTGACTACGGAACCCTAAAAAAGAGTAAAATGATGAAACCAACACAACTTACAGTGTGGGACTTTATGAATTACATTCGAACATCACACTACGATGTCTACGATTCCTGTCCATCGCGTAGCTATCCGAAACAACTGCAGCGTATTTTAATTGCCTCCCAGATACTTATGGACAAAGTTTTCAGCACAAAATGTACAGGCCTTTATGAAAAGAGTGAATAAGTGAAATTCAGCGGCGCACCTCTCTCAACACTGAAACATTTACACCAAACAGCTTGTTTTACATTTTCAGAATACTGAACACCGTCAATGTTGGTTTTGTGTGGATTTTCGGCCGATAAATAAATATTGGTTGTGTTGGTGTTTGACTTTTGAAGTCAAACATCAGACATGACATTATCATTATTTTGATGACATTATCAGTTGAATTGGAGATCGCAGCATGCTTTTTACAGATACATGTCTATATATCGACACCAATAATAAATCTGAAGAGTTTGTTTGTTTAAACGCGCTAATCTCTGGAACTGAAAAAAAACTCCTAGATAGTCTCGGCTCTATAGAAACTCCTTGGTAATAAACGTATTATATCAGGTGAATAGTAGAAACACACCGATTTCTCTCTTTCAGTCGTCAGTAATTTGACTTTCGAAAGAAGAAGACAAAGCGTTGTGTAACTATACAGACGCTATACAACGTTTATTAGTAAGGAGGTTAAGTTTTATACCATGAGTCGGCCTTAACTTTTATAACACCATCCACACTATGCCTGTCGTTGCACAAGCACGTTGTAAAGCTGGATGGCCCACAAATATTTGATATCGGCCATAGCTCGACATTCCACCGTCCGCTACGCTTCTTATTCCGTACTTTAGTTATTGTGGCTTATTCAGCGTGCAAGCACTTTGTATCCATTTGTTCTGTGCTAAATTGTGTTTATATCTCTTTGTTTAAATAAAAGAATTGGGAGCTGTTCTTTGTGGAAAAGAGTATTTAAATTTCGAATGCGACGAAAATAACATGCATAAAATCGGCATATAATGTTCCCAGTGCTGGGACGCAGGCCTCCTCTCAGTAAGGGGGAGTAGGCTATAATCTACCACGCGGGCCCAGTGCGGGTTGGTAGATGTCACTGGTCTTCGAATTTTTGTTTCAAGGACATGCCGGTTTCCTCACGATGCTTTCCTTCATAGTTTTGAGAGCAGTGGTGATGACACTTACAATGCGTGCCACGAAAGATGAGACTTGACCCCGCCTCCCCCGCTCTTTCCGCCGCCCCTATGACTTCCGGTCCTGTCCCGCACTCAGACCTCATACCGCTAAAGATACCTAAAATCGTGTACTGCGCATGTCAAACCACGAAAGTCTCAAGTCCAAGTCTCATCTTTCGTGGCACGCATTGTACACATAGTAAAGCGCCTGCCTGGGTTTGAACCCACGACCTGCAATTCGTAAGTCGGGACCGTTACCATTGGGCCAGTACTCCTCTATACTGACGAAAATATCGCTAGACTTAATTGGAGGAAGACTATATTCTACTTACAAGCATTTTAGCCCATCTATCAAAGAAGCTCCAAAATCTTCAGCTAACGTGTTATCCCAACAATTTAGTGAATATTTGGCATAGCCTCGGACATGCCCGTGCCAGGCCACGCAATTTATATAGCCACTCCTAGTCTTATTAAATTTATGAAGAGCTTAAATGTTATATTTTCTCCTCATTGCAAATTATTAACTGCAGCAAAATGTATGAGGAGAATTTTGGCGAGGTTTCTTCGACCTCGTTTGTAGATTGTATGCTTTAGGATAATTTGGACGTTGTAAAGTGCTGGGATATAAATTGGCTTAACTTGTTTTATGACACAACGGTATTTTTCAGTTATTTAAATTTAAATTATGTATACTGAGCTCCTCAAGTTTTGAATTGAGCTACACAATTAATGACAAATGCTTTCACTGACTGGACTGGTCCACGCAAATCTGTGTGGTTCTTTCTTCAAAGAACATTTCAGACATCAATGTACATTATCTCACCAAGATTATGTCTGGACTTTAAAAGAGAGTCTGAGTTTGTTTCGACCGTTCCTCTTAGAGTAGTCAGATAAGAAACACCGATCTCATCTAGTTATGTTTTTATTTTATGGAAGTGTAAACTTCTTTAGGCGCATTAGGATTTTTTTGAGATGGGAAAAAACCATTGAACTCGCGACACTGTTACCGTAACTTCGGCTAACGTTCGGCTATCCTCGGAATGTACTCGGTTTTAATGTATATCCGATATGTCAGTGAGTGATGGCAAAGTATTGTGTTTGTGTTTTGTTTAGAAGACGATTAAAAAAATACACATGTAATTGTTCAAGTTTTCACTTCTGTCGGCGCTCCCGGAGTGCCACTGTTTTTTTATAATAATGTGTAAAAGTGATTCCGATATCCTATCTATAGAATAAACAATTTCATTTCATTTCATATACCTACTAATATAATAATGAGGTAAGATTTGTGAGTTTTTATAAAGGGAGTTAGCCTCGGAACTACTGATCCAATTCCGATTTTTTTTTTCACTAATGTGAAGCTTTAGTATTGTCGAGGGTTATAGGATATAATTATTATAATTATATGTTAAAACAGGAAATTTCACGAGGACGAAGTCGCGAGCAGAAGCATGAACATTTCCTTGCGTTTACAAACATATCTTAATATGTTTGCAAAATGTATGGAAATGTTCATACGAACCATCAGTCCTATTTCCCGAAGGATTAGGCTTATCTATAGCATACCCACATTTCGCAAATTATAATAGGTGGCAAAGCTATTGCCATCTTGCGCTTGCATGATTGTAAATGATTTTAATCACTCTCAATTTAGGATACGATTAATTTTGAACCCAACCCAGGCTGGGTTGGGTGCAAAATTCATCAATAATGAATTCAAATTAATCAAATAACTTACGGGTCTCAAGAATATTATTTATACTACCTAATTCTGATAAAATGTGCTTAGTGTGCATAAGATCGAATGGGATATTGTCGATTAGCTCTTTGTTAAGGCAACACGCAACTACTTCCACGCTCTACCTTTGCTAAAAAAGTATAATAATAACAAAATTTAATCCCCAACTCAAGCCCTCCTTACATTCCTCTATCAAAGATACCTCTAGACTGAATTCTCCGTTTAATTTCCTTGATCTATAGCACTAAACCGCATTACTTGACCGACCTTCATTCCGTAAGAAGATTGCATCATAATCCTCCGAGATGGTTCAGAACGGAATATTAATCCTGGCTTTATTAATGCCTTGCAAGCGAGGCACCGAGGTCTAAGCCAGTACGATGAAGCCTCTACAATTAAGGCTGATGATACACGGGGCTAGTTCGAATATTTACGATGTATTTGGATATAGTTTATAAAGGCTATAGTTAGTGCACGGGTTGTGCTCAGACTTGTTTCAGCCTCTTGTGTGTATAAAAGGCCCCTAAATAATGACTATTTAGCAACTATAACATGAATGTGTTTATTTTAGGAAGTTCTTAATTAATATAATCTTGAACACCTTAATTACTCATAATGCAGGTTCATATAATTACTTTATGCTGTCTAAAACATTTCGTGCTCAGTGATGACCAAAAATGGTAGAAGTAATTTTCAACTAGTCCAGCTGTCGACTGCTTTGGGTGAATGACGAGGATTGTGTTCTAAGAAATATCATCTATTTCGTCACTGAGACACATAAAAACCGGCACTAGTGGCAATGTTCACAAGATGGAAAGGCATTCCCGCTAACACAATTCTTCTTGGTCCGATATTAGTTCGTGTCAGAAATGTATATAGTTTGTGCCGATACGAGAGTAGAAGAAGAAAATTACATCAAAAAACAGTTTAAACAACCGACTAGTCTGCCCAAACCCTTAGGTATAAACTGTACATTTCTGGATCCTACGGTCAGAGCCTGCGTCATAACGGTTGTGGTGTCAAAGTGCAAAGACGATTGTGCATAATCGCAGGGTATTACGCAAATGATCCGCCTTCACCGGACCTGTAGGAAGATGGTATTTGCATTTATTATGTCGTACTCTTATATTAATGTGGATTTTGATTTTGTTGTATTTTTTTTTTAAGGAGACAGGGATACGCAAGTAAACGCTGGTGGACTGAATAAGGGGAAGCAGTGTATTGTTCTAACTTCGTTATTATCCTCGATCCAGCACTGTTGATAGAGTTCTCTCAATAAAATATATTCACCAAAGGAAATGGTAAATATTCTGAACTTTGAAAAAAATCAAGCTTCGTTTTCACTCATGCAAAACTCTCTCGAAAGCCAGCTAAAACATACGTCAATAGCTCCAGAATGTTCGATAAATCAACGAAAATTCTACCAGCTGTACGAGCGCTGTAATTTGGGCACTTAATAACTGGATATAACCAGTTTCAACCGCTTCGTTCCAGTATAAAATGATTCAGTGCGGATAGTCTCGGCTTCTGCCAAATCTACTTAGTGAA
The DNA here is from genome assembly GCA_927399505.1 of Luperina testacea. Taxonomy (NCBI): domain Eukaryota; kingdom Metazoa; phylum Arthropoda; class Insecta; order Lepidoptera; family Noctuidae; genus Luperina; species Luperina testacea. Next base: position 13,251,257 of record OV656766.1, on the reverse strand, counting down.
GGCACTTTGTTGGAACCTTTTCTACTCTATGACGAAAAGAGTTATAGTCTGGCTTTAGGCCGAATAGATATTGTCTGATGACTGTATTCAGGGCTTGTCAGTGATTTAAATATGTAATCATCATCTTGTATAATTTTAGTAGGATAAGGTACTTAGGGCCAATTTTTCCTAGACACTGCTTTTGGTTTTTTTGTTTCTTTTTTGCTTTTCCTTTTTTTTTTGCTTTTTCATCTGATTTAAATTATCAGAAGATTGAAAAATTAGCCTTAAACTTTAATTACATTTGGTTTGATACTGAGATTTTATGCCACTGTAGCGGCATATACAAATATACATATAATTTACATATATACACACAATTTATACACAGTATTTATATTATAAATTATACTTAATATTTACATACATTCATATTTTGTGTCGGAACTTCGGCCGCTGTGGCTCAGTGGAAAAGCACCATAATATATAGCCCTATAGCTATATATTCTAAAACGTATTTCGTTGTACCGCCGGCCGCAGGCGCGCGCGCACCGGCACGCCAGTCTTGATCTACTCTCGACGCGGAGCGCACACTGCTTGCTTGCTTATCGTTCTGCTTATACCCGCTTATGGTTTATGCTAAAATATATAGTGTTGAGAATTTTACTGTGCTATCCTAAACTTATGTACTTTCGCTTTCGACACCTGTGCTTGTGAACTTTGTGACTATACTCTTAAACTATCTGTGCTTCCCTATCCTCCGTTCTTCTTGTGCTTTTACTATATCTGTGTACTTCTTTGGAATATATTATAAGCTAGCTACAATACTCACCTGAAGGCTTTCATTCCATCGCCCAGAATCACACCTACTTATAAAGGAGGAAACAAGCAGCGACAAGGTAGGATTTACCCATATTATTCCTACATTGGTGACCCCGCATAAGTAACCGCAAGATTAATAATACCGCAGATCGCAAACAAAGCGAATATAAAAAAACATGGCGGAAGGTTCACAGTCCACAAGTAGCAAGCCATCTACCGAACGTACCGAAATGCGTGTTTCCACTGACGCATCGGACGGGTCGACAGAAATTTGCAGAGTTGCTGTTCGCATACCACCCTTCTGGCCCGATGAGCCCGAAATATGGTTCGCACAAGTGGAAGGTCAATTTGCTATTGCAAATATTACTACGGATACGACGAAGTTCCATTACGTCATCGGACAGTTGGAACCACAGTACGCCAAAGAAGTTAAAGACATAATTGTGAAACCACCAGCGAGTGACAAATATCAGAAGCTTAAATGCGAACTTATTAAACGACTAAGTTCGTCTAATGAGAAGAAGGTAAACCAACTTTTGATTCACGAAGAGCTTGGCGACCGCAAGCCTTCGCAATTTCTGAGGCACCTTCAGAGTTTGGCAGGAACTAATGTCCCAGAGGACTTCATTAAATCCATCTGGACCAACCGCTTGCCAGCAAACATTCAGACAGTCATGGCGGCCCAGACCTCCGTATCGCTGGAAGCTTTAGCGGACATAGCGGACAGAATCAAGGACATAACTACTCCCTCAGCCCAAGTAGCTTCAACCAGTGCGAACCCTCAAGTACTGGAGGTGCTAGCTAAAGAACTCGTGGAGCTTCGGAAAGAGGTGAACGCGCTCGCGATTGGACGCCGACAGTCCCGCTCCAGGGAGAGAGGAACGAGGCACACTCGTTCGTCATCCAAACGTTCTGACTCAAACTACAGGAAATTCCCAGTATGCTGGTACCATTACAAGTTTGGCAGCAAAGCAAAGACGTGCATTCTCCCATGCGATTATAAGGCGGAAAACCCGACGGGCCGTCGCTAATGGCGACCGACGACTGCCCTAGCTCCGGTCGCTTGTTTGTTACTGACAGGAGGACTAAAGTACAGTTCCTGGTCGACACCGGTAGCGACCTCTGCGTATTTCCTCGGACCATGTTACGTGAACGACGCTCCAGCACCAACTACCAACTCTTCGCGGCCAACGGAACGCCTATTCCGACCTACGGTTATACACACTATAATTTAAACTTAGGGCTTCGTAGGGACTTTCAGTGGAATTTTGTAGTCGCAGATGTAACTAGGCCAATAATAGGAGTAGATTTTCTCTCGTTTTACAATCTAGTAGTCGATTGTCGTAATCAGCGATTATTAGACAATGTTACAACTTGTTCAACTATAGCTTCACTAGCCCATACATCAGATAGTATTCACTCTGTAAAGGTCATGACTGGCGATACCGTGTATCATAAAATACTTGAAGAGTTCCCTGAGATCACAAAGCCACCTGGTACACAGCGAGTCATTGTTCATAACACAGTCCACCACATACGTACTACACCGGGCCCTCCGATTTCATGCACTCCCCGCCGCCTGGCTCCAGATAAGCATAAAACGGCCAAGCAAGAATTTGACGCAATGTTAGCCAATGGCACGGCCCGACCTTCAGAAAGCCCTTGGGCGTCCCCGTTACACTTGGCCCCAAAAAAAGATAATGGCTGGCGGCCCTGTGGAGACTATCGAAGACTGAATGCCCGCACCGTTCCTGATTGTTATCCTATCAGACACATTCAGGACTTTGCGCACAGTATATCCGGAAGTACTGTCTTCACAAAAATTGACCTAGTTAAAGCATACAATCAGATTCCGGTCAATCCGGACGATATACCCAAGACCGCAATCACTACACCGTTCGGAATGTTTGAATTTCCGTATATGACATTTGGTTTACGAAACGCGGGTCAAACATTCCAACGGTTTGTGGATGAAATGACGCGCGGGCTTGATTTTTGCTACACGTATCTCGATGATTTCCTTGTGTACAGTAAGAATGAAACTCTGCACAAGGAACATCTAAGACAGTTATTCACCAGAATGAAGGCATACGGTATGGTGATTAATAACGCAAAATGTGTTTTTGGTGTACGACAAGTAAACTTTTTGGGATATACTATATCAGAAAAAGGAACGAAACCATTGCCAGAAAAAGTACAAGTCATTCGCGACTATCCAGCCCCAAAAAATATACGTGAGCTTAGAAGGTTCTTGGGCATGATAAACTTCTATAGACGTTTCGTGCCCGAAGCCGCCCGAATTCAGGCCCCACTCAATGCTTTGCTGATAGGAGCAGTGAAGGGATCTACCCCAATCGACTTAACAGGAGAAGCCCATAAGGCCCTAGAACAATGCAAAGAGAGTCTGTCAAATGCAACCCTATTGGCCCACCCAGATTGCCTGGCCAAAATGGGACTGGTGACGGATGCATCTGACTTAGCCATGGGTGCCGTATTACAACAACACAAGGATGGCCACTGGCAGCCACTAGCATTTTTCTCTCGAAAATTGAACACCGCTCAACAAAAGTATTCACCTTATGACAGAGAACTGTTGGCAATTTATGAAGCGGTGAAACATTTTCGACACATGCTTGAAGCCAGAAATTTCACTATCTACACCGATCACAAACCAATCAGTTTTGCTTTCCAGGAAAGGAAAAATAACTGTTCGCCACGTCAGTATAGATATCTGGACTTCATATCGCAATTTACTACAGACATCCGTCACATTTCCGGAAAGGATAATGTAGTTGCTGATACCTTGTCACGGATAAATGAACTGCAGGCACCAGTAGCTCACGAGACACTTGCTAAGGCTCAAGAGTCAGATATAGAGCTATCAGGATTCCTCAACTCAATGTCATCACTCAGGCTAGAAAAGTACAAAGTCCCAGGTACAGATGTAACTATGTACTGTGACGTCAGTACGCAAACTGCAAGGCCTTTCGTACCACAAGCATTACGAAAACAAGTGTTCGACAGTCTTCATTCGTTAAGTCATCCTGGCGCAAACGCAACCTCTAAGTTAGTTGCGGATCGGTTTGTTTGGCCAGGGGTTAGGAAAGATTGCCGGGAGTGGTCCAGATCTTGCGTAGCATGTCAACGAGCCAAAGTGAATCGGCACGTATCGGCACCATTAGGTACTTACAAATTGCCACGCTCTAGGTTCAGACATATACACATCGATCTGATTGGCCCCCTCCCTATTTCACAAGGTTATCGATACTGTTTAACGGCCATCGATCGATTCACACGATGGCCGGAGGTAATACCGATAACCGACATCACTGCTGAGACAGTAGGCAAAGCCTTGCTACATGGCTGGATATCTAGGTTCGGCAGCCCAACAGATATCGTAACAGACCGTGGACGCCAATTTGAGTCCACCCTGTTTCAATACTTAGGTAAAATAGCCGGGTTTCGTCATCACCGAACCACAGCATACCATCCAGCAAGCAACGGACTCGTGGAACGTTTTCATCGACATCTGAAAGCATCTATCATATGCCATGCAAACGAAAACTGGACCGAGGCTCTGCCCTTAGTCTTACTTGGCGTTCGTAGTGCTTACAAGGACGACCTACAAGCGTCACCGGCCGACTTAGTGTATGGTGAACCACTGAGGCTGCCCGGCGAATTTCTAGAGCAAGCAACGATTGGCACTAGTGACGTAACAGACTTTACAGCACGCCTTCGTACCATAGCTCAAAAACTACAACCAGTGCCGACATCGCGCCACGGGGAAAATAAAGTATTTGTATACAAAGACCTAAGCACATGCGACTATGCATTTTTAAGAGAAGACGCATCGCATGGTTCTCTAACTCCGGCATACACTGGTCCACATCAAATTATCAAACGAGGTGATAAAGTATTCAAATTGATGGTAAAAGGCAAGCAAGTAACAGTTTCCATCGATCGCCTCAAACCTGCATATATACTAGCTGAAAAAGAAAGTGAACCAAACTATCCAGTACGGCCTCCCCCAAGCAGTTCAAAACAAGGGTCACGTGATGCCACCAAGACAACTCGTTCCGGTCGTGTGGTAAGGTTCCCGGATTATTATCGTCCTTAACCAGGCCTCTGGGGGGGAGTGATGTAGCGGCATATACAAATATACATATAATTTACATATATACACACAATTTATACACAGTATTTATATTATAAATTATACTTAATATTTACATACATTCATATTTTGTGTCGGAACTTCGGCCGCTGTGGCTCAGTGGAAAAGCACCATAATATATAGCCCTATAGCTATATATTCTAAAACGTATTTCGTTGTACCGCCGGCCGCAGGCGCGCGCGCACCGGCACGCCAGTCTTGATCTACTCTCGACGCGGAGCGCACACTGCTTGCTTGCTTATCGTTCTGCTTATACCCGCTTATGGTTTATGCTAAAATATATAGTGTTGAGAATTTTACTGTGCTATCCTAAACTTATGTACTTTCGCTTTCGACACCTGTGCTTGTGAACTTTGTGACTATACTCTTAAACTATCTGTGCTTCCCTATCCTCCGTTCTTCTTGTGCTTTTACTATATCTGTGTACTTCTTTGGAATATATTATAAGCTAGCTACAATACTCACCTGAAGGCTTTCATTCCATCGCCCAGAATCACACCTACTTATAAAGGAGGAAACAAGCAGCGACAAGGTAGGATTTACCCATATTATTCCTACACCACGTTTTAAGACTTGCAAAATGTGGGCCTATGTTTTTGGGAGTACAATCTACAGGCACTAAAACAACCCCATTTGTTTAAAAAATCATGATTATAATTTTATTATCCTGAAGCACTCAGATCTTTAAATAATCCTCCAGACCGAATTTTGGCCATGACGATAAATCTCAGCGGAGATCAGACTTCGGCACGGGAGATATTATAGTGTAATAAACACCCCTTTTCCAGTATAAATATTTCTGTGTTTATATTCTTGCACTCGTTCTACTTCGTATATAGTAATATTAACAAACTATTTAATTAGGTACTCAATATAGGTAATGAACAGGACAGGAAATAAAGTTTAGTTTAGTCCTGTCAAAATAATCAGCGCCTGACACTACTCCATATAAGAATAGACGTCATTAAAAACTTGCCTGTTAAAGTTACGACAATTTACGTCAGGCGCTCAAAGGACACAAGATAAATTTTAGTTTAGACCTGTCATATTAAAGATAAATTTTAGTTTAGACCTGTCATATTATGATTAATATGACAGGTCTAAACTAAAATTTATCTTGTGTCCTTTTCTTAATGAAATGGAAAGAAAAAGATGCTCTGAACTTAAATTTAGTTTAGTTTGTGAACAACAGAATAGGCATCGATATGAATATAGCCTTCTTGAAGACAACCTTTTGGTTTCAAAGATCGAAGGAGAACTAAATTAGAAACTAGGCACACTCGAAACATCGTGTTTCCATTCCGTCCCGTTAAAAAAAAAACCAGTAGTTTTAGGGCAACTGTCAAATGAGTTGCTTTTAAACTTCACGACTACACTGATACCTACAAAAACAATTTGAGACAAATCACATACTTTCAATTTTATTTATATTTGGTGTTGAAAATCACTACAAATCCTATCTTCTTCTTCTTAGCGTGTTGATAGCAATCTAAATGGACACGGCCCAGAATTCGGCTACTTGTTTGGCGCCATCGCCAGCGTCCACCAGTTCCTGTAACGTGCAGCTGTCAGGACACGCAGGACACGAAGCACGGTAACGCAGTGTTTGCTGCTCCCGGCGTAAGCATACTATCCACCAAGTGCTCAAACGAGAACGGCATAGAAATCATCACTGTTGATGTTGGCAACTGCACCGTTACTTACGTTTAAAATCCTATTAATATTTCGAATTCATGACAACATAGTGAAGCAGTGGTGGTCGAGTTGTATCCTGAGTTCGAGTTCGCACCTAGCCAAGCACTTTACTTTGTGTATTTAATTTTAACACCACTGCTCTCAAAACGGTGAAGGAAAACATCGTGGGGAAACCAGCATGTCTTAGAACCACTAATTCAATGACATGACATCTACCTACCCGCACTAGGCCCGCGTGGTGAATGAGAGCCCACACCCTCTCACAGAGAGGAGGCCTGTGTCCCAGCAGTGGGGATATTTTAGGCTGATTATGATAAGTATGTTATGACAATAGTGTACATACATGTCAAGTGAAGTTATCATTATGATATTAGTTCTTCAAAACTCGCATCACGCCACGTCAGATCGTCAAGTCAAGTCTGACGTCAAATCTTGTCGGGTCAGCGGGATTGTCCAAAAGGGTTACCGCTGGCCCGGAACATAAAGGGCTAAGGAAGGAACACGGGTGGGTTTTAATCAGTAAGAATCTGACACTCCCTTTCGCTCTATCCAGAGCGGGAGGGTTCATTTGATGATTTCCCATCAGAACAAAAAAAAAAGTCTGACGTCATATCGACTAGAACTTTTAGCACGACGCGACGGAATTTTTTTTAAACTGTGTGGCGAAAAGACTAATCGCACGGCTCAAACGCGAATACAGATTAATGTAGGGGCGTAAATTTCCTTTTATTTAAATTCGAAAGCGTCTGAAAAGAAGTGTTTTTTATTAGCATTTGCAAATAGTGGCATTAAGTGCGGGTTTTCTTTCTTATCTGAGCTGCTTACGTAATTCCTTTTGTTGTCGGGTTATTAAAATGTAAAGATAAGATGCTTTCTAGTTTTTAATGGGTGCTTTTTAGGGGGACGAGGTGCTGAAATAATTCTCATAGCCATCTCCGATACAATCAATTTTGGACAACCAGTAATTAAGGTGGAAGCGCTAAGGTAGCCCGCGAAATTCAAATTTTCTTACGTTTTTTGCAATTTGCTGGTCAGCATTAAGTTGTACGTTGATTAATATATGAATCGCGGCCGTAAGAAATATGTGTTTACAGAATTATAATCATTAAAGTCATCAACACAACTCTCTAAGACCACGTAAGTCCAAAGAATGATGATTTCATGAAACAGTTATTCTTTGGACTTACGTGGTCTTAGAGAGTTGTGTTGATGACTTTAATGATTATAATTCTGTAAACACATATTTCTTACGGCCGCGATTCATATATTAATCAACGTACAACTTCATACTGACCAGCAAATTGCAAAAAACCTAAAAAAAATTGAATTTCACGGGCTACCCTGGCGCTTTCGCCTTAAATAAGATACTTAACGCATTCAATAGTCTCCACTCTTCTTGATACTTAAATATACGTTAGATAAGTAAACCCAGAGCAGTTAACTCAGATATCACTTTACGGTATAATTAAGCTATTTTCACGAGGGAAAAACAAAGGCTACTCGAATAGACTTTCATTCAATTCAGGTCAATTTAAATCTTTTAATGTCTAGATATAAATCCAGATACAAATATATAATGTAATAAACATACAATATCATCATTCAATTTTACACACACACACACACACGTCGACTAGGTGTGACCTGTGGTAGGATTGCTACCATATATGCAGGGGGCTGCGATTCCATTCTTGTACTGCGCCCACCAAATAATTGGCCGATCAATGTGTGTGATGATGTTAAAATATTCCCAGTATACCAAAGCCGACCTCTTAACTGAGACGTTGCCTGAGGTAGCAGCGCGGTGCGGGAGGGGTGTGGTGACGTGATGTGAGAGCTCAGTGATTCGTCAACTTGTGACAACTATCACCCCTCCCGCACCGCGCAGCTACCTCTGGCAACGTCACAGCCTATAGAACTAAATTGCTGATGGATCTTGATGACAGATGAACTGTCCACACCATACCACATTGTTCAGCTTCCTTTGTGATTACAACAGGAAAAGGAAGATTAACTCAGCGACACTATTAAAACTTTCGCGACAAAAATTGATTGTCTTTGGACTCATTCACTAAATAGGTGGAATCAGAAGGTCCAGTCTGAAAAATATACTTTAAGGCTCCTTCAAACAGGCGCGACACGACACGCGACACAAAGGCACCGCAAGTCGCGCAACGAACGGTGCCTTTGTGTCGCGCGCGATTTTATCGCGTGTCGCGCCTGTTTGTTGGAGCCCGTAACAGCACGCATGGTTGCCGTAATGATGCTATAAGCTCCGTTACTATTTACAAGGATTTCGTACTCTTAATGTCATGTGTCTAAAAATTTCTCAAGGAAGATGACATGATTTTTTGTAACAATAGCTAATGCAGTGGAAAAAAAGGGGTGTACTATGCCATATCGAATACCAAACAATCGAATATTAATTGATGTTTTGAGTGTAGGTTTATTGATTCTTCGATTGATTATCCGTATGATAAAATTAACGTTACGTAACGGACTATTTTGACATTCGATTAATAGTGGTCTATCAATTGAGATTCGATGATTTGACATACAATTTGACATGGACTGTATGCGAAATTGAATGTCAAATCATCGATTCTTCGCCACACTCCTGGACAGTCAGTCCTGCTATTATTACTTTACCTCTGACAGCAGCAACCCAACACTAACCTTATTGTAAAGAGAATAAAGATCACAATGATTTTTCAAAATCATTGTGATCTTTATTCTCTAGACTTCTCAGTCAGGCAGCAAAAAAAGCAACCATAATAGAATGAGAATAAAGATCACTTTGATTTAGACAGTGATGCAAAATCACAGGTAAAATAACTGTAAAAGGATTGTAGTACTTCTTAAACTCACTGTCATGTGTCTTGTTTGTTCCTGAAGCGAGCTGAAACTCCGTCCCCATAATTTGGGACTTATGGTTTCGGACGGAAAACATTCAAACTTTTTGGTAGCAAATGATAAAAATAAGTTTCCTTCAGAGGGTCCCGTGTCATTACGGTGAAGCGAAGTTGTAATGAGAAATTGAGAATTGGGCGAGGTCCGCAAACATTTTCTGAAATTGTTTTCAGTGAGGCTTACAGCTTTGTTTGAGAGTAATACCTTTAGCTGAGGTTTAAGATATAGGATTGCAGGCTGTATATATGTTTTTAGTAGGTAAGATATTATAGTGTTGTAGTTAAATATAGATTAGTTACACCGGTAGATAAACAAAACACGTATGTTTTCTCTCTTCCACTTGTTTTCTCGCCTAAAAGTAGAACACTGGTACTTTAGCTTTAAGGCAGCTATTTGTATCAATAAAATATACCGAGATCTTCTAAATAACCATAAAAAGCTAAAATGACAGCGCGATTCCTTTATACACATTCCAAAAACCTTTGCAATTAGTATTCTGCAATGACCCGTATTTTTCGGACACTCAAGTGTAGAAATAGAAAAAAGCATTTAATCGTATAGGACAGACAGAGTCAAATAAAGCATAAAGTTGAATAGCTGTTCTTTGTCGAGCACCTAAATTGGACAAGTCCTTAAACTGCGACGGAATAGAAGTTCTGTCTAACAGCTGTCGATCCAACTAACAGTCCGGTTGTGACACCGTACTGTAACACTGCATTGTTGGAACCGAATGAAAGCACTTGTTTTGTGCACAGAAGACATAATACGACTCATAAACGCACAATTAAATGATAACAAATTGCATTAATATGTATAAAAAGGTGCCAATATAGAAAAAGAAAAACATCCTAAAAACATCCATCCTAAAAGATTGATTACCTCTTCAGTACATGAGAAAAACTTCAGGATCCATCCAGGTGAAGCAATAGGTACATACCTGTTTCCTCCAATTATATCTTTGGTCTTTTGTAAACTATATTTTATTGCTTTATTTTCTTATTTTGTTTTTTTTTTAATATCAGAATATCACCGCTGCGGTATAAATTTTTAAAATAATTATCGCAGCATCATGCTGAGGTAGGAGTATTTTTGACCTAGCACAGGTATTTTTTTCTTGTTAATTTTTTAATGTTATTTTGTGCTCGTTTTGTACTATTTTATTTCCTGTGCATGTCCCAAATAAAATATTTTTCTTTCTTTCCCTTTACCACATCTCATCATCATCATTTAAGGAAATAAGATAAAATCCCGGAATTACCCACTACTGGGTATAGATACGCCTCCCCATTCTTCTGCCATACTTCCCGGTTCTGTGCGTCTCTCATTCCGGTGTTTCCCGCGACTTTGATGATATCGTCAACTCAGTGCGCTTTTGGACGGCCCTGGTTTCTTTGGCCAAACCTTTGCCACCATTCGGTCACAGACCAGACACCATTCGGTTACTCCATTGGCCATTTTTCTCATTTACGACATCTGCATCTCCAACTCACATAAATACGCCCTTCAACTGCAGAACCCATTTCCAACCATAATTTACCACCAGATACACAACACTTAAACCCACCCTAGAGAACCAACGAGAAATGGTTATTACACAACGGTGTGACAAAGTTAACGGTAATTGTTCGAATTAATGACAATCGGTCGCAATCAATTTGCGGTTAAGTTGAACGACAAAGCGAGTACCGAGTCGTATAGTGATTAATACGACATCGTTTGTAGCTTGCACTGGAAACTGTATTGGGAATTCGTAATTTTGTTTGCTGTTTCTTGGGGAGGTTGTGTATTGCCTGCATGTCGTGTAAACATGGATTTGACTCTCAAAATAGCACACTGGCGTTCAGGTACCGACATAAGTCGATTATCACTTCAGTTTTTTATAGGCCACTAACGAAAGGTTTTCAGAGTTTCTTGTTCATTCTTCTCCATAGGTACCTACTACGCTTTGGAATGGGCAACTAGCTTCATCTTTCTGACATCGACCGACCCCTGACCGACCCCTTGACAATTCAAAAGTGCCTGTACCTATTTGATTTATTTGAAACTAGCTTCTGCCCGAGATTTCGTCCGCGTGAAATTTCACCCTCCCCCCATTCACCTTCTTAGGGGTGGAATTTCAAAAAGCCCTTTCTTAGTGGATACCTATTCTTCGCAAAGAACACACCCTCCCAATTTAAAGTCTCTAGGATCAGCGGTTTAGGCTGTGCGTTGATATATTAGTCAGTCAGGATTCATTTTATAATATGTAGATAAATGCTTTGAGTTTGAGTTTACAAGGCAAATGAGAGTGGAAACTCCGGGAGTGGACGGCCCAGATGGACATATTGACATATTGGTTATGTTTTCAGAAAGATCTGGTACGTAGTACTCGCACGCGAGGTGCGTGTATGACCAGATGTATGAACGTAACTATTTAGATGCATTGACTTCCACTATGAGAAAAATAGATTCTAAAGAAAAAGATTAATGAAAACAATGTTTTATATCTGGACTGGTACTATAAACACCATTTTACCCACATGAAATCATAAGCGTCTGCTATAACTGAAAATCAAGTGATTTTAAACCATAAATATATAAAAAAATAATTTTAACATAATTTTTTTACCGTATGGTATTCAGCAGAACATTATAAGGCTGATTATACAAAACGAAAAAGTTCAGCTTTGTAGAATGCCGTCTCTTTCGCTCATACCTCTATGACAAGTTTTTTTTTAAAGCTCTTATGTCATTTTTAGGTTTTTTTTTTCAAATCACAACAGCTTCATGCTTCAGTCTTGCCTTGACAGTTGTAAGAATTATAGTGCACAAGTGTGCGCAGACACATGTGCATTCTCTCATTCTCTCTCACTCTCATAGTCCGATGAGACGGCAATCCGACACGACCGGAGAGAGATCAGTCGCGACCAACGGCTTGACGTGCTTTCCGAGGCAAGAAGGTATCACATCGCCAAGTTTTCAAACTCCAGACTGTTACTAAGAAACTCCTAATGGAAAAACTCAATAACAAAGGAGCAAGTGCTATACAAAGTATGTAGGTACTAACACTAAAAAAACTTTTTAAAAGAAATCCAGAATCAGGTTCCGAAGTCCTATTAAAATAAATCCTTACCAACATTACATCTTAAGAGCACTAGAAAGCTAAAATAAAAACCTGTAATGGAATTAAAGTTCAGGCAACGTTCTACGGAATCCTGTTAATCGTCTTACATTAAGAGGGTAGGTGCATTTCTAGAGGCTAGAGTGTAGGGTACAAATTGTAGTGGAACGTGCTGATAGCTAGGTAATGACCCATCTAGACTGGAATATATTCCAGTCTAGATGGGTCATTACAGCAGTGTATAAGTGTACTTATACACTGCTATTTGTTATCCCTAAATAAATAAATATATACAGGTTGTAAGTGATTTTAGCAGTTTAGTGTAGTACTTAGTCTGGAAAATAGATGATCTAAAAATTATTATCTAGATTTTTCTTTTGGAGTAGGGCTTTCAATCTCCTCTTTGAGGAAAGGTAAATAGGTTATAATTTATTCAATCTTTTCAGTGACACTGAAAACTTGGTAATTCCATATTTTCGGGCTCTGTTAAATGTCTTAGAGCTTGTAAAAATATAGAGGTTTCCCTCATAAGCTACTGTTTTCTAGAAGAGCGGTGGCCGCTATATAACGGCCGGAGTGACGGCTGTCATGAAAATAATGGCCTTGGGGTTTGACTTTCGATCAATCAATCAACTCAGCCAATCGCAGTCCACTGCTGGACATACTAGGCCTCTTCCAGACTGCGCCTCAACACCCGTCCTCCGTCTTCCGCGTCCAGTCTTCCCCAGCCACCTTCTTTAGGTCGTCCGTCCATCTAGCTTGGGGGCGTCCCACAGTACACTTGCCAATACGGTCTCCACTCCAGGACGCGTCTGCTCCACCGGCCATTCGGTACTTCAACAGACATGGCCAGCCACTTCAGTTTGCTTACTCTGCAAGCAATGTCGTTAACTCGGGTTCTTTTCTGGATAATGTAATTCCTGATTTTATCCTTTTTTTATTTTGTTTATTTCAAAGGTCTTGACTCTAGTCTAGGTCAGAGGTGACAGAGACAAATTCGACGATGGAGTGAGCTTACCCAGAAGAAGCCTGTTCACTCTTACTTTGAAGAGATTCGGGTTGTATGCGCTCGGAAACACAGACGCAGATAGAGAGTTCCACTCTTTTGCTGTGCGCGTTATAAAGGACATTTGAAAACGCTTAGTAGAATTGGTGGAATAGCAAAATATTATCCTTCAAAGAGACTCCGAGCATAGCTCGCTCTATAGCGCGCTGAGCGACCTTGAATTTGTGGACCAGCTCAACCGTCAGCGCCCACGCTTCGGCACCGTATGTCCACCCTCTAGGCTTCCCTATCAGAGAGGTAGTTACTTATCAATTTCTCTGCAATAGATTTCGCAAAAACCATACTGGGTTACTAAAGTACCAGTCATTAGAAAACAACATACGTCACTATAATCAATACCAACTTAGCAAACATAGATAGTGTAATATTGACGCACTTTGTTTAAAAGAATAGCCACTACGTTAATCCGATTCAATTGTTACTTTTCTACTGAAAAACATACAAGTGTGTTTTTAGGTAGGTACTCTAGTATCCATTTGTATCACCATTAATACACAACTAATTTAAGCTTGTTCTACATTGCTCACTTCCTTGTTTATAATTATCCATCCATACTAATCCATATTAATATTATAAATGCGAAAATGTGTCTGTCTGTCTGTCTTTTACCTCTTCACGCTTAAACTGCTGAACCGATTTAAATTAAATTTGGTATCGAGATATGTAGTTTGACTCCTGGGAAAGGATATAGAATCGTTTTTTATCCCGATATTCCCACGGGATCGATACTTATGCGGATGGAACCGCAGGGCACTGCTAGTTTTATTAGGTATACTTTATGTCTCTTTCATCAAATGTGTTATACAGGAAAAAAAAAACACTAGTACGCAAACTGTAACCATTAATTTAGCACATGATCTAGACGTAGATTTTTTTTGTCAGTTATAAAAAAAATCAGCTCTTTCATAGAAAAGTACAATACCATAACTGTATGTTAAATGTATCGAACAGCTAAAATGATTATATTTTTTAAACCGACGAGAAATTTCTACGCTAGAGGGTCTACTAGAATCAGTCAGCACTCTTCAGTGCTAACGTCTGAAATATAGGTACATATTTTATTAACCGACTTCAAAAAAGGAGGAGGTTCTCAATTCGGATGTTTATTATATCGTACAACTAAAAAGTGAAAAATATTTTTTTTTTACAAAAAAAAAAAAATACTACATAAACACTACAAAGTGAAAAATAACTTTAATTTCGAAAGTCGGTGTCAAAAAAATAAAATACAGAACCAACGACACCGACTTCCGAAATTGAAATTATTTTTCTTTGTAGTGTTTTTTTTTGGAAGTTGGTTGTTTTTTTTGTAAAATAGTTTTTATCTAATTCAAAATGATTATTATATATTATTATTTTTTTTTCTAATTTTAAACAGACGTTGAAAATCTGATCATAGGACAAAGTAAGTTTTTGAATATTTTAAGTTACGTGTTGTGAGCGAGCTTGCTTCCTCCAGTTTGTCACATAAACCTTCAAAGGTTTTTAGACAAGTGTATGCTTCTTTAATAATTCGTAGTGTAATTTAATTATTATATTAATATAATAATATTAATAGGTACCTATACTTTCAAACAAATATACATATATGTATATATATTTTTTTATACCTTAATGAAAGTGAATATTGCTTCAATAAAGTCACCAGAATTTTCTATTTAAAATACAATCATGTTTACACCTCTTAAGTAGTTTAGTACTAGGTACTACAATTCCTCTTTCCTTAAACATCATAATTATATTTTCTATGCTTCTGTTTCATGTTTATTATTATATGTATATATTTAAAATATAATTAATTTAATGGTACACCACGGATTACCTACAGTATTTGTCTGTCCTTCCCCTTTTTAAATCCATCCAAAGGTTGTCTTTAAAAGATCGCTCTTAGCGATAAGACCGCCCATTGTGTCACCCTGTATATACTCGTATTATGTCTGTAATTTATATGGTTTAATAATAATAAAGAGTATTCTATTCTATTCTATTCCTACTACGTAAGTACTAAATCATAACCAATTTAGAACAACCGTGCTATAAATAGAACACATTCAACTTGGCAAGGTGATAGATACTACGTTGTGAGTAAGGGATAAATGTACGTGCTAAGAAGAGAAAGCGGTAGTGACATGCGCAGTACGATCTACGTGGCAAGTGATTGCTTGTTTCGACATTTTACTCAGTGGTCCCATGGTGTAATGGTTAGCACTTTGGACTCTGAATCCAACGATCCGAGTTCAAATCTCGGTGGGACCTAACTTTTTACAGCACTTTCCGATGTTTCTCATCATATTTTTACATCTTTCGGCAAGCATCTCTCCTAAGATCGTATCTCAAAAGAGCAGTTCCTAACTAAATGACATATTGTTATTTTATTGCATTATAATTTCATAACATAACATTACACTCGTATTCCCGAAGGGTTTCGGCAGAGGTACCTTTAGTACACCTACATTTTATCAGGTAATAGGGGGGTAGGGGGGGGAGCCTATTGTCAGCAATAGGGCAGAACCACCAACCAAGCGCGAATATAATTTCATTAGTTTCTTTAAG
The DNA here is from genome assembly GCA_927399505.1 of Luperina testacea. NCBI lineage: Eukaryota > Metazoa > Arthropoda > Insecta > Lepidoptera > Noctuidae > Luperina > Luperina testacea. Next base: position 13,234,958 of record OV656766.1, on the reverse strand, counting down.
GGGCTTACAAGATCTAAACGCAAAAAAACGCAAGTTTTAGAAACAATAAAAGTATATGATCGACTACCGTAAACAAAATCAGAAAAATATATGTTATTTTTCAGGATATATGCTAGGTAGATACTGTAGAGACTGTATAGCTCTACCTTCAGAAGTAAATACAGGCCGGTTATAATTGCCGGCGTGTTCCATTCGAACGTTGAAGCAAGTGTCAAGTATTTTTATACGTATTGAGTAGTTTTTGTTTAGTAGTAGCGGTGCTAGAAATACCGTGTTGATGTAAAGTTGTGAATAAATTTTTATTCAAGTCCAAGTTTTTTCAATTATTTCGCGTAGCATCAATAGCTACCCCCTACAATACTGTGTTGAAAATATAATACAACTAATTTGATACGATAGAAAAAAAAAATCATGAAGATAGGTACCTCTAAAAACTTTCTTTTTACAATAAAAACCATAATAATATACATACAATCATTCTGATGTTTTGTCTTTTAGATTATGTTACAAGCAAAATACTAAAACATTAGTGTTTTAATTTTTTAGTCCAAACAACAGATTAAATAATTTTAATAATAATTTTTTGTAATTAAATAATTGCTTCATATTTTGCAATAAATTACCAGCGTTGTGTCATCGCGCTTCTCTTTCTTTTCTATGCAGTCCGACAATGACCGCGCTTCAGGTCATGTAAACCCCTTAAGCCTGAGACGTTGTCTGAGGTAGCAGCGCGGTGCGGGAGGTACGGTAGGTCATGGTAGATTTAGACGGCCAAATGTGATCCGTGTGATTAGAATATTCATTTTCATACGAATTAGCGCTCCTCTACTCGTGGTGTCGTTGTGGTTGTGGTACGTGTGTTCGGGCCCTTACAATACGACGCATGTACAGACGCCAGCACATCAAGCTACTACAATCTGTCAAATCTCTTTAATCGATTTTCAACTTTATCGCTAAAGCATAAGGTTCAAAGTTGATTGGGAAAATTTGACAGTTTCGGGTAGCTTGATGTGCTGGCGTCTGTACCTGAAAAATACCACTTTGCCATTTTTTTTTGTCATTTTGTAAAGAAATAATTCTAACAAATCAAACAACCAGCATCTTGTAACTTAGCTGAAATGCCTGAAATGCATAGTTGCTATTTAATTAGGCACTTACAACTAAAACAATAGAGCAAAACAAAAACCACACCCGTACGAAAAAATTAGCATTTAAAACACAAAAATCCAGATCCAAAGAAAACCAATTCCTATACATATTCAGATCGTCCGTAAAGGGAGGTGTGAAAGATATTTAGTATAACGAAGTCCTGTAGGTGGTGTCGCAACGCAATTACCGCGCTCTTGGATCGCCAATAGAATTGGAGGAGCGAGACAACTGATGCGAGGGGACGCGGTAATACTGTAGGCGATTTTTAATAATAAAGTGCCCAAAAGCGCGTAGGACGTACACACTAAGAGTTCCGTACAAAAACGCCGAAAAAAAAACACGTTTTTTTCTTCTATAGAGACCCTATAATTTTTTACTATATTTTATTTTTACTTTATAGGTATATACCGGTAGTGGGGATAAGCAATCTGTGAAAATTTCAACTGTTTACCTTAGGATTCATAAGATATAGCCCACTGATAGACAGACGGACGGACGGACACACTAAGGGTTCCGTACCAAAAACGCCAAAAAAAAAAAACACGTTTCTTTCTTCTATAGAGACCCTATAATTTTTTACTTTATTTTATTTTTACTTTATATAATATACCGGCAGTGAGGATAAGCATTCTGTGAAAATTTCAACTGCCTACCTTAGGATTCATAAGATATAGCCCGCTGAAATAGACAGACGGACGGACGGATGGTCAGCGGAGGTATAGAGGTATGAGGAACAGGGTGTAAAGTTCACTCATACACCATAGAAAAGGAAGGATCCTCCAACCAGAGAGGTGTCGCGTCTGGCGGGCAACTGCCCGATGATTCATGTCGGGCCATTGTATTATGCTAGTTGCGCGGTGAACTCTGCTTTCGAGATGCAGGATTTTGTGTGACGTCAGTATGACGCATAGTTCGCATGTGGCGCTGTAGATACCGCTACAGAAGCTTAGTAATAGGGTCCCGTCGGCACCCCTTAGGGTACGAAGTTCTAAAATGAATTTGATATATTGTAGATTTGGTTAGGAATTCAGAGAGAGTTTGTGTTTGTCACTTACGCCAGTGTGAAAGATTATAAGGCTAGATAGGGATGATGATGATGACTTTTAATCATTATCAATAAAATTAGGAAAGTATTATTCTTTTTGGCAATGTCGACTGTGTCATCATTTAGGTAACATTAGATAAAATAGAAAAGTTTTAGTTAATATCCATACATTATTTTAAGAAGTAGATGCGCTAATCTTTTCATTAGTATTCTGGCTGTCTGTAATTGCCGTTTCCAGTAAAAAAACACTAGGAACACCTTACCAAGCCTTACTACAAAAGCACTTACTACCCCGGTCCGTCGAATGCGGGTCTCCTCCATCCAGCAGCTTACCGCACCTCTGAGTCGTCCTCTCAGTATTGTACCTAAGCAACATCAAGCCCGTGTGATTATTATTTATTCGGCTCTTTAATGTTCTTGATTCAGTTTTGTCGATATTTGTTAGTTTTGCTGATGGTCAGCGGCAAACTTAGCACGAACGGAATAGGTACAATGCGTGCCACGAAAGATGAGACTTGACCCCGCCTCCCCCGCTCTTTCCGCCGCCCCTATGACGTCCGGTCCCGTCCCGCACTCAGACCTCATACCGCTAAAGATACCTAAAATCGTGTACTGCGCATGTCAAACCACGTGGTGTGTCAAGCCTCATCTTTCGTGGCACGCATTGTAAACATCTCTCTTGTGTGTTTATCGCACAAATCGCTATCAGTCTGACCGCGTCCCTACCACAGCTATTTAGTTAGTAAAGAAGAAAGAATAGGTGCCGTTCTCTTTGCATTTTTATTGGACATTTTCTTTCGTTCCGGCGTTGGATTTGAATAATAATCTTTAACAGAGACAGGAACGCAATTCACGCTTTTTTGTAATAATATTTTTAGAATAAATAAAATAATAATATACGTACAATGTGTTTTTGTTTTGCTTTCTGTGAAATAAAATAGTACCTACTAAAAAGTGTAAGGAATAAGAAAAGGTTTTGACAAGGTTTTTCATTACGGCTCCTTCAAACAGACGCGACACGACACGCGACACAAAGGCACCGCAAGTCGCGCAACGAGCGGTGCCTCTGTGTCGCGCGCGATTATATCGCGTGTTGCGCCTGTTTGTAGGAGCCTTTATGTACGACGAAAATGACGATATATCTAAAGTTTTTTATTGGAGCTCCAATAAATAACTTTAGACATATCGTCATTTTAACGCAAAAAAAAAATGCTACAAAAATTAATGTGCGTGTGTGTGTTTGTTAAATGCTTTGACTTTGAACCACACGCGCCGATTCTGCGCGAATTCACGCGAAGTACATTAACCGATGCGCCGAATGGAGCAAATTAGCCGCGACATACTAGAAATGAGGCCTGTGTCCCAGCAGTGGGCATCTACCCACTGCTGGGACACAGGCCTCATTTCTTCGAGAGGGAGTGGGCTGTAACCTACGAGATATTAGAATGCAACCAATGATTGATTGATGATGATTTAAAAAATACAGGAATTTCCCCTTGGTGACCAGAGGGGAAATTTCCGTACGCTTATCACCATTATTATAAAATTGTCTTATTGTTTAAATTGTCATTAAACTGAACGAGTATGGCCCTCTTTAACAGACTTTAATCATTGCAAAGAGTGACGGAATTCACTTTACTTTTTTGAGTGGATTTTCTTGGATACCTACCCTAATTTATGGACCCTCTGGGCTTTATTGAAAAATCTCTCTGTCTTTTGGAAGTCCTTCTGAAAGTAGGGTGTCCAAATATTTTACATATTTTTTTACGAAACATCAAGAAAGTTATACCTCATTTGTTTTAAAATGGTTGACTTGGTGTTTTGGTGGTTTATAAAACAATTTTTTTAGCTTGCCAGCCATGAAAACTATTGTTTTTTAATTTCTGAATACTTACTAAGATACAATTAAATCCATGTTCCAGAGCTGCCTTACCTATTCTGTAAAAAAACTCACCTTGAAAACTTAAGTGAAGTGAGCTTGAAGTGAGTTATCATCCCACCCGATGCTTGGGGTTGTATATAAAAAAATTGCCTTTGTACCCTTCTTTGTGCATGGACAAGTTCTTAATATTAATAACATTTAATAATACTAAATATTGTGGTTGTTTAAAAGGCTCCTACAAACAGGCGCGACACGTAATATAATCGTGTGCGACACAAAGGCACCGCTCGTTGCGACACTTGCGGTGCCTTTGTGTCGCGTGTTGTGCCGCGCCTGTTTGAAGGAGTCCTTACCCTTCTTGCAATTGTCAGCTATCAGAAAACCAAGTCCCGTAATTAAAAATTTCAAAATCTAGTCGCAATATCATCTCAGCGCCAATCAATGTCAAAAATCTTATACAATTTTTGGCAGATTGAGACTGATATTAGAATGCAACCATTTTAAAAAATACAGGAATTTTCCCTTGGTGACCAGAGGGGAAATTCCCGTATTTTTTCCCGCCTGTCTTGCGTCTTAGGCCTCCTCTATTTCACTCTAATTATTCCTGCCTTAAATTACATAATCATAAATGTTCCCACTGCTGGGACACAGGCCCCCTCTCTTTTTGAAAGGGGGAGGGCCGTCATCTACCACGCGGTTAAATGCGGGTTGGTAGATGTCACAGGTCTTCGAAGTTTTGGTTCTAGCTAGGACATATCCTCACGATGCTTTTCTCCACCGTTTTGAGAGCAGTGGTGGTGAAACACAAAGTAACGCGTCTGACTGGATTCAAACCCACCACCTACAACTTCTAAGTCTGCCCTAAATAAATGTTTAAATCCTGAATAAAAAAACATCACTGTCACCCTATATAAAGGTGAAACTGCTTTTAAATTAACACAGCAATCTCGACTGATTGGAATTTCGGAGTGATATTATAAAGATAATGTAGTATATAATACAACACTTTTCAACTTTGCCACTAAAGTATTGTTTCAAGAACAATTGAGAATTTTATTAAAGCAGGCTTTTGGGTGAAGTAGCGGTACTTACCTAGTGGTTATATTACTTACCTACTCTATTTTGGCGCTGCTTGCGAGAGGAGTTAAGTGGACACGAAAGGAGAAGCGTTATGCCCATGTTCCATGCGACTGCCACGCCTCCTCTCTCTCTCTGTATCTTTCGGAAAACCTCAAGCGGCGAAAATATAATAACCTTATCGCAAATTATATTTTCGAGCCGTTTGGGGTTGAAACTCTCGGGCCGTGGGGTCCGAGTGCTCATGGTATTTTTAAAGAAATTTCTAAACGGCTGGTTGACACTTCCCGTGACCCAATGGCTGGCTTTTACCTTGTCCAGAGGCTAAGCGTCGCTATACAACGTGGTAATGCCGCCAGTCTCTTGGGTACATTACTAGTCGACAGCGATGCGGATGAATTTTTCGACGTTATTTTTTAGTTTCTGTATAGTTTTAGTTAAGTTAGAATTTAATTTTGTTATTTTTCCTTCGATAAAAAAATACTATTAACACCATCTACAAACAAGCTGCACAAACTCCTTTAAATAAAAATCCATTACAGGCTTTCATTATGCTCTGGCAATATTTTCCCAGCAATCATACAGCACGCGGAGCTGAGTACACAGCAAACAACGTCGTCACGACAGTGTGCTTATTTTTATTTTTAACGGTAAAAATTTACCCGGTATTTTTTACCGGTATTGAAACTACCCCGATCGTGACGAGAAACACGGACGGGGAAATGAAGTATTAAAAGCAAGTAAGAGGGTGAATAACCAATAAGAAGGTGTGTTACTTGTGAATTTTATTATGTAGGTTTTCGTGACTTGTGTAATTACATGCCGAAGAATCCTCACTGCGATACCTCGCGGTTGTGATTTACCTCGCTGCTTCGATGTCACCTCCATGTAAAACAAATGCATGTTAATAGACACGCACGCACATGCCGAAGGATACCTCACTGACTGCTTGGGGCTTTACCTCGATGCCTGGCATGTGCGTGCGTGTTTATTAGCATGCATCTTTTTGCATGAAGGTGACATCGAGGTAGCGTGCTAAACCGCAACCGCGATGTATCGTAATGAGGCATCTTTAGCATGTAATTACTCTAACCTCCTAGGTACCGACAGCATATTCAATTTGTTCTGGAGTCTAAAGCATGTCGATTTATTTAATTGGCTAATGTCATTTGGGCATTTTGGTCAACCGATGACAACTTATTGATCGCTAATTTGGGGGAGAAAAAGTTTTTATTAATTTAGGTTTTTTCTAAATAAGTGGAGAAACTTCACAATAGTGATGAGTATCTATCGGTATCGAATAGCAATTCCACTAATGTAAAGTAATATTATAATATAATATATGTTAAAGGTTGTATGTTAAAGGTCATCTTTGAAAGTTCTGATCCAATTACAATAATGATTTGAGTGATAGATACACTATTGCCGAGTGTCCTAGGTTGTATTTTACGGTGAAGTTGACTTCCACGTGGATGAGTCGAGTCGAGGACAGAATAGTTAGTAATAATTTTAATGAAACCTCAAGAGCAAAAGATATTGCTGAACTAGCTGCGTCCCGCAGTTTCATCTGCATACGTCTCGATCCCGTGGGAATATTTGGATAAAAAGTATCCTAAGTCCTAATTCAGGTGAAAATTTCATCCAATTCGTTCAACCTATTTAGCGTGAAAGTTTAACAAAGAGACATATAATTTTTTTTTTTCGTTATAATATTAGTTTATATAAACTATTTTCCTTCTATTTATAGATAATTTCTGCAGTACCTAATTAAGCTTTTGAAAGAGCCAATATTCTAAAATATATTTTACATAAATGATAAATGTTCTGGAAATAAAACTGAACCGTGCCAGTGTAATTAACTAAATAAATAGACTTCCATTAAATTGATGCTGCGAGCCAACTCGTTAATCTACGTTAGTGTTTTCTTTTACATAGTTAGGTACTGAAATTCTCACTTTTGTAAAGTTACTTAAGATAGGGTTCAATAAATAAGTATGCTGTACGAAAGGAATTACCGAGTTTTCTGTTGATATTGTTCAAATTATTTTCTTAGGTTACATTACAGGACATACGAAAAATAAAATTCCTTTTACCTCTACGTACCTTATACCTAGGTATTTTAAATCCAAAAACGATTCGATTTCGTTAACTTTTGAAAAATTTTATTCTTATGCAATTTTATTTTCAGCTGCTCCAAATTATTAAATCAATATTTATTAATTTAACGTTTAATTAATAAAGGATTTCTCTACGTACCTTAGACATTTTTAAAAGCTTATTTTTTACTGTATTCTCTATTCGTTTTTGATCAATTTATCAAAATTATATTCACTACAAACACAAAACTTTTTCTGCAAAAACGTCAAAATGACAAAAAATCTCTCAAAAACGTATCTGCCAAAAAATTCACAAAAAAACTAAATAATCTGTAGCGAAGCAAGAGGTCTATTTACACATCACAGCACGTCGTGATCTACCCTTCCAAGGCCCGTAACGCAGCCTCTTAATAAAACAATCTAGCGTATACCTTCCTTCGACGGGCGACGACCAAATGCGTAACAAAAAGTACACACCCCTATATATAGAGACTAGGTCTAAACGCTCCTTTTTTCCGCTTCCTAAAAAGACCGTGAGAATTTCTGTTAAAACTTTACAAGTATCGTTTTGCGGCTTACCGGTATTTTTATAGCCCTTATTCCTGTATCTTAAAGTTGAATTTACCGTGGTTAACAGTTTTTGCAACGTTTTTTCGCTGTCATGAGACGTGACCGTGGGATTTTGAATGCGTGGGAAATAACTACACGGGGTGATTTTTTTTGCTGTGCGTAAATTTAAATGTCGTAAGATATCTAGTGGAAGAAGACGTAGCGCTACGAAAAAAAAGTTTTGTTGTGCGTGAGATTGTGCCAACCTTTGTTTTTTTATTAAATTAATGTAACAACGGAAGAAAAGTGATGAAAGAAAATTAATTTAATGTTTATAAACTATAAAGGGGGCGATAATTGGCCGAAAAACCATCGTAACGAGTTTGCAATACTAGGTCTGTATTGTTAACATAATTTAAAATAACATCTTTTTTTTGATGTCGTTAAAAAATATTGTCAATTTGGATTATACTTGAAATGTCGTCATTTAAATATTAGCTGGGAAGATTTAAATTATTCATCTTAAAATAATATTATTCATTTTTTTTCTAAGACTATACCATTCCTACTAAAAAAATACCAATGAAAGGACAAAAATCCATGCGGAGTCTGTGACTAAAAGGTCAAGGTCACCGTGTGAACGAGGCACTGGAGCTTGCGATCTCGCCCCAGTACTGCCACACCGATCATTTATCTGTATTTGGGTTATTTAGCTAGATAAGTGCTACTTTTACTTGAGAACTCATCTATTGTGTACGTTCGTTGAATATGTCTGGTCTTCCATTTCAGAAAAGGTCAATATATCATGTCTGGCTGCGATAAGCTGACCCTTCTGAGAGCCTATTCAATTTAATCCGTTGTCAAATCTAGCCAATTTACTTGATTAGTTGTTGTTATTTTGGTCGAGACACACAACAGATTATAATTTTGATTTCTAGAATTAAGCGTACAATATTATTTTAAGAATATCTGCAGCCAAGCTCACAAAGGTTTTTTTTAAAATAATTGATCATAATTTAGGTAAACCGCATTAATTTGACCTTGTGAAGGCCGCTGAATTTAGTAAGCGCGGAACCGATCGAAGTGGTGGAGGCCTATGTAGGCAAAACATTTTTTTTGTTCGATTTATCTATACCTATAATTTACCTTGCGGTCGCAGAGGTGATCTATTCTGACAGCTACTGAGTTCACCTTCTAGATGAGTGAGTATAGGTGAGGTCACTGAGGTGAGCGCGATTAATCTGCGTCTTTTTTACAACTGAAGTAATCTTTTAGGTAAAACTTTTTTGTGCACATTTTTATGTCAATCACGAGATGATATTTTAAATGAAAAACTCTCTGTATTTTATTTCAGTCTGCTAAGGAAAATGTAGCTAGATTCATTTTCCTAATATTAACAACCAAATACTTGCAGTAGGTATTATTCGCCATAATGTATTGTTACAAGGTAAGTATAAGTTGTATCTTGTATCTGTGGAGAACGTTGTTGGTTGCACATTTATATAACTCCTTATTTCTATTTACTTATAATATATAATGTGTAATTGTTTGTTCTTCCGAATAAATAAAATAAAATAAGTTCCATAGGTACTAGATTAGTACGCAAATATCACTTACCCACACAAACGTTGTTTTTTTATCAAATAAAAAAGTGAATAGGAATCCTTTCGTTGTGCTATCGCGTCCAAGGTCAAGGTCGTGATAAGCTACTTCGGGCGTGGGAACCGTGGGAACTCGCCTTCAACCCGTGAGAACCAAACGATAGAGATACAGCCGGTCGATTCTGTAAAAATCTCACCGTGAAAACTTAGGTGAAGTGAATTATTTTTGCTAGGAATTGACACTATTGACAGCTCACTCCACGCTCACTTCACCTAAGTTTTCGCGGTGAGATGGTTACAGAATCGCACTACAGTTACTTAACACGAGCAAACTTACCTAGAAAGTTTTTTTAGACATTTTGTTGTAAGATGGAGGAGGAATTTGAGGCAAATCTTCTAAAGCAAATTGCTGAAAAATGGTCGTTTACTAAGGAAAATAAAACCTCAAAAATATAACAGCAACAAAAAATATTATACAAGGTGTAACGTTAAATGCGCCAAACCTCTTAAAGGGTCATTGTACTCATTATTATGAACAACTTTTATTATGAGACCCAAGCTGAAGTCGCGAAAAAATATTAGTTGTCCCTTCCCTACATTTATGCTCGCATAACTCGTCAAAATGTACTAAACCACTGATTTTTTTTGCGATTTCAAGTTTGTTTGTTTGTTTGTTGTGTTTGTTTGTTGATGTGTGTAAATTGCCGATTTTTGATACTGGCTATCCAGTATCAAAAATCGGCAATTTCTTATGTAAGGACCTAATAATAAAACAATGTACTCGTTTCATAAATTCGATACTAATTGAATGTAAGTATAAAAAAGCGTTACGGGTCATTGTACTGGCACAGTTCATTCAAGTCAAGGCCGTGAAGGGCGAGTTACTGGGGCGTGTGAACTTGCCGGCTCGTGAGAACCGGCCGATCATTCAGCACAGTTAACTATGGAGGACAGTTGGGTAGTTAAAATACTTAGCTCCCTTTTTAATTGCTTGCTCAGAAGTCAGAAAAGAAAGTTTAATGTTAGGCTATTACCTACAGATAAGTCTAGAAATGAGATATGGAACAGTAAAGTATAGCTTACTAAACTCTTAATTAATACCAAAATTACAAATCATTTTCCGACATAATAATATAAATAAGGGATTTCTAAACTAGTCAGTATTTTTTGTTCACCTGTGTACTTATATGAAATAGGTACACAGTGGTTATTTTCCATCAAAATGTCAAATTGATACTCAATTACTTAGTCACGATTGAAATACAACAATAATAGTTCAAAAACATTATTACGAATAATTAATTAAATAATCTTGAGATTCACACCAGAAAAAAATACAAAACAAAAACTAATGAAGTACCTGCCTTCCCATCTATAATGCCAGTGCGAGTAAGTTCAAGGTCGTGATGGGCCAGTTACTGGGGCGTGTGAACTTGCCAAGTACCCGTGGGAATTGAACGCTCATACATTATAAATTCGAAGGGAAAGTTTTTATTTTTAATTAATTATATAAAAAACGTATAAATTTGTAAAAATGTATAAATTTAGGCATATAGAAATTAAATTGTGTTCTTGCGAATTTGCTCAAGGATGTGCAAAAAATATTAGGAGTAAAAAAAAACACTACGAATTTTACCTACAGAAATCTGATATCAGATGACATTTGTATGACATAATGTAAGATATCTATCAACACAGCTTTGCAACATGCAAAAAATGTGCAAATAGTGCATAATCATTATCGTCAATAAAAAATACACTATTTTCATAGGCTTAAAGTCTATATTTCTTCAACACGATGACTGATCTGTGGTTATTAGGATTCCCACAGAGAATTTTTCACGTGAGAATGGAAATTTTGTGGGAACATTTGTGGTATTTGAGGGCTCCGACACGTGCCGAAGGGTTATCGGAGCGTATTAGACGGTTAAGCGTATAGTATGAATCAATTAGGCATGTGTGATTTATATTTTCGTAATTTAAGGGGTGACCGTTTGTGACATCCTTTTTTATTAATGTGTGTTTTTATTAATGTGGGTTTTAGTCAGTAAAAGTCTGATCCGCTCCGCCCAGAGCGGGAGAAGTTATTTTATAATTTCCCAATCAAAAAACAAAAAAAAAAGGGGTGACCATTTGTGACATCTTTTTGAATGTCCATGATATCATCACTAAATATCGGACTTTCAATGACACTTATCAAACTCAATCACTATAGGTAATTGAATGAATGAAGGACATTTTATGCTATTAATTCTCAAGTAGATTTTATCTCAAAAGCTCTGAACCATTTATTGTGATTTATTGAACTTGAAAAGTGCTTTTAATTGGCCCTTATAGATCATAATTAATTATAAATTAGCACGCTTGCTCCAAAAATTATTTATTTCAATATTTTATATTTGTGATCCAATATTATTAAAAATAAATTAAGCTACAAATAGTTAAAAGACAAACTTTTGGCTATTTTTAACTTAACTTTCAATTTTTTTTTTGAAATTCAGCTAATTTTAATTAAGCTATAGAATTTCAAAAATATTGTATTTGAAAATGATAAAACTGAGAATGCTATTTATTTCGTAATAAAATATTTACATAATACATATATGACAGCTTTGACTTAAAATAATATCAATAATATGTAGGTACATGTATTTAAAAAAAAAGAGGGAAACTTGCAATAAAATAATATCTTTATTAATAATCCACAGAAACCAAATTTTATTTTAATTTAATTAGCTAGCACACATTTTTTTCATATTTCCTTTCATAGAGCACAATAATTTAATGTTCTACCTCACATTTCAACCACAAATAAAATATTCACACACAAATTCCTGCTTGCAGTGTAAATGTTAACTTAAAAGACCCCATTATAATTTTTTGCCTTAAACGATGGTGTTATCATGTCATTGTGGGGTCAACTGACAAGGTCTCGGGATTCCCATGGGAGGCCGAGTTTCCTATGTGAATTGTTTCGTCATGGGAACGTAATTTTTCATGACGTTTTTTGACCCAACCAAGGGCAAAATGTGTTTAGTGATTGCGGAAGTGATGATTTTTTTTAGGGAAAAATGTTACATGTTTTCAGAGATATTATTAAATAAATAGATTATTAAATTATAGAGATATTGTTAAATACGCACTTTTAGGCTAGTCACAGCCACCGGCAGCCTAGTAACAAGCAGTTCACATGCTTTTTCATACATTTTGTATGGATTCGTCGCAAACGTGTGGCTGGTAGCGGCCACCTGCGACAGTAGTACTCAACACCGCAACAAGAGGCGACAGCCACTAGTGGTTGTGGCCGGTGGTTTGTTTGCGGTTACCCTTAATAGATACTTCACTACACGTCGAATTGTAATAGAACAAGGCGACGAGCTGATGGGCCCTTTCGACCTTAGAGAAAAATAATTTTAGTATTTCACCCATCACTGAGAAGACTTGATTATTATATCAAGTTTTGTTTATTTATCTTATCGTCAGATAGGTAATATTAAACAGCAAAGTGCACGTCCACGAAAAATTGCCAACTATATATTTTGTGCAGGAGCCAGGTGTAAATCGTCAACTTCAAAGGTTCTGCTCATCCCTCCCCAAAAAGTATGAAACCCCAGTAAAAAAAGTGATTCCAAATTCTAATCTTCGCCCACGCACTTAATATACATGTTAACCCTTCCCTCCCGACGACTGGGACTGCTAATAAAAATTCCCGCGCGACAGACGCGGTTCACACGCGAAAACACGCAATACATTTTAGGAATATTCGATTTGTTATAAAAATAAAAGACAAACATTTTTTTTTGCTTCACAGAATTCGCTTAATATTTTGGTTTTCTTTTTTGTAACTTATTTAAGGCTTTCTTATTTTTTATGAGAACGCTAGATTATGTCACAAATAGAGGTAATTTATTTGAAAAAATACTTTTTTACTGTCCAAAATCGTAATTGTATTACGGACTACTGTCACATAGTATGAAGTATGAAGTCTTCTTTCTTATATCTGTGGTATGAAGGTACGGGAACTAATAGAGAAAAGATTGCGAGAGGAGAGTGAGATTACTCCGAACAACCAGTATGGATTTATGCCAGGTTGGGAAACAGTGGACGCCATTTTTTCACTGCGTTAATTGTGCGAGAAGTACAGACGTGCACATAAGAACTTACATATGATGTTCATTGATCTGGAGAAAGCGTATGATAATCCTATCACTTCGAGATGTGTTGTGGTGGGCCTTGAAAGAAAAAAGTTTTCCCGTGAAGTATGTAGAGATAATTCGTGCTATGTACAGTCGTACATACGTCTGGTTGGCTGCTGGCATCACCGACGAGTTCAGTGTGACTGTAGGCTTGTACAAACGCCAGCACATCAAGCTACTATAATCTGTCAAATTTCTTTAATTGATTTTGAACTTTATCGCTATAGCATTAAATTCAATGTTGATTGGGAAAATTTGACAGTTTCGGGTAGCTTGATGTGCTGGCGTCTGTACCAAGGATGTTTTAGGTCTGTGGACCAGTTAAATCATTTATTTAAAAAAGTCACTTAAAAAGCACTTTAGAACATCAAAGTTTACAAAAAAAAAAAACATTATTGTTGCTTTCCTAAAGGCTCCAACAGCATGTTGGCGTGAAAATGAGCAGATTCTTAGTTTTCTGATTAACGCTGTTCGCACAGTTCGGGAGCTATGGTTCCAGATGGAGAGACAGCAAGACCAGGAGAAGTGCAATCTGATACTGATGGTGAACCTGATATTGATCTGCATATTGAAAATTTTGAATTTTGCGGACTTCCCTGATACTTCCGCCATAAATAACCCATAAACGTGTGCCTAATTTAAAACGCTTGCGACAAGAAGTGGTTCCAGATAAAATAACTCTGTATTTATTTACAATGTCCTATAACAAAACGATCAGGAATGAGGACATCCGCAGGAGAACCAAGGTAACCGACATAGTCCGAAGAATTGCCAAATTTAAGTGGCAGTGGGCAGGGCACATTGCTCGCAGAACATATGGCCGATGGGGCCGAAAGGTTCTGGAGTGGCGACCGCGTACCAGAAGACGTAGCATTGGAAGGCCTTCCACAAGGTAGTTCGACGACCTTGTGAAGGCCGCAGGAACCCGTTGGATGCGAGAAGCACAGAACCGGTCGAAGTGGAGGTGCTTGGGGTAGGCCTTTGTCCAGCAGTGGACGTCTTTCGGCTGAAATGATGATGATAATAAAACACTGTAAAAGTTTCAAGTCACGCACGTTAGCTCACTACACCGAAGTTATCGCTTTGTAATGGATTTCCGGCTCGAAGCACACGACCCTAAAATGAAAACATACAACAATACCCCTTGAGCACTGACAGGTTAAGAGCGCTATGACGATTTTTTCTTGTTTAGAGCGTTTGACTCGAGTTTGGATTTGTGATTATGGTTTAACTAAAGTCACAATAGTAAAAAAAATACATGCCCGAGAAAGTTTAATTCCTTCTTTTGGGAGCGCATTCAATAAATATTTCAGTTTATTTACATAAATCAGTAAAAAACTTGTTCCTGCAAAGGCTGTTTCATAAAAATTTACTTTCGGGCATCTCGCGATGCTCTGTTACATCGAAGATATAATAGTTTAATAATTTATAAAAATGTCCACGGTACAACTGTATCTTCTACTTTGGTATGCATACATCAATTTATTATGTTTAATACAGTAATACACCAAAAATAATTCCGTAAAACAGAGAGTTAATGATATTTTTTCAGCCGAAATGATATTTTTTATCTCTGAATATTTAATAGAAATTCAAACAAAAAGTGTTTAATAACTAAGGTTACTTTGTCACCTTGCTTGAAAAAAAAAATACTCTATTTTGAAGTAAAATAATATTTTTAAGCAATTGTTTTATGCAATGCTTTTGTATCAATATAAATCTCGGGAATCCCGAGATTTATATTGATACAAAAGCTAAGACGCGCGAAGCTAAGGCGCGGACTAAAGCTAAGACCGTGCATCCCGAGTCGGGATGCACGGTCTTAGCTTTAGTCCGCGCCGAGCGCTTTCAGAGGGAGGACGTGCCGCTCACTCGCTGCTGCCGTCACGTGATCTGGTTCGACAATTCGCCACGAATAAAAAGCGTCCAACACTTCTTGATACAAGTGAGTTTTTTTTTTTAATTAGTTATGTTCTGATTGTAATGTATATAATATAATTATTTTCCTATGATGTTCCAACGCGAATATAATTGTAGAAAAAAAACATACGTAAATATAGTTGTTGTTTTTAATTTTTCTGACTTTTTTATTTATTGTCATCTCAAACTTTAATTTAATTAATTATTTTCAGACAATAGTTCACAATAATGGGCAAAATAGAAAAAAATACAACTTTTGGTGCTGTCAAAATAAAAAAAAAAGTTTTGACCGATAATTTGAAACGCGCAAGAGAAGCTCAGCGGTAAGAATTTTATGAGGAGTGCGTGCTTCCTGAAATCATAGATTCGAGGAAAGCACGGTCTATGCCGCTTCGGAGAATATTATTTTAATTATTTTACAATTATTATACTGGTTTTTTATGGTTCCGTACCTTAAGGGTGCCAACGAGACCCTATTACTAAGGCTCCGATGTCCGACCGTCCGTCTGTCTGCTAGTGTCTCATGAACCGTTACAAGTTCACAGTTGTAATTTTTAATTTTAATAAAACGACTTTTGATTTGTCTTTTTTATTTTCTTTTGACTTTTTTGACGTGACAACGTCTAATAAATCGATGAAGCTGGCTGCACACACGAAAAAAACATGACTCATGTAGCGTTACCTCGCGGCCTTGCTCTGCTGTAGCGTTGTACGCCATGGCGGCTTGAAGTGCAAGCGAGAGCGCGGAACGAGCGATGAGAGACAGATGATGTCAAACGCTGCCAAATCGGCCTCCGCGTTCGGCAATTTCATTAATGTTTTGTTATGACGTTGTCACGTTAAACTATCGTCCGTAAACCGACTTTACAGACAACCGATTTTTATCCAAACTGTAGAAACAACATCACATTGCATTTATTTCTATAAATAAGTACTAAAATGTCTTCCTACCTGCTAAATAAATTACATAATATATTAAACTTCGTAAAAAAAGTAGGTACAAAAAGTATTTTATAAAAGTAGCAAAAAAGTATTTGTAAGTAATGTTAGAGGCTGGCAACGCGCAAGTAATGCAGCTTCTGGCAATGCAAGCGTCTTTAGGCCAGCGTTGCCAGAATGTTACTTTTGTAACATTTTACGTTACTTTTGACCCTCTCATGTTACCTCCATGTTACACGCCTCAAAATGTTACTCTTAAGACTTAATAAAAAATATTTCTCAGAAAACAAAAAATAAATTTGAAACGGAACGCATACAAGAAAGGTTTCGTTCGTCATGTTGGCGCACTTGATTGTCTTGATTTTGTGACCAAATTCTGACGCGACGACAGCGCGAAAATCTTTCACTTCGTTTGTCGTATCGCATATTCACTCACTCGCGTGAATTTCTAAATGACCCATCCCGCTTACTTAGGCGAGTGAGCGACGGCCTAGTAGTGGCATCCGTGTTGGTTCAGTTCAGTTTGTTATTACGATTCTTTCGAAGCCTACTAAGGGGACAGCTTTTTTTATGTAATAAAGTGCCATGTTATTATTAGTCGTTTTCCACAAAAAATAAGGTAATGTTACTTTTCTCGTGAAAATGTTACTTTTTGAGCTCTCTCATGTTATATTTGACTATCTGTCACTGGCAACACTGCTTTAGGCTGCGGTAACTACACACCATCAAGCGGGCCGTATGCTAGTTTGTCACTTTAGTGGTATAAAATAAAAATTAAAAGTGAAGTAAATTTGTATGACCCTATTGTAACTCAAACCGTTGTAGGTAACACTCATCGGTACAAATAATATTTCATGAACTATAATAACAGTAATTTAATTTATTTCGAAAACAAAGGCTCTTGTTGGTTTGATCCTGGCGTCCGACGCATAGCGGTTTGTATGTGTGCATAGCGTTCTGCCCTAGACGCACACGTGCGCATCTGCTGCCGCGCGCCGTCGAATTTACCTAAAACTGAGCACTTCGGTTTTGTAATAACGCTCTTAACACTGTGACTGTGACTGTGACGTGTTTGTAAAAGAGCTTTGTATTTTTTTCACGAATAAAAATGTGTTATGAAGAAAAATACATTAAAACAGTACCTACGGCAATGGATACGAAAAGTGTGTTTACATCCTAAAATGCTGTAATAAATGTATGTTAGGGAAGATTATTAGGGAAGATTATTAGAGCAGTGGTGGCCAAGTGGTAACGGCCGCGACTTACGAGTTGTAGGTCGTAGGTTCGAACCCAGACAGGCGCTTTACTTTGTGTAAATTATTTCATCACCACTGCTCACAAAACGGTGAAGGAAAACATCGTGAGGAAACCGGCATGTCCTAGAACCAAAAATTCGAAGACATGTGACATCTACCAACCCGCACTGGGCCCGCGTGGTGGATTACGGCCCACTCCCTCTCACTGAGAGGAGGCCTGTGTCCCAGCAGTGGAAACATTATAGGCTGATGATGATGATGATGAGGGAAGATTATTAAGTTCGGTAACAATTGAAAAAAAAAGTAGGAGGCGCCCATAGCTAAATAATAACAGCAGCACAGGTCGATCAATCAGGTTAAGCTACGCTCGCCGCGGTTGGTCTGTGGATGGGTGACCATTTTTACATACCAAGATCCCTCCCTCCATACCTCGGAAAGTACGTTAAGCCGTTGGTTGGTGGTATTCGTGGATCTTTGACACTCGTTACGGGTAGTCAGAAGCCCGAAAGTCTGACAACCAGTTTTACCAAGGAGAATCGTGTTACCCAGTAACTAGGTTGTGGAGGTGAGATAGGCAGTCGCTTCATATAAAATACTGGTATTCAGCTGCATCCGGTTAGACTGGAAGCCGACCCCAATGAAGTTGGGAAAAGGCTAGGCAGATCATGAACAATTGAGAAAGTAATTGTGTCTCATTAGTGACAGTTGAGCTCATAACATAACGCCTGTAATCCCCAAAGAGTTAGGCAGAGGTGTAAGTACAGTACCCGGCGATAAATATTGCACATCGACCTTTGGAAAGAGACAATCGGCTAATTTCGGCTTCGTAGAGCGTTATCTCTGTCGCACGAAATACAAACAGTCCGGTATCTATTAGGAACTGTTAAAACAATTATGATTTGCTTCTTTTGATAATTATTTTTATTCTTTGTATAAAATACAAAAATAGGCAAAGGTCGATGTGCAATATTTATCGCCGGGTACTGTACCTATAGTACACAGACATTTCACCAGATAAGTTTAAGTCCCATGTAAGAGGGGGAGAGCCTTTTGCCATTTATTAATTAATCGTTGTTTTTATTTTATTTTATTTCTTAACTAGCTTCTGCCCGCGACTTCGTCCGCGGGAAATTTCTTGTTCCCCCGACCCACCCTGTCGCATCGCATCGCCTAGCGTACTTCATCCGCGTGTAATTTCTTGTTCACCCGACCCACCCCGTCGCATCGCATCGCCTGCCCGCGCTATTACTTGAAAAATACATTTTATAAAGGATAAAATTTTTCTAAGGGCTGATTTTTCCATCGACAGATAACTTTTATTCGAGGAATAAAATTTACGTCTGACAGTTTTTATGTGAAACAACTGTCAAAATTTCAAATATATTCCTCGAAGAAAGTTATTACATGATTGAAACACCAGCCCCAAAGGTAACAAAAATAGCATTTATTAAAAACAAAAGAATATATAATCTAGAATTGACTCGCTAAAATAACCGGTCCTTGTGAGTACACACCCCTTTGGAAATAAAGATAACGTTATTTCCAAAGGGGTGCAACCTCTTCCAGGGCTTATTGTCATACTAATCTTACAAAACCATATAATAATTATGTTCTCATAAAATGTTTAATACCTTGCTTACAACCGTCCGCTTCCCGTGTGAAATGTAGCAAAAGATGATAACCTTTTTTTTCATGAGTTTGTGACGGGATTTAGTGTCGGACGATAAAAAAAGGGCTGTCCTGTATTGGTAAATAGTTCTATTTATGTTTCTGTCACGAAAACAAGGATAAATAAAAAAAATGTATTTTAATATGGAATACATGATATTATGTTGTTGTTGGTGTTGTTGGTTATTATGATGATTGTTGTTGTTATGTTGTTAATATGTTGGTTGTTGTTGTTGTGGTTGGTTGTTGTTGTTGTTTTATGTTGTTAGACTTGGAAGCCGACAACATAGTTGGGAAAAGGCTGGTGGATGATGATGACACGATATTATGTTAATTTTTAAAACGTTCATCGTTAATTTATGGAAACACGTTTCACTAATGCTAACAGCAGGTCTGTTCTGTAAAAATCTGACCGTGAAAACTTAGGTGAAGCTAGTGAGCTTCAAAAGAGCTGTCATTCCACATGATGCTAGGGATTGTTACTATTGAGCTCCTTAGGTGACTTACTGACAAATGCGTGCACTGACTGGACAGGTCCACTGAATCTGTGTGGTTCTTTCTTCAAAAGACCATTTTAGGCACAGATTTACGTGATCTGAGCAATATTATAGCTGGACTTTAAAAGAGACTGTGACCTCTGAGCATGTTTCGGCCTTTATTCTCAGAGTAGTCAGATAGAAAAATCCGACCTCATCTAGTTTTTAAAATATGATTGACGTGTAAAAGTGTTTGTACAAACCTACTTACAGTAATGAAATCATTTATCATATATTGAGAACTAACCCAACCTAACTAATCACCTAAGTTTTCACGGTCAGATTCTCACAGAATAGATTGGCTGGTTTCTGTAATTCCAAGTAAAGTCATAGAAAACAAACTTGCTTCTTACAAAATCTCCATCTCACAGCCGCTATTACGTACAATAATCTTGATTCCATGGGTTATAAAATTAGGGTGACGTCGCTCGCGTGCCATGTCCCAACAATGTTGTTACTTTGGTATGTAAATACACACTTCATGGGGTTATAATTATAGTAATGTTGGGTGTGCAGGGGTTATTCAACACATATACCAATTTAACAATGTGAGTATAAATTATAATATCACGATGATATTATAATTTAAACTCGCATTGTTAAATTGGTATGTGTGTCGAATTAAAAAATAGCAAATTGCAAAAAACGTAAGAAAATTTGAATTTCGCGGTCTACCTTTGCTCTTCCCCCGTAAATGTCAGATTAGTCTCTGGCATTAAAGAATGAACTATAGATAAATATTTTTATAATACCTACTGCTCTTTCACCATCGCTATTCGTCTTAGGGCAGATTTTTCCAACGCCAGAAAACTTTATCTGAGGAATAAATTTGAATTTTTGACAGTTCTTCCATACATAACTGTCAGACGTCAATTTTATTCCACGAATAAAAATTATCTGTCGATTGAAAAACCAGCTCTTAATCAAATATTTTAGATATAATTAGGGCTTATTAAAATAATAACCACATAACCGACAAAAACTTCTTCCTAGAACCTAGTCTGTTTTTGCTACGTACTAAAAATATTTTCCCAGGACCCATTAAGTTTTTTGGTCAAAATCCCATAACTTTTCGTTCCCATGGTCTGTGGTTCTCTTGCGAACTGCACTTTAGGAAGGATAGCGTGGGATAATTTTAAGGGATCGTTATTTTGGCCACAGAAAAAGCGGTTTATAGATAAAGCCAGAAGCAGTTTTTTTTTGTGACGAAAGCTGTTTTTGTTTAGAAAATTAGCACGTTTTAAAAGAAACTTTTATGTTTTTAAGTGATTAAAAAAAGTTACCTTTTCTTAGCGGCTTAGAAAACCAGATTCATATAGTTGAACAATTACGTATAAGTAAATAAATCAGAATAACGACTATTCGAACAAACAAACTTCCTTAACACCGCTATAATACTTGTAGCATAGCTTTTATATCCGCTTATACTATGGCCCCTCATACAAGGACAACATAGTCGCGTGCCGAAGCTTTCGTGACAATTATCACAATAGTTCGAGGGCTATGGGAACCACGGGGTTCCATCCTGTGCCACCCGAATACCAACGTACATATTTGTTTAACGGCCTCCCCAATTTCCTAACACACTTTTTCCGAAGGGTTTTGAAAGAATTCCTAATCCATTGCTTCATAAGTGTTTGAAAAATTCGTCTGCTCGACAACGTAACGCAATGAATGCTGTCGAATTGTCAAAATGAAAGGCAAATTGAATTGAGGGGAATTGTTTTTTTTTTTTTTTTTTTTTCTTCTGTCTTCGCACGGTTCATTGTAATTGTTAGTGTGTTATGCAATTCGGCTGTCCCATTTCAAAACCTAGTAAGGGACACTTTTTACAAAAATCGTTTTATTGCATAATCTTGCTAACCTAGAAGGTTTCTACCAAATACAAAAACACCAGCGTTTTAAACTTTCATAAAAGGAGATATATTTAAGCATCGATACCTAGTAAGTGCACCTTTCACTCCCTAGTGACCATTTAAAACCTAGTAAGTCACTTTAACCAATTCAAAAAATACTTTCCATAGGCTGACCAATATCACGTTTATGCGCTCTCCTGTAAAATTTCATTTTAAGTCCTTACTAGAGTTACTAGGTTTTGAAATGGGGCAGCCGAATTACCCCGCTGTTTTGTTTAAATAGTATTAAGTATGTACTGTTTTTTACCCTAAGTCTTGTAGACTGTAGATTTGTAGACCTTTTCTATTTTATTATGTGCCGGGAACTTAGAAGTTTTTTTATGAGTTTTTTTCTCTTTTTGTAAAGTACTAACTTTTTTATCTGAAGCTCTCAATTGCCTGTTCATTTACGGACAAAGTTATAAAAACGTGAAATGGTGTTTTAATGACCTGAACGCTAATTAAACCGTGTTAAAGTAATCATAAAAGCAGGTAGCAATTCAATTCCTTCGACCCTTATTCTCCCGGTATTTTTTCTACTGACTTTTAATGAATAAAATCCGTTTTGGTTCACATGAGATTTGGTAGGTTCCCAGAGGAAAGACTTTTGGTGGGAATGGGAACTTGGTCAATTAACTGGCACGTGGCGGTCATAGGGTTAAGTGGGCGTGTATTTATTTAACGATCATTATTGAGAGATTAGATGGTTCAGACACGAATACTATAATATACAGTATTATAAATTTGTTTGTATGTAGGGGATTATCTCCGGAACTACCAGTCGGATTTGGAAAATTCTTTTTGTGTTTCATAGCCCAATTCTTGAGGAAGGTTATAAGCTTTTTATAAGAATTTTATAACACGCTACAACTCTTAGGAGTTCAGAAAAAGAAATAAAAGTCAGAAAGAACGCTAAGTGAAAAGGAAGTAGTAGCAGGGGCGAGCGATGGAACGACGCGATGAGTCGGGAGCCGAAATTTCACGCGGACGAAGTCGCGGGCTGAAGCTAGTATAACATAACATAACATCACGCCTGTAATTCCCCGAAGGGTAAGGTAGAGGTACACTTTAGCATGTAATTCACATCACTTCTTCTCTTCGCTTCTATTCTATTCTACTTGTACTACAGATGTTCTATGTCACGAAGTCCGTTTGGCTATGAATGTTGTCAAGCGTGCACATGCACATTGTGATCAACAGAGACTCAACAATGGGTGAAGTAAAACGGTACACATTTGCGGAAATAGCCTCATGCATGCGACGGCAGCAAGGGGCAGCCGCTGAAAAAATAAAAGCCGCAAAAAAAATACCTGAAACATACTTTACTTACCGAATTATATTACGGTATACTTATGTAAAGTATTCCATGTTCTTGTCCAGGCCATGGTCTACCTATGTGCCAAATTTCATCCAAATCTTTGCAGTCATTTTAGCCTGAAAGCGTAAGAAACAAACAAAATTACTTTCGTATTTATAATATTTGTTAGGATGAAGCAGCATACTATTACAGTTGCCAGCTTGTTGCTAGTACATAAAAAGCACAGTTAAAAATTCTGCACTGGCAAGTTTTTTTATGTCATCTCTTACGAGTTCTCACGGTAAACTCTAACGAACTTTTTTCTCATAAATCCGTTTTAAGTTCACACGCAACTAAGTCGGTTCTCACTGGAAATATCTTGGGGTGGGAACTTGTGGGGTAGCACCGCACGTGGCCATGTTTGTGGCTTTATTGAGATAAATACGTGTGAATTTCTTAAATAAGTATATACGAGTACTTGCTATGATTATGGAGTTTCTGTTAAGGGGGAAGCGCTAAGGTAGCCCACGAAATTCAAATTTTCTTACGTTTTTTTGCAATTACATTATGATTATAATTATGTAAATACATATTTGTTACAGCCGCGAATCGTATATTAATCAACGTACAACTTAATACTGACCAGTAAATTGCAAAAAACGTAAAAAAATTGAATTTCGCGGGCTACCCTGGCGAGGGCGCTGACCAAACGCCGACCGCGCAGTGGCGCCCTCATCGTTTGTTTGGTTATTTCTTTTATTTTAGAATGAAAAGGCAGAAAATAATCACGTTAAGTTGTCCTCCACAAGATTATATTATAATCATCATCATCATCACCGGCAGCCATGTTCCACACAGCTGAGTACAGGTGTCGTCCCTTTTGTGCCATGCTTCCCTGGTCTCTGCGAGTCTCATCCAGGCCTTCCCTGCGATAGAATAGAATAGAATACTCCCCCGCCCCCGCCGCCGGGCCTTCCCCGCGATCTTCTGTAGATCACATCGTTGTTTCAATAAAAATATTACATTATTAAATTAAATATTGCACGAGAATTTGGTTTATGCTAACT
Source organism: Luperina testacea (assembly GCA_927399505.1). Classification (NCBI taxonomy): domain Eukaryota; kingdom Metazoa; phylum Arthropoda; class Insecta; order Lepidoptera; family Noctuidae; genus Luperina; species Luperina testacea. Next base: position 13,210,785 of record OV656766.1, on the reverse strand, counting down.
TAATATAATCATATCACAAACTTATCATATCGTATGAATACGTAAAAAAGTCTTAGTCAACATGACAATTATTTTTTTAACCGACTTCAAAAAAGGAGGAGGTTCTCAATTCGGATGTTTACATAAATATTTTTTTTTTATGTTTATAACTCCGTCATATATAGAAGGATATGCAATTTTTTTTTTCGAAAAAGGTTTATTCCGAAATGGTCCCATTTAAATTTCGTAAAGATCTGATGATGAGTTTCGTTGACAGACAACGGAATTCTTCAATAAATGCCAGCAAATCAACCGCGATTGCTGCTATAGCATATATCATAGCTGCTATGCATTGTTTACGCAATCACACAACATAACATTACGCCTCAGATGTGTTCAATAGCTTCCTATCACTGATATTCACATAGCAAGTAGTGTTGTATGAATTCGTTTGGGGTAGGTAGGTACAATTAAAAAGTGAAAAATAAAAACTTAAAAAAAAAAACAACCGACTTCCAAAAAAAAACACTACTAAGTGAAAAATAACTTTAATTTCGAAAGTCGGTGTCAAAAAACGAAAATACAGAACCAACGACACACTAAAATGGTAAATTTCTTCGTCTTCTTACATTAATACCAAGAAGTTTTGTTTTTGTAAAATTCGTTGATCGTTCTCACGAGACTCCCTTAGTTCTCACAGGAAATAAATCGGGGTGGGAATTGGGGTAGCACCGTGACGCGTGGCGATACCTGTCGCATTCAGGGGGTTAATTTGGCGTGAAATTATTCGAATACAGGTGAATCCATTGTTATTTTGAAGCTATTAAACTGATATTGTGCTTAGTTTTAGACCTATTTTATAACATTTATCTTTTTAATTAAAACGAAGTCAGGTTAGTTACACCATGAACAACAAGCACAACAACAACAAGCACAGCGCACAGCACAACAAGACACACACACACAGCACACAGCACACAGCAACACAGCAACACAACAAGAACACACAGCACAGCAAGAAGAGTGGGACCGATTTTTATGATCTTCGATTTGTTGGATTTGTCTCCGCCACGAATTGCAGAATAACTGTTAAAACATGGGAAAATTTCACGAAAAAAAAATTATAATAATATATTTTCTCATTTTGTATGGAACTGCTTTTTTGATGATATCTTGAGAACGGATTGAACAAAATTTATTGATTTAGGTGGTACGAAATGCACTGGATTTGTTGTTTATAAAATATTTGTCAGATAGAAACCTAAGTTTTTTTTTTCTATACATATTCTGTTATTTAAACACGTTAATTCGTTGGTCCCGGCTGTCATTCGTGGATCTTTGACAGTCGTTACGGGTTGTCAGAAGCCCGAAAGTCTGACAACCAGTCTTACCAAGGCGTATCGTATTACACAGTAACTGGGTTGTGAAGGTCAGATAGGCAGTCGCTCCATGTAAAATACTGGTATTCAGCTGCATCCGGTTAGACTGGAAGCCGACCCGATAACATAGTTGGGAACGGCTAGCCAGATGATGATGATTCTATTATTTAACCAACCTGTATTACTAAAGCGCGTTTTTGTTGTTTATAATTTCACGATTAGCAATTGATCGAGTTTCCATTTATTGTAACTTTCCTCTACTGTTTATTGAAATCCCTAACAATAAATTTTCCCACGTGAACTTACGTACAAACATTGGTAAAACCACAAAAGTCCATAAATTACCATAAACCTTTAAAACGTATTGATACCAACATTTCGTTTTAATTCCCACACGAATTTCAACGGACCTTTTACCCGCAAAATTCATTGATGTTTCACACGGGATACTCTGGTTCCCACTGGAAAGTTCTGTGGTGGGAAAAATGTGGTGCGTGCCAAAATGGGTTGCGGTTGACGGGTTAAGTATATAGCTGTGAAATTCCTCTATAGAAATATTAAAACAACAGGTTTATTTGGTCATGAACTAATGTTGGGGATCAATCATTTCATTTTCAAAAATTGGCCCGTGATTTGTTGACACAATGTCATGTCATTAGTATTTTTTTACTTTTTCGTGTTATTTTAATTAATAAAATATTACTAATATGGACATTTAAATAGTCTGAATTAAATACATTTTATTTTTATTTATTACATTGATCGAGTATGAGAAAAGAAAACTAAAAATATTATTATGCAGTAAAATAAAAAATTATATTTGTAACACCATTCTTAACAGGCATTTTGATATACAAGATAAAATTTAATTAGCTAGTGAAACTCAGCGGACGTAATAAGTAGTTTTATATGAGATAATTAATGTAAGTAAGAAGATATATAAGATATCAAGATAAGGGAATCAATAATTTTTCAGTTGCTTCATAGTCCATACTTTTTAGCCATTTACTCACAGAAGCTCTACAACTACTTCTGGGCTTCTGGTAGATGGAAAGTGCGGTGTTTGCCTTGTTGTAGATGAATGAACCAAGTAAAAATAAAAAAATCTGTTTTCATTAGTTAATATTCTAGTTTTAGACTTCACACATTCATATTTTTCTCTTCTTGTTCTCACACACTATTGTCTACATTTCTTTTTAACTTCTCCTTTCGCAGGTCTGCTGGAAGAAATTTCTTAAGAAATAAGCAGTACCTTTGTACTCAAATTATAATCATGTCATATCCCTATGTATTTTACTGTGTGTACATAAATTATAAAATAAATAAATAAATAAACTTATCCTTAAGCTAGTTTTAAGCACCACTACTGTACATTTGTGAAGAGAAAATAAAATAAACTTGTTATTATTATTATTTCATTTTAAAGTGTTTAGATATCGATACTTATCACGTCTGCAATTTCGTTAGCTAATTAAATTTGACCCCGTATCTGTCTTTGGGCAATTCTGAAATGAACTTAATTTACACAAAATTTAATTTAATGTTCGTTTATATTTAAATACTATCAATTGGAAACAAGGACTTGAATATATTCTACGACCACCGGGTAAAATAAAGATTAGAATACTTACGTCAGTTATATCTTGAAATACTAATCATCCTTATCAAAACCAATTATAGGTATCTACGCTTAACAAAGGATTGTCATTGTTTTAAAACTGCAAATCATAATGATTTTTTAAAATAATATCTAAGAGGACCTATCTGATTAACAAAAATATATTTTCATACCACCTGCTCGAAAATGTCAAATTATATGTCAAGCAACCTTAACCTAAAGTGAGGCATTAGTGGCCGGGGGCACAGCCGGTCAATAATGTTGTACTGGATTTCATTATGACCCGCTGGTCAATAATGTAATTTGAATTTGGAATCTCAGATGCTCAGCTAAATTGGCAGTATATTACTAACAAACACCCTTTGGTGCTAGAAAGAGGAAAGCTATTCTCGATACCCTTACTATGCGTGGATGATATTCTCGATTTTCTACAAAATCATAACGACTGCTTCTTCATATCGTTGCCATGTTTTCGAAGACATAATATTGTAAGAATAATTGGATAACTACGAACCATTTTCTTAAAAGGAATGGAAATGCATATATCTAACTGGTTCTAAATATGTTATTCTTACTGTTTGTTTATTTAATAAATACTTTGTTTTTCGTACTATGGCTATTATTTTCTCACAGTAGGTGTAAAAAGTAGAGTATCCTCCTCTGGGCTAAAGGTGTCTTTGCTTTGGGCTAGCTTGAATCCCTCGCTGCATTCAGGATTCTTGTATTAACTCCCTCGCTTCGCTCGTGAGTTAAACTCTTAATTCCCTCGCTGCGCTCGAGATTCAATATGACGCCCGTGACATAAGACACAACTTTAGCCCCTCGGTGCATAATCTACTATGTTTTTTATTATATCACACTAAGTTGCGGTATTACTTATTAGCGTTATTATAGATTTATTTTGAACAAGGTGAGTGAACGATAAGCGCGTGAGCAATTTTACATTATAGAGACATCGATTCTATTTTTATTCTGCAGAAAAGAGCCATCAGAGCCATGCATAATCTACGCAGGCGAGATTCTCTAAGCAAACTGTTTAAGGATATTAACATCATGACGGTGCTTTGTCAATATATCTACGAAAACATCATATATGTAAGGAAAAAAATTACATCTTTTTAGTAAAAGAGATGAAAGATATAATTATATAGTACAGACGCCAGCACATCAAGCTACTACAATCTGTCAAATTTCTTTAATAGATTTTCAACTTTATCGCTAAAGCATAAGGTTCAAAGTTGATTGGGAAAATTTGACAGTTTAGGGTAGCTTGATGTGCTGGCGTTTGTACTAGAAATAGGGACCTATTAGTTGAACCAGGTTTCAGACTGGCTAAAGTAGACTCGTCTTTTATGGGGTACTGTTTAAAATGTTATAAGAAAATACCTCCACACATTCTTCAACTGAATGAGACAAAATTCAAGTCTTGTGAAATGTTTATAACTCGAAAAATTAACGTGACTGTGGTGTGTACCAACTTTTCATGTTACAGTCAACTACACGTCCATGGTAACAGTTTGTTGTTGACAGCGTTTAGCATTAAAGCAGGAGGCGAGGCTGAATGCGTTTAATACCATTCAGAGCAGCAGAATTGCTCCATTTATTTCAAGGGTTGGTACGAGTAGAAACAGTATAGCTAAGGGCTCATAGGATGTATGCTACAAAGACCTACTAGCGGTGGTTGGAAGTGGCCGCGTAAATGTTTGTATTAACCTCTCACATGTTTGCCCGCCTACCAAAACTCCCTACGCGAAACACCCCACGCGTCGGAGTAGTTGAATGGGCGTAGTAAAGTCATTGTTTTAAAAATGACAATAGAACAATGACACATGACACTGTTGTGTACACTTGGTGTACCGTTGACGTTTCGAGCGCTTAGTCTTATGTACACTTGGTGTATACTGTACGTTTGACGGGTTAATGTGCAAGACATTAAAGGCGTGAGTTTATGTTTGTGTATGTATGCTATTTTATTGTATTTTTTTTATATAAACATTTTATTTTACAAAATTATTTTTTTTATGGATCATATTGTGGTCTGCAATAAAGATTTATTATTACAAATGTCATACAAACCAAAACTGCCCTATTTTTGCGCGAATCCTTTAACATATTCTTTTCTATTCTACTTTCTCACCCTAGGGGATAACGGCTTGCCTTACCCTACTTAAACATCTCAGAGGGCAATTAGGGTTTGTTCGTTAAAATCCGTTGCATTTCACACACATACCTATATATATCGAGTTTGGGTCCCATTGGAAGCACATAGGGGCACGTGTCTATGCATGATTCGAAATAGGGTCGAATGGGTAACGGTAATTTAAACGAAATTCATACTTATCATTAAAATCCGTTGACAATTCTCACAAAACGATTTTAGTTCACACTAAAACGTTATTATGTCGTGTCGTCGTCATGTTTGGTGGGAAGTGGCGCGTGCCAATAGATATTATTTAGTTACACGAGGCGACTCATTATGATTAAAAAACCAAAAAGAGTGTCTTATCTTTACAATGATAACATAATCATATTTTTATTATCATAGTAATTCGCCTTAATAATGAAATTATTTCCTAAATTTGACTAGTTGATTCATGTACCAACATACTTCTCAAAAGATACTTAACTACTAAACAAAAATAAATGCTTTCAGTAATTTGGAAATCAAAATATAATTATAAAATTGACAACAAAATCACTTTACCTATTATTTCATTGATGTGAAATTATTTGTCATACAATTGTCAGATTAAAATCCTATCTATTATATTTTACTCATGATTTAATATGATAAGTACATGAAAATTCGTTGACATTTCTCACGATATGATTTTAGTTCACACGTGAACGATATGTCATCGTCACGTTTGGAGGGAAAGTCGGATGGCGCATGGCAACAGATATTATGTTAATAAACTGCAAGTCATTATGATTTTTTAAATAAAAAGAGAATCTTTTCTACAAAATAACACAGATACTTACATTATTTTTACCAACAACAAGTGTTATTCATTTTATAACTCACTAGGTTCCGCCCGCGACTTCGCCCGTATGGAAGTCAACTATACCATAAATCATGTCCAGTTTTTTATTTTTATAATCGGATCAATAGGTACTTCTAGAGATTACCACTTACAAACAATCAAACAATTTTACTTCTTTATAATATTAGTTATGAAGTTTAGATTTATTTTGACAAGCTCAGTCATTTGATTATTTTACTTATTTATTTACTGGAATTAAAATTAATGAATTAAAAAAAAAAACTTTCCCACTGCTGTGCAAAGGTCTTTGCCACATCGTTTTTTTTTTTTATTTTGTCACCCCATTTAAAAGTATCAGGATAATTCCATAGGAATTGTTCGTTAAAATCCGTTGGTAATTCACACGGGACGAGTTTAGTTCCCACTGCAACCAGTAAAGGGCACGTGCCTGTCCATGTCCCAGTAATAGGGTCGAAAAGGGCTCCTCAAAAGATATGATCTTGCGCTTTATTTGCAGGGGCTGAGGAACAATATTAACCCACTGTACAGTTTTTATTTTAAATATTCAGAAATAAGAACATAATGATAATTGATTTTAATTTTTTTTATTGGTAAATGGGCCCGTTCTTTACCTCGATCACGCCTGGTGGTAAGCGATGGATGAGGTCTATGATGGAACGAGCGTGCCCAGAAGATGAACTCCCACGCATCGACGAAACACAGCAGGCTGCTTGACGCTGGACTCCGGTGGATTTATACTGATTCTTATGTAGGTAGGTACTCATAAATTTCATATTTTTATTTAACAAAAAAACACTCACAATCATTTCATTTGGTTTTTTTTAATGTGTAGAAAAATCGAATTAAGTTTTCCAACTTATTTTACATACCTACCTACTAGCGGACCAGACACGTTGTCTTGCCCGAACAGCGCCACCTGCCGGGTCCAATTGTGAATCGAAACCATTCAGGGACCCACCCAAATACACACATAAACATTTCATCAAAATCGGTCCAGCCATTTAGGAAGAGTTCAGTGACACACACACGTATAGAAGAATTATATACCTATATATAAACATTTATGTGCCAAATTAAATGCCTGATCGCACACTTTTTTTCTCACAATGTGATCAAAATTCATACGTTAAATTCCGTTGACAAGTCACACGAGACGATTTCAGTTCGCACTGGAACAAACGCGCCGCCCCGCGCCGTCACGTCGATGGGAAAATTAGGGTGACACGTGCCAATAGATCGCTTTTAAAGGGTTAAGTGGTCACCATACTTGTAAACAAATAAACAGGGGTGTATGTGTGTTTAATTGGGGCTCACGAATAAAAAATACAGATTAAAATACACACCGAAAGCCTGGTAAATCTTGCCATATAAAATCCTATAAATACTTGTTGAGTTTCTTTTATTGTCACGGACATAAATAACCTTTTATGCAAGGTCCGTTAGTAGTTCACACGACACCACTTCAGTTCTCATTGGTAAGAGATCTCGGTGGGAATTTGAGGGAAACGTGTGAATTATGAGAGCATTGGTGACCCAGCGGTTACGGCCGCGACTTACGAGTTATAGGTCGTAGGTTCGAACACAGTCGCCGCGTTACTTTGTGTAAATTATTCCATCACCACTTCTCTCAAAACGGTGAAGGAAAACATCGTGCGGAAACTGGCATGTCCTAGAACTAAAAATGCGAGGACATGTAACAACTACCAAGCCGCACTGGGCCCGCGTGGTAAATTACCCTTTTAATCGAGAGGAAGTACAGACTTCCTAAAAATGTGTCAAATCCTGGGATAGGTACAGACCTATCCCAGGATTTGACACATTTTTAGATAAATACTATTTATTACCTACCACCACTTTCCTCATCAATCTAGAGCATTGATCAGACAAAAAAATAAAATCGTCTTTCATTTGTTACCCATTACCCATATTAAAACAATTATGAAATTAGAAATATTGAAACAAATATGAAATCTGGCATGTTGTGCCGGCGGCCATCTTAGATTTGGAATTTTTCAGAGTGTACAGTATTCTACACTGAAAAAAATGTTTGGTTGGATTTAACAGATTTTGCGTAAATGTAACCAAAGTTTGCGGTTGATTTCGGTCCTATCACGAATTTTGGTTGATTTTACCAAACACTTTAAGTTGGTGTTGTACCAAATTTATTTGGTAGATTACACCTATATTTTGTACATTTTTACCAAAGTAATTTAGTAACATTTCTCACCAAAGTACTTTAGTATAATTTTTTACCAAAGTAATTTAGTAACATTTTTCACCAAAGTACTTTAGTATAATTTTTACCAGAATACTTTAGTAAAATTTTTCACCAAAGTACTTTGGTAAAATTTTTTACCAAAGTAATTTAGTAACATTTCTCACCAAAGTACTTTAGTATAATTTTTACCAAAATACTTTAGTAACATTTTTCACCAAAGTACTTTAGTAACATTTTTACCATAGTACTTTAGTAACGTTTCTCACTAAAGAACTTTAGTAGATTTTCAACCAAAGTACTTTTGTAACCTTTTCATCAAAGTACTTTAGTAAAAAAAGTACAATGTGGTTTGCTGCAATCTACCAAAGAGATATTGTATATTTTACCCAACATACTTGGTTTTTTTTACCAAATACATTTTGTATGTTCTACTGTTACCTTTTTGGTACAAATTACCGAAGGTAGTTTAATAGAAAATGCAAAGGTATTTGGTAAAATCTACAACAAAAATTTGGTAGATAGCACTTATTATATGGTAGAATGTACTAAATCAGTTTGATAGAGAAAACTAAACTCAACTCGTAAGTATAATCATTTTATTTGGTAAACTCTAACAATCAAAATTTAGCAGTATTTACTAATCACGTTCGGTGTATTTTATCAGCGTTAGTTTGGTAATATTTATCAGATTTAATTTTAGTTACTACCAAAGGTTGTTTGGTAATATCTACCAGATGTGTAATGTAGTTCTTATCAAGGTTAACTTAGTATAATCTATCAGATGTGTTTCGTGCTTTTTATTAGAGATCATATTGTATTGTCTACCAGACGTGTATCGCAGATTTTATCAAATATAATTAAGTATTATCTATCATATGTGTTTCGTATTTTTTCCTAAAATTTGTTTGGTAATATCTACCAGATGTGTATCGTGCTTTTTATCAGAGATAATATTGTATTATCTACCAGAAGTGTATCGTAGATTTTATCAAATCCTATAATGTTTGTTTTGTATTGACACTATGAGAAGAATGTCCGTGCGTAGACAATTTCATTGCTTCATTGTGCCTTTGACATTTCTATACGTCACATCACTATTATATAAATAGCCAAGCCCTTTCATTTGATACCTATCTTGAGGGGGAGTGAAAAAATATGTAATCCTAGATTTTGTAGCGGCGGCTATCTTGGATTTACAAAGATACAGCGGTGCTATTCTGTAAAAATCTCACCGTGAAAACTTAGGTGAAGTGAGCGTCGAGTGAGCTGTCAATAGAGTCAATTCCTAGCAAAAACAAACTCACTTCACCTAAGTTTTCACGGTGAGATTCTTACAGAATCGACCGACTGATTAAATTAAATTGTATTGTCATCACCGAAAACATCAAGATCGAAACTGTGGAACAAGAAATAAAATATAATACATTGGTCGATATAATATCACTCCTTGTCATTCATTCATCACTAAATTATTTCAAAACTCAAAATAATTATTTCCACATACAATAACAAAAATAAAAAATTTCAGGTATTCTCACGAATTTATAACGACAATTTTATGATAAAAGTCGTTTGCGGTTCACACGGGACAGTTTCCGGTGGGGAGAACTTCGGGAGGGGACGTGGGGACTGAGGAGGCTCGTGCCAATAGCCGACACGTCGCGTTCGCAGCGGTAAATGTTTTATTGGAAGGAAAACTGTTCGAACTGCACCCTAATTGCGGAACACACTATCGACCTCAATTTGAATCATTTTGAAGGATATTGCTAATCCATTGCTTCATATGTTCTTAAAATGTGTCTGCTCAACAACGTAAATAACGCAATGAATGTTGTTGAACTGTCAAAATGAAACCCATGCTACTGATAGTGTGTACAATGCGTGCCACGAAAGATGAGACTTGACACACCACGTGGTTTGACATGCGCAGAACACGATTTTAGGTATCTTTAGCGGTATGAGGTCTGAGTGCGGGACGGGACCGGACGTCATAGGGGCGGCGGAAAGAGCGGGGGAGGCGTGGTCAAGTCTCATCTTTCGTGGCGCGCATAATACCCCGCTGATCAGTCATTCATCAGTAGTTGTTATACAGGTTCAAATTATAAATTAGCTAGCGGAACTGCACACGGGAGCTGTACTTATCGATATCTGAATGGGATAAAAAAAATCGTTGTTTTTTGGGGTCAACGACCGCTGGTGTGTTGTTACTTGAAGTGTGAGTTTCTTTTGTTTTATCGTGTTAAGATATCGATGCCTATCACGTCTGTGAAGTTAACACACAAAAAACAGATTTTTTAAATGATAAATGATTTTATTTTTGTAAGTAGGTTTGCACAAACACTTTTACACGTCAATCATATTTTTTTAACTAGATGAGGTCGGCGTTTCCTATCTGACTACTCTGAGAAGAAACAAACTCAGAGGTCATAGTCTCTTTTAAAGTCCAGACATAATCTTGGTCAGGTTATATGAAGACCATGTAGGTCGATGTCTGAGATGGTCTTTTGAGAAAAAAACCACACGGATTGAGAGGACCTGTCCAGTCAGTGCACGCATTTGTCAGAAATCGTGCAGCTCAACTCAAGACTTAAGGAGCTCAACGATCCGACGAACAATACCAAAGAAAGAACATTTGGGTAGGCCACATAAATTACTCAAACTGCCAAACCATGGCAAACTGATATTTCAAGTGACTGCGGTCAATGTGTCCGGAAAAAACACTAAATTGATAAATTTTTTGTTTTATTACCTACTTTTATATATCGACACCGATCACGTCTGCGGAGTTTGGCTAGCTAATTTAATTTGAACCTGTAGAGATAGTTGGGTATTTTAAAAATCGAATAGAATTTGCTGTAATGGACATTTATTAGTAGGTATATCATGATATACCTACTAATAAATGTCTACTACTATGTGTATAGTGGTGGCCCAGTGGTCATGGACACGACTTACGAGTTGTAGGTGGTAAGTTCAAACCCAGACAGGCGTTTTACTTTGTGTAAATTATTTCATCACCACTGCTCTCAAAACGGTGAAGGAAAACATCGTGAGGAAACCGGCATGTCCTAGAACCAAAAATTCGAAGACATGTGACATCCACCAACCCGCACTGGGCCCGCGTGGTGGATTACGGCCCACTCCCTCTCACTGAGAGGAGGCCTGTGTCCCAGCAGTGGGAACATTATAGGCTGATTATGATTATGATGATGATGATATCATGAAACTAAACTTTTATGCTGTGCATCATGCTATTGTAACACAACTCAAAATGGCGGTCTTATAGCGACAGTGACAGCCAAGAGTTATTGTAAAATGTGGTTATAAATTACTAGCAGTGTCTGCGCCTCAGTCTCGTCCATTTTAATACACAGGTTTTTTTTTAGGATGGGAATTCGTCAAATGACCCTCCCGCTCTGGGTGGAGCGGAAAGGAGTGTCAGACTCTCACTGACTAAAACCCACCCGTGTTCCTTCCTTAGCCCTGTATGTTCCGGGGCAGCGGTAACCCTTTCGGGCAATCCCGCTGCCCCCCCCGGCAGGTTTCGGCCCTAGCGGGCCCCTTCTCTGTTGCTGACATCTCTTTGAGGCGCGCGTGGAACACACTATACACAGGCTGGCAAAGACATCGAAGCGTTAACTATAATCATGAATTCAACACATGATTCTAGACCCCCTAACGTATAGATTTATAGTCTGTCCTCAAAAAAAAATCTGTTATTTCATAGAAAAGTGCAAAACGCGGACAAAATGTATGGAACAGCATCTTTTTTTAAATCAACCAATTAAATCAGCCTATCGCAGTCCACTGCTGCATATAGGCCTCTCCCTCCCCCCCTTTTTTTTAATAACTGACGAGAAATTTCAACGCAACGGCTTCAGAATCATGCACTGAACTATGGTAACAAGATGCGCGTCAACGTTACCTCTCTGTATTTTATGATTTTTTTTTCGAGATAAGGTAACAAACAACATTTGTAAAATAAATTATTCCACGTACAAACAGTTACGTCTCACTTTTATCATAGTAACTAGCTTCTGCCCGCGACTTCGTCCGCGTGAAATTTCTTGTTCCTCCGTCCGACCGCGTCGCATCGTATCCCCAGCCCGCGCTATTACTTCGTTTTCACTTAACGTTCTTTCTGACTTTATTTTTGTTTTTGCGCGGCTCCTAAGGGTCATAGCGTGATGTTAAAATAATAGCCTAAAGCCTTCTTCGAGAATTGGGCTATCAAATGCAAACAGTTTTTTTTTTAATCCGACCGGTAGTTCCCGAGATTAGCACGTTCAAACAAACAAACTCTTCAGCGTTATTATAAATTAGTTTAAGTGTAGATAGATAGATATAAATTGTTGTTGTTGAGCGCTATTTATCGCGAGTTAATTACGGCTCAAAAACTTCTAATCAATGTGGCTTGATAACTATAAATAAAAAAAGTGATTAACGACAGTCTACAAAAAATATGTACTTTAGACTGGTGTTATCTCTAAATAAAATTACCATTAGTAAGTTTCTCATTCTCACGCAATTTATAACGAGAATTTATAAAGAGAATTTATAACGAGAATTTGTAACGTAATTTATACCAGTCGGTAAAAAACCAACCCGTGTGAAAACTTCGTTATTTTTAGTTTCGGTTTGAAGAATGGGTACCTTTTAGTTTTGGTTCATGGGGTGGCGCGTGCCCAAATATCGCATTTAAAGAGTTAAACAAGCGTGAAATTATGTAAAAATAAAACCTTTTTTAACCATTTGTAGGTACTTTATTATCTTCGTTACTCATTGAATTTGGATTGCCGAGATTTTCATGTCATTAATTTTGTGAAAGGTTCAGGAGTGGCAACCGCGTGACGGAAGATGTAGCGTTGGAAGGCTTCCCACAAGGTAGACCGACTACCTTGTGAAGGCCGCTGGAACCCGTTGGATGCGAGAAGCACATAACCGGTCGAAGTGGAGGTGCTTAGGTCCAGCAGTGGACAAAATTCATCATCATCATTCGGCTGAAATGATGATGATGAATTTTGTGATTATTTGATTTCATATTTTTTAGGTTATAATACAGTATGTTAACTAACAGAGGGCGTTCCCGTTAACCCGCAATAGTATAGCATCCATACATGCTAAAAAAAATGTTACCATTCGAAAATAAAATGTTTTTATTTTTTTTATATTAAAATATTCACTAAAAATGGTAAATTGATACGTTAAAGAAACACTCTGTACACGCGTACTTGAAGGACAGCAAAGTCGGAATTCATTTATGAATGACGGGCCGCGTGTGCGGCGATCTAATTGATTGCTATACTATTGCGGGTTAACGGGAACGCCCTGTGTTAGTTAACATACTGTATAGTGGCCAAGGTAAAAATTACGAATTACTTTCATACAAACTTTCATCCCCAAATTCACCGCTTTAGGATGAAAATTTTCAAAAATTCTTCCACTTTCGTTTGAAAGGCCCTAGTGCGCAAAACGAAAACCAGTGGTTTACGCTGTGCGTTGTTTGTCAGAGAATTTAAGATTTTTTATAAAATAGATTTAAAATAAATGAAGGTGAAACTTTATGCAGAAGCCTACACTTAAAATACTTTGCTTGAGGTAAGAAGAAAGAGCAATTAGTTAGGTTTGATAATGTAGTGTCAGAGAATTTTGCTAAAGCACAAATGGAGATTATATTTGCAATAACAATGGCAGAAAGAACTTTATTGTCAACGATAAAGAATGACTTCAGTCTATAGTTCTCAAGAGAAATCTTCTCTTAAAAAATGATGAAGGGGACAAAGATTCTTTGTCATATTTAGATCACTCTCTTCAGATAAAATTTCTACATGTCGATGTTGATTTATAATTCAATGAAACGTTTTAAATAGAGATTTACGTGACAATAGGTAAGATGAAACGTATCTTTCCTTTATAACAATAAAGTGATGGATTTTCTATTTCAGCTTTAATGTTCCCGTGAGAGTTAGTGCATGGACACGACCGGTAAGTGACGCGAGACCGAAATGATATGGTGTGGGGCTCCAACATCGGCAGAAGGAATATAATTGTATGAGACTCATACAGTGTTAGTGACAATAAAATAAACTTGCAACTATGTTGGTGATACAATTACAACAACAATTACACAAACACACACAACAAAACAATCACTGCTTCCGCATTCCAGCTGAGTTACTGGAGCAATGACTTACAAAACATCAGTCCAGCCTATCAGCAATAACTCCCAGGATGCTGTTGAAACTGACTCGCACCCTACGCACCAAGAACGCACATCTTTTACGCATTAACGCATAAAAGCAATCAACACGCATGATGCGCTACAGAAGCGAGGCGGCCCCATCAACACCATTTATTTTTTCAGGATGGGAAATCATCAAATGGACCCTCCCGCTCTTGGTGGAGCGGAAGGGAGTGTCAGACTCTTACTGACTAAAACCCACGCGTATTCCTTCCTTAGCCCTTTATGTTCCGGGCCAGCGGTAACCCTTTCGGACAATCCCGCTGACCACGTCTGAAGGCCTTGTCTGTAATTGAAAACGTTCGAAATCTAGTCGCAATTTCATCTCAGCGACAGTCAATGTCAGAAACATGTCAACAATGTAGGGAAATTAGAAGTATTTTTGACAGATTGAGACTAAGATTAGACTGTGAACATCCTTAAAACGAGAATTGCCTCGTTGATATGGAAAATCGCTTTCTACTGACTTAGTGGGCCGACATTTAAGCGCATACAACATTAGAGTTTCGGGTGGTTGAGTTCGCTATTCGCTATATAATTGTTAACATAGCTCAGGAGGCCTACCACGAGCTCTTAACGCGATCCATTTTAGGACCTAAACTGAACTGTTCTTCTAATTCGTACCATGACGTCAGTTTAACGATTCCATTTAGGCCATGTCATCTGACAGCGATTGTCCCAAACTGAGTCGCAAGTTTTGGTTTCATTCATTCAATTTTGTACTTGTTTGGTACCATGATGTCCATAGAACAGCTCAACTGAAACGCTCAACTGTCAAAAACAATTGTCGAGTGTCTTTTTTACTTTAAAGTAATGATACTGAGTTAAGATGTTAAAATGTTACTTGCTTCTGAACGTGTCTGACACTAAAATGTGCGCAAAACAAACTTATTTGAGAATAATAGCGTTGTCTCTTTATCACCAATAACGTTTCAAACGCGGTTCAGCCAAAAATTGCGATCTTTCATTCACTTTTAACGATCCAAATGACGCTGAGTGTATTAGACGTCATGGTATGACTTTGATGCGATGCAGTTTAGGAACCTAAACTGAAATGTTTTGCTTTTGAATAGTTTTAATTAGATCATGGTAGGCCACCTGTATGCATTAAGTCACCAGTGGTTAGGTAATGGCTAGACTACACGCTTGTCAAACATGAAATCAATATCGTGGAAACCTGAATGATAGTTGCAATACTACTAATATTATAAATTAATTTAAATGAAGATGACACAATGAAAAACACGATCCCGAGGAAGACTTAATTTATGGATGTCCGTCATCAACTCAAAGAGTAAAGAGAGTGAGTCAAGAGTATTCTATTCTATTCAACGCCTGAAGAAAGACTCGTGTCTGCTTCTTGATGACACAGTTTCATCAATTGGCTTCTTCTTCTTCTAATTGATTTTATGTTTTCTGTAAAATTTACGCAAGAAACAGTAGTGCGATTCTGTAACCATCACACCGTGAAAACTTAGGTGAAGTGAGCGTGGAGTGAGCTGTCGATAGTGTCAATTCCTAGCAAAAACAAACTCACATCACCTAAGTTTTCACGGTGAGATGGTTACAGAATCGACCGTCTGCACCCTAATTGCATTTTGAAGGGTATTGCTAATTCATTGCTTCATTATGTTCGAAAAATGTATCTGCTCAACAACGTAAATAACGCAATGAATGTTGTTGAATTGTCAAAATTAAAGTCATTGTTGCTGTTAGTGAGATACGCAATTACCCTGCAGGAGAAATTCCTACAATGCATTTGATTGACTTTTGTTTTGACAGGCGACAGCTAGCATGCGGAGGTGTCGTTAGCAGATGTGATTTTAGCTTACAATTTACTAGCAGCGCACCCGCGTAAGTTTCAATCCCTTGGGAATATCAGTATAAAAACTATCCTATGTCCTTTCCCGGGACTCAAACTATCTCTATACCAAATTTCATTTAAATCGGTTCAGCGGTTTAAGCATGAAGTGGTAACAGACAGACAGACACACTTTCGCATTTATAATATTAGGATTGTAGGGACTGTGTCTTACGTACCCATCCCTTGCATAGTTTTAAGAATGTAGTATTGTATAGAAGAACTTATTGTAATAATTTTTAGAAAGTTTCATTTTGTGTTTTTCCCACGAATCACATCTGCAAGCGATTTAAGTTATAGGTACTATTGTCTTTCATGATTCTTTACTTTTAGTTAAGGTTCTTCATTGTTCTATTATGTTTAGTTATCTTGTATTGTACCCATTTGCTATTGTTAGTTAAGGTTCATTGTTCTGTTATTTTTAGTTGTCTTGTATTGTACCCATCTGCATTTCTCGTGTTTTATTATTGTACTTTTAAAAGGCAATCGTTTTGCCGCTTCCTTTGTTTAGGAACTGCAGATGTGGATTTGCCGCGTCCTTTGTTTAGTGAACGGCAGATTTGGGAGAATTTTGGTTCGGAGCTTCAGTCTGTGCTGAACTACGATCGTGCGAGGTCCTCTCTGACCCCCGATCATATTTTTACTCGCCGAAGCTCGCCGTAATAGTTTACGGCGAGCTTCGTGTTTCTATTAGTTTTACTCTTCATGTAACATTATTTAATTTTACCTTTTCGTGTCAAGTGTAACTACTAGCTTTAGTTACTTGATATCGTAATAAATTAATCGCTACTTATTTACAATTTACTTCTGTTCTATTACTCGCCCACGCGGTCACGAATACCCCACAGTGGTGACCCCGACGTGATTAAAGCTATCATATAGCGTGAGTTCGTGACAGTGCGTAAAGAGTTTCGCGAGTGCTAATTCAAAGTAAGTGTTAAAAATGGCGAGCGATCCAGCCAGCCAGCTCCCACGGCTTCAACGGGTATCCTGACCACCAGCATGCAGCGACCGCGCATACCTGGTCATCACCCTCAGCCTCATCAGCAACCTCGGCACAGCACACTGCACTTTCGGCCGGTCAACAAGAAGAGCTCAATTCCTCTCCTGGTCGACGCAGCAGCCAGCCTCAACCCGGCGCTGTACCACATCCGACGCACTGGAGCATAACGCAGCGCCCGCGCCACCCCGACTCACTGGGGACATCTTCGCAGACAGTTCCGACTCACCGTGAACTATGCGGCACCGCCGCACTGGAGCATAACGCAGCGCCCGCGCCACCCCGACTCACTGGGGACATCTTCGCAGACAGTTCCGACTCACCGTGAACTATGCGGCACCGACGCACCGGAGCATAACGCAGCGCCCGCGCCACCCCGACTCACTGGGGACATCTTCGCAGACAGTTCCGACTTACCGTGAACTATACGGCAACCGGTCCCGACTCACTGGAACCTAAGTTGGCCTGGCAAGCATATTCCTCGCCGTTCTGGTAGGCGAGTTAAATTTCCTGATAACTATCAGGCAGGTGTTTCGTGATCTTTATCACTGGTAGGGGGGTACTGTAGGGACTGTGTCTTACGTACCCATCCCTTGCATAGTTTTAAGAATGTAGTATTGTATAGAAGAACTTATTGTAATAATTTTTAGAAAGTTTCATTTTGTGTTTTTCCCACGAATCACATCTGCAAGCGATTTAAGTTATAGGTACTATTGTCTTTCATGATTCTTTACTTTTAGTTAAGGTTCTTCATTGTTCTATTATGTTTAGTTATCTTGTATTGTACCCATTTGCTATTGTTAGTTAAGGTTCATTGTTCTGTTATTTTTAGTTGTCTTGTATTGTACCCATCTGCATTTCTCGTGTTTTATTATTGTACTTTTAAAAGGCAATCGTTTTGCCGCTTCCTTTGTTTAGGAACTGCAGATGTGGATTTGCCGCGTCCTTTGTTTAGTGAACGGCAGATTTGGGAGAATTTTGGTTCGGAGCTTCAGTCTGTGCTGAACTACGATCGTGCGAGGTCCTCTCTGACCCCCGATCATATTTTTACTCGCCGAAGCTCGCCGTAATAGTTTACGGCGAGCTTCGTGTTTCTATTAGTTTTACTCTTCATGTAACATTATTTAATTTTACCTTTTCGTGTCAAGTGTAACTACTAGCTTTAGTTACTTGATATCGTAATAAATTAATCGCTACTTATTTACAATTTACTTCTGTTCTATTACTCGCCCACGCGGTCACGAATTCCCACAGGATGGATTTTCATAAGACCTACAAATTTGATTATTTTGTTTCTTTTTGAAGCCATTCAAAATAGTGATTTATTCCGGTATTGTTACAATTGGGAAGGTCTTAAATCAGAAACTGTTCAACTTAATGCTACTGCAAAATACCTATAATATTATCACCATATTTTGCTATAACAGAAATCTGTTCCACTTTAGTCACTTGGACCCAAATCGAGTTCTTTCACACCATATTTGGGCCACAATTTGCTCTCTCGCATACATCTTACGCGTGGAAGTTTCAGGCAAAATCCCTCACCACATCACTAAAGGAATTGCTGCTCTATTTGTTGATACGTAGAGTAGGTTTTGCATTGGCGTTGATTAAAAAATTTCAAGTATGTTATATGCCTCGAAGTAAGAAATTTCATTTGAGACGATTTTGCGATTTCCTTCACTTGTTTCCCTCAGGACAGGCCGTCGTTGATTTATCAGGGAGAATTCTCGTCTTTTTTATTCGAAAAAAATATATATTTTTCGCCCCGCATTGTGTGAACATTCCGATGTCTTGTAAAATTAAAACTCGTAACGGTTATGAATTTTAAATTTTCGTGTTCTCCTTCTACTACAAGAAAACAATATTTCTTGTCTTGTCTTTGTCAACATTTGCGATGTATGGGAGAGTTAATGTGTTATAAATCTGTCTCGTTTTGCTTGGGAAATATACACAGTATTTTGGGTACGGTTTTTAGGGTTCCGTACCAAAATGGTAAAACGTAACCCTTATGGTGAGACTCAGTCTGTCTGTCAGTCTGTCTGTCTGTCTGTCCGTCTGTCACAGCTGGATATCTCAAGAACTATTAATGCTATCAACTTGCAATTTTGAATAGTTTTAGATGACGTTTGCCCAACTACTTTGCAAATAAGAAAGAAATAAAAATTTCAATATTTTTTTGCAACAGGGACTGAAGGGTGTCAGAAAAATTCGAAGTGGGGATACTAGGGCATGTGGGGTATTAAATGAAAGAACGAAGTTCGCACGTTCTCAAACATTTGTTCTTTTTTTTAGGCCACATAATTTTTGACTTTTGATGAAAAATGTAAAAAAAAAATACCTTTCCCGTTATCTCCGAAGTTTGCAAAGAGAAAAATCTGAAATAATTAATTCTGTGATAGATGTTTTATAAAGATTACAGAAAAAATAAAACGATGTTTCTAAATAGCACACTTTTTCAGAAATCATCAACAAAAGTTACATTAGTTCCACTATCGGTCAAGAGATCGAACTGACCTAAAATTCAAGTCAATTATGTCATCACCACTGGATTTAAAACGGTAAAAGAAATCATCGTGAGGAAACCGGCATGTCCTAGAACCAAAAATTGGAAGACACGTGACATCTACCACACCGTACTGGGCCCGCGTGGTGGATTGCGGCCCGCTCCCTCTCGCTGAGAGATGGGCTGATTCCAGTAGTGGGAACATTATATGCTGATTATGATTATTTATAAAATCTAAATCTTCGTCAAATAGAATAAATGCTCCTTCAAACAGGCGCGACACGCGATAAAATCGCGCGCGACACAAAGGCACTGCAAGTCGCGCAACGAGCGGTGCCGCGCGCGGTTCGCGTCGCGCGTCGCGCCTGTTTGCAGGAGCCTTGAAATACCTTAATGTTGTGTATCAATAACATTAAACTAAAGTAATGTTAGACGGGCATCCATAAACGCTGTAAGTCTGGGCATATTTTATAGGTCAACACCGCTCCCCGAACAACTGTACATGTGAATATAATGCCTGAAAAGACGTAACTCAAATAGTCTTTTGTAAGGTGACCATTGAATTAAGAAATTTGGTACGACTCTTCCATTTCTGTACCTACAACGGTACAGAGGTCTTTTGGCGCCTAACTAAAATGAGAACTAACGTCGCCATTTTGTTTTTTCAATAAGTAGGCATCATTTATGTGACGCCCCCTTAAATAATAATAATAAATATTTATTCAAATATATAACTTGGTAAAATACAGTATAAATCTTAGAAATAATATAGGTATTACAAAGTATGATGCCTGTACTAGGATAAACTTGTATAACAGGCGGCATGAGTTCTTACAATTACTAAAACCCTTCAAACTGAAAAGATCCTTGTACACTGCTTTTAGAATTTTGAATGACTCTCGAAAAACGTTGACAAGGTGCTGTTGGTAAACATTTGAGCAATTTTGTTGAGCAAATTAAGAAAAAAACAATATGGCGGCATTTATTTATAAACGATGATTAAGTGACGTTTAAATAAAAACGCTTAAAGTAACTTTAAGCAAAGTTTTACGTAAAGGGGTTTTATACTTGAGTTAGCTGTCAGTTTCATGGGCTCTGCATTCTTGTTTTTTGAAATGAAAACTTCTTTAGCCGCGTTGGGCATTTTTTGAGATGGGAAAAATCATTGAAGTCGCGACATTGTTACCGTGACCGACACCGCGCGTATTTTGTTTAAAAGGAACTTTAACCCCCTTATTAATAAACGTGAATACGTTTATTAATAAGGGGGAAGTTCCTTTGAACGAGAATCGAGAAATCGGTGCGTCCGATTTCTCTCTTTCAGTCGTCAATAATTTGAATTTCGAAAGAAGAAGACCAAGCGTTGTGTAAATATATATACGGTAAACAACGTTTATTGTAACGGGGTTACACTTTACTTTTCTTAAACATAATTTGGACCAATCCGTAGACTTCCAAAGAAAAGGTCACTCTACTTTTACGATATCTTTTATATGTGCGATGCACCTTCATCACACAAAACTTAAGATACCTTTCCTGTAGTAACACTTTGAATAACACCTTAACTCACTGTTATAAGGTTCCAATTAGCGTGGCAATCCGTCTGTGGAAAGTAAAGTTAAGTTTGTCGATCGGACAACGCATTGGGCTCTAGGGTGTAGTATCCGATTATAGTACAGCTATTTCATAGTTGTTGTTTTATATTAGAGCCGGTGGATTGTGTAGAAAATTGGTAAATAACATTATGGATTCTTTGAAGTTAAGTTGGCTGACTTGCTGAAAATGTTTTTTTTTTTAATGGTCGTAGGCAAGCCGTCGCCCCCATATTTAATGCAAATAAAGACGTTAATTTACAGCAGCATCCTGTGCCTTTTAATTTGAAAAAAATCTATTGCGATTATCAGCTTTAATAAGGTCCCATTAAAATAGATGGACAAACTTTTAGAAATTATTCAGACCACCAAAATAAGGACGATGGTAAAAAATATATAAAAAAACGCATAGATACCTACTTATAAGAAAAATAATCAAAGAACGAAAATACACTAATGCAATGTATTATTTTAGGTCAAAATAAAATCACTTTAATCAGTGTTTTTTTTTTTTGCTTGGATATCTTTGGTTAGACGAACTGAGCGCTGTGTTAAAATTAGTCCACCTATTTTAATGGTAATTTGCTTAGAAATTTTTTTGTCGTCTCAAACATGCTTACTGTATTACCTGGACAACAAAAAAAAAATCGATTTCTAAACACATGAAGCGGACTCAGCAAAATAATAATACAGGATAAGCAAGCAGCTCCCAGCAGAATTCCCTCAGACATGATTTGGCCCCACCCTTGAGACAGCCCCCGGTCTTTGTCAGGATTACAGCCGACACAGCTGCAAAGGTATGAAATAAAATAACTATATTTATCGCCACGGATACTTTTATATAGGATAAATAATTATATTTACAAAAATGTATTGAGTTGCTTTCATGAAAAAGAAAAGATGTGCGGTAAATTTTTGCTTTTGAGTGAACTGGGATTACGCCCGTCGAGAGAGTAGCAGTGGCCCAGTGGTAACTTCCACGACTTACGTGTCGACAGACGTGGGTTTGAACCCAGGCAGGCAGAATATTTGTGTAATTTATTTCATCACCACTGCTCTCGAAACGGTGAAGGAAAACATCGTGAGGAAACCGGCATGTCTTAGAACCCAATAATTTGAAGACCGCAACCCACACTGGGCCCGCGTGCTGCCCACTCCTTCTTACAGAGAGGAGGCCTGTGTCCCAGCAGTGGGAACATTGTAGGCTGATTATGTATTACAAAACTGTAAAGGCTTCTTCAAACAAGCGCGACACGCGATAAAATCACGCGCGACACAAAGGCACCCCAAGTCGTGCAACAAGCGATACCTTTGTGTCGCGCGCGATTATATCGCGTGTCGCGCCTGTTTGTAGGAGCCTTAATTCTAACATGTTTACGATGTCTATCGTTATCGTCAATCGTCAAGCGAGAAATTATATATATTATAATAGTCATCATAACAGGCCAAACGTCCAAGTTCCTAAATCTAAGAAGTAGGTGGTTAGATTAGAAATACCAGTTTTTACCCGCTTAATAACAAATAATTTACATCTAATCTTAAATACAAACAATTTGGTAATGCTACACTTTCTATAAATAAAAAGAGTAATCAAAAACTTTTAGTAGTATCTGGTATTACACGCAATCATGGCACAATACAGCTTTAAAGGAGATTGCGATGACATAAATGAACGCCAACGGGTTCATTAATAAAGTGATTCAAGAATAAGACTTACAACTTACTGAAGTGGTTTTCAGTCTAGTTGGTCAGGCTGGAGATAATTTCGTGGCAAACGTAAAGAGGATCAACATAGAAAGTAAAAATGGAAGCATGAAAATTATTGCCAAAATCGCATCTGTATACGAGCTGGTTCATAAGATGATGAATACTGAATTCTTGTTTAATTAACTACGAGCAAACAATGTATGCAGACGTATTCCTAGTAGCCTAGATAATAAGGCTAGTGCAGCTGCAAAAAGATGCAGGAGTGACAGAAGAAGAATCTGACTGAAGCACCTAGCGAATTTATACTTTTAGAAGATCTGATTGAATTAGACTGATTTCGTTATGCTGAACAAGTTTGACTCTCTGTCCAATGATTGTGTTAAAAGCATCTTAAATCTTCGCCATACTACAATCTCTTTCTTTTGCGTTAAATAAATTAGAACCAGAAACTTATGATGTCTTCAAAAGTAATTTGACAAATGTATGAGTACTTATGGCTGAAAATCAAAAAATGATGCAAATATTGCCATTATTTGAAACAGAAATTCTATTAGTGTTTGATGACGAAGCTCATAAAAGTATAATTAATAATAAATTACCGAGTACATTTAACCTGGCGTGCAGTTTTCAAAGAACATGAATAATAGATATTCGATTATTCAACATGCAACAAGGGCTTATCAAATAAATATTGTGTGCTAATTTAAAAAAAGAAATATATTCTGGCCATTGGACTACTCCAGATAATTCTGTTAACCAGTCAAAGTGAAAAAAGTCAAAGTCTTGTTATTGAAACCGTCTTTATCGCCGAATATAGTAGATTATTAACCAAGGGGATAAAGCAGTGTCTTCTGTCGCGGATTTAAGTTCACCCAAGACTAAGACAGCTTTATCACCGAGGAAAATACTCTACTTTTCGTACCATTTGCGAAAAAATTAACGCAATAATAATATGAGATAAGCATTTATTAAAAATAATGACAATTAAAGGTAAAAGTTAACATTCGAAACATTGGTCCAATTATTGATAGAGAGAGTTACATTTTTGTTTGGTACATTTATTGTTGATGAGTTGATTTGAGTATTTCTCTGTTCTTGCGTCTGAGGAACTTGCGTTTCATTGTAGATAGTATACGTCGGAGATAGTGGTAGTGGTGCATCGTGAGTTACGGACGAAGATAAGATGCCGGAAGTTGATTGTTGTGGCTCTGATGGATTAAGTTTTATATTTTTGTTAATTTGACTGCTTAATATGGTTATTCCTATATATACAAACTCAATGGTGTAAACACAGATGTAGTTCAGTATAAATTTCGGTAAGTATTCCAAATTTAAATCACATTCTCCCCCTAGAGGATGAATGAAATTCAGTACAATTTTCTTTCCCTGTTTTTAACAGATTAAAAATGACTATTGTTATGTTCGCTTTTTGTAGCATAGAATGTCACTTTTTTGAGCAAGTGGTACGAAAAATTAAATTATTGGTCACGAATTCCATTCCTTTGTGCATAGTGCACAAGACGAACTCTATTTCTTCTTGCTAAAATGATATCGTTTATAATTATGTTTTATTTTTGTTCTCAGGAAGATGACTTAGTACAATCAATCATGATTTACTACCAAGCGTCGAAAAACAGCACAAAAACGCACATAGGTTCCATAATTTACAATAGGTATTCGGCAATAAGACACAACGTCAAAAGGAAAACGAGCAGTGGTAGCCCTGTAGTTATAGAGGTATGAGGAACAGGATGTAAAGTTCACTCATACTCTATAGAAAAGGGAGGATCCTCCGACCAGACGGGTGTAGTGTCTGGCGGGCAACTGCCCGATGATTCGTGTCGGGCCGTTGTATCTATGCTAGTTGCGCGGTAAACTCTGCTTGCGAGATGAAGGATTTTGCGTGACGTCAGTATGACGTGTTGTTCGCATGTGACGTTCTAGATACCGCTACAGTATCAACGAGTCTAGCTACTTTATTATAAATATTGTTTGTCACAATATCAATGAATTAAATGTGTTTATCAATTTAATAGATAATCGTTATCGTCATTACGAATTGAGGGATTTAATATCATTATGATTATTGGAGGAGAGATAGAGATAAGATTATACAATTACGTTATATTTTGTAATCGAACGTAGTATATTTTTTCCACGTTTTCCTCTATTGAAGCCCAGGTCAAAACAGCACTTTTTTAGTGTGTGGGGAGTGTGTCTTACGTACCCATCCCTTGCATAGTTTTAAGAATGTAATATTTTTATAGAGGAACTTATTGTAATAATTTTTAGAAAGTTTCATTTTTGTGTTTTTCCCACGTTCCCACACCTGCAAAGCAATTTAAGTTATAGGTACTATTGTCACATTGTCTTTCATGATTCTTTACTTTTAGTTAAGGTTCATTGTTCTGTTATTTTTAGTTATCTTGTATTGTACCCATCTGCATTTCTCGTGTTTTATTTGTACTTTTAAAATGTAATCGTCCTTTGTGTAAAATCGTTTTGCCGCTTCCTTTGTCTAGTGAACGGCAGATTTGGGAGAGTTTTGGTTCGGAGCTTCAGTCGGTTTTTAACCAAGATCGTGCGAGGTCCTCTCTGACCCCGAACATATTTTACTCGCTGAAGCTCGCCGTAACCTAGTGTTTCTATTCGTTTTACTCTTCATATAACATTATTTAATTTCACTTTTTCGTGTCAAGTGTAACTGCTAGCTTTAGTTACTTGATATCTTAAATGAATTAAATCGTTACTTATTTACAACTCACTTCTGTGTATTACTCGCCCGCACGGTCGCGAATTTCCCACAGTGGTGACCCCGACGTGATCAAAACTATCAATAGCGTGAGTTCGTGACAGTGCGTAAAGAGTTTCGCGAGTGTTAAATCAAAGTACGTATTAAAATGGCAAACGGTCCAGAGAACGGCAACGTGTCGTGTTGTAAGCTGTCGACATTCACACCAGACTGTCCAGATTTATGGTTTGTGATAGCAGAAAGGTCAATGGCGGAGTCTGGGGTAACAAACCCTGCAAACATGTTAACATGCTGTTTACGCAGCATAGACTACCGTGTATTGAAAGACATACGAGACATTGTGCTGGAACAAACACCTGTCGGGCGAGACGAATATCAATATTTTAAAGAAAGAATCATCAAACGCTTCACCGACTCGAAAAACGTGAGAATTACAAAGCTTCTTCAAGATCAAGCGATGGGTGATCGAACGCCTTCTCAATATTTGCGTCACCTTAAATATCAGTGTGGTAATTCGATAACGGAAGACGCGCTGCGCGTAGTATGGGTCAAAGGTTTACCCAAGAACATGAGAGTTATAATGGCCACTCAAGAGGATGTACCGCTCGAGAAAGCCGCAGAGCTTGCGGATACCATATTACAGACGCAACAAATGCCAGAGTGTAGCAGCAGCTCAGCCATTGCAGCCGTTAACGTTGAGCCTCCTCCCAATAATACGTTGTTAACAGAAATGCTGGTAAAAACCATGACCATGTTGGGAGAAATAATGCAGACCGATCGTAGATATCCTAGACAGAGGTCACGATCACGATCCAGCTACCGATCACGTGAAGCATCACCGTCGCAGCAGAGCCGCAATGGTCAGGGCTTGTGTTGGTATCATTTCAAGTTCGGCGCGGAGGCTCATAAGTGTATACAGCCGTGCGCTTACAAACGAAACCAGTCGCAGCCGGGAAACGCCAGCGGGAGTCACTAGCGGCGGATGACGCACATTCCCAGCCCACCTCACGTCGCATCTTCGTTTACGACTGTATATCGAAAGCACAATTCTTAGTAGACACTGGAGCAGAGCTATGTGTCCTTCCTCACCAGCTAGTTCTACCTTTTAGAAAGAATACCGACTACGAACTTGTGGCGGCTAACGGCACACCCATCAAAACTTATGGTACCATAACTCTCACGTTAAATTTGGGCCTACGCAGAGATTTTACTTGGGTATTCATTGTTGCCGACGTAAGCAAGCCAATACTAGGTATCGACTTCCTAGAACACTACAACCTTATGGTCGATACAAAAGCCAAGCGACTCATTGATGGTACAACCACATTGTCTGTTAACGGACAGGTAGCTGGCCATCAAGAGCCATCCATAAAAACAATAACGGGCTCATCGCCGTATCACCGGCTGCTCTCAAAATACCCAGATATCACACGCCCTGATGGCAAGGCTCAAGTGAAACATAATACCAAACATCATATAATTGTTACTCCTGGACCGCCCGTCGCGCAGAAACCCAGACGTCTTGCTCCGGATCGATACAGCGCTGCAAAGAAGGAGTTCGACGCGATGCTGAAGCTAGGCATCGCTCGGCCTTCGCAAAGCCCCTGGGCATCGCCTTTACACATGGTGCCTAAGAAGGATGATGAATGGAGACCGTGTGGCGACTATCGTGCACTCAACGCCAGGACGGAACCGGACCAATACCCAGTGCGTCATATCCAAGACTTTGCACAGTGCCTTAGTGATAAAAAAGTGTTTTCGACTCTAGATTTAGTGCGTGCGTTTAATCAAATTCCAATCGCGGAAGAAGACATTTCCAAAACCGCGATAACTACGCCGTTTGGACTATATGAATTTACATACATGACGTTTGGTTTACGTAATGCAGCCCAAACCTTCCAGCGGTTTATGGACGAAGTGCTACGCGATCTAGACTTTTGTTATTGTTATATTGACGACATTTTAATCGCCTCGCGTAGTGAAAAAGAACATTTGGAACACTTAGAGACAGTATTCAATAGGTTAAGGCTTTATGGCGTGGTCATAAACCCGTCTAAATGTGTGTTTGGTCAATCAACGATTAAGTTTCTCGGCTATCTTGTGTCAGCCGATGGTACGCGCCCGCTACCTGAAAAGGTCGAAGCGATCCGTACTTACCCGATTCCAGCCACAGCAAAACAGCTGCGTCAGTTCCTAGGTATGTTAAACTTTTAAAGAAGGTTTATACCTCATGCAGCCGGTAGTCAAGCTATGTTATGTGAACTTTTACGAGGCAACCTCAAAGGCAAAACACCAATCGCTTGGACCGACGAAGCCAAAGATGCTTTTGAAAACTGTAAGCTCAGTTTAGCTCAAGCCGCGTTGTTAGCTCATCCGCGTCCAGACTCAGATTTAGCCATTTTTACTGACGCGTCTGACTTCACAATAGGCGCCGCGCTACAACAAAGAGTAGGTAATGATTGGCAACCTATCGCTTTCTTTTCCAAAAAATTATCACCTGCTGAACAAAAGTACTCAGCGTATGATCGCGAACTCCTCGCTATTTATGCTGCAGTAAAACATTTCAGACATCATGTTGAAGCGCGTAATTTTGTTATTTTTACTGACCATAAACCAATTACATATGCTTTTAGAAAGAAAGATCAGCAAAATACGCCTAGACAGTTTCGTTATTTGGATTTCATTAGTCAATTCACAACCGATATTCGCCATGTTAAAGGTACAGACAATGTACCAGCTGACGTCTTATCGCGGATCGAAACAATCGACTCATGTATAAATTGGTCAGAGTTGGCAGTTTCGCAAAGCAGTGACATATCTTTGCAATCACTACTAAAAAATAATAATTCTTCCTTAAAACTGAAGCATGTATGTCTACCTGGAACAACTGAACCTATTTATTGCGACGTTAGTACACCAAACGTTCGCCCTTTTTTAACCGAATCTTTTCGTAGAGCAGCCTTTAACTCCGTACATAAACTATCACATCCGGGTGCTAGAGCTACAACGAAGCTAGTGTCGAAGCGATTTGTGTGGCCTTCTATGAATAAAGATTGTAAACAATGGTCTAGGGCATGTATCGATTGTCAGCGTGCTAAAGTTTCACGACATGTCCATTCAATACCAGGAACTTTTGCACCTCCTTCAGCTAGGTTTGAGCACGTCCACTTAGACTTAATTGTAATGCCCTATTCAGATGGATGCAGATACTGTCTAACCTGTGTCGACCGTTTTTCACGTTGGCCTGAAGCCATACCGCTAGAAAACCAAGAAGCTGAAACCGTTGCTCGTGCATTTTACACTCACTGGATATCACGCTTCGGTGTTCCTTTACGTGTTACTACAGATCAAGGCAGACAGTTTGAATCGCACCTATTTAGGAATCTCAATACCCTATTAGGAACTAAGCATCTTCGTACTACTGCGTACCACCCATCTGCCAATGGAATGGTAGAACGTCTTCACAGGCAACTCAAAGCTGCAATAAAATGTCACTTACCAATTGAAAATTGGGTACGCATTTTACCAACAGTAATGTTAGGTGTTAGGTCAGCCTGGAAGGAAGATCTTCAAGCTACTCCAGCTGAAATGTTATACGGTCAAGGTATTAGACTGCCGGGTGAGTTTTTAGCACCCTCGATAAATAATAATATCACAGTGGCGTCAGACTTTGCTCAAGAACTTCGAACTCAATTCAATTCGTTAAAACCAGTAAATGGCTCTGCACATGGTGATATAAAGAGCTTCATTTTCAAAGACTTGGCAACAGCCAGTCATGTCTTCTTGCGCAATGACACTGTTAAAGCCCCTTTGGTACAGCCTTACGATGGGCCTTACAAAGTCATTACAAGGAATGACAAAACATTTGTCATTCGAATTAGGGACCGTGACGTTACAGTCACAATTGACAGGTTAAAACCGGCTCATATACTGTCAGAAGGTCAATCTGCGCCTAGCGAGAATATCACAACTTATATTGTAAAGCAAAACGATCACCAAACCGCTGCTTCTGATCAACCACTTAATGCATATAGCAACATGCAACCACAGCAACAGCATATTCCTCGCCGTTCTGGTAGGCGAGTTAAATTTCCTGATTACTATCAGGCAGGTGTTTCGTGATCTTTATCACTGGTAGGGGGGTACTGTGGGGAGTGTGTCTTACGTACCCATCCCTTGCATAGTTTTAAGAATGTAATATTTTTATAGAGGAACTTATTGTAATAATTTTTAGAAAGTTTCATTTTTGTGTTTTTCCCACGTTCCCACACCTGCAAAGCAATTTAAGTTATAGGTACTATTGTCACATTGTCTTTCATGATTCTTTACTTTTAGTTAAGGTTCATTGTTCTGTTATTTTTAGTTATCTTGTATTGTACCCATCTGCATTTCTCGTGTTTTATTTGTACTTTTAAAATGTAATCGTCCTTTGTGTAAAATCGTTTTGCCGCTTCCTTTGTCTAGTGAACGGCAGATTTGGGAGAGTTTTGGTTCGGAGCTTCAGTCGGTTTTTAACCAAGATCGTGCGAGGTCCTCTCTGACCCCGATCATATTTTACTCGCTGAAGCTCGCCGTAACCTAGTGTTTCTATTCGTTTTACTCTTCATATAACATTATTTAATTTCACTTTTTCGTGTCAAGTGTAACTGCTAGCTTTAGTTACTTGATATCTTAAATGAATTAAATCGTTACTTATTTACAACTCACTTCTGTGTATTACTCGCCCGCACGGTCGCGAATTTCCCACAAGTGGTTAGTACCGCGTGTTACTGGGAGTGTATAGTGTTTCGCAATGGTGAACTGAGAGCAGTGGTGGCCCGACTTACTTGGCGTAGGTCGTGGGTTCAAACCCAGGCAGACGCAATACTTTCTGTTTTCTTTTTTCATAACCACCGCTCTCAAAACGGTGAAGGAAAACATTGTGAGGTAACTCGAAAAAAACATTCGAAGATATATGACATCCACCAACCTGCACTGGGCCTGGGTATGGATAATGGCCCAATTCTTCTCATAGAGAGGAGACCTGTGTCCCAACAGTGGGAGCGTTACACGCTGATTATGCCATGATAATGCTACTGTGAGTAATGTATGCAAAGGTTTACCACCAAGCACATAATGAAGAGGATATTTTTACCCGACTACGGAGAAGCAAAAATGAGGGTTATGATTTTGACCGAGCTCAGAACGGTATAGCGAGCTCCTCTTCGCCGATGGTATGTATGTAAGTATGTATGTTCATCTGTTCATCATCGGACTTAAGTCCGGACCACGAGCTGGCCACTGCAATTTTTGAATACTAACTTCTTGAAGGTATTCTTCAACGCAATGTGCAGCGTGTGGGCCAATGTATCCCGAATATACCAAAACATGTCCCTGGAGGACCTTCTCGATGTATCGGGCTGCAGTTAGCCGATTATCGACGATAACCAACTCCGTACGACCATCGGAACATATTCCTCACCAAACCATTATAAAGCCTCCATGGAAATTCAGTTTGTGTGGTGGTAATGGGTAGAAATCTTTTTCCTGTTCTTCTCCACATTCGCTTCCGACCGTCTGGAGCACGCAAAGCTATTCGACACTCATCTGTGAACAGCACTCGAGCCCATTGCTACACCTGATGCTGATGCCTCGTGACGCATAGCTACTCGGTGACTGTCTGGTCTATGGGAATAGTGGCCTGTCTCCTGGTATCGTTTTTTTTATCGTTTTTATTTATAGTTTTTTTTTTACACTACGTCGATGAACGTGGTACATTAAGCACCACAGCAACTTCACGCTGTGTCAACCATTGGTTGATTAACGCTACAGCAGGTGCAACTTGTGCTGGTGTTAATGGTATTTTTAACGGTGTTAAAGCACTTTCAGTTAATCAATAAAAAACACAGAATTACAATAACTCAATAAGCTAACCGTAAACTTTTACAATAGGCAAAAAACTTGGAACTTAATCGCTCAAGAGACACGATTCAACTAAAAACTTAAAGTTGCACCATAGTGCACTCAAACACAATGAATTACCCTCTTGTACTGAGAGTAAATATTTTTTTGACTTACCTTCATAAGAAACAATCATTGACAACAGTTAAAGTTTATGTTATTGCGAGTATTTGCGAGTTAAGCGCTTGGCCAAGATTTCGTGCCGCTGAGTGTACTTTAATAATCTAATCACAGGCCAACAATCGAAACTCGCTACCTAGATACCGATAAATACTCTGTATAAATTAAATACAATCATATATTTTTAGTTAGTAACTATTACGTGCAACCAGCAACTATGGCACAATACAACTTTGAAGGCGATTTCGACAGTATTAATGAACGCCAACTGGAGTATGTTAATAAAGTGATTCAAGAACAAGACTTACAAGTTACTAAAGTGGTTTTTAGTCCAGTTGGTCAGCCTGGAGATAATTTTGTGGCAAAAGTAAAGAGGATCAACGTAGAAGGTGACAATGGAAGCATGAAAATGAT
This sequence comes from Luperina testacea, assembly GCA_927399505.1. Lineage (NCBI taxonomy): Eukaryota > Metazoa > Arthropoda > Insecta > Lepidoptera > Noctuidae > Luperina > Luperina testacea. The sequence continues at coordinate 13,178,453 of OV656766.1, read as the reverse complement.
TGCCAAAATCGCAGCTGCAAACGAAATGGCTCGTAAGGCTATGAACACTGAATTCTTGTTTATTAACGAGCATACAATGTACACAGATGTACTACCTAAACTAGTTCAACTGCAGAAAGAAGCAGGAGTGCCAGAAGAAGAACAACTAAGGTACGCAAAATGTTACGGATCTCTGAATGAAGCTCCTAACGAGGTTATAATTTTAGAAGACTTGAATGAATTAGATTTCGTTATGTTGAATAAGTTTGAGTCCCTGACAGATGAATGTGTTAAAAGCATCTTAAAGAACTTCGCTATACTCCATTCTCTTTCTTACGCGTTAAAGAAAAAAGAACCAGAAACTTTTGATCTCTTCAAAAGTAAATTAATAGATGTATGGAAAATCATAGATAAGGATCAAGAAATGATGGCTTACGTACAAACACTTGAAGATGAAATTTTAACAGTATTTGATGACGAAACTCATAAAAAAATTATTCGCAATAAAGTACTGAATATCTTTGAACTGTCTGTGAAGTTTTCAAAGAACGGTGACAATAGATATTCGGTTATTCAGCAAGGCGATGCCTGGACGAACAATATTATGTTCAAAGTGGTAAGTATTTCTTTTTAAATGTAGATTTTTATGGGTTTGAAATTAAATAGTTCACTGATTAACACTGGTTGATAATTAAAATAAAACAAGTTCAAACCAAATCATGAGATTAGATATTTCTCGAAATGACTGTCAAGCTCTCATAACATTATTAGATCTTATGAGAACTTCTGCCAGTGCGAGCCAGTGTGTAAAATACTGGTATTCAGCTGCATCCGGTTAGACTGGGAGCCGACCCCAACATAGTTGGGAAAAGGCTTGGCAGATGATGATGAGAACTTCTGCCAGTCTCAGTTCGCGGTTCAGAAAAATCTCATCGTTAAAATTTAGGTGAAGTGAGTTGTCATTACATCTAATACTAGGGATTCCTAGCATTGATTTATTCTGAATAGACCGGTAGTTCGCAATATTAACTAAATGCATTTACACAGAATTTATTACTCCGAATCTATTTTTGCAAAAGCAGAGTGACTTATTTAATTTATTTCTTGTTTTCAGGGAGATAATTTAGTACAATCAATCATGATTGACTACCAAATGTCAAAGAACAATAGTCCTGTGGTGGATCTCCTCTACATGATCTTCAATTGCACTGACCATGAGACCAGGTCTAAGAACTACTACACCTGGTTAGACTACTATCACAACGAATTAGACAATTCCTTATCAAACTTTGGCCTGAAAGCAAACTTTGTGTATCCTCGAGACCAGTTGGACGCAGACTTGAAAAGATACGCCAAATTACTTTTTGGTCTGTCCATAATGTTAGCTAGTATTTTGTCACGGGATTCAGCGGAAGCCGGCAAGCTTATGGAAGCCATGAATAGTTCAGATCTGAACGACACGATGGATACAATGAAAATGGAAACCTTGGCGGATGAAACTATGGTTCGTCTCAAAAAGAGAATTATAGGACTTATTGATAGTTGTACTGAATTCGGTTTATTGTAAAATTTTATATGAGTTAATGGTAATAAATGTTTTTAAAATACTAATGATAGCCTTTATCATCTGTCTCAAGGGTAAAATCATGTGTCTCAAGAGTAACAACTGGTTTTAAAATACCCGTAACGAAGCCGAGAGTTACTTGTTCTTCCCGTTATTTTGATATTTTTTTTTACAGAGATATGAAGGTCAAAGTTCCAATTTCTTTTGACGTCCTTTTACGAAATCAACTTTTAAATATTATAATTTAACTTTAGATACTTCAACACAATGTTTTGCATGCCTTATAAGCCGGATACAGATCGCCGAAATGTAACACAAATAAGCCGTCCAAATGTGTACAATGTAATATGAAATGTAACACAACAACATAGCGAATTTGTTTCAACCTGTGTTGTGTAAACAAGAAATTTTTGCAGCGAAAACGAATTCAGCAATTATTTTTGCACAAAGAAACTTAGTTTGATGTTCAGAATGCGAAAATAGCTAATATATTTAGGAATATCTTTAGTAGGGTCGTCTTCATCCAGGCACGCATATGGAGGAAATATTAAAGGCTGTGATGACCGTGACATTAAACGCTAACACAATGACATGTGCGTTCTTAAGATATAGTGGGCAGGAGGTTAACAGTGGCCAACAGTCCACTGCAGCTGAGTAAGAATCCAAGTTTTTCTAGCAGTTCACAGCGGTATTGGGTTGGCCAGTCGAGTAAAAGATCACGTATGAGATTAATAGGACACAGTTACTGCAGCTTCAGAGTGTTTCATTTTCAAAGGTTTGCGTCTGAATGTTTGGAAGGAGACAATGGCTGAACTCTACCCATTGTTTGGCATGTTCGAGGTCATTAAGACGGAGGTTATTAAAGATGAAGGTTAGTTATTATATCGCAACTTATGTCGTCTTTTCAGTTCCGTAAGAAATATTAATTTGCCTGTAACAGCAGCAGTCAACTGAATCTTCCCAAAAATGTGAATCTAAAATAACAGTATTACAAAGCAACCTTAAATCACCAACCGTTATATGTATTTTCATAGCGTACCAGGCAATAGTGTTTTTAAAACTTGATTATTTCCTACGTGATTACCACAGGTTCCTACTCGGCTGACAAATAAAAATTTTCTAATCTTAATACATCCAACCAATCTACCCAATAGGGTAGATTGGTTGGTTGGTTGGTTGGGTACTACAAGAAAACAATATTTCTTGTCTTGTCTTTGTCAACATTTGCGATGTATGGGAGAGTTAATGTGTTATAAATCTGTATTTTGGGTACGGTTTTTAGGGTTCCGTACCAAAATGGTAAAACGTAACCCTTATGGTGAGACTCAGTCTGTCTGTCAGTCTGTCTGTCTGTCGGTCCGTCTGTCACAGCTGGATATCTCAAGAACTATTAATGCTATCAACTTGCAATTTTGAATAGTTTTAGATGACGTTTGCCCAACTACTTCGCAAATAAGAAAGAAATAAAAATTTCAATATTTTTTTTGCAACAGGGCTGTAGCTAGATTCGTTGATACCGCTACAGTATCAACGAATCTAGCTGTTTTATTATACATATTGTTTGTCACAATATCAATGAATTAAATGTGTTTATCAATTTAATAGATAATCGTTATCGTCATTACGAATTGAGGGATTTAATATCATTATGATTATTGGAGGAGAGATAGAGATAAGATTATAGGGGAATTACGTTATATTTTGTAATCGAACGTAGTATATTTTTTCCACGTTTGCCTCTATTGAAGCCCAGGTCAAAACAGCACTTTTTTGGTGGTAAGTACCGCGTGTTAGTCTATAAGTGTTTCGCAATGGTGAACTGAGAGCAGTGGTGGCCCGACTTACTTGGCGTAGGTCGTGGGTTCAAACCCAGGCAGACGCAATACTTTGTGTTTTCTTTTTTCATTGCCACCGCTCTCAAAACGGTGAAGGAAAACATTGTGAGGTAACTCGAAAAAAACATTCGAAGATATAATGACATCCACCAACCTGCACTGGGTTTGGGTGTGGATATGGCCTAATCCTTCTCACAGAGAGGAGACCTGTGTTCCAGCAGTGGGAGTGTTATACGCTGATTATGCCATGATAATGCTACTGTGAGTAATGTATGCAAAGGTTTACCACCAAGCACATAATGAAGAGGATATTTTTACCCGACTACGGAGAAGCAAAAATGAGGGTTATGATTTTGACCGAGCTCAGAACGGTATAGCGAGCTCCTCTTCGCTGATGGTATGTATGTAAGTATGTATGTTCATCTGTTCATCATCGGACTTAAGTCCGGACCACGAGCTGGCCACTGCAATTTTTGAATACTAACTTCTTGAAGGTATTCTTCAACGCAATGTGCAGCGTGTGGGCCAATGTATCCCGAATATACCAAAACATGTCCCTGGAGGACCTTCTCGATGTATCGGGCTGCAGTTAGCCGATTATCGACGATAACCAACTCCGTACGACCATCGGAACTTATTCCTCACCAAACCATTATAAAGCCTCCATGGAAATTCAGTTTGTGTGGTGGTAATGGGTAGAAATCTTTTCCTGTTCTTCTCCACATTTGCTTCCGACCGTCTGGAGCACGCAAAGATATTCGACACTCATCTGTGAACAGCACTCGAGCCCATTGCTACACCTGATGCTGATGCCTCGTGACGCATAGCTACTCGGTGACTACGGGCTTTTAAATTCACTTCCTCCATTCGTATTCTCACCGTACGCTCACTAACATTCACGCCTCTTGCAATTTGGAGCCGCTGGCGTATCTCAACAGTTATGCGGTCAGGTAGCGGTTTCTTAAAATTTCCAGAATATTAAAACGGTCGTCCCGTGCATTTGACACCTCCACTGCCTGGTCTATGGGAATAATGGCCTGTCTCCTGGTATCGTTTTTTTTTATCGTTTTTATTTATAGTTTTTTTTTTACACTACGTCGATGAACGTGGTACATTAAGCACCACAGCAACTTCACGCTGTGTCAACCATTGGTTGATTAACGCTACAGCAGGTGCAACTTGTGCTGGTGTTAATGGTATTTTTATTGGTGTTAAAGCACTTTCAGTTAATCAATAAAAAACACAGAATTACATTAACTCAATAAGCTAACCGTAAACTTTTACAATAGGCAAAAAACTTGCAACTTAATCGCTCAAGAGACACGATTCAACTAAAAACTTAAAGTTGCACCATAGTGCACTCAAACACAATGAATTACCCTCTTGTAATGATTGTGAGAGTAAACATTTTTTTGACTTATCTTCATAAGAAACAATCATTGACAACAGTTAAAGTTTATGTTATTGCGAGTATTTGCGAGTTAAGCGCTTGGCCAAGATTTCGTGCCGCTGAGTGTACTTTAATAATCTAATCACAGGCCAACAATCGAAAGTCGCTACCTAGATACCGATAAATACTCTGTATAAATTAAAATACAATCATATATTTTTAGTTAGTAACTATTACATGCAACCGGCAACTATGGCACAATACAAATTTGAAGGCGATTTCGACAGTATTAATGAACGCCAACTGGAGTATATTAATAAAGTGATTCAAGAACAAGACTTACAAGTTACTAAAGTGGTTTTTAGTCCAGTTGGTCAGCCTGGAGATAATTTTGTGGCAAAAGTAAAGAGGATCAACGTAGAAGGTGACAATGGAAGCATGAAAATGATTGCCAAAATCGCAGGTGCAAACGAAATGGCTCGTAAGGCTATGAACACTGAATTCTTGTTTATTAACGAGCATACAATGTACACAGATGTACTACCTAAACTAGTTCAACTGCAGAAAGAAGCAGGAGTGCCAGAAGAAGAACAACTAAGGTACGCAAAATGTTACGGATCTCTGAATGAAGCTCCTAACGAGGTTATAATTTTAGAAGACTTGAATGAATTAGATTTCGTTATGTTGAATAAGTTTGAGTCCCTGACAGATGAATGTGTTAAAAGCATCTTAAAGAACTTCGCTATACTCCATTCTCTTTCTTACGCGTTAAAGAAAAAAGAACCAGAAACTTTTGATCTCTTCAAAAGTAAATTAATAGATGTATGGAAAATCATAGATAAGGATCAAGAAATGATGGCTTACGTACAAACACTTGAAGCTGAAATTTTAACAGTATTTGATGACGAAGCTCATAAAAAAATTATTAGCAATAAAGTACTGGATACCTTTGAACTGGCTGTGAAGTTTTCAAAGAGCGGTGACAATAGATATTCGGTTATTCAGCAAGGCGATGCCTGGACGAACAATATTATGTTCAAAGTGGTAAGTATTTCTTTTTAAATATAGATTTTTATGAGTTTGAAATTAAACAGTTCACTGATTGATATATAGGTATATACAGTATGTTAACTAACAGAGGGCGTTCCCGTTAACCCGCAATAGTATAGCGTCCATACATGCTAAAAAAAATATTACCATTCGAAAATAAAATGTTTTTATTTTTTTTATATTAAAATATTCACTAAAAATCGTAAATTGATACTCTATTTATTTAATTAATTCTAATTTATTTAATTAAATAAATTCCGACATTGCTGTCCTTCAAGTACGCGTATACAGAGTGTTTCTTTAACGTATCAATTTACGATTTTTAGTGAATATTTTAATATAAAAAAAATAAAAACATTTTATTTTCGAATGGTAATATTTTTTTAGCATGTATGGACGCTATACTATTGCGGGTTAACGGGAACGCCCTCTGTTAGTTAACATACTGTATATACATATGTAATGCTAGCTGCGCCCCGCGGTTTCATCCGCGTAAATGTCGATCCCGTGGGAATATCCGCCGCCCGCCCCAGGGCGGCGGACATCCATGAGGATTTTCCACCCCGGATCAAAAAAAAAAAAAAAAGGGTGTCGGCTACCTCCATACAAAATTTTATCAAAATTGGTCCAACTGTTTGAGAGTGAAGAAGTAACAAACATATAAACACACACACACTCACAAACTTTCGCCTGTATAATATTAGTGTGATAAAACTCACAAAAGCTGCGACGTGGTTGATAATTAAAATAACACAAGTTCAAACCAAAATCATGAGGTATTTCTCGAGATGACTGTCAGGCTCTCATAACATTATTAGATCTTATGAGAACTTCTGCCAGTGCGAGCCAGTGTGTAAAATACTGGTATTCAGCTGCATCCGGTTAGGTTAGGACCACAACATAGATGGGAAAAGGCTAGGCAGATGATGATGAGATCTTCTGCCAGTCTCAGTTCGCGGTTCAGAAAAATCTCATCGTGAAAATTTAGGTGAAGTGAGTTGTCATTACATCTAATACTTGGGATTCCTAGCATTGATTTATTCTGAATAGACCGGCAGTTCGCACTATTAAAAACATGCATCTACATAGAATTTATTACTCCGAATCTATTTTTGTAAAAGCAGAGTGACTTATTTAATTTATTTTTTGTTTGCAGGGAGATAACTTAGTACAATCAATCATGATTGACTACCAAATGTCAAAGACCAATAGTCCTGTGGTTGATCTCCTCTACATGATCTTTAATTGCACTGACCATGAGACCAGGTCTAAGAACTACTACACCTGGTTAGACTACTATCACAACGAATTAGACAATTCCTTATCAAACTTTGGCCTGAAAGCCAACTTTGTGTATCCTCGAGACCAGTTGGACGCAGACTTGAAAAGATACACCAAATTACTTTTTGGGCAGTCCATAATGTTAGCTAGTCTTTTGTCACGGGATTCAGCGGAAGCCGGCAAGTTTATGGAAGCCATGAATGGTTCAGATCTGAGCGACGCGATGGATACAATGAAAATGGAAACTTTGGCGGATGAAACTATGGTTCGTCTCAAAAAGAGAATTATAGGACTTATTGATAGTTGTACTGAATTCGGTTTATTGTAAAATTTTATATGAGTTAATGGTAATAAATGTTTTTAAAATATTAATGGTAGCTCATCCAATTGTAAGGTAAGGGTTTCTTAATCAAATAAAATCATGTGTCTCCAGAGTAATAACTGGTTTTAAAATACCCGTAACGAAGCCGATAGTCACTTGTTCTTCCTGTTATTTTTATATTTTTTTGTACAGAGATGTTGAAGGTCAAAGTTCCAATTTCTTTTGACGTCCTTTTACGAAATCAACTTTTAAATATTATAATTTAACTTTAGATACTTCCACGATCCCTTATGCACCCATAGGCACAATGTTTTGCATGCCTTATACGCCGGATACAGATCGCCGAAATGTAACACAAATAAGCCGTCCAAATGTATACAATGTAATATGAAATGTAACACAACAACATAGCGAATTTGTTTTAACCTGTGTTGTGTAAACAAGGAATTTTCGCAACGAAAACGAATTCGTTACCCAGCAATTATTTTTGCACAAAGAAACTTAGTTTGGTATTCAGAATGCGAAGATAGCGAATATATTTAGGAATATCTTTAGTAGGGTCGTCTTTATCCAGGCACACACATGGAGGAAATATTAAAGGCTGTGATGACCATGATATTAAACGCTAACTCAATGACATGTGCGTTCATGGGATATAGTGGGCAGGGGGTTAACAGTGGCCAACAGTCCACTGCAGCTGAGTAAGAAACCAAGTTTTTCTAGCAGTTTACAGCGGTATTGGGTTGGCCAGTCGAGTAAAAGATCACGTATGAGATTAATAGGACACAGTTACTGCAGCTTCAGAGTGTTTTATTTTGAAAGGTTTGCGTCTGAATGTTTGGAAGGAGACAATGGCTGAACTTTTGGAAGGAGATAATGGCTGAACCAAACTTTGTTTGGCATGTTCGAGGTCATTAAGGCGGAGGTTATTAAAGATGAAGGTTAGTTAATATATCGCAAGTTATGTCGTCTGTTCAGTTCCTTAAGAAATATTAATTTATTCACTTTCATGCCTGTAACAGCAGCAGTCAACTGAATCTTCCCAAAAATGTGAATCTAAAATAACAGTATTACAAAGCGACCTTAAATCACCAACCGTTATATGTATTTTCATAGCGTACCAGGTAATAATGTTTTTAAAACTTGATTATTTCCTACGTGATTACCAAAGATACCTACTCGGCTGACAAATAAAAATTATCTAATCTTAATACATCCAACCAATCTACCCTATTACAGATAAAAATGTTCTCTATAAGTTAAAATACGACAATAATTTGCACTTAGTATCACAAGCAATCATGGCACAATACAACTTTGAAGGAGATTTCGATAATATAAATGAACGCCAACTGGAGTTCATTAATAAAGTGATTCAAGAACAAGACATACAAGTTACTAAGGTGGTCTTCAGTCCAGTTGGTCAGGCTGGAGATAATTTCGTGGCAAACGTAAAGAGGATCAACGTAGAAGGTGACAATGGAAGCTTGAAAATGATTTTGAAAGTCGGGTCTGGAGTCGAAATCATTCGTAAAATGACGAACACAAATTCCTTGTTCAACAACGAGCACACTATGTATACGGAGGTATTACCTAAGCTAGTGCAGCTGCAGAAAGAAGCAGGAGTGCCAGAAGAAGAACAATTAAGATACGCGAAATGTTACGGATCTGTAAATGAAGCACCTAACGAGCTCGTAATTTTAGAAGATCTGGGTGAATCAGGTTTCTCTATGTTAAATAAGTTTGACTCTCTGTCCGATGATTGTGTTAAAAGCATCTTAAAGAACTTCGCTATACTCCATTCTCTTTCCTACGCTTTAAAGAAAAAAGAACCAGAAACTTATGATCTCTTCAAAGGTAAATTGATAGATATATGGGTACTGATGGCTGAGATGCCAGAAATTGGGTTACATCTGGAACTTCTTGAAGATCAAATTATATCTATCCTTGATGACGAGGAGCATAAAAAAATTGTGAAAAATAAAGCAGTCGATATTTTTAGACTGTCGAAAAAGTTTTCAAAGGATGACAATAGATATTCAGTTATTCAACAAGGCGATGCTTGGACGAACAATGTGATGTTTAAATTCAAGGCAAGTATTTTATTATTATAAATAATTACAGTATTTCAGACGTAGGAGAAACTCATTGATAAGGAGATAAGAAAATTTCTCACTTATCAATATTACCACTAAACGTACTGATTTTTATTTAAAATTATTTTATTCAGTATTGAGAGCAGTGATGGCCCAGTGGTATCGGCCCCGACTTACGAGTTGTAAGTCGTGAGTTCGAACGAACCCAGGTAGGCACTTTACTCTATAAATTTAATTTCATCACCACCGCTCACTAAACGGGAAAAGAAAACATCATGAGGAAACCGGCATGCTTTAGAACTAAAAACCCGAAGACATGTGACATCCATCAACCCGCGCTGAACCCGCGTGGTGAAGGCCCAATCTGGCTTCTATGGACATAGGCGTGCAATTGGAAAGCCGTTTGCCGATTCGTGGTCTCAACCCTCCTATCATAGAGAGGTGGCCTGTATCTTAGCAGTGACAGAGAACGAGGGATAACATTATAGGATGATTATGCTATATTCAGTATTCAGTACTAGCTGACCAGACTGATGTTCTGTTTTTGATTCGAAAGACACATGGCGCCATTTATTATCATAATAACGTTATTGCTGGGGACAGCACTTTTTTTCGGGATGAAGCGTCTGTAGACCTGACAACCTATATGCAAAATTTCAGGATGATCGGCTCAGTGGTTTAGGCTTGAAAAGGTAACAAACAAACTTACTTTCGCATTTATAATATTAGTTAGGATTCTATATTACACATTTGTGCAAAGTCTTCGAGTATATGTACGAACACAAACCACTAGCACGTTATATTTTGAATTTCAATCAGATATTCTGACAAATTGTATGTTTGCTGCACATGTTGCACATGTTGATGTATCTGCTAAAACAATGTCGCATATGTATGATTTATTTTGTTTTCAGGGCGATCAATTAGTACAATCAATTATGATTGATTACCAAGCATCGAAGAACAGCAGTCCAGCGATGGATCTCCTCTACATGATCTTCAACTGCACTGACCATGAGACCAGGTCTAAGAACTACTACAATTGGTTAGACTACTATCACATCGAATTAGACAATTCGTTGTCGAACTTTGGCCTGAAAGCCAACTTTGTCTACCCTCGAGACCAGTTGGACGCAGACTTGAAAAGATACGGCAAATTACTTTTTGGTCTCTGCATTTTGTTATCTAATGTGTTGATGAGAGACTCCAAAGAAGCTGGTGAAATGATGGACAGCTTAAAGGATGGCGGCTTTGATGAAGCGTTGGAATCAACGAAACTGGAAGGCCTACAGAGTGATACACTGTTCCGTCTTAAAAATAGAATTGTAGGACTTATTGATAGTTACACAGAATTCGGTTTGTTGTAAAATGATGAGTTATCAGAATATTTTTTTTTAATGATTTGACTGTATTAAACCTTTGCCCTGCAGTGAGATACTGCACGGCAACGGTCTCTGGTTAAAAAAAAAAGAATATCTGTTTATTGCTTTTTATTTTTTTTCCTGTTACTCATTGGTGTCTTCGGTTACTACTTACTTTTGTTTAGCCTACACTTTCCCACTATTTACTACGTTTGTACAATCTATTTATTTTCTATACCAGTCAGTTATATTAGATAACTTGCCTATGAATAGTATGGAAGCTAGCCGATTTTCTCTGGGTGTTTTGACACTTACTAGTTTCTATAATTGCACTTAGTGCCGTGACATCTTACGAAATTCTCAAGGGCATCCCGGAGCCTGGATTTCAAACAACTTTTAGTCCAGTCATTATAGTTAGTTCACCTCGGAATTCGAGATACCCAGCTGTAAGTCTGTAAATACTTGTATATTGACACCCAAAAAGTCGTCTCAAAACCTACATATGGTAGGGTGTACGCAACTATTAAATTTCAAGGTCAAAGGTCACAAAAATCGGTTTTTTGCGCTTTTTTTGTAAATATCTCATTTCCTATGGGTTTTTTGATATTTGTATTTATTATCAATATTGTAGAATACAAAATTCTCTACAAATTTTGTTTAAAAAATATTTTCATACGGTGAACCGTTTTCGAGATAGAGGGCGGAGAGCGCGCGGTCACAGCATCACTTCAGGTCAACCGGTGCCTCCGGTCGAAAACGCGCCATATATACCGCCATATGTAGTTGATGAACTATCGATAAATCAATGATTATAAATATTTGTCAATTTTTATTAACTATTATATTATATTTTATCATTTTCTTCATGCATTAAATCTATATCTATTCAATAATACTGATAACCGTTTCCTAAAATTAAAAAATAATTAAGGGAAAAACTTAAATCATAATATAATTATATTCCCATTTACACTAATGACATTTTAAATAGAAAATAATTAAATGCATCTTCTTATAACTTCTCCATTAGTACTCCGTAAAAAACGAGGTGAAGTGTTTGATTTTAAGAATCAATGTTTATTTTGTGGCGAAGTTGCTGATGAGGCTGCAGAGAAAAGGAAAAGAGAAAAATACAAGCGAGAGATAAAAAATTTGAGTACTCTTGAGTTCAAAGATTTTCAAATATTCCACTATTAACTAATCAACAAAAGTAAAACGATGACCCTTACAGGTAGTCGGAAGCAACAAGTCTTGCCAAGGGTTATCGTGTCACCTAGTGACTGAGTATTGGAGGTCTAATAAGCATTTGCTTCATGGAAAATGCAGGTGTTCAGCTGCATCCGGTTAGATTCATAGCCGACCCCAACGCAGTTGGAAAAAGGCCAGGCAGATGATGGTGACATACAACAATAGTGTGATAATAGATGCTTCGTCGTGGTTTGTATTCTATTGACTTACAAACACGAGAATTACTCTTTCCAAGGACAGATCATAAATAATCGCCGATCATTAATATTGAAAACAAATCCTGTTTTTAGAGAGATTTATTCTAAATACACACACATTGTTTATAATTTCATGAAAAACACACGATATTTGGTTCACGGAAACTGTTATAATGCTATGTGCGTGTGGTGTGAGGGCCACTTTGTTAAAACTCCTTAAAAATGTGCTTAGGATTTAGTGAACATTCCCAAAGAATTGTGAAAGTTGGAATCAGATTTTGTGAAAATCAAATAACCGAGTTATGGACTGTAAAGTTGGGCCCTCAGTTCTCACATAGAGGATTGAGGGCCCACCTGAATCTGATTAACTATGGACTCTACAGAAAAAGTCGTTATGCCAAAATCTAAGCTAATGCCAAACAAAATTTGTGAAAACAAGATATTATCGCAAAACACTGTCCTACTTTGTATATCTTCGTACAAAATGGGCCCTCAATTCTCATACACGTAAAAGTTTATTACGCAAATAAAATTAAATCATTAACTTACAGCTACTGTTTCAAATCCTATATGCTACTAAATAAATTGTGAAAAATTGTGAAAGCAAGAACAGTCACCACTTTTTGTTGTTTGAAAGTTTATGACCTTGATAAAATTCGGGCCCTCAGTCCTCCATTTCTTTTGCTTTCGTTTTATTACGCTTATCGTATGAATGATAAGACAAATACAAAATTGTCTCTTTTTGTGAATAAAATTGTGCAACAAATTCAATACCAGAAATAAATTAAAAGACCCTTTATTGTATAAGAAAATCGAGTTTTATTTTTATTCTCTGAATTAGGAAATAGGGTGACCACAATTTCTTTTAGATTGCAATAAAGATAAGTAAATGTAGAGTCATAGGTTTTAATAAACTTTCTTCGATTTTTCACTTATTATCGTCATAGCATTTGAAATGACCATTAATTAATACATGACATTTGTAATGACCAATACTATCAGCGAAAGGTAGAGGAACGAATTCAATTGCTCCGATAAGTTCGTACACCTTTGATTTTATTATTATTATTGTAAATATAATAAATTATAATATATAAATAAATGTGACCAGTGGTGGCCAAGTGGTAACGGCCGCGACTTACGAGTCGGAGTACGGTCGTAGGTTCGAACCCAGACAGGCACTTTACTTTGTGTAAATTATTTCATCACCACTGCTCACAAAACGGTGAAGGAAAACATCGTGAGGAAACCGGCATGTCCTAGAACCAAAAATTCGAAGACATGTGACATCTACCAACCCGCACTGGGCCCGCGTGGTGGATTACGGCCCACTCCCTCTCACTGAGAGGAGGCCTGTGTCCCAGCAGTGGGAACATTATAGGCTGATGATGAATATATAAATATAATCATTATTCTTGAACAGTTATCACAGCGCTACAGTCCAACTTAAAAGAAATTTTATTGAACAATTAGGTACTTATAAAATTATGAGTAGTTACCTATGTATCACAACAAACTTACCTTAAATGTATGATATCTTGACCGAAAACGAGCGAGTGTCTTGACTGAAGATGTGTTTGCGTTAAAAAAATATTATTATTTTTATTCTTCACTATAACTGTTTCATAAAACTCACCATAATGCTTTATCACCTACAACTTCCGCTGCACTATCGTTAACTATCGTTTAGTAACTACAATAAATATTAAAACTGTTGTGCATATACGAGTATGTAAACAATAAAATAGTTTCTGAGGTATGATTACTTTGCAACAGCAGAAGGAACTAAAACATCACTCAGAATCGCCACTAACAAAGTATATAAAATGAGGGTAAAATATTGTCACCCTACTCACATACACAATAAAAAATAGTTGATTTCGGTATCTATTAAGATTTGTAGTTTTATCATAATTCTTATTTGTAATAAATGACACCAATTTGTTGCACAATTTTATTCACAAAAAGAGACAATTTTGTATTTTTCTTATCATTCATACGATAAGCGTAATAAAACGAAAACAAAAGAAATGGAGGACTGAGGGCCCGAATTTTATCAAGTTCATAAACTTTCAAACAACAAAAGTGGTGACCTGTTCTTGCTTTCACAATTTTTCACAATTTATTTGGTAGCATATAGGATTTGAAACAGTAGCTGTAAGTTAATAATTTAATGCTATTTGCGTAATAAACTTTTACGTGTATGAGAATTGAGGGCCCATTTTGTACGAAGATATACAAAGTAGGACAGTGTTTTGCGATAATAACTTGTTTTCACAAATTTTGTTTGGCATTAGCTTAGATTTTGGCATAAAGACTTTTTCTGTAGAGTCCATAGTTAATCAGATTCAGGTGGGCCCTCAATCCTCTATGTGAGAACTGAGGGCCCAACTTTACAGTCCATAACTCGGTTATTTGACTTTCACAAAATCTGATTCCAACTTTCACAATTCTTTGGGAATGTTCACTAAATCCTAAGCACATTTTTAAGGAGTTTTAACAAAGTGGCCCTCACACCACACGCACATTATAATGCTAACATGTTACAGTACCCGGCGATAAATATTGCACATCGACCTTTACCTTTTTTGTAGTTTATACAAAGAATAAAAATAATTATCAAAAGAAGCAAATCATAATTGTTTTAACAGCTCCTAATAGATACCGGACTGTTTGTATTTCGTGCGACAGAGATAACGCTCTACGAAGCCGAAATTAGCCGATTGTCTCTTTCCAAAGGTCGATGTGCAATATTTATCGCCGGGTACTGTATATACTAGTTAGTAGGACATATATCAAAGTATATGTATTATTATGATACATTTACAGTGGAGCACAACATAGGCATAATCAGCCTGTGAAATTCCCACTGCTGGGACACAGGCCTCCTCTCTGTGAAAGGGAGTGGGCCATAATCCACCACGCGGGCACTTGGCCCGACCCGGGCATCCAGGACCCGACGCTCAGCAGACCAATGGGGCAGTCATACCAAAGTAGGTGAATACATTTACAGCGGAATACAACATAGAGACTGATAAAAATCAAGCAAAACATATGATCTATTATACATTAAAAAAATAAATCTTTATTTAATTTTGTAAGTCATTGACCGATAGTGGAACTGAAAACACATAGCGACTTTTGCACGCGCAACGACGCGTCGTTGCGCGTGCAAAAGTCGCTATGTGTTTTTAGTGAACTTATTTGAGCTCCATGAATTATAACACTTTAGCGTGTTTATACGGAACTTTCGATGTATGACTATCACATAGCTACATTCCTTAAATCTTTAAATATTGCACTTATCCCATTAGCTGTATTTACAGTATGTGTGTATTGAAATAACGATTTAAAGAACCGAAAATAACTAAATAACACATAAACTTTTGCACGTGCAACGACGTAATGTAACGTTTGTTGATGATTCCTGAAAAAATGTGTCATTTAGAGACTTCGTTTTATATTTCCTGTAATATAATTACATAAACTTCTATCACATAGAATAATTTCAGATTTTTCTTTTTGCAAACTTCGGAGATAAGGGGGCGGTTAATTATATAGGAGATCACGACATGTACTTACAACTAGGTAGAAACCAAGACTATTAAATAAGAGAAAGCTAAATTCTGTTCTTTCTCACTAACATTTACATACAAAATAACATATTAAAAAAACTTACTCTCTTGAACATCAACATTGACATTCCTTCCGTCCGTTGTTATTGGACTATTCCAACCAAGCAATCTAACATCTTTCAATCTCACATAATTAGATTGCTGTCTCATCTTGCACGTAATACTATACTGTAAATTTTGGTCTTACGAAATTTCCAATAAGTATAGGCTACAAAGATTTTTCTAGATATAACCATCACTAAGGAATGTAAGAAACAAGTGGTTAACAAACACAAAACAAGAGTAAACAAGAGTATTGATATTATGTAATATACTCAACCATCCCAATATAAGATTAATTTCATGGGCTCCCATTATGAATAACAGCGTATTGTTAAAACATTAAAATTAATGATAGCATTGAAGTCAAACAACAATAAACACACTTCATAGTAGACCAAAGGTGGTGAAACTGTCAATCAATCCAATGAGTCTTTTCTTAAAGAGAGATATAGTATCAACGTGCCAATCGCTCATTGATACAGCCATATCCCCCATTTTCCCACTTCCTAACGCTTCCTTCAATTTGCTAGCCTCTTCTGGTCTTATTGTGAGTGTACCAGACATGAGAATAGCGCAGCCAAAGGCTAGCTTGCCGCATCTTTTCAAATCGGCGTCCAACTGCTCTCTTGGGTAAACGTAGTTGGCTTTCAGGCCAAAGTTTGACAAAGATTTGTCAAGTTCGGCGTGGTAGTAATCTATCCAGTCGTAGAAGTTCTTAATTCTCGTTTCATGGTCGGTGCAGTTGAAGATCAAGTAGAGAAGATCGTAGACTGGGCTGAAGTTCTTAGATTGTTGATAATCGATTAACATTGACTGTTTCAAGGTCTCTCCCTGGAAATACAAAATGGAAACATGTTACTAATTTGCGCTATTCTAATAAGTCACTAATCTTGCAATCTGCATATCATTATCATATTTTCTATGTGTGTATACCAGGGCAAACTATGTTTTGTATGAAATGGCTGTGTAACACAAACAGTCACTTTGCTTTACGGCCACGGAGTATAGAAAGAGGTTACGGCCCATTAATTGAATGATTGTGGACGATAACGAAGCATCAACGGGATACGGGAAGCATCCGTGTCAAATACATCTCTGTCTTATCGGGAGCGCTAATATCTACGACTATTGGGTTTATTGATAATTTCAGATAAATATTATTTTATGTATTTACGATCGTTTACTGTCTGCCGCGGGCTCGGATCGAAATCGATAAGAAAATAATAACAGAAATGGACTTCTATAAGGCACTGTTTTTTTCTGGTGTTTTAATTTCGAGTTACATTTCTGCAGGGCATTTTTTGAGAAATCAAAGTTGTTAAAAAAAACGAACATCATGTTGTAAAAAAAAATAGTCAAACTATAAAACAAGTTTTAGGTAACCGCGACGCATTTAAATTAACTGGTAGGTAACTAATGTTGTAAATGCAATAAAATATTTAAAATACTTGCCTCAAACTTGAACATAATATTGTTGGTCCAACAATCGCCATGTTGAATCACTGCATATCGGCTACCATTTTCAAATTTCGTCATTTTGACGGAATTTACTATGACATCACTGACTTTGTTTTTCACGATGTTCTTATGCTCCGGGTCATCGAGCATTTGAAGAGCAAGATTTTCAATTAGGTAGAAAAAAGCAGGTTGTTCGGGACTTGCCTGTGTCAAGGCTCCCAGCAAATCCTGCATATTGTCCTTAAAATTATCATATGTTTCGGGTTCTTTGCTCTTCAACACATAAGAAAGTGAATGGTATATGGCTAGATTTCTCAACACACTGGTCATGTATTCATCCGAGAGGGTTTTAAATCGGTCCAGCATTCCAAAACCTGACGCTTTTAGATCTTCTATCAGGATAACTTCATTAGGTGCTTCAAGATTCGTTCCGTAACATTTTGGGAATTTCAATAGGTCTTCTTCCGGTACCTCAGCCTGCTTCTGTAGTTGTAGCATCTTTGGTAGGATCTCTGTGTACATTAGATGCTCATTATTGAACATGGGAACAATGCCCATCCCATTCCGAATGAGTTCGAACGATGGCGCTATTTTAGCAATCATTGAAAAATTTCCATTTTCTCCTATGACGATTCTTTTCACGTTTGCTCCATAATTATCAGCTGCTCCTCCAACAGCCTCGATGGTAACTTTGCAGTTATTGTAACCTTCTTGTTCAATCACTTTTTTTATGTATTCTAGTTGGCCTTCTGTTATATTTTCAATTTCACCTTCAAACTTGTGTTGTGCCATGATGGTCTTATGATGTAAACTTCGGATAAATCGCAGTTGGTATTATTTCGTTGTGTTATATAGATGCAAGGTTATCTGCAAGATAAGTCAAGGCTTAGATTAAACAATCGCACACCAGGTTGTACGACTGTTTATATGATTAGAGGTAGGTGTGGCTGTTAATAATAACGAGACCTGACAGGTATGTTGTTGTCTTCTTTTTCCTTAGAAACATCTGCTTCTAAGGAGATGACAACGAGGTAGGAAGAAATAGATTAATTTCCATAAATTAGGTCAGGTAATCAGGTAACGTGTATCTTGGAATTTTTATATCTATGTCCATACATAGATATAAAAATTCCAAGATACACGTTATAACATTTAAAAGTGTCATCGATTATAATTTTAGATTATAAAAACAAAAAACAAGACATGAAACGGAATTGAGAACTACAGTTATAAAAAAAAACAAATTACAAAAGCGTAACGAACAAACATCGATCTTGATAAACACCCATTTTAAACCAATCCACGTATACAAAGTAGTCCAACTTTACAATAACAGCATCGAAAATAGAATTGACTGCACACATTTCGCGGTCGTATTTAACCGACTTCAAAAAAATGAGGAGGTTATGTATTCAGCGAGTATCTTTTTCATTCATTTACACCAATTTCTCCGTGATTACTGGCCCGATTTGTGTCATTATTTCTTTGTCAACTTTGGTTGAACAGTTTTTGAGTTAGCTTCAATAATACGTATTAATTTAATCCTACCACTGTTGTTTACATAGCAAGTAATGGTATATATGGAATAATATTATACAACATTACACACATACACTGAACGTCAAATAACATTTCTGTTTTTGTTACGAGTAGGTAGTATGTTTAATCTTACAAGGATACGATTTTTTAAAGTCGCTGTTACGTATACAATATATATCATGTTATGTAATTTGTTTATACCTATGTGTGTTCGCTTAATACATAACATAATAAATTAATTGTTCCTACTGCGGAGACACAAGCCTCCTCTCTGTCCCCTCACAGAGTAACTACTAAAAAAATATATTAATTAGGCCAAATAAATGTAGGGAGGGAGGGTGGAGGGGAAGTTAAATAGTGTATTCGTTTTTCTTTCTTACGCTAATCTTTGTAGGCTTAATCTAGGAAAATTTTTAAGAGATTAGGATAACCGGTAAACGTATAATATTAAAATACCTCAACCTGTGTGGATAATCTCCAACAAATCGCCGATTTTCGAATCAACACCTCCCAACACAAAACTCACGAACACAAACTGCAAAAACTGTACAATAATGGTCAGTGTTTGTACAATTAATACATCACTATTCAACCTTGAAATCCCTAGTCGTCTTTTTTTGTAATATGACGTCAATTCGGCCTCTAATCTATGAAAACCACAGATGATAACTGCGCGCACAGATAAATTTAGGTGGGGCCAAGCGACGGAATGTTGACAGTTTTCAATAGATATTACCTACATTTTTCTTGACTGTGTAGGTATTTAATAATTTAGTCATTGTAATTTATTTACTAATACTTCATTTTACACGTAGGTATAGATTTATAAACCTACCTATAGATTTATAAACATACAACAAATGCAATTAAATTGATGGAAGGCGAGAAAATCTGAAAGCTAATTCCTGTAATTGAAAACGTTCAAAAACTAGTCGCAATCTCATCTCAGTGACAATCAATGACAAAAACTTGTCATAAATGTAGGGAAATTAAAGGTATAAAAAATACGAGAATTGTCCTCAGGTTGGTAACTTGGTAGTAATCAGCCTTCTCGTCAATGACGCCTGGTAGTTGGTTGGTTTTAACCTTAGCAGCTACATATCTTTTGCTAAAGCAATCTACAAAGGCGTTTCTATTTTTGAGTCAGCAATTCAGTATATTTAAATAGTTCAGGTACCTATTCTACATTAGTGCTGTTAGTGTGGAAATCGTATAAACTTTTACTTAAACAATTAAAAATTTTAATACCCATACCAACTTTAACAGGCCGAAACTTAAAAGAAACGTTAATATGATCGTTCAACAGTATCTACGTAGTCATTTTGAAATAATCTTAATTTATTTACTGTATTAAGTTGAGATTTGATTAAGTAGAAGTTGTATCCATTGGAAACAAAGATTTGAAGATGACTGATTGATTATCAACCTACTCTGCTGCACAAGGATCTTCTCTAGAAGGCTGCCTCTTTTGCCTCCACTGGAGCTTAATTACCTGGGGTCAATGAAATATCTTTTTTCTCTTCAAGATTCCCCTGATAGCCACCACCATCATGCATCATCATTATCTGTCTAGCTTTTCCTATTTTGGGACGGGTTCCAGACTAGCCAGATGCAGCTG
Source organism: Luperina testacea (assembly GCA_927399505.1). Lineage (NCBI taxonomy): Eukaryota > Metazoa > Arthropoda > Insecta > Lepidoptera > Noctuidae > Luperina > Luperina testacea. The sequence goes on along the minus strand of OV656766.1, from coordinate 13,157,838 downwards.
AATACCAGTTACTTGGTAACATGATACCTAGGTACCTCTTGGTCAGCAGGTACCTACTTGGTAACACGGTACCTAGGTACCTCTTGGTCAGACTGGTTTTCTAACTTTCGGGTTTTAAATCAACATATAAACTGATACTGACCTAGAAATTACGAATAACGTAAGAATTTTTTTAATTCGTGTCTGTTTAATTCTGTCGTTTTCACCTAAATCAATACATCTGTATTTTGTTTGGCTGATTGCTTAAATGAATGTTATTGATTGTTCAATAACCACTATCATTATCACCGACCTTGGCTAACGTCGATGGGAAACGATACAATATATCGTCCCATATCTACAAGTTTATATTCATTCTATACACTTGGTTTTCCATTCAACCAATTCGCAACAGTCGCTCACGACGTAGAATAGAAACACATGAAAGTTTCATGTATGTACCGCAGTGTTTGTGAACCTTTCAGCAGTGCAAACAAGCCACAGACTTGCTCCAAGATTACGGTTCAATATTACCTATTGATTTTCAATGAGATTTATAGTGGGGAATGGTGTGATTCAAAATGGCGGTTTCTTTTAGGTATCTTTTGAACTGAGCTAGGAATAACTCTACCCGTAGCTCGTATGTTTTTAATACCTACTATTGTTTATAACAGTTTGTTTATTGTTTGGCACAGATTAATTAAAGTCGTCAGTGCGTGAGTTGTTGCCCGGAATGTTAGTGTTTTGTGAATATTATGTTTATATAAATATTTAGTACAAGGTATTGTGTATTTATTATGTTTCTGTGTTATTTATACTGCACAGGTTATACTGCATCGTATACTGCACTGGTTGACGTCATCACGTCAACGCCGGCTGTCGCTGAAAACCAGCGCTGGGGCTCTGTCACGCATAGAGTAGCATCGTGCTGAGCAAAGGTCGTTTTGCGTGAAAGTGACGCATATTTTCCCCCAAATTGTTCTTTTTTGTGTTCTTTTTCTGCGTCAAGTTTACCGCAAAAAAAAATTACATGCAGGATTCCTTGCGATGATTGTTTTCGCTATTTAGTAATTGGTGTCTTTTGGTTACCTAACATAATTAAAGTAATGACGTTTCCGCCCCTTATTTATAAAACGTTGCTACTGGTTAAATAATGGTTAAAACCATACTTAAATTTTTTGACGTTCAAGGGTCTCTTAACTTTAAGTAACGTTTATAAATACCTTCTTATACTCGTACCTAAGGCAACGAAACAGGTATTTTGAAGATGTTCCATGATCACGTGATTTCAAATAAAAATCAAAAGTCATTTTTATTTAAATTAGGATAAGCATCAGCACTTTTCGAGCGTCAAAATTACGTAAGACAGTCCCTCAAAACACCCGCGCTTCACCACTTCCTAGTGCTTTCGCTGGTAAAAAGTGGCTCAAACAAACTTCCCAGCAGCACAACTCAGTTGGAAAAACTTGATTTTATACAATAGGAGGTTGCAAAGTAATTAACATTACGAGCTACAGAACATTATAATAAATTGTAGCTTGCAGTATTTTGTTTTACAAAAAAAAAATATGTACCAAAAAGTTACAATGCTTGAAAACGTCTACTAAGTTTACAGCACTGTTTTCCAATACGATAATTATATCACATAATAGCCGCATATAAATATTTGATACTTAAAAAGAATAATGTGCGAAATGTGGGTAGTGTAATAATAGAAGATATGTATAAATAAGAAAATAATTTGAAAGCGTTTCCCGTGCATAATCGATTTATATATCGTCACTACACAGTCTCCGTAATGAAAACGTGTGTGGCCAGACTGGCAGCACGGGGCGAGAAGCGGCGCGGGTGCGGGAACGTGCGCGATCTGCCTGTCCGCAGTCGAGCGCGGCTTCGTTCTGAGTATTATCGTGTCCAGTGTTTGACTGTTTGTCAAAATATAATATGGATGAAGAAGACTCCTTTTTACTAGAAAAAAATCTCGAACTAGTTTAAGAACCCCGGTCTTACTCACTGTGGCCACTTGTATGAACGAACTATGGCGTGAGTTCCCCGCGCGTAGCAGCCCGCGCCGCTCACCGCGCCCACGTGCCCACTATGGACGCTCAAATGAAGTTCTTACGTTTGAGTACGCCGCGCCGCGTCCACCCTGCGCCCGCCTTTACAGTCTGGCCAAGCACTTACGATCGATTATTTCTTACGGAATATTTAGTTTGTAATCGAAATGAACGCGGGTATCACGTATCTTGCAATTTCCGTGAGTGTAATTTTATACTTTTTAATGGTTATTTTATCAGTAGTTTTGTAGTTGGATGATGTTAGCGTGGGTAGCATAATCAGCCTACATAGAATGTTTTCACAGCTGAGATACAGGCCTCCTCTTTTGAGAGGAAGTGGGCCGTTATCCACCACACGGGCCCAGTACGGGTTGGTAGATGTCACATTTCTTAAAAATTTTAAGTGATTCTAGTTTGTAAATTATTAGAGATTTCTATGGCCTATCTTTTCCAAGGAGCCTTGGAAAACAGGATATCTTGTTTTTAGATAATTTATTAATTTTAAGGTACTATGCCTGCTAAATGCTTCAGAGACTCTTGTGGGTGTCATTATCTGTCTAGCCTTTACTCAACCATGTTGAGGTCCACTTCCAGTATTTTACATAGACATAATAGCTGGTTAATATGATACCCTTGGTAAGACTGGTTGTCAGACTTTCGGGCTTCTGACAACTAACGACTCTTATGTGTGTGTTCGTGTTATACCATAAATTAGTTGTATGCCACTAATATTATAAATAAGAATCACGCTTCAACGACTCAATGGATTTGGATACAATGTGACATACGTGTATATAGTGCTCCAGACCGTATTTCAGCCATGGCGACCCATCCCAACTGAGACTAGCCTGCGGCGCGGGATATCATAGTGCAAAAGTGATGCGCAGACGCAGGTACACTCTCTCTTTTCTCACTTTCATAGTCCAATGGGATGGCACGCAATCCGACACGACCGGAGAGATATCAGGCGCAGGACCAACGGCTTAACGTGCTTTTCGAGGCACGGGGTTATCACCCCGCAAACTTCCAGACTCCGAGCTGTTACTAACAAATTCTTAATGGAAAACCCAATAACACTTTCCCGACCTTGGGAATCGAACCCAGGACCCCCCTTCAGCAGTCACTTGCGACCACGAGACCATAGGGCACACGGGTAGACTTGTCAGGTCATAGGATACATTCAATCCCGGCAGTAGGTTCCAGTGGGATAATTTATCTATCTTTGGGCACGCGAAGTCGCTGGCAAAAGCAAGTTCAAGAATCTTATCTAGGGGCACGGCAGTGCCGGGGGCACTGCCGTGCTTGGCTGTTTCGTTACTTGCTTCAGAAACCAAATATTCGCATCACCTCCACGAGGGTAGCGAAACGGCGAAGCCATACATTTTTATTGATATGTAGAATTTGTGAAGTTAGGGTCGGTAGAGTTAGGCCGTGTAGATTCAGAAGCTTGGCTCTACATGAGATCTGATATCTTTTTTACAGTGCAAACCTTATGTGGTCGTCTTGGCAACATTTTACATGAAATTTTTTTGGTGGGATAAAGTTTTTTTTAAACTATAGTTTATCAAAGTAACAATATTTAATTGACAGGTTTCTGTTTTCTCAATGATACATTTTTCCTTTTAAAGACACTATATTTTACTAATGGAATTTTAACACCGCGGTCAACGCGGTTTTTCAAGGTCGATAGAGACGTAAACACACTAGTATGTTCGTTTACACAGTTGTTTTTGATTGTTCTTATGCAACTCTGAGACGTGAACTATACACAGACGGTGCCTTCGTACATTTTGTATAAAAACGTTTTGAAGCGGCATCATGACTTCGTCGCGCCTTCACCTTACGCCGTCTCTGTGTAATTTGCGCCTTAGACATACACGCACAATGTCGTTGGTCTCGGCTGTCATTTGTGGATCTTTGACAATCGTTACGGGTCGTCAGAAGCCGAAAGCCGTCGAAAGTCTGACAACCAGTCTTACCAAGGGGTTTCGTATTACCCAGTAACTGGGTTGTGGAGGTCAGATAGGCAGTCGCTCTATGTAAAATACTGGTACTCAGCTGCATCCGGTTGGACTGGAAGCCGACCCCAAAATAATCGGGAAAAGGCCTGAAATCGCGAAAAAAAATCAGCTGTTCGCTACATTTTGACGAGTTATATGAACATAAATGCAGGGAACAGCAATTTTTTTTTTGCGATATCAGGTTTAGTCCCCTAGTAAAAGTTGTTCATAATGATGAGCACAATGACCTCTTAAGAGGTTGTTAATGTTTTAACAATAACCCTGTATAATAAAAAAAAACAGCATGTGTGCAATTCACACGTGGTAGAAGTGAAACCTTCAAAAACACTGTATAATGCTTCCTATCTCATTTTCTCCCACGTTAAATCTTATATGTCTCTTTTTACTGTTGCTTTTTCGTTTCATAAAATTTCAAATCACAACTATGCTAAAGAAGTTTTCACTTCAAAAATAGAGAAGCCCGTCGGTATCACTAACACTAGTCGACATATAAATAATATTGCAACAGTACGCTATTGCATAAGCATTACACTTAGGTGCAGCCAGTATTAATGAAAACGTCGAGGGTCAAGAAGGACTTCCTAACTATATGTCCCGTGTTCGAGAGTACTGAATTTTTTTTTTTACTTTTTCAGTTATTCTCCGTAGCAAGCGCGAAAGTTTTGGATGATGATATGCTACTCTACTGGAGAAGAAGTAAGTAGGTACAGACGCCAGCACATCAAGCTACTACAATCTGTCAAATTTATTTAATAGATTTTCAACTTTATTGCTGAAACATAAGGTTCAAAGTTGATTTGGAAAATTTTACAGTTTCGGGTAGCTTGATGTACTGGCGTCTGTACAACAAATTGTAGGTACAACAAATTTGTGTTTGTTTCTAGTACCTATTTATATTATGAATATCACTGTATTTTTTAAACAATTTTATATTTTTATGGGCATATAAAAGATTTTCATAAATATACTGAGAAGGCACAGTCATTTATTAGCCATGACACCCTGTTAGCTTTATATCTTTAGTAATATAATAAAATTATATCAATTATATTACGTTAATCTTACCTTCGAGTCTCGGCGAGGTTAAACCCCTTTCAGCAAACTACCGACGCATGCTACCTATTCTCTAGGAATTTCAGTAGTTTCTTAATAAAATAGTACAAATAACAGTGAGTAGTTTCCTTGAGTCAGTGACATCCTCTGTGGCCTCGGTTGTAAGTGCAGTGAACAGGGTAAATGCAGTCTAAAGTAGTGCACTGTTCTGAACTCGGATTAGAGAAACAAGAGATATACTGAAAGCGTTGTGCGGCTATCCGGAAAATGGTTATAAGAGTAATTAGCTTCATATTCAGCCTATAGATAATGTTTCCACTGCTGAGAGACAAGTCTCCTTTCTTCTAGAAGAAGTGGGCTGTAATCTACTACGTGGGCCAGTGCCGGTTGGTAGATGTCACATGACGTCGAATTTTTCGTTCTAGGTCATGTCCGTTTCCTCACGATGTTTTCCTTCACCGTTTTAAGAGCAGTAGTTGTGAAATGATTTCCACAAAGTACAGCGCCTGTTACCACCACTGCTCCCATTGCATAAATATCCTTTTAAAAAAATGATGAGTTCATAAGAGGAAGTTTAAAAGTGGCACTGGTGACTGGTGAAAAGTTGTGTGGAAATCGGTTGTCATGTTACGGGCATGTGATACGGAGGCATGAGGAAAATGTCGTGAGGAAAGTTTTGAGTATGAATGCTGATGGCAATGAGAGTATGGAAAGAGCAAAGAAACGATGGATGGAGAGTGTGAATGATGATATGGTTAGAAAAGGGGTCATGAAGACTAATAAAGAAGTATGGAAGAAAAAGACATGCTGCCCCGACCTCAAATAAATTTGCAGAAGGGCAAGAAAACGATGAAGATAGTTTAAAAATTATTTTTTAAGCTCATAATTTCAACAGCGGCCGTTGAGCCCGTGCTCTACCATGGTTACAGATGTTCCATGACACAAAGTCCGTTTGGCTATGAATGTTGTCAAGCGTGCACATGCACATTGTGATCAACAGAGACTCAACAATGGGTGAAGTAAAACGGTACACATTCGCGGAAATAGCCTCATGCGACGACAGCAAGGGGCAGCCGCTGTAGGAGCGCGCTTGTCGGGATACGTCACTACTACAATCAAAGCCGAACGGACTTCGTGAAATAGAATGTCTGTACTAGAAGTAAAATAATTTCGAAAATAAAACTTTCTTTTTATCATTATGTTATTGAAAACTATCACCTCTCAGAAGTATCGCCAGTTAAGTTTTGTATAGGATTTGTACATGAAGTGGTTTCCCTGGGGACAACAACGTTGAGCTCCTCAAGTTCTGAATTAACCTACACGATTACTGGCAAATGCTTGCACTGACTGAACTGGTCTACCCAAATCTGTGTGGTAATTTCTTCTAAAGACCATTTCAGGACCTACATGATCTTCACATGAACTGACCAATATTATGTCTGGACTTTAAAACAGACTGTCACGTCTGAGTTTTTCTGCCTTTCTTCTCACAGTGGTCAGATAGGAAACGCCGAACTCACCTAAGTAGCTTATTGACGTGTAAAAATTATTCCGATAGATATTTCATTTCATTAGGATGTTAGTGATACTGCAGGAAACAGCTAGTAATAGTATACATAATGATCCTATAATGTCCCCAGTGCTGGCACACAGGCCTCCCCCCTGTGAGAGGGAATGGGCTATAATCCACCACGCGAGCCCAGTGCGGGTTGGTAGATGTCACATGTCTTCGAAATTTTGGTTCTAGGACATACCGGTTTCCTCACGATGTTGAGAGCAATGGTGATGAAATATTTTACACAAAGCAAAATTGCTGTCTGGGTTCAAACCTACGACCTACAACTCGTAAGTCGCGGCCGTTACCACTGGGCCACCACTACTTCTGTATCAGTATATTAACTTTAAAAAAAAACATGACCCTCATTCTGGCGCAGTCGGATAAATAATCAAGCAAGCAAGAGTATCGTATCTCCAATTGTTTAAATAATCTATGCAACCGTAAAGTTAGGTGCAAGTTTTATTGCAGTTGTGTGCATATATGCCAAGGTTTTACTAACTACAATACACAATTATACATTTCAGTATTACTTCATGAGATACAGCGCGTATTTTACTATAGTTACAGTTTTAATTTACGATGGGATGAGCAGAGCTCTCTTTACAAGATGATTTTTTTTAACAAAGATTTATAGTCGACGAGCTTATAAAAAATTCTGTTCGAAATCCATCGACGAAACTAGCTAGAACTACCTAAAATTATGCAAATGGTGATTTATGTTCTCTACCTAATAAAAAATTAATTCATTCATTAATTCATTCACTGACAGACAACGGACAGGCTAAACCGCTGGGTCTCGAAGGAAATTCGTGATGTTTGCTGATGGGAAATCACATCGGGTACACGGCTTCTAAATCTACAAAAGAGCCTCTCTTAAGTTTTTTTTGTTTCAGTGAACAAAAAGCTGTGTGGAATTAATACAAGGTGTAAAAAGACCCACGGAATGGCCGTCAACTACGAATTCTGTACATTAAACTAAGTAACATTCCACCTCAGACCAAATAAAAAGTCAAGACAGCGCTGCGAACAATACAGTGAAACATGCAAAAACTGCACCTCCGCTCTGTGCATACACGCTCACACGCACACATTTACAACCATCATATACAATCAAACTACACCTCACTATGTGCACACATGTTTGTTTACGAAACGGCTTCACTTTACTGTTGACAGCCCTTTTTTTTTTGAGGATGTGTAATCATCAAATGACCCCTCCCGCTTTGGGTGGAGCGGAAGGGAGTGTCAGACTCTTAATGACTAAAACCCACCTGTGTTCCTTCCTTAGCCCTCTATGTTCACGGCCAGCGGTAACCCTTTCGGACAATCCCGCTGACCCGGCAGGCTTCGGCCCTGACGGGCCCCTTCCCTGATGCTGACATCTCTTTGGGCGCGCGTGGAACATGTACGCACGCAGCCCTCTGTCTTAGTTTTTTATTTGGTCTGAGCATTGCACAAAAATAAATGCTGGGAGACGACTTTTACTTTTGATGAGCTATTTACGGCAGTGCGCAATGTAATACGCAAAACATTGTGCTGTGGGGTCGTCGTGGGAGTATTTAAGTTTGTGTTATAACATTAAAAACTTGTTTTCGTAAAAACACGTGTGGGAGTACTCGTGACTCTCGGCTTCGTTATGTGTCTTTTTGCACCTGTTATGTACTCCTTCAAGGACTGTTCCTTGTCTCAGCAATTTATACAAAAAAAAATAAGATTATGTCTGTTTCCTTACAGCTGATTCGTCGAAATGCGAGCCCTTCACGACATACTTTATCAGTTGCAATAAATGTGTCTGCAGCGCTGATGGCATATCATTCTGCACGAGAATGGCTTGCTTCAAGGCACCTAGGATCCCTACGGGTAGGTAAGACAATGCAAGTTCTTTCGGTGCGTAGCCAAATCGGAACTAACGCCACATCATGTTTTGTTAATACAATGCTGTGAAAATTTCTAAATTTTTTACCAACAACGCCTCTTGAATCAATCGGGCGCCAAAAGATCCTTGCACTTTACAGTAGGTACAGACGCCAGCACATCAACCTACCCGAAACTGTTAAATTTTCCCAATCAACTTTGAACCTTATGCTTTAGCGATAAAGTTGAAAGTCTATTAAAGAAATTTGACAGATTGTAGTAGCTTGATGTGCTGGCGTCTGTACATATTTGAGATTTTCGATGCTATATTTTAATCATTCGCAAGTCGTTCATTTACATAAGCATATGCATAGTTAGCCTATGATTTTCCCACTGCTGGGACACAGGTGTCTTCTCCATGAGAGTGAGTGGGTCATAATCTATAGATCACGCGGGCCCAGTGCGGGTTTTTGAATTTTTGGTTCTAGGACATGCCGGTTTCCTCACGATGTTTCCCTTCGCCGTTTTCATTCACATACAATGTTTAAATCAAATAATTGAAAACCTGAAAAGGGGTCATTGTTGGTAATCATTTATTTGGTTATGAATCACTTTGACTATATAACCAATACTGGAGTCGCGAAAGACAAAACTGCTGATTCCTTTGCCGAGTTATGTGAACTTAAATGTATGGGGCAGCTGATTTTTATTCACGAAGTACGAAACAATAAAAGTTTATCGCAATGATCAGTATAATGACTCCTTTTCAAGTCGATAGTTATTTGAATTGCACCTTGTTTCTTCAGAAGCATTTTATAAACTGTAATCCACCAGATTACGGAACAATGTCCATGCTACCGTTGCCGCGTCGGTCAGGGTTCCAAAGATATACTACACCCAGAGATGTATAGATGAGGAGAACCTGTCGCCATTAACCGGCCAGTAATCCAGACTCCGTTTAAAAACGAAAAAAAAAACACGCTTTGCCCGATTTTTTTTGTATTTGTGTAGGTAAGTAGGCCAAGACCTGGCCAGTAACTAAATATGCTGCGTGTAGGCAGCGCAGGACCGGTCGTTGTTGTTATCCTTGGATCAAACCTTTATCCAGCAGTGGACATCCTCCAGCTGTGAAGATGACGAGGACGAATCATTAATTTAGTGTTAACTTAAAGATTGGTTTCAGATGAATCCCGAAAGATTACACCTATAGACGATACTAATCGACATGACCAAGACGATTACGGTAGCCAGCCCCTCCGTGCAATGGACATATGAAAGAAGAGTTCATATAATAAATGTTTTATTTTTCAATAAGAATTTTAATTTTAAACCTGCGGCCGTTGAGGAAATTCGGGTGGTCGTTTGTCCATAGAAACGCTCTTGCCTGTTTTCTTACTGGTTAATGACCATAAAGCAATGATTTGTTACAGAATAATAATTACTACTTGTATGTCCCTATGTTTTCCTTTTTGATGATACATTATTTTTATAAGCACTAGAACCCTCAATAAATGCCAATTTAAGCCGCTGTCAACAGAGGCCTAGTGTACAAATTTGACAACTATGAATGTAAAAAGAAAAACATAGGGAAACAGTAATACCATCTTTATTCAGTTTATGAAATATCTTTTAAATTGGTCCAATATTGGAGGAGGAAATAGGCGAGAGCCAAACCTCGAATCTTTTTACTTAGGATTTTTCAAAAGTCTCTCCGACCGCATTTCCTTATAACGTGTTTCGCACTTAAGCGCCTGTACTATTTTTCATAGCAACTATGGTCACAAAAGTTATTTCATCATCATCATCATTCTCTGTTTAGATATTCTTCTATAGAATAAACAAAGTCGAGTTAGTTACACTCAAGAACGAATGAACCGATTTTTATATGTTTTTTGATATGTTAGATAGGTCTCCACCCCGAATAGCAGAATAACTATTAGGTAAAATATGGGAAAAAATCTAGTTACATATATGTATATCTAAGTGGAAAATTACATACGGCATAGACCACGACCATAGTCCATGGTTTATGCTGTAGTCTCAGTAAGTCTATATATGGACGTTTCTCGACAGCTTCTGATAGGGTAAACACACTTTCCCCCCTAATCAAACCCACACTGAACCACACATATTTCAAAACACTGTCTTATAAATTAAATAAAGCCTCTACCATTCAATTTCACTTTTTGAAAAATAATTTATAAGAATAAAATTTCTCGAGGTGCTGAAACTAATTTAAGAAGCAGAACGTATCTCAGTGGAATGAGATAAAAAATAGTGGAAAATCTTCCAAGTTATTGGCATCTCGACTTCAGAGGTTTAAACTAAGAATAATTGGCCCGGGCCACGGGCTGCAGACTTCTAATTAGTTAGAACTTGTTGAAAAATTATATACAACTCGGTGCTATAAGTGCCCGATGGAGATAGGAACATGTTGGTGGGATGCTATAGAGATGATAAACACCCCGTAGTTTATATTATTTAGAGCGTCTAGGTATGGTTTTTTGTTGAAGTATAGCTACCATCTTCTAACTAAAAACTTTTCGAACTTCTAACGATCAAAATCAAAATATTTTATTTCACATGAACCTACATGGGCACTTATGAAACGTCAGAAGCTAGGTGCACGGTTCCAATTGGTTGTTTCCTATGGAGAAGGGCCGGCAAGAAACTTCACGGTTACTCTTTTTAAAAATAATTGGTTTTTACAATGTTTCCAAATTACAGTAGGTATGGGAGGACAGCGTAGGCCTGTCAACAAGTACCTGGTACTTAATAAAATAAAAAATGGTCTACAGATCTAAAGTCTACAAGGCCTACAAACTCCTCACACTTACAAAATAAGAATCTATCAAAAGATAAATAAAAAATAAAACATAAAACCTACTAAAACCAAGTGATATGATTGCCAACCACTAATAAAGAGGTGAAAAATTAGAATTGTCTGTATATAATGTCAAATAATAAAAAGATTATGTCAAAGAAGTATGATCCACACATTTTATATAAATGAGCCTCTTTTTAAATTCTTGGTCTTTTCTCACAGTTAGTCGCAGTAACTAAGCTAGGGTAGCTTGCTAGCTGAGCAAACAGTATATTATTCTAACCTAACCTTGGTAAGTTAGGACTGTGACCAACCACGTGCGAGCCGAGTTGAAGCCGGTAAGTAAGCTAGGACACTCTGACCAAATGGGTTAGGTAAAATGACGTGGCGTGGCGTGGTGGTGGCATTGGCCGTTTTGCGTAGATGTGACGCATACTTTCTCCCAAATTGTTATTTTCGTTTTTCTGTTGTTTGTGTTTTTTATTTTTATGCGTCATGTTTGCCGCAAATAAACGTATTTTCTTTCTTTTTTCTTTTAAGTGAGAACTGCGACCAACCGAGTAGGTCGCAGTTACTTGGCCCTTTAATATTAGGACCCTTAAGGCTCCTACAAACAGGCGCGACGCGTGACGCGAATCGCGCGGGACCAAAGGCACCGCTCGTTGCGCTACTTGCGGTGCCTTTGTGTCGCGCGCGATTTTGTCGCGTGTCGCGCCTATTTGAAGGAGCCTTTAGATGGGATTTCTTCGAAGTTCGCAACAAGAGACGCAATCATTATTTTAGAGTCAATCAACTTAGCTTATGGCAGTCCACTGCTGGAGATAGGCTTCTCCCAGGCTGCACCACAACACCCTGTCCTCCGCCTTCCACACCCAGTCTGTCCTAGCCACCTGGCTGGAACAGACTGGATGTGGCCCAAGCAAAAAGAGTATAACATACGAATCTGAGAAGGTAGCGTTCTGTAGTTTTTGCATACCCCAATGGGAATAAAGCGTGAGTTTATGATACAAGAACTATATCTACGTGTTATTCAACACAACATTCAGACTCCAAAACTGGTAACATCTCACTCTATAGATTTCCCAATTAGCAGGAGCTATTATCGAAGTTCTCTGGTGAATCTACTACGTGTTGTAATTGCCTTTCAGATGTTCTGACTGTACTGGTAGCGACAGCATATACATACCGGTGTAACGCAAAACTAGCTGCTAACGCTACCTAAAGTTTGTAATTATACTCGTATTACGAAGAAGTATTTTTTTAATCGTATGCATTTTGAATAAAATACGTCTGATTTTACGAGAACTAGATCGATGTCTAGAGGTAGGTAACTATCAGATGAATACAGGGTGATTCAATTAGAAAACTTAATCCAAAGGTTTTTGGGAACACCCTCTAGTAAAAAAGCCAGTTAGCCAAAATTATCACAGTATCACTATAAGCTAATTGGCTCATTTACTTATATCGAAGTTTGTATCTTGTAGCTAAAACATGAGCTATTCTCGTATATTCAGAAACTGCTGGGGAGTTTGTTGCGCCACTTGTTCCCAGCGAAAGCACTAGGAAGTGGTGAAGAGCGGGCGTTTTGGACTGTCTTATGTAATTTTGACGTTCGAAAAGTGCTGATTCTCAGCCTGATTTGAATAAATGACTTTTGATTTTGATTTCGAGAAAATAAGTATACGGGCACCACACATAATACACACACATAATACTCACATCATAATAAGTTCGTGTACTCGTAATTATCTTCCTGTGCGAGGCCCATTAAATTACTTTATTTACCTCTGAAAACAGTTTTCTTTTCAGTACCTACTTTAAACAAAAGTTACACTTTCACAGCTCAACAATACTATTTAAATTAGAGCATAATCAGCATAAAAGCAGTGGAAACACAGGTTTTTTTTTTCAGGATGGGAAATCATCAAATGACCCCTCCCGCTCCGGGTGGAGCGGAAAGGAGTGTCAGACTCTTACTGACTAAAACCCACCCGTGATCCTTCCTTAGCCCTTTATGTTCCGGGCCAGCGGTAACCCTTTCGGACAATCCCGCTGACCCGCCATGGAAACATAGGCTTATTATGATGATGATGGTAATCAGCCTATAATGTTCCCACTGTTGGACACATGTGTCCTCTCAGTGAAAGGGAGTGGACCATAATCCACCACGCGGGTCCAGTGCGGCTTGGTGGATGTCACATGCCTTCGAATTTCTTGATTCTAGGACATGCCGGTTTCCTCACGATGTTTTCCTTCACCGTTTTGAGATGGCAGTGGTGATGAAATTATTGAAGTGAAAACTTCTTTAGCGGCGTTGTACACTTTTTTTGTAATTGGTAAAAAATGTTAAACTCGCGTCAGGACACGTGACCTGATCGAAAATTCGTAAGACGGATGGCCGTAGCCGGTACCGCGCGTGTTTTGCTTATAAGACGATTCACATAATACACACGTAATTGTTCAAGTTTTCACTTCTGTCGGCACTCCCGGAGTGCCACTGTTTTTTTTTTTACACAAAGTGATGCGTCTGTCTGGGTTCGAACCTACGACCTATAAACCCGTAAGTCGCGGCCGTTTCCACCTATTTTTTTTAGGTTTTATTTAAGTTATAAACTCAACGGAAATAGAACGCGTACAACGTATCTAGTTTTATTTCATGCAATAAACGTCTAAATCTCTTCACAGATTTGAACTCATAGTAATGTTACATAGAAAATAGTACCAGAAGTCCCATTTCATATATTATAAAGTCCTTTAAGTAGTTCAGCCTTAAAGGGCGGGCTAAGGTAAACCACTGGCGATATTAGTAACATCAAAAGCATTCTGAAAAGTCCCGGTACCAATTTTGCTGATTTTCACCTAGTTTTTCTTTCTTTTGACCATAACAAGTGTTATGTTTATTGTCATATATCTCATGATAACACGAGAACAAAGGAAGGGGGCCGAATTTTGTAGGTTTTGCAAACATAACATAACATCACGCCTATAATCACCGAAGGGTTAGGCAGAGGTGAACCTTTAATAGTACACCCACATTTCGACAGAGATTTTTAAGTCCTATGTAATACGGGGTGAGACTATTGTCTTCAAGCACGCACAAGTTCAAGATTCTAGGCTGCTACGGAGAAAATGGAAAAACTGAATAACACTTTTTTAGGGTTTCTAATCATTTTATGAAATATGAGTAGCCCTAAGGCCAGTATTGATCCATTGATGGCTCTGTTGTTTGCATATTCGCGTAAGACCGATAATCAGCCTTATTGTGTGTTGTAAGGATTGAAACTTCTGAAACACAATCGTATTGTGTAGTAATATGGGCCAATATGGCGACAGAAAAAGTTTTACGACGCATAACATTTTTATAGTCATGATAATATTTCTAGTAGCTTTACATAAGCTTTGATGTGTATCTGTATATTGCAAATTGAGGTTCGACGTTGGTAAACGATATTTACATGGCAGTTTATTTTGGCTTTTGACTCTCTTGCAAAACGTTCATGGGGTTGTGAAACACTACGCAGTCACACAATCAGCGGCCGCTCTGTCTCCGGCTCGCGGCCCACACCGGCCTTATGTGCTCAGATAGTTCTAGAACCTTCTACTGTAGAAACATCTAGAATGTTCGAGTACATACCCCCGCCCCCCCGCCCCCCGACTGACCAAATGTCGATAGTTCTAGGAGGATCTTGTCTCTACTAGTTCTGCTACTCGATACTAGATGGCGCTAGTGATAACTAACGTCACCATGTACCAGGCATTAATTGTGGCGCGCAACAGTATGAACGGAGCTTCTGCAACCAAGGTCGCAACGACGAGCACAGCTAGTCGTGGTCGTAGCGATTCGCAAGTGTTTCTGTGACGCTGTGTTCACCGCTGTGGAAACACGCTAGAAGATCGCCATTATAAAAACACTCTAAGGTGTAAGTATTATTTTCAGTGATTTTTTATTCTTTTTTTTGTTATCCTATACTGTCACACTACTGGGAAAAACCTCCTCCAAATCCCTCCACTCTCGGGAACTCTTTCCCCGCTCCACCTTGAACCATGCAGCCCTCGCGATACGCGATGCGGTTAATGTGACCCGCCCAATTCCATTTGAACCTTTAACTGGATAAACTAAAAACTATTTAAACACATTAGGTATAATAATTACCTTTTATATCTTCTTATACATGATTCTACCATTCATAATATAGTAAACACAACTCAGTACAACCTTTAAAAACACCCGGTTTTTTTTATTTGACGCCATAATAACAAACAAATACATAAACGTTCAACTAGTCATAACCCACTCAACTAGAAATGAATCATTCACTTTAAAATACAATTTTCACATCCGCATCTCAGTGCCATTTGAGTGCATGCGTCTGAAATCCGTAAATCCGTGCAGATCCGGTTCGGTGGGCAGTTGTCAAGAATTACTTCCGCTCTCATGTTCCGGTGGCGCTCTCCAGCGACACCTACATCCGGTTGTTTTGGAAATGCATTTGCATTGAAGTTCCTGTATTGATTTGTGTTTGATTTTGTTTGACAAAACACAGTAAACATATACGAGTAACGAAGTTTTCAGCCTAACTTTGAATTAAGAATTCCGAAATTCCGAGTATCTTAAAAGTTATTCATATTCTTTACAAATGTGAACTTTTTTCAACTTTCAAATAACGGAAAAAAACATGGTTCACAGATTTTTATTAGGTTTTCTATTTTTGTATGATACAACAGCTTTTTTGGTATTTCGGAGTTGGTCCCATAACACAGGTTGTTTTATCAGTATGTGGATACAGTTTAAAGTAATGAAGTGCCCTGATGGCCTTAACAAAGTGACATTCTATCAGTGATAGCAAAGACGGTAATGTGTTTATTTTTTATTGTTTTTGTCTGTAACCCTTGGCCGTTAAGGTCATGCATCATAAAAATGCGTTGTCTTCGAAACAGAATCAACATGTATTTCAACTCTGATTGATGATGAATGATTTTAAGTCGGCTTGCATGATTTGACGAATACGTATGTATTATTATTTAACGAATACGGGTGTATTATTATTTTACCAATACGTGTGTATTAAAGTTAAATACTTTTATTTAACTTTTACTTGTAAAAATGTATGGAGGAGCCCGTGACCCCTCCGTGCCTCGGAAAGCACGTTAAGCCGTTGGTCCTACCTGTAATTCGTGGATCTTTGACAGTCATTACGGGTAGTCAGAAGCCCGAAAGTCTGATAACCAGTCTTACCAAAGGGTATCGTATTACCCAGTAACTGGGTTGTGGAGGTCAGATAGGCAGTTGCTTCATGTAAAATACTGGTATTCAGCTGCATCCGCTTAGACTGGAAGCCGACCCCAACATAGTTGGGAAAAGGCTAGGCAGATGATGATTTGAAAAAATGTATCGGACTGACATATGATGACACTGAAAAGTTTATATCAATCCTATTGCAAGTCGTTGTAGGAATACGAAACGCTTTAAAAGCGATTGTCACGTCCTAGCCCTTTCACGTTTTTCTCTTTTCCTTCCCCAAGTCTATTTTTCCGAAAATAGAGTTGGAGAAGGAAAAAAGAAAAACGTCTATGAGATTAATTGAACTTAAATATAATTTAATTGACCGTAGAAGTCAGTGATCTTCGTTTGCAACGACACGTGTCACGTTTTACACGTATTTATGACAATTTACATATTTTCCTTTTATGTTTGATATACCAATAAAACCCTTATTTATCAAGATGAGTCAAAAAAATAATTCGTACTGATAGCATAATATCTATATTACGATCATTCATGGGAATCTATGTCAAACCTGATAAGTAAATACATCGAAAATTAACGGGATTACAGATAGAAACGTGTCGATTATATTTTCCAACAATTACCGATAACTAAGTCACCAAAATTTTCCGCTTTAGCACCTTCACGGCATTATCAGAAAGGGTATGTAGAGTATGTATTCTTTATTCATACCATCGCCAACTGAAGCTGTAATGAAACTGACCTTTTAGTGTACTTAATCAAACCATGGATAGACGTCACATCTGAAACAGAAAGCGAATTCCACTTCTAAGCTGAGCTAAATTTAGCTTAGTTGTGGTAAGGTTGAACTATTTATTTCAACCAGGGACCATTTTGGTTACCCATTGAAAGGGTTTTTAATAGGGTTTTGACAAACTGTTGTTTTAAAACCAATTTCATATTTATTACCATCTTATACGAAAACCCTCATCAATGGATAACCTCTTCCAAACCCCTTTGATTTGTTTACCTGTTTATTCAAAAACCCATTCTTGGTGGTTATACTTTTTAATAGTAAGACGTTTTGAATGGGTTACCCCTTCAACGACTGTAACAGAGTTACCCATTCAAACTACAAATATTGTAATTTTATCTCTCGTGCCTTACTATAAAGTACTAAACTGTATGCATTCGGCGGGTGCACGCGTCAAGTCGCAACACGCAGTCTAGGACCTAGCGACTCCACAGTTCATACACATACGATTATGGTCATTATTACAGTGATTTTAAAGTTAAATGTATTTTTTTTTTTTGAATAATCGGGGTTGTTTCATGTGTAATCTTGTCTATTTTACGGAATCATAAATGTCATTCCATCGGCTCACTCATTATTTAGTGCCCGAAGGAAAAGGAGCTAGTTACTACTCATGGACGACCATTTGCGATGCTACAAGATGCTGCGATTCAAGAAATTATTAATATTGCAGTTCCATCCAATTCTAAAACAAAAGGGATAAAAGGCATACCAAATAAAAAGGAAAATTTCATTAGAAGTCAAAAATATTATGATAAGTTTAAAATTGGATTCGGCATCTTACGTAGACTGGAATTTTTTGGGTATCAACTTGCAGTCATCTTGCAGTATATGAAAAACGGTCGGATTATAATTAGAAATCTAGCTATACCTATTAGAAGTGTTGGAGAGACAAACCGCGGAATATCTAAAGGAAAAGCTTTTGGAAGTTTTAAATGAGTTTATGATTTCACAAACACAAATTTATTCAATAACCACAGACAACGGTAGTAATTTTAAAAAAATGACAAAGTTGTTGACTGAATTTTGCTACACAACTGCTCAAAATGAAAATAACTCCGATTTCGATAGTGAAGCCAGCGGTGAGTACGAGGAAAATGAGGTAAATGATTATGATGATGATGATGATGAACAAATAGCTGACAGGTACGAACTCAATGAAAACACGGACCTAAACAGTTTCATCAACAGTGGGAACAATGACTCATTCAAGCCACGTGCAATGTTTTGCGCTGCACATACTTTACAACTTGCTGTAAAAGACAATTTTAATGAAAATTTGGATTACAACAGTACATATTTAAAAGAAACTGAAGCAAATCGTGGGTTAGCTGGGAGGTCGTCATTGAATACATTTGATGGAATGTTAAGTAAATTAAGATTTGAACCCAGACTACCCTTGAATACCAATATTTTAGCCCATTGGGCGAACAAAGGAGCCTCGATTGATCCCTCTCTAATGAAAGTAGTTAATGTAGTGTTTGCAGCTCCTGCAACGCAGGTATCAGTGGAGCGGTTGTTTTCATCAGTAAAATTTATATTAAACCCTCTAAGAAGTAATATGGGTGGAAGTTTGTTACAGGATATAATGTTGATCCGTTCAAATCCAGATTTATTCGAATGAGAGAAATACTTTTAAAACGTGAAAAGTAATATGTTCTGATTTTCTTTTGTTCTCATTAGTTTCAAAAGTAAAAATAAAAAGTAAGTAGGTACCTAACGTTGGGAAACCACTTAGTATATTAAAGGTGAAATAGTTAAAAATATGGTTTGCTCTGACTAAACCGATTCATTAGTTCGACCATCGAAATACCGAGATTTTTTGGAGCGTGAAACGAGCAAGAAATATTTTTTTGTGCTTTTTCACCTTTATTATATTTAGCGGTCTCCCAACGGTCAATAAATAGGTCCTTACATATCATTTCACTTTTTAAATGTTTTTTGAGCTAATTGTTTTTTTTTTAAATAGGACCATAATTCCGTTAATTGTTGATTTCCATTTTTTGTGTAATAATTTTAAATAACGATGTCGTTATTGAATAAATAAAAATCTTAAAAAACATAGTATTATTTATTATTAAAATACACAATTTTTTCCTTATTACTGGTATTGTTGTTCTTTAACACTTTGCATGACCATATGAACTATTTGATACATACATTTGTTACGTCGTCCTTCTTCTAATTTGCTTAGATATTTTGCAACTAATAAAGAAAAAGAATAACACTCATGAATAACATCTTCCTTGCTATTGTCTGAGTTATCAGTATTTATAGCCTTATCTTCCATTTCTTTAGAGTCATTTTCAAAAGATAAATCGGGAGTAGACGCATTATCGTCTAATGTTGGTTGCAATCTCGGTATTGACTCACATGAAGGATCGATTGTCCTTAATTCCTCAAAATTTATTGATTCACTTTCGTCTGAGCTTCTGTCGCTGTCTGAAATATATATGTGCTCTAAAAAACAAGAATTATATATTATTGTAAAATTAGTAATAAACAATTAAGTGGCATATTGGACTACAGAAATGCGGCCATTTAGATCTTGAAAACTAATTATTGCAGAGACCTGAAATTTTGGTAAATAATAGATTGAATTTTTAAAGAAATTGCTAAGATATAGAAAAAATATCCTGTATTTATATTTTAGGAGCTGTAAGACGGCAAATATTGGCGAAAAACTAATTTTTCACCGTGCCAATGGCGTGGTCTTGGGGCAATAGTATTACAGCTCCTAACATAGAAACACAGGATTTTTTTCTATATTTTTTAATTTTTTTTACAAGTTCAATATGCTATTTACCTACATTTCAGGTCTCTTCAACGCTTTATTTTAAAGATCTTTATTCAAACCCTTATATTGTAGAACTTAATAAAACTTAACAAAGTATGTAACTAATTCACGTCGGTATAGATATAAATTATACACTTAAGAGTATATAAGAGAGAGTGAAATAAGTACCTATTTAATAAAAATAAAAATTTTATCTAGAATTTTTATCTTTCTGTCTCTTTATTTATTAAAAAAAGCTATACTCGCGACGATTTATCGTCCGTATTAGACATTTTCCTGAGGTTAAAGCTACCTGAAATGTTCACTAGGATATTCAGCCATTACCATAACTACTTTAATCAAAATTCATCACATACTTTTAGCGACATAAAATGTTCAAGTATTGGTTATTTAGTATCTATACTGATAACAAGCCCACTAAAAGTTTAAAACACTTTCATACAGACACAGGCTATTTACAGTTTTATTATATATGATATTTAGTTAAAATAGACTTACTTACCTTTGTTCATCTTCAATATTCATTCAGGCGTCCTTAATTTAAAACTTAAAAAACAGCACCGTCCTATCAAACCGAGTAAGAAACACTAATGAACAATTCTATATGATTCCAAAATTTCAAGGACAAAATCTATTCCTCCACTTCAACGTAATTTAAAATGATTTGATTTAAAACCCTTTGATTACCCCGACAAACCCTTTCAAAGGGTTATCGCTTCAATTGGAAATCATAGAAGAGCCGGTAACATCTTGTACTAGTTAACTTATTGATAGGGTTACCCTAACGTTAGGGTTATGAACGGGCTAACACTTCCAAGAGGTAACATTTTCCGTTGCTGTAGGCGTACATTCTGTAACACTTCCGAAAGAATTAACTTATATTCGGGGTTGTATGGTCCCTGATTTCAACTGACCTTTACCGAAGGCCAGCTAAAATAAACTTAGCTACATATTTCTGGCCAAGTGAAAGTATTAGTTGAGCTGAATGGAAACCTAACTATAGGGCCCTGAATTTGTAATGAGCTAGTCTATTTCGTGGCTAGTTCAATGGAAGTGAGTGCAGTGGCATTGTGTACAGTCACGAGCATAAGTATGTATACACTTGGCTTTATTAAAATACGATTTTCTCCTTTAGTTTTGAATGAAATTTTATGTTATTACGAACAAAGTGTCTTCGAACCCATAGGTTTGTGTAAAGTGTCGTATTTCAACGTTGCATTAGTTATTTCACGAAAAAATCGCAATTGAAAGTTGCCAAGTGTTGACATATCAGTGCTCGTGACTGTACAGTTTTGGAAGGAGAACAGTGTCTGATTGAGTTTTGTTTTGACGAAGTGTTGGTCCGGTGGCAAGATGGGCCTACGACATTGTTACCATCGCGCGTAGAACCTGAATGAGGCTGCATATGGCGTGTGGATTGGCGCATTAAAAGAGAGGCCTATTTCCAACAGTGGCTGAAGTTGGGCTGTGAGAAGTAAGAAAAAAATATTTTTCAACTAGCTGCGCCCCGCGCTTTCACCCGCTTTAGCCTCTATCCTGTAAAAATATCAGAATAAAAAGTATCCTATGTGTTAATTCTGGTTATAAGCTATCTGTGTGCTAAATTTCATCCAGATCCGTTTAGCCGTTTGTGCGTGAAGAGGTAAAAACATTCTCACAAACATCTTTAAAATGTTATTATTATAGTGTGATTAATGAGACGACTTTTGTTTTGACTTCGGTCTTGTCTAGTGATAAGCAATGGATGAAGTCTAAGATGGAACGATCGTACCCAGAACATACTTGTTAACTCTTTGATTTGACGGTTGGCTAAAGGTAGTTGGCAGTCTTGTTGAAATGGCAAAGAGAAACACTAAGTGCGACTTGTCCGGGTACGGTACACCAATATTTAACAGTGGTAACAATTCGACATTGACAGCACCTTTATGTCGTAGAAGTAAGGGTGATTTTCGTAGGACAAGTGACACCGGTGCGATTGACTGTACCGACCAAGTGTGGATGGTATACTGCAGTAGAGATCGTCTAATTTAAAATTGTTGAATACACATTATTCTATGTTTGTATATACATTTTACTGGAGGGCATGCAATTTTAAATTAAACGATCGAGAAAATGAGAAAGAAAAGATAATTTGAAAGAGGAAAAATTCGATTTCGATTAATAACGGCGCGATTTCCTGTTATGCTATAATAGAACGTTTGAATTGAATTTCTTGATTTACTTGTTTTATTTCAAGAAATATCTTGCCGTCTCGGTGATAAAGTCCATTGATACCTTATCGCTGGTGCACTAAGTGACTTACGTCAGCATAATCGGGACATTCCTAACTTCATAATAATGAAATAATCATTAATTGATGATAAAAATCCCTCCTCCGTTTTCGATATCTCAAGGACATACACACGGGTTTCATTTCATTATGTAATACTAGCTGCGCCCCGCGGTTTCACCCGCATAAGTTTCGATCCCATTGGAATATCGGGATAAAAAGTAGCCTATATGTTAATCCAGGGTGTCAGCTACCTCCGTACAAAATTTTATAGAAATTGGTCCAGCCGTTTGAGCGTGAAGAAGTAACAAACATGTAAACACACACACAAACACACTCACAAACTTTCGCCTGTATAATATATTAGTGTGATGACGTGGAAACGAGAGAGCAGTGGTGTCCTAGTGGAAAAGGACGTGACGTACAAGTTGTGTATCTTAGGGTCAACAAACCCATATAGACACAATACTTTGTTTAAATTATTTAATCACCACTGATCTCAAAACGGAGAATGATAACATCGTGAGGAAACCGACATGTCCTAGAACCAGAAACTCAAAGATTTTTGAAATCCACCAACCCGAATTGGGTGCGCGTGGTGGATTACGGCCATCTACCTCTCACATAGAGGCCTGTGACCCAGCCAGCGGGAACGTTATACGCAAAACCAGCAGACGGTTCAACCGATTAGTTAACTGGTCATCACTGCCTCCATTGGACATCTGTAATATCAGAAGTATCGCAGGTCGCCATCCCTGAGATCAAACTGAAATGTCTCATTTGCCTGTTACTATACCCTTTCCCTTCACACCAGACCACAGCAATTCTTAGTGACAGAATTGGGTCTTCTCCTTCTTTGCGACGCTGGCACGACAGTCTTTTAAACCTTGTTAGCCCAAAATTTCGCATCTTCCATGGCGTCGTCGGTGGCAGCGCAGAAGTCACTTTCACCGAAGCTTTGGGGCACAGGGGGCAGGATAGGAAGAGGAGCATAGTTTGCGACACAGCTCCACATCCACGCCCTGCTGCCGTTTTGTCAGGTTACCCCCCCCCCCCCACTCTACCAGTTTGGAATAACATCTTCCTACTTGAGCTCGGAGACGGTAACGGGACAGAATTAGGTATTGTGGTAGTTTCCCCAATGAGTCCCAGCACAAAGAATTCTATTACTATTTCGAAACACAACTCCTAAGAGATGTCAAAAGGTAACCCAAAGTTTCGCTCAACCACCGTCGAGGGACAACAACTAGTAAGATATATTCATAAATCTTCAAGTGCCGAGGTTCAACCACTTACGACAACTTCAAAAACACCGCCTCGAGTTTGCAAAGTTCGCTCTAAAGCAATTTCTTCAATAAATTACAAGTTTAAAATGGCCGTTACAAACATTTACATAAGAATGAGTGAAACGCTATTATACAATGTAAAATTGTTTTAAATTTTAAAGTGGATTTCAAGGGAGTGGAAGACAAAGATGAAGTAGCTTTTTTATTTTTTACTGGAGATGTAAAAGAAAATATGAAATATTCATATTTTTGTGCCCTAAAGGCTACCTACCTAAACGCTTCCTCCTAAATGCTTTAAAACTAGTCTTTCAGATTTCTAACAGACTTTTCTGATCTTTCATATGCTATCATCTTTCATTGCGTAACAGTTTATCAGCCCTGTTGAATGTGGTCAGTGTGAAAAAGTGAAAACACTACTCGCCGCTAACTCACAATAAGCCTATAATTGACCAACTGCTGGGTAAAATTACTCCTCTGTGTCAGAGGGAGTCGGCCATAATCAACCAGGCGGGCCCAGTGCGGGTTGGTAGATGTCACATGTCTTCGAATTTTTGGTTCTAGAACATGCCGGTTTCCTCGCGATGTTTTTCATCACCGTGTTGAGAACAGTGGTCATGAAATTAATAACATTTTGTAAAGTGCCTGCCGGGTTCAAGCTCACGACCTACAACTAGTAAGTCAGCCATGTTATTCTCTAAGGATACAGCCTTGCGGTCAGCGCTGTTGCAGCGGTGAAACTTAGTTTGTTATTCACTAAGCTGCGTACAGCTACACTAGCGCTCAAGGCTGTGACGGCCGTGAGTTAAACTACCCAACGGCACAGCCACCGGAGGGCAAATTGACAGTTCTTCATACATTTTGGCATTCTCTAAAACAAAACAGCGTCGAAATCGCTTACAGCCTCGCCTACAGCCTCGATTCTAACTGTCAAATCCAAAAGCGCTAAATATTCGTGCGTAGTCTTGACAAAAATAATAAACTGTACTTAAATTTTTAAATATTTCGATTCTTTTACTACATAATTGAAAAAAATGGCAGCTCGGTTAATTATAAAGCTACATTTAATAGAAAAAGCTAAGAAAAGTGATGATTTGAAGGAAGTTCGACAGGCTACTAGTAATTTATAAGTCAATGCGACAGGCGAAACAAATAAGAAAAACAATATTCCGTGATACAGACTCTACCCATATTTACAGGCTTTCTGAGGATTTAAATGATATATTGAAAAATGACCAAACTCTACTAGACTATTGGAATACTGAAAATACGGTTCAGATGTTTATTACGAGTAGTTCATAGGGTATTGCACTATGATCCTATAAAAGTGGGAGAAATTGTGATAGCTTACTGTGTTTTAAACAACATATGTATAATCAAGCCGGGCTACCAGCTCCTATGATGATTAGACCAATGTCACTTAGATGAATAATCTAGGTTACTAGGAATGCAGACACATCAGGAAACATCCCCAAATCAGTTATCGTGTAGGTATCTCAACCTCAGTTTCAGCATACAATCTAGCCAAGTACAGTGTGTTTCAGTACTGACTTCGTTTAATATATTGTTCAAAGTTCTTCTTGAAATTCCAATGGCATTTGCAACTCGCTCTTGAACCTTCTTAAAATAACAACTTACATACATTTTCATCTTCATTTTTTTTTAATCTGTCAGCTTCGGTTACAAAATATTTATAAACATTGTAAATAATTTCGCGTGACTGACCTTGTAAAGGTTTCCCTCTTTTTCCTAAAGATGCCATAGTACAACTTTAAATTATTTAAATTTGGGGGTGTTAACAACTCTAAATTATATTTTGAACTGGACGCGATCGCACGCTATCGCATTTGAACAACGACTGACAAAACGTCACATAGGTAGTGTGCGACAAAGATAACGCTCTACGAAGCCGAAATTAGCCGACTGTCTCTTTCCAAAGGTCGATGTGCAATATTTATCGACGGGTACTGTAGCATAATAGCTTTTTGATAGCATGTCGAGTGAAACACAGGCTGGCTGGCAACGGAGAGAACGTTATTTCCTTTTCCTTCAACGTCATCATCATCAGCCTACAGCAGTCCACTGCTGGACATAGGCCTCCCCTAATGAGCGCCATAGCGCCCTGTCTTCAGCTTGACGCATCCAGCATCTGCCTGCAGTCTTTCGCAGATCGTCATCCCACCTGGCCGGAGGGCGTCCTACACTACGTTTGCCGAGGCGCGGTCTCCACTCAAGAACTCGTTTACCCCAGCGGTTGTCGGTTCTTCGCGAGATATGGCCGGCCCACTGCCACTTCAGCTTGCTAATTCTTTGAGCTATGTCGATAACTTTCGTTCTCTGTCGGATGCATTCGTTACGGATCCTATCCTTCAGAGAGACTCCGAGCATAGCTCTTTCCATAGCTCGCTGAGCGACTTTGAACTGGTGGACCAGCCTTATCGTGAGTGTCCACGTTTCAGCCCCGTAGGTCATGACGGGTAGGACGCACTGATTAAAAACTTTCGTTTTCAAGCACTGCGGTATAGATGACGAGAAGACTCGACGTAGTTTCCCAAACGCTGCCCAGCCTAGCTGGATCCTTCTCTTGGCCTCCCTCTCAAAATTGTTTTTACCTAACTGCAGAATTTGCCCGAGGTAAGTGTATTCGGAAACAATTTCGAGAGGGTGGCCGTGCACGACGACCGGTCCCGGGTCAATGAGGCCATTGATCATGACTTTGGTTTTATCCAAATTCATGCCGAGACCGATGTGTCGCGAGGCTGAAGCTAGGCCGTCCTTCAACGTGTTGAGCATATTTACATACTAATTAATCTATTGTAGTGTTATACAGATACAATACTTTCCGTCAAGAATAATAGTGTTAACTAATTCAAATAGCGGAGTTCTAAATAATTCATGAGCAAAATAGGCTATGCAGCATAAAATAAAAATATATAATAACCAACAAAAACGCTGACAGGCAGTTAAAAGTTTGACGGGCACTCATGTAGAACACCGAAAAAAATCAAATAAAAAATATGTATATGAATATAAAATTCAAATGAAGAGCGGCTTTTGTTTAGGAATATGTGAGCGAGCAACATTTTTTATGACGTCACTATAAAAAGGAAGGCATTATTTATCCTGTCAGGGTATATTGATGATATGAGGATAGACAAGCAGTACATCATTTATACAGTCATATATTCAGGAGATGGGGCTCGTGGAGTTCTGATAGGCAATCGCTCAATGTAAAGTACTGGTTTTCAAATGCACAAGGTTTAAATTCAAGTTCAAAAAATTGTCAACACGTTTAGACTAGTAGCAAGGCAGCAAGCTAGCGTGGGCAGGTGAAGTGTTATCAGCAAACGGCCATTTAAACAATTATGATATAATCAGGAATGGTATTTCTTTAATTTTTGGGCCGTACCGGAACCAAAACAATGACCGACAATGTTGAGAGCTGCCAAATAACACTTTCAAAAGCGCTTGATAAGGGACGAAATAAGGAAGACGGATGATAAACTCCGTAGACCCCTTGCCTGGCTAGGGCGAAAAAGTTGGTGAACCGAACTTTTACTAACTATATAACGTATGATTTCTCTAGGGCCCCAATTCTGTATGGTAATTATTATTCCCCGCGTAATCTTAACACGTAAAAAACCGGCCAAGAGCGTGTCGGGCTCAGTGTAGGGTTCCGTAGTTTCCCGTACGTCACAATAAGATATGTAAACGAAGTTAAAAAAATGCTTGCATATACGTTTATACTACAAACTTAGTCCAGAAATTGTTATGTACAACTTTTTGTCTTTTTTGTACAAAAACTGTTGTTTCCATCAAGTTCAAAATAATTTTCCTAGAAAGTCCTTATAAAGTTCTACTTTTCAGATTTTTTTCATATTTTCTAAACTTATGGTTCAAAAGTTAGAAGTTAGTGGGGGGGACACATTGTTTTTTACTTTTGGAGCGATTATTTCCGAAATTATTGATATTATCAAAAAATGATTTTAGTAAACCCCTATTCATTTTTAAATACCTTTCCAACAATATATCACACGTTAGGGTTGAAATTAAAAAAAAAATCACTTCCCACTTTACATATAGGGGGGCTACCCTAATAAAACATTTTTTTCCAATTTTTATTTTACCACTTTGTCGGCGTGATTGATATACATATTGGTACCAAATTTCAGCTCTCTAGTGCTAACGGTCACAGAGATTAAGCGAGGACGGACGGACGGACGGACAGACATGGCGAAACTATAAGGGTTCCTAGTAGACTACGGAACCCTAAAAACTACGTACGGTTGTCGAGCGTGGGTATTTTGACAGTTCAAACCACGACATCGCGTTTTTTCGCGCGGTTTCGTTCATAGTGTCCACTGACCTATATTATACATTAAATTTATTAGACCTCTAATAAATGTATAATATGGGTCAGTGATTGTGTCATAGAGAATACGTTATTAGACTATGTCGTAATGAGCTAAGGAATTGACGTGGTTTCGAAGTAAGTAATCATTAAGAGCTCACAGTGATTATGGGGATTGAAGTACGCAGGACATGTTATAGTGCACAAGGGAGTAGATACACAGGTGCAATCTGTTTCCTCATTCTCATAATCCGAGGGGACGGTAATCAAACACAACCAGGGCCATCCTCAGCACGTCAGGGAGCCCTGAAGTAGACCTGGCAACATGTGGGTAATTTGGTTATCATCTTTTGTGTGTTGTGCTGTCTTTTTGTGTGCGCCAAATAAATGCTTTATCTTTTAATCTATCTATCTATCTCAGTGCCTCTTTTGACCTTACAAGATTTCCACCTAGAAATATATATTTTCCCTATACACTCAAGTAACTGCCAACTCAATTTTCCTCCCGTTAGCATAACAAACAGAGGCCCGAGCGCGAACGATCGACGGAATCGTAACTGGAATTTTAACTATTTTTTTTTAATCAAAATTACAACAGAACTATCGTATACTATTTTGGTTTCAAGCACCACCCGTTAGTATCACCCATAGATATGAATAAAGTCTTAAAAATAAGTACCTAATTAAATATGTGTGATACGAAAATATTCAAATTTGTAATTTATTTATTATTCACAAAATCCACAGCACTTTCGCATTTTTAAATTTTGTGAGTTTTCCGCCACATTCGACACATTGTTTACATGACATGGTTTACATTTTTTTTTTAAATTGTATTTTACCTAACCTACAAAAGTATGATATGATATGTGTCACTTTTTCGTTTGTAAATTGCTCTGTACAACGCTTTGGGATTCTATTCTACAATGTTGTGCATGTAAACTTAAATATATAAATGAATTGTGTATTTTTTTTATTCTGCTGGCGAAAAAAAACGCAAATGGGTGAGTTGCCTGAGTGTTCATACACTATGTTTACTCCGCACGTTCGTGCTAGGCCCACAGGATAGTTATTATTAATCAGTTACTGTGTAGTTGGCTGTTTCAATACAGCTACCAACTTTAAACATGCAAGTTGCCGGGAATATGACGGAAAATTCTAACTTGGTTGTTGGAGTAATTCGTTTACCTACACAGAAATTGATTTTGAAAACAAACGTAACTTTTGTGCAGTTACTCTGCGTATGGGAAGTTGATTTCATTAAAATTTAAGTAATGGCAGTGGCCTTGTTTTGTGTGTTGTTTGTTTTTCATATGAAGCAGTCTTGACCTCATCTAGTTTTTTAAATATTATTAACTTGATTTTTTTTTGTTTTTATTAACATACCGATACATAGCATACAAGGTACCCACTGTTGGGATACAGGCCTCCTCTTGGTGAGAGAGAGGGCCGTGATCCACTACGCGGGCCTAATGCGGGTTGGTAGATGTCACATGTCTTCGAAATTTTGGTTCTAAGACATGCCGATTTCCTCACGATGTTTTCCTTCACCGTTTTGAGAGCACTGGTGATGGAATAAATTACACAAAGTAAAGCGCCTGTCTGGTTTCGAACCTACGACCTACAACTCGTAAGTTGCAGCCGTTACCACTGAATACTACCACTGTTCACTGAAATAAACACACTGAAAAAAATAATTTCTTACTATAACACATTAAAGCGATTTCATTAAGACAGTAAGAAGAAATGTTTGTAAAACAGTAAAGACAAAACAGTAACTTTTAATGATTGAACATATTATTAACTAAACAAAAACACAAAAAAAGAAAAACCACCATTATTGTAATGTAAGTGAATTTCAATGGCTTAAATGATATCACCAAATGAATAAAACAGTCAATTTTGTGACCATTTAGCTACTTAAAACGTTAAAGTTTACTGTCATGACGGTAAAATTTTGCCTCAAGCTTAGTAAAAAATACTGTTTTGAACGTTAAGCTCATATGGAATTGTTTAAAGCAGTTCAGATCAATTTTTTTTCATTTTTATTTACTGCTTATTTTCTTTCAGTGCATCATAGATAATACGGGTTTGTGTCCGCAACTCCACGTCAATGCGCGTATTTTGCGCACGGTTCAGTGCATTATTAATCATTAAGGCTCCTACAATCATAGATAACGGTTAATAGCCGACTTGAGACACAAATAGGTTGCTGTAGTGACAGCTACAAACATGGTTAGCAAATATGTTCTGATGGAGCGGCTCGATGGTATGTAAGAATTCATATAAAAATAACAAGTACGTAATAGTCCACCTTATAAGCACCAACATACATGAAAGACTGAATTTCACTCAAAATTAACACACTCACTCGTATCTATTCGTTGAATTTCATCGGCACGAATCTCTGGAGCATAAATATCTGTGACGTCATCCCCGGCCATCTTTTGAGCGAGCTCGTTCACACGGAAACTCACTACGTTGCATATTCTACACGTCGCTGTTAGGGGGGTGTATTGAAGAAACTACTCGAAATAGGAAGGCTTGAAGAGACAATAATATAAATATTATTTTTTTTTAATAAAATAAATAAAACAATTAAGATCGAGATTGGGAACTCCAACTCTTTCTCAAAACTTATTTTGCAGCAGTGGACGGACAGATTTGGAACCAAAGGATATTGGTGTTCACTTAGCAGTGGGACACTACATGTTTTTAAAGGACATATCAAAAGTCTCGATGGAAACCGGCAAATAGTTACATTGAAGACTAGCTTCTTACTCCCCCGACCCACCCTGTCGCATCGCATCGCATGCCCGCGCCATTACTTCGTTTTTTGCTTAGCGTTCATTCTGAATTTATTTCTTCTTGCTCGACTCCTAAGGGTAATGTTAAATAGCCTTTCTCAAGAATTGGGCTATTAAATGAAAAATATAATTTTTCAAATCTGACTGGAAGTTCCATTCCAGTTAGCGTATTCAAACCATCAAACAAACTTTTCAGCTTTATTATAGAAAGTGTTGCTCCTCTTCTTGGCGCGAACTAATTCATGATGATACAAACACTATAAAACTCATAAACTGACTCACAAAATAAACTAGTTTATTGTATAAAGTATACGTTAACCGATTCCCAAAATACTTGTGTTTTATTTTTAATTAACCATTCTACTGCTGAACTCATAAACTTCCCAAACATTTGTGACTCATTCTTTGATGACTCAAGGTTGGATAATTATGGAACTCCCACTGGTATCTATGACAAATATGTGTAGTAACCACCCTTACGTATTTCGTCACAACAGTTGTATTTATCAATAATGTCATTATGTATATTTAAATTATTATTGTCATTATTTAAATTTAAGATACAATATTTGACGCGTTGAAAAAATACAATAAATAATTAACC
This sequence comes from Luperina testacea, assembly GCA_927399505.1. Lineage (NCBI taxonomy): Eukaryota > Metazoa > Arthropoda > Insecta > Lepidoptera > Noctuidae > Luperina > Luperina testacea. The sequence continues at coordinate 13,126,340 of OV656766.1, read as the reverse complement.
TTGGAAAGCTACCACGCTAAATTGAAATTGGGCTGGAAACCTCTGCCGCATGTCATGCCAAATGGGCCAAACTTGGGGTTCTGTGCATCAGACCGGAATAACTCTTCAAAATGCATAATATTTTGAAGTCGTATACGACTTTCACAAAGTCGCGTAACTCCAAAATACGGTCCCCAGAACGCGTTATCATTTTTACAACTTTTATATATGTTCGCTGAGACGATCAAATCTCTGAAGAATGTGCCGTGCGAAGGTTACCTAAGGCATCAATGGGTAGATTTTTTATAGAACTTTTATCTACACTTGGATTCTCAAACATAATGAGCACTTTGAACGGTTCTTTCAATGGAATCATAATCTTATCTGTTCAGCAGTAGTTCTATTGTCGAGTGAATTTTCTTTTGATTTTGTAAGACTTGAAACACATAACAAAGCTTTTTTCTTACAAATGATATGAAATAGATAGACAAAAGAAATGAAGCTTTCGCTTTTTATGAGTGACTCTAGCTTAGGTAGATCTATTGAATAGTGGGTGCTGATCCATCTTTTTTTTTTTTTCAGGATGGGATATCATCAAATGATCCCTCCCGCTCTAGGTGGGGCGGAAGAGAGTGTCAGACTCTTACTGACTAAAACCCACCCGTGTTCCTTCCTTAGCCCTTTATGTTCCGGGCCAGTGGTAAGTAACCCTTTCGGACAATCCCGCTGTTCGGACAATCATAATATAATATTACGAGTATTAAGAGGTAAGTTTGTTTGTTGAATATTGGGGGTAATCACCGGAACTACCAGTTGGATTTGAAAAATTCTTTTTGCATTTGATAGCCCAATTCTTAAGGAAGGCTATATGTATATAACATCACGCTAGGAACCTAAAGAGACGAGCAAAAAGTAAAAAGTCAGAAAGACCGCTAAGCTAAAGGTAAGTACTTTTCCTTTTTTTTCTTTTAAGGGGGTGTGATCGGGTGGGCGCAGCAACTTTTACGCAGACGACTTGCGGGCAGAAGCTAGTAATAGTATATATTAGGTAATCGGTTCAATGACACTGAACGAGACTCAATAGAAGTTTTATTGCTATTAAATAGGCGCCTTTCTACTATATTTGTATGGAGTGCGTAGAGCTAAAAGGTGCCTTCACCATACCAGCCTCTTCATGTAAAATACTGCCTACATTCATACGGCGTTCTGGTTTAATGGCGACATTAAAGTAACACTGCATGTATACGGTTTCGCGTTTTCGTTTTATGAACATAATATTATTTTAATTTCATTAAGGCTCCTTCAAACAGACGCGACACGACACGCGACACAAAGGCACCGCAAGTCGCGCAACGAGCGGCGCTTTTATGTCGCGCGCGGTTATATCGTGTGTCGCGCCTGTTTGTTTTTTAGCATTTAAATGTTATTATTTAATAATTTCTAAAATAGCATCTTGAAGCCACCTGTATAGTACTTTCCCCCTCATGGGGAAAGTCATTTATTTTCCTTCCTTCCAGCGCAGCCGGTTGATTCTGTAAAAATCTCACCGTGAAAACTTAGGTGAAGTGAGTTAGTTTTTGCTAGGAATTGACACTATTGACAGCACTATTGGCACTCCACGCTCACTTCACCTAAGTTTTCACGGTAAGATTTTTATCAAGTCGAGAATAGCATCGCAGGGATCGTTTGCCGTGGTCACGGATCATATTAAAAAGAATGACGTGAAAAGAGTACGCGAATTGAAGGAAAAAGAGAGAGCCCTATAAGCGGCGCATGCGGTGGTTTTCAAATAACGAATTATTCTATATTGTTATAATGTTTTTTATTACTGGCCACTAGCCCTAAACGTGTGTTAAATTAATATCACCATTGTAGCGGATCGTTGTATATACATATCGGTAATAAAAGAATTTTCTTAATGAATTAATTAACGGGTTTGAAAATAATTATTTCAAAAATTTTTTTCAATAAATAAATTAAGTAAACAACCAACAAAACTAGCTAGTTGTCATATGAAATTCAAGGCAGTTAACATCACTATAAAAGACACGGCGACGCCATGAATTTGTTACCAACGCACCGAGCAGGTTGTAGCGTCAAACATTAACGTGGTAGCGCACAGAGCGGAAAAAACGCTGCGTTTCTTGAGCGGGTTCTTATTTTATAAGCCTTTTTCAACTTTTCCCTGTCATTAATGTGAAGTAAAGTTTTCGAGCAGTGGTAGAGCAGAGCAGTTGTAGCTCAGTAGTATCTGCCCCGACTTACGTAGTTATAAGTTCGAACCCAAGAAGGCGCTTTCTTTTCTGTAAATAATTTAATCACCACTGTTAATGTGATGACTTTTTGTGGGGTCATCGACCGCAGTTAGTGTAGTCACTTGGAACATCTAAACAACACGATAAAATAAAAGAAAACAGATTTTCTCAACACAAACTTCAAGTAACAACACTCCCAGCGGTCGTTGACCCCAAAAACATCAAATATTTTATATTATATCGTATTTAGATATTGAAACATATCACGTGCGCAGAGTTTCGTTAGCTAATTTAATTTGATACCGTAGATGTATAGATAGTATATAGATAAAATTGATCGCAAAAACCGAATTGTACTATAAAGTACAGATGTCAGCACATCGAGCTACCCGAAACAGTCAAATTTTCCCAATCTACCTTGAACCATATACCTACTTTAGCGATAAAGTTGAAAATCTATTAAAGAAATTTGACAGATTGTAGTAGCTTGATGTGCTGGCGTCTGTACATTAAAAACTTACTAGTTCATTGTGATTGAAGCAATATTTTTGTGATTATTATCAAATTGACACACTACGTCAATATGCGGTATTATAGTCAACAACAACTGTCAAATAATGACAGTTGTGATTTGAATATACGAACAATTTAAGTTGGTAGTCAATTTGCTTAACAAATAAGTAAGTTGTTCGCAACAGACTATACATTCGCAACAGACTATAAAAAAAGAATTATACATTCCGTAATTTAAATGGCGTGACTCCCACTTATCAAAATAAACTAAATACACAGATTAAAACATAGAAACAATGCCAAGCAAATTCGTAAATTTGTAATGTTTTAAGTGACACAGACCTTTAGCCAGTATGTAAACAGGTTTTTCCTCAATAGGGGTATATTTATCTCGTATTGTCAATTTTCCTGACTATATATCGCTTCTTATCCGCCACTTTTACCTTTCCTAGTGCGAAACCAAAAACCCCGCGGCGTCCACTGCTCAAGTCCATAATTCAGGGCCACTAGCGCATGACTTCTGGATTACTCTCCAGCACTGGACTGCACGCGACTCGTCGTAAATGTTTGAGCAACAGGTCCAGCTTTTGAAGCTTTACTTGGTGCTGTAACAACAACAATGGGTCATGACCCATTGTTGTTGTTACAGCACCAACTAAAGCCAACGCTAGTAAAATATAAAGTTACATACATTTGTAACTTTATATTTTACTAGCGTTGGCCTGCGGCTTCCCCGAATGGAGTTCATCAACTGGTATAAAAAGTAATATGTCCTAACCCAGGTCATGATCTACCTTTGTCATCTAGACGTGATTGATTAAGGCGACTACATGACCTAAAGCGCGGTCTTGCTACAACGCTGGTAATTTAATTGCAAAATATGAAGCAATTATCTATTTAGAAAAAATCTATTATTTGGACTAAAAAATTAAAACACTAGTGCTTTAGTATGTTGCTTGAATTTACCTGACTTTACATACATTGACAGACTATGACGAACCCTAAATCAGAAAATTAACAAGGACCCTAATTGCGTCAGCGGGATTGTCCGAAAGGGTTACCGCTGGCCCGGAACATAAAGGGCTAAGGAAGGAACACGGGTGGGTTTTAGTCAGTAAGAGTGTGACACTCCCTTCCGCTCCACCCAGAGCGGGAGGAGTCATATGATGATATCCCGTCCTGAAAAAAAAAATGCACCCTTATTGCGTAACACACTATCGCAGACAAAATGTTCGAACTTATGATGCAATGGATAACCATTGCATCATAAGTTCGAACATTTTGTCTTCTCAACAACGCAAATAACGCAATGAACGTTGTTAAACTGTCAAAATAAACGCCATTGCTACTGATAGTGTGTTACGTAATCACCTCACAGTTATTTAGTTTACTTTAAATTAAGTATGTCTCAACCAGATTTATATTTAGTACAATGCGTGCCACGAAAGATGAGACTTGACCCCGCCTCCCCCGCTCTTTCCGCTGCCCCTATGACGTCCGGTCCCGTCCCGCACTCAGACCTCATACCGCTAAAGATACCTAAAATCGTGTTCTGCGCAAGTCAAACCACGTGGTGTGTCAAGTCTCATCTTTCGTGGCACGCATTGTATAACCACAATCAAATTGAGTAAAACGGCTTAACCACACGCTTCAGAATTTCGTCTGAACAAATTTACTTAGAGTCATCCTGTGTGTGTAATATGACAATGGAACTTATATGGAGTTCCTCAGGATGGTGGCATGCCTTTCAGTGTGGGCCACGAGCGCAGCGGGTATGCCTGGTAGACAAGAAGATATAGCTATCTAGTTGAATTTCGTAATGCAAGGCAGGTACTTGGCCACACAATATTTTTTCAATGTCTTTGAAATTACACTGAAAGAAATAAGCAGTAGGTAATCTAGCTGAAATCGCGAAAAAAAAAAATCATTCGTTCCTTACATAACGTTCGTCGTCGTAACGTTCGTTGCTTGCTAAAATCGTCAAAATGTACTAAATAGCTGATTTTTTTTTCGATTTCCCGTTTGGTCCCATAGTAAAAATTGTTCATAATGATGAGTACTTCAAAGGTTTTGCGCATTTATCGTTACACGTTGTAAAAGAAACGTTTTTTTCGGCGTTTTATGCCTTGTGGTACGGAACCCTTCGTGTGGGGAGTCCGACTCGCACTTGGCCGGCTTTTATGGCCACACGTACAGACGTCCCTAGTGATGTTCTCGCTTGTCACAATTTCTATTTTCGTATGATTCCGCAGAGTAATAACAGGATAGTTCTTAACTTTGCAATTCGGGATAACTTTGTCTTGTAACACGAAACATTTTAGTATGTTTTGATATAGCTATCACACTTCACACTAATACTATAAAGGCGAAAGTTGTGAGTGTGTGTGTGTGTGTGTGTTCATATGTTTATTACTTCTTCACGCTCAAACGGTTGGACCAATTTTGATAAAATTTGGTATGGAGGTGGCTGACACCCTGGATTAACATATACACTTGTTTATTCCGCTTTCACGCTGAAATGGCTGAACGGATTTAGATGAAATTTAGCACATGGGTAGACCATGACCTGGATTAGGACATAGGGTACTTTTTATCCCGATATTGAATTTTGAAGTCACTGGTTTCTTAATAAATGTGAAGAAACCAGTACCTTCAAAATTCAAATTACAGTCCGACAATTCTAGTAGCTAATAAAGATCAAATTGGCAAAACACGTATTCATTTGTATGAAACTGACAGGTGTCAAGAACGCATTCTCTCGACTGTAGTTATTGCATCACCCTGTATTACAACCAACTACAACCAACGGGATACGACCACTACCATACGGAATACTCGCACGCACACAAACTCTTATATTATAACAGACAGAGACGGAGAGGGAGAGAAAGTCTGAATATAATACGTTTTTTTTTATATAGTGCAGGTTTTTAGAAGCTCTCATAAAGTTGTCCTTATCTTAGCTTTTCATTTTGACCCCGCTATCGGCTTTAGCACCCTCGAAAACCATGAAAACGATACCCACGAATAAAAATTAGATATCTTTCGCAGCCGCCATCTTTGATTTTCATTTTGACCTTACGTGTACTATCGCTTTTAGCACCCTCGAAAACCATTTCTAGAGAAAGTCACATAGAGGGGACATAACGATTTTTAGTTAGGTACGTGACAATTACTCTCATTTTACCTAGCGTTAAAGAACTTCGTTCCAAAAATCCTTCTGTATTGTGCGTTTACAGGCAAATCTTATAAGCACAAACACTAAACCCGTAACAACTATCAGTAAGTTTTACCTAACGCGATACACAAAACCTCAACTTTTAAAACCAACACTGCGCCACCCAAAACCACCTCAAAAAAGAGTCCAGTTTTTATTCAAAAAAACCAATAAAACTCAATACAGGTAGTGCTGGATATAGTCATGATATACCGAATACAAAAGTAAGGCATCGGTCAAACCGGAGATGGGGGACATAACGGACCGCCAGGCACCGGATATGGTCGGCCGCGGGATCACTTTCAGCCGGAAACAGCAGCCATTGCCGCATGGATCTATTTCCTGCAGTTTCAACGACAAACTTCATTCGGTATATTGAATAAGGAATAGTAACGTTGCGGTTTTCATTCGGTTCAGCTAAATTCTACTCTATTTACTCTACCCTAAAGTAACATTTTGAATGTAAGTTAGTATTTCAATGATGAAAACTCTATTAAAGTTAGTCTCGTTTTTGAGATTCGAGAAAGCAGTCAGTTCTTTGTGTTTTCGTATAGCATGAATGCTCATCTATACTTAAAATAAAGCTGATGATTTTGTTTGAACGCGCAAATCTCTGAAACCATGAGTTCGATTCGAAAAATTCTTTATGTATTTGATAGCCCAATTCTTGAGGAAGGTAATAGGTTATTTATCATCACAATACGACCCTTAAAAACCGAGCAAATAGAAAAAAGTCAGAATTAACACTGAGCGAAAATTAAGCAATAGCGCGGGTAGGCGATGTGATGTTAAGGGGTAGGTCGGGGAACCAACTATGGGAAGGGGTAGCCAACTATCGGAGGAACAAGAAATTTCATGTGAACGAAGTCGTGGACAGAAGCTAGTTTAAGATAAAATAAGGTAGGTGTTAGTAAAGCTATGGTTTGCTAGAAAAGAGATTGCCGCAATGACGTCCGTCATAAAAATAATGGCACCGGGGTTTGACATTACGGCGGTGTTAAAAAACGCTCTCTATGAATCCACACCGACTTACTTTCATAAATAATGTTTTAGTGTTTGGCCAGAATGGGGCGCGGGCGCGGGGTGGGCCCGAAGTGGGCGCGGGTGCGGGAACGCGCGCGTGCTGCCTGTCCACACTGGAGCGCGGCTGCGTTCTGCGTGACCTGTGTCCAGTGTTTGTCAAAATGTAATATGGATGAAGAAGACTTATTTTTACAAGAAAAACGCTCGAACTAGTTTGAGAACCCCGGACTCGGCGCGGACCGCCAGCGCCCGCGCCGAGTCACCCCCTGCGGCCACTTGTATGAACGAGCTATGGCGTGAATTGCCCGCGTGCTCCCCGCGCCGAGCAGCCCGCACCGCTCACCACGCCCGCGAGCCCACTATGGACACTCAAAGGAACTAAAGGAAGTCCTTTGAGTTCGCCGCGCCGCGCCCGCCCCGCGCCCGCGCTTCCAGTCTGGCCAAACGCTTAGTGACGTCTTTCGACGCTAACTTGCGGACGCTACGTGGCGGCCACCGCAGTCATAGTAAACTCTAGCTTTATAAAAAAATAGTAAGTTTATAACCAAAATCGGTCGATAGCCATTACGTAACCAACAAATAACCTCCCTACAAACATTTGGTACCTAAATCACAATGATTCGTCCGATTCGTCCAATCAAAATGCTAATCCTAAGTCCGGTTAGAACATTGTTACCTATAACGCTGCTATAATAGTTATATAGCAGCGCTATATAGTGGTGTTATAATTGCGTTTGAGTGAACTGGTATTCAGCACGACGACAGCTCGAAAATCCGATGAATAGGGATGTTCTGTGTTATGCTAGGTGCACAGCAGAAATTGCGGCAACACGATACATTCGGTAAACATTATTTCTGTATTTTGTTATACACAATTATAAACTTTACAGCTTAGCTGGAGAGTACTATGTGACGGGGTGAATAGGGATGGATATGGGTTAGTAGTAAACACATTCGAGTCCTTTTTGGCAATCGACTATATTATTCAAATGTCAAAATTTCGTCCTGAGACACCCCTGTCTCCCTATTCACTCCGTTTAACTAGTCAAACAGACAAGCAAAATAAAGAAATAAAAACATGTTTTACGTGCCTTTTCAAACATAGTTACGGTGCTCCTAATTTTCTACTTTTCCAGATCTATGACCTCTTTAACACCTTACTTATAATATACCAAGAGCATCCTCTATCACACCCATTTCAAACCTTTCTTGTTACTTTTCCATAACTTTATCGCCCTTATAGGATATATCATCTGCTTATTGAGTCGCGTAAGTTGGAGAAGCCAATTTATAAAACGGGCCTGTTTAATGAACCTTGTAAGCTTTTCAATTTCCGGTTGAATATGAGCAGGCTTTCGCCCTTTATATATATTTCACTGAGAAGTCATTTTCTGTGCCGTGTTCCTTCCTATGAAAAGGGAAAAGAAATGGATTCATTTTGCTAACCAGATATTATGGAGAAAACAATCCATAGTGTTACCACTACTGGAAGTACTGGGACACAGGCCTCCTCTGTCTGAGAGGGAGTGCTGGCCGTTATCCACCTTGCGGGCCAAGTGCGGGTTTGTAGATGCCACATGCCTTCGAATTTTTGGTTCTAGGACATGCCGGATTTCCTCACAATGTTTTTTTTTTCCATCACCGTTTTAAGAGTAGTGGTCATGAAATAGATAACATAAAGTAAAGCGCCTGGGAAACCAGGCGATTGTGTTCGAAAGAATACACGACGAAAATAAGTCAAAGCTAAGATATTGTGCTGTAAATTAATTGAAAGTGACCACTGTTTTTATTTTAATACCAGCTGATTACTATACCTTTAGGATTCAGAACTTAGTTGACCGTAACTGGATATCTCAATATATCACGATTTAAACAGAAATATTTCGGTTGGCTCTAAGTTGAGATATCAAATAACGAATAATATTTTGGTTACTGGGTATAAGTTGATATAACAAAATATCAATGTCCGTTCACAAAAACATGTAAATCGTTAATTTGATATGTTGTGTTGGTCAAGTAAAACACGTAAAAATGCGAGATGTCAACTTAATAGATACCATAGTCGATTGCTCCAAAAGTTATGTATATTTTGAGCGGTCAATTTTTTTCATATACATTCCTAATGTGTAGGATGTATTAAGCCAATAAAAAAAAAAGAGTGGCACTCCGGGAGTGCCGACAGAAGTGAAAACTTGAAACAAGTCTATGGTGTGTATTTTGTGAATCGTCTTATAAACAAAACACGCGCGGTACCGGCTGCGGCCATCCATCTTACGAATTTTCGATCAGGTCACGTGTCCTGACGCGAGTTTAACATTTTTTACCCATTACAAAAAAAGTGTACAACGCCGCTAAAGAAGTTTTCACTTCAAAAAACACACAAGTCGAGATGTCAATGTATTCACGCCAGCCTCGGATGTATTCTGTAAAAATGACACCATGAAAGCTTAAGTGAAGTGAGCTTGAAGTAAAACGTCCAGCTTAACATCAGGTGGTATAACAGCTAGCAAATTTCAAGCTCACTTCATCTCAGTTTTCACGATGAGATTTTTCAAGCTCACTTCACCTAAGTTTTCACGCTGACATTTTTACAGATAGAATTGACCGGCTGAAATGCCGAATAGATAGTTTTTCTGTTATTAATTTCGTGTTGACTATTTGTGTCAAACTTAAAGTTATCACCCTTTTTTTTCAGGATGAGAAATCATCAAATGACGCTCCCGCTCTGGGTGGAGCGGAAGGGAGTGTCAGACTCTTACTGACTAAAACCCTTTATGTTCCGGGCCAGCAGTAACCCTTTCGGACAATCCCGCTGACCCGGCAGATAGTTATCACCCTCACCACTGATTGACTGACACAGTTACTGATGGAAAGTTTTTAATTATTTTGTCTCCCCCACGTTTTATCATAACATTAACACATTTGACATTGGCAGAATTGTCGACATCGGCACTATTGCCATAAAGAAAAATAGAATAGAATAGATGCCTTCATATCAGGTTAGTTTATTCAAATGAGTATCTATACGTTTAGTCAAATGCATACATAACTACATACGGGAAGAAAAATAGTTGTTCTATACATTTTACCCGCGTGGGTATTGCACTTTTCTATGAAACGGCAAATTTTTGAAGTGAAAACTTCTTTATTTTTTTTCATTGGGCATTTTTTGAGATGGGAAAAACTATTGAACTCGCGGCACTGTTACCATACCGACACCTCTGTTTTAAGTTTTGGCCATTATAAAGACATCAATGTGCGGTACATTTTCTTTGGGAAGAATGACCTCCAAACATATTTATAAAATTACTATGCTTTTTCAAGTTTTCACTTTTGTCGGCACTCCTGGAGTACCACTGTTTTTTTGTTTTTTTGATAGCAAAAAATTTCTACGCTTGGTGGTCTAGAATCCTGTGCTAGGTACAGTTTCCGCACTGGTTAGGTTTTTTTCCTGTGTATGCTTAAACTCACGCCTTCTGCCCATGGGGGTAGGCAGAAATTACAGAACGTCATCTGCTGCTGCTACGATCCTTGCTTCGTTCACGTTCAGACATCAGAAGGGCAATTCTCGTAATTTTAAGAACGTTGACAGTCTGATCTCAGTCTCAATCTGTCAAATATTGACATTTTTGTTTGTCGCCGAGATGAGGCTACGACTAGATTTTGAATTACGAATTGGCTTTCTGGTCAAACGCAATTATAATCAAAACTTTATCTTAAACGTTCCCGTAATTTATATCACAGAGCAATACCACAAATCCCAGAGAACGTTCCTTGATTAATTCAAAGCTAAAATTGTTTCCTTGTTACCAACAATAATTCGTTTTCACTAATTTATATTGTGTTCTTAATTTCTTAAAGTTTTGTCCAAGAGACGCTGTCGTCGTCCCAATGTTTAATTAATAGGCAAGGTAAAACTTTGAAAATTTATACAGTTTTAATTAATACGTAGGTACTTCTAAATATTTATGAATGTTTATTAATATTTATAGGTGTAAACTTTGAGATTATGATTAGGTTTAGCTCGAGTTGGATTTGAATTACCTAACATTGATATAAATTTATGTTTTGCGGCCATCATCATCTGCCTAGCCTTGTCTCAACTATGCGGGTTGGCTTCCAGTCTAACCGGATGCAGTATTTTACATGGACCCACTGCCTATCTGACCTCCACAACCCAGTTGCTGGGTAATACGATACCCCTTGGCAAGACTGGTTTTCAGAATTTCTGGCTTCTGACTACCAGTAACGACTTTCAAAGATCCGCGAATGACAGCCGGGACCAACTTGTCGAGTTATGTAAAGATGGTCACCCATCCACAGATCAACCGCGGCAAGCGCAGCTTAACCTGATCGATCGTCGTGTGCGGCTGTTATTATTTAGTCACGGGCCCTATTGGTTTTTTTTAAATATATTTCATTAGGTTTTTATGGAAAATTGTCACTCATGAAATGACTCAGGAGTTTCCACGATGAGTCAAAGGTGTGTTTTCTGAAGTTTTGATGACTCGTCACAAAATCGAAAATCGGAGATATTGTATAAAGAAAACATATAGACTTATTTTATAAAATACTTACAATAAATATCCAGATGCAAAATTGATTAGATTTCCATAGAGCATGGCCGAAATGAATTTACCTGAAAAATATAATTTTGTGTAAAACATTGTCGTGCTATTTTCATAAATCATAATTCTATAAGCCCTTGATTTTGTCGTTCGACCAATGAAAAATAACGTTCAATATCAACTAAGGTAGCCACTGAAATACCCAAAGGACTCGTCGGTGAAAAGATTCCTATCAAATTAATTAGCTCCTTGTTTTAACGGAATATTATTCTAATTAGTAAAATTTATGAATGAAGTTTAATAAACTTCGGTTTTATGAATTTCTTTTTAATGGAGTCCCTTTGAAATGGGCACCTGTCATTGCGTTTGAGAGAGGAACGGAGTGGTGTTTATCTCGGTCGTGAATTAACGAGGTGGTCATAATCAGCCTTTAAAGTTCCCACTGCAGTGACACAGGACTCTGTGAGAGGGAGTGGGCCGTAATTCACCACGCGAGCTCAGTGCGGGTTGGTAGATGTCAAATGTCTAAAAACTTTTGGTCCCTGCGGTGCTATTCCGTAAAAATCTCACCGTGAAAACTTAGGTGAAGTGAGCATGGAGTGAGCTGTCAATAGTGTCAATTACTAGCAAAAATAAATTCACTTCACCTAAGTTTTCACGATGAGATTTTTACAGAATCGACTGGCAGCACAGCATAGCATAATTATATGAACGTAACATGATAAAAAGAAATGTTAACGTTGAAAATAGCGAAATCAGTAAAAATAACCGGTCAAGTTCGTATCGGAATCGCGCACCGAGGGTCCCGTACAAATTTGTAGGTATGTAATAGTATATAACTACACGGTTTTCGGATTTTTTCCTTGTGCTACATGAAATTGCTTCTTGTCAAATTTCATGATTCTAGGTCAACGGAAAGTACCCTATAGGTTTTGATTCCCTTACGAGTGTCAAAATATGCGGTATTTAAACGGAACATAGGTATACGCCCGTATCTTTTGATTGCGTTGACTTAGAAGTTTGATTTTTTCACTGCTTCAATGGCGCAATCCCTTGAAGCATTGAGTATTTGATATTAATTTCAACTTGATAACTCCACGCGTTCCTGATAAAAAGGGACAACGAAGTGATCTTTTAAGGGTTCTGTTTTTCCATTTGGGGTACAGAACCCTAAAAAAACTCGTTTAGTCACCTAATTTGCTCATCCAATTTGCGTCACTCAAAGCTTACACATAGTTTTTTCCAAAGGGTCGGAGTCATCTGCGAAAGGGGTGGTGTTGCCAGCTGAGTGGAAGAAAATCGTAGGTACTTATTCACTCTATACGTTATCCTTGGAAAGTAAAAAAATATATAATACAATACACACACAAGACAAATAGAAATTTCAAAGTCTGTCCACAAGAACATACTTATATAATACATACAGACGAATATAGAACCTCCTCCATTTTTGAAGTCGGTGAATAAACTGACGTCTGACTTTATACCGCCGATGTCTACCTGAAACATAGGTATAGATATGAAAGGGAGGTACCGTTGCGAACCTTGGCTATGACAAATAATACTCCATTTTTTATTCCAAACACTTACAATATTAAAAATAACTTCATAATTTTATTTTTGTCCTCGAAAATTACCCACGTATCTCGAAATACCGCTAACGACCCCAAAATTCTACTAAAACTTAAAAAAATGGCAACACTTGACTAGCGATGAGTCAGCTGTATTCCCAAGTAGCATCCCACGGACATGCGTGGGGTGCCGCACGTAAACTTGATGCGTCACTGTTACGTAAATACCTACGCATGTTTTTTAGGTACTACGAGTACTACGCGGAAAGATATCTTTTGTGTAGGGCGAAATATGTTCGGTTTTCCAGATGTGTTTTTGTTTTTTTAAAGAAAATTTGTGAATATGGATTCTTACAAATGCCCCGGGACCCATAATAGGATTTGCCGTGTCGTGGGTTCCAGTCTCTTTCCAAATAAGGCAAACATTTTCAGTTATATAACTGAAGTAATTAATTTGAAACAAAAAAAAAATTGTAATTAAAAACTGTCCATTGTAATAAAAAAGTTAACTAACTAAAATTATTTAAATTTAGAAAGACGGTTTGATGACAAAAGGTTAAGGTGCTTTTGGGTATGAGTGTGTGTGAAGTGTCGGGTGTGTGGGGGTGTCTGTAGTGAAAATGGGAGGGTTGGTGACCGCACGTTATATTTTTTTATTGATATGTCAGATATTAGGACTAGATATTTTGTGCAAAAGGTCTTCTATTTGGTCAGAACTTTACACAGAGGCGAATAAAGAGGAGGTGATACAGAGAGATAGAAAAAGTAATGTAAAATGTGGCCAGTGATGAAGCGTCAAGTGAGGAGTTCCATGAAGAGCAAATTCTGCGACAACGATTATTGGTAAAGGTTCCCGCTAAGTAAAATGGGGAATCCAATCCATAATATGAATTGGCGTTGCTTCACTAAATGATGAGTTACTGATTAAATTATATTTATTTCTTTAAGTAGGTTTTACACGGCAATTATATTTTTTTTACTAACTTAATATGTGGAAGCTTAAATATCGCAAAGTTAAGTCTTCTTGTTAATAGAGTATTTTGCAGTCTAGTGTGAAACTAAAAACGAATAAATAAAAAATAAAAACTATTTGTGTTACGTCATTACGAGGCTTACATGACCTAAAGCGCGGTCACTGTCGGACTGCATAGAAAAGAAAGAGTAGCACGATGATACAACGCTGGTAATTTATTGCAAAATATGAAGTAATTATTTAATTACAAAAAAATCTATTGTTTGGACTAAAAAATTAAAACACTTGTGTTTTAGTATGTTGCTTGTAGAATAATCTGACAAAAAATCAGAATGATTGTATGTATTTTTATTGTAAAAAGAAAGTTTTTAGAGGTATCTTCATGATTTTTTTCTATCGTATCAAATTAGTTGTATTGTGTTTTCAACACACTATCAACCTAGCATATATCCTAAAGAATATCATATATTTTTCTGATTTTGTTTACTGTAGTTGATCATATACTTTTATTGTTTCTAAAACTTGGGTTTTTTGCGTTTAGGTCCTGTAAGCCCCTTAATGCTAAGAACACTAGCGCGTCGTCTTACGGGCGGCGGCGTTCTAATATTCCACATTCTTATTTTGATTATCGTATCGCACCAGCAACTATTACCGGCCTATCCCAAACTTACAAATTGGGGAACAATTCCACTGAAACGTAGGCACGTTAATGATTAAGTTTTCAATATGCACAAACGGACGCAAAACCACGGCCGGCACCGACCGGACAAATTGGTCGCGCGGCAAAGCGGACCACAAATGCCATTGGGAGTTGGCCCTGCGGTATCAGAGGTGGGAGTTACTGAGAGCGGGTTAGGATTAAGGCTCGTACACACAGGCGCGACGCAACACGCGACACAAAGGCACCGCAAGTCGCGCAACGAGCGGTGCCTTTGTGTCGCGCCCGATTCGCGTCGCGCGTCGCGCCTGTTTGCAAGAGCCTTTACGGTCATCTAATGTGTTAAAGTATCAGAGTAAGTTGTTAAGTTGAACCTAGGCAAAGTCGGGCAAACTGTTGATAGGTTTTTCCATTAGGAATTTCTTAGTAACAGCCCGGAGTATGGAAGTTGGCGGTGTGTTTCCTCCGTGTTTCAGGCCTAAGGCCGTGGCTTCTCAACGTGCAGAAATCCTCGTAACAATGAGGTCGCTCCGCGAAGCCTGTGAAGCTCCCAGGAAGCTTCTGTGCTTCTGGGCGGAGCTAGGCTGGCTATGTTAGCCAGAATCCCCACGCACAACGGACCGAATGGGAGTCTAAGTGCGGAAAAGGGAGTCCCATCATCATCATCATACCCCCGTGTCTCGGTAAGCACGTTAAGGCGTTTATCCTGCGTCTAATCGTCGGATTGCCGTCCCATCGGACTATGAGAGTGAGGGAAGAGAGAGTGCACTTTTGTCTGTGCACACATTTGTGCACTATAATATCTCCCGCGTCGAAGGCTAGTCTCTGTTGAGGTTGGCCGCTATGGCCGAAATACGGTCTCGAGGACTATACAGGCAGGATGATTAAAAAAAAAAATCAGCTGTTTCATACAAAAGTTCAATACCTACTTGACCAAAATGTTTGAATCAGCTGATTGTTCTTCGTTTTTTCAGAGTTGGTCCCATAGTGAAAGTTGTTCATATTCATGGGTAAACAGAACACCCTGTAATAATTTGGAACCGGTAAAAAAATCACCTGTATAATTGTTAAGGTGCGCGGCATGTTTTCTAAACAAGAAGAAAGAGCATTGATCATGAAGCTTCAATCAAAAACATGTGTACATAGTAGCTGGACTAGCTGCGTATTGGCGAGGTTTAAGTTCGGATTTTCTTACAATGTTTTCCTCCATATATCTATACATAAAATAAAGCTGAAGGGTTTGTTTATTTTTTTGTTTGTTTGTTTGTATTAACGTGCTAATCTTTGGAACTACCAGTCAGATTTGATTTTTTTTTTTGCGTTTCATAGCGTAATTTTAGAGGAAAGTTATAAGGTTAATTAAAATCACGCTAAGACCAAACGGAGCCGTACACAAAAAAAATTGGCAAATCGCTGAGAAAACGAAGTAATAGCGAAGGAGAGTTTTATAAAATTGTGGCTGTTATTTTAGAACAGGCATTGTGTATCTTACAAAAAAATTAAAGCTTAAAAAGGGCGCGTCCAAGTTAGAAGTGTCCTGGCACTCAAGCAAGACATTATTGCCGAACGCATTTTGATGGAATTAGACAGACAGAAATTCATCTCGAAAATTATGTACTTTAACAGAGCCTAGGCTAGTTCTACTTATTTTGAATCGTCGCTGAAACTGTAACCACACCAACGCCCGTCACTCGGACGTAATATAAGCGGGACAAGTGTAATTCTGATTAAAATTTAAACGTTAACGGTCATGCTTGAACTCGTGACGTCACAGACGTTAATCATAGTCATATGCAGGTCGCCGAGATTGTAGGTGGAAGTAAATTAGCTGGACAGACTCATTAAGGAACCTAATACGGCCTAGCATGTTCTAAACTACTTATGTTGAGGTCGGCTTCCAGTCTAACCAGGTGCAGCTGAATACCAGTATTTTACATGGAGCGACTGCCTATCTGACCTCTACAACCCAGTGACTGAGTAATACGACACCCCTTGGTAACACTGGTTGTCAGATTTTTGGGCTTCTGACTACCCGTAACGCCTTCTAAAGATCTACGAATGATAGCCGGGACCAATACGGAGGGGGATCCCGGGGCGGGCCGCGGGGGGTTAATTGAGCTTCTGGTCAGCTTTTGTTTTCTTTCTGCAAGTTGGCAGAGGGTGACCTTGACAGAATTTCATATGCACAGCAAATGTGTGAGTTTTTGAGGTGCTACATAATTTTTCAAACCAATGTGCGATTTTCTTTCGATTGCTTCGAATCTACGACCTACAATTCGTAAGCCGCCGACGTTGTCCCAAAGCCATCACTCACTTACTACTCAGTTAGGCATAGCAGCTGTACGAATAGAATAGAATACTCTTTATTATGTACACCATATAAATTACAGACATAAAAAAAAAATAATATAAAAAAAATAATAATAAATAAATAAAAACATTATAAAAAAAAAATATATAATAAATAATATATTAATTGTGTCCTTTTGTGATGGGTAGATTTTTGATATTCACCCATGCAACACACATCTAAGTAAGGTTATTATCATCATGTGACCATCTTCATATCATTGTCATTTGGTCTGCTATAAAGCATATTATCCTATGTATCTATCTTAAAGGTAGGTAATCCCATTAGCAGATTTTACCAGGCCCTCATTATTAAACCAATTCATCCAAAATTCATCCATCTTGTTTAAAACGCCGTACAAAACACTCCAAACCACAAAATAATGTTGGCAGAAAAATATGTAATGCATTTTCATTGTGCAAAACAAGTTAGCATTATTAATACTGTTTTCTACTGCCATAAATATGTTTTACAGCCTTTCAGCGATGTGGGGGAAACAGCCATTATTGCCACAATTACGGTGTTGCCAGTTTGGGGTGAGGTAAAAATGTAATATCGCCAATTCTGACCTGACCTGTTGATTTTTGATGGTGTAGCATGACTTACAACGGTTATGAAAGGTAGGTACTAAATATAAAATCATTGAAAAGCCTGTTTATTGCTATAGATGGTTTATAAATTATTAAGACTCAGTTTTTATTTTATTTGTATTTAAAATATTTTATTTACATACCTAAACTTACTTGGGCACCTATAAAAACGTCAAAGCTAGGTACGATTCCTTCCTATGGAGAAACAGGCAAAAAAACTCCATGGTTACTCTTTTTAAAAATAGATGTTCAAAATGTTTTCAAATTACAGTGTTACTAGGAATGGGTTGACAGTGTGGGCCTGTCAACAAGTACACAATATTTACAGTTTGTTACTTGTAAAGGCTCCTGCAAACAGGCGCGACACACGCGAATCGCGCGCGACACTAAGGCACCGCTCGTTGCGCGACTTGCGGTGCCTTTGTGTCGCGTGTCGTGTCGCGCCTGTGTGTACGAGCCCTAATTCGACATAGTAGCTATTCAACTATTCATGGGTTTCAAGATTGTTTTGACCGCATATACATAAATATTATATGTCCCTGCTCCAAACATAATAATGTTCAGGGAATTTCTATTTGAAGCCTTTAGGAAAGTCCTAAAGTCCTAAAAAGTGATAAAGGTGAATGGCATGGTTGGCGCAGTGGTTAAGCGATTAACTGCTGCGCTGCGTGTCGCGGGTTCGATTCCCGCACGGAACAAATATTTGTATGACCTACAAGTAGTTGTTCCGGGTCTGTCTGTTTGTGTATGTGAGTTTAAATGTTTGTAAACGTACCCACAATATAGGAGAAATTAAGAACCCTAAAAAGGTTACTTTACTTTTACATTTGACTTATACCATGAGGTTTTGGTTCAATGACATTATTTCTCAAAACTTGATTATTCTACGTAACGTTATTTTATACTCACCTTGGTAAGTCCTTTCAAGTTTATTAGATAGGCTACCGAAAAGCAAATTTCGAACCCAGAGCGGCGCTTTACTTTGTGTAAATAATTTCATCACCACTGCTCTCAAAACGGTGAAAGAAAATATCCTGAGGAAACCGGCATGTCCTAGAACCATGTGACATCTGCCAATACACACTTGGTCCGCGTGTTGGATTAAGGCTCCTCCAAACAGGCGCGACGCGCGATATAATCGCGCGCGACACAAAGGCACCGCTCGTTGCGCGACTTGCGGTGCCTTTGTGTCGCGCGTGATTTTATCGCGTGTCGCGCCTGTTTGAAGGAGCCTTTACGGCCCACTCCCTATCACCGAGAAGAGGCCTGTGTCCCAGCAGTGGGAACGTTATATGCTGATTATGCTTATGTTACTTGACCATATGCGGCTTGGCAGCAAAACTTAGGTACTCTCTCGTTTGATTACTGCCACAATTATTCTACTTCTTCTTAGCGTATCGATGCCAAATAAGTTTGTTGTGAAAATTCTTCTACTAAGTAGGCATCTAAAGCTGGATCTAGACGTCTGTAATGTGTAATGCAATGTATAATGCGAACAAGGTGGAACAGCATACAAACTCAACGCGAATTCTGTATGTGTTTGACTACGAGAATCTTTGTGTTCCCGCTAAAAACCGACAGCCGATGGATCAGTCACTTATAGGTCCAGGCCCGCAGTGCTCGTGACGACTATACGATTTCTTTATAATAATTTTTATCTTTTGGGTCCCACAACACCGGGGAATTTCGATAGAGTTTCATTAAATTAAAATATTTTTCTTCCAGCCACTTCATGATGAAGTTGTACATCCGACGGTCGCGCCGACATATTCACTACACGTCGTGTCGTTTCTCCGTCTTCGAGCACACTGCGAGTGAGTGCCTTTGTGCTTGTGCAAAAATTGCGTACCGCGAGCTCGTGGTTTGCGGCAGTCTCGCGCCTACGTACTCACTTGATACAGTATCAGATACATTACGTGCTACACTTCTTAGTGAGTACCATGCTTGACATGTAATGCTCGTAGGGATGAATTCGAAGTACATTGTACGGTTGCAGCTGAAAATCAGCGTCACCTTGTGTTGTCATCTGACATTATGCTGAGCTGAGGCCCTTTTGGCATTAAAATCTTTGTTTTCTGACTTTTATTGTTATAAGGTGTATTTTTTGCTGTAATGCCAATAAACGTATTTTCTTTCTTTCTTTACATTACGTTACACAAGTGTGGAGTTGTCTTTAGTAGATACAGGACACAGTTTCAGCATAAAGTACATTGGTACTGTTAAACAAAATGATGCACTGCTGCTCACGACGACGTCCGGCCACGCGCGCTCGATGTGGTCTATAGGAACAGCACACTGGGGAAGAAAATTATCTTAATTCTTATTATTAGTATAAACACATGAAACGAGCTACTATCATATATATAACAATGAATAAATGAATATGAATATGAATATGAATATGAATATCAAAAATCGAACAGCTTAACTTTTTGATGTCCAATGATTGGATATGGGAATAAACTTTGCTTCGCTATAGAATCTTCACTGGACAATTAGGCATATTAAATATCTTTAGTCTTAGGTAATGTATGATGTAGCTCGTAAGTTAATTCTTAGTCCTTTCAACCTCTGTTCACACGTCAGTCGTTCAGTAAAACTTCAACCGAGAACACGATCTTTCATTCGCCAAACCTTCTGAACACTCACACATCAAATACATTACCTGCAAAGTGGTGACCCCGACGTAACAACGATTTGTGAAAGTTAAATTAAATAAACGTAGTGCAACATCATCTAGTAACAAATATTTCTGCCAATGTCACATTTTTACTTCAGCTCGGTGCAAAATGTTTTCTACCATTCTCCATTGAAAAACTGATCACAGATCGTAACATAATGGAATCTGGATCTCAGCACAAAACTGCTTTACACCAATATTGCAATATCAAATTCGAGAATCACATACACAGCATGAGGCTGGGTAGTGTCAGGGGCACAAAGGCCAAGTTTCTCACCCTGTCGTTGACGTCGGCCGACCGCAGTGACGCATTCGTCCTCGGCCTCTCGGCCTGACTGACATTTACCTTTATTTGCACCCCTATTTCTGTTTTCGAATATGGCTAGCAAAAGGTAACAAGGAAAGAGGTAATTGTGATGGCTACTAGTAATAGATGAGATTTATCCCGGCCCGTGGCTAAATAATAACAGCCGCACAGGTCGATCGATCAGGTTAAGCTACGCTTGCCGCGGTTGGTCTGTGGATGGGTGGCCATCTTTACATACCGAGACCCCTCCGTGCCTCGGAAAGCACGTTAAGCCGTTGGTCCCGGCTGTCATTCGTGGATCTTTGACAGTCGTTACGGGTAGTCAGAAGCCTGAAAGTCTGACAACCAGTCTTACTAAATGGTATCGTACTGATACCATTTAGTAAGACTGGTACCGTACTGAATACTCAATAACCCAGTTACTGGGTATTACCCAGTAACTGAGTTATTGAGTATTCAATACGGTGCACCCGTGCAAAGTAAGGGCGGGTCGCTAGTCCAGACGCCAGCACATCAAGCTCCTAAAATTTGTCAAATTTCTTTAATAGATTTTCAACTTTATCGCTAGAGTGTAAGGTTCAAAGGAGATTGGGAAAATTTGACAGTTTCGGGTAGCTTGATGTGCTGGCGTCAGTACATAATAATATAAGTACGCTTTACTTGTGTTTACCAAGTGTAGAAGCGCGCTGTGAATGTGTTTGTAAGCGCAGGCGCTCTCGGTACCGTCCAAGACAATGGCGAGGTCTATAGTATGTATGTATTATGTGCTGACGCTACTCGTATTCACGCTCACATTCACAGCTTTTTGTGCATTTAGTTACCACAAGTAAAGCGCGTGTCGCTTCGTAAGAAAAAATGCTGTACCAGCCTATTGTTATCCCACTCCAGGTCAAAAGCTTCTTATATCGAGAATGCATGAACATTGATCACCACGCTTGCTAAAGACGGGATAGCGATTTAATCGCGGGTAATCCATATAATAATGTTTATGTAATTCTAGAGAATATTGGGAACGCCTACAAATTCTTTGATAGCAAAACGCAAAAGATGTATCGTCCTAATAAAATATAAATAAAATTCCAGGCGCTTCTTAAAAGTTGAAATTAAAGTGAGAATAGCCAAAATAATGTGCTTTTTACCCTTGGCTAAGTATTTAGGCAAAACATAAGCTTGCACTTTCAGACCAAATGTTCCAAGGTGGTCTAAGACCATTAATCGAGCTGGTTAACGCTAACACGATGTTGCCAGCCACAACAGCATATATTAGGTTGGAGTGTTGCCAGCACACCCTTGTTCCGTGGTTGGTTCCGTACAAAATTAATGTGCCAAGATTCTGACGTACTGGCAAAATTAAACGTTAAGTAAATTCATAAGAGTATTTCGACTCTTTCCTTCTCTCCATTTTTTTGACAATAGATTTTTGTTTCAGAAAGCTTTTTAAAATCAAAATGTTTTATTTCACATAATAAACCTACATGGGCACTTATGAAACGTCAAAAGCTAGGTGCACGGTTCCAATTAGTCGTTTCCTGTGGAGGAGAGCCGGCAAGAAACTCCACTGGTACTCTTTTAAACATAATTGCTGCCCCCGATAGGAAAAAAGACGCATCTAACAGTTTTTCCAGATTTGAGTTATGTATATTGCCGAAATCAGAAAAAAAACGCGCATCTGCCTGTATTTTTTATATTTCTCTAACTTCCTCCAGTGCGGTTTTAGCACAACAAAATAGGGCGCTTCTGTTCCTTTTTTACACCCGATTGAAGATGAAAAGACGAATTTATGTGAAACTTAATTAAAAAGTCGCATTTATGTAGATACTTTATAGTTTTTTTTTAGTTCAGTAATATAAAAGGCGCATATTTGTCCCTATTTCTAAAAGGAAGTTAATAAGACGCAAATAGGTATTTGCGACTAACGCGCTAAAAAAAAACTGTTTTTACATTAAGAAAAAAAGACCACATCTGACAACTTGCACCCTATTTACTTCGTAAAATTGTTTTAGCATAGGCGCATTTGCCATAATCGTCTTAATTACTTTACGTTGAATAAAAAATTGTATTTTATTTACAAATAATAAATTAGGCTATGACTTATATGATAACCACGAACCTACTGTACTATTTCTGATATACTACCTTAGATAAAAGGATTATTAAATATTTTATAAACATTTTACCTAAGCCAAGGGCTATCTACATACTTTCTAATTCTTAAGAAAAAAGGCGGAAATACCTATATGCGCCCATTTATGTTAAAATCATTTATTAGATAGATAAACTAAATACTTAGAAAAAAAGTACAGCCAAAAGCGTTTGAAATTTAAAGGACGCATCTAGCCGTTTACGTCTATTCAATTAAGTATGTAATATTTTCCTTAATTTTTTATGCTAAGATGAAACTGTTTTTTCATTATTTTTATTATAATAATTTAATAAATTCATATTATTATTAAACCAGGTTAAAGCCTATTATTAGAGGGTATTATTTTCAACTTTAAGTATGTAAAATATTAATTTACTCGAAGACAGCATACGATTTCCCGTTTTATTCATTAAAACATTTATTTCTCCGTTTTTACTTTTTGTTAGATACGTCTTTTTAACTATCGGGGGCAGATTGGCTTTTACAATGTTTTAAAATTACAATGTTAATAGGTATGGGAAGGCAGTGTAAGCCTGTCAACAAGTACCAGGTACTAAATAAAATACAAAATAGTATACAGTCTACAAGGCCTACAACGTTTTCACATTCACAAAATATAAATGAATCTATATAAAAGATAAAATAAAATAATAAAAATAAAAACCTATTTAAGCCAAATGACATAGAGTTGAAATTGGAATTATAGGTATATAATGTCAAATAATGAGAAGATTATGTCTAAGAAGTAAGTAAAAGCATCGTAATTTGTGAGCTATCATATCATTATCTAAACTATTTTGAAGGATATTGCTAATCCATTGCATCATAATATAAAAACCGGCCAAGAGCGTGTCGGGCCACGCTCAGTGTAGGGTTCCGTAGTTACCCGTCCGTCACAATAAGTGTTCCCACTTATGAGTTTAAAAGTAAAAAATGCTTGCATATACGCTTATACTACAAACTTAGTCCAGAAATTATTTTGTACAACGTTTTTTTTTGTACAAAAACTGTTGTTTCCATCAAGTTCAAAATAATTTTCCTAGAAAGTCCTTATAAAGTTCTACATTTCAGATTTTTTTCATATTTTCTAAACTTATGGTTCAAAAGTTAGAGGGGGGGGGACACATTGTTTTTTACTTTTGGAGCGATTATTTCCGAAATTATTGGCATTATCAAAAAATGATTTTAGTAAACCCCTATTCATTTTTCTAACAATATATCACACGTTAGGGTTGAAATTAAAAAAAAATCACTTCCCACTTTACATAATAGGGGAGCTACCCTAATAAAACATTTTTTCCCAATTTTTATTTTACCACTTTGTCGGCGTGATTGACATACATATTGGTACCAAATTTCAGCTTTCTAGTGCTAACGGTCACAGAGATTAAGCGAGGACGGACAGACGGACAGACAGACATGGCGAAACTATAAGGGTTCCTAGTTGACTACGGAACCCTAAAAATGTGAATGTGTGAGAATGTTAAAATAAAAGCCATTTCTACTCATAATGTGTTACGCAATTACCCCTCTAATCATGTTTCTTTTATTTATTTATTTATTTATTTATTTATTACAAAATCCACAGCTCTTTGAAATTTTATCTTAAACATATATAAGCTAGTCTTACAGCCAATTACGGATTTACAATTTAATAACTATATAATACATGCAGCAGAAACAGAAATAAAAATACAGAATGAGCTACTAGAACCACATAAGCATTGCTAAGTGTACAGTGTGAGTGAGTGTGTAGGAGTGTACATGAGGAGTTGCGAATGGGTGTGTGAGTATGTGATAGTGGGATGTGGTGGGTGATTATCTGTATACTTACCTTCTATACAGGTCGGTTTTATTTAGATTTATTTGTCAATTCGTCACATACTAATGCTATTAATTGTTTCCTGAATACAACTTTTTTGGTATTAAACATATCAAGATGAGAGAATCTTTTGTTAAAATTACTTAGCATCCTACCAATGACTGAATTTTGAGCGTAGTTTGTACCACTGTGTGGTACATCGAATAACTGCGTGTGCCTAGTCCGTCGAGACGGAGCACTCAATCTTATAACCAAGTTATTTAGAACGGTACTGTCAATGTTCCCACTACATATACTGTATAGAAAAAGCATGTCCAGAATCATACGTCTGTTCTCCAGTGGTAGCATATTATGGTGTTTGCATGATAGTAGATAGTCTGTAGATCCGAATCCAGTGCGATAGTTAATATATTTAACAAATTTATATTGAATTGATTCTAACTGCTGTATATAAATCAAGTAGTGCGGATTCCAGATATTACTGCAGTATTCTAAAATACTGCGTATATACGCAAAATAAAGTACCTTGATGCAGTTTATATCAGTAAATAGTTTACATGTACGCATAATAAATCCCAGGTTTTTGTATGCCTTGCCGACGATACAGGACACATGCTCCGAATACAGAAGTTTTGAGTCTAGGACGACACCAAGATCCCTAATAACATTGCAACGCATAACATTGCCACCACTAAGATTATAGTTGTAGTTAATGAGATTTCGCTTCCTAGTAAAGGTTATAGCCTGACATTTGCTTATGTTCACTGTGATTCTGTTGATAATATAGTAATTAGATAATCTATTTAAGTCGTTTTGTAGCTTCTCACAGTCATACCTATTTCTTATAGTCATAAAAATCTTGGTGTCGTCAGCATACATCAAGAACCTTGCATCAAGAACATGCGCTCCTATATCGTATAGGTAGGCAGAGTATAAAAGAGGTGCCAAAATTGAGCCTTGTGGCACACCAGATGGTATGGTTACGCAGTTAGACCTTGCTCCGCCCAATGTAACAATTTGAGACCGATTCCTGAGGTATGACTCGAACCATCTGAGCAAGTTACCGCGTATTCCAAGCTCTTGCAGCTTACGCAGAAGGATGTCGTGATCCACGCGGTCGAAAGCTTTTTCGAAGTCCGTGTAGATCACGTCAACCTGCCCACCACCATCCATATCGCGAACTACATTTTCAAGGAATATTGCTAAGTTGGTATTAGTAGACCGTCCTTTAATAAACCCGTGCTGTTGTTGCGGAATTAATTGAGATATGGTAGGATAAATAAAGTTGTGTACTATTTTTTCCATTACTTTTCCCATAACATTCAGAATTGATATGGGACGATAATTTTCTATGGAGTTTTTGCAACCTTTTTTATGAATGGGCACAATGTGCGCAGTTTTCCAAATAGTTGGACAGTATCCCTCATGAAAACATCTATTGAAAATATGTGTGATTGGTAAACAGAGTGATTTGGCACATTTAACGAAGAAGAGAGGGGGTATAGTGTCACTTCCTGGGCCCTTTGACGTATCCAGATTCTCTAGGAGTTTCAGGATCCTCGCACTGTCAATGGTCAGGCTGTGCATTGTGTCGCCGTATGTTTCACACTCAATCGAGAAAGGAGTGTAAGTCCCGAGCCTGCTGCTAAAGTTTTTATAGAAAAAGTCATTAAATGCGTTACAAATTTCAGCCTCACTAGTCAATTGAGTATTATCGTACGTCATGTATTTAGGATAACCACTTTTATTATTTTTTCTAGCTTTAACATACGCCCAAAAATCGTCCCCGTATTTGGAAAATTAAATAACTTCGTTTTTGGCGATTTTGTCTTTTCCCTATTTTTAAATAATCCAAAACATGACGCATGTTTGAGTCTTACAGGAATTTACTTATCTTATTCCGTTCCAAAAATATAGCCATTTTTGTCGTTCAGATGGAATAATGCATATCTTCAAACTAATTCTAATTTTTTGAAGGAAAAATAAACAACTCAATAAATAAATCAATAACTGTGGTCAATGATTAGTTAAATTTTTAATAAATTAAATAAAATAAGTTGTTGATTTTTTCTTCAATTTACAAATTCTTTATAAAACTAACAAAGTTCTAGGAAAACTAAATAACTCTACTTAATTAATTTTGCTACTCAGAATTCTGTCAAAACGTACATTACTTTATAAACACTTGATGTTATCTATTTCTTCTACAACTAGATAATTATTAATTACAAGATGATAGGCAAATAAAATCAAATAGATTAAGTTATTTATAATTGCCACTCGAAATATTGTAGTGTCTATTCAATGAATCGGAACAAGGAAGTGCGCGGGGGGAAGCGCGGGGGTCAGCGCGTGTGACTGATGCATCGCTCGCGTCACAAGCATTTTAGTGTAATGCGTAACCTTCAATTGCGTTGACGTCAGTGACCAGAATGAGAGTTTTACACTATAATGAATTCGCGGGGTAGATTTATGGTTAAAATGTGCCAAGAAGAAGATAATTCATCTGAGGTACATACCTCAGTAGCTACATAGCTACTTTACATACATTCGGTAATGTAAACCGAATGCATTTGGTTTTTTTTTTATTAAGTACTAAATTATTTACCGTAAACCAGTCTTGGACCTGAAGAATAGAGTTATTCACGACGTCAAGATTTTGTGACCGTCGGTCTATTTTAAAGATCAATGATGTGTCATCTGCAAATAACACCATCTTCGGTTGATTTTGAAGTAATTGGGGTAAATCATTAATGTAAGCTAAAAAGAGGAATGGACCCAATATCGAACCCTGAGGAACGCCCATTGTCATTTCAGACCCCAATGAGTTTACGCCGTTTACTTAAACTTTAACCTTTCTATCTTTCAGGTATGATCTTAGCAAATCAAGTGCTGTTTTTCTAATTCCACAGTGCTCCAGTTTCATCAGAAGTGTCTCATGGTTTACACAATCGAACGCCTTAGAGAGGTCGCAAAAGATTCTAATGGCATCTTGTGCTTCTTCCCAGGCGTTAAAAATGTTCTTTATAAAGGTAACACCGGCGTTAGTAGTGCAACGCCCTTTAGTGAAACCGTACTGGTGTTCATGAAAGATGGAATTTTTATTAAAGTGACGTAACATTTGATTGAGCATCAACTTTTCAAACACTTTACTGAGAACTGGCAGAATTGACACAGGTCTATAATTGTTGGGTTCTTTACTATCACCGGATTTGAACAAAGGTAGGTACTACTTTACTATGTTTCATAAGATCCGGAAAGACTCCTTGGTCAACAATGGTGTTAAATATGAAAGCTAAATAGGGCGCAATGGTTTCGATGAAAGATCTACATACTTTTACAGACATTCCCCAGAGATCTTCTGTTGATTTAATGTTAAGATCTTTAAAAACTTTTATGACAGCCTGGGGGTTTGTATGCTGAAACCTAAACTCCAAAGGGCATGCCTTTACATTCTTTTTAAGTAAGGCAGCAGAGAGCGTGGGGGATGAAATTAAAGCTTCAGTAGTTTTAAGGGGAATATTAGCAAAAAAGTTTTCAAATTCCTGAGCTATTTCTACATCTGAGTTGATGGGACCATGTGCAGTCTCTAAATTAAATTCAGTATTACGCTGTTTTTTTCCTACCTGTTTCATTATTTATTATTTGCCAGGTAGTTTTTATTTTATCATCAGCTGATTTTATTTTATTGCTAATATAAAGTGCCTTAGCTATTTGGCACACACTTTTAAAAGTTTTTGAATATTTTGCAACATACTGATGAAAGTTTGTATTATTCATATGTTGCTTTAAGCCATAGAGTTCAAAAAGATTTTCCCTGCTTTTACGATTACCTGGAGTTGCCCAGTCACTAAATAAAAACTTTGTGTAAATACTTTTAGTTTTCAGTGGAAAAGTTTCATTAAACTGCGCATTTAGTATTGAAAAGAACTCGGCGTAGAACTCATTTGGGTCACCTATATTATTAAAATTCTGATCACATAATTTACTGGCCAAAGAATTATTTAATTTCTCTACCTTTTTACATGTTATTGTCCTAAACCTTATTTGAGTTTTTTGTAAAGGCATGTAGGAGCCAAATGTTATTGTTTGTCCACTGTGATCACATGGCAACTTATTTACAATTCCTTTGTGTAAGTAATCACAATTACAAAAAACATTATCAATACAAGTGGCAGAAGAAGCTGTCACTCGGGTTGGTTCAATAAAAAACATTTGACAAATCAAATGACCTAAAAAGACTTAACAATCTGACAGTATTCGAGTTATTTTCCAATAAATTAATATTAAAATCTCCACATACGATTATCGACTTACTACTTGTACTAAGTTTCTTTAACACATCTTCCATTACAGAATCAAACACAGTTAGATTCTGGTAACTTGGAGGTCTGTATACGCATACTATAACATGCTTATCAAGCTCAACACAGGACAATTCAATGGTGTGTTCAACAGACAGCCCAATTATGTCTTTTCGTTCTTTAGATTTAATAGAATGTTTAAGTAGTATTAATGACCCGCCATGTATCATACGTTTCCGGCTGAAATGGCTAACTACACAATAATTTTCATAATTAATTGACATTACTTGATGATCTTTCAACCAATGCTCTGTTAAACAAATGACATCAAACTTGGTGTTTTCCAAAAACAATTCTAATTCCAGTAATTTGGAAGCGCAACCTTGGATATTTTGATTAAATAATTTTAAATTATGTTGCACTCCCTTTGATTTTTTAGTATTATTAATTATATTGCCAGAAGATACCTTTTTATTATTCTGTAATAATAATTGGTTATTTAAAGGGGTAACTTCTGTTGTCTCCCCGACTAGTTTAAAAAGTTATCCGGAGTGACCTCCACAACTACAACTGGAGAGTTTAGATTGCCCGAATAAGTTCCAGCAGAAGGAGAATACCCTATCTGACTGGTAGTGGTCTCCAAAGATGATGGTATTATAGGTGGATCCTCCTTTGTACATGACGATTCATAATTAATCACTATGTTGTTAGTATAACTAGGCAACACAGACTCGTCACTAATACTAGAATTCGTTATATTAGCTATAACCTCGTTAATATTATATGCTATCAACATAGCAATCAGATGTCTACAATCTACATATCAAAGTAATAAACGTTCAACTTTTACATTTAAACATATTTCAAGTTTGATAAATTCAATAACTGCATTTATTTCACCTTCTTTTACTCTACCAGATGGATCTAGGTTGTAGGAAAACTAAATAAATAGCCGAAATAAATAACTAATTGCAGTTACGTTACAAAAAGCAGTTGTGGCAAAATTAAACAACTTGGTTTTATATATTTTATTTAGTTATTGTTGAAGATAGAGTCCAGTTTGTTTAAGCATAATGTTAAAGATAATCAGGTCCACAAAATATAAAATTACCTACAGTAAAATTGTCTCAATTTTTTTAACAAATGAACATTAATTGAAAAAAAAACACTAAATCGCGTTTATCTCAAAACTAGAAAATCGGAGTTATTTAGTTTTCCAACTACGGGGACGAAATATTTAGGTGAAGTTTTTATGTTCTCTTGTGATCGGCATAAATAATTCTGATGACACTCCACTTGCATCTTTTTTTGTCGATCCCTTAATAAGGAAAAAGTAGCGTAATCATGGGGGTTTTTATATTTTTTCCATTGCTTGTGCGTTTTAGACTTTTCCTTAATAACATTAATCAATGCTCGACTATACCATACAGGGTAGCTATAGGTACCTCCAATGGTGACTTTTGGAACATATTTATCAATTAATGTATTAATCACAGAATAGAACATTTCTACTACACGCTCAAGTTGTTTATCATTACTGCAGACTAATCCCCAATCACACTTAATTAATTCGTTGTTAATGGCCTCATAGTTTCCCCTCTTATAAACATGTTTTTGAAATAGCTTTAGTTTCAAGGGAGGAATTAGAATATCTGTAGCGTTAATAATAATTGCAGGGTGAAACGCGTCTACCGGTACCAGTGGATAGTTCGATTCCATAATAGTATTAGGAAAATTGGCAAAAATTAAATCCAGAGTATGATTATGAGAGTTGGTAAAAAAGTTAGATTGATTCAAACCGCAGAACAGCATTGTATTAATAAGGTGATACGCGGAGTTTTGCACTTCAACGGCGCCCCTCTTCAGCACTACAGGCTGTCTACTTGTCCAGTCAATACAAGGTAAGTTGAAATCGCCCGATATGAGAAAATAATCGTTAGGGTTCTGATCAATTACCTCAGTCACCAGTCGCGTTAATAATTGAATACGTTCCGGTATTGCACGGTCTGGCGGTAGGTAAACAGTCGCGATGTGCAGATTACGCTTTACGGCGAGCGATCGTGAGGGAATAGTTACCCAAATGCACTCAAGGTCAGGTCGGCCCCACTCGAGCCGTACGCGCGCTTGCAGACGTGAAGCACAAGCAATCATTACCCCGCCGCCTAGTGAGCCGCGATCGCGTCTAAATAAATCATAACCATCATTACTTAGTTCCGAGTCTAAAATGCCGTCATGTAGCCAAGTCTCGGTAAACATTAAGATGTCACTATTTGATGACAGTATGTTCTCATAAAAAGTATTAGTTTTAGTGCGCAAACCCCGCACGTTTTGATAGAAAAATTGTTTGTAATCAGTATTAAACTTGGCCATCGGTAATTAGTAGTTGCCGTGATGATTCATAAAATAAGATAGTGACACCTGCGTCCGAGTCAGCGACACGACTGCGCACACTGTGATAATTATGTATACCAAATAATAAAAAATAGGGTCTCCAAATAAAAACAAAAGTATAGTTTGAGTAAAGGTAGTGTATGTTGAATGGATGTATGTATGTTATGTATGTGTTGTGTTGTGTGAAGAGTAAATGTGTTATTATTAATGAATCACTTTGTTGTGGGTAATGTTTTGTGAAGTTGTTAATTATTATGCTATAGAAATGGGTTGTACAAAAGTGGGTATTTTTGCAATGGTGATAATAATAATAGAATTTCAAAGTGGTGTCTAGCATAGATAAAACAGAACTTGATAAACTAGTACTGGTACAAAATAGAAAGAGATAACAAGATGAGATAACAATATATATCACTAAGTAATGTTTTTTAGGTCTTCCTCTGATAGCACAAGGATATGCTGAGACCCGTCTACCCTTCTTAAATAGATTCGACAGTTTTTTGTCCATATATATTTATAGTTAAGTTCATTGGCTTTGAGCTTGCATTGTTTTAATAAATTTTTATTGTATTTGGTGAGGTGTTCATTGACGTATACCTTGGATTTTTGTGCTGTTACTGTCTGAAGACCCAGGTCATGCAGATTGATTCCTCGCAGTTTCCGTGCTCCAGCCACTATCGCATCCTTAGTGCTGCGTTGTTTGAGTCTAACGACTATGTTCCTTGGTAGATTGGAGTTGTTATGCTGCTGTGTTTGGACTCGGTGGGCGAATTCGATGTCTTCACGTTTAGTAGGAACTCCAACATGCTCAGCGATCTTCAACACTATATCCACGGTTTGCTCTTCCTCATTTTCGGGTAACCCGGAGATCTCAATGTTCTGAAGGCGTACCCATTGATCCTGACGCACCTGTTCAATCTCCAGCCGACGAAGACGTGTCTCGACGTTGTGTACGTTGTTACGAAGTGCCTGGTTTTCTTCCCGTAATGCTTTTAATTCAGCATTATTGGATGCCATTTGTTTCACAACGTCATCATACTGGGCGCTAATAAACTTAACCGATTTATCGAGTTCAGCCATTTGTGCTTGCATTTTATGAAACTCCGGTGTTAACATATCGCGAATGATAATGGGTAGCTCCAAGCGTATAGCGTCAAGTACCTCCGTCGACCCTGCAGGGGGACTGCACAGAGGCGGGCCTGACGATGTAGTCGCCTTTCTTATAGTCACATTTTGGGTTTGACTACATTCTGTTACTTGCGGCTCAATAGTTTTAGCTGGTGTTTCCTTAGGCTGCCCTTTGTTGCATTTGGAGCATTTCCAGGACTTAATGGTAGTCGCAGGAGCATCAGCTGTTAAGTTAGCACACAGCAGATGATAGTGGTTACCACAGAGTTTCTTTGAGCACGTTACCTTATCTGCCGCTGATATCGAGGTTTTACATTCCGTACATTTGTTCATTTTGTCCGAGTTGAAGAAAGGGCAACAATAATTATGAACAATTTGATAGCGATGGTAGGTAGGTTGAAAATAATTCTTCGCTGAGAGGATAAGTAAATGGTACGAGTGTCCACGATGCTTCCCGAACTCCGCGTTGTTGTTAATCGTTGCCACGACAAGGAAGAAAAATATGTGTCCGTTTCTTTTACTCGCGGGGGTGAGGGGTCACACACTGCACTTAATTGCTAGACATGCCTGCGTTCGACAGACACTGTAATTTGAAACTTATGCACTCACGTGTAATGACAATAATTGAGATTACGGAGATGCGTAAACTATGAGCGGAATTGACAACACGTCTGTATTCTGAGCAATACCAATGCTGAATGAAATTCAATTCTTCTAACGACTACTAAGAATTCAGTTCAAAAAGTAGGTAATACAGATTTTTCCAATCTATTTCCACAATAGAAGTGAACATTTTGAACTCACTGCATATTGCTATATTCTAGGTAAATGGGTATGTAACGTGACCCTTGAAAATGACAGCCTTGAGACTATGTAAGCAATTTCCGACGTGTGAGGCTTCGCTAAGAATAGGGTAGGTACGAGTAGGTTCAGGGATTCTGGTGAGATGTGGTTTAGGTATCTCGAATGCCTACAGCGTTATGCTAGTGACTTTTTTCGGTTGTTTTTTTCGTACTCGTTTCACGGCTAATATACATACTGATTTTGATGCTCGTCAAAGTGGCTTGGAGACTGAAAAAAAGTACTTTCCATTTAGAAAAAAAAAAACACATACCTGCTTACAAAAAAACCTCGAATTTTTTGACATTGATTGTCATTGAGGTGAGATTGAGAATATTTTTTTGAACGTTGTAGCGGTATCTACAACGCCACATGCGAACAATTCGTCATACTGACGTCACGCCAAATCCTGCATCTCGCAAGCAGAGTTTACCGCGCAACTAGCATAGATACAACGGCCCGACATGAATCATCAGGCAGTTGCTCTCCAGACACTACACCTGTATAGGGACGATCCTCCGACCGGAGGATCCTCCCTTTTCTATAGAGTATGAGTGAACTTTACAGCCTGTTCCTCATATCTCTATAACGTGTTTATTAAATACAGGAATCGGTCTATCTTAACCAAGGATGCAAACAACCCTCGCTCTGCAGGGTTTAAAGCACAAAACTTAACTAACTATCAAGCAACAAGGTCCACGCGGATGTCTCATTAAATGTGTCGCTGGCAGCTTTAATGAAACACGTTATCCCTGGGTGTAAATATTAACAAAATGGTGTTCGTCAAACTATGTAGT
Organism: Luperina testacea; assembly: GCA_927399505.1. Lineage (NCBI taxonomy): Eukaryota > Metazoa > Arthropoda > Insecta > Lepidoptera > Noctuidae > Luperina > Luperina testacea. The sequence continues at coordinate 13,092,231 of OV656766.1, read as the reverse complement.
AGGTAGGGCTGTCACTAACAGAGGCAATTATTCCCGTAATTTTAAGAAAGTTCACAATCTGATCTCAGTCTCAATCTGTCAAAAAGACTTCTAATTTCCCCACAAGTTTTAACCACTTAAGTTTTTACGTTTGCTAAACAACATACGCCGAAAATGTGCCTATTTTTTTTTGTGAAGGACGTCTGTTGCTCATTTCTTTTCCGAAAACCGTTAAATAGAACCAATTAGTAATTTCACTAACATGATTTTTAACCGCGGAGTCAGTCAAGAATCAAGCTTTAAAGCAACGATAGCTGCGGAGTGGTGACTTGGTGAGCGAGAGATCGTAACCCCAGTACCCCACATCCTTCCCATCATCGTCATCATCATGATTTCAGGCGAATAAAGTCCACTAGTGGGCATAGGCCTCCCCCAAGCATCGTCACTTCGTCCGGTTCTGTGCTTCTCGCATCCAGCGAATTCCTGATGCCTTCACAAGGTCATGAGCCTACCTTTTGGGATGCCTTCCAACGCTACGTCTACTCTTGCAGTCCACAGAGCCAGCAATATTTTCCTTTTCTTTATTTATATTAAAAACTGGTTTCTAGCCTGCCCGCGCTATTACCTACATCGTTTTCGCTCATCGTTCGTGACTTTTTTGTTTATGCTCGATTCCTAAGGGTCCTAGGATGATGTTAAAAACCTATAGCCTATAGGCCTTCCTCAAAAATTGGGCTATCAAATGCAAAAATAATTTTTCTAATCCGACCGGTAGTTTCAAAGATAGCGCGTTCATACAAACAAACACTTAAGCAGTGCGATTCTGTAAGACCTCATTCCAAACTTCGCATCTGAATCCGCTGTGAGTTGCTTGATTGGCATTCTAAAAACTCGGTTGACAATTCGAATTTACACTAGCGCTACACTTGCGAGCGTGTGAGCGAGTTGAACTAAATTGAACGTGAGATTTTGACAAGTAAAGTATGAGATGACGTAAGAATTGGTATTCTTACAGGTAATTCCGCCATCACTTCGAAACTCACTTCGCATTCGAACCCGATTCAAAGTGTCAAATAATAAGTATCTATTTTACGAGTGAAAATACAACAAATCCTATATAAATAGTGTTAAAATAATATTTTTATGTCAGTGTTAAAAATTAGTACAATAACTACATAATTTGTGGTTAAAAACTACTTTTTGGGCGTTTGTATGTAGTGAATACAGCGATAACGATAGCAAGAATGTTTTTTTTTAATCTTTATTAGATTAGAAGAGGCTCATGCTTTGGATAAACTAGAAAAGCGTCGACAATCTAACCAAATTCGAAGTTCATTTTTATTAACCCGAGATGACGACTATGTGAGCGTATATAGATTGTCAAAGGAACTAATTGACCAATTGGAATATGAGTTACAGCCTCTGATAAAGCCCACAAAACGTCGAGGCAAAGGACTTTCAACTCGTGTAAAAGTAAGTGCTTCATTTTACTAAGTATAAAGTTACTTTTGTAAGTATTTATACAGTTTATAGCTGATAGATTTGTAAACAAGCACACCAACATACTTTATTGCTTCTCATGTAAACACTTCATAGGAATATTCAATATTCTTCATATAATACAAGTAAGAGTGAACAGGCTTCTTCTGGGTAAGCTCACTCCATCATAGACTTTGTCTGTGTCATCTGTCATCTCTGACCTAGATTACAGTCAACAGCAAACCCATTAAAAAAAAATCCCTTAGGTTGTTGCCCTGCTAGCTATGTTTTCATGTTAGTATAAGGACCCTATATAATTATTTGATACTTATTCATTTTTTCAGGTGATTCAGGATATGCTCAGCGCGCCTACCTTATGACGCCAATTAGTGGTGCTGAAGATAATTCCCCAGAAGCTTTCTACAATGACTGTCACTTAACTGCTCGCAATTCAGTCAAACCAAATCCAAACTAATCACCAATGTACTTTCAATAAAACCACTCTAGTATCTGTTTAAAATAGTTTTATTTATTATATATTATATTAACTTACATGACTACACTCTATCTCTATTCTTAGCCGCTGCGAATGCTTGCAGCCCTTTCCCCACTACAGCTACAGCTTCAGCTAAAATCCTCTCTTTCCGCACTCCTCTCCAGAAAGGACTGCGGGATTTGTGCATAAAGTCATTGTATCTCCAGCTGCTGTTCTTCCACCCTCAGAAATCTGTACTAGTCGGGTGGAACTGCGGCGTGAAGGAGGGGTGGGTGTGTGTGAAAGTGTTATCGGTGGAGGGGACAGGCTACGATGATTTGACTGATTAGATGATATGAGGATTTGGAGGAGTGTGTTCTTACTGGATATTCTGAAACAACAGAAACAATCCTAAAATGGAAACCCACTTATTAAATACATATTGATAATTCCAAGGAAAGTTGCTAAAGTGAAAGTAGATGTTATTAAATAATAATCAACAAAAATAAGAAACTAAAGTAGCTAAGTTGCTATCTCCCAAAACTATAGCTCACAGTCACTCTGACACATACCTGCAAAATGCTTGGGCTTGTTCCAACAGTTGCGCTGGATGAGGAAGCAAACAGTGTTCTTGAAATTGCAGGATCAGGTAGTCTGTAATTGTGTTCTTGACTATCCTCAATCAGTTTGGAACCCTAAAAAGTAAATTGGATAAAATGTTACTCCATATACTACACTAATGTTACTCGTATTTTCTTTCTTTTCTTTCTTTCTTTTCTATATCTTCCTTATGGAATAAAATTAGACAAAAATATTTAGACTGAAAATAGTACCCTAAAACTAAATTAGTATTTGAATTATATTAGTAATTAATTTTAATATAGATAGGTACTACATTTAGATCTAATAGAATAGAATCTAGACACATCAGATTTATAATAGTGGGTATGTACCTAGTAGTTAGTAGAATAATATTAACTTACATAAATCACAATAACTGGTGGTTCCTCTGTAGGTGCCTGACTCTTGTTGTGTACATGAATCTATAATGGATAAATGCTAGATAAGAGTATATCATTAATTAATCACATACAATTATGAATTAAATTTAAATATCATACATAGTCAGTATCAGCATCTTGTATTGGTTGCGCTTCATGTGATGGAGATAGAGTATCATTTTCCTGAAACAGGTAATAAATAAATAAATGATAAATGATTTTATTTTGTAAGTAGGTTTGTACAAACACTTTTACACGTCAATAATAATAAAATTTGCCAAATAATTCAAATAAAAATACACTTTACATTATTATATGTATATTTTAAACAGATAGATTTCCCAATTCTTGGACAATACCAGCCAGACAGGATTGATGCAAAAAAGCTAGTACCTATTTTAGCATTTCTAGATTTCTTACCGGAAACCACCAGTCCTACCAAGACCACCAGTCAGACCAATACTACAACCAGACATTATAATTAAAGAAATTATAAAAAAATGCTGTTATGCACAATGTATTTTTCAAACTATATTTAAGAAACTCCATTTTCTTATTATTAATAGTCATTGATTGAGTAAAATTAATAATAAGATAATGAAACCAAGGAACACACTTAACAACTTAACTGTCCGTAAAGTAGACACAATAGTTAAACAATCAGCATGAATCATATATGACTCATGGGACAGGTAAACTGTTAAGACCAAGATTCGTCGCACATTTTTAGTGGTTTGCTTTGAGGAATGATAGGTGGTTCTGACAAGTAGTAAAAAAAGTGACGCTCACCTTGGTCGACTGTTCGAAATTTTTGATACTATTTAGGTGCACAGCTAGTTCCTCCCACTGGCGTCGACTTCGCTCTCTGGCATTTTGAGTTCTCAAGAAACCCTTCGCCATACTGAGTTTCTTTTCCATAAACACTACCAGAACCAGAGTTTCAACCTGAGCCGACGATGGATGAGAGGAACGTGGCTCATTTGGACTGGAATATTATTGTTGGATTATAAAACAAAATAAATACTATTTTAATTAATATCATTTTTAAACTTTACAACCACAAATATAAACTTACTTCATGATTATTTCACTATTGTTTTCGGCACTGAACGATCAAATCAAACACAAAAACAAAACAAAGCAGCGCACACGCACTACCAAAATATTGTCCCGGTTGACATTTTTTTTTTTTCGAAAGGGATGCATAGATTATATTCATGGCACAAATTCAGAGTTTTCTGTTTTTTTGCATATTAGCTGCCTCAAATAAGCAAAATAAAAAAATGAAACAATAAATTTTAATTTAAACATCATATTAGCTGAAATTCTGTGCCAAAAACTCAACAATTGTGTCAAAAAACGAGAATCGATAAAACTCGACTAACATTTTGTTGAGTGTGGCAGTCACTAGTACAATATTGGTCGCTTCGGAGCTCACTTCACTTCGCAAGTGACTGGGTAATGCTTACAGAATGCAAAATCAAGGTCATTTTGAACCTTATGCGAAGTGAGAGTGGCTAGCGAAGTGAGATGCGAGTTGTCTCTTGAATTTTACAGAATCGACATGCTGCTCATATTAGCTCTTATTATATAGATTAAAATGAACGTGTCAACCCTAGTACAAGGTGGCTTCCGTGATACACCTTAACTTTGCAAATGTGAATGAGTTCCGTCGCAGATAAACTAGTCTGTTGCTAGTTTGTTTTGACTGGCTGCGGGCGAAACCAGAGGGTTAACTAGTAATTTAAACTGTACGGCGACGTGTGAAGAAGATTGTTGTTTGTAACCCGTTTTAAAGCGGTATCAGGTTACTAAGTTTTTTTTTTTAAAAATTCGCAGATATAAGGTACAAAGGCGGAGTTAATGCCTATGACACGTATGCACTGACAGGTGACTTGCTTAGCGCCTAGAGTTTAGTGACATAACATCGAAGAAGGCGCCAAGCTCACAGTGCGGCTGGTGGCGGAATTTCTAGAGCGTTCGTTTGACTTCGCTACTCGCGAGGTGACTCAGTAGGCTCTAGGCGCTAAGCAAACCACCTGCCAGTGCGAACGTAGCCTTAGGCATTCTCTATCAGTCAACCGACGGTGGTGAAGAGATTAGATGGCCGGTGCTTTGGTTATACTAAGACACCAGGGTGAAAATAAAACGTGAGAAAAACTGTAATATCCCACCAAAAATTTTTTGTTGTGTTTTATTACTAACATAGTTTGTAAGTATAATATTGTTACTAACACTATGAGTCTTGTTGCTCGAAATAAATGATTATTATTATTATTAAAAAAAATATTTCATGTAAAATGTTGCCAAGACGACCACATAAGGTTTGCCCTGTGAAAAGATATCAGATCTCATGTAGAGCCAAGCTTCTGAATCTACACGGCCTTTTTTTTTTTTTTTTTTTTTTTTGTCGCTGAGAAATGACGTTACGCATCTCCGCTCGTCGGGGGACGACACGGAGTATGTGGGACTCCCTGCCAAGGTGGCAGTATACCCACTAAAACTCAGCGGTGTTCCCTCGTCGCCTTGATGGAGGGGTCATGGGAATCCGGCTCAGCCTTTGCGTCCACAACCCCCCCGGCGCATGCCCGCCTAACTGGCGAGCCCCGCATGTCCCCCCGGCCGGGGGGCTACGGGAATGGCCGGGAACACCTGGCCATTCCCGTCCGGCACTGGTGGAAGCCTGTGCAATACAGGCGAGGGTGCCCCCGCACCCGTCGCCTGCTGGCTTCCACCTGGGAGGAGTCGGAGGTGACTGTCATACTGACGTCGTCTTCGACCCCTCCTCCGCCTTCGGAGCGGCGCCGCGAGAGGGTCTTCCTCCCGCGCGCGCTCCGCCGCCTCCTTCTGGGACATGACGTGTTCGCAGAAGGAGGCGACTGCCGCCCAGGACCCCTCGTCCCTCAGCATGGCGTTGACCAGGCCGGGGAGCGAGAGGTCCGTTCCGATCGCCGCGGTGAGACTGCGGCGCGGCTCGGACCACGACGGGCACACCTCAAGAGTGTGCTGCGCCGTGTCCTCCGCCGCGCCACAGCCGTGACACGACGGCGTCTCCTCCCGCCCGATACGGTGCAGGTACGATCCAAAGCAACCGTGCCCGGACAGCACCTGCACCAGACGGAAGGAGAGGAACCCGTGCGACCGCTCGAGCCAGTCTCGCAGGACCGGCCCAATTGCGTCTAGGGTTCGGCGGCCGAAGGCTGCGGCGGCGAGGTCCCGCGTCCAGTGGACGACTATGGCGTCCTTCGCCTCCCGCCGGACGGCCTCCCGCTCTTCGGGGGCGGGGCGTTCTCCTCTCGCCCTCCGCCCCGCCGTCCATTCATACACTCTGGCGAGCACCCACGCCTCGAGTTCCCAAGGCGGGGTGCCGGCCAGAGCGCATGCCGCCGAGAAGGCGACCGTGCGGTAGGCCCTCGCCACCCGCTGGGCTATGGCCCTTTGGGGGGCCCGCAATGCGGCGGCGTTCTCCCTCCTGTGGAGGGAGTCCTCCCAGATAGGGGCCCCGTAAAGGGCCATACTCCTCAAGATGCCGGCGTAGAGCTGCCGGCATCGCGCGCTGGGCCCCCCAAGTTGGGGAGCAGCCACGAGAGGGCGCCCGCAGTCTTCAGCAGGCGCGTCGACAGCCCGCTAAAGTGCGGGCCGAAGCGCCACCTGCTGTCGAGTACAAGGCCCAGATATTTCATCTGGGCCTTCACCTCGATTCGGACGCCCTCCACGAAGATGTGGGCGTCTGGTGGTTGGCGCTGCCGAGGCCTGTGGAAGAACACTGCCTCGGTCTTGTGCAGCGCCACCGTCAATCCTAGGCGGCGGATCCTCCCTGCGACCAAGGATCCGCCTGCCGAGGCCAAGTTGGCCGCTTCCCTGAAACTCTCCCCCCGGGCGGTGAGGAGAGTGTCATCGGCGTAGCAGATGACACTCGTGCCTCGGAGGAGAGTTCCCCGCAAGAGCCAGTCGTAGCCAACGTTCCAGAGGAGAGGTCCCACTACCGACCCCTGTGGAACGCCGGACTCGACTGCGTACCGCCGGACTTGGCCAGCCCTGTTCACGAGGACGATCGCCCGATCCTCCAGGTAGCTGGCCAGTAGACGCCGCATGTATAAAGGCACCCCGTGGAATCGGAGTGCCTCTAGGATGGTGCTGTGGGGAACAGAGTTGAAGGCGTTGGCTATGTCGAATGACACCGCCAACAATCCGTCCCCCGCCTCCATCGCCTCCTTCACCTGGCCCTTAAGGCGGGCCAGCGCGTCCACTGTGGAACGCTCAGCCCGAAAACCGAACTGAGCGTCCGACAAGTACGGCCCCACATTCCGCAGGTGGCTCTTTAGGCGGCCAGCGATTATCCCCTCGAACATTTTGCCGACCTCATCGAGCAGGACGATGGGTCGGTATGCCGAGGGCGAGTCTGCGGGGCGGCCTTCCTTGCGAAGGAGGCACAGCTGTCCCTCCTTCCACGGTTTCGGGAACCTCCCAGACGCAAGACATGCGCTAAAGAGGTCCCGAAACCGCTCCTCCATTTGAGTGGCGGCAATTGCCACCACCCTCGCCGGGACACCGTCGGGGCCCGGAGCCGTCTTCTTGGCGCGGATATGCACAATCGCCGCGCTGAGTTCCGACTCCGTGACAGGAGGGGCCTCCTCTTCCTCGGCTGGCGGAGCTATCCCCCGCGGAGGATTCATCACTGGTGGGGTGAAGTTGTCCCTGCACGGGAACAGGGACTGAACCACCCCATCCAGGAATGAGGGCTCCAGGGTCTCGGCCACCGGGGGACCAAAGGGGCGCAGCTTGTTGCGCGCCGCCTTGTATGGCCTCCCGTAGGGATCTATGTCGAGACCCTCCAGCATCTCCGCTCTCGCCGAGTCCCTGGCGGCGGCGATGGCCCGCTCGAGGACCAGTTTTGCCTCTATGTACACCTCATAGAGGTGGTCCTCGTGGGCGAGGTCTCGTCGACGCCGCCGCCGGCTCCGCGCATAGGCCCTTCTGGCCTCCACGCACGCCGCTCGAAGCCTCTCCAGCTCGGCCGACCACCAGTACACCGCCCTATTGGGCAGCGGTCGGCCGGCCCGAGGCATGCTAGAATTGCACACCTCGGTCAGAGACTCCCTCAGGTGTCCCGCCGCGATGTCTACGTCCAAGCCGGCGGAAGGCGGCGAAAGCCAGTCCTGGATAAACGCCGCCTCCGCCGCCGCCTCCCTGTCCAGGCGGGTGAGAGCCCACCGTGGAAACGCTGACCGCCCCGAGAGGGGCCGCGTCCCTCCGGGGCCACCGGTGGAGATGTCGAACCGCACGTAGCGGTGGTCCGACATGGTCTCCACCAAATCCACCCGCCAGTTCAGCACGCGCGCGGCCAGCGCAGAGGTGGCAAATGTGACGTCCACTATCGAGCCACCCTGTCGCCGCACGCATGTCTGGACGTTCCCTCTGTTGAGGAGGGAGAGCCCAGAGGAGGCTGCCCACTGCTCCACTGCCCGCCCGCGATGGTCGGTGGCCGGGTTGCCCCAGGTCACCGACTTGGCATTCAGGTCTCCCAATACGGAGACCTGACGCGGCGCCGCCCTGCCGACCACGGCGGCCAGGACTCCAAGATAGTTCTCGAAGTCCCGGAGAGGGCGGTTTGGGGAGAAATAGACGCCCACGAGGGCTATCTCTCCCCACGCGGCGGCCACGTATCCCGGTCCCCTCTCTAATAGCGAGAGGGGAGGGGAGTCTGTGGAGGACCGCGCCGCTAGTGCCACCAAGCCGTCCTCGTCACCCAGCCAACTGCCGGGGATCGAGTAGGGCTCGGCGACCACCGCTACGTTCACCAACCACTCAGCCATGGCCTGCACCAGCAGGTCCTGGGCCGCTCTGCAGTGATTGGTGTTCGCCTGGAGGATGCGGTGATAGGAACCCACTATTCCGACATCGCACCCCCCTCCTCAGCCACCGCCGCTTGAGCTGGAGTAACAGCAGCAGCGACAGCGGTGGTGGCGGCAACAGGGCGAACCTGCACCGGCACTATGCCCTTCCTCGCGGGAGGCTGGCAACTCCTGCCCCCCATCCTGTGCCCCGCGGGGCGGCCGCTGGCAGCACACGCCGGGCAGTGTGGCGTGGCGACGCTGCAAGCGGCACTCCTGTGTCCCTCCTGTCCACACTGGAAGCAATTCTCTCCCCAGTCGAACTTGGAGGGACACGTAGATTGGGTGTGGCCCGGCGCGAAGCACTTGAAGCACCGCGCAGGCTTGTCCTCAAGCGGCCGGACCACGGCCGAGCTGAAGCCCACGAGCAGCCGTCCCTTGGTCGCCTTTAGGGCGGCCACCGCCGCGGCGACTGGGCACTCGACGCGGATTGCGCCCATGCCGCGGCGGCCGGGCCTGATGGCTCCCCCCTTCACGGCGCTGGCGCTGCAACCTCCCGCAGCAGCAACGGCCGCCACCACATCCTCTTTGGTGACCGAATCGTCCATATCGATCACCTCCAAGGATGCGGTCTTGACGGGTCTGGCGACCGTCGCCACATCCGCGATGGCCTCTTGCAACTTTGTTGCAAAGAGGTCCGCGTTTGCGCCGCGCTGCTCCCCCCCGAACTCAAAAATTCGGGCTCCGGCCTGGGTGCGGCGGCACGTGATATTGCCGATCCCCAGCCGAGAGGGATCCGCGTTAGCACGAGCCCGTCTTAGGACGGACTCGTACGTTTCGCCCCGCTCTGCGGCCTCCGGGGTGATGGTCACCACGACCGCCGCAGTTTTGGGAGGAACCAACTTCCTCCCGCCCGCCGAAGCCTTCTGGGCTGCCGAAGCAGTCGCAGCGGGCTTGGACTTTTTGGCCTTTCCCCCCCTGACCACTTCCGTCCACGCCTGGTTGGACGGGGTGGTGGAAGGGAGCATGGCGTCCTCCCGCTGCGTGTTCTGGGGGGCTGCCGGAGAGGCAGACGCTCCCTCCGCGCTTGTGGTGGGTGTTTGAGGGGCCACCGTGCTCCTCTTGCCCTTCCCCTTTCCCTTCCCCTTGCCCTTGGAGGGCTTCGGGGCCTGGGTCTGCGCACCCGGTTTCGGGTCTCCCGCAGGCTGCGCAGGTACAGGCACCGGCTCCGTCGGTGGCGGGCTCTTATCCGCCGCTAGCGGCGGGCGGAGCCGCTTTTCCGGCGGGAGCCGGTCCTCAATACCGGCGAAGCAGCCCCTGATGAAGGCCCTCTCCTCCATGACAACCCCGCGGATTATTTCCACGAGGTTGCCAGGAGGGGAGGAGCCTCCCTCTGCCGGACCAGGGGCAGGCGCAGGAGCAGGTTGGGCTTGCCGGGCCGTGGCCTCAGCCAGCTTCTGGTGCAGCTGGCTGACCTCCAGCTGCAGGCGATCCACCCTCGCCTGCAGCTGCCGCGTCTCCTCTGTGGCCGTGCGCTGCACCAGCTCGGTGACAATGCCGTGCAAACTCACGGCCCGGCATTTGAGGGCCTTCTGGAAGGTCCCCTTGAGGTTCGAGGACTTGGAGGCGACCTCCAGTACCTCCTCCTTGTCCTGGAGTGCCATGCGCTCCAGCTCCGCCAGGGAGTGGTCGGCGTACAGCACATTGGATGTGCCATAGCCAGCCCTCGACCTGGCGGACCGCGCCTGCTGCTCCCTGGCAGCGACCTTCTCCTCAAAGTCCTGCTGCAGCTGCTCCCTCCTTGCCAGGCCTAACTGACGCTCGGCGTCCACCAGACCCACGTCGTGGGTCGGACTCGAAGCAGGAGTCGGAGCAGGAGTCGAAGCCTTTTTCGACTTCGGCCTCTTCCCCGACTTGCCCACAGACCCCGAGGAGCCTCCGGACCCGAGCCTCAGGTAGGCCCGCTTCCGCTGGAGGCGGTCGTTTTCGGCCGCCGACGTGTCCATGGCGGACTCGCCGGAGTCCGAAAACTCCGCCTGCAGGCTGGATAAGCTGGCCACAGATGGTGCGCGGCCAACTTCGACGTGGCCCTTAGAAGGGCCGGAGGATTGGCCCTGGGAAGGGCCACTGTGTTGGCCCTGAGAAGGGCCGTTTGTATCGTCCCCGGAGGGACAGTCTGTTAAAAAGCGCCCGGAGGCGTCTCGTCTTTGCTTTTTCGGCATACTTGCAGTCGTCCGCGTGTTGGCTGCAAGTCACAGCGCACTTTAGCCGCCGGTCTGCCACTCCGTTACGGTGGTCAGACACGGCGTTGCCCGGGGATCACGACGTGGACGTATGCGCTGTGGGGGGACCCCCGAATCTACACGGCCTAACTCGACCGACCCTAACTTCACAAATTCTACATATCAGTAAAAATGTATGGCTTCGCCGTTTCGCTACCGTCGTGGAGGTGATGCGAATATTTAGTTTCTGAAGTAAGTAACGAAACAGGCAAGCCATAAAACTTATAAAGTCAAAGTCAAGTCATTTATTTCAAATAGGCACATTAAAGGCACTTTTGAACATTTCAGAAAGCCTGACACAACACTCTTCGTTAAGCGGGGTAATTGCGAACACTATCAGAAGCAATGGCTTACATTATGACACTTCATTGCGTTATTTCTAATGCTGAGCAGACAAATTGTTCGATCGTATGAAGCAATGAATTAGCAATATCCTTCAAAATTATTCAGATTATAATTGAAAGTGTTTTAAGCAGTTATTGTGATTTGTTCTCAGGTTTGGATTTGATTAATTTAAATATCAATGGCAAGTAATATTAAACTTATGATTTAAAAACCGGCCAAGTCCGAGACGGACTCGCACACGAAGGGTTCCGTACCACAAGGCAAAAACGCCGAGAAAAACACGTTTGTTGTATGGGAGCCCCCCTTAAATACATTTATTTTATTCTGTTTTTAGTATTTGTTGTTAAAGCGGTAACAGACAGCGGCGGTATCATCTGTGAAAATTTCAACTGTCTAGCAGACACGGTTCATGAGATATAGCCTGGTGATAGACGGACAGTGGAGCCTTAGTAATAGTGGCCCGTTTTTACCTTTTGGGTACGGAACTCTAAAAAAACGATGTTATCGATAAGAGTAACTCATTATCCATGCTATATAAATTATTTCAGAAATATTTTCAAGTATTTACAGCTATACGTTCTTGTTTTTATTCTGCCACAGAGGCGGTACAGTATTGTTGGCCAGACGTAACGTTACAAAGCAGGCTATGCTAATATGCCCGCGTGCGTTCATTTGTGGGTAATTCCCGTGTACAGCGCACCGCAGTTTTCGATCAGCCAGCCGCAACGTTTGTGTTAGCTGCTGCGTTATTTGACTAGCTTTTAAACTGGGACGGACTTAGCACCCTCTAGATTAATTTTAGGGTGAAGGAATTAAGAGCTCAGAAATGAAAAAGTTTGGTAGGTATATAATAATGATAGGTTACGGCTATAATAGCTTGTGATAAGAAATGCCTGGGTTAGTTAGGGTGCTGTCTATATGTGTGTATAGAATCATAATTCCTCTTAAGGGGACAGCACCAGAGTAGTCCGAGAAATTCTCGAACAAAATATGATTCGCGACCGTAACAAGTTTTACAGAATTATAATAATTAAAATCATCTATACTACCTTCTATGTTCATATAATCCTATTGAATGGTTCAGCATGCCATCTGAAACTGTCCTGCAAACTGCAATAAACGTATGAAAATTTGAATTTAACGTATTAGAAAAAAAAGGGCTGGAGGGTTTGTTGCGCCACTTCTTCTTTCCAGGTTAGTAAAGCAGTTGTTTTATGTAGTTTTCACGTTTATATACTAGTGCTTATTCTCAGCCTAATTAGAATAAATGACTTTTGATTGAAATAAATGCTTTGCACCTTGCGTAGGTACTCTTGCCATAAAACAGTCGTAATAGTTAATTGCCATAAACCATAAATGTAGACTGATGACATAAACAGTCCAGGACTAAAGCTTTTGGGTTTTTTAAGTACCGGAAACAACATTACCTCTGAGTTTGTTTCGGCCATTCTTCTCAGAGTAGACAGATAGGAAACGCCGACCTCATCTAGTTTAAAAAATATGATTGACGTGTAAAAGTGTTTGTGCAAACCTACTTACAAAATAAAATCATTTATAACATAACATAACCGTCTTTATGATAACAAGTACGTTAGTAGTAGTTAACTATAGTTTATCTTTTGTACTTGTGGGAAATCAGTACTTCCTAATACGCGCCTGACAAAAACCATAAAGTTTGCCGCACGATATTACAGTTCAGCATACTGCTATTAAATATTTATCAGGCTCTGTATTGTAAAGCATTTTCATTAGTTCTCACGGCCCTGTGGTTAGTGTTATCCTAATGAACCATGTTTGTATCGTTTAGCTTATAATATATTATGTATTAAGGCTTTTGATTTTAGTGCGTGGCGCTTATAAATTAAAAGCTGTGTGATTTTAGAGTGAATGTGGTAAAATGGTTGCTGATTGATTCAAGTGTTACTAAGGATGAGTAACCGTTATATAATGGCACTTTCGTATGGATGAGCACCTACATTATTCGATTTAACTGTTATTTGAATGTCTTCCCAAGGATAAACTTAATGTTCTTGCTGCAGCAACATGGAAACTTTTAAAAACTTACCTCATCACAATATCACTATATATTATGTTAAAGTGTTAACATTATTTGAAACGAGTAAATGATTGCTGGTAACAAGAGTCATATCGACCGTTTAAACCCTTGAAAACTTGTTAAAAAGCAATAGCATTGCATGATACGAACTATTTAAAACCGGTATTCACCCAGTGGCAAAAATAGCGTGAGGATCCGTCTCTGAAACAAAACACGAACAAATAAAAAATCCACCAAACATTTTCCTAACAATATACAAGTTTTATAGCAAACAGCTTGTCGACGAGTGAATGATCATTGCTATTACAAATTGGACAGGCGCTCTGAAGTGGAGTGAATTTATTTTGCGACAATACAAGTTGAACCGTGTCAAGTTTCCGACAGTTTTCTATGTTCAGTGATTTAGAATAAACAAAAGAAGCTAGCTTTTATCAGTGTCTTGTAGAAATGACGTGTTTGAACGAAGTAAATAGGTACTGTTTCACTGTTGCCTTTACTAAACACACACCGTTTTGCAAGCAAACGTAATGTTTTTATACATCTACTGAATAATATGATTAAACATTAATTTGTTGCTTATTACAGTATAACAGGAAATGTGGTTAAAGCTCTAGAGACTGCAGGTTATAATTAATTTCATGTTAGTTAGAATCAGCCTTTAGCAAATGCATCACTTCTCGGAAAAACAAGTTGCTACAATATTTTTAGTAGGAACTACAGTTTATAAATTTTATTCGCGCGACTTGTTTTTGTTTAAATCAATAACAAAACGAATATTTTTTTTAGCTGAATCACATAATGACATAATAGTTATTGTTTTGTGCTTTAGAGATGTGCAAATTAAAAAGGTCGTGTCCTGCAGAGTAAACTAATAATAGTTTTACTTGGGTGCTCTTGCATTAAAAATGCACTCAACAAGTACAGAGAGGTAGGCTATGTACATTATCCTGGGCCGTGCGGGTTGGTAGATGTCACGTCTTCGAACTATTCCGGTTTCCTCACGATGTTTCTCTTCACCGTTTTGATGAATGCAATGGTGATGAAATTAATTACACCAAGTAAAGCACTTGTCTGGGTTCGAACCCACGACCTACATACAAGTCGTAAGTCGGGGCCGTTAGCACTGGGCCACCTCCGCTCTACGTACACTGTATAAAATAAAATTAAAAGCAAACAAGCATACATGATTCTAGCACAAATAAACCGTATCGCTGTAAGGAAAATAGTGGTGCTAACCACGATAAACATTAACAGGCATTTGGAGCACAGAACAGGCGGTAAACAAAGGAATGCTAACTTCCTGGACTAACTGAATAGTTAAGGTTTTTCACTATGTCTAAAGTTGTACTAGTACCTAGTTGTATGCAGCTATGCAATGCTGGTAGGGCCATGAAATTAGGTCGCGGTTTTAAATCAAGGATCTTGTGCAAGTTTTGGATGTCCTGTATACATCCTAAATTTGCACAAGGTCCTTGATTAAAGTTAGACTGATTTCGTTGGCGGTCTTAAGGTGAAACTAGTCGCGAGCTCGAACTCACTTGTGATCATGGCCAAAAAGCACGCCGTCTCACCTGGCTTCGTCTCCGACCGAGATAGTATCAGTGATGATCTATTAGATGCTAGTCTACACGCACAACGTCTAGTTCTCACACACAGAAACACCGTTCCGAACTGCAAGGCGCGTAAAAAAATCGAAATGTGCTTTGATAAATCGAGTTTTATGAAAAACCACTGCATAAATCAATTACAAATAAAGTTTATTGAACTCTTCGATAACTGAGCTTTGTCGGTACTTTGTTTTGAAGATTTTACAGTTGTTTTATTAAATATTTACACCCAAAGTTACGTAAAAAATAGCAAGAAAAACGAATCTTTGTTGGCTCATAACTTTTTAATGATTTTTTATTTTACTATTCTGTTTCTATACAGACAAAACTAATAACAAGGCAAAACGATATCATGGATGACATTTAACTTTAGATGCACAATATCAAACTGTGGAATAATACTCTTCCGAAATTTGTACGGGAAAAATTTCGACTAGTGGCACCTTAATATTGAAATCCTTACTACATTGTCGAGTGTGCATTGTTGTGTGTCCGAGAGCACTAGTGGCCCAGTGGTAACACCCCAGACTTATGAGTTGTAGGTCGTGGGGCGAACCTAGGTATCTAGGCATTTTATTTATATATATACGAAAGTACACCACAAAAATACATAATACCTATAAAAAATACATCAAATACTACAAAACTACACTCCTCCTCTTTAAGGCTCGTACACACAGACGCGACGCGACACGCGACACAAAGGCACCGCAAGTCGCGCAACGAGCGGCGCCTTTGTGTCGCGTCGCGTCTGTGTGTACGAGCCTTTACTCTGTGTAATTCATTTTATCAACATTGCTCTGAAAAACGGTGAAGGAAAACATCGTGAGGAAACAAAGACATGATATCTACCAACCCACACTGGGCCCACGTGTTGGAACGGCCCATTCCCTCTCACAGGGGAGGCCTGTGTCCCAGCTGTGGGAACGTTATAAGTTAAAATGTGCTAATAAGTTGTCAAACCAGCCAGGAGCCAGTTGGTTAGTAACGTTCTTTCATATTGACACCGGATAATATATGAGAACATTAGCTAAATATGACTAGAAAGAGCAGACAGTCTGTTAGGGTTTATCAAAATTAAACTCATTCAGCCTTATTACAAAATGAGTCCTAACTTTTGACCTAACTTCCTTAATTCGACAAACGTAAAGTTCTTAAAACAAAGTTGACAACTTAGACTCGGGTTTAACGTCAGTTTTTGTAATAAGAACTTTAACTTTGTCGGATTATAGTTCGAAATTTAAAAATGTCCACAGTCTGATCTGTCTCAATGTGTCAAAAATACCCCCAATTTACCTACATTTTTATTTTATTTTATTTTATTTTATTTTATTTTACAGTTTTTGGAAAACTTACAGCTAAAAACATTTGCATGATTAAGAATAACAACAAAAAGGCCAATTACAAGTTTTCACAGATAGAAGAGAGAATATAAACAAAAAAAACATTTTTGAAGGTAGACAGCATTTTGAGTGAATACACTATTATAAGTACAAATGCGTCAAACAGCGTAAATTGTTATTAATTAGGTTACGTGATCAAAAAAGAAATTACAAACAGTCTTTTTTAATTTTGAAATACTGGTATTGAAAACATCGATGTCGACGTCCCGGTTGACCGCATTATACGTATGACTCGCTCTGATTAAGTATGAATTTCGTCTGTAATTCGTTCCCACCATAGGAGTATGCAACACATGAGGATTGCGCAGAAAAGCAGAAGGAACCCGCAGTCCGATTTTGTTCAGCAATTCGGGAAGCTCGGTTGAACCGTTAGCGATTCTAAGTAAAAAAGCCAAGTCTGCAATTTTTCTACGTTCATAAAGAGGAAGTAGATGGAATCTTTTACAGCGTAGGAGATAAGTGGGAGAATAAGTTTTAGACCGGAATTGAATGTACCTCAAAAATTTTCTTTGTATGCCTTCCAAACGATTGATGTATATGTTGTAATTGGGATTCCAAACTTGAGAGGCATACTCGAGATGACTGCGAACAAAAGTACAGTAGAGAATTTTAATGGTTTTGATGCTTCTGAACTCAGACGAGACCCTCAATATGAACCCTAGTGATTTTGATGCTTTATTAATGATTTTATCTATGTGTTGATCAAATAATAATTTTGAGTCAAAAACAACTCCCAAGTCTTTGACTGTGTTAACCCTAGCTAAGGATCTGTCTAAAAGTTTATAGTCAAATGTGATAGGAACGGGCTTCCTGGTGAAGGAGCACACGTAACACTTGGAGACGTTTAAATGGAGCTTATTAGAGCTGCAGTAGTACTGAAACCTATCTAGATCTTCCTGCAATGATAGAGCATCAGATAAGGAGGATATCTTTGACATAATTTTCATGTCATCTGCATATAGAAGTATTTTAGAGTGAAGGAAGCAAGAATCGATATCGTTGACGAATAAATTGAATAAGAGCGGCCCTAATAAAGAACCTTGAGGAACTCCAGATGGGATACGCATTGATCTTGATGCATACCCATTCAGCACAATAGTCTGACACCTGTCCTCCACATATGACTTAAACCAACGAAATAGGTTACCCCTAATGCCCATCGACAGAAGTTTACGCATGAGAACGACGTGATCAATTCTGTCGAAACATTTGGCATAGTCTGTATATATGACGTCAATTTGGGACCGATTAGACATAGCTTCTGATAAGAAGTCACTACAGAGAACGAGGTTTGTAGTTGTTGACCGACCACCCAAGAATCCATGCTGGTGTTCGCTGAAACTAAGTCTTAGTGCAGAGTAAACTTGCCTGTACACAATTTTTTCCAATATTTTGGCAAACACGCATAACTTGGATATCGGTCTGTAGTTTTCAACACAGTTTCTCGGTCCTTTTTTGTGAATAGGAGTTATGTAAGCCGACTTCCATATAATAGGCATAACCCCGGAATTAAGAGATCGTCTGAATAAGATTGTAAGAGGAACCGAAAGGCTTGTAGCACAGTTTACTATGAAAACCGGTGGGAGCTTGTCTGGGCCAGCAGATTTATTTAAGTCCAAGTGCTTTAGTAGTTTCATAACCTCGTCTTCACAAACCTCGATAGAAGCAATATCGTATGGACTGTCAGTCCACTCACTGGTGTAATGGTATTGTGCATTATTCTCAGAGCTGGTGGATTCACGAAAGTTTGACAAAAAGTACTCGCCGAAGAAATTGCATATTTCTTCACCATTGCTAGAGGACAGGTTCCCAAACCGCAACACAGACGGGTAGGAGCTGTTTTGCTTCTTTGATTTTATGTAACTCCAGAAGGCTCGAGGGTTGTTGCGAATAGCGGATTCTACGTTTGTCATGTACTCATCGAACATGCACTTCTCCAGTTCCTTTGCACGTTGCCGTAATATTACAAAAGATTGGTAGTCTGAATCATTCCCATACTTTTTGAATTTAGCGTGGAATTTGGATTTTTCTTTAATAATTTTTACTAATGGACTTTTATACCAAAGGGGGTATTTAGACTGGGAAACAACTGTTTTCGATGGGATATAAGTATTATGTACTTTATATAAGACATCATAAAAGAATGCAACGGCATCGTCCAATGACCCGCGGGCCAACTCGCACTGCCAGTCAACGATGTTGAGTTCATCTTTAATTGCTGCATAGTCAGCAGACCGGTACAAGTATTTAACATAGGGACGAGCTGGCAGACTATGCAGCTGAACAAACTTTGGCACTGATTGTCGCTGAGATGAGATTTTGAACCTTTTTAATTACGGGAAATTGGCTTTCTGATCTAAAGAAAATCCTTGTTTTGTAATAAGACGGATTAGGTATGTCGCATTGCTACAGACTGCATTTCCACGTATTTCATGGCTCCATCCTAAATACAATAGTTCGTGATCTGGGTAAGGCCAGTGAGCGGTTTCCCAAGGACTTCTTAACCGCAACCCGCTATTATTCGCCATTTGCCAATTAAAGCAATTTTAATGCATTAGATATTTTGTCTGCAAGAGCCTGCTGAATCACCTACCTAATGTTCGAACAATTGGTGTCTTGTCTGTAACCGTAGGTGTGGAACAAGTGAGTATGACATTTTAACAAGCGAATGAAGAGTAGCATCTTTAACAATGGCCTTATGTGGTGATTAACGAACTTATAATCGTAAAAGTATGAGGGGCTCGTGGCCATTTAAAAACAGCCACACGGTTCAATTGAAGGTCACCGCGGTCAGTTTGTGGATGGATTGCGATCCATTACATATCGGAACCCCTCCGTGCCTCGGAAAGCACGTTAAGCCGTTGGTCCCTGCAGTCATTCGTAGATCTTTGACAGTCGTTACGACCGTCAGAAGCCCAAAAGTCTGACAATCAGTCTTAACACGGGGTTTGATACCCCTTGGTAAGACTGATTGTTGATTGTTACCCAGGAACTGGGGTGTTGAGGTCAGATAGGCAGTCGCTCCATGTAAAATACTGGTATTCAGCTGCGTTTGGTTAGGCTGGAATCTGCCCCTCACATAGCTGGGAAAAAGTTGGGCAGATTGATTGATCGGAAAAGTACGAGATGGCGAAGTTAATTATCAGGTAAATTGCATGCAGCATGCAACGCATTGCATGGTAATTAGTAAGTTGCTTTACATCTAAATAAGATGTCCCGAGTCAAACTCTGGAGTTATATTATTGTGGCCAATTTTCTTGATTTCCTGTAGTCGTCAACTTATAGTTTCACAAAAACTGAACTGAAGTGTTTGACATGGTACAAACCTTTATGTATAACTTTTATGTATGCCTCATGTACTACAATCTCCCTTTATATGAAATATATTATTATTATTATTTTATTTATTATAAAACAAGGGTAATAGGTATATTGATACTCATGAATAGTCTCAGACGGCAAAAGATAGAGGTTCTCTGAACATAAACAGAGTTATCTAGTCAGATATCAATCTTCAGCCTATCACTGTCCACTGGTGGACATAGGTCTCTCCCAGGCTGCGCTACAACACCCTGACCTCCGCCTTCTGCGTCCAGTCCATCCCAGCCACCTTCTTAAGATTATTGGTAACTCGATCCATCTAGCTGGGGGGCGTCTCACCGCCGTATCGCCACTCTACGTTTGCCAATACGCGGTCTCAACTCTAGGACTCGTCTGCTCGATCGGTCCTTCGACAAACATGGTCAGCCCACTGCCACTTCAGTTTGCTTACTCTGCAAGCTATGTCGGTAATTCCAGTTTTTTCCGGATAATATATTAATACTCATGAATAACCTCCGACTGCAAAAGATAAGAATTTATGTTTTGAGTCATCCAGTCAGATAAGATTTTTCAAAATTTGTTAGCTCATAATAGTATGGGGTCACAGTCATAAAATAATAGTCCTCCGAACCGTATTTCGGCCGTGTGTTCGCAGACATAGGTGCATTCTCTCTTCCCTTCCTCCCATAGTCCGATGGGATGACAATCCGAACGACCGGAAAGAGATCAGATGGGCAACTCTCGTAATTTTAAGAATGGTCACGATCTGATCTCAGTTGCCATCTGTCAAAAATACTTCTAATTTACCTACATTTTTGACAAGTTTTTAACATTGATTGATTGATTTTGAACATTTTTAATTACGGGAATTGGTCTACTGAAGGCCAATTCCCGTAATTAATCTTGTATTTTTGACAGATTGGGACTAAAATCAGAGTGTGAACGTTCACAACATTATGAGAATTCCCCCTCAGGACATAGTCATACAGTAAAAGCAAAAGAAGTCACGTCTCAGTACGACGTAATAAAACAGATATGACATGTCAGAAACAGATATGTCATGTCCATAACTAGTTTTTTGTATGCCAACCGAGTCAATAGAGCATGAGTCACAATCATAAACACGTGTTTAAATAATAATATGCCATCACCCACAAACATCATAGATAGTGACTAGTTATACTGTCAACAACCTCTATTATGCAGATGTTTTAATTATAAACTTCAACCTTTCAATTGTGAACAAAAAACTAGGCCAGAGAGCCTAAGGTATTATGAACTCTTTGGAATTAAAACTTTTTACATTAACAATATCACCCTCCTTAGCATATCTCGATTATTTCGGGTCGATGAAGCATGACTTCTTCTTTCATGCATCCTTGTCAGAATTCAACCCCATACAATCTGTGAGCGGGATTGTCCGAAAGGGTTACCGCTGGCCCGGAACATAAAGGGCTAAGGAAGGAACACGGGTGGATTTTAGTCAGTAAGAGTCTGACACTCCCGCTCCCACGGGAGGGGTCATTTGATGTTTTCCCATCCTGAAAAAAAAAACCCCATACAATCTATGTCATATATCACACAACCCATACATTGTTTCCTTGGTCTTCCTCTATCCATAAAGTCATTGGCATTTTTTTGTTTACTTAGCCTATACTGTCCCAGTGCTAGGTAATTCTTCACCACCTCAAATCAGCAGCCCTCGCGGTACGCGTCCAGGTCGTCTCGCCACTGCTTTCTGGGCCGGCCTCGGCGGCGCTGTCTATCTTCAGGCACCAATTGTGTGGAGACCTTTGCCCATAGGTAATCGTGCATGCGACTAATGTGACTCACCCAGTCCCATTGACATTTCATACTTTAAAAAATCCTCCTCGTATCACACAGTCAAGGATAAGAGATATTATATCATCCGCTTCATACAACTTGAGATTGTAAAAGACCTATCAATACATTGATCATAATTTCTTAGAACGTCTAACAAGTGGTCTAGTAGACCGCTAACGCTACTTGCGTCATTAATTGATCAGGCAGCTGGTGACCCACCACCATAATATTAAGCAGTGGTTCTGCGTATTTCAACTGCAGTATTCAGTCGCGGATCTAGGTTGTCACTCAAGAAGAGGCAAATGTTTCTGTCTGAAGATGGGGGCGGGATTTCTCAAACCTTGTCAAAAACGGCTTCGGCACCTGTTTACCCTAAACTCAAGAATGTGCCTTTCAAGGATGTCCCTTTCTTATCTATCTATCTGTGTATCTTAGTTATATTCTGCAAACAAAGTAATAATACACCTGTATTTTTATATAAAACAGCGGAAGCCTTCAATTATTAATAGCTTACCCTTTATTTGACTTGAATGGAAGGCAAAGTTTCCACGATTTTCTTTGAACAAGGTAACGTTACCGATACGTAATCTTATTACATGAAAGAAGACCCAAGAATACAAATAAAGTAATGAATAGTAAGGTATTAGATTTCCAAACCTCAGTGGAAAAACGAGTCAAAGGGAAACGGTGAAATTGAGCATAATACCGCTCCGTTTCACAATGGCTATTCAATAAATTCAATAACTGGTGCTTAGTAATATTGATCAACTGTAGTGAGTGTAAAACACATTAACAAATTATAACTCGCTGCTGGGGCTGTAACATAACATATAACAGCCGGTCGATCGAAGGTTAAGCTACACTTGCCGCGGTCGGTACGTGGATGGGTGACCTTCTATTACTTATCGAGACCCTTCCGTGCCTCGAAACATTGGTCACGGCTGTCATACGTAGATCTTTGACACTCGTTACGGGTACTCACATCAGAAGCCCAAAGGTCTGACAACCAGTTTTACTAGGTTGTGGAGGTCAGATAGGCAGTCGCTCCATGTAAAATACTGGTATTCAGTTGCATCTGGTTCTACTGGAAGCCGACCCCAACACAGTTGGGAAAAGGCTAAGCGGATTGGTTAATTGGATGGCTATTGGAGTAGAGGATAACCAAAGAAACGATTGATGGACTGCGTGAAAGATTGTATGGGTAAAAAGGAGGTGACTACCATCAGGTAGTCACCTCCTATTAGGGTTACCGCTGGCCCGGAACATAAAGGGCTAAGGAAGGAACACGGGTGGGTTTTAGTCAGTAAGAGTCTGACACTCCCTTCCGCTCCACCCAGAGCGGGAGGGGTCATTTGGTGATTTCCCATCCTGAAAAAAATAAAAAAAAAGCCTGACAATTTCGCTCAATCTGAGGGGCAATTACCGTATTTTTAAAAACGTTCGCATTCTAATGTCAGTCGCAATCTGTCAAAAATCCCTCAAATTTCCTTACATTTTTGACAAGTTTTTGACATTGATAGTCGCTGAGATGAGCTTGCCACTAGATTTTGAACGTTTATTACGGGAATTGGCCTTCTGATCTCTTAAATAAAAAGCCTGTGAAAGATAACAGACGATCCTGAAATCAATACTAAGAATCTATACAAAATGGACCTTCACCATATGTGATTGTAAGTACATTCAGCGTACCGGCTGTGCAAGGAGTGCCGTGTTTATGAAACAGGCACTTATCGGGATGTACGTATAATAGGGAACACTACAGACGTAGACAATGATGACTAAGGCAACCACTAAAGTCCGCAACGACACGTTGCTAAGCGGGAAAATGGTTCACAAACACAGTGTGTTAGACAGAGACAGACGTAGTTTTCCGACTGCGCCCAAAGAGGCACAGTTCGAGCTAGATTGTTTTTACTCAGACTACGTTCGGTTCAGTCTTCAGTTCAGTATAGGCCGCGCCGCCGAAGTATGCAGTGGTGCGACGCCCGCTCATCATACTAAAAACTCGTTGCAATAATAAAATATCAACATTATACCCGTGTTTTACGTTCCAAACAATCGATTTGTTCACCGAAACGTTAAAAAACACGTTTAATTTACGTCAGGAGGTTTTGTTTTTTGGTTTTTAACGTTTTTGCTGGTTTTTATTTTGACCGGGAAAACGCCGGGTGTCCGAATTTCTGTGTGTACGTTAACGTGTACTTCATTCTTGAGTGACAGTTGAACTCTGAGAGGAGATCTTGTTGTTTTCGTGTGTTTTATTGTTTATTTTGTTGTTGTTTTGTTATTTTTTCTTCTGTTTTACTTACCTACCGGCGACTGAGACCGGCACGTGTGTTATCGATCTTCGCTTGTCGTCATAAGGTAAGTTAAATGTTCGAAATAGCGTTCAATCATATTATTTTATAGGTAATACGTTTGATGGAGTTGTCGTTTTATATACTATTTAGGTTAAGTATTACGCACTGGTACTAAAAATGTCTATACATGCAATATTTCAGGCTTTGTCCTCGTCTCTACATTTGTTTTCCTTTAGCTACAGACAGTTTTGGTGACATATTTGTGTTGTTAGGTTTATTTACGAGTATGTAGAGCGGCTCTACCATTCACCTTTCGATTTGTTGTTTTATACACAATCTTATAACTATACAGGCATATGTATGTCTTAGAGTACAGTTGATAATATCGTCTTAACAGAACATTAGCTTCCTGATATACCGACAACTGAAAATATGCAAAAAGTGGGCAATTGTTTTTGCCTAGAAGTGAACACACATCTATGCAGAAGTGGTCATACAGTTAATCAAGGAGTATGGATGCAAAACGTTGTTCACTTGTTTCGTAATATTGCGTATGTTGGGTAACATCCTATGCATATCAACATTAAGCAAAGTAACACATGTTCAAATATCAAACAGAGACATTCGAGAGTCTCTCTTGAGTGTATTTTTTTCTATTGTCTATTAGTAGAGTGTGTAGGTATATACTTAGCACGCTGCTGAATAAACTATGGCATTATTATTATAAAGCTTAGGCCATTATGGGGATTATGGTAAAAAGTTTTAAGTGAGTCAAGGACATTTTCAGAGAAGGACATTGATACAAAAAAATGTGACTGAGAATACGAAAATTTGACGATTGTATGCATTTTTCGCCCGGAGTCTGTATTTGAGCCCAACATAACGTCACATGATTAGCCTATATTGTTCCCACTTCTGGGACAGTCACAGAGGCCTCCTCTTTACGACAGGGAGTGGGCCATAATACACCACCCGCGCCCATTGCGGGTTGGTGGATGTTACATGTCTTCGAATTTGTGATTCTAAGATATGCCGGTTTCCTCGCGATGTTGTGGATTTGTGTTCGAGGTGAATTCTATTTGTGCCCGATTGATGGCAATAGTTTCCCCTCCTAAAACATAGGACCTAAACAAAATGTGGGTGAACCCTTCGGTTCCACGTATGATGTTTTGTCTGTTTATGTTGGATTGGTCAGCTCTTATATATGGCACTTACCTCAAAAGACAATTCCAAAGGATTCTTCTATTACACTCATATAATTACATAAAATATTGGCGATAACTGGTATAACTCCTTCCGGTACGAGCTATACCAGAATAGCAAGCTCTTCCTCTTTCTCCAGAATAGCACATTAGTTATGAATTAATTTTATTTGCCAGAAGATAGTCAGGTAAGGACGCTGGGATCAATTTAAACACATTGAAGGAAAACATTAGTCATCTAAAAGTGCATTTATACCAAACTAATAAGACAAGAGCATTGTTTTATTGATATTCTTGACATTTTAGTAAGGATAGATCAAGGAAATAATGCTATTTCCCTGTTTGCACAAAAATCATTTGGTAAAATGGGGATAGTATGCTCATTCGCTCGTTTGGTCTAATATTTAAACTATGCAAAATCCTGTCCCTGAGACCCTGATATGTCAGCTTATCACGCCTCTTATAAGAGATTAAGTAGGTAGATCTCATAGGATTTAAAACAGATCACGTATAGTAGGTCAATTTCAATTTATTCGCAATTTAATACTACAAATATGTACTCAAGGATAATATACCGTTTACATGGATTTTCTTATCAGCCAACGATTGCGTCAGTGCGTGATATTTTTTCCTATGTTTTGCGCGCCATAATACAAGCATTGTGTTCCTTAAACCTGGATCAACACGAGTTTCTGGTGAATGAAGGCACTGGGGCTTCACTAATGAATGATAAATATCAATTCACATCGTAATGTCATTTGTTCATTCGCAGAAGGTGTAGGCAGAATGCTCACAATAGATTACCGACTCAAATTCCAAGTAAATGTGATGATTAGCTTCAAAGCTGCACTGGGTCCGCTTGGTTGGTTACGGCTCTGTCCTTCTCACAGAGAGGAGGCCCGTATCTCATCAGTGGAAACGTTGATAAATGATTTTATTTCTGTAAGTCGCTTTGTACAAACACGTATATAACTTTAATCATATTTTAAAGTCCAGACATAATCTTGATCAGATCATGTGAAGGCCATGCAGATTGAAGTCTGAAATGGTCATTTGAGGAAAAAACCCCACAGATTGAGTGGACCTGCAGGCTAATTGCGTAACACACAATCAGTAGTGGGTTTCATTTTGACAGTTGAACAACATACATTGCGTTGTTTACGTTGTTCAGCAGACACATTTTTTGAACAAATGAAGTAATGGATTAGCAATATCCGTCAAAATGATTCAGATTTAGATTAATAGTGTATTACACAATTCAGGTGCAGTCCAGTCAGTGTACGCATTTGTCAGTAATC
Organism: Luperina testacea; assembly: GCA_927399505.1. NCBI lineage: Eukaryota > Metazoa > Arthropoda > Insecta > Lepidoptera > Noctuidae > Luperina > Luperina testacea. The sequence continues at coordinate 13,065,825 of OV656766.1, read as the reverse complement.
GTATAGCTCAGAATGGTTATATGGTGATTATAGAATAGAATACTTTTTATAATATATACACCATACATATTTCAGATATGAATGTAGAACATTTTACACATGGTGATACAATGGACGACTTTGTCGCTAAATGAGATCTTTTAAAGACAACCTTTGTATGGATTTAAAGGGATATTTTAGGGGATTATGATATATTCAAGCTGCCTACTATTGCATTTGAATAACCATCTAGGTTAAGTTCGAGATGCATTACAGCCTTCACGAAAGCCGAAAGCTCATGATATTATGTCCAGCATACCCTGAATAGTGAGCCCCAAAACCAACATTTAATCACAGCATTAGCTATTCTGGAGAAAGAGGAAGAGCTTGCTATTCTGGTATAGCTCGTCCCGGCAGGAGTTATACCATTTCTAATGATTTTTTTAATGAAACAATAGATACCTAACTACTGGTCTCTGTCTTAAAATTGAAAATCTCTAGTGAGGTGTGGTGTGGATTATTAGGTATAAATTATTTAAACTAAACAAATATTTTGATAGAAACGAGTCTATTCAATTTTAAAATTGTTCGAAACTTACATGATAACATGGAAGAGATTGGATGTTTTGCACTTTTTTATGAAACACCTGACTTTTTTTTAATAACTGACGACTTTCAGCTCTCGAAGGTCTAAACCCATGTGCTGTATTCATGGTAATAGTAGCGCGTAGAAGTCCCTATCACCCTGTATTTATTTATGTATGCATTCCACATACGTGGAACGGAGTTCGGGGAACTGATACTGATATCGATGACAGAGCTTGTTGGTATTGGTAGTGTAAATGCTCTCATTGAATATTTAATCGGAGCAAGGTCGTGTTAAACAACGTATGAGGAATAAGGAAGATGTAACTCGTAAGGGATCAACGTTGAGATTGCAATGAATAATAAGCACATAAACAATGCTTCTTATTTTGAAATAATTTCAATTAAAGTTTAATTAAAATTAAGAAACTGACATTTTTTTAATGATCAATGCAATTAACCTAATTTATGAGATGATAGAATTATTGGAAATATAAAATCTTCCAAAATTAGAAAATTAATTGATTAGTAAAAATAAAATACTTTCGCATATAACATAAGAGGAAAAACAGCTACAAGAAAGCATTTACAAGAATTAGTGGTCTTCTCTCTTTCTCAAACAATAAAAATAGTGTGACATCCGCCAACCGGCACTGGACCCGCGTGGTGTATTATGGCCCACTCCCTCTCACAGAGAGCAGGCCTGTGTAAGAGCAGTAGAAACTTTGTAGGCTGATAATGCAAACAAAATTGAGTAAAAAAAAAATAAAAATAGATTAAAAAGAAATATAATAAACAATAAAAACATAAATATAATAGATTAATAATAATAAAAATATTTAATAGATTTTATCAAATAAAAAAGTTGTCCAAATAATTTATTTATAAAAATGAAATAAAATGTTTGAAACAGGAAAAATGGAGATAAAATGTTACTATTTCCGTAACCCGATAAAGAGTCACAAATTGATAAAAGGCCTACAGTCAAAACCAAACATTAATTTTAATAAATAGGTCAGTTTCTCACCCTGAGAGCAGTGGTGGCCCCGACCTACGAGTTGTAGGTTGTGAGTTCGAACCCAGCCAGGCACTTTACTTTGTGTATTTAATTTTATCACCACTGTGACTCTCAAAACGGTGAAGGAAAACATCGTGAGGAAACCGGCATGTCCTAGAACTAAAAATCGTAAGACGCGTGACATCCACCAACCCTCAATGGGCCCGCGTGGTGGATTACGGCCCACTCCCTCTCCAAGTGAGAAGGCCTGTGTTCCAGCAGTGGGATTATTACAGGCTTATTATGAGGTCAGCCTCTGTAGGCAAGGACTAACAGCGACTTCTTCAGTATTGAAGATATTCAAGGGTGACGCTTATTAGTGTTATTACTTATCATAAAGGATATTTGGTAACAGCCTCACGGGCCCATTGAAGGTTACTACGTTCACTAAGGTCTATCCGTGGATGGGTGACCATCCATTTCACACCGAGACCCCTTCGTGCTACGGAAAGTGCGTTTAGCCGTTGTCCCGGCTAAATATAGAATCAAGTATTTTCTAACAGACAGCTGTGCTGCTGGGGAGTTTGTTGCGCCACTTCTTCATTCTAGGAAGTGGTGAGGAGCGGGCGTTTTGGGGGTCTTATGTGATTTAGACGATCGAAAAGTGCTGATTCTCAGCCTAATTTTAATTAATTACTTTTGATTTTTTTTCTTTTTTTTTTTTTTACTTTTTTTTATACTTTTTTTTCATTACGGGTAGTCAGAGGCATAAAAGTTAGACAACCAGTCTTACCAAGGGCTATCGTTAACACGATACGCGTGAGTAACCCCAAAAACTGGGTTGTGGAGGTCAAAGTCGCTCCATGTAAAACACTAGTATTTAGCTTCATCCTGTTAGACTAGAACCCTTTTCTTTTGTTTCCGTGGTGGACAATCCTCATGGATGTCCGCCACCCTGGGGCGGGCGGCGGGGTCTGTCAGACTCATACTGACTAAAAATCACCCCGGTGTTCCATCTCACACCTACGCCGGGGGTCGCGGGAACGTACGATCCTTCCGCAACCCCCGACTGGTGCCGGCCCGCCACTGCCGACCTCGTCAGGTCAGGGGGGGGGAGTGAGGTGTTTGACTCCCCCCGCGACGTCTAAGAAGGGCGCGCGTGAAACACTACGCGTTGCCACCTCGGGTCCTGATGTGTGGGGGGTGACGAGTCTACCCCAACACAACTGGGACATGGCTAGACAGAGATTGATTTGATTTCAATAGCCATTTCTACTTACCTCCATAATCCACCAACTTTATTTCATTGCAACTGATTCACTTAGAATTTTGCTCACCTCTACATGTCAGCGGCCGTTGCCGCGGGTGGATGACTCTGACGTAACATTGCAACTGCACCGTGATCCGATTTCATGCACGTGCACTGAGCATGTGCGCGAAAGTGATATGAGAGTGAAAAATCTGGGAAAGAAATTGTTTAAAGTACGTATGCACGATGACCGCTGGGCACAAATCTCCACACAATGGGTGCCTGAAGATGGACGGCGCCGCCGAGGCCGGACCAGAAAGAGATGGCGAGATGACCTGGACGCGTACCGCGAGGGCTGGTTCGAGGTGGCGCGGGAAAAGAGTTCCTGGAAGGATTTGGGGGAGGCCTTTGCCCAGCAGTGGGACAGCATAGGCTAGCAAAAAAAAAAGACATTTTAAAGACATTTTATGGGTGCAAACTGAATGAAACTGTGGTTTATCAGTGAAAGTATTATTTTGTTTAATACAATCGTGTCAAACCTCCGCAATTCCTAATCCTGCAATATTTCAACCTCCTTTATAATAAACGAGATGCTCCGTTGGTCTTGTGGTCACAAGCGCGACTGCTGAGCGTTGGGGTCCTGGGTTCGATTCCCGGATTTGGTCAAAGTATTATTAAGTTTTTCCATTGGGAGTTTCTGAGTAACAGCCTCGAGTTTGGCGGTGTGATACCCCTGTTCCTCGGAAAGCACGTTAAGCCGTTAGACTTGCGTCTGATCTCTTTCCGGTCATGTCGGATTGCCGTCCCAGCGGACAATGAAAGCGAGGGAAGAGAAATTGCACCTGTGTCTGCGCTTACAGTGCGTGCCACGTAAGAAGAGACTTGACCCCGCCTCCCCCGCCTCTTTCCGCCGCCCCGATGAGTGCGCGGGACGGGGACCGGGCGTCATCGGGGCGGCGGAAAGAGGCGGGGGAGGCGGGGTCAAGTCTCTTCTTACGTGGCACGCACTGTACGCTTGTGCACTAAAATATCTCTCGCGCTCCGGTTGCTAGTCTCCACTGAGATTGGTCGCCATGGCCGAAATTCTCTAGTCTAGAAGATTTTATTTATTTATTTTACAAACAAAAACTCAGGCCAATAAAAAAGTGACGTTTAAGTTTGGTGTTACTAAGGCAACTTTAACCTACTCTGAGATTATTTATAAGGCGCAATAGTTTAGGTACCTAATAAAGTCATCATGAATGGATCATCACTTTTTTTACATCAATGCGCAAGCGCAATGGGGGCACGAGTTATGGCCAGTCCTAACAGGGTTCTGAAAATGATACCTGACTACAGAGTGGACTGTCCGTATGCAGAGTGGCAGGGATCATCGACGCGAACTGCAACAATGAATTCAGCATATACACAACCGCGAATAATTTTTTTCGGTTACAAAAAAAAACCAGCTGTTTCATAGAAAAGTGTACTTAATATCTACGCGGTCAAAGTGTATTGAAACAGCAATTTTTTTTTAAATAACGTACCAAAAATTTTAACGTAGGTTGTGCGTCAATGTCTCTGTCACTTGTATAATTCACTGCTGAATGTAACAGTTCAGATTCAAGTATTACATCAGAAAGTGAGGAGAACCAAGGTGATAGGAATATTAATGCTCACAATCGAATTTCGGATTGTTACATTACAGGCGAATGCTCTCGGTCAGAGAGCGCCATTATCACCATACGGTGATAAAGGCGCTCTCTGAATATCACTCAAATAACACTGTTAGCAGGTACTTATAAAAATATAAAATGGTCAACAAATAGAAGCATAATTATGGTCTACAGCGTTCTCACATTCACAAAATGGAAAATAATCTATACAATAGAAAATAACAATAAATAAAAAAACTTTTTGAACCAAATGACATGATTTTTGTTACAACTGTAACAAATCTGAATGGTTAACCATCCTCATCTTAGAGTTGCTTCTACGAAGTTTATTTTTGAGCAAAGGTGTACCATCTTTTATAACAACTGCATTGCATATGAAAAAAAAAAACTATTGAAAAACTACGCGAAACTAAAATAATTACACAACTTTGGTTCCCAAAACATACCAACACAAAATCCGCATATATCTCGCTCATTTTAATTACTTTTTGTTTAGCTCAATTCACTTCTTGTTGTTCAATTAATTCCGTTTCTAGTAACGTTCTAATAATTAAAATTTCGTTGAATACTGTGCTGTTACGAAACTGCGCCAAATGTGCGGTCAAAGTTACTGTTGCCTTTCGCTTTCACAACCGTGGGAATCACTATTTTGTTTAAGTATTTTTTGTCTAATATGTGAGAATGTTTCAGTGATAGTTGTTTTATTAGAAATGTTACAAAATTAAAACGCGCGCAGTCGTTACGTGTATTTAAAAGACTCGTGAAGGAAACTCATCGTTGTGATTTTGTTCTCGTATTATAAATCTAGTTTTCCTTTATTTTCGTTTATGTATGTATTTATTATTTTGGATATGCATATGTATCTGTATATCTATTTTATTGAATTGTATAGGTAGGTACATAATATATGCGCCAACGACAGAGTCATTTTATGTCCAGGAAAATTACTGTCCATTCCAAGGTTGCCTGAAGTGATCGCATAAAGCGATAAGGCCGCCCGTTGTATATTTTGTAGTGTTTGATTTAATTTTGTTGAGTACAATAAAGTATATATAAATAAATAAATAAATGTAAATATAAATATGTATACTGCGGTGCTATTCTGTAAAAATCTCACCGTAAAAACTTAGGTGAAGTGAGCGTGGAGTGAGCTGTCAATAGTATGAATTCCTAGCAAAAACAAACTCACTTCAAAATCTCACCGTGAACACTTAGGTGTTCACGGTGAGATTTTTACAGAATCGACCGGCTGGTGTGAGAGGAAAGTGGGTTTTCGATGAGAGGATATAGCATAGACTTTAATCCTTATTGTTTTCTATCTTATTTGGCTTTATACACAAATGCGCGACGCAAAGAAGGGTAATGTTTTTATTAACCTACGAGTATATACCGGTTGACTATTTTACCGTCTGGACCAAAAGAGAGTCTAAAAAGTGAACGGAAAAGAAACCTTTGGCATAAAAATGTCTTTTTATTTCACAATGAATTAATTGACTGTGGTGGGATGGATTTACTGGTATTTTGCTAGCCATCACGTATTCAATATAAGATCAGTGCCCTGTTTATTAAAAATTACAATTCTACACGTTCACAAGTTACACTTTACAAGGAAGTTTTCACAAGTTCGACAATACCTATTGTTATTTATCGGACTGTGACTGATTGATAGAGAATCAAAAGTAATATTCAATCTGTGATGGCAAAATACCAATCAATCACAAATTGTGTAGGCCAGATAAAGACACACCCAATAACAAATTTGAGGTGATCTATGCCGTCTGCTTCTTACATAACACTAAAATACCTGCCAGTGATTTCAGTTTGACTGCGTATGAGCAATAACTACTCGGATACATGGATGTAGGCAAGTCGAGCCATGAAGCTCAACTCCATACTTCCGCCCTTCACTGACCAGATGGTAACCATTCACAATCGCGGGAAGTCTGCTTGGTTAGCCTGGGAAGGTTACAGCAACCCACACTTAGCCTGTTGGCGGTTTTACCCAATTATGTCATTGCTTAGTAACCTAAGTACAGAAGTAATTTTTTGTTGATTTATTGTCTGCTTTGCGGAAAATCTTTTCTGAGTTATCTATGGTGTTTTATTTTGGTGGATAAGATAGGTGAACATATATAGCTATATATGTAGCTATTTATATAGCTTTTGCTAACGGCTTCGCCTGCATCGATGTCGGTAATTATCCCAAGGAAATCTACTGCCGGGATGAAAATGATCCGACCATGTGTCAATTCAGGTTATAAACTATCTGTGTGCAAAATTTCATCCAAATCTGTTCAGCCGTTTTTGCGTGCTTGAGTAACAAAAATCCAAACATACAAACTTTCACCTTTATTAAGTAGGATAGTTAGTAGGATCTATCTATATAATCATCTGCCTAGCCTTTTCCCAACTATGTTGGGGTCGGTCTCCAGTCTAACCGGATGCAGCTGAATATCAGTATTTTACATGGAGCGACTGCCTATCTGACCTCCACAACCCAGTTACTGGGTAATATTGATACCCCTTGGTAAGACTGGCTGTCATTTACGGGCTCAATATCCTCACTATTGCAATACCACCTTACTGCAGCCCTGTGTTGATTTGATAATTCCTCCTATTAATAGTTCCTACAAACATTGTAAACAAACTTTTAATAATGATATTATATTATTTTGTGATGAGATTGGTAAGGACTTAGGTCACTTGTTGACAGATGAATATCCGGGACACTCGTTAATAAATTACTGTATGCCGGGTTGCTCTTTGTTTCATATTATGAAAGAAATTATTAAATGTAACTTTACCCCGGATACAATTTTAATAATTTTTATGGGTAATAGGGGAAACGTTAACAAAGGAGAACTGCTCCAGTATCATAGAACTTTATGCAACCTTAGTTTAAGACAAGTTGTGTTGTTTACATTCCCTTACAGTAACAGTTTGCCACAGGAAGAAAATAGGTTAAGATTTGAATTGAATATGACAATGCATAACTTGACATTTAATAATAACATGTTTCATTTAGTTGATATTAACAATTATGTTAATAATAATTTGTATTTGACAAAAGATAGATATAACATTGTTATGTACTATCTTTCTGGCTACTATAAAAGACAGATAGCTGTGTCGCTATCTTATTTTTTTTCTATTACAGCCAAAAATTTGGCTAAACAACTTGCTTCTTTTGAGCAATGCAATGACATTTTAAACAATTCTGCCAATAATTTGGTCACTTTTAATGACATTGATAATAATTTAAATTAGAAATTAAGACAATAGAGGCAACTTCTAGCTATAACATACAGAATTGCAAAAATAACTCAAAAAAAGGTTTAAAATCACTAAATAGTATCAACCTGGTGCATCAAAATATTCAAGGATTTATGAACAAAGATTTAGAAGTAGAATTATTCATGAATTTTAATAGTATTGACATTCTTTGTATAACAGAACATTGGCTGAAAAGCCACCAGTTTTTGTTCAATTTTAATAATCACCAGGTTGGTAGTTCGTTCAGCAGAATAAATGCTATACATGGTGGCTCATTAATTTTAGTAAGTAACCAGCTCACATTTAAAGATCGTAAAGATATTGTGAGCCTATCTGTTGAGCGTACGGTTGAAATTACCTGTATAGAATTGGAGCACTCTATTGTATTAAGTGTGTATAGACCCCCGTCAGGATTGTATGACTGCTTTGAAAAGGTAATGGATGAAGTGTTACACAGGATTTGTAACTCAAACAAGTCCGTTATCATTTGTGGTGATTTTAATGTAAATTTATTAGAAAACTCAGGTTCTTGTAGTAAAATTTTAAGTCTGTTTCAGTCCTACAATCTTGTAAACCTATTTTTGGAGCCCACAAGAATAACCCCTACTAGTGCCACATGCCTAGATAATATTTATACAGATATTATACCAAGCCACAAAGAAATTATAAATTTACTAGATTCTGATCATTGCGGGCAAAGGATTACTATTCAAAACCAAAACAAAAAAGTAGCTAAAAAGGATATCACTGTTAACCCCAAAACTGCAAGTCGCTTGGAGGCTTTTAAAGTTAAACTCATTAATAAATTACCAGTTTTGTCTATTCATGCTGACCCTAATCATCTTTATGATAATTTTTTTAATATATACTGTAAACAATTTGATTCCACCTTTATTCCCAAGACTATCTCGGTTAATAGTAATGTATCGTTCAGTGATTGGGCTACCTTTGGTATTCATAAAAGTAGAACACGGCTTTATGAACTGTACAATGAAAGGACTTATGTTAACACTGATGAATTTAATTTGTATGTTAGAAATTATTCAAAATTATTTAAAAAAGTTTGTTATATGGCCAAGTCACGTTATTTGGGTTCAAAAATTAAAAACAGCAGTAATGTAATTAAAACGACTTGGAACATTATTAATAGTGAAGCGGGAAGGTCTAGTAATCGAAATACTGATTACAGCCTGTCTATTAATGACAAAATAATAAAATCTGACTCACAAGTCGCCGAGGCATTTGAAAATTTCTTTTCAGATATTCCCGTTTCAACTACTAAATCCCTAAACTCATCACCTTCTGTTGCTGAGTCTTTGCTTAAGGAAAATGTTAATGGTTGCGATTCGGATTTTAATTTTGAATATATTACATGTAGAGATATAATTAAAACCTTTCACACTTTAAATGTAAAAAAGACTGCAGATCTGTGGGTAATTCTGTAGAAATTGCTAAGTCTATTATTGACATTGTAGCACCTACTCTTGCTCTTATCTTTAATAGTTGCATTGACAGTGGGGAGTTTCCTGATCTTATGAAAAATAGTAAAATAATACCTTTGTTTAAATCAGGTAGTACATCGGACCCCACAAATTATAGACCTATTTCTGTACTACCTACCTTTAGTAAAATTTTTGAGAAATTAATTTTAGAACAAATGCAAAGATTTTTTAATAAATATAAATTATTACACAGCAAGCAGTTCGGTTTTACAAGGGGTCGTTCAACTACTGATGCCGGTGTTGAACTTTTAGGACATATTTATAATGCATGGGAAGATAAATGCGATGCCTTGGGTATCTTTTGTGATTTGTCCAAGGCATTCGATTGCGTTCTTCACGAAACGTTAATCAGGAAACTCCACCACTACGGGATCCGGAATACTGCTCTGGATCTTCTTACTTCATACTTGAGTAAAAGGATTCAGAGCGTTGACGTTAATGGAGAAAGATCACCCGGATCTTTAGTAACGATGGGAGTCCCACAGGGCTCAATTCTTGGTCCTTTCTTGTTTCTTATTTATATCAATGACTTGCCGTACCTCATAAAGGATAACCATGATATAGTGTTGTTTGCAGATGACACTTCACTTCTGTTTAAACTTAAACGTCAGCAGTTGGTTACTGACGATGTCAATAGCGCGATTTCGAAAGTAGTCCACTGGTTCAATGTTAATAATTTGCTTCTAAACGAGAAAAAAACCAAATGCATTAAGTTTACGCTACCCCACGTTAGGCAGGTGAAAACTAATGTGTTGATAAAGGGCGAGGAATTGAATCCTGAAGACAGCACAGTATTCTTGGGCATAACTTTGGATGCTAAGCTTCAGTGGGGTCCGCATATAGATAAATTATCAAAAAAGCTAAGTTCCGCAGCATACGCCGTTAGAAAAATTCGTAATTTAACGGATATAGAGACTGCCCGTTTAGTGTACTTTAGTTATTTTCATAGTGTAATGTCGTACGGTATTCTATTGTGGGGAAATGCCGCCGATATTCAGACTATCTTTGTTTTGCAGAAGCGTGCTGTTCGATCAATTTATAAATTAAGTCCGAGACACTCTCTCAGAGACAAATTTAAAGAGATTAATGTAATGACTGTGCCTTCTCAGTATATTTATGAAAATCTTTTATATGCCCATAAAAACATAAAATTGTTCAAAAAATACAGTGATATCCATAATATAAATACTAGAAACAAACACAAATATGTTGTACCTACAACAAGGCTCAAGAAAATAGGTGGGTCGTTCAGATGCCAATGTATACACTTTTATAATAAACTACCAAGCCACGTTCAAGATCTAAGCCTTAATAAATTTAAATCGTTCATTAAACGTAAGTTGTGCCAGAAAGCCTTTTATACCGTTAAAGATTATATTGAGGATACAAAGGCTTGGGATTGAGCTGCTTCCAATTTCTACATTTTGAGTGTTTTTGATGTTTTTTTTTATATACACATTGACATTAATGATTTTTTTTTAAACTGACATTTGCTTACTTTTTAAAGTATTACATTATTTTAATTATTGTGAATGTGAAGACGATGTGGGTCATTTATTTTAGTCATTTTTTATTTTTTATTACTCTCTCTATGGTCTGGCAGTTTGAGTAATTTATGTGGCCTACCCAAATGTCCTTTCTTTGGTATTGTTCGTCGAATCGTTGAGCTCCTTCAGTCTTGAGTTGAGCTGCATGATTTCTGACAAATGCGTGCACTGACTGGACAGGTCCTCTCAATCTGTGTGGTTCTTTCCTCAAAAGACCATCTCAGACATCGACCTACATGGTCTTCATATAACTTGACCAAGATTATGTCTGGACTTTAAAAGAGACTATGACCTCTGAGTTTGTTTCGGCCTTTCTTCTCAGAGTAGTCAGATAGGAAACGCCGACCTCATCTAGTTTAAAAAATTTATGATTGACGTGTAAAAGTGTTTGTGCAAACCTACTTACAGAAATAAAATCATTTATCATTTATCATTTATCACACACACTCCGTAGCAGCAGGCAGCAGCAGGTGGCTGGAGGCACCGCAAGACGCGCAACGAGCGGTGCCTTTGTGTCGCGCGTGATTATATCGCGTGTCGCGCCTGTTTGTAGGAGCCTCGGGATGTAGTCTATCTCTCTGCCATATTTTATCGAAATCCGTAGTGGTTTAGGCGTGAAAAGGTAACATACAGACAGACATAAAGACAGTTACTTTCGAATTTATAAATGGATAAATAAATGCTTAAAAAAATAAAATACTTAAACTCAAACTCAAAGCATTTATTTCAATTAAATCAATTACAGGCACTTTTGAATTGTCAAGAGGTCGATCAGTTAGAAAGAAGCTTGTTGCCCATTCCAAAGCGTAGGTACCTATAGAGAAGAACGGGCAAGAAACTCCATGGACATTCTCTTAAATCAAAATAATATGGTTACAAAGTCTTGGTTACATCATTCAGGTTTAAAATTATGCACGTGAGAACGATGCAGAACGTTAAAAGCGTCCGTAATGAAAAGACGAAAAAAGAAAAAGAAAAAACAATTCAAATGTTAAATTAAATTAAAATAAGCCATGGCAGCAAAGAGATGACCAGTCCCTACTGACGGCGCCCGTCCACGAACATTAATATTAATAGAGAACCTCCTTCAGGTCGGTTAAAAACAAGGACCTTTTCTTCTGTTGAAAAAATCCTTTACTTATCGCTGCATATAAATGTATTCTTTTGGAAAAAACATATGGTCGTTATATTATTTATGTGATGTGGTAATACAAGGTAAATTCATGTAAACGTCGGCTAATATACGCGTACGGTTCGGCACGCCATTCGGCCAACATCGGAGGTAATCGTGTGTTTCCGTCCCGGTTTCACAGCCTTGCGCTAAATGCACTCTTTTGTTAATTTTTTTATTGGCAATCATATTTTGCTGGTGTTCAATTTTATTAGCTGGTAAATATAATAAAATTACGTATCATAATGAATAAAATACCTACCTTAATTTTTTTAAGTTAGCGTATTTGGCTGTTAAAGTTTTGAGTATTAATGTGCATGGCTAGATAGCTAGTGGAAGACCAAATAAACAATGGATGGACTGCGTGAATAAAGAAGAAAGGGGTGTCTATTCTGAGATGACGACTAGAAGGCCGAACAATCACAATCTGAATTATTTTGAAGGATATTACTAAACCATTGCTTCATAATGTTCGAAAAAATGGTCTGGTTAGCAACGTAAATAACGCAATGAATGTTGTTTAACTGTCAAAATAAAAGCCATTGCTACTGATAGCGCGTTACGCACTTACGCCACTAACTACAATGCGTGCCACGAAAGATGAGACTTGACCCCGCCTCCCCCGCTCTTTCCGCTGCCCCTATAACGTCCGGTCCCGTCCCGCACTCAGACCTCATACCGCTAAAGATACCTAAAATCGTGTAGTGCGCATGTCAAACCACGTGGTGTGTCAAGTCTCATCTTTCGTGGCACGCATTGTACCTCGCTGGTGAAATGGAAAAACAATATTCTTTCTTTCGTTACAAAAATACGTCAGTTATTTTGTGAATAGTTACTTTTTAGCAACTGGTGTTAAAAGCTTGTGGTTAATAATACCAAACCAATAAAGACTATTGAATATATTAGGTAAGTTAATTATATATTTCAACATACCGATCGAAACATTAACATTGGTTGGCTAAAGATAACCAAGGCTTATCGGCATCGAGTACAAAATGCTTTGTTTATGCATGGTCAATGCGCATGACCCGACCACACCTGAACACAGCTACCGTGCGTTACGTAAACATGTTCCTATACAATAACACAGACTTATGGTTTAAATGGCGAATAATTATAAAGGATCAAGGAGGGTTTACAATTGAAATTGAAAGCAAACATTATATATTTTTCTTCGCCTAGCAGGCTTTGCAGAATTATTATTACAAGTATAATTATGGGAATGAATGCCAGAAGGAATAGAACGAATGCAATTAGTGAAGGACTGAGTGAGTGAGAGAACCTTCGTTCTCTCACTCACTCAGTCCTTCACTAATTCAGACTCCTTCTTTCAGCCGTTGAACGATGTGAGGACCAGTTAGGTTAATAGTACGATGTCAAAATCGATTGTGATTTAAAATACTTAAAATAAAAGTTATTATTAGCATGAAAACTGGCCAAGTGCGAGTCTGACTCGCACACGAAGGGTTCCGTACCACAAGGCATAAACGCCGAAAAAAACATGTTTGTTGTATGGAAGTCCCCTTAATTAAGTTTGGTTTTGTGCCCGGTCTCGCCTCTTATTACACCTGGCCAAATGTCGGTGTACTATCGGTACATCTCTGCCTGACCCTTTGGGGATTACAAGCGTGATGTTATGTTTCTTAGTAAGTACCTACTATCTTACGGCCATCTTGTCCCACTGTAATATATTATAATAATATGCTTTGTGAACTGTGCACGTCTTGACAGCTGTCAGTCTTAACTTATAGCTGTTAAGAGAGTTAACGCACCAAAGTTTCCTTCAGTGCATAAGTCATAAACTTATGACATATTGTAATCAGGTTCGTCTGAATGCTCCTTTCGCTAAACATTCGCTGGAGAGTTTCAGAACTTTAAGTTAATTAGTCAAGTGTTAAAGGTACCTACTTCTGAGTTACGGACGTCTAATTTTATGTTGTGGGAGTAAGTTACTTTATGGCTAGGGTTTACAATTATATCTGCATGATAATCTGCCTATAATTTTCCCACTGCTGGGACACAGGCCTCCTCTCAGTGTGAGGGAGTGGGCCGTAATCCACCACTTGGACCCAGTGCGGGTTGGTAGATGTCTAATGTTTCGAATTTTTGGTTCTAAGAAATGCCGGTTTCCTCACGATGGTTTCCTTCACCGTTTTAAGAGAAAAAAATAATAAAAAAAAGAAAAAAAATGAAATGAAAAAACAATGAATGAAAAAAAAAAGAATGAATGATGATGTGATGAAATAATTTACACAAAGTAAAGCGCCTGTCTAGGTTCGAACCTACGACCTACAACTCGTAAGTTGCGATCGTTAGTCCTGGGCCACCACTACTCTATATAATAAAGCACTCATTTAGAACACGATGATTCATATTGTGCTCATTCATTTACTGCTGAATATTTAGTTTCCCAATGAACGCTCTTTAGGGAAATTTACAATATCATCTACCTTGGTATTAAGACTGGTAGTGGTGATGATTAGAGAACAGAAGGACGCTGCTGCTAGTCTCCTTTGTATTCTAATCTACATTTACCTGTCACGACATCGTTCTTAAGAGGAAATGCGGTCGGAGAGTCTTTTGAAAATGCCTAAGTAAAAATTCGAAATTCGGGGTTTCGCTCTCGCCTATTTCCTCCTCCAATATTGGACCAATTTAAAAGATATTTCGTAAACTGAATAAGAAGGATATAATATACACTGTGTCCTTATGTTTTTTTTCTTTTTTTCATTGATAGTAGTCAAATTTGTACACTAGGCCTCTGTTGACAGCGGTTATGTTATGTATTTTTGATAGTTCTAGTGCTTATAAAATAATGTATCATCAAAAAGGAAAACATAGGGACATACAAGTAATTAATATTTGTTATTCTGAAAAAAATAATTGCTTTATGGTCATTAACCAGAAAGAAAACAGGCGAGAGCGTTTCTATGGAGAAAAGACCACCCACATTTCCTCTTAAGGGGATGCGTTAGGGTAGACGAAATTCAAATTTTCTTACTCTTTTTGTTATTTGCAGTTTAGTGTCACGCTGCATGTTATATTAATAAAAGTATATTCGCAACCCTCATATGTTCAAATTACCCTATTGTACGACCCCGTCAAGAAATAATGACATTTTGATCCAACTGTAACATGAATCTCCCGGGCTCGCCATAATAGCCCGCGAAATTCATTATTTTTGCCTTTTAATCAAAAGGATCAGAAACACCGTAACAAGATGATAGACATCTCTATTAAAAATATTATATTAAGGCTCCTTTAAACAGGCGCGACACAAAAGCACCGCAAGTCGCGCAACGAGCGGTGCCTTTGTGTCGCGCGCGATTATATCGCGTGTCGTGCCTGTTTGTAGGCGCCTTTACTAGTAACGTTATTTGCATTCAAATAACTTCAAGAAAATACTAAAGTCATTCTCCCTGTGCGTACAACACAGAATTAATGATACTTTTCAATAATTGCATCGTGCAACGCGTCAACTTGATGTATTGTCCGTTTTCTATGTAGCGTACCTACTACTATTTGTATCTGTCACTATCATACTATTAATTATAAACAGCTTGGTTATTTATCTTCCGTTGTACTAGATACAGTTTTAAAAGGACTCTCTTTTGTTAGTGCTAAAATTGTTTATGATATCAGCCTGTGATTGTTTTGGTACAAAGGATGTCTACTCAAACTAAGAAGAATTTAACGTTGCTCACACAATAGTTTACTGCTTGATGTAGATACATATATCAAACCTTAAATGATGAGCCTCAATCTAATACCAATGTCATGTAAGTATATTAAGGTATAAAAGGTACTTCACTGAAACAAATAAGTTCTTACTACACCACATTAAAGCGATTTCATTAAGACTTACTGACTTTATACAATAAGAAGAAATGTTTGTATAACAGTAAGTAAAAGACAAAACAGTAACATTAAATGATTGAACATACTATTTACTGAAAAAAAAGGAAAACCACCATTACTGTAATGTAAGTAAATTTCAATGGTTTGAAAGATATCACCAAATGAATAAAACAGTTAATGTTGTGACCTTTTAGCTACTAAAAACGTTAAAGTTTACTGTCATGACGGTAACATTTTCCCTCAAGCTTACTGTTTTCGGATCAGTAAAAAATACTGTTTTGAACGTTAGGCTCTTATGGAACTGTTTAAAGCAGTTCAGATCAATCATTAAAAATCAATAGGTAATTTATGTACGAACCTAAAAATAATTGGGATAATCTTCATTCCATATACAAATTGTCTAATGGGCCCCTGCGATGGCTTCGGCCCCTCTTACGCCATACAAAGGACCATGGTCCCGAGATATGTTAACGTATAATTAATAATAAGAAGAACCAAATTGATGACTCTTATCTATCTACACTCACCCAAAATACCTACCTACTTCCTGAACCACGCTCCTCGTTCCACGTAGTCCCCACAATAACAAAATGATTGCTATTCTATTATGTAGAAACGATGTCCCAAACTAGATCGTACTAGCAGCTAACAACCATTACGTACACACTATAACAGAGATTACCAACACATGGGACGGAAAAAACAGAAAAATGTGAGCAATTTATTTTTATTTCTGTTTCCTATGGTCAATGCCGTTGACAGTATTAAACAAACCGTTAAAGGCTCGTACAAACAGGCGCGACACGCGGAATAATCGCGCGCGACACAAAGGCATCGCTCGTTGCGCGACTTGCTGTGCCTTTGTGTCACGCGCGATTTTATCGCGTGTCTCGCTTGTTTGAAGGAGCCTTAAGCCGTTGGTCTTGCGCCTAATATTATATCTTTCCGGTCGTGTCGGATTGCCGTCCCATCGGACTCCAAGAGAGTGAGGGAAGAGAGTGCACGACTGCACGGTCTGTGTCTGCGCACAAACCTGTGAACTATATCTCCCGCGCCGAAGGCTAGTCTCTGTTGAGATTGGTCGCCATGTCAGAAATACTGTTTGGAGGACTATTATGAAACAAAACAGAAATAAATTGAAATTTCTTTTTATTATGTCAATTTAAATTATAATATAAAATTTATATAATTTACTTTAACTCGTGTCACAAAAGGATTTTTCCAAAGTTTTCTCAGTGATATCGGTGGCAGTCTTGGCCCAAAAAAAAGCTCTTCGTTAAGGTTAAGGCCAAATACGTATTATTTTGAAACATTCAGTTATAATGTACTGATCGATATTTATTTACGCTGCATTAATTAGCAAGTCCAGTGTGTACCAAACGATCGGCAAAAATATGTAGTTGTCTCTATGTCGAATTTAATTTGAAAATAAATTACGCGACTCATTTTGCGCAACCGAATTTACGTTCCTTTGGCTTACTCTAAAATGAAATACAGACGCTAAAAGGTTTGCGATTCCTCCACTATTAAATGAATCATGTATCGTGACTCTTGTACTAAAATATTGTCATTGTATGTAATTTAAGATAACTGCTTCATTAAGGTTAATTTGCATTAGAATGTACGTTTTAGGATATGAACACATTATTTCTGAAGGTGATTTTGTTTGAGATATTTTTTAAAGATCATTTTAGCAGATTCGTACTTAAGAATCATGTAGATGGTATAGTGTACATTTTTGGTATTATATGTGTAGGTATCTATACTAATATTATAAATGCGAAAGTGTGTCTGTCTGTATGTTACCATTTCACGCTTAAACATGGCTTAAACCGCTGAACCGATTTAGATGAAATTTGGTATAGAGATAGTTTGAGTTCCGGGAAAGGACATAGGAGACCGAATGGGAGTCTAAGTGCGGAAAAGGGAGTCCCATCATCATCAAGGACATAGGATAGTTTTTATCCCGATATTCCCACGGTACCGAAAATTACGCAGGTGAAACCGCGGGGTGCTGCTAGTATTTAATATTTTTGTTATATTTCACTTAATCATATTTTTCTTTTCTTGTTCTCACACACTATTGTCTACATTTCTCTTTCATTTCTCCTTTCGCAAGTCTGCTGGATATTATTTCTTAAGAAATAAGCAGTATCTTTGTACTTAAGATATAATTATGTCGGATCCCTGCTGGGTGTACATTCATACTAATATTATAAATTCAAAAATAACTCTGTCTGTCTGTCTGTATGCTAACTTTTCACTGAACGGATTTCGATAAAATTTGGCAGAAAGATAGATTGCATCCCGTGGAAGGACATAAGATAGTTTTTATCGACAAATGAAAAAAAAAAAACAGATGACTATTCTTTTGTTTTTTTTTTAACAAGCTACTAAGAAGGGGTAGATAAGGATGCAATCTTCAAATAATACAATCGAATTCTGATTACTCTTTTACTTAGTTCTCTATCTCTCTTCTTTTCTTCTTGTATACCTCTTATGTTAAAAAAAAAGCATATTATTCCATAACAACTCATACTTTCAAAGTACAATTGCCTGTTAAATGTGCTCAAGGTTTAGTTTGTGGTTTGGCGCAGCCTTCGCGGTTTGTGTATGGAATTAGAGCTAGAATTAATATACCGAGTTTTGATTCTGCACTTGATTCACAAACTAAGTTATTGAAACAATTCAAACTAGATAATGTTGTTAGCCTAACTGGAAAATTACTAAATACATACTATGAAACTTAACATAATTAAAACGTCATTATGTCAGTATTGACTAATTATATTTAACATTATTGAATACTAGCTGCACCCCACGGTTTTACCCACATAAGTCTCGATTCTTTAGGAATATCGAGATAAAAAGTATCTTTTGTCCTAATCTAGGTTATGGTCTACCGTTGTGTCAAATTTCATTCAAATCCTTTTATCCGTTTTAGCGTGAAATCGTAAGAAACAAACTCTATGATTATCTTTTCTCTCTAAAATACTAGCTGTTGCCTGCGACCACATCTGCGATCCAGGATAAAAAGTAGCCTATGTCTTTTTCCAGGTTACCTATCCGTCAAATTTCATCCAAATCCGTTCAGGCGTTGTAGCGTGAAAGCGATACAAATAAACAAACAAACAAGCTCACTTTCACATTTATTTTAATAGTTAGGATTAGTTTAGACAATGTTGTTTAAAAGTAGCAGTTTACATACACAGCCTTATTCTCATGGGTTTAGGCAGAAACCACAAAATGCCACCTGCCACGATCCACAAACTTCTATAGCTTCGTTTACGTTCATAACTCTGGTCATACACGCACGCCGGTTGCGAGTACTAATCACCCGAACTTCCTTAAGAAAATCACCAATAATAACACTATATCTCAAAGTCAAAGTCAAATCATTTATTTCAAATAGGCACATTAGAGGCACTTTTGCACGTCAAAAATTACAGTAAAATTGAATTGATTCTAGTCGCCCCTTCCAAAAGGTAGTGTTAGTATGGAGAAGATTGGGCAAGAAACTCCACCGTTACTCTTTTAAAATGTTTTACAAGGTTTTGTATACATAATATAATTATATGTGAAGACGATGCACCTAGAATAAAATTAGTCTACCACAAAAGGTAAAAAGATTTAAAAATGAAGCAATAACAGGCTTAATATCAAATGTGATAGATATATGGTGCTACCATATTTACAAATTATTTACAAATATTGTATCAAGCAAAGCAAGCAAAAAACATCACCTTTGTATTTATTTTTCTGTTCTGTTTTATTTCGTGTCTGTTTATATATGTATGTACATAAATGGTAAATAAATGATTTTCCTAGAATTTTTACAAGTGTGTGAGTTACTGTAGTCACAGATCCTTCTAGGGCATCCCCTCCCGGCGTTTCCACTCACATCTGCCTTGTAAATACCTTTTGTTAATCACCTTTCACTCATCCTGTCAATTCAACAGTTTGTCACTACATCTTCTGATCTTCTTTTTTCTTCTTCTCTTTGACAGGTTTGATGTCTTGAATGCGTGTCCCTTGACTGTCTCACCTCTCTTGTTTTGGCGTGTATGAACCTTCACGTTTTTATCGTGTTGCACAAAATTAAATCAATAAAGCTATGGTTATAAAACTGAATTTTATGATGAGCACTTTATGATTTTATAAGCACACATAATAAATATCACACGGAAAGGTGGGGCCACACTTGTATCACCTTGAAGTTCAAAACCGGGCGTATCGAGTATTCATATCCTAAGTGTGGACGCCCATTTCGCCCGCATAGTATCATTACCTTATTGCTCGCAGATTGGGCTAAAACCACGTCCATACTCTATAATTAACGATACTGTATCTTTTCTGTGTGTCAGAAACGCGTATCCTCTTTGAAGATCGGGAAAAAATCGCGTATCCTCTTTGATGATCGGGAAAAAACCGCCTAGAGATGAAACGCAGTGTATCATGTATCAAATGACATAGTCGTATCTTGACAGTATCAAAATGCGTCCATACTACGTACGTACTGCTGATCAAGATACATGTATCTGATACGAAACGTATCAGATACGCGGCCACATACGGATTGGGGTGTATCAGCTACGGCGTGTGACATGATCGCGTATAGTTTTGCGTCCAAACTAGCGACAATGATACACGTCGATGCTACGCGACGGTGATCTGATTCACTAAAATGATACTAGTGGACTTATGTAGCTTTAGATTTGTAGAATGGTATAAGATAAATGGCAATTGAATGTCCAAAACAGTTCACTATTGGGACATTGGGTTTAATACGATGGGCGCCAATGGATTTAACTGCAGTTAAGCGTCCTCATCTATGTCTATAAATAGCGTAAGTCAAAGTCGCTTTTTGTGCCTGTCTGTGTGTGAGTTGTTCTTCTTAACTACGTAACAGATTGTGATGTGGTTGGACCATCATTTAGGGAATTTATTCCGGATAGATTGATATGTTGCAGTCGGCTCCCAGACTTGTTAAGACTGGTTGTCAGTCTTTCGGGCTTCTGACGACCCGTAACGACTGTCAAAGATCCAAGAATGACAGCCGTATTTTACATAAAACACAAATATTTGCCGTCGATATAGTACAGAAATCTGGATGTTTGACAGTTCACCATTGCATCCAAGCAATGCAGGGCTTGTCACTAGTGGCTGTTTTAAACAGTGGTAATGTTAGCTAGAGACATTCTTCAAAAATATTCCAAATAGTTTGCCACTTAAAATTATCAGTACCCACTGAGCAAGACACTGCTTACACAGCATTATCTTTAATCACTGTCTTTATGAAAATTTCCCGAACTAACATTAAAGATAAATGAGTTTCATCCCTTTGTTTTACTATCCACACCAAGGCAGTGATTAGCAAAACTTGTAGAAACTTCGCTAGTTTAGTTTGACTATTGTTATCAACAATGCGTACTCTTTGAAACTTAAATATTTCAATTTGTTTGTGGTTTCATAATATATTTTCAGACTGTTATGAAGGAATATTGTTGTAACGCAAGTAAACTTTGACAATGGTATATTTTAAAATTATATTTTTACATTATTCTTCATGATTACACACTGAAAAATTACATAGTTATAGTTTTTGATTTTTTCTTCATTCACATAAAGCAAAAGCAACTGCCAAAAATTGCGTTTTTAAATTGCATAAATCAGCAATTACCTAATTATTTATAGAAATTATTAGGATAATCTTTCGTGGTCCACTTGAAAGTCCCTGAACCGTCTCCGGGCCCAAGTGGGATGATGTAACTCCAACCTGATAAAGTGGGGCTACCTCGACGGAACGGCAGTAGCGTGTGGTTGTGGAGCTATGTCGCAATCCATGCTCCACCTCCTATCCTGCCCTATGTGTTCCAAAACATACAGTCAAAGTGACCTCTGCGGTCAGTGGAATTGTCCGAAAGGGTTACCGCTGGCCCGGAACATAAAGGGCTAAGGAAGGAACACGGGTGGGTTATAGTCAGTAAGAGTCTGACACTCCCTTCCGATCCACCCAGAGCAGGAGGGGTTATTTGATGATTTCCCATCCTGAAAAAAGAAAAAAAAAAAGTGACCTCTGCCCTATCACCGACGAAGCCGTGGATGGGGCGAAATTTTGGGCCAATAACATCTGAAATACAGTCGTGGCAGTGACACGAAGAAGAAGATTGGGATACATTATATGAACATCATCAGTCTGTAGTTTTTGCCTACCACCGTGGTAAGAAGGTTACGTATACATACATCATAATATAAATATTTTACCCAAAAAGCTAAAAAAATGTCCGTTCCCCAACATTAGTAGGGTAGAATTATTCTTCGAAATCGCTTTGATCTATTTTTGCTTACGTAGTGCAAATACCACTTATGCCCGTTGTCAGTAACAAATGTAACAAACTGGATTAAGCAATTCGAACGTTGTTGGATTTTGAACTTTCGGGACTAAGTCGAGGGTTGCAATTCCGTCGGTGCGCTTTTATTTAGGTACTCATTTGGGTGTCGCTTGGTTGACTAGCTGTTAGTGAAAACGAGTATAAGCAACAATCATGGTTATACTAATTTCCTTTGACACAGAAATAAACGTGGACATTCTAATGTCAGATTTTCTGTGGACAGTCCTTGCCACCATCCGTTGCCAGCTGGCGGAACCTCTCACCGCCATACATTTCGCAACGCAATTGTCTCGACCACCTGGTCGGCACATAATCGTTCGATTTGACCCAAATATCTTACGTATTGTTTATTATTTTGCCGTCTAAGTTTAAACTTACTTCTGGTATTAAATTGTATTAATTGGAACGGTAGATTGGTAAAATGTTATAGTAATTGGTGGTTTAGATTGCGATTAAAACGTTTGGCTGTGACATGAAGTAATGCCGGTTTTCACGACTTAATGTCGCTTTAGTGTTAATGAAAATGGACATAAGAAATTATTTATTACGAAGTACCTGTTAACCGGTCGAAGTGGAGGAGCTTGGGGGAGGCCTATGTCCAGCAGTGGACGTCTTTCGGCTGAAATGATGACCTGTTTATACTATTACTTTACGTATCCACCGACTGTCCGCGTCGCGCCGCTCAGAATGGGCACTGCTTGCATTCCACTGGATACCCTGACATGTGCTAAGGATGAATACCTCTGTGTAAAGTCAGGGAATTTTGTTGTTAATCAAATTGATACACTGTCAGTGATGCGGGCGAATTTTCTTATGCACAATGAGCTCTTCCTTCTTTTCCCTTTATACCTACTTGTACAGAGACATTTAGAAAATGTTCTTAAGTAACTTTTTAGACCTTTGTATCCTGCGTATGCGTATGAAGTTTCATTAAAATCGGTTCATTCATTTCGAAGAACAAGGGCTTGTAAGTATGTATGAAATGCCGTACGTCGTAAATGCTCTTATCAGCTTCGAAAGAGATACCTAATTGTCCAAATGTGTAATGTAGATTTTCGTACTTTATCTGTTCTAGGTGTATATCCGCAGTAATATAAAACATAATATATAACGCCTGAGTTCCCCGAAAGGTTAGGCAAAGGTTTGCCTATAGAACAGACGCCAGCACATCAAGCTACCCGAAACTGTCAAATCCCAATCAACTTTGAACCTTATACTTCACTACATAGTATAAAACAAAGTCGCTTTATCTGTCCCTATGTCCCTTTGTCCCTTTGTATGCTTAAATCTTTGAAACTACGCAACGGATTTTGATGCGGTTTTTTTTAATAGATAGAGTGATTCAAGAGGAAGGTTTATATGTATAATAATAATAATGTTTCCGTGCGAAGCCGGGGCGGGTCGCTAGTTAGCGATAAAGTTGAAAATCTATTAAAGAAATTTGACATTTTGTAGTAACTTGATGTGCTGGCATCTGTACATCCACATTTCATCAGTTATGTTTAAGTCCCATGTAATATGTCCCATGTAATGTGTGTTATATCGCGTGTCGCTCCTGTTTGTCGGAGCCTTTAGGTCATAAACCTAAGCCCCATAATGCATATTTTTTTATTAGAAAAGCTTGTATCAACAATCAATTTTAATGAAGATTGATAAAAAGTAACATCCCAGAATAACTAATAGTACATAGTGTAATATCAATATAGTTTTCAAGAGAAATGCGATAAAAATGAAATTCTCGGAGTTTTTACTGACTACCTACAAGCAAGTTAATCATGCGACAAGAGTTAATTGAAATCAGTTATTTTCATTATTTCAGTTCATCGAATGAGAAAACAAGCTGCCATTTCAGATTATTGTAACAGTAAACGTATTTACCTACTTGTTATATTTTATTGTGCCACATAATAAATGTTGTAAGATTGGGAAATTAAATGTTTATTCTGTAAATAGACCGAAATCACATTAAAAAAATCTATTTGGAGTCGACCTTTTCTATCTGACTACCCCTGAGAAAAAATGGTAAAACAGGGGTCAAAGTCTCTTTTAAAGTCCAGACATAATCTTGGTCCGATCATGTGACATAATCTTGGTCCGATCATGAGACATAATCTTGGTCAGATCATGTAAGTATCATGTAGATTAGTCTGACACGTTCAGTGCAAGCATTTGCCAGTTATCGTGTAGATCAACATAGGGAAGCCAGACCGGTACCTACGTGTGGAGGTGGTGACGCCCACTCCTGCTTGCTGTGCCTGCAGCCAGAACCAACGTACTGGCGAGAACCCCTCTCACTAGAGGCATGCGTGTGGTGAACAAGGTTCACGAGGGGGTTGATGTATTGTGGTGCAACTTGAGTGAATTCGCAAAAGTTATGTATATTAATATGTTATTTAGATGTAGGTTAAGATTTAGGATATAGTATGTAATTTTATAGGATGTAGATTAAGGATTTAGCATGTAAGACCACTTTATCGCATTAGATCGCTGATCTGTAATGATAGTTGTAGGTAAGATTTGCGTGAATAAATAAAAAAAATACCGGGTGGGAAAAAGGCATGTTGCGCAATATGGGCGAGGCTATATAATAACTTATGTACCTACCTAAAAAGTAGGTATAGCCTAAGATAGGCTAAGTAATGATTCATAATATAAAATAAATAATAATATAAAATAATTAAGTATTCATTTTTATTAAATGTTTTAAGCAGATTTGTTTTTATGATTTGAAATTATAGTAAAAGAGAAAAATCTTCAGTGTCGTAAAAAATTTTGTTTAATTATTTTCGTTTTATTTCAGTGTTAATTTATATACAATTCACACCGAAAATATATAGTTCTTTAATTAAGTAATGTCGTTTTATTTAAGTGTTAATTTAAATTCAATTTGAAACGAAAATCGAAACAGTGTTCCAACCTTAAGATGTTTTAGGACGATACTTACATTATGAAACTCGATCTCAAATATACATGCAGAGTATTGTAGAGTGACGGCTCCTGCAAACAGACGCGACGCGCGACGCGATTCGCGCGCGACACAAAGGCACCGCTCGTTGCGCGACTTGCGGTGCCTTTGTGTCGCGTGTCGCGTGTCGCGTCGCGCCTGTGTGTACGAGCCTTGAGAAAAATGACTGAACGTGGCAAAGCTGCCATCTTCTGGGCACGTTTCCGGATGACAGCGCAGCGATGCGGACGAGTACTTCGACGCCTAAGTGTCGTGTTTTTTTGTATTTATTTGTATAGTAAGTTAGATAGTCATTTAATTTAGTATCAAGTGTAAATAGTTCGTTAAATTTTCTCTAAATTAAAGTATTAACATTTGACATGCTTATCTTAACTAAAACCGATACCTATCTATTTAAATCGAGATTTGAGCTTGAGCATGCTTTTAATATACTTTCCCAAGACTATAACCTTAATTTTCTCCATCATAAACCCCTAAAATCCATATGGAAACGTTTCAAAACAACGCGAACATCTGAAACTTCAACCCTGACCGCATGAACCGGTTTGAACTGGCTCAAACTGCCGTGAACCGGGGTTAATGACCTGTGACGCGGTGCATCCTGTGTATTCCAGCTGGAACACTGTGCTGCTCTTATTAGCTGACTTTAATATTTCGCAATACTATGTGTATACGGGAGGGTTGATCTGTGTGTGTGTATAGATTTTTCTCTTTATGGCTAGTAGTAGCAGTATCTGGAGTTCTTTAAGTCTTACTTACCTATAGTTCTAGGCAAGCAGGCTCCATCGGCATATTTGTCCAACCAGTCCAACAGTGGACTGCGATAAGCTGACTTGAATTAAGCGCTCCACCGTCGACCACATCATCGCTTACCATCAGGTGAGATAGTGTTCAAAGGCAAGTTAATCACTATTTAATGAAAAACTTTAGGCACTTACCCTTGACTACTTTGCCAACTTTTAACGTACCTCTAAATTTGACGGGCAGTGGTGGCCTAGTTGTATCTGTCCCGACTTAAGGCTCCTTCAAACAGGCGCAACACGCGATATAATCGCGTGCGACACAAAGGCACCGCAAGTTGCGCAACGAGCGGTACCTTTGTGTCGCGCGCGATTCGCGTCGCACGTCGCGCCTGTTTGTAGGAGCCTTTAGAAGTTTTAGGTCGTGAGTTCGAACAAAAGGCGCTTTACTTTGTGAAAATCATTTCATTACCACTGCTCTCAAAAAGGTGAAGGAAAACATCGTGAGGAATGCGACATGTCCTAGAATCAAAATTCGAAGACATGTGACAGCTACCAATCCGCACTGGGCCCGCGTGGTGGATCAAGGCCCACTCACTCTCGCAGAGAGGAGGCCTGTGTCCCAGCAGTGGGAATAGAAAGAATAGAATAGAATACTCTTTATTATATACACCATATAAATTACAGACATAAATATAGAAACTGTACAAAGGGTGACACAATGGGCGGTCTTATCGCTAAGAGCGATCTCGACACCTGATTTCGAGTGTGATGTTGTGTCTTTCACAAAGTTAAAAATAACTACTGTTGACTACTTTTTCGGTTTTAGTTTACTAAAGCTTTTGTAGGTAAGAACTTTACGAGAATTAGTCCTGAAGGCCAATTCCCGAAATCAAAAACGTTAAAATCTAGTCGCAATCTCATCTCAGTGACAATTAATGTCAAAAACTTGTCAAAAATGTAGGGAAATTAGAGGTATTTTTGACAAATTGACACTGAGATCAGGGGGCCTAAAAAAGCCACTTTGGCAGAATCATAACAGGATAACATCATGAGTCATAATGGACAGTTAACTGTTAAGTTAATCGTATCAAATCCCATTGGTGAAGGATTTTTCAGATATTTTTTTTTGTCTGTGTTAAAATACCAATCAATCCAATGCCAATCTCTTTGATTATACCTACATAGTGCAGCGAAAAAAGAAAAACGCGGACTGTCTTCGCCATATTATGATTCATAATGTTATCCTTTTATGATTCTGCCAAAGTGGCCTATTTAGGCGCACTGACTGAACGTTTTTAGAATTACGAGAATTGCCTCTCTGCTGCGCTGAGAGAGATAGCCAGGGTGTGCTCCAACACTCATGGAGGCTTCCAATCTAATACATAATAAAATAAAGTATTCCTCTTACTCAGTCAAATGAAGTTAGTGATAAAGACTTCTGACTGTAACATTTATAATATAATTATATTATCGTTTTCCAAGAAATTCTTAGAAACGGATGCGTCAATTTCCCTCAGTCATATTATATGATCTAATTAGTAGCAACTGATAACACGTGGCATTAATGAAGTAGGGCGGAAATGTATAGACAGATTGCCAGGTGGCCAATATTGTAGCGTTGACTAGGAATCGAGAAATGATTAATGATTTTATCGAAGTATAATTAACTCATGCCTTCTTGCCATAGGGGGGTAGGTAGAAACTATAGAACGCCACCTGCAAAGATCCTCACATACTCCATTTGCTTTCATAAAAAGCCTTGTACCATTTACACCTGAAACAACAGTCATAGTGCCTACATAATACATCTTCCATTCAAAAACTACCCCAAACATTACGCAACAAACACTGTGTCCAAACACAGAACCCAGTGTGCACAATCAAAACAGGTTGCATGAACTTTGTCACGCTTACGAAGGAACTCGCTTGAATAATTTATGTGTTCGCATTGTATTCCAGCTGATATGACACGCTGTTGGACTAATTTTGTTATCTGATTGTATTTTGTTAACGTTTGTACATTGTTTAACGGACTGTTTGTATGCATTTTGTATGGTGCGATGACGTCACTGTGTTTGCGAATTTCAATAGTTGTACGACCTTTTTCGGTGTTCCGTGTTTTCTGACTACAAAAATATTTGACTTCTTGGAAAGGGTTCACCGTCCGTCTGACTTACGCTAAAAGCTTTGGTTTTCTAGGAAAACGGAGCAGGCTATGCTCAGTGTTCATAATTATATCTGGAGAAGAACCAAAGTTACCGACATAGCCTGCAGAATTAGCAAGCTGAAGTGGCAGTGGGCTGGCCATGTTTGTCGTAGGGGCGATAGCCGGTGGAGCAGATGCCTAGCGTGGAGACCGCGTATCGGAAAGCACAGTGGGGAGCCCCAGGTAAATCCACCGACGACTTTAAAAAGGTGGACGGGACGCAGCCTGGGAGAGGCCTATATCCAGCAGTGCACTACGATAGGTGTTGTGATATTGGGGAAATAGTGCAGATGCGCCTATATTATTACACTCTACAGAAAAAAAATATTAGAATTTTGATAAATATCAATGATACAGACTCCTGTAAACCCCACTTTAAAGACCTAAAAATATTAACCCTGCCCTGCCTCTACATACTTGAAATTTGTAAATTTGTATGAAAATATCCCCAATTCTATACCAAAAGAGGCGATATCTAAACACATATTGCACTTAGACATGAAAGCAGATTGAATATAATCACTTCATGATTAAAAATGCACTCTTCTAGTACATTTGTTATGTCCATTAAAATATACAATAAGTTACCGGAATACATCAAAAACATAAATAAAAATAATAATTTTATCAATAAATTAAAAAAAAATCTGATAATCAAAAGCTACTACATATTGACGAATATTTTAGCGATAAATTTCAACAATAATAAAAACAATTTTTTACATAAAACCTACATTTCATTTTAAAATTCGCTTTGAATATAAATTTATTTTAAAACACTAAAATACTGTCAGTTTAAAAATTAATATATGCTAAACAGTACACAATTAATAATGTTAACGTTCTACAAGCCTCAATAAAATTGTAAATCGTGCAATATATTAATAAAATTTAAAACCAAATACTTAAATAAAATATAAATACCATAAAAGCAAATGATACAATTTACTGATACAATTTAATATTATAATTGTTTTCTAATAACAAAAAGCGCCTTCATCCTCTCTCCTATTAAAAATTAACTTTGCTATACCCGACAGGGTCCATAATTGATTCAATGTTTTAAAATACCAACTATCATTTATTATGCAATACAGTATTGAATATGGAGTTTTGTCTCCAAAACCAGTACCTAGTTTTCATGAAAACCATAGGGTGGTCCACAATTCACCAAAGAACATTAACTAGCATACGAGTAATATATGTAGGTAGGTACTTACGTGTTTCGTCGACAAGTCGGTAAACAGTTAATACTATTTACTAGGTTATTAAAATAGGTTTATTAACTGCAGTTAACTGGCCATTACTCAGCTACAATAACTAAGAGAAACAAAACCAATTGTTTATTACTTCCCGCCTTCAAAATGTGTTAGGATGGTTGTATTATTTTAAAGTAGTCGTTTCAGAGGGAAAGGGTCATAAATCATTTATCGGATGTCTCGCTCGCACTTTAGGTAATTGTTTAATTACAGGAAAATAAGAAGACTCCTCACTGTAATTAAGACAGTTTTTCTACCTTTAAAAAAAAAAGGAAACCTCTGAAAAACATCAAGTGAAGATTTCCCACTGGAATTTTTTTTAGTGTGGCATTAAAAGAACAGCCTGAGAAGTCCATTACGAAATTATATGCGCAATAGAAACTAATATTAAAAATTTTGGAAAATCAAAAAAAGTGCACGACCGTAATGCTCATTTGATCGTATAAAAACAATAAATATAGGTATCATATTAGTTAGTTTTTTATTAATTATAATTAAACTACTTTGCAAAAAGAGCCATTTTCAATAGGGGTTCCTTCTAAGGGAAAAACGAAACAATCAATAAAAAAATTGGTTCAATTAATTGTTTTTTTCGTAAGCTACAATGTTTTCAGGTTTCACACTTGATTGAATGGAAAATATTTTGTAGATTTTCCGTTTCTACTGCATTAAATCAATTTTTGAGTACAGAATTAATCTCCATTAAAGTATCTATACAATGGTATATAAATTAACTAGGTTCTGTGTACTAGCAGGAGTATAACAATAGAAACAGTCGCAGAAAGGAGACAAAATAAAATTTCGATCGTAAAGCACTCTCGATGCTTCTCATTAGGTATGAGTCGTGCGACAGTAGAGAATCTTAGATCTAAAAACGTGTGCGGTTGATAGACCCCGTCAGGAATGAAGTTCCGTACGCGGTACCCGCACGCACATACTCGTATTATAATAGAAAGACAGAGAAAAGTGTGAAATTAATACGCGTTCTTATCTAGTATATTTTTCTAGAAGCTCTGATGAAGTTGTCGCCATTTTTAATTTTTATTTTGAACTCACTAAAATTGCCTTTAGCACCCTCAAAAACAAACAAATAGACAAAGAGAGAAAGTCACAAATGTGAGAGAAAGTCAAGTGTGGTTGTCAGACTTTCGGACTTCTGACGGCCCTTCACAACGCAACGCCACGAATGGCAGCCGGGACCAACAGCTTAACGTGCTTTCCGAGACACGGAGGGGTCTTGTTACGTGAAGATGATCACCCATCCACGGACCAACCGTGGCAAGCGTAGCTTAACCTGATCGATCGACCCGTGCGGCTGATATTACTTAGCCAAAGGCTCCTCTAAAATTAAAATTAATTAAATAAGTAAATTGTGTAAGTGCTTCTCGGAATACAGCCAGATAATCGTTGCGTTATAAATGCACGGATAAAGCATAGAAAATTCCTTCTAATAGCTAATATTGAGTTTCGATCTAATTTTAAAGTAAATTGACTCAGTTGTCAACACAAGTGTTTTATGAGAAAGTCTTTGGTTAAAATAAACCGCGTGATAGCGGCCCCTTTGATAAAATATCTAACATTTACTTACAGATTACGTTTATTGTTCGTATGTAGAGCAGTGTACTGAGAATTGGAATATTGTTAATTAATATGTAGGTACGGTCAGCAACAAAAGTCGAACAACACTTCAGTTTTTTTAATCTCAGTTATTGAGAAAAATATATGTTCAAAATTGCAGTACAAGTACAATGCAATTTTGAACAAATATTTTGCTCAATAATTGAGATTAAAAAAAACTGAAGTGTTAATATTTACATAGAGCGACTGCCTATCTGACCTCCACAACTCAGTTACTGGGTAATACGATACCCCTTGGTAAGACTGGTTGTTAGACTTTCGGGCTTCTGACTACCCGTAATGACTCGGTATGTAAAGATGGTCACCCATCCACAGACCAACCGTGGCAAGCGTAGCTTAACCTGATCGATCGACCTGTGCGGCTGTTATTATTTAGCTACGGGCTCCTGCAGTAAACTGTTGTTAGTGGTTATCAATCGGATCACTTGACTTGAATTTTAACGCGTCGATCATTTTAACGCGTCGATTATTTTAACGCGTCGATCATTTTAACGTGTCGATCATTTTAACGCGTCATCATTTTAACGCGTCATCAATTTCGTCTCAGAAACCATCACCCTAATTGCGTAACCCACTTGCAATCACAATTCGAGAGTTTTTACGAATATTGCTAATCTATTGCTTCATAGGTCAGAAACAACCGTCTGCTGGACAACGTAAATAACGCAATGAACGTGGGTGTACTGTCAAAATGCAATCCATTGCGATCAATTATCATTTTATGTGTGTTACGCAATTACCCCGCGGGTGTTAGTCTGGCAGTGGTAAGTTACTGAAATAATACGTAGAGATACATGATAATATTTAATTTTATGGCTGTGGGAATTAGAGCCTCTGTTCTAAAGCGCAGATGACTTTGCTACGTCATTTTCTATGACAATAGATATTCTAATGTCATCCATCATCGTCCTCCTGCCTTGAGTTTTTCTTCCATACATTTTTATTCCAGTTTCTGACAAGCCAGTGGTCACTTCCAGCCTTGCCTTTCTTCACACATCTTTCATTCTCTTCCTTCTTTTCTTCTCTTTATTTTCTTCTTTTCTTTCTTTTTTCTTTCTTTCTTTCTTTTCTTTCTTTCTTTCGTTCATAATGAAGAGTATTCTATTCTATTCTATTCTTTCCTTATTTTCACACACTCCTTCGCATCACATGTCTATGTCACCGCAAACAAGATGAATCAGCCATTCAGTTAACTGCCTAGTCTTTTAACTAAATGGTACCGTTCAACTAGCGGCCTGAATGATATTCAGCCATTCAATGAAACAGCTAGGTAAATGACTTCGATCGCTAACGTTGAACCACTTGCCAAGCCTACGAATTTAAATTGGCGATTGATTGATTGGTCATTAATTGAAAGCGGCAGTTGTTTATTGTAGTTTTGGAAAATATAAAAATTACAAAATGCATGTTTATTACGAAGAAAAAATAATCAACATCATATTCCAAACCAATACAAGATACAGCTCATCTAATCCAGTCCCTCACAAGTTAACTCGAGAAAACAAAGGTTTCTCATATACTTACGATAAGAGTATGTTTATAAAGTTACAACAAACTCTGTGTAAAGTGAGGTAACACCATATACCTTTATGTAGTCAAGTGAACGCAGAACGTTAGAAATTTTCCAAAGTCCAATGAGGAGTTCGTTTGATTTTGGAAAATTTCTAACTTTGCCTTAAGCTTTGTGTGAGAACATACGGGTGTGGAATTGTAGCAGGTCTGAACTCTGATTGAATTAAAATAATATTTGTATATAAAAAGGAGGGAAAAAATCATAGGGAATCAAACAATTCGGCCGCATCGCTGTCGACAGGAAAACTGCCCAAAAGGCTGGCAACATTACCACGTAGCACTTTGTATGGCAATGCTGATTCTTTGGCCAAAAAATAGGTCAGCCCTCTGATCACGTGAAGAGTCGACCAACCGCATGGCGAAGTCTCGAAAAACCAAGTGGGCATTCGGACCCCATGTTTTGAAATAGTCTTGCAGTCATTACCTTGCCGCGTTCGAGACTGAAACACAAATGATGTTCCTAAACCGTATCCTATATATATAGACCTATCCTATATACTTAATATAGAAGTTTATCATTATATTCATCTGCACTCACAGTAGCATACCAAGTTTCTTTTTCTCATTTAAATTTTTAGAAAATTAGAGTGGGTAATATTCATTTAATTTCAGACAATGGCAGAAAGATTAATGATAACTAGCAAATAAGAATGATAAAATTGTTTATAAGCACGTATAGGCTAACATTTCGTATGTTTTCAAAAGCACACACACTCCTTCCAAATTTAGTCAAAGTTGAAAATGACGCGGTTGGTGTTTAATATGCACCTTCAGAGTTGGATTCGTATATTGTCACAGACGTAGGTATAAATTAAGTGGCAAACTTTTAAGATTATTTTAAAATACACTGACACAGTATTATAAGGCAAGCAAAAAAAACGGTCAGAGAAATAAATGATTTCTATTTCTGTAACATAAAGAAGATAATGGAGAGAACACATTAAAATACAGGAGACCCGAAAGAAAAACAGATCTCCTTGCAGGTATGTGTTTCTTGCCTAAACTTCACCTAAATTACTCTTAAAATTAATTATCTATATATATCTTAATTGTCTTGCCAAACTTTCTGAAAGTTGTAAACTGCAGATACCTATACTGAAAAAATTTTTTAAGCTAGATTAACGCTTCGTAACCTTTGAAGGTGGATCCACGCGAGACAACGGTTTTTTAATTGTTTCTGTTATTACGGCATTCAACTGTTTCAATCGATAAATGATAAACAAGTTAGCAAAATTTGTGTAATTTAGCGCAGTCAAAAGAGTACTGCATTAATCTTCCTTATCGGGTTGTATCTGTAGACATTGATAATCTGTAGACTTTACTACCCATCCAATTGATACACATAATCCTTTAATGGATGAAGGATCTAGTTACAAACTTAGATCCATTCCCTGGTTCACACGCCAGTACAGCGCACACTGAAATCTTTCGCATCTAGCCTAGATGCACGCTTCCTGCTCGTGACAATTAGATCAAGATGCTCAATTATAGTGAATCGTTACGTGTTCCTTGCGTCAAAGTTACGTCGATGTCGCATCACTGTTGCGTCAATTTGCTGCAGCTGTAAAGGGTAATGGACAGAAGTTTAATTTCGTAATTTAAAAAGTATCTATTCTTTTTTTGATGTCTGTGTCGAATTTTGAAGCTGTTCGAAAAACGCTCAGTACCATAACCTGAGCGTGAATTCTGATTTCGAGGGTATGTCTCGGAGAAGGAATTTGTACACGGTTAAAGGCTGCCTGCCCCCTATTAATCCATACTAATAATAAAAACGTGAATGTTGCTCTGCCCGTCTGGCTGTTACCTTCTCACGCCTTAAAAACGATGAAATTTGACTCACCATGATCAAGGTTAGGACTTTTTATTCCAGGAGTAAGTTTTTGTAGAATAATTTCCGACATAAGCGCGGGCGAAGTCGCGGGACATTTGCGGAATGTGTACCTACCATAGACGTGATGTTAGGTATTCATCTGTGAAAATGTGTACCTTTATACGTGATGTTGCATATCTACCATAGACGTGATATTGGGTATTTATCTGTGAAAATGTGTACCTACCATAGACGTGATGTTAGGTATTTATCTGTGAAATTCTTTTTTTGAATCTTTCTAAAAGATAATGAGACATGTATTCAAGATATTTTTAGTGTATGTGATTTTGTTTTCGATACAATAATCCTAGCTAACCATGATATCATAGGAACAACACATTTCATTTTTTATTTTTTGCTAAATTGACCTGTTCTTGACCTCGATCACGCCTGATGGAAAGCGATGGATGAGGTCTATGATAGAACGAGCTTGACCAAAAGATGCATGTTCACAAGTGGAATCAACACAGATGCTGGCAGAGAGTTTCATATAAAATGAACCTTCTAAGTTCTACCTGCATGACGATCTTAGTAATTATGCACTGCAATTATCACCACATTATTCACACTAAACCGTTGACATGGTAATTAGTGCTAAGTCTTAAGCAAACAAGATACTCTATTGTCTATTAGAGCTATTGAGTTCTCATGGAGGTTGTTAAACTATGATACTAACAGGAAAACGTTTCAAAAGTCGTAGGTATCTCCATAGTGTCTTAGATTTACTCTTTACTAGCGAATCCCGTCTCGTCATCGCACGATTTTCACGACTTGACAACACATCGAGGTGTCCTTATTATGTTAGTTTTTTATTAATATATTATACACATAAGTTTTTCCTAATAAATTCTGTAAATTATTGTGAAAACCGCTTCAAAATCCGTTGAGTAGTTTAGAAGAACCACGCAGACAGACACGAAAGGCAAAAAAGCGAGTTTCAAAGTCATAATATGTCTAGATAAGGCACAGGTTTTTCTCTAGCAGTGAGAAATTATAGGCTAAACAAAAAAAAGGCATAACAATCAAGGCAATGGGATAAAAACTGCCAGGAAGACATAGCAATATATATTTTTTTAGATGAACTTTTAGAAAATAAATTGATAAGTGTTAAGAAAGTGTGATCTACACAATATACAATTTAACATTAAACAGTATGATCAAACAACAAAAAACAGAATTATGTTTTTATTAGGACATAAGAAGCTTCCGCTTCCCGCGCCTCGGCAAAATATTACTTAAAAAGCCTTTGGATCAATCAATCAATTTAGTATATTTTGGTCCGCTGCCTCTTTCAATTTCTTATGTTATTGATGTGACATAAATAAATAATGTCAGATAAAAAAGATGACAAGGTTTTTTTCTTATAAAAAAGTAATGTTAAATATTCTAGACACAACACTTTTGGTAAGTACCAGTTTAAACTATTTACAACCTGTATTTTTTTAATAAAATGTCCAGTTGGCTGTCCAAGTTGGTGATACACAAAACCACATTCGAATTTTAAATTATGTCCTTCAAAATGGAGACCTGACTGCGTAACGACTTTCGCTTTCGCTGAGCGAATGATGATGTACAGGGTTGTCGGCTGATCT
Organism: Luperina testacea; assembly: GCA_927399505.1. Taxonomy (NCBI): domain Eukaryota; kingdom Metazoa; phylum Arthropoda; class Insecta; order Lepidoptera; family Noctuidae; genus Luperina; species Luperina testacea. The sequence continues at coordinate 13,029,772 of OV656766.1, read as the reverse complement.
ACGAATTAAATGAGTAAAAAGTTTTAATGAGCTATCATCCTTAAAAAAAAAAAAGTCCTCGAGACCGTATTTCGGTCACGGCGGCCAGTCGCAACGGAGACTAGCCTTTGGCGCGGGAGATGTTATAGTGCACAAGTGTGCGCGCAGAAACAGGTGCACTCCCTCTTCCCTCACTCTCATAGTCCGATGGGACGGCAATCCGACACGACTAAAGAGAGATCAGGCGCAGGACCAGGAGCTTAACGTGCTTTTCGAGGCACGGGGGTGTTCCAAACTCCGTGCTGTTACTATGAAAAAACTCAATAACACTTTGCCTGACCCGGAAATTGAACCCAGGAGCCCACGCTCAGCAGTCGAGCTTGCGACCACGAGACCAACGGGGCGGTTAGAAAAATACAAAGTACATAGTTAGATACATATAGCCGTTTTTAGATAATAATACGAGATACTTACCTTAATCTTCGTTGTTTATTGGAATGAAGTCTTGCGGCAGGAGTTGACTGGTAGAAATCGGCACGTAAGACAGAAGCGTCATGACCCCGTACGCGACTTTCTCCCTCTCTCTGTCTCTTTCTTTTTTATACGAGTGTGTGTGTGCCTGCGAGTAACGCGTAAGGAACTTCGGTCCTGACGGAGCTCCCCCTGCCGCTCACGGATTTCGATTGATGTGCAAGTTATGCTGACCTCAATATCTTTTTTTTTAATATTACATAGTTAAAGTCTTCTCTAAATCAAAACTTAAATATAAGCTCCATTACAAAATAAATAACCGCAAATCAATCTAAAATCTTAAGCTCATTTCAATAACATTTTTTACTACAGAAACCTTTCATAAATTTCCATCAATAGCACAAATCCCACTTCAAGAAAAAACAAAACACAATCTGCCAACCCTAAACCGCAACAGAATGAATGAATGAATGAATGACTGGGTGAAAGAAATTTCATTCGTCCGCATGAGTAACATTTGTGCAACGCGACTTTGCTCGACCTCGTTACGACTTTAGTCTCAATTTGTCCGCTTGCTTTTACAAAGGTACTTTCTTTGTGTCCAGTATGGAGTCTTAATTAGTCACGGCTCTGGGGTTGTTGACCTTTATTTGGATGGCCTTGGCCCTAAAACATTAGGCTCGTGTTAAAAAATGTGTTTCAAGTATTTCGTGTAGTTTATCTTTGGTCGGTCTACTGCTGGATTTAGGGCTTTCCAATTACACGCCACTTAAGTTGCATACGGGTCAGTAATTGGTGTCCGAAAATAGGCAAGGTTATCTGTGACCTTTCATTTTGTCATTAGAAGAATCTCAATTTGAATAATTTGTCTCATAAAAATAATAATTGCTAATCCATTGCTTCATATGTTCGAAAAATTTGTCGGCTCAACAACGTAATTAACGCAATGAATGTTGTTGCAGTGTCGAATTGAGAGCCTGACACTACCTGAAGAGTTTATTTGAAAATCGCGTACCTCCTTACTTTTTAGTAAATTAAATGAAAACAACATTCGGAAGAGTATCTTGAGATCTCCGACAACTATATAGCTACTAACTAATTAGTAATTACTCCTTGTAATGTGACGCAAGTTTACGCCTATTAATTTTCTGGGGTGAGAAAATTAATTACCGTGTATTTTACTTAGATTCCTCTTTTTCTACTAAGTACGTGATATATTCTTATGAAATGTCTAATTAGAGAAGAAAGTACATCTTTGATCTTATTAATAAAATAAAAAGGATCGGGGGAGCGCCGCCGTCAGAAACAAAGTTGAAAATGAAAATCCAAGATGGCGGCTGCGAAAATTTTAAAATACGAATAGTTTTAAGGTGTTTGCAGTGGCCATCTTGGATTTTAGTGTCAAACTATTTCTCTATGTTATTTATAATAAAAAGTCTTATAACTTTTTTCGTTACTTAACGATTTCTACCAGTTTACATTATTATTTCCTTTATTAAACGAAATACATAATTATAAATTATATTTTTAAATATTAATATAAAAAGAAATATAAAAACATTTAAAAATATAAAAAAATATTAGCCCACCGGTATTGGGAACAGGGTCCAAGCTACCGGCGGCGGTCAGGGCTCCAGAGAGAGGAACCTTCTAACAATGCGGGCCGTGTCCAGAAGTACCGCTCTTTAAATCAAGCCCTTGATCCAGCTGCCCAACGAGAGCCTCCTTAGGTGTTGGCCAGGGCTCTTGCCTATTAAAACATTGGCTGTTACGACTATCGGCACAATGATCGCTGAGTCCACATCCCACATGTCGACAACCTCGCGAGCCAAGTCAAGATACTTGATCTGTTTATCTTTCTCGGCTTTCACGAGGTTCTCATCATGCGGAACGGTTATGTCATTATTATTATTATGTTTATGTTTTAAAACGTTGCCCCACACTAGAAATTTCTCCTGTATTGTGGGTGCGTTCACAAACATTTAAAGTCACATACACAAACAGCCAGACCCGGAACAACTACTTGTAGGTCATACAAATATTAAGTTCCGAGCGGGAATTGAACCCGCGACACGCAGCGCAGCAGTCGATCGCTTAACCACTGCGCCAACCGTGCCGTCATTATAAGCTGATTATGCAAGCTGAGTTAAAGAACTTCGATCCAAAACTCTAGAAAACCATTTTCCCCCTGAATTTAACTTCAGTGCAAAATAATCGTACAGACGCCAGCACGCATCAAGCTACCCGAAACTGTCAAATTTTCCCAATCAACTTTGAACCTTATGCTTTAGCGATAAAGTTGAAATTCTATTAAAGAAATTTGACAGATTGTAGTAGCTTGATATGCTGGCGTCTGTACATATCTGATAATGATTCCTTATTTTTTGTTACTTTTTGTTACAACTGTTGAGCGTAAAAACGTTATTTTCCGACCCATGAAATAACTAGGCACGTATTGTCACAAATCCCTTCTATCCCCTTACATAATCCCCTCAACACCTTTCATATAACACGGCACAATCAAAAAACTCCCAAAGGTACAGAACTAAAATATTTTTCACTGAAATCCAACAATACGGTGTATTTGTCGACCAGCCAGCGAAATAGAAAATTTTTATGTTAGAAAAGTCATTCTGATTGGTGGAATCACTGGATTTTTACCCAATACCAACTATATGGATATCCCAAGGGATTTACCAGAACCAATATTGGCGTATATTGAATCAAATACCTAAAACGTTGTAACTATAAATCGGATTATTTGACCCGAGACCGGTACGTTTCTATTATTATAATGTTGTTAGTAGACAGCGGACTTTTATTTTGAGCGGACTTTTTTTGTTATTTTTTTGAGTTATAAAAATGTTGAATTATGAGTATATTTGCGAACATGAAGGATGCCACATTGCATGTGATTGCGTGTGATAGCATTGTGAGTGTTTCTCGGATCTTTAATGGGCACAGGTAGCAATGAAAGTCTTTTGAAAGTCATGATCTGCCTGCCTTTTCCCAAATATATTGGGGTCGACTTCCAGTCTAACCGGATGAAGCTGAATACAAGTATTTTACATGGAGCGACTGCCTATCTGACCTCCACAACCCAATTACTAGGTAATACCCCCCCTTGGAAAGACTGGTTATCAGACTTTCGGGCTTCTGACGACCCGTAACGACTGTCAAAGATTCACGAATGACAGCCGGGACAAACGAATTAACGTGCTTTTCGAGGCACGGAGAGGTCTTGATATGAGAAGATGGTCACCCATCCACGGACCAATTACGACAAGCGTAGCTTAACCTGATCGATCAACCCGTGCGACTGTTTCTACTTAGCCCTTCAAAGTATCTTTTAAAGTCCAAGCATAAAAGTCAGATTATAATAAAAATGATCATACCTACACATTACATTCACAAAAAAATATCCCCACTGTAACCCCCCCCAAATAACCTCCGTTTTTCCACCCCACTCACGATTTCCGAAAATCAAACGTAACAAAATTAAAGTGGATGGCTTTGAAACGTTGCTTGGAGCGTAACTCAATAATGTGCTGAAAGCCTGAGGCTCTGTCTGACTGCCAATCGTATAGCACAATGATAATTTTGTTTATGGCAACGCCTGTCAAAACTAAGGAAACCCAGCAAAGAGGGAATAATAATACATACTAATATTATAAATGCGAAAGTATGCCGGTCTGTCTGTTACCTCTTTACGCTTAAACCGCTGAACCGATTTAGATCAAATTAGGCATAGAGATAGTTTCAGTCCCGAGAAAGGACATAGAGTTTTTATCCCGATATTCCCACGGGATCGAAACTTAAGCGGGTAAAACCGCGAGGCGGAGAAAAAATCAACATCTTTTTAATAAAGTAAGTGATAGACATAATTTTAATACTAGAAATAAAGATAAATTAGATTAACCTTTTTTCAGATTATCTAAAGTACATACATCTTTTATGGGGTACTGTGTTAAATGCTACAACAAAATACCTTGTGACATATTGCAATTAAATGAAAGAAAATTTAAAACTCATATTAAAAATACACTATGTAAACAGGGATATTACAAATTAGAGGATTATATCCAAGATAAGAATGCTTGGAAACATGCTGGTCCTGCTCCATAGGACAATCTAGTGTCTAGACAAAATCAAACTGGTTCCTAATTTAATTTATATTTTTTTTTAATTTTATGACATTGATTTTTACAATCTGTGACTACAGTAACTCACACACTTATTAGAGTTCTAGAAAGGTCATCTACTTTTCCAATATTTGTAAATAATTTGTAAATATGTAGGCACCATTTATCTATCACATAATTGATTTACCTGTAATTGCTTAATTTATTATTAAATATACTCTTTTTATTATTTTTTTGGGGTAGACTTTTATTCTAGGTACATCGTCTTCACATATAATTATATTATGTATACAAAACCTTGTAAAACATTTTAAAAGAGTAACGGTGGAGTTTCTTGCCCATTCTTCTCCATACGAAAACTACCTTTTGGTAGGGGCGACTAGAATCAATTCAATTTTACTGTAAGTTTTGACGTTCAAAAGTGCCTTTAATGTGCCTATTTGAAATAAATGATTTGACTTTGACTTTGACTTTTGGGCGCTGGTAGTATTTAAATGTTTGATATTTCCATGTTTTATGGTGTGTGTGGGTATGGAGATATGGCTGTTACAGGTCTATAATGACAAGCCGTTGGTTTATTTAAAGTTTGATTCTATTCCAAGCAGTAAGCATTTAGATTCAACGAAGATTCAATTGTTTTTCAAGCATTTTGGAATTAAAACTATATTTTCGAGCAAATTATTGTGTTTAAAACCTTATTCCGGTCCGACAAACGTAAGTTCTTAATGCAAAATTGACAACTTAGACACGGGTTTAACGTCATTTTTTTTATAAGAACTTTGACTTTGTTGGATTATAATAGTTTGGGTCTAAAAACTATTATAATCCAACAAAGTCAAAGGTTTAAACCATCGAAGCATTATCAAACGATACTGGTTCGATGGTTTAAACCTGGGTCTAAAGATAAATCTTGTTTTGTATAATAAGGCCTCTTTCGCACACTCTTTTCAAATATTCGTAGGATGGCTATTGCGTGATTTTTTCTTTTAGTGACTCATTGACCCACAATTAGGCACTAACGCAAAAATCAAAGGCAATCGTCTGTTTGACACAAAAAAAATCATCGAAATTATCATAAACAAAGCCAAAACACACTGCTGCTCCCGAATTCAATTACGAGTATACTTATAAATCTCGAAACATTTTTCCTGTTAATTTATAGAGAAAAGCCCTTAACTAATTGCCGCCATTGTCTCCGAATCCGAATTAGGAACGCAAAACCAAACGCCTTAAACAAACAATGTAAATGAGCCATAAAATTAGGAATAGCCTTGACAGATACAATAAATATAGGAACAGAAGACCAACTGCTTTCATCTGGGTTTATTTTTCTAGGACATTCTTGGATGTAGATGGGCTTGTGGTTAATAAATAACAGCCGCCTGGGTCGATCAATCAGGTTAAGCTACGCTTGACGCGGCTGGTCCGTGGATGGGTGACCATCGTTACATACCAAGACTATCTTTACATACAACCTCCGTGCTTCGGAAAGCAAGTTAAGCCGTTGGACCTGGCTGTCATTCGCGTATCTTTACCAGTCGTTACGAGTCGTCAGAAGCCCGAAATTTCGACATCCAGTCTTACCAAGAGATATTGTATTAAGGCTCCTTCAAACAGGCGCGACACGACACGCAACACAAAGGCACCGCAAGTCGCGCAACGAGCGGTGCCTTTGTGTCGCGCGCGATTATATCGCGTGTCGCGCCTGTTTGTAGGAGCCTTTACCTGGTAACTAGGTTGTGGTGGTCAGATAGGCAGTCACTCCGTATTCAGCTGCATCGGGTTTGACTGGAAGCTGACCTCAACATATTGGGAATATAGCCTATTCCCAATACGTTGGGGTCAGCTTCCAGTCAAACCCGATGCAACTGAATAATATGATGATAGAAGCAGCTATGGGATGATAGCGCAAAAGATAATCATCCACTTTAATGTTCCCATTGGTCCCAGCAGACCTTATCTCGGTGAGAGGCAGTGGGCCGTAATCCACCACGCGGACCCAGTGCTGGTTGGTAGATGTCATATGTCTTTGAATTTTTGGTTCTAAGACATGCCGCCGGTTTCTCCACGATGTTTTCTAAGCTGCAAAGACTGCAGCAAAAATTCGGACGATAGCCGCTGCGTTTACGCCAACAAACCTTCTGTCTCCACACTTCCTTTTAAAAACACGTGATTCATGCTTAGATTATTAATATTCTGGTCAGACGCTTCGTCAAAACTTCTATAATTACTGGGGTATATTAATCTACGCGAAGACGCCAAAAATTTTATAAAGTGTGCCTAAATAATGCCTTGGGGACTTGCAAGTTTTGTAACAATTTATGTAAATGCGCTGTTATAGTGGAATGGGGTATGTGTAATGGATGATTTTGGGCTTTAATTTGGATGCGGTGTTCCGCGTTTTAGAATGTGGATGGTGTATGTTTGTGTGGGAATGTTCCTAATATGTGTGTGTATGTTTGAGGGTGTGTGTGTGTGTGTGTGTGTGTGTGTGGGGGTGTGTATGTGTATGTGTTGTGTGTGTATGCGTATTTTCTTTCTTTCTTAATGTCAGTGGATTTTTAGGGGACGAAATTTTTGATAGTCATAGTGATGTGTTTTGCCTTTCCTACTCCTTGGAGAGACTGATCTTGTTACTTATCTTGTCTTTGGGGACGATTATTTCATTTTAGGGTTCCATACCCAAAGAGTAAAAAGGGGACCCTATTACTAAGACTCCACTGTCCGTCTGTCTGTCTGTCACCAGGCTGTATCTCATGAACCGTGATAGCTAGACAGTTGGAATTTTCACAGATGATGTATTTCTATTGCCGCTTTAACAACAAATAATAAAAATAAAATAAAGTTAAAATTTAAAGGGGTATAAAAGAAACGTTTTTTTCGGCGTTTTAAGACACCTGCAAACAGGCGCGACGCGCGTCGCGGATCGCGCGCGACACAAAGGCACCGCTCGTTGCGCGACTTGCGGTGCCTTTGTGTCGTGTGTCGTGTCGCGCCTGTTTGAATGAGCCTTTATGCCTTGTGGTATGGAACCCTTCGTGTGCGAGTCCGACTCGCATTTGGCCGGTTTTTATTATACGATTGGCAATAGGCTCGCCTCCTATTACATGGTACTTAAAGATAACTGGCGAAATGTGTGTGTACTATAGATACACATCTGCCTAAACCTTCTGGTAAAACGGCGCGATGTTATATGTTAAGGCTCCTTCAAACAGGCGCGACGCGCGACGCGAATCCCGCGCGACGCAAAGGCACCGCTCGTTGCGCGACTTGCGGTGCCTTTTTATCGCGCGCGATTTTATCGCGTGTCGCGCCTATTTGAAGGAGCCTTTAATTGATCCTTTTTTAAAGCCAGAAATAAGTAAAAGGCAATAAAAAAGTATTGGCAACATAACACAAATCACCATAAAAAATAAATCAACATCAGTAGCTCCCAAACGATCTAGGAAAATTTCTAAATACAGCCCAAGAAATAAAAATACCTTTCAATAGATATTGGATGAATTGGATTATTTATTATAGTCGGTATATCTTCCCAAACCTACGCAAGTAAATACTATTAATAAGCCTGTGTAAATGTTAATCATTATGTTAAGACTAACGATCATCCATTCACTCGTTTACTGTCCGCGAAGGTCATTGTTTAGTGAATGATGAATCAATTTGACTGCACGTTCATGAACTGCTTGAACTTTATCGTATTGGGCAAAGTAACTGTTATAGATAAAGATTTAATTACACTGTAAGATATGCTTTTAGTTGTATTAACTGTACAAATGACGGAACTAACCGTTCGTTGTACGCACTCTGGAGCTGACATCTGTCACGCTACCGAAGATGCCGTATTGTTCTTTGACTTAGCTATTAATATGTGTCTTGGTAAAATCAGTCTGTGTTATTTTGTGAGTTCTTTCCTCAAAAGACCATTTCAAGCACCAATCTACATTGTCTTCACATGATCTCACCAAGCTTATATCTGGACTTTAAAAGAGACTGACCTCTGAGTTTGTTTCGTCCTTTCTTCTGAGAGTAGTCAGATAGGAAACGCCGACCTCATCTACTCGTAGGTCTTAAAATACGATTGACGTGTAAAAGTGTTTGTACAAACCTATTTACAGAAATAAAAGCATATTTAACATTGATCATTAAAGATTCTCAAAATCTTTAGCCGTTCGCAATTGTGTCAAAAGTAAGAATAAAACTGAGCTTGAATTTTCTCTGTGTTCGTCCTCATTCGTCATTATGAGCCGTACTCTCCTTCTCCCTTGAATCCATCCAAGGTTTCCTTGAAAGATTAGCTATTAGCGATAAAACCGCCCATTATGTCACTCTTTGTAAAATTTCTTCATTTATGTCTGTTAATAGTATTTATGGTGTACGTAATGTTGCGCGCCACAATTGATGCCTGATACATGGTGACATTAGTTACCACTAGCGCCATCTAGTATCGGGTAGCAAAACTAGTAGGGTCAAGGTCCTAGAAATTCCGAAAACTATCGACATCGGGTTAGTCGGGACCGGTATGTACTCGAACGTTCTAGATGTTTATATAGTAGCTCTAACTATATAAGGCCGGTGTGAGTCGCGAAACACATAGTTTTGAATAAGCGATACAAGCGAGTACATCGAAGCGATATTCAAGTGCGACTAAGAGTGATCAGTAGTGAAATTGTGTTTCATAATTAGTGTGTATTCAATTCTATTCTACTGACTATAGGAAAGTCTTCAAATTTTGCCGAGATTGTTACGGGTAGTCAGAAGCCCGAAAGACCGAACCAGTCTTAAGGGGTATCATGTTACCCATATAATCTGGGTTGTGGAGGTCAGATAGGCAGTCGCTCCTTGTAAAATACTGGTATTCAGTTGCATCCGGTTAGACTGGATGCCGACCCGAACATAGTTGGGAAAAGGCAAGGCAGATGATGGTGATGACTACGAAATTCTTCACTGACCGTGTACCGATATGTTAGTTGGTTTGACCGTATTTCATAGTTTTGCAAAGCTTCGCGTAAGTCAAGTTTTATTACTTACATTGATGAGATTCTATCCCAAGTAACACAAAATCGATATAATGGAAAAAGTGATGACCAGAAAATTTCTTCTAGCTTCGTTATAGAATTTGAAGGGTTTTAGCAATGTCTTGCTTCTGTATAACAGCATTTTAATAACTTTGTAGTTCCTAAAGCTATATAATCCTCTTTTTCAATCTTTTGTGCAGCTAAAGGTTTTATTTTAGACATAATTTATGTCTCTATACAGCTTCTAATACAGCTGTAAGCATTATACAAAAGGGTAGGCCGTATGTAAGCATTAATTACGGCTTAGGCTATTAAAAAGCATTTTAAAATTCTTTAAAACTGCTCTATGTTTTATAACGACCTTTCGCATGGGTCACAACTGTTTAACGATGTACATTGGTGCTGTTTTAATGCCAGCATTTTAAAAGCATCTCATCATAATATTATATAGCCTTTATCTATACAAACGTATAATGACAAGAATTTTAACAAGCAATAAGTCGTATACGCATGCCTAAAGTTTTTAATTATGCTTACGCCATTTTGCTTTTTGTATCGATAATATTTAAAATTTAATTTTATGGTAAATAGTCCTTTAGAAAGGACTTCAACCTATGGTATTGACCGGCCGGTACAATACAGGTATCATAATGACTAAGACTAAAGATTTCTTCGTAAGAGCATAATTTTTTTTACAATTCCACATATTTTTATAATATTTTTGTAATAAATAGCTCTTTATTTTGAAGGCGCATGAAATATTTGATTCAAATATATACATACATACTTTCACAGTAAACTGATACTCGCAACCTTAATTCACTCATAGAGAACAAAAACAAGAGTTTAATTACTTGCCTTGTAGCACTTATATTTTTTTGTTGAAAGTATCCATGTTCTTTTTACACAAGATTTATTAATAATAACAGAAATTAAAAATAATATTTGAAAATGTTTTTATTTTGCCTTTGTAATGGTACAAGCTGTATAAGAGCCGCATTTAACATATGCGCACTGCTTTAACCTGTTTTCACAGCCCATTATAATGCGTTTATCATTCCGGTAGACAACCAATATAATGCTGCTAAAATGCCATTCTTACACTTAAGGCTGTATAATTTGGGGCCCAAATTAGCATTACAAGAGCTGTATAGTGGTTTATAATGCCTATATGTAACTTCTTATAAAGCTATAATAATATGCTAATTCTGTTATCCATCGATTATAAAGCTATTTTGTGCTACTTGGGATGCCAATGTTCTTAACTTTTATGATTAGTCATTATCTTAGGTTGTTTTGTATCTGTGTGGGAGTCAAAATAATGTAGGTACAGACATAAACGTTAACTTTCATAGTTTTGAATATCTACGCTTCGCTTACCTCCCTGTGTAAGTCATGTTTTGTCTTTACTTTGATGAGATTATAAGCCAATGTTCTTAACTTTTTACGAGAAGTCATTATTTTAGGTCGTTGTACCTGAGTGTGGGTGTCAATATAATGTAGAAGCATAAACGTTTACTATTCACGAACATCGATAGGCCCGCCCCCATCTCTTTGGGACCTAATTCCGTCGTCGGAAAGCTGTGGGTGTTCTTTAAGACAGTTTAACAGACTTTGTTTATCGTAATGGAATTATAACTTTGACGCTACTTTAGATACAGTCAGAAGCAAAAGTCGATTAATTTTTTTTTAATCTTTATTTTTGAGTAGGTAAGTACCTATAGTGCTCAATATGTAGTGATGGAGAAAGTAATGTATCGAATCATTTTGAATGAGTTTAAATGATATTATGTAAAAGTTACAATCTCTGAAAGTCCTAAAAACAATACAATAAATGGTTGAGTGAAAATTACGACACAATTACTGCTCACCCGTTTGCCATATTAATCACAATGGCATAAAGATGCAACAACATCTTTAACATTTTACTAAAATGGCCTCTACGAAAGGCCTTCTTAGATGTAGTATGTTAAATGTACAGACACCAGCACATCAAGCTACCCGAAACTGTCAAATTTTCCCAATCAACTTTGAACCGTATGCTTCAGCGATAAAGTTGAAAATTTATTAAAGAAATTTGACAGATTGTAGTAGCTTGATGTGCTGGCGTCTGTACCATGCGTCGTCAGTTCCCCACCACCTTATTGCATATTCAGTCTATAATTTTCCCACTGCTGGGACACAGGCCTCCTCTCTGTAAGAGGGAGTGGGCGTGATCCACCACGCGGACCCAGTGCGGGTTGGTGGTTGTCACATGTGTTCCAATTTTTGGTTCTAGGACATGCGGGTTTCCTCACGATGTTTTATTTCACCGTTATGAGAACAGTGGTGATGACATTATTTACAAAAAGTAAAGCGCCTGCCTGGGTTTGAACCCACGACCAACAACTCGTGAGTCGGGGCCTTTACCACTGCGCCACCACAACTCTCCCATCCAACTACTAGTCATATTCATTTCATTTTATAACTATCAAGCAGAGATAATCCGATCGATGAGACAAAAAATACTGAATTTATCCGTCGAAAAATATCTACAAAAACAAAAACTCTTACCTACATCTCAGCCTTGACTTAAAATCTTTCCACGTCTGATTCGGGTATCCTCAAGGTAAAGCAAGAGACAAACAGATCTCGGATCCACTTATTGGCTTCTCAGATTACGTCATAATATTTCAGGAGATGATTGATATACTGGGCCCTGTGCGCCGGATGCCCTGTTGTGTAAGACGCACGCTTTTACGCCCGTAGGGATGGGGTGGTGTCGATGAAAAGATAAAAGGTGGAATTATTTTTTCTTTGGAAGGGTTTGCCTGAACAGGTGTGCATAGTCGATAAACTGACTACAACGAGGTTTGCCACCAGTTTGTCAATATCTAAGTTTTTATCTGTGGAAATTAAAGTGGGTGGTATACAATGTGGAGATGACAATACTTCAATAAATGAAAAAACTGGCAATATCTTAGCAGCGAAATTAAAAACAATTTTTTTCATACGAACTACGAGTAAATAGTTAAGTATTGATGGACAGCCTATGGATTTTGCCAATCTTTAGCATATATTTAATTGAATTTGTAGACTGGGTGCGGCATTAGATATACCTACGCAGTTTAATTTATTATCGTACTGTCGTCTCCACCTTGTATTTGTTGTTATGTTTATTGTCAAGTTGTTTCTGTTTATTTTTAATATACTACTGTTTGTTTTTCCTTACTAAATAAAATAAAAATAGTAAATGATAACGTTGGACTTCAACCTTGTATTACGTGTAGGTAGGTAAAGATGACGTTTTAAGTAGAAATTGTTTGATTTATTTCGAAGTGTATTTGATGGTGACAAGGCTAACAGCTTTTGTCGCAGTCGACTGCTCGATCAATATTATTCTAAAGTCCTTTATGCAGACAAATGTCGTCTTTGTATATTTATTGGTGTATGTTGAAATGTATTTTTATTTGATGCTTATACAATAAAAATACACTCATAAAGGATTAGCTTGGTCTCAAGCGCTTGTTCAAAAGAAATACCAAATTATACTTGTGTGTTAATAATACAACGAAACAGTCCACCGGATAGGTAATACTTACAGCTTATTTACCTATATTTTTACGTAACCGATTATCTTTTTATCGATACAAAGGGCACATCCCTAATCTTTCCTTACAATTCAGCGAAGAGGCCTTCATTATGTAACGTTTTTTTATCTCGGGCTCACCTTAAGAAGATGTCTGCTTGTAAGGGATACGTAAATTATTCCTCCAAAACCGCTGCCTGTAATCTTGGGATATGGTGCGATTGTCAGCGGGGAGAATGATTTATTGCCTTTTTCGATGTCTAAAGGCTTCATTTTGGCAAAAGATAAGGAGAAAATTGGTTTGCCTTAGCTACGGTAAAAAGAAAAATGTTTTAAGTGTTTTTAAGAACGGTATATTAACATCTACAGCAATTTGGTTTTAGGACATCCATATTCACATCCATAAAATATTTGCACTGAGAAACAGTCAGGTAACTAGTTGGCAAATAAAAGTGGCAAAATATTACGACATACCTTAAGGGGGATGCGCAAACGTAGCCCGCGAACTTTAAATCTTCTTACGTTTCTTGCAATTTGCAGGTCAGTGTCAGTTGTGATTATAAATCTCCTTGCGTTAGAATTGACCTCAAAAGTCATTTTATGAATAATTGTCATTCAATAGGGTAATATAAAACTTAGAGAGTTGTGTATTTTTATGATTATAATTCTATAAATAAATATTAATTATGGCCGAGAATAAAAATTATTTAGATTAACATACAACCTTAAACTGACAAATTGTGCTGCAAATTGTGAAAAACGTAAAGAAAAATTATTAATTTCGCGGGCTACCCTGATGCCTTCGCCATACTGAGAAGGTAAAAATTCAAAAGACAAGTCCATACTCATTCCCCCTATCTTAAGAAAAGAGTTTACAACCCTTACCATCTATATTATGTGCTTACTACACCAACCTGCTAACTCTGGAACTCGTCTTGATGAGAAGCGATCTCGAGTGTGAGGGATTTCACCTGATTGGTACGATCTCTCCTCTGATTCTTGATGGATTCATGTTTCAGAATTCTTAATTGCAGTGCAGTGTAGATGAAATCAATAGTTCTAATGGAATTGTCAGATACAAATGAATAGAAATAGGTAGGTACTACTACAAAATAATTCAACTGCGTCAGATTATAAGTGACGAATTTCAAAAACGTTGGCAAAGTGGTTAAGTATCCTAGGTACTTCCTTCCTACTAATATTATAAACGCGAAAGTTTGTGAGGATAGAGGAATGGATGGATGTTTGTTCCTCTTTCACGCGAAAACTACTAAACGGATTTTGTGAAACTTTACAATAATATAGCTTATGCATCAGAATAACACATAGGATACTTTTTATCCCGATATTCCCACCAGATCGACACTTATGCGGGTGAAACCGCGGTGCGCTGTTAGTAATAAATATTTTGGTCAGTGGGTCGTCTTAAGGGTGGATTTTTTGACAAAAGTGTCCTTTTTAGTTTACATTATAAGGCGTTTAAAAGTGTAAACAGTAACCCCTTTACTAATAAACGTAATATATCACATAAATATTAGGTTAGGAAGTTACACACCGATTTCTCTCTTTCAGTCGTCAGTAATTTGACATTCGAAAGAAGAAGACAAAGCGTTGTGTAACTATACAGACGCTATACAACGTTTATTAGTAAGGGGGTAAGTTGATTAGGTATCCATGCCATTTAGGGCTGATGTTTCAATAGTCAGATCTAAAGAAAGAAAGAAAAAAAATACGTTTATTTGCGATAAACATACAAACAATTTAAAATGAATAAGTAGGGGGGAAATATGGGTCACATCCACGGAAAACGATCATCCCTCAGCATAATGCAGACAGAGCCCAGTGCGGTTAACAGACATAGAGAGATCATTTTTTATAACAGAAGAATAAGTAAAGCTATTTGACAGATTTTCCATTAAAAAAGCTATCAAACCGCCATTTTGTGTTCCTCAGATAAAAGTCATCTGACTTGAAAAATCGTTCCTTAGTTAGATAACTTAGTTGATAAAATGAGATTGACTTCATTATGTCGACGAAGAAGCAAGTATTCAATGATGTCTCAGTGATCAACGTGGTGAAAACCGGAAGTGATCACCGCATGGTAAGCCATGCGGTGATCACTTCCGGTTTTCACTTTGCCTCTTAAGGCACATTGGACTTAAATATCAAGCTGGAACGATCTTGACTGATGAAGTCTACGCTCTACCCGGCACCGATCCAGGTCCAAAACCCCGAGAGCTTTCAGGTCGAACTCCAGAATCGTTTCGAATGCCTAGGGAGCTCCGTGGACGATTATAACGATGAGTTCGTGGAAACTGTCCATACGGTCGGGTCGAAAGAGGTCGATCGTCGAATCCAACTCGGCTGGGCAGCGTTCGGGAAGCTATGCAATATCTTTTCGTCCCACATTCCGCAGTGTCTCAAGACGAAAGTCTTTGACCAGTGCATGTTGCTAGTGATGACTTATGGCACTGAAACGTGATCGCTCACAATGGGCCTTATAAGAAGGGTAAAAGTCACCTAAAGGGCAATTGAGAGGGCTATTCTTGGAGTTTCCCTGCGTGATCAAATCAGGAATGAGGAGATCCGCAGGAGAACCAAAGTAACCGACATAGCCGGAAGAACTGCCAAACTTAAGTAGCAGTGGGCAGGGCACATTGCTCGCAGAACAGATGGCCGATAGGGCCGAAAGGTTCTGGAGTGGTGACCGCGTACCGGAAGACGTAGCGTTGGAAGGCCTCCCACAAGGTGGTCCGACGACCTTGTGAAGGCCACAGGAACCCGTTGGATGCGAGAAGCACAGAACCGGTCGCAGTGAAGGTGCTTGGGGGAGGCCTATGTCCAGCAGTGGACGTCTTTCGGCTGAAATGATGAGGATGATGATAAGTTAGATAACATCATTTCTATGTTTATAACTTTTAGTACGAAAACTTGTTATTATCATTCCTAGAAAAAACTGTAATATTATTATTTTTTCAGTACCTAATAACATAAAAGCTATTCTCCACGAGCATCTGACTTATTGAGGTGGGATCACACAAAGGGAACACAAACATTTCTTCAGAAGAGTTTTCGCGCCACAAATAAATAAACTGCTGCCATAACTCAAACCCATAGAGGAATGTTCACAGTACTAGCTATGAAATATACAGGGTATTTCCGTCTTCAGGGTTGCCGTAGGAAAAAATGTTGTAATGAAAAGGGGCAATTTAATATTTAGGTAGAGGGTAACACTGGTGTGTCTTGAGTTCTTGTTTGTATAAAGTACAATTAGTTTTGATTATGTGTATCTTTTCATTGATGTTTTAAAGGGTCCTTGAAACCGTAAAAATCCATCATCTTTAGTTTGGAATAATTGTATTGTTGCAGCTTATTCTTTTCCCACTTCAGGACAAAGACCTCTTCTCATACAGAGAAGGCATTGATCACCGTTTAATCAAGGCTGATTGGACAAAAAAAAAACAATAGCACTCCGGGAGTGCTGCCAGAAGTGAAAACAAAACACATACAGAATACTTTGCTATCACTTACTGACATATCGGATTTAAAATTGAGTACATCCCGAGGACAGCCAAACACATCCGAATGTAGCGCGGTGTCGGTAACAGTGTCGCGAGTTCAATACGCATCTCAAAAATGCCCTACGCGCTTAAAGAAGTTTTCACTTCATAAAATAAAAGTAAAGTGCTTAAAGAATTGTTACAGAATTATTACTTTCAATGACTATGAAAATTCACTGTGTCAAGACCGTTCTAGAAGACAAGTCGGAAACAGCTTTACAAATAAATTTAAACGTCAATCATGGCCCATCGTGGAAACCGTAAGCCATTAAACGTCTTCCTGTACATTTAGGGTAACCCTACTGAGGTGAGGGCACATTACAGTAGGGCAAGACAAGTACAAGTATATATCTTTGTGCTTGAATGCCTGAGTAATGACTGTTTGTTCTTCTGGCTGTATCAAGTAATGTTACTTAGTGACTTTTGCGTCATTGGAACTCTGTCTTACACCAATTGTAAAGGTTTTTGTTTTATTTCATGTCGAAAAATACCCCAGGAGAACGTACGGTCAGCAACAAAAGTTGATTAACACTTCAGTTTTTTTAATCTCAGCTTTTGAGCAAAATATTTGTTCGAAATTGCAGTAGAAGTACAATGCAATTTTGAACGAATATTTTGCTCAATAACTGAGATTAAAAAAACTGAAGTGTTAATATTTTGCTCAATAACTGATATTTAAAAAACTTAAGTGTTAATCGACTTTTGTTGCTGACTGTACTAGCGGGATTAAAAAAACCATGTGGCTTGTTTAGATTCAGAGTTTAGTGAGTAACTTCGAGAGTAGCGAAGTGAAACGAGCGCCCTAAAGTTTTCGTAATCGTCAGTACTGCGCGCTTGGCGCCTATAGCGTGTATTAAAGGATGTTAACTCACTGGGCTCTAAGCGCTAAGCAAGCCACCTGTCATTGTCTACGTAGCTTTAGTGCAATCTGTGTTCCAATTTCACCCAAATCCTTTCAACCGTTTTTGCGCCAATCCATCATAACATACATCCAGACCAACAGACAGACGGACCAAAATTCTAACAACTGTATTTTCAAAATTAAATTCGTTCCAATTTTGAAAATATAGTTGTTATAATTTCAAATCTCAAATAAAATTTTTGTTAGATAATATTTTCAGTTGTAGATCAGCTACAATATTCGTTACTTCTGTGTTAAAAAAAAATAAAGGATATTCAAACAGTCTTCAAAATTAACCTGCTCACACAAAACATTTCCATATTTGTGACTTGGTCTTTCAGTATGCATGATTGCCATTAGTCAACTAAACCCTTTCGAGTAAATTACGTGATTCTCCGGATTTCACCGGAATGAGGTTGTTAGAAATGAAATGTAAACTCGAATCCTTGTGGACCCTCATTTGTTATGAGGTGGCGTATGTTAAGGGTGGATTTTATTGTTACTTCTTGTTCATTTTGTTGTTTTTTTTTTTATTGGTTCCTATTGTATTATATTTTTAAGGGTGGATTTTATTGTTACAGTACCCGGCGATAAATATTGCACATCGACCTATTCGATCCTATCGATTTTATACAAAGAATAAAAATAACTATCAAAAGAAGCAAATCATAATTGTTTTAACAGCTCCTAATAGATACCGAACTGTTTGTATTTCGTGCGACAGAGATAACGCTCTACGAAGCCGAAATTACCCGATTGTCTCTTTCCAAAGGTCGATGTGCAATATTTATCGCCGGGTACTGTACTTCTTGTTCATTTTGTTGAAGTGAAAACATCTTTAGTCGCGTAAGGCATTTTTTGAGATGGGAAAAAACATTAAACTCGCGACACTGTTGCCGTAACCGACACCGCGCGTGTTGTGTTTATAAGACGATAACAAAATACACACGTAATTGTTCAAGTTTTTACTTCTGTCGGCACTCCCGGAGTGTTTTTTTTTTGGATTGGTTCCTATTGTATTGTAATTTTAATGGTGGATTTTATTGTTAGTTCTTGTTCATTTTGTTTTTATTTTTGGATTGGTTCCTATTGTATTATAGTTTTGTAACTTATTTATTACTTCTGCTGCTCCGTTGGTCTCGTGGTCGCATGCGCTACTGCTTAGCATGAGATCTTGGGTTCGGTTACCAGGCCAGGCAAAGTGTTTTTGGGTTTTTCCACCAGGAATTATTCAGTATTAGCTCGAAGATTGTTCGGTTGATGGCAATAAGCTCGCCCCTTTATTATATGGGACTTAAACATAACTGGCGAAATTTATGTTTTTTTTTTTAAACTTTGCCGCTCTCTAGGAATTACTCCTGTATCGTGGGTGCGTTTACAAACATTTAAATTCACATACACAAACGGCCAGACCCGGAACAACTACCTGTAGGCAATACAAATATTTGTTCCGTGCGGCAATCGAATCCGCGACACTCAGCGCAGCAGTCGATCGCTCAGCCACTGCGCCAACCGTGTCGTCAACGTATAGCGTATGTAGGTGTACTATATAATAGGTAGAACCTCTAGCTAGCCCTTCGAGAATTACAGGCGTGATATTATTTTATGCTGAACCCTAAAACTGACTGTCATCCCACAGGAAATACTCTCAACAAATTCATTTACCACACCCTTCAAAGGTCAAAAGTTGTTTCGCGAAACCCTAAGTCTGCCTCATTTATAACGCCGGGTTCCGCGCATTTAACAAACAAACATGGCCGCGTGTCATTTTTCAGACAACCGCCAACTATTTGTTTTGGCTGACCTCTTATTATGAAAAGTCGTTGTGGGGATGCAAATTATGTTGTACGTAATAAACTTGTTTGAAGTAATTGGGTTGTTGGGTTTGTTTTTGGGGATCACAAATTTAAGGCGCTGCCCAAACGTAGGACTTCGAAAAACGCCCAGTTAGGCGTATTGGTACATATTACAAGCTAGAAAATAAATTGGGTGTATTGTCAAATGTTCAAAGGAAAGATATAATGAAAAATATTTCATAAAAATAAAATTGTATCATGAATTCATTATTATCTATCATGAATTCATGATACAATTTTATTTTTATGAAATATTTTACAATCGTAAAATAGAGCTCAAAAAATATATCCGTCGCATAATTCTTAAAATTTTGAGCGTAAACTATCGTATTTTATTTAATATATTTAAATACCTAAAAATGATTCCAATTATGCAGTTTTAATTAAATTAATAAATAAACGCACGTATTTTTTAATTTAATTAAAACTGCATAGTTACTTTTATTTTGGTGGTCATTTGATTCACCTAACATCAAACACATCGCCTGTTTTGAACCTTATTTGATGCCGCGATGCGCTATTGTCAATTACCTACCTAATTTGCTTCTTACCGCGCCTTAAGGCTCCTTCAAACAGTCGCGAGACGCGATGAAATCGCGCGCGACACAAAGGCACCGCAAGTCGCGCAAAGAGCGGTGCCTTTGTGTCGCGCGCGATTCGCGTCGCGCGTCGCGCCTGCTTGCAGGAGCCTATAATCTAAAGTTATTACATTTTTATAGTTTTGATGATCCTATCATTAGCATCCTTGGCAGACTTAGTCCACCTACTGCTGAGTATAAAATAGGCCTCATCCTTTATGTGCCATGCTTCCCTAGTCTGTACTAGTCTCATCTAGATGAACTAGGTACCTCAGCTTTAGAATATCTTTTATCCCTACGTTCTATACAAAAATAATTCAAGCGATTTAATATTTAAAGGACCAAAATAACTAATAACATAAGTGTGGCCCTGCGTCTTGTGCTTTAGACCTACGGGAAAAATGTATAAGGACCAAAATACAGAGAACAATAGATAAAAAAGACAAATAACTGGGATAAAAAAAGCTAAATACTTTTTACAATTTTTTGAAGTGAAAACTTCTTTGGCGCGTTGAGCATTTTTTGATATGGGAAAAAACCATTGTACCCGCGACACTGTTACCGTCACCGACACCGCGCTACATTCGGATGTGTTCGACTGTCCTTGGAATGTACTCGGATGTATATCTAATATGTCAGTGAATGATGGCAAAGTATTCTGTTTGTGTTTTGGTTAGGTATAAGACAAAAAAAAATATACACGAAATTGTTCAAGTTTCACTTCTGTCGGCACTCCCGGAGTGCCACTGTTTTTTATTTCTTTATTGCGAAATAGGCTCTAGAACTCAATCTGGCCGCTTTCATCTGCAGTCCTATCAAAAAGTAACGTTCGAATATAATTGGTAAACGAAACTCGTTCTCCTCAATCGAAAACTCGAAGTGTTTAGTAAGAGGATCGGTTACTGCTACTTAACCCTCAAACGGCGCGGCGGCCGGCGGTCCTAATCTACTGTTAATATCAGTTAAGGATAGATGTTATCTTCTGTACGCTATCCTTTGAGATAAGACCCGGCGGTCTATCAAATTAATAAACCCCTTGTTAAATTGGGATTAGGGAAGAAAGGGTTTGAAGGTACCGAAGTTAAGCATCGGTCAGTTAGGCCGACAATTGGATGGGTAGGATTTCTTGTTTGTTTGTTGTAAATAGTTTTATGTATTAACAAAGCCGTTTCAACTTAAAGGATTATGGCACGTCTTAGTTATTTTCGTAAAGCATTGTACTTAAATCTATTTCGGAAGAAGCTTACGCTTAGCTGGGAACTTTAATAGGCTTGATAGGTTTTATAATTGTCTTAAAATAAGTATAATGCTGTGTATATTGACTATTGGAAAATGCAGTTAAGTATCCTATCACCGATCATTGGGCAGCACTTTTCAGCAGTCGAAAGTGACCTGAAAAGTTCGATATTAACCTTCACTTTATTTTTTTTACAAAAATGGCGCCGAAATCCAAGATGGTACCTCGTCATGAACATGAAGTAAGTATGTACCAAATATTAATATTCGTTTCGCATGTAGTACGGGAATTACTTGTGTTAGATAAGTTCTAAGACCTTTCTTTGTCTCATCATCAGACAATAGTTAACTGTCCTAGAATTTACTTTGGATCCCCAAGTAGCTATTATATTTTTGGATGAATTTCGTTGGAATCTTGGGCAGTGTCTAGAAACACACGCCATGAATTCTTTAGTTAGAATAGAATAGAATACTCTTTATTATGTACACCACCTCCTCCTCCACCTCCTCCTCACCTCTTTAGTATGGAATTTATGTGTTAAATACATACCTATCACAATATACTCTTTATATATTGTCTGTATATCACATTTTCATGCCTTATCGGCTTGATAGACATAGTTAGACCATGGCTATGACCTGGGTGTAATATCCGACCTCCAAACGGGCGAAGGCGCGGTTAAAAGCAAGTTACCTACCTATATTTACATTTCTTTTTCGTTGAAAGATAAGAAAAGTAATCCTTCCAAACAATATCGTACACAAAAGGTAATCTTACAAGCATGGAACATGTAAGTACTAACTCATTGTGTTGTCCAAATAGGAATATCAATGGAACTGTTCTGCGAATAGCTTATTACGCCTCCGCTATAATGATGGACGTTGTATAATGTATGAGCGATTAGCGATCGTTTGCGGTTTTTAAAAGGTACTTACAATTCTGTATTTTGTTGTTTTTTTTTATTGGTCCGAAATGGCATCCTGGTAAGTGCTGGTTTAATAAAAGTCATTAAACAGGCTGCGTTTTTTGACCGTCTCGACAAAAACAGGGTATAAAAGGTGAACGGAGTAGCCTATGGCACAGAAAATTCTATTTTTTAACAAAATATAAATAAAAAATCTCTTTTTTTTACGTTCAATCCTTTGATAGAAGCCGGCCGATTGATGGCTTTAAGGCTCCTTCAAACAGGCGCGACGCGCGACGCGAATCGCGCGCGACACAAAGGTACCGCTCGTTGCGCGACTTGCGGTGTCTTTGCGTCGCGTGTCGCGTCGCGCCTGTGGGTACGAGCCTTTAATCAAAAGATTGAATGTCGCTACGAATTAATTAGAAATAGAGAAGGGTTTAAAACTGCAAAGGAAAACATCGTGAGGAATCCGGCATATCCTAGAACCAAAAAGTTTGAAGACATGTGACATCTACCCAACCCACACTGGGCCCGCGTGGTGGATTACGGCTCACTCTCTCTCACAGAGAGGAGGCTTGTATCCTAGCAGTGGGAACATTATAGGCCGATTATGTAATCAGTGAATTGCTATTTGAGACAATTCTCAAAAGCCCATATCTTCGATAGCGTAGGAATTTCATAGACATACAATCTAATAGCCAATATCCACAACCGTATTTGGACACATTGCATACTGCACTCGTGACATCACTTTATCGTGTTATCCAACTGGAGCTTGAACAACATTTCCAAGAATCGCTCATTACGTATCCGTCCATATGATGGACACCTCAATTAACTGGCGACCAGCGGTGATATTGTACCAGGAAACCGTCGGTTACGATGTTAAGTCGAGCATTGTTAGTTTGCTGAACTGTTTAGGGGCTAACTGGTGGTCATTGGGAACAGGTGCGAAAAATATTTAAAATAGTGGTAAAATACAATCATAGCTAGAGTATTTTTCGAGTTATAGTGAATGAATGACTATGTGCTTATTTTTTTGACAGTCAGAATAAAGAAAAATTTAAAAAAAAATTGTAAACAAAAATAAAATTGTTTAAAACAATTACTTCGTCTCAAACTTCGGCCTTGTTCTTTTCGATTCAATGAGTAAATAAAATCAATTTAATTCAAGTATCACTGACTCATAATATAAACAATACATTCACACAGTCACATTACATACACAACATTGAATTCGATCCAATTTATAACAATTTCATTTACTTAATTCAATTACATTCCAATTATAATAAGTCAAAAACAATAAAATAAATAAATCACTCAAATAACATTAACAGTTTACATAACAAATTTAATCAGGTCAGTTAGTTGCATCAACCTGCCACATGTCGCATGCAACAGTGGGAGATGATGGAACAATCAAGCCTTCCCGCGAGCGTGGCCAGCATACTGTTAGCGCTCCCCCGCACCCGCCGCACCAGCGACGTGCCTCTCTTGCGCATAGTGGCGTGGAAGCAATCCACGCGCGCTCCTGCAAACATAGTCGATGCGCTGCAGTAGCGGGGGAGCGCCAACATCATCCTGAACGCGTTATTGAACTGCACACGAAGGGCGCTGTATGACTTTTGCGTATAGTTAGTCCACAAGCTGCACGTGTACAGTGTAGTGCAGTAGGCTCTAAAAAGAGTTATTTTAACATCTTTGGAACAACGTGCAAACCTGCGGATAACCATGTTCGCTCTGACCGACAGCGCCCTCCGCTCCCGCTCAATGTCCGCATCATCTTTCAAGGTAGGAGTCACGAAATGTCCTAAGTACTTGAAAATGTCCACCCTTTCCAAGGGTGAGCCATTCAGCTTTATGGGTGGCATATCTCGTACTTTCCTAGACCCACCCTGAAAAACCATGCACTGACTCTTCTTAACATTATAACGCAGCCCGTGATCAGCTGCATAATCCTCACATATGGTCATCAGCTTCCTGAGTCCACAGACCGAGGCACTCAGCAGCACCATATCGTCCGCGTAGCTGATGTTATTAAAACAGACGCCATCTATGTGACAACCGATGTGTTGCTCGCTGAGCGCCTCGATCAGTCCGTTCACATACAAGTTAAAAATGGAGGGAGAGCTCAACCCCCCCTGCCTCACCCCACATTCCAACCTATATGGGTCCGACAACGTGCCCGCCCACTTCACGGTGTTCACCTGGTTCCCGTACCAATACTTAAAGATGTTAATAAGTTCATACGGTATCTGGGATGATCTCATCTTATTCCACAAGATATCATATGAGACCAGGTCAAAGGCTTTGGAAAGATCGAGGAAGCAAGCGTACACAGATGTTTTTCTGTCGGTGTAGTATTTAACAGCACTCTTAAGACACAATATTGCAGCTTCTGTAGACAGTCCTGGCCGAAACCCGAACTGATTATCGTGCAACTTAATGTATTTGTTTAATTGTGTATTAAGAATGCTGTCAAACACTTTTGCAACTATTGTAGCTAGAGAAATAGGTCTATAATTAGATATATCCGACAAATCCCCTGCTTTGTTTTTTACTACAGGCACTACGATAGTCCTCAACATGTCAGCCGGCAGGTATGAGTGTGAAATACAAAAGTTGTAGAACATAGCCAACACCCTGTACATATGAGGCCCAGCATGCTGTATATGTTCCACACCCAATCCGTCATGACCAGGCGATTTCCCATGGGAAATCGATTTTACTGCCATTAATACATCCCTGGCTGAGATTCTGGTATTAACATATTCCCCACTCACCCCTTCCCGCCCCAGTGGCGAGGATGCTCCCAATGGTGATCTTACAATAAAGTTGTTTTTAAATTTATCAGCTATACCTTTCAAATCACTCGTCCCATCAACACTCACGGGAAGACCAGGGCGTGTCCTCAAACGGTTGGTACTTTTCCAAAACCCCTTGAAATCCTTCGTGCTATGTTTATCTGCCAGAACATCCATTTGTAACTGGTTTTGATGATTCTGACACCATTTTAAACGCGACTTAAATATTTTTCTAGTCTCACACATTTTAGTGAACATAACACCAGAAGTAGGACTACCACACAATAACCATTCCCGAAAACTCGCCCTGGCCGCCCC
This sequence comes from Luperina testacea, assembly GCA_927399505.1. Classification (NCBI taxonomy): domain Eukaryota; kingdom Metazoa; phylum Arthropoda; class Insecta; order Lepidoptera; family Noctuidae; genus Luperina; species Luperina testacea. Next base: position 13,004,430 of record OV656766.1, on the reverse strand, counting down.
GTGGCTGTCGCTCACAATTTTACTTCATCCAACAATGGTTCTAGGTGGACGTTTACTCTGCTTTCGCTTGCCCCCCCGCTCCCCCACCGCAGCCTGTGATAACGCAAGCACGATGTCAGAGTACATTCTGTCAATAACTGAGCTGTGAGTTGGGTCATCACCAGTGATCGGAGTAGGTAGATTGAATTGGGGTCATTGATCCGAAACGTATATATTAATATGGACATTCCTCCGGAAATTCGGAATTGGTTGATTATTAAAAAAAACCGGAACTTAGGTTGGAGTTGTATTAAAATGAGCTATATCTTATTCTTCATTTTTTTTTACGGCACACATTCACGATTTGACACAACCCAACGACCAACCAGAACAAAAGATCATGGGTGGTGCACTAACCGGTTATCGAAGCAATGCGTACGCCCACTGACGACATGACGACTTCGGTTCGTAAAGTGCGCTTCTTTGTTTACTGTGTTGTGAAAACGTTACGTGAAAACAGATAAATAATAAATTAATTTAGTTTTAATATCTTCCTTTAATTTTTTTATTTATTTTAGAATTGAGTAGTAATAATATCACTACCAACAATAACAATATTTAATTAGATTCGGAAATTATTTATTTATTAATCACAAAATGCACAGCTCTGAAATTTTATCTTAAGGATATATAAGCTAGTCTTACAGCCAATTACGGATTTACAATTTAATAACTATACAATACATGCAGCAGAAACAAAAATATAGCATGAAATAATAATAATATAAATATAATAAATAAATAAAATATAAATTTAATTTCCGGAAATACCGGAATTACTTTCCGGGAAAACGGCTTATCCATGTTATTCTTTCTGTGGGCATTTGTGATACAAGTACCAAAAATCAATCTACCTAGTCCGATCACTGGTCATCACAATACAGATCACCACACATTCGAAATTCAGTCGGAAAGTCAATAAGTCTGAGGCGTTTATGACATTCAGTTCGATATTGTGTGATGTCGTCTGCGGTTTTTTCTCCCCACATGACCCGATTATCAGCAATACTCGACGTAATTCTAAGAGGAGTCAAACGGTCTAGTTTACATTCACATATCACGGGAAAATGATCCGACCACAGTACGTCATAATTAACGTACACATTGCACACAGAGACAACAGCTGATTGTGACATAACACAATGATCAAGCCAGCGCTTAGACCCACAGGCTTGATCTATGTATGTAAAAGTTTCAGAGGTCAATCCTAACATATTTACATCGCAAATTACCCAATTAAAATCATGACATAAAATATTCAATTCATTAAAAAATAATTCTCCAGGATGAGCATTGAAATCTCCTAAAACAAAAATAGGTTCGTTTACATAATCATGACTAATAGCACTTACAGTTCCCATGCAGTCAGTAAACATCGGCAGGTTATCTGATTTGTTTGTCGGCATATAGACACACACTACAATCAATGGGCCATCGGCCGCATTAACACGAATAGCACACACACGCGGATTATCGCAGTCTATCACAGTAACACTAGGAAACACACTCGTATTCCACAGCAGCGCTGTGCCACCGTGAGGCCTGCCGCGCAGTAGACCCGCCGTCGTGTCAACAGCCGAAGTCCCACAGGAACCAAATCTGCTATCTATGCAACTCAGATACGCCAACTCTTCTGGAAGCAGCCAAGTTTCCTGTAGTGCTATCAACACACACTCGTCACATAAACGTTGAACATCGCTGACGGCGCTCTTTACGTTCTTACAATTATAGCTGGCAAACTTGTAGGTCGTACTATCCATTGTTAGAGGACACTAGGCCGATTGCAGCGGACCCTCCGTCTGCCTTTCGATATTTATAGTGAACGAAACGCCTAAAGATAATACCCTCAGGCCATGTTGTTTCGTCTAAAAACATATCCAATTTAGATTCCGACACAAAGAATTTGTAAGCTTTGTGATCCAACGCTTTTTTCGTGTTGATCTTTTCAAGGAATACCCTCTCCTGTGTTTGCATTTTTATATGGTCTACGATATCGGATTCCAACGTATCCATATGCACATTTGTTATGAAAATAGGTATTTTCTTATTGGCAGCTTTAAAGGAAGATATTGGTGCACCATCAACTTTTCCTCTTTCGCCCAAAGTAAAGCCCAGTGGGTAACTATAATTTAACTTAACTGAATTAAACCTCAATAACCTTAAAGTAAAGAAAAAACGGTGATAATTAATATTTTAAACAAATAAACAATCCGAATCTCAGAGAAAACTATATTTAATCGCCATTTGACACGTTGAGCTTCCAGTTGCAAAGTTTCTCTCGCTAAAACCTCATCCATTAGACCACACCCATAATAAGTACGTCGCTTGTCACTCCTGCTTATCATAGTTCCTCAGGCCCTTTAAGTGTTTGTCACAAAGTATGTCGGTTAACCTTGTCATGATGACCTCGTGTACAAGATATTGTAAGCCAAAACGTTCGCGATAAGCTTCTCCTAAATCGGGTGTACTTGAACGCTTTTGGCTGTAAAGGGAGAGTAGTTTTCCCCGTTCTTATAACGGTAAAATGCGATAGCAGTTTGTGTATCGTGATTATCTTTTGTACGCATTTTAGGGCAGAAATACGATCTAAGTTTACGTACACAACAACAATGATGGTTACCCATGTGTACTACACACATGGGTAACTGCCATTGTCATTACACTTAAACTAATAACTTTGTTCGACTGTACGAGTACATCATGGTTAAAAGAAAAATGTCGAATAGGTACACACGGCTACACATCAAACTATGCATAACCAGTACAAGCTGACTTCTGATTGTATAAAAAACCAGCCAATGCGAGGTCAGCTAAAACTGGAAATTTAAAGCTAGATGTGTCGCCGTGTGTACCTACATGATCTTTTCTTTAGCCTGAGTTCGTTTATAGTATCAAATCTTACGGTGATGACCGCCTAAAGCAGCTAAGTATGTCTGCAGATCAAACAAGTACTTCTACACAGAGTACAAAACTGTTTCACGTTCGTAACGTCACCATCTCAGGGCCAGTTAAAAACCAGCGTCGGGCACTAGCTGCTCGACAGTTTGCTGAACTGGTCCTATTTGGCGCAGCCGTGAGATGCACACATTCTTTTTTCTTCAGTTTAGTTTTTTTTGTTTCTTTTAGAATTTTTTATTGTTTGTTGTGTGCACTTGTGGCTTTATGCTAAATAAACATGTTTTCTTTCTTTCTTCTGTTCGTAATCAAACTCGCGACATATAACGTCAAACTAAAGCCCTGTCACTCCGCAATCTTGCCACAAATTCTTTCCCCTCAAACATTTTTCTAAACTAAATTACATTTTGTGAACGTAACATACATACATAAGAATGCCGGAGAATGTAACTAACATACGTACGAAAACTTCGTCGCGGAACAAAAGTCGCACATGATGACATAAACTCGCTAAGTCCATGCAGCGTACGCTTACAATAAGTACGTTTAACCCTTGAAAAACCGGCAAAGTCTTTGTTCTAGGATTTAAAAACTAAATTCCCCGAGCAAGCCAAGAGTTGCATAATAGAAAAGTCGGCCCCTGAAGTTTTGATGAGAACCGTAGTACTTACTAGCATGTAATTAAAAACCGAGTTTTACATAAATTAGACGGGAGTTTTTTAGAGTTGAATTTTTACGTCTTAAGTGAAATAGGTTTTTATGGGAGCCTTATTCTGTACAGGCTAAAAGGGTTACGGAATTTGTAAGTTATAGTTGAGATCAAATGAAGGTGTTTTTTCCTTCATACCTACATGTACTCACGCCATGGGGGCTCTTCCCATGGGGGGCTCTTCCCATGGCGGGTTCTTCCCATGGGGGGCTCTTCCCATGGCGGGTTCTTCCCATGCGGGGGCTCTTCCCATGGGGGTAGGCAGAAACTACAGAACGGTCACCTGCTATGATCCTTACATACTCCTTTTGCCTCTTTAACGTTCATACATGTGGTCTTACATGCACGCCAGTTGCGAGTACTACGCATATGACCTTTTATAGAATAATATATCACCAATAAAGTCACTATATGTACAAAAGCCAGCACATTAAGCTACTACAATCTGTCAAATTTCTTTATTAGATTTTCAACTTTATCGCTAAAATATAAGGTTAAAAGTTAATTGGGAAAATCTTACAGTTTCGTGTAGTTTGATGTGCTGGCGTCTGTACATGGTGCTTTTTCTCTTCGGTTTTACAGGGCATTTTTTAAACCAACAACATTTTTTACTTAGTTTTGCACCAATCAATTTATAACACGATTAGCTCACAAATCCGGCAGTAGGTATTCGTGCAAAATCGCGTGTTTTAAGAACTCTCCCAAAATCTTTTCTGAAGAATTAATTGACTAGCCATCCAAATAGATTACCCTCTATTCCCCCCAAGTCAATTTCCTCAAAACAAAACTAATCAGAAAAAAGTTTCTTACCTTTCCGAAACTACGAAAATTAATGTCCATTTTCAATCCGAACTATATCTCTTTATCTATTTCCTAATCGCTTTATCCCTATAAATTGGTCCCGAAAAAGGTGTGATGAGAAAAATTACCGGAGATCCCTTTTCATTCAAGATTTCGTCGTTAATTCGAGGTAGCAAAGGACCAGTCCTTGGAAACTCGGTTCTGGTCCTTCGGGTTTTTTTGGCGATAGTAAAGGGATTATTATAGCTTTTAGTCTTAGTTTGTCTGTAGCAAGTAATCTGTGGATTATGGCCGATACCCGAATGTACGGTTAATGAGAGAAAGAGGGTTGACATGTATTTTGTTTTCTTTGAAATGGGATCTGCTTTAGTGGCAAAATGGTTTATTGTTGAGGTAAAGACATTTTCATTAAGTTCTTTTGACTGCAGATTAGATATAAGTTCTTCAACACAAATATTTAAGCTTCTAACTATTCAGTATTCTAATTTCGTAATACCTACACTACCAATCACAATATAGTTTTAGTTAAGTTAGGATTTAATTCTGTTATTTTTATTAATTTATTCCTATTAGTTATTATTTGCTTACTTATTGTTTTAATATACAGAAATAAATATGGATATCACAATCCGAATCTTTTTGAAGAATATTGCTAATGCATTACTTCATATGTTCGAGTTTGTCTGCTCAATAACATACACTATAAAATGCGTGCCACGAAAGATGAGACTTGACACACCACGTGGTTTGACATGCGCAGTACACGATTTTAGGTATCTTTAGCGGTATGAGGTCTGAGTGCGGGACGGGACCGGACGTCATAGGGGCGGCAGAAAGAGCGGGGAGGCGGGGTCAAGTCTCATCTTTCGTGGCACGCATTGTACGTACGCAATGAAATAACTGTCAAAATGAAAACCATTGATACTGTCAGTGTGTTAAGCAATTACCCCGCTGTTTGTTATGAATCAAGAAGTAAGAAGTCTAAAACTTTTGCTAGAAAGGCTTGGTTATAAATGGTTAACAGGTCATTGACGCATTTCTATTAGCCGACAGTGGAATCCTGCCAAGCAGTATTGCCATATGTATTACGCTGCATTTGTGGGTCGTTATGTTAAGTGCCTTTACTTAAATTATGATACCTACTTGTTGGTGACTCTTTCTTATTCTGGCGATCTCTTAGCTTTTCGGCCTGTGAACTGAAAAAATATAGGGAATGTAGGCTACATTACCTACGCTAGGAAATTGTTTAAAGCGACTAATTGAATTATATTTAGAGTGGCAAAGAAAGTAAGGCAAATAGCAAGCTTAAAAAAGAATAAAAAAAATTACACATGCCTTTCTCATTAAAAACAAGTTCTAACTTCAGTTTAGGCTTAAACCGTTTAAGCTCGTTTTTGTATTTTGAATTTAAATCCGAATTAAGAGCGTTTACGCCGTACGGCATTTCATATAAACTGTCACGCCCTTGTTTTTCGAAATGAATTAACTGATTTTAATAAAACTTCATACGCATAAGCAGGGTACAAAAGTCTATAAAGTTACTTAAGAACATTTTCGAAACGTCTTATTTGAAAAAAGATAACTGGAAATCTCTGTTTCTATGAAAAATTTAAAATCGTTCTAATTTGGCTGTAACACTATTTTTCGAAAATGTTCTTAAGTAACTTTTTAGACCTTTGTATCTTGCTAATGAGTACGAAGTTTAATTAAAATCGGTTCATTCATTTCGAAAAACAAAGACTTGCAAGTTTGTATGAAATGCCGTACGGCGTAAACGCTCTTAATAAACTTCTTAATACAAAATTTACAACTTAGACTCGGGTTTAAAACAGTAGTTGAAGCTAAAACTTTCACTTTGTAGAAATAAAGTTCAAAATTCAAAAATGGCTCGATCGTTTAAATCTGAGTCTATAGGTAAATCTTGTTTTGTAATAAGGCCAAATGAGACCAATTTTACTACAAAATATACCTAAGAAAACCCTAAACTGAATTCACACTACAGTCTTTAAAAAAGGTCTATCATGAATTGGTGAGATTAATGATCAGTAATAATAACTTTTTTGGAAGAAATATTTTTTTTCTCACATAGGATCATCATCAGATGATGATCCTATGTGAGAAAAAAAAAAATTGGGTTCCGCTTCCAGTCTATCCGGATACAGTTGAATACCAGTATTTTACGTGGAGCAACTGCCTATCCGACCTCCACAGCTCAGTTACTGGGTAATACGATACCTCTTGGTAAGACTGGTTGTCAGACTTTCGGGCTTCTGACGACCCGTAACGATTGTCAAAGGCAGTCATGCCTTTGTGCTTTCCGAGAAACGGAGGGGCTTCGGTATCTAAGGACAGTCACCCATCCATGGACTGACCGCGGCAAGGGTAGCTTAACCTGATGGATCGACCCCTGTTATGAACAATATATCCAATACATAGATTCTATACCCCTTACAAAAGCAACAACTCTTCAAAACTGTTACAAGATATATTCGCGCCGATTGCCAACACAACGAGTTGCACACGTTATTGTGTTGTATTGTATGCTAAACATTATATTATATCATTGTATATTGTAACTCGAAAGGAAACGACATATTCTGTATTTGGTCCGCCATTGTCGCCGACCTTATCTTGAGTTTGCCAAACTTATGTGGCACTAGTTTCTAGCCGCGTTTCCGTCAGCGTGAAAGTCAGTTATACCATAAATCATCCTGTTGCGCACCGATAGTGTAGCTTTCTATTAGTGAAATAATTTTTGTAATTGGATCAGGTCATCAGGAGTAAACCTCATACAAACAAACAATTTTACCTCATTATCGTGACGATATCTAAATACGATAAAACAAAAGAAAACAGATTTTCTTTACTCATACTTCATGTAACAACACAACCAGCGGTCGTTGACCCCAAAAAGAATCCATCAAATCTTTTTAATTTTATCATGTTTAGGTATAGATAGATATAGGTAAGTTTGAGGACGAAGTTAGAAAAACAAAGAGATATGTCAAATATTCAATGGTTCGAAAAAAAAAATGGGTCCGATAAACGAATCGCTTTGTTTACCAAACTATTGGTTTTTTCAATCTGATCAGATGAACTTTGACCTTGAATATAATTTAACACGTGAAAGAGCTTTAGTAGTAGTGTTACTAAAACTCTTTCGCAATGGCGGCAACCAGAAATCGCAAAAAAAATCAGCTGTTCCCTACATTTATGTTCATATAACTCGTCAAAATGTAGGGAACAGATGATTTTTTTTTTCGTGATTTCAGGTTTGGTCCTATAGTAAAAGTTGTTCATAACGATGAGTACAATGAGCTCTTAAGAGGTTGTTAATGCTTTACCAATAACCCTGTGTATTCCAAACCACCAAACAAAAATACTATAAATATGGTTTGATAATACAAACCATATTTATTTCATATTTCTATGTAGTTTAAATAACTGCAGTGCAAGACTTTGAATTATGTCTAAAATGTTCCTGCAATTTATCAACCGTTATTGGTTAGTACTACGACTCGTGCATCTCTAAACACGGCGCATTTTCAATATCGTAGCGAAATAGACACCCATCTGTTAGTAGCTACCGCAAGGCTGGTGTTTGTTTCCCATCCTCAAATAAAAAACTATCCATAGCAAATAAACAACTTGTTTTCTAGATTACGGAAACTTAAACTAATTCTAAGACGGTAACTTGTTACCTACGTAATTTACTTTGAAAAAGAGATTACACATTAATACAAAAAACTAAGCATCTAATACAGAAAATACTATTACAAGTCTTAAAGAAAATAGTTAAGTTGGCCGAGTTAGATTACTAAACCCGACTCAAAGGACCAATCTGTATTGAAACCACAGATTTTCTTTAACACAAAAGTATGTAATATGAGTACAGTACGATTCACGAAAGATTACCACAAATGGCGGCCGTCTGCGCACGTAAACTCATGAAGAAAAGAAAAATAATATTTAAATGATAGTTAAATAATTTGTGTAATGTTGTAAATGCTGGTTATGCAAATAAATCAAACGTAAGTAATTTAAAATGCATCTTGTAACCGTTTTTATGCCTTCTGCGCCGTGGTCATCTTTCGTGAATCGTACTGTACGTACTTGTGGAAATACTTAGCAAGAGATTTTGGTTTAGTTTAATTTAAAAAATCAAATTGTCGTATTTTTAAGATTTTTTGTAATATAGGTCTTAAAGTGACACGCTAAAAATCTCATTGATAGAAATGATTAAAGGCTCCTTCAAACAGGCGCGACACGACACGCGACACAAAGGCACCGCAAGTCGCGCAACGAGCGGAACCTTTGTGTCGCGCGCGATTATATCGCGTGTCGCGCCTGTTTGTAGGAGCCTTAAAGATTATTTTTCCCTTTCAAATTAAAGTTAAGTACTTTAATTGAGGATACAGCGGGGTAATTGCGGTACACAACATTCATTGCCCTATTTACATTGTTGAGCAGACAAATTTTTCGAACAAATGAAGCAATCATAATTAAATCAGCCTATATTGTTCCCACTGCTGGGACACAGGCCTCCTCTCTTCGAGAGGGATTGGGTTATAATCTACCACGCGGGCCCAGTGCGTGTTGGTAGATGTCACATGTCTTCAAATATTTGAAGGACATGCCGATTTCCTCACGATGTTTTCCTTTACAGTTTTGAGAGCAGTGGTGATATAATAATTTACACAAAGTAATGCGACTGTCTGGGTTCCATAGAGAATATAAATAGTCTTAGCTGGGTTCAAACCGAATACAACTCGGAAGTCGCTGCCGTTACCACTGGACGACCGCTGCTCTACTCTGCTGCGCTGATATGAAGCAATGAATTAGCAATATCCTTCAAAATCATTCAGATTGAAAGTGTGTTACGCAAATAGCGTGCCGCTATTATAACATTATTATTAGCAAATCCATAGAACCATCGATAAAGGAAGCAATCAATAAACAATACACCGCTCAACATAATCCAAAATAGCTCACACGCCTAACCAAATCTTTCATTAACTTTCAAACGAAGCCTACAACAAATTCACCTCATATCGTCTTTAAAATGACTTTATACGTAAATTCAAAGGTCAAACCCCGTCTGAGAATTCTGAGATTGACAAGACACGTAATGGACGTTTAAACCCACCTGCTGATTGTCAATTTGTGTCCTAAAAACGTCTCCGTGCTACCCTTAGGAGATATTTTACATTTATATTGAGTTCTTGCCTGCCATCAGCTTTGTTAGGTAAAATGTTTACCGTGTGGCAAGGTGATTTAGGCCGTCTGGAGGTCTAGTCTTTAGATCTGGGAGCGTAATTTGTGGGGGAGGATTGGTGTTGACCATTTAATTATAGCAGTAGGTACTATGTCTGGGTACTTTAATACTTTGCCCTTAACGTTGAACTGTCATAATGCAAGTCATTTTGATCCTGTGTTCTAATATAAGCGATCGTCGTCCGAATTTGCAGTCGTCGCGATAATTTTGTCTCTCATTGATTCGGGAAATCGGAAGGCGCGATCGGGTTCTCCGAACAGAATGATCGCTTAATTAGGGCACGGCCTGAATCTTTCTTCTTCTTTTTTCGTGTCGTCACTAGTTTTACGACAATAAGCAGATCAGCCAGGTTGGTAGCGTGTGGGTGACTGGCCAGAGTAATCCGAATATATTTTTCATCACAGTTCGCCTTGGTCATTCGTGAAAGTACTCTTACTTTGAATGTAACCCCATATAGTCCGGCCGTCAAGAGTACGCGTTCCTGATACCTGTCAGTGCGACAATTCTAGTAGCTAATAAAGATCAAATTCGCAAAACACGTATTCGTTTGTATGAAACTGACAGGTGTCAAGAATGCATTCTGTTGTCTTCCGCACTGTAGAATATTAGTACCTATGAGTAACCATGGAGTTTCTTGTCCGTTCTTCTTCATAGAGATCTACGTTTCGGAATGGGCAACTAGCTTCAACTTTCTAACTGACAGACTGTTTAATTTTGACAAGTCAAAACTGTCTGTATAAGGTTTAATTGAAATAAATGCTTTGAGTTTGAGTTTGAATTGACGTTCTGTGCAGATGATGTTTAATTTTCAACGCTATAAATCCATACTAATATTATAAATGCGAAAGTGTGCCTGTCTGTGAGTCTGTCTGTTACCTTTTCACGCTTAAACAGCTGAAATGATTTAGATGAAATTTGGTATAGAGATAGTTTGAGCCCCGGGAAAGGACATAGGATACATTTAATCCCGATATTCCTTCGGGATCGAAACTTATGCAGATGAAACCGCGGGGCGCAGCGTGTTATAAAATTACAGTTCTCTGCACACTACAACATTAAAATAACTAACTTTATACACTGTAACATTCTGCCCTCATAAACAACTTTGATACACATTTTTGTTTATTTTAGTTTAATAGCTTAAGCTCCAGAGTTCCTCTTTGACATACGCCAAGTGGGCAAAAAGTTTCGCTGCACGTCAAAATAACGTTGGACTAGCATTAACCCCGTTTAAACTCCATTTAATAGTAAAAACGAGAAGTTAGGAGGTACCCAGTGTTCCCTTTTGTATAAATTCGTGCAACGGGTCTGAATGGAGCTGGTTTTCAAAAGTTAGTTCTGCAAATTATTACACTACCGTGTTCTGATGGCAGATGGAACAATATACCTACTTTTCTGTTATCGCTTTGAGTTTTGAATTACATTTGTTTTATCGCAAAGGTAAAAGCAAAGATTTTCAGAATCTAAGTATAGGTACTTCATCCCTTTTATAAAGTAGGTAGATCTCATTTCCAGGCTTCGATTCCTTAACTTTTGGGGTTCCGTATCACAAAAGGAAAAACGGAACCCTTATAAGATCACTCCGTTGTCCGTCTGTCTGAAATTAATGAACCTCTAAAAACATTTTGCGCTTCTAATGATGCACTTTTTCAATAATTGAGCCTCTTTTTAACTTCCTTTTTATAATATCCATACCCACAAATTTGTATGGAACCCTCGGTGCGCAAGTCCGACTCGCACTTGACCGGTTTTTTTTAATAAAAAATTCACAATACTTTTTTGTTCTAAAGAACTTTCAAGGCTGGTATCAAAACTAGAAAAAAAAACAAGGGCTTCTGCAAATAATTAAACCCTAAAAGGGCTTTAAGCGATTGACAACAATTATTTATGTAACCAGCCCCTTCAGTGAGCACGAAACCTTTATTATTTTTCGTAGAACTATAAAGAAAGTTAATTTGTCCCTGATTCTCATCATAATTTATCATCATTTCGTTATTTTTCATGATTCTGGCTTTGGCAGCAGTCGGTAAGGTCGCTTTTTCTGTAATATTTACGGACATAATTTGGACAGAATTTTAAATTACACAAAGGGATTTTAGCATCGAAGTTTGTTGTTTGTATAATTTTATGTTTGTTACGTTTTTTGAACGAGAGGCCGCTGAAAGATCAAATTGTAAAAATGAGCTGTTATTTTTCTTCGTAGCCTGATGTAAAGACTCCAACAAACAGGCGCGACACGCGATATAATCGTGCGCGTCACAAAGGCACCGCTCGTTGCGCGACTTTCGGTCGTGTCGCGCCTGTTTAAAGGAGCCTTAACTGTTTGTTGGTGTTTTATTTAAGTTCTTTATTTAAAAATATATTTTGCCATTCTCCAAAAAAGTCAGTACAAAACAGTATTTAACCAAGCAATACCTTACATCTACTTAGATTACTACCTTGATTGCTTACCTTGTTGGGGCGTCGTCGACCCGTCAGGCATGGGTCGATCATAATATTCATTGTGCGATAAGACCGCCCATTGTGTCACGCCTTGTAAAATTTCTACATTTATATTCTGTAATATTTATGGTGTAAATAGTAAAGAATATTCTATTCTATTGTACATAATTACGATTTTTATTTTTTTCTAAACTTTATGTTATTGCTTTATTTTGTTTTCTAAAATCCGAAGATGTCCGTAAGTGTATCCGTGGATTCCGTGGCATCACCCTATCACGTGGCATGGCCCTATCAGAATACTAGCGCTGCGGTACTTATTCTTTAAATATCGCAGCATTAAGGCTCCTTCAAACAGGCGTCGCAATCGCGCGCGACACAAAGGCACCGCAAGTCGCGCAACGAGCGGTGCCTTTATGTCGCTCGCGAATCGCGTCACGCCTGTTTGTAGGAGCCTTTATACTGAGATGCAGCGTTATGATCTTTTTTTATGCTGGTTTTAATGCAATTTTGTTATTTTTAAAGGATCCTTTTTTCTTTCTTTGTTTCCTGTGTGTGTCCCAAATAAATATTGCTATTCTTTACTATTTTTACATTGTACCTATGGAACTCTTACATCATAAACTTCAACAAACTCCCCAGCAAGTCCATTTAACAGCACCGTACAAAATATTCGAAAAGTTAAACGTAATTCACAATAGACTGAGCCTCGCAAGATTAAAAAGGTGCGCCAAAAATGACCAAACCAACCCCCTATTGCAAGTTACCAGTGTTCACCGGCTAGCCTTTGAAAACTTTTTCTGAAAACCCTATCTGACAAAGACATGTTTCAGTGTGCATTGCTGCCATTTTGCTCGAAAAAGTGCAGCCTTGCTACTTTTGAACGAATACGTTTGAAATTTAATTGCCTTGACTTTGTGCGATCGGTTTTCCAATTTGTAGTTACGATTTTGGAGTTTTCTGAAGAGTAAGGGGAGGTTATAACGGTTGAAAAGGTAGTTTCATACGAAAATGTATCTAAAGAAAATAGCTTTGATATGGTAAGGTAAGGGGTTGGTTCAAAGTGGAGCGGGAAAATAGTTCCTGGAAAAACTTCTGGAAGACGTTTGCGCAGCATAGGGCAAATATAGGTTAACCAAAAAAATAGGTAAGATTTATTTCGGCCATTCCTAACTAATAGGGACGTTAAAATAGAACTAAAGAATTACTTAACCAATAAGAGATGCACCAGTGTAGATACTGAAATTATACTAAGTGCTCTCACTAAAAATAATCTGCAGTAAGTTTTAACGTTCATTGAGAAGTGAGCAGCAAAATTCTGGGTTATGACGAAAACAAGATTCTTATTTTAAACTAATTCAAACAGTGATAAGAAGTGAGCAGCAAGATTCTGGGTTATGACGAAAACAAGATTCTTATTTTAAACTAATTCAAACAGTGATTTTATACTCAAGCCTTCATCGATTCTCTTTTCTGGTCCAGAAAATCGAGAAGATAGAACTTCCACACCGTTATTACCATTTCGTACTGAAACCGTTTTACCGATTCGGAATTGTTTCAGACGTGGACATCGCCGGAACTCTTTAGTGGCGTATCTGATGTTTTTATTCTTTTCCAGTCTTCACGGGAAATTCGGTTTCAATTTCTTCCTTTTCGCTAGTCAGGTTGATTTTTTATTTTTCGCAAGCGTCTCTTTTGTTGAACTGTATAATACGTTCCAGCGTTTTCTGTTGTCTTGTCGTTTAGCGAGGAATTTTTAGAAGCTTTGTCGTTTTGTTACTTACTTACTGTTTTCTGCTGGTGTTATGAGGTTAAAATTATTATTTTTTTGGTATTATAATTAAGTAGCTCATGAAAAGTGTTGTTTCTTTGTGTAATTTTCTTCTTTTTCGCTTTTGTATTTGCTAGTCAAGTTTTCATTAAACGTAAAAAAAACGAAAATACATTACGTAAACTATATTACTATGCAGATCAGACCATGGTCAGATCATGTGAGGATCATGCAGATTAGTCTGAGATGGTCTTTTGAGAATCATACAGATTTGAGTGAACCTGTCTAGTCAGCACACGCAGGGTTTATAACCGATTATCTTCACTTATAAGTTAAGGTCAAAACTTGGTCGACTGTAACAAAAAATAAACGTATCAAATTATATTAGCGTTTTCTTATCAGTATTAAACTCCCGCATAATGTTTAAAGTAACTTCAATACTTACATAGTTTTCCTTTGGTTGCAGGTAACCTAAACAACGTCCCTTTGGTTTACGAAGAAATTACGAAGAAAATTGCGAGAATTTCCAGGTTTTGTATACTTTTAGAATATGAACAAGAATTAAAGTTAGTTACGTACTTACATGGATACATAATATAAATAAGAATATTTGGTATTATCCCTTGTGACTAAACGCTTTTAACGCGTACGTCTGTTTTCATTTTTTACATCGTTCTCACATTATATAATTTTAAAATCAAAAGTAATGATGTAACTAGGTAATATTTTTGTAAAATATAATTTAAAAAGAGTGTTCATGGAGTTTCTTGCCCGTTCTTCTCCATAGGTACCTACGCTTTGAAATGGGCAACTGGCTTCATATTTTCTGACTGACTGACTTCTTGACAATTCAAAAGTGCCTGTAAATGGTTTAATTGAAATAAATGCTTTGAGTTTGAGTTCTACGGCCGAAGCTAAGCATCACACTAATAGTATAAAGGCGAAATTTTGTGAGTGTGTGAGTGTATGTGTATGATATAGACATTACAGATACTGTATTATATGTCTGCTTCTTTGTTAGTTACTTTCCTGAAGTGCGACGTTCTTGACTGATATCTATAGGTACTAATATTATAAAGCTGAAGAGTTTGTTTGTTTGGTTGAACGCGCTAATCTCTGGAACTACGGATTTGAAAAATCTTTTTGCATTTGATAGCCCAATTCTTGAGTAAGGTTATAAGCTATTTAACATCACGCTATGACCTTTAGGAGCCGAGCAAAAAGAAAAAAATCAGAAAGAACGCTAAGCAAAAACGAAGTAATAGCGCGGGCAGGCGATGCGATGCGACGGGGTGGGTCGGGGGAACAAGAAATTTCACGCGGACGAAGTCGCAGAAGCTAGTTTTTTATAACCGATCAGCACGCTGATTGCGTAACACACTATCGATCTTAATCTGAATCATTTTCAAGGATATTGCTAATACATTGCTTCATATGTTTGATACATTTGTCTGCTCAACAACGTAAATAACGCAATAAATGTTGTTGAACTGTCACAATGGAAGCCATTGATAATGTTACTGTATTACGGAATTACCCCGCTGACGACCAGCGGGGTAATTCCGTAACACACTAACATCAGTCAGCCTATGCCGAAAAAATAAACCACCAATTTACAGCTGTCTTAATATAAATCTATTTAGGAAATTGTCAATAAATTCTTCACGAACCTTCAAGTATAAGGTCTTAAGCAAAATTAATGGTCTTCATATTTCTTCGCGCCACAGGCCCTATCTTTTCTTAAGGAAGTTTTAGCACGTTTGAGCCAAAATCTCTAGATTAATTGATAGCTCTATTTAGAATATGAAACATCTCTTCTAGATAATTTTTATCTTTTATGTTTATTTATGTAAATGTTTGTGTTTACGATATTATTTTTTCTTTTTCTTTACTTCTTGTAGGTATTTTATTATGGGCTCATATTTTGTTTAGACAAGAGTTACGAAACGCTTTTTCTATTGATGTTATTTTAAAGTTAGACAAATATTTGCTGTATTGATTTCATATCTTTATCTACAAGAATCTGTATTTTAGGACTTGTAAAATATGTAGGAGAAGGTGTGTGGTAATCAAGAGGTAACGAACGTGACTCATGAGTTGTAGTTCGCAGATTTGAATCCAGACATTCGCTTTACTTTGTGTAAATTATTTCATCACCATTGCTCACAAAACGGAGAAGGAAAACATTGTGAGGAAACCGGCATGTCCTAGAACCAAAAATTCGAAGACATGTGACATCTACCAACCCGCACTGGGCCAGCTTGGTGGATTACGGCCCACTCCCTCTCACAGAGGAGACCTGTGTTCCAACAGTGGGAAAATACGATTCTTTTTTTTTTTAAATCGCTGTACGACTGCATTTTATTTATTTTTTGCACCGTTTTCTGTAGTTATCTCCTGCTCTCAATGCCCAATTGGGTACGCATCAGAGCAAAAAGTCGGAACGTCGAGTATTTCTCAGTATCGATCGTAGTAAGCCCGAAAATCAATCACTGCCAGTGTGAATGCGTCCTGCAATATTTCGGCTTGTTTCCTACCCCCTTCACCTATCACTCTAGGGTTGTCGACTCGTACATTTTATTAGGGACTTCTATGTTGAAGATTCGCGTGGACTTTTTTACGACGAGTTCAGGGTGGCAGGGAAGTCGTCGCGCAAATAGAAACCATGAACTCGGTACATGATTTTAACGCAGGGGCTGAGTAGAGATATTTCATCAAGATGTATAGAACAGCTGTTTTTTTTTTCATGTAAGCCAATGCGTGGTAATTTAACAAGTAGCGAGTGGATGCCCGCCCACCCCTGCCATAGTTATGTCTCATGCAATCAATCTGTCTAGCCTTTTCCCAACTATATTGGGGTTTGTTTCCAGTCTAACTGGATGCAGCTGAATACCAGTAACTTACATGGACAGTTTGAGAGTGGTCTCCACTTTATTTATTGGATGATCACCCATCCATTAACCGACCGCGGCAAGAATAACTCAACTTTCGAACGACCATTACGGGTATTGTCATTTAGGTACGAGCCTCTTTGTCTCATGTATGACATAGAAACTATCTGCATCTGCTATCTGCAACGATGACGTCAAGGCAGGTAAAGCAACTCACTGTCAAAAGGAAATACAGTACCCGGCGATAAATATTGCACATCGACCTTTGGAATGAGACAATCGGTTAATTTCGGCTTCGTAGAGCGTTATCTCTGTCGCACGAAATACAAACAGTCCGGTATCTATTAGGAGCTGTTAAAACAATTATGTTTTGCTTCTTTGTATAAAATGGTTTTGTGTAAAAAGGTCGATGTGCAATATTTATCGCCGGGTACTGTACAAGAAATCTCTCTAATATAGTTCACAGCCCTAAACTCTCTCCAGTCTGTCGCTCACCGCGTTTCTTTTTTCTCTCACAGCATCCGCTTGTTCCCCGGTCGCAATTGTCTCCTTTCAATTGCCGTTTTCGTAGGCGCAGCGTTTACTATTGCTATTTTTTTTAAAGTACAGAAAAATAAAATAGTCTAGAAAAATATAGTTCAAATTTGATAAAAAACCGGGCAAGTGCGAATTGGACTCGCGCACCGAGGGTTCCGTAGAAATTTGTAGGTATGTATTTAACTACGGTTTTCGGATTTTTTCCTTTACTTGTGCTACATGACATATCTTCTTGCCAAATTTTATGATTCTAGATCAACGGGAAGTACCCTATGAATTTTGATTCCCTTGTGAGTGTCGAAATATACGTTTTTTTTTCGGCATAAATGGCCATATCTTTGTTTTCGTTGACTTAGAAGTTTGATTTTTTTTACAATTTCAAGGGACCGTAGACCTGAGTACAATGGATGTAATTTAAACTCGATACCTCGACGCGTTCCCGAGATAAAGGAACTTGACAGACAGACAGACGGACAACAAAGTGATCGTATAAGGGTTCCGTTTTTTCCTTTTGAGGTACGGAACTCTAAAAAGGGAAATTGTGGCACTAGAAAAATATTCTAAAATAGAATAGAACATTATTCACTAACTGTCAAACAATATTCCTGTTTACTCACACAAACGGACCCTCCGTTTGAAAGATATTCCTAATCCATTTCTTTATAGATTAAATAAAATCGTCTGCTCAACAACGTATATGTATAACGCAATGAACGTGGTTGAATTGTCAAAATGTATGTTGCGCAATTATATTACAAAATAATATATCTAACACTCGTATCCGAGAAGCCAATCAGTCAATGCGTCAACCAAGTTATTAGGTTATTTAAAACCGAATTGTTGAATTGAGATGATACCATCTGATATTTGGTATCATCTCCCAAGAGCAACCTTATCCTATCGACCCCGACGCTAGTCAAATTCAACCAGTACAGTCTCCCGCAGACAGGCCGAACGCAACTCTACTAGATCAATTTCCATGAAGTTTTCATAGAAATCGATCTAGTAGAATCACGTCGCGCCGGTCTGCGGGAGCCTTAACGTTGTGTGCGGATCGGATGTGACATTCTGGCTATTCATTGGTGATTTGAATATGTAACTGGTTAAAGTATCTAGAGAAATAATAAAATACGATAAATTACAACACTAAATTACCTACTAGCTAAAAACAATAAACAACGCAATTTGAACCTTAAGAGCATGTTAGTAAGTGTCCGATTTTTTGGAAAGGCATTGTATCCCAAGCATTTGCTAAGTGTACTATAACCGTAAGTCTGCCTCTAAGTGCCGGTCAGGGGGTTGCTGCACTAATTTATTGGGAACAGGGTGGTCCAAGGCGTAGGTGAGTGCGTATAAGGTACCTACACCTACCTACTTCTCACACTAATATTATAAAGGCGAAAGTTTGTGTGTGTGTTTATATGTTTGTTACTTCTTCACGCTTAAACGGCTGGATCAATTTTGATAAAATTTTGTATGGAGGTAGCTGACACCCAGGATTAATATATAGGCTACTTTTTATCCCGATATTCCCACGGGATCGACATTTACGCGGGTGAAACCACGGGGCACAGCTAGTATTAAAATAAAAACAGAAAATGAGGCGGCGTTTCATTTTACTTTATTTTTTAAGTGCGTTTTTTTTGTTTTTCGCCCATCTAATTAGCAGACACAATAGAAAATTAATTGTTATCGGTATACATGGTGTACACTCGACGTGGGAAGAGTTAAGTGAAAGCATTATAGGCACAAATACTTTAGCAAGAAAGAGATATGGATTAATCTAAATGGTCCATCATTCTTCAACTCCCATAGGAACTACCTTAACAAGCACTGATTTTCTTCTAATTGTGATGATAGCATAGGTAACGTACACACTGTCGTCATGAGTAAAGTTTTATAATTACCTAACTCAGTTAAAATATCGCGGCGGAATTTTCAACTCTCAGTTTTGAGCCAAGATTGAGAATCCAGCAGAGCGCATCCCAGCATCACGTCACAAAACCACACTGTTGGATTTTGAACTCTCGGCGCTAAGCATTGCGTTGAAAACCCAGTGCGCGAAAATCCTGACGTGATATAACTAGATACGTCCGTGCGAATGTCGGCAAAGTGATCCAAAGAAACGATGGAAGGATTGGGTGAAAGTTGATACGGCTGGAAAGTGATTTTAATACTAACGTGACTGGTGATAGAGTTAAACATGCATTGAAGAAGAATAAATAATAATTTATAATAATAAATAATTTACTGCTACTTAATAGGATCTGCTGACTAGTGACTTCCTGAATAGAATTTTTTGACGTGACAACGTCTAATAAATCGATGAAGCTGGCTGCACACACGAAAAAACATGACTCATGTAGCGTTACTCTGCGGCGGCCTTGCTCTGTAGCGTTGTAGCGTTCCATGGCGGCTTGAAGTGCAAGCGAGAGCGCGGAACGAGCGATGAGAGACAGATGATGTCGAACGCTGCCGAATCGGCCTCCGCGTTCGGCAATTTCATTAATGTTTTGTTATGACGTTGTCACGTTTTTTTTTTGTTAGCCTCTGTTAGCCTATACTGTCCCAATACTGGGCAAAGGCCTCTCCAAAATCCTTCCAGAAACTCTTTTCCCGCGCCACCTCGGACCAGCCGTCGCGGTACGCGTCCAGGTCATCTCGCCATCTCTTTCTGGGCCGGCCTTGGCGGCGCCGTCCATCTTCAGGCACCCAATGTATAGAGATTTTTGCCCAGCGGTCATCTTGCATATAGCTGATGTGACCCGCCTAATCCCATTTGAGCCTGGCAGCCTTCTTTCCTACATCCAGTATGCCTGTTTTGGAACGCAGCGTGGTGTTCCGAATTCTGTCCAACACCCAAAATGCTGCGCTCCATCGTTCTTTGGCAAACTCCAAAACGGAACTTTTGCGATTCGGTGAGCGACCAGGTCTGAGCACCATAAGTTAGGACGGGCAGGATACACATGTCGATGAGTTTGCGCTCCAGGGAGAAATAAATAAATCGAAAAATATGGGCATGAGGATACTAAGCTAATCTCCTATAACTTGTTCCACACACTATTCCCGACTCTGACCTGTTCCTTAAGTGGGCTTGTGCATTTATTGCCAATAAACCGGACCCACTAAGGAGAAACTATATGTACGGATTGGGCAATTTTTCTAGCTAGTCGGAAAGTATAAGAGTAGTTAGATACAAGAGTACTCTGTCGTGAAATAGGGAATGTAATGTCACAGTGTCATTAACATCACGGATGTACTCAAGACTGCTACAAAATTACACCAAATTAAATTATAAAAGAAAAAGCAGTGGTGCTGGTGGCTCAGTGGTTACGGCCGCGACTTACGTTAGTTAGTTGTAGGTCGTAGTTTCGAACCGCTTTACTTTGTGTAAATAATTTCATCACCGTTGCTCTCGAAACGGTGAAGGAAAACATCGTGAGGAAACCGGAATGTCTTAGAATCAAAAATTCGAAGACGTGACCTTTCTACATCCATCTGCCTTTTTCGCATTATAGTCATTGTTTTCTGATTTATATAGTTTAAGGTATATTTTTTCGTGGTAAAGCTAATAATAATAAACGCATTTTTCTATCTTTCTACCAACCCGCACTGGGCCCGCGTGGTAGATTACGGCCCACTCCCTATTACCAAGAGGAAGCCTGTGTCCCAGTAGTGGTAACATTAAAGGTTTATTATGATAAGTAAATCCTAAGAAACAGCATTTTCTTACACTGATATCGAAAATAACATCTAAACGAATAGAAAATGATTTTCCAGCCAGCTTGTTCTTTCATCGTTTAAAAACAAAACAATTTCAGCGAATACTCGATTTATTCATATTTCAAACATATGTTTTCATTTGAAAACATAATAAAACAGGAAAATAACACAATTTATTACACTACAATGAACAATAGCTCGCAAAGAGTAAAAGTCACTCTTATTGATCAGAATTTAAGAGCTAAAATAGGACGTGTTATGTATAATCGATAGTAAATAAAGTTTTGGGTACGCAAACCGTTTGATAAGGAAACAGTCTGCGAAATGTAAATATAATACGTAGGTATGTGTATTGACTTGGTAGTGGACTTTTTTTGTTCCACAACCGATGGGATACTTAATATCGTCTCCTGCGTGTCCTGTCAGCTGCACGTTACAGGAACTGGTGGACGCTGGCGATGGCGCCACACAAGTAGCCGAATTCTGTGCCGAGTCCATTTAGATTGCTATCAACATCCTAAGAAGAAGAAGACTCGGTAGTAGATACTATTAACCATGGAATACTAAAACTTAAAGTACTAGAAGCTTTTTTTTTTTTTGAGTTGGAAATTATCAATTAACTTCTCACGCTCTGGGCGGGGAGCGGTAGGGCGCGTCAGACTTTTACTGAATAAAACCCACCCGTGTTCCTTCAGTTGCCTGTGCCGGGGGCCGCGGTATCTCTTTCGAACAACCCGCGACCCTGGCAGAAGTATTAGCGGCTCGTGGCAAGACAATAACAGCCCTATAATATCTATAATATTCCCACTGCTGGGACACACTCCTCTCTGTGAAAGGGGGTGGGCCGTAATCCACCACGCGGGCCCAGTTGGTGGATGTCAAATTCAAATTCAAATTCAAATAGTTTATTTTCTCTTCACAAAACAATATTGTCATAAAAATTAGACAGCTTAGAATCTAGTTTGTGAGAGACTGGTGTCTGCACTAGGAATACCTGTATAGCAGATCACCAGGGTCCCACCACACGGTATGAGAACATAAATTACTTATTTAGTAAATGTGAAGGGATAAATGGCATAACATAAACTCAATGAAAAAACACAGATTAAGAACAATAAAACAAAAAGAGAAGTACGTCGAAAGGTGATCTAATATGTGTAGGGAAAGTACGGGGTTGGACTATTTTGGATGGGTTAGTAAATCCTCAGTTGCTTCATAATCTAAACCAAGGAGCCAATCAACCAGAGTAATCTTACACGCCTTTGTTGTTAGATGATAAATATTTGTAAGACGATTTAATTTATTATATAAGTGGGAACCTAAGAAAGTATAAAACCTTTGAGAGAAACTTGTTCTTAGACCTTTAGTTGTATTGCAGACAGAGTAATTTCGGCGTTTACCTGAGGTAAAAGAGGGATCATATGTTAAGGAGGAATGCTTCTTGAGAACAGTATATAAAACAAAAAGTTGCCTCACTGACAAGACTTTGAAGTGTTTGTAAAGCTCTACAGTAGGATACAAGTATGGCAGAAAACAGGCTACTTTCAGTGCCATCCTTTGGGCTCTTTCCAATTTTAAAATGTTAGATTTCGGAGCACCACCCCATGATGTTATGCAGTAAGTCAGAAGAGACTGACACATTGCATAGTATACCCACCTAATAACTTCCACGTCAGCTACGTGACGGAGGTTTTTGAAGATATAGATTAACTTGCGAATTTTCGTCGTGAGGCTGTCTATTTGTGGTTGGAAACTTAAGTTATTATCTATTATAATTCCAAGGTACTTAATAGAGGTAGTCTTTTGAAGAATGGGACTGTCACACATGTCTTGATATTTTTGGTTCTGTCCGTGGACATGCCGGATTCCTCACGATGTTTTCCTTTACCGTTTTGAAAGCAGTGGTGATGAAATTAATTACACAAAGTAACTTGTCTGGGTTCAAACCCACGACCTTAAACACGTTAGTCGGGGTTGATACCACTACGCCATTGTCTACGTATAAAAAAGAAAGAAAGAAGAAAAGTTTAACCTTTTTTTTTGTTTTTTTTTTGTTTGTTCGTTTACGTATAACAATGTTATTCACATACTTAGATATAAATTAGATTTTTTTTTTTACATTTTGTATTGTTATTCACATTCACACCTATGGGAAAACTTTTGACTATTTGTAGTAACATAGCTATTATATCTACCTTCTTCGATATTTTTTCGCAAAATGAGATTTTTGTATTGTTTGAAAGAAAAAAGAGATTCACTTTTACATTGATTTTAAGATAACGTTGAAAGCGAAACATTAAAACAAACCGACCAAATGCGAGTCACGGAGTCAGACCTGAACATAAAGGGCTCCGTACAACAAGGCGAACAACGCCGAAAACAATACTTGTCTTGTATGGTTAGGTCAGGTCTCCATAGGTACACGAAACGTGTTTTTTTCAGCGTTTTTCATTTCCTTTAATTTTTATTAACTTTATACCCAAAATTTTTATTATTTTTGATGGTATAGCGGCAATAGAAATACAACTCTGTGAAAGTTTCAATTGTCTACCTATTACGGTTCATGAGAAACAGCCCGCTGTTATTCAGACGGACGCGGGACGTACGGATGGCGGAGGCTTTTTTTTTATTAAATTTAAGTTTTTTATTTTTTTATGGCGGAGGCTTAGTAATAGAGGTCCGTTGGCACTCTTTGGGTACCGACCCCTAAAAATAATAACACTTAACTTAGTAGTGTAATTTACTAACTATTAACAGTAATTAATTAGAAAGCATATAAAAAATAATGAGTGCCTACAGCCGTTTTAGTAGGCAAGTAAATATTGTTACGGAAAAAAAAGGATAAACGTCAGCTGTTTTAACGCCGCTAAAACATAGCTACAAAAATGACGAGGTGTCGCACGTTCAATCACTGGAAACAAACATCATTTTTATTTTTGTTTTTATGCCTTTTTGTTAAGTTGGGTGACTATTGAAGGCAAATTAATAAATAGTAACGATAAATAAATAGTATTGCAAAAGAAAATTAAAATGGAAATTAAAATACTGCATAAAAAGGGAGTCAAATCGTCTACTGCAGTGGGGTGGCGGGCTACATGCCCCGCCATACTGATTTCATATGTCGACTTGGACTGAAACGCGTCTTTACACAATGGCCAACTAAGGCGCTAACATTTTGCCCACTGGGGGACTTGACTTCATCTTGAAGATAGGGGGCTTCACAGCACTCCCTAATTCCACAATAGCTTTCATCAACCACAGCGTATCTTGAGATAGGGCTCACAGACTCTGTAAAATCCACAATAGCTTTCATACCGCAGCGTATTGCATCACAACTAGGGTTAAGAGTACAGCCCCACTCCCGATACTGTCTTACTGAGTAGACACGGACTCCTACACATATTACGCGAAATATCGTACTGGTGTTACCTGGCAAGAAAACTTTAATAGCGCGATTTAGGACGGCATTGTTAAGAATACGAATGAGAAAGGGACTTGGGTTGAAGTAAGGGCCTCGAGATCGCTTGCTACAGTCGGCAAATATTTTTGTATTTTTAATATCTCTGTTTGCTTGTTTTTTAAAAATTTAATAAATTTTTATTTTTATAAAATTAAAAATTTTATAAAACTCGAGACGCTTACTTCAAGTAAGGGTCTCAAGTTCGCTTCCTACAGTCGGCAAATATTTTTATTTATTTATATATACTTTATTGTACACCAGAAAATACATAACGAAAAATACGATTATATATTACTATTTATTACCTATTGATTATTTTTATTTTTGTATTTTTAATATCAGTGTTTGTTTGTGTCGGTCTTCGCCGATATTATTGACTGATTATTGCATTTGCGAGGGGTTTTTCATGATATATTTTTTACCGTAATTGGGATGTGTATCTTTCTAACCCTTCAAAAGTGTGTACGGACCTCATTTTTTAAGTTTTTCTGGCAAAAAGTACCATTAAGTGAATATTATTATTAGTGTTATAATCAAGTTTAATAAATTTCTTAATACAAAAAAAGCTGTATCAAATTTCTGAGAATCACAAAAATAAGTTGGTCAATCCGAGGATAGAACTTACGACATTCCGCGTACAATGCTTAGGTCGCGCGAGTTAAAAGACTGAGACTTGTGATGGAGATAAAAGTAATTTTATTCTCAAAACGTGTTAGTAGTACAGTGGTATGTTGTAGAGTCAATACAATAATGTGCTTAAATTATAGTTGGGTTAGTTTATATACTAAGTCTTATCAGCTAACACAGTGGTGGGGACAGGATGGTTGTCACCACAATTCACTTATCTAATCGCTTCCGTTTATTGATGTTGTTTATTAGGGCGGTGGTGGTATCTCCACTGTCTGGTCTCGTTATCTTGACTCAATATTAATATCCTATTTATATTTATTACTTTATTTATAGTCGACTCCGCTTATCCCGTTGTTATCGGGTAGTGGCGTTATCTCTACTGTTGACTGTCTGACCTCGTTATCTTGACTCTCCCCTCCTAGTCTTTTTGTACTCTGTCGGGTTTTTATGATTCGACGAGTTAAAAAGACGATAGTTAACAAGATTATGGTTACTATCGTTATGTAGGTCAGGATCCCTATGTCTTTGATCTTATCAGAGGTTAAGTCGGGTCTATTGATTGCTGCGATCTGCTCTTCTATGTTGTCCATATTTTCTGGTAACGTCATTGGTAACTCGTTTGCTGGTTCTGTGACTTCAGTAAAGGTCTGAATATCCACAGGATCTTGAGTGCTTCCGCATTTGGTGTTGTCTTCTATATATGAGTCTACGATGGTCACGCTTCTGTCGGCACATCTATCATAGATTGTTTGTTCCTTTAATCTGAACTGGAAATATAAGTCATTCTGAATTTTGTATGAGTATCGTGCTGGACAGTAGATTTTTATAACGCTACAGTTGTTGCGTTGTTTCAGAATGCTTTCTTCTACACATTTCTTTGTTGGTGAAGCTGTACATATATTGTTATTACATTTGTCTACTTTATACACATGATTGGTTCCCGTTAAATACTGGCCGTTCTTAATACTAGGCATTTGACAATATTGGTTAGATGGGGTGATTACGCTAACTACTGTTTCTAGATTATATTGTTCTTTAGAGACCATGGGTATAGCGAATTGGAATATTAATAGTTTGCTTTGTATAGCAACGCTTGGGACTATTAGGGATTGTAGTTTGTTTATGTCTCGTACTACGTTAATTTTGCTGGGGATTTTATCTAATCCTTGCTGTAAATGTATTTCGTTAAATATTGCGGGTTGCAAGATATTGTGTTGGGCTAGGACGTAAGCTTCTTCGAGATGTTCGCAGATGTCTTTCAGTGTTTCGTATACTAAGATTACTTCTTGCAAGAAGTACTCTCTAGAGTTGAGTTTACGGTTTACAATTGTTATTAGCTGGTTAAGTTGATGGGTCACATTATTTATTTTGTGATTCATTGTGGTCATTGCGTTGGCTGCTAGACTAAATTTCTTTTCTATGTTTATCATGTCGTCATTATCTAGATTTCCTGAGATAACTTTAATTATAGATCCTAATCCATTAATAAGTTCTCGTTTGGATCGTTTGATTTGCATTCGCGATAGACATTCACTTAAGTGTGTTTTTAAATATTCTGTTCTTTGATGTCGTATATCATTGGTTAATCTTTCGTTGTTATATAGGTTCGTTATAGACTCATAATTTGTTTGGAGCGGTTCTAGATTAATAGGATAGATTAAGTTCCATTCGTCTTCTTGTATTTGTACCTTCCTTTGAGGTATGATACTGATCCCTTGTCCTAATCTGATGATGTTTGCGTCGCATCTGTAACACGAATTTGACTAATGTGAATTTGATGTTCTTTATGTCTGGAGTCATAGGAGAATTTATTTCGTGGGAGTATTTTTTTTATTACGTATGGGCCTTTGAAGGGGTTCACGTGTTTTGATCTATCATGCTTAGCGATATAGAATTTAGTTCCCGTGGTGATTTCTTTAGTCACAGGCGTTCTGAATTTATTACTCCTTTTGAGTGTGCTTTCTTTTACATTTTCTAATTTGTCGTTTATCTTCTTTAGGTAGTCAGAGGTTTGTTTGTTCTGTACGGGTAAGTTAATTTCTCGTAAAAAGTGTAATTCGTTAGGTGTTTTGTTAGTGGCACTATGTATAGTGGAATTATATGCTAGTACTGCTAAGTTAACATCTTCTTTCTTTAGTTCCTGTTGTACTCTTAATCTCTCTATTAGGGTGGAGTGAAACCGTTCTATGTCTCCATGGGACGTGTGGTGCAGGGGTGTTGTCACATGATGTTTGATTTTTAATCCTGCTAGAAATTCTTTTACTATTTCCGATATTAGTATAGTCTCGTTATCTGTTGAGATTAGGTCGGGGGTTCCTATTAGAGCGAAGAGTCGTAATAGCGTTTCTATTACTTGTAGGGAGTTGTTTTCAACTAGTTCTGTGGCGAAAGTCCACTTAGAAAATGTGTCTATTCCGGTTAAATAGGTTTTCTTTTTAAAGTGGAACGTATCTATTTGCCATTTTTCCATTGGTTTTGTTGGTGTTTTGGTTTTTTCAAAGGGCGGTTTAAATGGTTGTCGATCGTATTTTACTTTAGCACATGTTTCGCACTGATTCAGATAGTTTTGCGTATGTTTTTTGATGTTCTCGATATAGTATGTTTTAGAGATTTCCTTTATTAAAGCTGGGTTTCCTATATGTCTATCCATAAATTCATGCGTTGATCTAATTATTTTTAGGATTTCTTCTTTGTCTGTGATTTCTACACGTGGTTGTGTAAACCAAATGATTGTGAGTTCTTTATTATTGAAATGTTTCCTGTATATTTCAGACAGTTGTTCTATGAGTTTATTACTATTTCCTACTATAGCATATCTTTTTGATCCGAGATATTCTTTACAGAATTTTATAAAGTCTTGGGGATTGTTTATTTTTAGATTATAATCGTAGGTGTGGTTGTCTTTTTGTATTACTTTCACTTGATATGGTTCTGTCGTTACAAATATTCTATTCATACGCCTAGGGGGATGTTCTGATTTTATTATAAATCCTTCATCTGAGTCATCGAAGTTGCTATGTACGGTTGCTTGGTCTGAGTTATGCATTAGTACGATTCTAGACAGAGCGTCTGCTACGTGGTTAGTACTTCCCTTTTTATGTGATATTTCATAGTCGTATTCTTGCAGTTTTAACTTCCATCTGGTAAGCTTAGCGTTTGGTTCTTTAAGTTTGGTTATCCATATTAGTGGTTGGTGGTCTGTTTCAAGTTTAAAGTGTCGCCCATAGATGTATGGTCTAAATTGTGTTAGGGCATAAAGTATACCTAGTAGTTCCTTTTCAGTCGCGTTATATTTTTGTTCCGTTTCCGTTAGTGTTCGAGATGTGTATGCTATAGGATGATTTTCTTGTGAAATAACAGCTCCTAATGCTATATCACTTGCATCAGTCGTTACTGTGAATATTTTATTAAAATCTGGATATGCTAGGACTGGTGGGTTAATGATTAAGTCTTTTGCTCTTTGGAAAGCTTCTAAAAATGGTTTATCATGTTTTATCTCTTTTCCTTTCTTTGTACACTCAGTTATAGGTTTTACTATTTTGGATAGGTTTGGTATGAATTTCCTATAATAGGATACTAGTCCTAAGAATGACTTGATTTCTTTGGTTGTTTTAGGTGGTGGAAATCTGGTTATTGCTTTGATTTTTTCTGGACATGGGCTGAGTCCCTTCTCTGTTAGAATATGTCCTAAAAATTTGACGCTAGTTTGCATAAATTTACATTTTTCATGGTTAATCCGTAAGTTGTAATGTCTTAGGGTGTTGAACACTGCTTGTAATCTAGTTAGGTGTTCTTCCTTTGTGGCGGCAAATATTATTACGTCGTCTAGGTAGACTAGACATTCCCTATTTTCCAAATGTTTCCTTAATACGTTATTCATTACTCTCTGGAATGTAGCTGGTGCTGTTTTTAATCCGAAGGGCATCCGAGTGTACTCGTAATGTCCGTCAGGTGTGGAAAAGGCAGTTAATGGTATTGATTCAGGGCCCATCTCAATCTGATGGTAGCCGGCGGTTAAATCTAATGTAGAGAAATATTTGGCTCCATTTAATTTTGAAAATATATCGTCTATGTTTGGTAGAGGGAATTTGTCGTCTCTGGTTTGATCATTGAGTTTACGGTAATCTATAACTAATCTCCATTTCTTTGGTTTTCCTGGGTCTACATGCTTTTCCACTAGGTGCACTGGGCTTGACCATGGGGAGTCTGAAGGTCTGATTATTCTATTTTTTAACATTTCCTTAATCTGGCGAGTGACTTCTACTCGTTGTGTTTCTGGTAGCCGGTACGCGCGTTGGTAAATTGGTTCGTTTTTTGTTAACGTAAGGTGATGTTTAACGGCGGTAAATGAAGTTTGCGCCGCGTCTTCCGCGAATAAGTCTTCGTTCTCTGTTAAGATTTGGTCTAACGTAATCGACTTGTTTTCTTGATAATGTAATAGTATAGTTATATCGTCTGGTGTTTTTATTTTGTTCTCGCTAGGAATTATTAATAGGTTATGTTTAATTAATGTGTCCCATCCTATTAGGTATTCATAGTTATTAGAGAAGTCGAACATATAAAATTCTATTGGATTACTGTGTTGTCCGAAGATATTTACCATGGGGTAGGTTATTATTTTACCATTATGTTTTGAGAGTCCGTGCGGGGTTTGGACTGAAAATGTTTCGTCAATATAAATCGCGTATCCATCCGATATTAATTCTTTAGCTATATTGGGTTTAATAAATGAGCGTGTTGATCCGGTGTCTATTAGTATTTTTTCGTCTGTATTAGGTATTTTAATGTATGGTACTTGGGTATGATGGGGTGTTGGCTCATAAATTTGATCATTGTTTTCATATCTAGGGTTGATGTTAGTAAAATATTCGTTGGCGCATTGCTGCATGTATTCTTCAAAAGGGGTATCGGGATAGTCATCACTATTACATTCAGGTTCGTCGATGTTAAATACTCGGTTTCTTTTTAATTGAGGTCGTTCTGTTACAGTACGCATAGTCGCGTCTTTATCCTGTAGTTCGGCATTTTGTGGTTTTGGTTGCCAGTTGGGCCGAGTTGGTTGCCATGGAGGTCTTTGATTAAAATTATTAGCATTATTATTGAAATTACGCTTAGGGTAAGCGTGAGTTTGATTATTATTATAGTTGCCATACCAAGGTTGTTTAGCTTGTTCTGCTTGTTGCATCCGAATCCTAGCCGAGAAAGGTGAGATTGGATATGCGTGTTTTTGCTGAACAGGTCTATTACCAAGGTTTGAATTATACACAAGGGCGTTGTGTTGTTGGGGGGTTGAGCTCATATTATTTTTAACGAAAGGTTGAGTATGACCATTCGGTTTGTTTCCCGTATTTCTGATGTTAATTACATATCCTTCTTTGTCAAGAGTTCTAGCTCTAAGGCAAGTTTCTAGGAAGTCTAGTTTTTCACAGGCTGGTTTATATTCAGGTGGTAGGAGTGATATTAACTTTTGGTTAGCTATTTCCTTTAAACCGGTGTGTACATGTTGGTTAATTGTACATCCTTCAGCTATTAACATTTGTAACTCGTATATAACGTTAGTTAAGCTTGGTGAGCTTGGTCTTAAGTTATTAATTTCCTGAAACACATCTCCTATCGTTCTATTCCATGATCCATACTGTTGTTTTAGGATTTCTTTAATTTCTAACCAAGTGAAGTTATGGGGGTAGCTATATATGAGAGTAGCCGCATTGCCTGTTATCTTTGACAAGATTATATTGACTTTTTGTGCATCTGTGCCAGAGGTTATTTGAATAAAACGTTCTACTGCGGTGATAAAACCGTGTAGGTATCTTTCTCCACCTTCTCCAGAGAACTGGGGAATAGGAATATTACTTTCTGGTCTAATTTGAGGGTTGGAATCTACGGATGACGTCATAATTAACTTTGGGTTGTTTACTAATTTTCTACCTGAAGGAGTAAATGCCAGTTTGAGGTAGTTTTAACCGGGAAATAATCACGTGTACTTACAGTTGTGTTGTGAGAATGATGAGGGCCATCACTGTCTTCATCTGGATGTAGTAGAGGCTTCGTAGAGTCGGGTCTTTGAAGTCCGTCGATTTACTCCGATGAGCTTCTATACTGCGATGTACGAAGAGAAGTTCTTCTTGGCCAGCGTCACCTTGATGTGTACGGAGAAGAGTTTTTCTCTGAGTCAGCGTCACCTTGCAGGAGAAGTCTTGAATCTTTTTCTTTATTTGTAGGTTCTGGGCAGGTTTGATAGAGTAATCTTCTTGGTTCGGTGTCTGGTAGCGGAGATACAGCAATTCAGCACGTCGCCTTGATTGATAATTTCTTCAAGAAATGCCCGTAACGTTGGGCGCCAGTTAAAAGACTGAGACTTGTGATGGAGATAAAAGTAATTTTATTCTCAAAACGTGTTAGTAGTACAGTGGTATGTTGTAGAGTCAATACAATAATGTGCTTAAATTATAGTTGGGTTAGTTTATATACTAAGTCTTATCAGCTAACACAGTGGTGGGGACAGGATGGTTGTCACCACAATTCACTTATCTAATCGCTTCCGTTTATTGATGTTGTTTATTAGGGCGGTGGTGGTATCTCCACTGTCTGGTCTCGTTATCTTGACTCAATATTAATATCCTATTTATATTTATTACTTTATTTATAGTCGACTCCGCTTATCCCGTTGTTATCGGGTAGTGGCGTTATCTCTACTGTTGACTGTCTGACCTCGTTATCTTGACTCGCGTGACTGGCGCTCAAACTGGACGCTCCCCTTTCTGTAAACAAAAAAAGGGCGATTAAAAGGGACAGACTGTATCCCCTTGCATTAAAACAAAAACTTGCATTTCAAACAATAGCATACAGCATATCGCTATTAAAGTTTTCGCATCAAGTTGTATAAATACAGTTCTCGTTCCAAACATTTGTGGAGTCCGTTTATACACAGGAAAGCGGTTGAGGATAAGCTGCTCTAAGCTATTCTTGAGGCCTTTTTTTTGAAGGCTTTTTTTTGCCATGTTATATGGCAGCCACCTCACACAAGAAACGAAGAACAAGCAAGCCAGATGTAGAAAATTTTAATTCCTTTTTGGGCCCTATTTTGTGTGGAGATTGTTCAATCTATGTCCTATAATATCTATCTATTCTATCTATACGAGTATATACTATCTATTCTATCTATACGAGTATATAAAGCTAAATAGTTTGTTTGTTTGAACGCACTAATCTTTGGAAATACCAGTGGTACTTATTTGAAAAAATGTTTTTGCATTCGATAGCCCTATTTTTGAGGAAGGCTATTAGGCTGTTTAACATCCCGTTATGACCCTTGGGAGCCGAGAAAAAAGAAAGAATGCTATGTGAAAACGAAGTAATAGCGCGGGCAGGTGATGCGAAGCGACGGGGTGGTGGACAGACAACAAAGTGATACTATAGGTAAGGGTTCCGTTTTTTCCTTTTGTGGTACGAAACCCTAAAAATCACAAAATCGGTAGTATATTTCAAACTAACTAATACAATTATAATAGCTAATTAAGAGGAAAACGAATCTATGTTCTTACTACTTACAACACAACCTAAAACTAAAAATATACGTTATTCTTAAACTAACAAAATAACAATTGTAATAATCTAAGTAATGAAAACATTAACGAATTTATTTAGGTACGTAATATTTATAATTACCTATCTAACTAAAAATACAATCCATTATAGGATTGTATTTTTACTTACTTGATACTAATATTTATACTATGGCCGTTTGTCATCAGTTTGTTAATATCTAAGTTATAGTCTTTAAAAAATAGTGTGGTAGCATTAAATTTTAGAAAAAGCCTTTTTTTAGGTCTTTCTGTTTATTTTTAATACGTACACCCTTACAAAATAAAAAAAAATAACAATTACATGCCAGAAAAGATCGTACGACCCCTCGCAAATGCAAAAATGCAACAATCAGTCAATAATATCGGCAAAGACCGACACAAACAAACAGTGATATTAAAAACACAAAAATATTTGTCGACTGTAGGAAGCGAACTCAAGACCCTTATTTGAACCCCTTTCTTATTCGTCTCCTTAACAATGCCGTCCTAAATCGCGCTATTAAAGTTTTCTTGCCACGTAACACCACAACGATATTTCGGGTGATGTGTATAGGAGTCCGTGTCTACTCAGTGAGACAGTGTTGGGGGTGGGGCTGTTCTAAACCCACCCCTAGCTGAAGCAATACGCTGTGGTGAAAGCTATTGTGGAATTACGGAGTGCTCTAGAGAAGCAGTGTCTCAAGATGGAAGCCAAGTCCCCCTAGTGGGCAAAATAAGAGTAGCGCCTTAGTTGGCCATTGTGTGAAGACTGCGTGGTGACCAGTCGACATGTTGTGAAATAAGTCCTCAGTACGTAGGGGCAAGTGAAGGAGGACAAATGGTCCTCCACCCCACTGCAGTAGACGATTCGACTCCTTTTTTACAATTTTTGAAGTGAAAACTTCTTTAAGCGCGTTGGCATTATTACAAGCTTTTATTTAGCTTGCACTGTTCGTATGAATGTAAGTTGTCCGTCAAAATTTGCAAACCATTTGTTGGTATCCGATTGAGCTAAATTTTGCATACACCTTTAGTTCCGATAACAATACAATGTGCAATACTCAATATTGTAATAATTTCAATATCGCCACCGCTCCAAGATGGAGGATTAATATCAACCAACCTAATATGGGTTATCCACGAATGACAGCCGCGACCAACAGCTTAACGGGCTTTCCGAGGCACGGAGGGGTCTCGGTATGTAAAGATGGTCACCCATCCACAGACCAACTGCGGTAAGCGTAGCTTAACCTGATCGATCGACCTGTGCGGCTATTTTTATTTAGCCACGGGCGCATTTATTAGAATTGGAACCATGTATGAAAGTCTCAATATATGGCCTTGTTTTATTATTCAACGTTGACGTAATGCTAAATTAAAACACCCTCTGCAATTTTTTATTTATCGATTTATGACACATACCTAGGCTTTGTTGCTATCATGCTACACTACCTTCTGCACCGTGACTTCGTCCGCGTGAAATTATCGTCCACCTGCGCTATTACTTAATTTTGGCTTAGCGTTATTTCTGTTTGTTTTTTGTGTTTGCTCGGCTCCTTAGGACCATAGCGTGATGTTAAATAGCCTTCATCATGAATTAGGCAAACAAAATTTTTCAAAACCGACTGGTTCCAGAGATAAGCACGTTCAAAGAAAGAAACAAACAAACTCTAATTAGTATAAGTATATAGATACATACGACATTAAGAAATATAAACAGAATACTTACTTAAGTTCAGGTAATACTTAGTGATTATATAAAATTATGCGAATCGTTATTATTGTTTGTCTCTTATCATCTGCTTTGTATACCTTTCAAAGTCATAAGGAGTTATGGGAATTATAAGCTCTACTGTACTACGGCTTTGATCGCCTGGCTACCACAGTTAAAAAATAAAACTACTTAGGAACGAATGAATGAATGAAATACCCCAAGATTCGCACTAGCGCCTGAAACCTTATGTTTCATGGTGCATAGGCCATTTAAAAAATAAAACTGCATAATAATATTCATACAAATATTCAACCGTTATTGATATTTTGTTTATTTAGTTGGTTTAGGCATTTCAAAAAAAACACTTTTTACTGATTAGCTATAATGAAAACCCAAAGAATTAAATAAATTTCTTTATTGAGATGATCAATGGTAGAGTTAAAATAAAAGTCCGGTATGCAGTCGCTACATTTGAAGTACTGGCATTCAGCTGCATCTGGTTAGATACCAGTCTAACCGGATGCAGCTCAATGCCAGTATTTGAAATGAAGTACATATAACGTACAACATAGTTGGGAAAAGATTAGGCAGATGATGGTAGAGTGGAAATAAATTGATCACTTGACTCTATCCAATGATATTTTCTATCATAAAGTACAGACGCCAGCACATCAAGCTACTACAATCTGTCAAATTTCTTTAATAGATTTTCAACTTTATCGCCAAAGCATAAGGCTCGAAGTTGATTGGGAAAATTTGACAGTTTCGGGTAGCTTGATGTGCTGGCGTCTGTACATAATTTTTATGATAGAGCGGTGATTTAAAAAAAAACCAGCCAAGTGCGAGTCGGACTCGCACACGAAAGGTTCCGCACCACAAGGCATAAAACGCCGAAAAAACGTTTCTTTTATACTCCTCTAAATTTTAACTTTACTTTATTTTTATTATTTGTTGTTATAGCGGCAACAGAAATACATCATCTGTGAAAATTTCAACTGTCTAGCTATCACGGTTTATGAGATACAGCCTGGTGACAGACAGATAGACAGACGGACCGTGGAGTCTTAGTAATAGGGTCCCGTTTTTACCCTTTGGGTACGAACCCTAAAAAAGTATCGAACTGTAAATTATTATGTAGAGAAAATGAGAAATATGCAAATATCAACATGATAATATGCATTAATAACGCTTTATCTTACTAATGTATATTGTTATCAATTCGCATTACAGTGCCAAGTGAGTCACTCCACCCTTGAATCCTGCCTAGGTCCCTTCGCCAATATCTGAATGATAAAGGTTCTAAAAATAATACTCGTTGTTATTATTTTGTATTCGTAAATAAGGAATAACATGTAAGTTTTTGATTTTCTATGATTAAAAAGTAGAATAAAAAAAATTACAGATTTTTTATTGAATCAATAAAAATTAATCAGCCTTTACTACGTAGAAAAAAAAAACCATTTTCGTTTACATTAAAACAATCCCATTATGTTTCATCGAAAAACATATTTGCTAATACCTACCTATTTAAATAGGTCAGTTCATAGTTGCGTAGTTATATACTCAGATAAGAGATGGCAGCACTGTGGCTAGTTGTTAGCTCTTTATGTATTTTGATTGCCATCCTTCTCGCAATCGGGCCGAACCGTATATGACCATCCCTGTCCCTCGGAAAAATATTCACAAATCTTTGAAATTTATAACTTTTCAATATTGCAAAACATTCTAAGTACAATCTAGTGTTTAGGAAAAAAATATTTTATGGATATTTATGAATAGTTTAGTCAGAAATTGAAAAAGTCGTACATCGCGCTATCAAAGTTATCTTGTCGATTCTCACGACTACACTATTTCGCATCGTTCAAACGGGAGGTCCGTTTCTACACAGTAAGACAGTGGTCAGGGGTAGGGCTGTTCTAAACCTATCCCTGGTGTTGAAGCAATATGCTATGAATGGAAAGCTATTGTGGATAATGTAGTGCAGCCGAGTCTGCATCTCGAGTCTCGACGGTCAGTCGAGTGGTATTGCCCATGGAATATGGTGCACGGTTAAAGCCCATGTAATGTGGCACGAATACGGCGTAGCGTCGTCCGGTTAAGGCTTCTGCCTAATGTGAAAGGTCCTTGTGACCAGTTGAAGAGTTTCCAGTAAACGGTACTCATTGTAACACGGAGGAATATGGTCCTCAACCCCACTGATGTAGAAAATTTGACTTCCTTTTATGAACTATTTCAGTTCTAATACAGCATTTCAATATAGTTTAGGTATTTATTTTTCGTAGCAAATTGTGATAATGATAGTTTTGTATTTTAAGATTATAATATTGTAGACATGATATAATTGTTATTTTAAGAGTTCATCATCTACTTACAAGTTTTTGATAACCATCATAACGCAGCGTCACCTCTTAAGAGGGATAAGTAGAGGCATAGAAATAAAAAAATTGAAATACATTAGCAGTACCAGGAAAACATAACAAAAAAGCAGTAAGCCAACAAATAACCCGTCAGTTAATTTTATTATGACACTGATACTTAATAAAATAATCTTGAAAGTACCAGGATAGCAGACGGTAGTGAGACGTCCATGGTATTACATTACATATTTAACTCGTCATGTTACGCATAATAATAGGATCTCATTTCCTAAGGAAGCATCCAATTTGCGATGACTGAATGGTTGGCATCAGTCGCTGGTAATACTGAGGTCTTATTCAAATTGACATCTTGTTTTTATTAAAGGATGTTATAATAATAGTTTCGAAGGTTAAACGATATCGTGACGACTTGTGAATAACGATTCTGTTAGACTTTAAAAGTGATATTGTGTCAGTCAAATAGTAGGTGAGGTAGATCATCAACATGTATTTTCTCTATACAAATGTATGTAGCACGTGAATGTGTGATGTTGTGACTTCGATTCCCCGATGTCGCAATTTTATTTATGGATTTTTTTCGTTTTTTTTTTGTAGAATTGCCTTTGCTTAACTATTACAGCTAGCTCTTGTGAGGTTAGTTATGAATATCTACACTTCCTCGTTGGTTTGAGCTAGGGTTCGCAAGCGCTACTGCTAAGCATGAGGTCCTGCCGTCCTGGGTTAGGTCAGGCAAAGTGTTAGGTATATATTTTTCCATTTCCATTATATTGGCAATATTGGCAATAGACACGCCCTCTACTACATGGAGCTTAGACGTTACGTTACGAAAACTTGTAGATGTTATGTGTATGTGATGTCATTGGCATGCAAATACAGGGAATATCGGCTTAAGAGGTTAAGGCATTGTTTGATTAACTTTTTATAGGTAGTTGCCTGACACTTAATACCAGTTGCATGTTAGTTGTGTGTCAGTTGTATGTGTGTTATTGTGTGTTGTGTGTTGTTGTTGTTGTGTTGTGGTTGTATGTCGTGTTGAACTTTGGCTCCTAAAACACAGGCTTTTGGCCAGTTTAGGAGGCATCAGTTCGCCTTTTATTGTGACTCTATTGTACAATATACCTTTAATCCTGTGTGTGTGTGTACTTATGTATGTTTTTAAAAGTGTACAACGTTTTTTTTTTTTTAATATAATGAAGACCTAATATGATAAATGTTTAATACAGACAGCACATCTTAACTAATCATAAAGTTGAAGATTTTGTTTGTTTGTTTATACGCGCTCATCTCTAGAACTACTGCAATGTCGGATTCGAAAAAATCTTTTTGTATTTGATAGCCCATTTTTCAAAAAAGGTTATAGGCCATAACGTCACGCTATGACCTTATGGAGCCGAGCAAAAAGAACAAAATCAGCACAGCTATATGATATTATTTTATGTTAAAACAAGAAATGTCACACGTGCGCAGTCGCAGGCAGAAGCTAGTCACACTAATATTTTAAAGGCGAAAGTTTGTGAGTGTGTGTATGTGTTATATGGAGGTAGCTGACACCCTGGATTAACATAAGGCTACTTCTTATCCCGATATATTCCCACGGGATTGATATTCACGCGGGTGAAACCGCAGAGCGCAGCTAGTAAACCATAAAACACAACATTACATAATTTACGAATCAGTTTCTCTTAACAACGGATCCGTCCTTGTAACATTGAATTGCTAACCTTACCTGTAAAATCGCGGTCAATATCAACCGTCACCGATTGAGTGAAAAAATCATACTCGAAAGCAGACCGGTTTAAACCAGCTTAAGTCAGGTCTGGCGGGTTTATATTGTTTGTGTTAAAGGGTTTTTTTTATGTAGGGATGTAAACGAATTGTGCCCCAAATAATAAGCGTGCTAATTTTACTGAATACATATTATTGTCATAACATAACATCACGACTCAAATTCTCCTAAGAGATAGACAGAAGTGCAAGTAATATACAATTACTTAAATAAAATAAATACAGCAATTTCCAAAGGTCGATGTGCAATATTTATCGCCGGGTACTGTACATTCTTATTACAAAATTCCAGTGACCCAATAACCAGTTAACAACTCATTCCAGATAAAGGACAATGTCTACATTGAACCGCCATTAAGATAATACATACCTACTTACAAGCTGTCCTTGAAACCTTTGATAACAACACAAAAAGTAAAAATACATTTTATTCTTTATTTTTGTTGATTATAATCATGTAGTGGTGAACAGTGGTGGCCCAGTGGTAACGGCCCCGACTTACGAGTTGAAGGTCGTGGGTTCGAACCAGACAGGCGCTTTGCTTTGTCTAAATAATTTCATCACCAGTGCTTTCAAAACGATGAAGGAAAACATTGTGAAGAACCAAAAATTCTAAGACATCTACCAACCCGCACTGGGCCCGCGTGGTAGATTATAGAATTATAGCCCACTCCCTCTCGAAGAGAGGAGGCTTGTGTCCCAGCAGTGGGAAAAATAGAACAATAGACTGATTATGCCTATATTCATGTTCTCGTAATTTTAAGAACGTTCACAGTCTGATCTCAGTGTCAATCTGTCAAAAATACCTCCAATTTCCCCACATTTTGACAAGTTATTGACATTTGTTTGTCGCCGAGATGAGACTGCCACTAGATTCTGTACGTTTTTAATTACGAGAATTGGCCTTTTGAAGTGTTGAGCAAGCGTCACAATGGGGGTTTTCGTGAAAATTTACGACACCAGTTGGCACCACATTGACAAGAGGTCTTCCATTTCGACAATGAATATAAAACATAATATGATGACGTTCATCATTCGTTTCATTCATTCATTATTCAGTCATGACTAAAGAAAATATAGGCTCTTTGACAGATGCCTGGACCTGACGTGTCAGTGATGCCACCTAGCGAACGTCATTTCAGAATACCCTCATTGTTAGATGACAATGAGGGTTTTCTGAAATGATGTTCGCATTACTATTTGTCTAACTACATTAGTCTGGATTAGACAGATATAAGACTAGGTCTGATTAGAAGGATTGTTTACTGAGCAATCCCGATATGGTATACATGGAAAGATTAGATAAGAACAGACGAAACGGTCTGATTCTGATTCGTTTTATGTGTGTTCAGATCGATTGTTGATGGAAAAATAATCGATCTGCTGTCGTAGGCGTCGTGGTCACGCTATACGGACTTTGGTCAGATCAGAAGGTTGAACCTTCGATCAGTTGTCAGCTTGTCAACCTTCTAACAAATCTAACAGATATTTAGGGCTATATATAATTTTACTAAGCAACACTTTAGTGTAACAACATTACGGCTTGCCGAACAATTGTCTCGAACCAATTGTTCACATACACTTGGAGACCTGTCTACCCCTAAATGTGCTTGAACTTGCAACACCATTTCGGGTTACTACATATAGGGTACCTACTCATCTATAGAGCGCTTGGAACAAAGCCCCATAGAGTATTGTTCAACAGCAATGGTATGCACACAGCCCTTTACTAAGAGGCTAGAACTCAGAAGAGCGAGTTCGAGGTGAGGAAAATAAAACAGTATAGAGCCAATCTATTCTGTAATAATCTTACCGTGAAAACCTACGTGAAGTGAGCTTTTATGAAGCTGTCGTTCAACCTGTCAGCAGGATTGTCCGAAAGGGTTACCGCTGGCCCGGAACATAAAGGGCTAAGGAAGGAACACGGGTGGGTTTTAGTCAGTAAGAGTCTGACATTCCCTTCCGCTCCATCCAGAGCGGGAGGGGTCATTTGATGATTTCCCATCCTGAAAAAAAAAAGCACCACTGAAGCTAGGGATTGACACTATTGACAGCTCACTTCAAACTCACTTCACCTATGTTTTCACGGTGAAATGTTTACAGAATAGCACTACAGTACCTATTGTAATTAGGCTCTTTTGCCACAAATCGATGGTAATTAATACGAAGAAGGCATAACACAATTTGCGTTTAATTTTGAAAATACGCATCCCTCTCACAGAGAGGAGGCCTGTGTCCCAGCAGTGGGAACATTGTGGGCTGGTAATGAATAATTTTTGTGTACAATTTCTAATTATCTTTGGCAGTTGATCAAGTTGAAAGGTACCACGACATTTTTTTAAATAAAATTATCAAAAACAAATACATAGTTTATCAAGCGAAATCTCAAGCAATTTTTACCGCAATGCGCGGACTCTAGTACATTTGTATTGTTCACAAATTGGCGACTACTTATCACAACTATAAAATTTTGTGGTGCGCGCTTAGTTTTACAATTATAGCTCTACATGGATGTTTTGGCGCATGGTCAAAATCAGAACTAACGCAGCCATCTTGTTTTTTCAATACATTTCACAATACAATTATACTAATGTTTACAAGTACCAACAGCACAGCAGTACCATCTAGCTTTCATAATGATTCTATTTGTAAAAGTTTTTCTGTAACGGCCTAAACCCCGCGTATCTAGGCAGGCCTATTAGCTCGACGCGGGCGAAGCCGCGGGAGAAAGCTATTGTTATATTTTGAACTTATCTCACGTAACACCTTATCGACTAACTACTGTTATTGGTAGCTGACCCTAAGGTTACTCCGGTTATGACATCCGAACTTCTGACTGCCTGTAACGACTGTTTATGATAACTGGGATCAGAGTTTAACGATAACGGTCTAAATATATGATGGCCGGTCATCCATCTATGAATAACTTTAACCCTTTGTTTCTTTGATTAAACATTAAACACCAATCTACATGGTCATCACGTGATCTGACCAAGATTATGTCTGGACTTAGAGACGGGGACTTCTGAGTTTGTTTCGGCCTTTCTTCTCAGAGTAGTCAGATAGGAAACGCCGAACTCACCTAGTTAAAAAAAATGAGATTCACGTGTAAAAGTGTTTGTACAATACAAACCAACTTACAGAAATGAAATAATTTAACATTTAGAAAACTAGCTGCGCCCCTCGGTTTCACCCGCATAAGCCTCGATTCCGTGGTAATATCGGGATAAATAGTATCTTATGTCTTAATTCACGGTCTACCCATGTGTTCAATTTCATTCAAATCCGTTCAGCCATTTAAGCGTGAAAGCGCAACAAACAAACGTAAAAAATCAAATCTTTTCTCTTTATAATATTAGTTTGGATAAATGTTTCCAAATGTACTAGCTGTTTGAAAGATGATACGGCTCGAAAGGGAGATGAAGACTAATAGATAAGGAAGTACGGAATAAAAAGAAACGTTGCGCCGACCCGAAATAAATGGGCAAACGGCCAGAGAAGGACGATGTTCCTAAGTACGCAGAATATCTCAAAATCTTGGGTGCGATTACAGGCAGAAATATTACAGTCATGGTGCTCAAAACCTGTCAAATTTTATTTAATTTGATCCTATATTTCCATCTCCACGGTGTCCTCCTCTGCCGTTTTCGGCGGGAACACGGGCACGCGTTAGCACTCATCCGTGAACCCGCCGCGGCTGGCCGTCACCGGACCCTCCTCTGGGGAGTACTCCCCATCACCGGCGCACCAGTATACATAGCACGCCGTGACCACCCCAGGGGCCAAACCAGCACATGGGCGCCAGACGAACCCGTGTCTGGGCACCCTTGGTCCCCCTGCGACGGGTCAGGTCATTGGCCCCGCCGCCTGCCAATTTAATAAACTACCAATACCTCAACTATCATCATGCGGCCTGTGTGCAGCAGTTCACTGCTGGACACAGGCCTCTCAAATTGCACGCCATTCAGTACGATTCTCTTCAACTCTCATCCTGCTGCTACCAGGCACCCTGCGAAGATTATCATTCCACCTGGTCTGAGAGCGTCCTACCTTACGTTTGCCATTTCGCTGTCTCCACTCAAGAATACGTGTAGACGTGTTCTCCACTCAAGAACTCAAGAACGTGTAGATGTGTTCTTGAGGGGATACCGCGAATTAGCGTAGCCCAATAGTCATCCGTTCTATTACGGCTAATATGACCGGTCCATTGCCACTTCAACTTGCTTTTTCTATTACGGCTAATATGGCCGGCCCATTGCCACTTCAGCTTGCTTATTCTATTACGGCTAATATGGCCGGTGCATTGCCACTTCAGCTTGCTTATTCTATTATGGCTAATATGGCCGGCACATTGCCACTCTGAGCTTATTCTAATACGGCTAATATGGCCGGCCCATTGCCACTTCAGCTTGCTTATTCTGTGAGCTACCTACGTCGACAACTTTGGTTCTCTCGCATAACTCGTTCCAGATCCTATAACTTGTAACATAGTAACAATATAATATACTTAAAACAACATTATAATTAAAACAATAGATACAATATCGCGTTTAAAACGGAAGCCCTAATTCATTATCGCGATCTGTCAGTACATAAGTGTGTGCGTCACTCGCGAATTGTCGAACACATTGTAATTATGTTAATAGTTAATTATAACGTAGTTAACGACTTTATATGTGTGGAGAGGTATTTATGTAATTGGATGAATGTTCGTCATTGGCAGGCACTATTTTAGCTTTGTTTCTGGGATAGCAACGCACCGGTAACGCTTCTTGTAAGGCAAATTTACACAGCCGGCCACCAGGAGGCGGCCTGTTTGAAGCCACAGTAGCCACCCATGAAATAAAATATTAGTTGCCTTGTAGCGGTATCTACAACGCCACAAGCAAACAACGCGTCATACTGACGTCACGCAAAATCCTGCATCGCGCAAGCAGAGTTTACCGCGCAACTAGAATAGATACAACGGCCCGACATGAATCATTGGGCAGTTGCCCGCCAGACACAACACCCGTCTGGTCGGAGGATCCTCCCTTTTCTATAGTGTATGAGTGAACTTTACACCCTGTTCTTCATACCTCTATAGCCTGATCAGGCTGATAGCTACCATTGCTGAGACTGGGCACCTGAAAAAGGCTCATTCATGCTCGATAGTGCCTTGACCTTGGACCTTTCAAATGAACCGGGCAGTATCTTTATAATAATCGCAGATTTTATTCGCGAATTTTTGGTGTATGAAGGTGCTCTTTACCACAAATCATCTTGGGAGCTTGTAAGTACGTCCAGTATGAGGTTCCGCAGGTATTGCAGTTGTTGCTAAATGTATTATTCAAATTGGAAATGAATTCAAGTTCCAAGAACGAATTATGTGACATGCCAAC
Source organism: Luperina testacea (assembly GCA_927399505.1). NCBI lineage: Eukaryota > Metazoa > Arthropoda > Insecta > Lepidoptera > Noctuidae > Luperina > Luperina testacea. The sequence goes on along the minus strand of OV656766.1, from coordinate 12,960,437 downwards.
CTAATCCTATTTCTTTCCTCAAGTTATTCCCAAAAATCTAAAACAAAACCTCATTATTTCTAGCGAAGTGGCGTCATTTGAATATAAATCAGGATCTCAAAAATGGACTTTGGGCCGTTCGTGGTTGTTCGGACATTCAAAACACGATACGAATGAGATACGAGGCTTTGCGCAATGGTTTCGTACTTTCGATTTTCTAAAACGCGATAAAATGTGAAATCTGATAGCAGTTTTGGTAGTCTGCAGCGCCATTTTGTTTTACGTGGATAAGAACGAACAGGCGCCAGCACATCAAGCTACCCGAAACTGTCAAACTTTCCCAATCAACTTTGAACCTTATACTTTAGCGATAAAGTTGAAAATCTATTAAAGAAATTTGACAGATTATAGAGCTTGATGTGCTGGCTGTACCTACTCTTAGACAGGTATAAATGACTGCAGTCTTCTAAATATCAACTAAGAATTAGACCTAATGGTGGCCATTATTAGACAATACTTATTTTGGGTCATCAGGAAAGTTTGCAGTCCCAAGCCCAACTGAATTTGTAAAAAAAATCTTAAAAAAGCATATGCAAACTTTATGGTCATTTACACCAACAGCTAAAGGTCTTTTCAGATATCCATACTAATGTTATGAATTCGAAAGTAACTCTGTCTGTCTGTCGGTCTGTGTGTCTGTCTTTCTGTATGTTACCTCTAATATTGTACTTTTGTGTGTTGTGCTGTCTTCTTGTATGTGCTAAATAAATGGTTTATCTATCTATCTACCTTTTCACGCCTAAACCACTGAACGGATTTCAATAAAATTTGACAGAGATAGATTGCGTCCCGGGGAAAGGACATGGGACAGTTTTTATCCCGATATTCCCACGGGATTGACACTTATGCGGATGAAACCGCGGGACGCTGCTAGTCTATTTATAAAATTAAGCCTTGAATACGCACACAAGCTCCATAAAATAAGATTATGCAAAACATAATCAAATGAGTGACGTGTTAATTTTTCTTTTGGGCTCAACATATGCACCCAAACAAAGCCGTCGATCCTCAGTAACCTCGTGTCCTTACATTGAACTTGAGCGTCCTTCGCCTCCATTTTGTTTCATATTACGTCACACTCCTACGTCACGTTCGCGAAAACAGTAACCTTATTTTTTGTTGTTTGTAATAACAGGACAATTTGCTGTAGACAAAGCAATGTAACAGGAAAATAAGTGATTGTTTTCTTTTGCTTTTAACAGAATATTATAACAAAAAAGCAAGAAAAAAAGCTCATGGGCGGACGAGGCGCTGTTTGTTTGTTTTTTTTTTTTGTTTTTCACTTTTTTTCTTTTTTTTTTCTTTGTTGCGCTCTGCTCTATGCGCTTCATAACCTGGCTTATCGGCATAATGTTGCTGCCGGACTGAACTTTGGAGAGTGTGCGCAGGACCTCTCCCACCATCTCCCTTTCACTACCGGACTACCAAACGGCCTACAGGCTACCATCCGCAAATACCGACTAGTCGTACTCAGTGGCTCTCCTCCACATTTATAATCGCATGGCCAGTGTGGAACTCTCTGCCAGCGTCTGTGTTCCCTTCCACGTATAACCCGCCAGCCTTCAAAGCAAGAATGAACAGGCAGCTTCTGCGGTTGCTCGTTCCATCGTGGACTTCATCCGTCGCTTACCACCTGGCGAGATTGAGGTCACGAACAGGCCCATTTTGTCATAAAAAAAGAAAATATTAATTCTTATTTGTTATGTTCTTCTTAAAATCCACGCAGTGATGGTGCTTTGCTCAATAGTTTGTTTTCCAAATTGGGTGTTACTGCAGGCATAAGATCTTCCATTCTTTGTATTTTTCATAGATTTACAAACCCGTTCTTCGCTATAGGCTCCTGCAAACAGGCGCAACGCGGGACGCGAATTGCGCGCGACATAAAGGCACCGCTCGTTGCGCGACTTGCGTTGCCTTTGTGTCGCGCTCGATTTTATCACGTGTCGCGCCTGTTTGAAGGAGCCTTTATGCGACATAAAAACATATTGCGATTACCGTCTGGATAATCAAGTTAATAATACTGCAAGATTATTATTGACCATTTATTGGACTGAAATAATAAAATACCTACTTCATGTTTATTCACACGATGCTTAAAAGGAATTCCTTTTAATATTTTCTTCATAAAATATGCGGAACCCTGCTAAAAGCGGCATCTCCTTGTGACGTCACGTCCTCGGCACGACCTTTGTTGGACTCGAATCTGTTTTAATTATATCAAACGTGACATGATGCTGGTCCATTGGATTCAAGAGTGTTGGCCTGCTGTCTTGAAATATAATTAGAATTACTGAAACTGTTGGTATATATATTATTAATAGCAGCGCCCCGCGGTTTCACCCGCATAAGACCTAGCGCGCACCATGATTTTACTTTTTGCGACACAATCTTAGAATCGCACTGTAAAATGTCGCAGAAAGTTCAGTGCACGCACTGCGATAAAAAACATCGTTGGTCATTGCTCAGTCTCACCAAGGATTCGGTACAAATAAAAATATATAAAATCCTTTTACAGCGGATAGATTTATTAAGGCTTTCTTTTATCAGAAATACAATGATCTTCGGCTACCTATAGGTAGCCGAAGATCATAAATCAAACATTCGATCATCGTCGAATTTTTTGATAAATATAGTTATCAAAAAATTTTATGGCTATTATAGAACGAAAATTCGAGCATTTGAAGATTACTGGGAATATTCCACGTCAAAGTCATTTTTTTCCAATAGGTACATAAAAGGCACTCTAGAACGTCAAAAATTACAACAAAATAGAATTGATTCTAGTCGCCCATTCCAAAAGGTAATTTTCGTATGGAGAAGAATGGACAAGAAACTCCACCCTTACTCTTTTAAAAATGTTTTACAATATTTTACATACATTAATTATTTAATAATAATATATGTGAAGACGATGCACCCAAAATAAAATTACTATACCACAATAGGTAAAAGAATTAAAAATGAAACCATGACGTATAAATGACTGATGATGATGATGTCTAGCCTCGTTTCGTATTGAGATTCCAATTTCCAGTGGACATGTATTGTTTATTCTCGAAAGAACGGAATACGGATGGGCGCCGTCGGCGGGCCCGAGTGCACGATTTTTCTGTCGCAGTGCGCGCGGCACCATACAATTCCATACGCTGCAGTTTACTTCCGCGATAATCACGTCGCGAGCAAACGCAGCAAATTGTGACTAAAATCGTCTCGCAAAAAGTAAAATCGTGGTGCGCACTTGGCCTTAGTGTCGATCCCGTGGGAATATCGAGATAGAAACTATCTCCGGAATGCAATCTATCTCTCTGCCAAATTTTATCGAAATCTGTTCAGTGGTTTAGGCGTGAAAAGGTAACATATAGACAGACAGAGTTACTTTCGAATTTATAATATTAGTATGTATGTCGCAGATGGATTGTTGAATACACTGTTTTATATAACCGCTAGTTGTTTTACAAAGATAAAGATAAAATAGCTCGTTGTCTCAAAAAAACAGTATAAAAGATCTTCAGGCGTGTGATTTTGGGCCATTTCATAAGTAAGTCACATAAAGGCTCCTACAAACAGGCGCGACGCGAATCGCGCGTGACACAAAGGCACCGCTCGTTGAGCGACTTGCGGTGCCTTTGTGTCGCGCGCCATTTTATCGCGTGTCGCGCCTGTTTGAAGGGGCCTTAAATAGTATTATTTCACGTTATTTAACTAAAGTGTCTGTATCATTGGTCTGTCTAGTGTCTACGTTGTAGTATTGATACAAGTAACTGATAAACAGTCGACGCATATGACCCGACGTCCTCGAACTGACCTAGTGAGTCCTTTGTCGGGCCCGATTCCGTTCTAGTGACGCAAGGACTTTGATACAAATACTGTCAGAGAAATAAATTACTTATTATAATAAATTATTATTTATTTACTCATCTTTGTGGCCTTAGTGAACTCACTATATTAAGGATGGTTCTAGATGGTTATATCTAAGTCGTCTTCTAAAATCCAGACAAAATCAAGGGATCTCTTCCGTTTCTTGTATGGAGACCCCCTTTTTTAACTTTATTTTATTTTTATTATTTTTTGTTATAGCGGCAATAAAAATACACACTCTGTGAAAAATAGGGTTCCGTTAGCACCCTATGGGTACGGAACCCTAAAAATGCTTCTTTGTAACTTATAAAATAAAGCAGCTTCCTAGAGCTTCTCTTTCTGCACTAAAAGTAATAGAATCTCAGTTGAGTAGAGATTGATAATGTGTTACGCAATTGTCCCGCAGGTAGGATTAAAATCAAAATCAAAAGTCATTTATTCAAATTAGGCTGATAATCAGCACTTTTCGAACGTCAAAATAACATAAGTCCCCCAAAACGCTCGCCCTTCACCACTTTCTCTACGAAAACAGCAAAATCCTCCAAGAAGACTTAAAACCTACAATACGTAATACATGCAGTAGATACCTTCCCAAATTACCCTCAAAAACCGTGGGAATATTCCACAATACATTGTAGACCACTCATCAACATAAAAACCCCCAATTCCTGCCATTGCAAACTGACAGTAAGCATAATTTGTGTCACATCTGTCACAACTCATTCTGTCACTTTTTGCTTGACGTGACGAACCACTTTCCCGCAAATGATTTATACGTTAATTTTGATTTCGCCATCTATTTTCGTGAGAATTTGATTGTTCTAACCTTTAATAAAGATGGAATACCTACATTATGTTTGAGTAAGAAAGGATTTGATTTCTGAGTAAATTAGGTGTTTATGAACATGAGTTATGTGAACATAAATATGTTTCAGTCGACATGGGTATATTTTAGTAGGAATAAACCGGTCCAGCCTGTCCCTTGCTGCCCTCCCCCAGCGACGCCCTAAGCAGAGGTCCGTTTCCCACAGGGAGGTACCCTTAGCTTCTAGCCGTTTAGTTACTTTATTGATGCACCAACAGGCAAGCCCGATTAAGCAGACGACAACCTCCTAGGCTGACCAGCAGCGGTATGACATTTATGAAAAAAAAAAATTGAACTCCAGGGTGCAAATAGTAGCTAAGGGCCTCAACGCATGGCAATACCATTAATGTATGTCCGGCACATCTTCGGCAATCACCCCTACTATCACCTTACTGATAGGCTTACATTGTGGCATGAACTAGACTCACATATACGAGTATATACTAAAGAAGAATATCGTACTGAAAGCCTTATTGGATTCAGCGGGATTGTCCGAAAGGGTTACCGCTGGCCCGGAACATAAAGGGCGAAGGAAGGAACACGGGTGGGTTTTAGTCAGTAAGAGTCTGACACTCCCTTCCGCTCCACCTAGAGCGGTAGGGGTCATTTGATGATTTCCCATCCTGCAAAAAAAAGAAGCTTTATTTGATTACATTCACGCTTACACATGGACAAATCTAAATGGATTGACCAGATTAAAACAATTGCTTCTTCTAGTCATCAACAACATCATCTCAGCCTATTGCAGTCCACTGCTGACATATGCCTCTCCCAGGCTGTGCCGCCTTCCGCATCCAGTCCGTCTCAGCCACCTTCTTTAGGTCGTCCGTCCATCTAGCTGGAGGGCGTCCCACACTATGCTACTGCTTCCAGTAATAATCATCATTTCAGCCCGAAATCGTCCACTGATGGGTATTATAGGTCTCCTCTTTTTTCTGCCATACTACCCGATTCCGTGCGTCCCCCATCCAGGCGTCTCCCGCGACTTTTTTTGGACGGTCCTGGCTTCTTTGGCCTAGCCTTGGATTCCAGTAATATCCTTACAAATAGTAGTATACCTAAAACAAAGTCGCCTAAATGTCTGTACGCGCATAACTTCCGAATGAATGCACCAAATTGGATAATAATTTTTTTTTGTTGTTTTCGGTATTACTGGGACAAGGTTTGTATGAAAGAAAATTTCGGAAATTAAAAAATAAATCAATTATTACTTCATAAGCAATATACAATATATTACTTATAAAGTAATTAACAACATTCTTCTGACCATATCCCAATCTAAAAAGTCACTACCTTCCCAACCACGTAACTAGTCAGATATTTCATAAAAAGAGAATTATACATCTGAAATACAACAGCCTTAAAATATTATACTAGACTTCATAATTGCTCGAAATATATTTCCAACATGTAGACACAGTATAACAATACAATTCCGTGCAGGAAAGACGTGATTAACCTCTACCCCTTAACAAGTTTAAACAATCACCAGCTGCGCATGATTCAATGTTCTTATGACTAGTCTAGTATCACAGAATGGTACAGAAGTTCAACACCATTCAGCGATCAAAAATGCGCACGCACACATAGACATTTAAAGTAAAAGCACGGGAACATATCCATAAGAAGTTGGCAGACTTGTCCCACATTTAATTTGTTGGTTTTCTTCATCTATGTTTTTTTTTTTATCTTTCCTCACTTTGTATAATTTGTTGTATGTATGTATTTAAGTATTTATTAGTATATTTTATTCTTCAAAATTTTCCGTTCTTTTGCACCTACTGTTTTGTCTCTGCATCACCCTAAGGTAGACTGGTAGAAAATGCCCAAGGCATTAAGTCCGCCTTTGTACATTATGTGCATAAAGTTTTAATAAATAAATAAAATAGACGCGTACTCGCGGCAATCTCGAGCAAATGCCAGTCGCGAGTGCGCTTGCACGCGCTACGTGAAGCGTGTCTATGTGTCCGTGCGTTTACTTTTCTATAGTTATCGCTCATTGTATAGAGTCGACCTTCTGTAGTATACTGTGGTACTGGTGACTAATTTAATGTCATTTGTTTTCTTTTTGCTGTCAACCGTTCCGCTTGGATGTAGCCAGATCTTGTTGATTGGTTGAATTAATATAGTCATCATTTTCTGAGAATAGAGCCTAGAGGGAAGGTCATTAACAGTTGGAAGGATTACTAGTCACTAAATTCTTGTTAATTACACAATATGTGATGAAGCGGTAATTTTCAACCGACTTCAAAAAAAGGATGAAGTTTTCAATTCGGTTGTATTTTTTTATGATTTTTTCCACCAGAGTTCTGAGGAAACAAACATTTAAAAAAAAAATGACAGACATAACGACATAATGACATTAAATGACAGAACATTTATGAACCGATTTAAAAAATTCTTTGTTTGAAGGGTATACTTATTGGGTGCTCACATATCCAGTCCATTTCTGTTGAGTAGTTTTTGAATCAGCTTCAATAATACGTAGTTTTCTAGTTAATGTATGTTGATGATGTTATAATAACTTCCTGTCACTGTTATTTACTTAGCAAGTGAACGTATATGAATTTGAGTAGGGTAGCTACCTCAAGTAAAAAGTGAAAAATAAAAACTATTTTTTTTGTTTATCCCTTACTGTCCCACTGCTGGGCAAAAGGTCTTAGTAAAAAAAAACTTTATTTAAAAAAAAAAACAATCGAGATCCAAAACAAACACTACAAAGTGAAAAATAACTAAGTTTTTGAAGTGAAAACTTCTTTCTGAAAAAACCATTGAACTCGCTGGTTCTCGAAGGCTTCTTGTTAATCAAGCGTCACTGTCACCGTAACCGACAACGCGCTACATTCGGACGTGTTCGGCTGTCCTCGGGATGTACTCGGTTCGATATGTCAGTGAGTGATGGCAAAGTATTCTGTTTGTGTTTTATTTATAAGACGATTAAAATAAGGGTGTCAATTAAATGGTTAGCATAGTATTGTTATTTCTGTGAGCAGAAAAATATAATCGGTGAGCAGAAATAGCTAATTGGTCAGCAACTCATGGTCAGCAAACATTTCAAAATCAATCAGCAATTTATGTCATTCTGGATGGCTGTAATTATTTTTGTACAGCATAAGGTGGTCGATAATAATAACGACAAACGCACATATAAACTTTTATTAGTGGAGAACGTGCTGATATTAGAACAAAAATGAGTGACTACGAAAAGAAAGAACTTCACTCGCTCTTGCATCCAATGTCGACGGAGCCCCGCTTCGCGGGGCTCCTATTTCTGTGAAAAGGGTTTAAAGTAACCTAACAAAACCGAACCTCGGGGTGGGAACATCATATGAACATTATACATTTTGATCAACAGCGCAAATGTTGTTATCGCAAATAAATATTCGATGAAATGAAAATTATGTTACCTTTTCACGCCTAATCCACAAAATCTTGCGGCTCAAGTAGTTATTTTGCGGACTGAATGTTTATTATGCAGACTCATGTTATTGTTGGCTGCCTATGTATGATTTAATTTTTGACCATTATCAAAATTAGTTGCGGAACAAGAATTGCTGCCTGATTTTTTTTATTGCAAACAAAATCTTTGTATGCTGACCAAATTATTTAAATGCTGCTTTTGGGTGGCTCGCCAAATTTTATAATTGCTGACTCATTTAATTACATTTCTTAAAATAATACACACGCAATTGTTCAAGTTTTCACTTCTGTAGGCACTCCCGGAGTGCCACTGTTTGTTTTTTTTAAGAACCATTGTGTTTCATATTACCCCATTTTAACCATTGACACAATGTTGTATCTTTATTGTTATAAGCGGAAGTCATACAATGTATTGTCAACATCGTACCTAAATATAAAAGATCAAAGGTAACAATATTAAGACAATGGAGCTGCAACTGACTGATATAAACAAATGAAGATCGTGTTATCAAACATTATTGGTGAACTAAAAGAAAAATTGACGTAACCACAACATTGTTACACTAATTTACATCGCCAAGCAACGGTGCTGAGTTCCGGTTTAACTTGTCCATTGATAAGCAGTGGTAGACGCGAAAATCAAATTTTCTTATGTTTTTTTTCTTATGTTTTTGGGTACGGAACCCTACCAATCACACGTTAGCTCATTAGAAAACTAGCTCCATACAATATACCAGCATTTATTTGCATGCGAGAAATAAAACTAGATTCTTAAACATTACTTTTTCTTTACAATATATGTCGCTTAGCGGTCATTTTACAAGCAGTTAATGTACGCAGAACTGGATTTATCACCTTCCGTTGATAGGGTGAAAAGGCTGGTTGTCGGCCGATAAACTCGTGTTGACCTATGTGACCTCATTGTTGTTAGTGACTTAGCGATTGTTTTTGTTGATTTCTGGTAATTATGCGCGATTTTGTCCTGATTAAAAGTGAGTATGTGTTAAAAGTTGTACAAAAAATATTACCCTTCTTTTGAGCACCGCTGAAGTCAGGTTTTATATATTTTTGTTAATGGCCAACGGTGAAGGAAAACATTGGGAGGAAACCGGCATGTCCTAGAACCAAAAATTCGAAGACATATGACATCTATCTATCATCTACTAAAATCTAAGGTTAATCTAACAATTTCTTATAGGTTAGCACCGCATACAAACGTAACAAATACGCCACAAGCATTATACTAAGAATGATTAAAATAATAATGCAATTTCAATATAATTTATTTATTTAATACTTCAAGCACATAAATGTACACAGGCGGACTTAATGCCATAGGTATTATCTTGAAGACATATTATAATAGAGAATCGTGGGCACGTTAGGTGCTGAAAACCCTTTCATAACGATATCGTGGAACACGAATAATAAGCTTATTATTGAATTCACATTGTTAGTAAAAAGGCCAAGAAGCTTATCGGCTAATTAAGTCTTTATTTAGACCCAGACGTTCTTAGAAATTGTGGAACTATTTTTATACCACAACGAAATTCATCTTGTTGTTAATTTTTTTATTTGAACAGTGACCTTTACTTGAGTAATACATAAACAGACTATTTTAATCTACTCTAATAATGTGTGAAATAAAATTAATTTAGAAAATATCTAACGTTTTCTTTAAAAAATAAGTAGATTGAAATTGTTTATAAGTCTAATCAGCTAGATTGTAATTAATGATGAAAACTGTCATCATAGAGAACAAAACAATATAGTAATTTGAAACCAATTCCTGCCTGGATGAAACCAGACGCCCGATTCTAATCATATTAAGCTTGAAAATAAATGAAATTACAAGCTGCCTTTAGACTGTAACTTCAATACAAATTTTCCTTCAATTTAGTCCTGATAAATACCCATTATTTAACGTCAACATTTCGTTAACGATATAAATTTTGTTTAACAAATGCTCGTCATAATTCCTTGTGAAGAGACTAATTAATTGACGTTTATTTACTTTAATAAACGTTAGTAGATGTTTGTAGCTGTGTACTTGTTTGATCTCTGTCACCTTTGACCTAGACTAGAGTCAAGAGCGAACCAATTACAAATAAAAAAAGAGTTAACAAAGGGGTTTGTAATTAAATAGGCTTTCGTTTAAATCGGATTGATGACTATTAACAATTTTATTTTTAATTTTTTTTTATTTATTAATTTTTTTTATTATAAAGTATGTAGGACAAAAACGGAGCTTGTGGTTAAATAATAACAGCCGTATGAGTCAATCAATCAGTTTCAGCTACACTTGCCCCGATTGCTCCGTGGATAGGGGAACATCTTTACCTGCCGTGCCGAAGTACGGAGGGGTCTTGGTATGTAAAGATGTTACGATGTAACGTGCTTTCCGAAGAAATAACGTTAAGCCGTTGGTCCCGGCTGTCATTCGCGGATCTTTGACAGTCGTAACGGGTCATTAGAAGCCCGAAAGTCTGACAACCAGTCTTACCAAGGGGAATCGTATTACCCAGTAATTGGTTTGTGGAGGTCAGATAGGCAGGCGCTCCATGAAGAATACTGGGATTCAGCTGCATCCGGTTTGACTGGAAGCTGACTCCAACATTTTAGGAAAAGGCATGGCAGGTGATGATATAGGTGAATACCTACTGCATACTCCAAAATAGTCATCAATCCATTAACACGTCAAAAAAAAATTTTTGTTTTGACATAAAATGTAGTATCAAAATGAAGCAATAACATGTATTTTTTTAAGGCTTCTTTAGGCGCGTTGGGCTTTTTATGAGATGGTAAAAGACTGAAAAAACACTCCAGCCGTAAGGGACACCACGCGTGTTTTATTTATAAGACGATTAAAAAAATACCCACTTCGGATGTGTTCGGCTTTCCTCGGGATGTACTCGGTTTTAATGTATATCCGATATGTCAGTGAGTGATGGCAAAGTATTCTGTTTGTGTTTTGTTTTCACTTCTGTCGGCACTCCCGGAGTGCCACTGTTTTTTTTATTGAATCGGCTGTTTTAAATCCAGTATTCACAGGATCTGGTAATACGGTTAGATAAGCAGGCAAATAAACATATTCGATCTAGTTTTTACCAAAACATGAGCTCGTGTCATTACGACAGAAGCAGAATCCCTGATTGAACAATTCTTAGTTCACCACGCCTGTAATCTCCGAAGAATTATGTACAGGTGTACATTTAGTTGGTAAATTCCATATCATAGGGGGTGAGCCTATTGAATCAACCGGGCATAAATCCAGACTCCTGGCTGCGACTAAGAAATCCCTGATGGAAAACCCAATAACACTTCGCTCGAACTGGGAATAGAACCCAGAACCTCAAGACGACCAACCAGGCAGTTCTAAGTAGGTACATACACCCCTTTAACCCACTCTAATTCAATAAAACCCGCATAGTGCATTTCAATTACCCTTTGAAAACCAATCCCAGGTTCGCGTGTGAAACAAGGACAAATTGGCGAGCCAATCACGTGACTTATATCACCATGTGACAAATAAACCGTAACACATACACACTTACATTCAAAGTGGCGGAATTACGGTAATATTCTGTGGCACGCGATCGACAACAGGTCCCTTCACCCTACATGACGTTTTGATGTGAAGAGTACGTCATTGTGTGATATTGATGTGTACATTCGACTTTTTTTTATTTATTGTAGAGTACCTATCTAGAAAAAAGTGGATAAGAAAGAGAAATGTATCCACACATAAATGTTAAGGTTAATGGATGAACACCAAAGGAAAGACCGTTCTAAGGATTTCAATAATACGTTTATTAATCCTTATATTTATATATTGGTAGGTGTGTTTAGTAATATTACGTGAGACGTGTGATCCCACACAAGGCTAAAAGAGTAGTACAGCCACTATGTGAAAGTAAAGATTTCGATCAAGTGGTTTAGGGCGGGCATGGATACCTACATAAATATCATTTATGAGTTAGAATGAGAAAGACGATAGTGTTGAAGTAGGATCGATTTGTTTTTGCTATAATCCAACAACAATAATCTCACGCCATCTTCCCATGGGGTAGGTAGAATCTACAGAACGCTACCTGCTACGAATGCTACGATCCTTACATCCTGTTGCCTCGTTTACGTTCATACAGAACACGAAGTGTTCGTAATAATTATACTGCATTAGAGTATATTTATTTTATATTTTAATTTTATATTTTAATTTTTTATACGCATGTTTTGACAAATAAAATTATCTTATCTTTCTGTAAGTAGATTTGTACAAAACACTTTTACACGTCAATCATAATTTTTAAACTAGATGAGGTCGGCGTTTCCTATCTGACTATTCTGAGAAGAAAGGCCGAAACAAACTCAGGCGTCACAGTGTCTTTTAAGGTCCAGACAAAATCTTGGTCAGATCACGTGAAGACCATGTAGATTGGTGTCTGAAATGGTCTATTGAGGAAAGAACCGCACAGATTGAGCGGACCTGTCCAGTCAGTGCACGCATTTGTCAAAAATCGTGCAGCTCAAGTCAAAACCTAAGGAGCTCAACGATTCGACGAACAATAAATACCAAAGAAAGGACATTTGGGTAGGCCGCGTAAATTATTCAAACTGCCAGATCATGTTTAAAACTAACTAAGGGAAAACAGCAAAAAAGAAATGACCCATATGTACGACAGTATGCCATTTTGGAAATTGGAAGTAGCCTAATTGTTCCTACGGTGCAATTGCGTACTACACTAACAATTGCAATGCCTTTCATTATAACAATTCAACAACTTTCACTGCGTTATTTACGTTGTCGAGTAGACGATTTTATCAAACTTATAAAGCAATGGATTAGGAATTTCTTTCAAATACTTCGTTATGAAAACATTATTTTACGCAATTGGGGTTCCTGGGTACATTTAAGTCGAAACCACCAACTTGTACCAACTTAATATCTTATAAAATCTGTTTAAAAAAAACCGGCAATCTGTCTTACCAAGGGAAATCGTGTTACCCAGTTACGGGGTTGCTCTATGTAAAATACTAGTAACCACATTCAGCTACATTCGGTTTGATTGGAAGCCAACGTAGTTGGGTAAAGTTATAAAACTAGACAGATTGAAAATGTGTGTTTTGTGACCTTTTCATTTAATTTGTTTTTCTTTCTGTTCCAGGTCAGTACTTGCAAAACCTAACCTCTCGGCGCCAGATACGCTGTGAAAAGTACGTATTAGACAGTGAGTAACTGGATTTGTCTCATTTCGGAGTAGGGAGGTTGATTTTTGGTACTTGTATCATAAATGCGCACATAAAGAATAACATGGATAAGCTATTTACCCGGAAAGTAGTTCCGGTATTTCCGGATCCAATTAAATATTGTTAATGTTAGTTGCGATATTATTACAATTTAATTCAAAATTTAAAGGAAGGTATCACAACTAAATTAATTTATTATTTATCTGTTTTCACGTAACGTTTTCAAAACACAGTAACAAACAAAGAAGCGCACTCTACGAACGGAAGTTAACGCGTGAGCTACCTGGCATGTCGTCGGCGAGCGTACGCATTGTTTTGATAACCGGTTAGTGCTCCACCCATGATCCTTAGTTCTAATTGGTCGTTCGATTGTGTCAAATCGTGAGTGCCGTTAAAAAAAAATTAAGAATTTAATATTGCTCATTTTAATACAATTCCTACTTAAGTTCCGTTTTTTTTTTAATAATCGACCAATTGCGAAATTCCGAAGGAATGTCCATAAACGTTTCGGATCAATGACCCCAATTCAATCTACCTGACCCGATCACTGGTTATTACCTACCACTCACTGTTTCGAATTGTAGTGTATAACAGGAAAGAAGCCCAGACAAACAAATATGAATTATAATAAGTACTTAATAATAATACATTTATTAGAGCAGAGAAAATAAAATATAAAGAGTTATAAAATTCTATCGACTCGTATTCTAAAGAAATCTCAAGCATTTAAGCAAAGGTAGGTCAGCTAATTGCTATAACTAGTTGTACAGGCGCCAGCACATCAAGCTACCCGAAACTGTCAAATTTTGCCAATCAACTGTGAACCTTAGGCTTTAGCGATAAAGTTGAAAATCTATTAAATAAATTTGACAGATTTTAGTAGCTTGATGTGCTGGCGTCTGTACATACACGATTTATTACATCAGAAACAAAAGTTTCCTTTCCAAAAAAACACAAAAGCCCAAAATAATCCAACACACACTCTTTAAGGTAAAAACAGAAGAAAAGAAACTTGTTTAGATGTGTTAACAATGCATTCAGTTACTCGCAGCATCGGGAACCGTTGCCAAAATACTAAATGTAACGAAAACAGTTTAAAAAAAAAATACGCTGCGAATTCCACTAAAGGCTTACAATTGGTTTTTGGTCTGACAGTTTTGTTGCTGTGTTTCTGAAACGTCCAATTTGTTTTTCATTTCTTTTAGATTGTTTCGGTAAATAGTTTCTCTGGTAATATTATGTATTGTTTTACCAACAATTCGTACTTGCTGATTTATACCCCACGGAAACGTATTACCAGAATAAAAAGTATCCTATGTCCTGATCCAGGTCATCGTGTTTCCCGGTGCCAAGTTTCATCAAAATCCGTTAAGCCGTTAAGGCGTGAAAAGGTTGACACACCTACTGAGTTGCTTTCTCATTATATCACACTAATATTATAAAGGCGAAAGTTTGTGAGTGGCTTTGTATGTTTGTTACTTCTTCACGCACAAACGGCTGTGCGGATTTGAATAAAATTTGGCACACAGATAGTTTATAACCAGGATTAACATGTAGAATACTTTTTATTACAATACTCTTACGGGATCGAAACTTATGCGGGTGAAACCGCGGGGCACTACTAGTTTATAATAATAGCATTAATGTGTAATTTTCGTGTGACTTCTTCGACCAT
Organism: Luperina testacea; assembly: GCA_927399505.1. Classification (NCBI taxonomy): domain Eukaryota; kingdom Metazoa; phylum Arthropoda; class Insecta; order Lepidoptera; family Noctuidae; genus Luperina; species Luperina testacea. The sequence continues at coordinate 12,945,333 of OV656766.1, read as the reverse complement.
AACATAAAAGAAAACCTTTTTAAGGTTCTCCGTAAGATATTTTAGTAGTATGTACAGACGCCAGCACATCAAGCTACCCGAAACTGTCAAATTTTCCCAATCAACTTTGAACCTAATGCTTTGGTGATAAAGTTGAAAATCTATTAAAGAAATTTGACAGATTGTAGTAGCTTGATGTGCTGACGTCTGTACGTCATCATCATCATCTCAGCACGAAATCACCCAGTACCTACTGGGTATAGGTCTCCCCATTCTTCTGCTTACTTCCTAGTTCCGTGCGTGCCTCAGCCAGGTATTTCCCGCGACTTTGACGCTATCGTCAACCCAACGCTTACATACTGTAAGTTTTCCTGTTCAATTAATTTAGACTAAACTAGCCGCGCCCCGCGGTTTCACCCGCGTAGATGTCGATCCCGTGGGAATATCGGGATAAAAAGTAACCTATATGTTAATCCAGGGTACCAGCTACCTCCATACAAAATTTTATTAAAATTGGTCCAGCCGTTTGAGCGTGAAGAAGTAATAAACATATAAACACACACTCAAAACTTTCGCCTTTTTAATATTAGTGTGATACCCAAACCAGATCGAAAATTTCTTGCTAAACAGCACCGCTAATCTTCTGCCTTATGTGTCTCATCCTCATCTCATCATAATAATTCACCAGCTTTCAGGATTCCCAAGAAGTATAATTGGAAGTTCGAAATAAAATCAGTTTTAAAATTTAGCCAACATTCGGTAAACAGGAGTCAAAAACTTTCACCGCGACACCTTCAATACTCGAAGATACTCTTAAAAAAAAAACTTACCCTCTAAGTACAAAAAAGCCTTATTTTAACATCTTCATTAAACATTCAAGAGTAAAAGCGAGGTAATTTCGGCCATTGTGCATTGTTAAAGACTTGTCCGGCGGTACGTGAGAAGAATGGAGATTATCGTTGACCGTTGCACAGTTTACATAAGAATAATTGCTTTGCAAAGATTGTTTGTAGCCCTTGTCAATATTATACTCGTAGATTTTATTGCTGTGTAAAGGATTAGTTCTATAGTTTTTTTTATTGTTGAAGTATCTTAAGTGACTTCTTTAGGCGCATTGGGTAAGCGACACCGCGCATGTTTTATTTATAAGACGATTCAAAAAATACCCGCTTCGGACGTGTTCGGCTGTCCTCGGGATGTATTCGGTTTTAATGTATATCCGATATGTCAGTGAGTGATGGCAAAATATTCTGTTTGTGTTTTGTTTTCACTTCTGTCGGCACTCCCAGAGCGCCTTCTGTTTTCTTTTTTACTTTTGGAATATTTTTGGGTCTGGGACTGGACTGGGTCAGTTAAGAAGATTATTATTTTCTCCACTCTGACGCGAAATGATTTGTTTTAGCTGACTGTCTGATCTTGATCAGACAGTCAAAACAAATCATTTTTGTTTGCAATTGAATCTAGTTGATTACAAAAATAAAAAATATAGGTGATGTTAGCTAGTCTATTTATTTTCTAAGTTGCAAAAAAATGTGGAAAAAATATTAGTTTATAATTAAAAATAATGATCTGAGGGGCCCGTGGCTAAATGAAACCAGCCGCACAGGTCGATCGATCAGGTTAAGCTACGCTTGCCGCGGTTGGTCTGTGGATGGGTGACCATCTTTACATACCGAGACCCCTCCGTGCCTCGGAAAGCACGGCTGTCATTGGTGGATCTTTGACAGTTACGGGTAGTTAGAAATCCGGAAGTCTGATAACCAGTCTTACCAAGGGGTATCGTATTACCCAATAATTGGGTTGTGGAGGTCAGATAGGCAGTCGCTCCATGTAAAATACTGGTATTCAGCTGCATCCGGTTAGACTGGAAACCAACCCCAACGTATTTAGGAAAAGGCTAGGCAAATGAATTAAAAATAATGATCTCATTGAGACTAGTTGGTGATCGGAAACTGTAAACTAGTTTACGATAACTAGGTTCTAAAAGTATGTTACGATCAGTTAGGTTTTAAAGTAATGAGCACTTCATTAACATTACTGCATTAATAATTAACTAGTTACTAGCTCTGACTAGCTCATCCTATAAATACCTAAATACCCATTTCCATTTTTTTTATGGAAATGGATGTTTCCCTACGTGATCGAATCAGAAATGAACATATCCGCAGAAGAACCAAGGTAACAGACATAGCTCAAAGAATTGCTAGACTTCAGTGGCTTGTGGGCACATTGCCCGCAGAACAGATGGCCGATGGGGCCGAAAGGTTCTGGAGTGGCGACCTCGTACCGGAAGACGTAGCGTTGGAAGGCCGCCCACAAGGTGGTCCGATGACCTTGTGAAGGCCGCAGGAATACGCTGGTTGCGGGAAGCACAGAACCGGTCGAAGTGGAAGTGAAAAATTGAGTGATATTAATATCCGATTTTTTAACCAAGTTCTGTCTATTTTTATGACGCATAAAATATGGTGATGTATTTTCTTCTTAGTTTCTGCACCGCGGGCCGTAACATTCCTGACCCATACAAATATTTAATTATAGTGTGGGGCAAATGATGATTATCTAAGCTTAGAGAAATAACAAAAGCATTTTCCCTTACACATGTAATAATATTTATGTGCAATCAGCTGACGTGCATTGTCTTAAAACACGTGTAGACACAATCAATGGACTCGCATAACCTTGAAGTTACGTAATCCATGCTCTGCTTAACAATCAACACGTTAACTTAAATTTCACTTAACCGAGTTATGAATGCATCACTTATGTGTTAACTAAGTTGTTTGATAGTTAATTAATGAAGTACATAATTGTCTGTACTTGGACGATAATTGGTGCATTCACCCAATTACACGTTCGTGCGTTAAATGTAGCGTCTCATCTCAACAACAATTAATGTCAAGAATATATCGATACTAGAGATATTTTTAACAGATTGGTGACTGAAATTGGACTGTAAACGTTCTATTTCTATCGATAAAATCGGAAAATCTTATCGATGTTTTGAGCAAACAAACTTGTAGTCTGTGTGCGTTTACGCTAAACAAAGAAAGTGTTGAAGCGAGTTATCGCCGTCACACAGCGCACGTGCGCGGGAGCACGCGACAAAGTCAGTGACATACAGACCGAAAAATGGGAGAGCTGTGGGAAGGAATTGTTGGCGAACTTGTTGGGTGTAAAATATTAATATCGGTTAACATCAACAGGATCTTATCGAATACACATTATAATGGCTTGAATGCCACGATCCTGATTGGTGCGTTTAATACATATATTACACACAATAGGCTCAATACGCATGAATGTATAGAATATTATTGTGATTGTGCTTTGGAATTCATCTGTTTGTTACTACAACGGTGTGGGACTATCATAATACAATACCGTTGTAGTAACAAACAGATCTAACCTATATAATTTATCCCATCGTTAAGCTATTTTTTTTACAATTTGTAAGCTGTTACAGGCACCATTATAGTGCCGCTGGTTTACCGTGCCTTTCTTTAAGAGAAGCACACACAACTCATAATAAAGTACCTTTATTATTTCCTATTAACTGCAGCCTATTTGGGAACAATACTTATATTTTTTTGTACAGTAAACCTTTATGTTTGACTAATGGCCGTTTCCCATAATTTACGGAAATTAAGACTCTTGTATCTTTACAAATAATGAAGCAGAGACCTCATAGCCTTGCATAGTAGACCCTCCCATATGAAAGTAGATATCACAGGTAAAATTAGCTTACGAATCTATTTATATGCCCAGTTTGTCAATAAAAACTGCTACAATTGGTAAACAAAACGATTCGTTTTTGTTTAAAGGAATCGAGATTAAGTTATTCGAATTTTGTTTTACACTAGCATTATAACTCCATCAAAATAACTTAACATAACCTGCACTTTAATTGCGTAACACAATATCAATCTCAATCTGAATCATGTTGAAGGATATTACTAATCCATTGCTTCATATGTTCGAAAAATGTGTCTGCTGAACAACGTATATGACATATGAATGTTGTTGAACTGTCTACTGTCTGCTACAGATAGTTACGCAACTACCCCGCAGTTATCAATTTCCCACATCCAATAACATTTCACTTCACTACCTACCTATCTATTCAGAACTACACATACCTACAAGAGTACTTCAATCAAAGTTGTCCGGTCTAGCTAACGATGTGCCTCGAGCAAGCATGGCGTGCCAATTACCCGGTCGTTATGCAATGCGCGTGAGAGTCATCGGCCACATGTAGAACTTGTAGAACCGGTTTCTGCACATATTTACATGCGTTTGCGACGTTTTAAAATTATCATGCAATTATGAGATTATCATTGGTTCTAGAAGCAATAATTTATGAATGTGACGTACAGACGCCAGCACATCAAGCTACCCAAAAATGTCAAATTTTCCCAATCAACTTTGAACCTTATGCTTTAGTGATAAAGTTGAAAATCTATTAAAGAAATTTGACAGATTGTAGTAACTTGATGTGCTGGCGTCTGTACAATAAGGGTATCACATTTTTACCAGAAGGCCAATTCCCGTAATTAATAACGTTCAAAATGTAGTCTCGATCTCATCACAGCGACAATCAATGTCAAAATTTAGGGAAATTAGAGGTATTGACAGATTGAGATCAGACTGTGTACGTTCTTAAATTACGAGAATTGCCCCCTGGAATATTTTTGGACTAAATAGAAACAATGTAGTAATTCAATATTAACTGACGATTAATCTGTATGACGTTTGAGAGTTGAATATTTAATATTAGAAAGATATTTATATTTATAGAGATATTTCGAAGCGATATTAATATTTATTTAATAAAATTATAGATAGAATTTTCAGTTTCTACGAAAAGACAACATGTCATTGTGTTCGTAATTTCTGTGTTTTCTACGAAGTAGGTAGGTAACTGAATCAAACTTCCAGCTCTTCATTAACAAAAGCTGTATCGTTTATTATAAACGAAAATAATGATTTAGTATAGTATACTAAATAATCAAACTTCAATACAAACTTTAAATTGGACCAAAAACAAAATGTCAAATCGCTCACCCCAATGAACCGTGTGTCATATTAACGACAAGTCAACCAATCAGACGGCTGTTACGCAACGAGTTGCGTGTGAGTCGCTAAATCGCGACCGGTCGCAATGTAGACCATAGTCCGGTTTGTACCTAGCTATAGCTAGACCGGTTTGTTTGTGACGCCTCGGATTAGTGTCTGTGTGTGTGTATTTGACAGAAATAGGTAATTGATAGTGTTTGATTTTTTTGAATTAGTGTCACTTTTGATTAATGTGAATGTGTATGATATTGTTTTAAATCATTTTCAGTTTTTTGGGTATTGAGGACTTTTAAAGATAAAATTGGCTAAATCTAAAAAAAATGTTTTTACTGTACAATATTGTTTTATTGTTAAGGAAAGTATTTTCAGGAAAGTCTTGTTACAATTGTTGGAGTATAGCAAAAACAAACCGATATCGTCTTTCTCATTCCAACTCATAAATATTATTTTCTACTATCCGTGCCAGTACCACTTCACTGAAATCCTCACTTTCCCATAGTGACAGTACTACTCTTTTAGCCTCGTGTGGATTCACACGTCCCTCATAATAATAGTAAACACACTTTCCACTACATAAATAAAATGACAATAAACGTATTATTGAAATCCTTAGAACGGCCTTTCCTTTGGTGTCCCCTTTAACTCTAACAACAATGTCAGCCAAACGCTCTCTTGAGAATCTTATAGAGATTGTAAGTAAGTAACCACATTGTTACAGAAAACAACAGAATACCAAAATCACCATAAACTAACTGCACTATAAATACTTCAAAAGTGCTAGTAAACAATTAAACGTTAAAATGGCCACTAAAGAATGTTGTTCGCAAGGAATAGCTCCAAACGAATATCCTTTGTTAATTTAATGACTAATAAATTTTAGATAAAATGTCTCCTGTCTCGTGGGATGGTTGCTACTTCATTCCTTATCCTTTATTAAAGTTACTCTTAGTTCCTGAAATATTTTGCTAGGTTTTAAGACTGAAAAGGAGGCTAAAGCATATAAATTTAGACCAGGAAGATAATATTTACATAACATATAACCTAACAGTCCTAAAATAATAATCGTTATTAATATTATACAATGTATATGTATTTATAAAAAAACAGGAAACATTATTATTCTCATTTCAGTTTAATCTCTGAAAATATTGGTGACAATATTATGTCACCAAATATTTTACAGATATTATTAATCAGTCCTACCGGAATCATAAACGATTGAAAAAAATACATAGTCGACTGTAACAGCAGAATCAAACTCACTAGGGGAAAGATTTTAAAATTAGTAGGCTCCTCAAATTCATGCATTTCTGGTGCCATCTTGTCTTAAGTATGAGAGCCGGGTGATCTGTAAATCAGCAGGACCCTCCTATCTCAGACACCTTTTTCTATTTAAGATTGTGCATTCCATTAAGGGGATTACATGGCCTAAAGCGCGGTCATGTGAGTGAACTTAGCAGATCATTGTCCAGCAGATCAAAAATAAAAATGAGTTCTTTTCGCATGCAGCTGAGTTCTACAGTTCCTGATACTTTTTAGAAATAGTTCTGGCGTTTTTACCTGAAAAAGTCAACTGGCATAATGATCTGCCAACTTCCCGTAGCAGATCATTTTGCAGCGAATCAAAAATAAATGCGAGTTCTACTCGCATGCGGCTGAGTTCTACAGTTCCTGATACTTTTTAGAAATAGTTCTAGCGTTTTTACATTAAAAAAGTCAATTTACAAAATGATCTGCCAACTTCCCGTAGCAGATCATTTTACAGCAGATCAAAAAAAATTGGGTTCTTGTCGCATGCGGCTGAGTTCTACAGTTCCTGGTACTTTTCAGGAATAGTTCTAAACTCACGTCCACGTGCCAGCAAATCAAGTCAGAACGTTTAGGAAGTCGATAAAATAATATTTTTATCAATTCAAAGAATTCTTAAAAGCTAGAACTCTTTTGTTTTTTACAGATTAATACCAGAACTGCAATCTAGAACACAATTCGAGTCCAGAACTCACGTTCTAGTACCAGCAGATCAAATCACAACGTTAAAAAGTCGAAAAATATATTTTTTATCGTTTCAAACAATTCTTGAAAGCTAGAACTCTTTCGTTTTTCACAGTTTAATACCAGTACTACAATCTAGAACTCGATCTGAGTCCAGAACTCACATGCAAGTACCAGCAGATCATGGCAGAACGTTCAAAAAGTCGAAAAATAGAAAAATACTATTTTTATAGTTTCAAACAATTCATGAAAGCTAGAACTCTTTCGTTTTTCACAGGCTAATATCAGAACTACAATTTAGAACTCGATTCGAGTCCAGAACTCCCGTCCAAGTGCCAGCAGATCATGGCAGAATGTTAAAAGTCTAAAAATACAATTTTATCGTTGCAAACAATTCATGAAAGTTAGAACTCCTTCGTTTTTTACAGTTTGATATCAGAACTGCAATCTAGAACTTAATCCGAGTCCAGAACTCACGTCCAAGTGCCAGCAGATCATGGCAGAACGTGAAAAAGTCGAAAAATAGAAAAATACAATTTTTATCATTTCAAACAATTCTTGAAAGATAGAACTCTGTCGTTTTTCAAAGGTTAATATCAGAACTGCAATCTAGAATTCGATCCGAGTCCAGAACTTGCGTCCAAGTGCCAGCAAATCATGGCAGAACGTGAAAAAGTCGAAAAATAGATAAATACAATTTTTATTGTTTCAAACAATTCTTGAAAGCTAGAACTCTTTCATTTTTCACAGGTTAATACCAGTACTACAATCTAAAACTCGATCTGAGTCCAGAACTCACATGCAAGTACCAGCAGATCATGGCAGAACGTTCAAAAAGTCGAAAAATAGAAAAATACAATTTTTATTGTTTCAAACAATTCATGAAAGCTAGAACTCTTTCGTTTTTCACAGGCTAATATCAGAACCACAATCTAGAACTCGATCCGAGTCCAGAACTCACGTGCGAGTGCCAGCAGATCATGGCAGAACGTTAAGAGTCGAAAAATACAATTTTATCGTTTCAAACAATTCATGAAAACTAGAACTCTTTCGTTTTTCACAGGCTAATATCAGAACTACAATCTAGAACTCGATCTGAGTCCAGAAATCGCATCCAATTGCCAGCAGATCATGGCAGAACGTTCAAAAAGTCGAAAAATAGAAAAATACAATTTTTATTGTTTCAAACAATTCTTGAAAGCTAGAACTCTTTTGTTTTTCACAGGTTAATACCAGTACTACAATCTAGAACTCGATCTGAGTCCAGAACTCACATGCAAGTACCAGCAGATCATGGCAGAACGTTCAAAAAGTCGAAAAATAGAAAAATACAGTTTTTATTGTTTCAAACAATTCATGAAAGCTAGAACTCTTTCGTTTTACACAGGTTAATACCAGTACTACAATCTAGAACTCTATCCGAGTCCAGAACTCACGTCCAAGTGCCAGCAGATCATGGCAGAACGTGAAAAAGTCGAAAAATAGAAAAATACAATTTTTATCATTTCAAACAATTCTTGAAAGATAGAACTCTGTCGTTTTTCAAAGGTTAATATCAGAACTGCAATCTAGAATTCGATCCGAGTCCAGAACTTGCGTCCAAGTGCCAGCAAATCATGGCAGAACGTGAAAAAGTCGAAAAATATAAAAATACAATTTTTATTGTTTCAAACAATTCATGAAAGCTAGAACTCTTTCGTTTTACACAGGTTAATACCAGTACTACAATCTAGAACTCTATCCGAGTCCAGAACTCACGCCCAAGTGCCAGCAGATCATGGCAGAACGTGAAAAAGTCGAAAAATAGAAAAATACAATTTTTATCATTTCAAACAATTCTTGAAAGATAGAACTCTGTCGTTTTTCAAAGGTTAATATCAGAACTGCAATCTAGAATTCGATCCGAGTCCAGAACTTGCGTCCAAGTGCCAGCAAATCATGGCAGAACGTGAAAAAGTCGAAAAATAGATAAATACAATTTTTATTGTTTCAAACAATTCTTGAAAGCTAGAACTCTTTCGTTTTTCACAGGTTAATACCAGTACTACAATCTAGAACTCGATCTGAGTCCAGAACTCACATGCAAGTACCAGCAGATCATGGCAGAACGTTCAAAAAGTCGAAAAATAGATAAATACAATTTTTATTGTTTCAAACAATTCATGAAAGCTAGAACTCTTTCGTTTTTCACAGGCTAATATCAGAACTACAATCTAGAACTCGATCTGAGTCCAGAACTCGCATCCAATTGCCAGCAGATCATGGCAGAACGTTCAAAAAGTCAAAAAATAGAAAAATACAATTTTTATTGTTTCAAACAATTCTTGAAAGCTAGAACTCTTTCGTTTTTCACAGGTTAATACCAGTACTACAATCTAGAACTTGATCCGAGTCCAGAACTCACGTGCGAGTGCCAGCAGATCATGGCAGAACGTTAAAAGTCGAAAAATACAATTTTATCGTTTCAAACAATTCATGAAAACTAGAACTCTTTCGTTTTCACAGGCTAATATCAGAACTACAATCTAGAACTCGATCTGAGTCCAGAATTCGCATCCAATTGCCAGCAGATCATGGCAGAACGTTCAAAAAGTCGAAAAATAGGTAAATACAATTTTTGTTGTTTCAAACAATTCTTGAAAGCTAGAACTCTTTCGTTTTTCACAGGTTAATACCAGTACTACAATCTAGAACTCGATCTGAGTCCAGAACTCGCATGCAAGTACCAGCAGATCATGGCAGAACGTTCAAAAAGTCGAAAAATAGAAAAATACAATTTTTATTGTTTCAAACAATTCTTGAAAGCTAGAACTCTTTCGTTTTTCACAGGTTAATACCAGTACTACAATCTAGAACTCGATCTGAGTCGTTGAACGTTCTGCCATGATCTGCTGGTACTTGCATGTGAGTTCTGGACTCAGATCGAGTTCTAGATTGTAGTACTGGTATTAACCTGTGAAAAACGAAAGAGTTCTAGCCTTCAAGAATTGTTTGAAATGATAAAATTGTATTTTTCAACTTTTAACGTTCTGCCATGGTCTGCTGGCATTTTGACGCGAGTTCTGGGCGCGGATCGAGTTCTAAATTGTAGTTCTGATATAGGCCTGTAAGAAACGAAGGAGTTCTAGCCTTCAAGGATTGTTTGAAACGATAAAATTGTATTTTTCAACTTTTAACGTTCTGCCATGATCTGCTGGCATTTTGACGCGAGTTCTGGGCGCGGATCGAGTTCTAAATTGTAGTTCTGATATTAGCCTGTAAGAAACGAAGGAGTTCTAGCCTTCAAGAATTGTTTGAATCGATAAAATTGTATTTTTCAACTTTTAACGTTCTGCCATGATCTGCTGGCATTTTGACGCAAGTTCTGGGCGCGTATCGAGTTCTAAATTGTAGTTCTGATATAGGCCTGTAAGAAACGAAGGAGTTCTAGCCTTCAAGAATTGTTTGAAACGATAAAATTGTATTTTTCGACTTTTAACGTTCTGCCATGATCTGCTGGTACTCCAACATTAGTTCTGGCTTCGGATCGAGTTCTAAATTGTAGTTCTGATATTGGCCTGTAAGAAACAAAAGAGTTCTAGCCTTCAAGAATTGTTTGAAATGATAAAATTGTATTTTTCAACTTTTAACGTTCTGCCATGATCTGCTGGCATTTTGACGCGAGTTCTGGCATCGGATCGAGTTCTAATTTGTAGTTCTGATATTGGCCTGTAAGAAACGAAGGAGTTCTAGCCTTCAAGAATTGTTTGAAACGATAAAATTGTATTTTTCGACTTTTAACGTTCTGCCATGATCTGCTGGTACTTGCATGTGAGTTCTGGACTCAGATCGAGTTCTAGATTGTAGTATTGGTATTAACCTGTGAAAAACGAAAGAGTTCTAGCTTTCAAGAATTGTTTGAAACGATAAAAAATATATTTTTCGACTTTTTAACGTTGTGACTTGATCTGCTGGTACTAGAACGTGAGTTCTGGACTCGAATTGTGTTCTAGATTGCAGTTCTGGTATTAATCTGTAAAAAACAAAAGAGTTCTAGCTTTTAAGAATTCTTTGAATTGATAAAAATATTATTTTATCGACTTCCTAAACGTTCTGACTTGATTTGCTGGCACGTGGACGTGAGTTTAGAACTATTCCTGAAAAGTACCAGGAACTGTAGAACTCAGCCGCATGCGACAAGAACCCAATTTTTTTTTTGATCTTTTGTAAAATGATCTGCTACGGGAAGTTGGCAGATCATTTTGTAAATTGACTTTTTTAATGTAAAAACGCTAGAACTATTTCTAAAAAGTATCAGGAACTGTAGAACTCAGCCGCATGCGAGTAGAACTCGCATTTATTTTTGATTCGCTGCAAAATGATCTGCTACGGGAAGTTGGCAGATCATTATGCCAGTTGACTTTTTCAGGTAAAAACGCCAGAACTATTTCTAAAAAGTATCAGGAACTGTAGAACTCAGCTGCATGCGAAAAGAACTCATTTTTATTTTTGATCTGCTGGACAATGATCTGCTAAGTTCACTCACATAGCGCGGTCACTGTCGGACTGCATAGAAAAGAAAGAAAAGCGCGATGATACAACGCTGGTAATTTATTGCAAAATATGAAGCAATTATTTAATTACAAAAATTCTATTTTTTGGACTATAAAATTAAAACTTTAATTATTTTAGTATGTTGTTTGTAGAATAATCTGACAAATAATCAGAATGATTGTATGTAGTTAGTAGTTTTTTTTTTTTATCTTCATGATTTTTTTCTATCGTATCAAATTAGTTGTATTATGTTTTCAACACACTATCTACCTAGTTTATCTCCTGCGGAATATCATATATTTTTCTGCTTTTGTTTATTGTAGTCGATCATATACTTTTATTGTTTCAAATACTTGCGTTTTTTTGTGCTTAGGTCAATCAAGCCTGGTCCTGTAAGCCCCTTAACCAGTGCTTGTAATATGATATTTTATGACATTATAATTTCACTTGGCTTTTTCTTATCCGCGGGGTAATTGCGTCACACACAATCAGTAGCAATGGATCTGATTTTGACAGTTCAACAACATTCATTGCCTTATTACGTTTGTGAGCACACACATTTTTCGAACATATGAAGCAATGGATTCGCAAGATTTTTCAAAATTATTCAGATTGAGATTGATAGCGTGTTACGCAATTAGGGTGTCTGTCATATTTTCTTACATGTTAAATGTTTAATTTATTATTATTGTAACAATACTATTATTGTTATAATAATAATAAATTAAACAGCGTGTGAATTTTCTTTTAATTTTATTTTATTCTTTGACAAGATTAGGTTACTTTGTACAGACGCCAGCACATCAAGCTACTACAATCTGTCAAATTTCTTTAATAGATTTTCAACTTTATCGTTATAGCATAAGGTTCAAAGTTGATTGGGAAAATTTGACAGTTTCGGGTAGCTTGACGTGCTGGTGTCTGTACAAACTGTATGTAAAGTGATAGTTTTTTCGATGTAAGTTTAATATAAGAACCAAAAAAAACAAAATTAAATTCTAACATAACTAAAACTATACAGAAACTAATAAATTGCGTCGAAAAATTCATCCACATCGCTGTCGAGTGGTAATGTACCCAAGAGACTGGCGGCATGCGGCATTACCACGTTGTATGGCGACGCTCAGCCTCTGGCCATGGTAAAAGCCAGCCCTTTGGTCTCGGGAAGTGTCAAGTAAGTAAGTACAGAAGTAACTTAATCTTGCCAAACAATAAAATTGACAAGAACATAATAAGAACACAACTACAAGATTAAACATCAATAGATAACATGATAACATTACCGTGTTAATACACTTGACATTAAAATGCTGTAAATACATTTTACAAACGCTCATATGTCTTTGTAAACAAACGATGTGTCACCTTTGAGTGTCGACTTCTAACAAGTTCAGTTACACAAAAGGAATAAATTCCGCGTAATTGTCAGTCGCGTAATACTGCGACAAAAATCTCATTAGAAATTGAAATCAAATACATTTTGCGTAATGTGATTAGACAGGCAGGTGAATGGATAGGTGGAATGGAATATGGAGCCAGATAATAACACCTCCTTTTTATGTTGAAAAGGTTAAACTCATTATTGTATAACTCATTACTAACAACTATAACTTCGAAATCCAGAGCTTTACTTTGTGTAAATTATTTCATCACCACTGCTCCAAAAACGGTGAAGGAAAATATCGTGAAGAAATCGGCATTTTGTAGAACCAAAAATTCGTAGACATGTGAGATCTACCATCTCGCACTGACCCCGCGTAGTGGATTACGGCCCATTTCCTTTCATCGAGAGGAGGCCTGTGTTTCAGCAGTGGAAACATAATAGGCTGATTATGTATGTGTTTGAAATGGGCCAGTCTTGCCCGTGCGCATATACATATAGACTGGCTCGATATTATGAGCGTTGCCAGGCGTCATTAGCATTTCTCAAAATGCTTATATTAAGATGCATTCGGTTTCATCCATCATTTCAGTATGCGGAATATGAATTGAAATTCATTGTACTTACGAATTCCTCAACTCATTTTGCGCAGTGCATAATTCTGCCATTTATTCTCAACTGGCAATGTTACTCTTAATTAATATTGTCTGTGTAGCCTATAATGTTCCAACTGCTGGGACAACAAGCCTCTTCGCTTTTTGGGAGACCGTACAAAAATTTTTTTTTTGTTTTTTTTTGTCAAAAAACGAAAATGCAGAACCAACGACACCGACTTCCGAAATTTAAGTTATTTTTCACTATGTAGTGTTTTTTTTGGAAGTCGGTTATTTATTTTTTGTAAAAAAGTTTTTTGTCACAAAACATTACTTTTAATAAATAAACCGAATACTCTAGATTTTAATGCGTTCCATTATTGTTTAAGATGGCGAACATAAAAGCTCTCAGATCATTATGGACCCTGTCACCACAAACCTTTTGTCTCTGATTACACACTTCAATAAATTCAAGCCTGGCTAGCTCGCAGAATACCTACCAACGATACTTCAGGGAAATAATAAACATTGTGCGGACAAATAAACAGGGGAATCTATCTGTCCTCTATGTAGTGGATTCGATCTACTTCGAGAGCTTGCCACCCAGGGGATTGCAGGGGATAAAACGTAGTTACAGAGGACATGTGCAGAGCCATCTTACCCTGTAGCCACGAGCACGCTCAATCGCACGAGACAGCGAGTGTGAAAGAAACAAATGGAAATGAATGAATGGAATAATGAATGGAGTTGTTTAGATCATGCCACGAGTCACTACGACCCGACTTATGGAGCAACCGGCGGCAGCGGACCGGCACAGGAGACGCGCGCGCGAGGCGCTTGACGCAAGTCGCGTCGCTCGAGTCCGTGAACGGAGGCTTACAAAGGAAATGTGCAAAGCTTTTTTTTTTTTTTTTTTTTTATTTGAAATGGGTTTGCTCTTGACTCTAGTCTAGGTCAGAGATGACAGAGACAAAGTCTACGATGGAGTGAGCTCACCCAGAAGAAGCCTGTTCACTCTTACTACCTTGCTACCTTAGTGAGACGTTTTATTTTCAATCAACGGTAAGAAAGTTTTCATTTGAAAGAGATACTTACTACGGTTTTACAGGTCTCTCGATGGGATTAAATGCTGTGGTAAGTAATAGGATTTTTTTTGCGGTAGGAATGTAATTTTGCTTTGAATACTTATAAAGGAAATCGAGTGTGTTTTCTAGTTGAAAGAGATCTTGTGTAGATATCTGCTTAAAATAGACTCGCTAATGCCAGTGCTAGTTCAAATCTGCTCACTTCCTTGCTGTTAAGTTAAAAAATATTGGAAAAAAAAAATAAAAAAATATAAATAAAAAAAAAATATAAAAAAAAAAAAAAAATATAAATATAAAAATTAAAATTAAATTATATAAATATTTTATTTATATTAGTGCCTTTAGAACCATCATATTTAAATGATAAATGATTTTATTTTTGTAAGTAAGTTTGTACAAACACTTTTACACGTCAATCATGTTTTTTAAAACTAGATGAGGTCGGCGTTTCCTGACTACTCTGAGAAGAAAGGCCGAAACAAACTTAGAGGTCACAGTCTCTTTTAAAGTCCAAACAAAATCTTGGTCGGGTTATATGAAGACAATGTAGATCGATGTCTGAGATGGTCTTCTGAGGAAAGAACGACACAGATTGAGAGGACCTGTCCAGTCAGTGCACGCATTTGTCAGAAATCGTGCAGCTCAGCTCAATTTGAAAGGCGGATTGGTGAAATGGTGATGAGAAATGGGTCGTAGAAAATCAATTATAAATTATGTCATCAATAGCCTGCAATAAGCATGTTTAATTATGTTAGAGCTGTCATCTTGCCTAGCCTTTTCCCACCAATGTTGGGGTCGAATTCCAGTCTAAACAGATGCAGCTGAATACCAGTATTTTACATGAAGGTGCTGCCTATCTGACCTCCGCAACCCAATTACTGGGTAATACGATACCCTAACCTAATCTAACCTAAGACTGGTTGCCAGACTTTCGGGCTTCTGCCGCATGCCGTAGTGACGATGTTAGAGAGATAGTAATTAAAAATATATCAGGTAAAAAAATGGTATAAATAGCAAAAATGATAAACATCAATGTTAGTTAGCTATTTAAATAAAATACCTTGCTTATGTTCATTACCCAGGTTATCCATAAACCGTGTTGTATAAAATACGTATTAGATGGTTTCCATGCACTTGCAACTGGTTAAGGGTTGTAATTGGTGTTGTAATGCTACACTACCCGCTGTGTGTGATAATGATAACGGAACTTTACTAGGTAAAGCATGTAACCTTTAGTAGTCTCGTTACATTTGTGTGTAAGTGCGTAATGTTAATTAATCAAATAACACTTGCGTATATTTAGGAATGTTAGAAAAACACTGATGTATTTTTTTTCCTGTACTTATTAGATACTAGTTGATCATCATGAAAATCAGCCTATAGTGTTCCCACTGCTGGGAAACAGGCCTCCTCTCTTTTGAGAGAATGCTGTAATCCACCACGCGGGCCCAATGCGGGTTGGAAGATGTCACATGTCTTCGAATTTTTGGTTCTGAGACATACTGGTTTTCCCACGATGTTTTCCTTCACCGTTTTGAGAGCGGTGATGAAATAATTTACACAAAGGAAAGCGCCTGTCTGGGTTCGAACCTACGACCTACTCGCGAGTCGCAGTCATTGCCACTGGGCCAGCACTGCTTTCGCATATTACAAAGGCAATCCGCCTGTTCCATTTCTAAAAGCGTTTACGCCGTACGGCATTTCATACAAACTTTCAAGGCCTTATTTTTCGAAATGAATGAACCGATTTTAATGAAACTTTATACGCATAAGCAGGATACAAAGGTCTAAAAAGTTAGTTGAAAACATTTTCGAAATGCCTTATTTAAAAAAAGATAACTAAAAATCTCTGTTTCTATGGAAAATTTAAAATCGGTCTAATTTGGCTGTAACACTATTTTTAGAATATGTTCTCAACTAACTTTTTAGATCTTTGTATCCTGCTTATGCGTATGAAGTTTTATTCAAATCGATTCATTCATTTCGAAAAATAAGGGCTTGAAAGTTTGTATGAAATGCCGTACGGCGTAAACGCTCTTAAGAACTGACCTAACTTATCAAAATCGTATAACAATACCTAAGAAGTCAAGCAACCATGAATTCCCTCATCTATTTCTAAGCCATCTCTCGGGATTAAGTCTTATAACTAAAGGTACTCAAAGATGGTCAATATTCCGAACAATTATAGTATTTGCTTTCTATCAACCGATAATCGATTCTGGGTGAAGTTAAATGGGGATCTGAAGTGGGTGCTGAAACTATCTCATGTTGGAATTTGCATTAAGTTTATGAACAGATAGTGTTAGCTGTATAAAGGCTCCTTCAAACAGGCACGACACGACACGCGACACAAAGGCACCGCAAGTCTCGCAACGAGCGGTGCCTTTGTGTCGCGCGCGATAATATCGCGTGTCGCGCCTGTTTGTAGGCGCCTTTAGGTTGATGATTTTCTAACGTTGTTATTGTCAGCCCAAGAATGTTAATTGCTGGACACGCACTGGTCAAATGAGTAATTACTCCCTAACCACCACCAACCAACCAAACCCAACCAACCACCAACCAACCACCAACCAACCCCAACCAACCAACCACCAACCACCAACCACCAACCAACCAACCAAACCAACCAACCAATACCAACCAAAGCAACCAACCAACCAACCATTATGCTGATTATACCAATTGGTATAATCAGCATAATTAACATATTGATCATTGGAAAGTAATAATAAACTGCTCTTTCATGAAGGATGGACGCAGAATCGGGCGAGCCGCACCGCGTTCAAAAATCCTCCTACATCACTTTCATACATAATACAGGGTCAGATTAAATTAGCTAACGAAACTCCTCAGATGTGATGGTATCTATATCTAAACATGTCAGAACAAAAAACTAGTTGGCGTAGTATCACAGAGATATACCTATACAGTATGTTAACTAACAGAGGGCGTTCCCGTTAACCCGCAATAGTATAGCATCCATACATGCTAAAAAAATATTACCATTCGAAAATAAAATGTTTAAATTCTTTTTATATTAAAATATTCACTAAAAATCGTAAATTGATACGTTAAAGAAACACTCTATACACGCGTACTTGAAGGACAGCAATGTCGGAATTTATTTAATTAAATAAATTAGATTTAATTAAATAAATAGAGTATCAATTTACGATTTTTAGTGAATATTTTAATATAAAAAAAAATAAAAACATTTTATTTTCGAATGGTAATATTTTTTTTAGCATGTATGGATGCTATACTATTGCGGGTTAACGGGAACGCCCTCTGTTAGTTAACATACTGTATAAAAATGCTAAAAATGTATTTAAATAATAAAGAACTACTTTCTGTGTTTGGAAGTAATTGAACAGTTTATTTCCTGAACCAGTAACCGACCACAAACCCATAAAAGTACTTTTCAACCAATTTTACACCAATCGTCAAATAAGCTTAAACCTGCGCACTGCAAATAGGTATGTTTATCCCTTGCACTACCAAATCCAATCTTCTCAATAAATTCTTCCATCAGACCTATAAACTGGATGGCGCGTACCAATGTCATCTACAACCTGACAATCCAATTTCATCTCAACCTGCCGGTCTCAAGGGGTTTGCCCGATCGGAGGCAGAATCCGGAGTATTCAATGTCCGTACTTATCCTGTAGGTACCTAACGTATTGCGAAGATTCCCGAAGCCCCACGAAGTTGCACGATGTATCCCGAAGATTTGCGGATCCTATTTCGCTGCGATTGCCTTTTGTATGCCGTTTTGGGTGTAATATTATGTTTCTTTTTGTTGCAAGAAGATATCTAATTCTTGGACTGGCAAGGGTAGCACAAATAAAAATGGCAGTCTATCTTTTAGTTTGTGTGTCTGTGAAAATATATCACGGTTTTTAACGTATTAACTATGAATATAATAATAAGTGTAATACCTAAGAGAATGAGATTTAAAAAAAAAAAACGATAATGTAAAAAAATAAAAAAGATAAAGTGATAAAAAGTAGGTAGGTTTTCTATTCTATTCTATTCTTAATGAGGAATTACAAAATAAAATTATCAATTTATCATATCTATTTTACTTTATTATCATCTAAGCGGTGGCTCAGTGGTAATGGCCGCGACTTACGAGTTGCAGGCCGTGGGTTCAAACCCAAGCAGGCACTTTACTTTTTGTAAATTATTTCTATCATCACTTCTTTCAAAATGGTGAAGGAAAACATCGTGAGGAAACCGGTATGTCCTAGAACCAAAAATTCGAAGACATATGTGACCTCTCAACCCGCATTGGGCCCGCGTGGTGGATTACAGTGTCCTCTCGAAGAGAGGAGGCCTGATTCCCAATATTGGGGACATTATAAGCTAATTATGCTTATGGATAGAAAATATAAAGATCAGTAATCTTAATACAAAATAAATAATAATAACTACGGAAGATTGGATTGGGCTCCGCTCGCCCCTTGGGTCTTGCCCCTTTCGATTAAAATGTTCAGTGGAACATTTTAATCGAAAGGGCGAACAAAAACCGGAAAAAAAAACGGCGGAATAAAAAACGGGGTGAGTGCACCCCGTTTTTTATTATTTTGGTGTAGTGATTCGCCCCTTACGAAGGGGCGAGTGGAAAATGGATTAAATAAAGACTAATGAAATCTTCATTGTTTCTTTGTAACTGAAAGAATCTTTATCTTGGAGGTTAATAATAAATAGGTGCCTTCATAGGCCGACAATTCTCTCACGTTAATTAAGATAAAAACGTCGGAACAATTAGAGGAATCCAGTTTAGTGTTTTATATTGTAAATGATGATTACTGGAGCCACGTTGAGGATATTTGTTGCGATAGTTGATTATTTTGAAGAATATTGCTAGAATGACCAGCGGGGTAGTTACGTAACACACTCTGTGTGCATACACACGAGCGACTCGAGTCGACGACACAGGCAACTGCAAGTGTGGAAGTGTGTCGGCAGCTGTCGCCGACCGTCGGTTGAAGTTGCCTCTGTCATCGACGCGTGTCGACGGGAGGGAGGTGACTATAGTAATATCTTAATATTGCCAGCCATCTAAAATTTCAGCAGAAAGAGCTAGGGTCGTGGGAAGTTGGAGATAAACCCAGTACTGCAGTGCGATTCTGTAACCATCTCACCGTGAAAACTTAGGTGAAGTGAGCGTGGAGTGAGCTGTCAATTGTGTCAATTCCTAGCAAAATCAAACTCACTTCACCTAAGTTTTCACGGTGAGATTTTTACAAAATCGACCGGCAGCAGCGCGATTCTATAACCATCTCACCGTGAAAACTTAGGTGAAGTGAGCGTGGAGTGAGCTGTCAATTGTATCAATTCCTAGTAAAAACAAACTCACATCACCTAAGTTTTCACGGTGAAATTTTTACAGAATCGCCCGGTTGTTCCGTTTTAAAAGTTTAAATGAACTATTATAAATTTCAAAGATAAGGTGTAACCTTCCAGTTATTACGAATGTTATTAATTAATGAATGGGCGCCAGGGACTTTGAGAGTCCCGGATCCCGGGGCCGACGAAGGTTTCCAATATAATTCTGGATGAACGTGGAATGTCGAAACCAAGATCCTTTGTTCAAATTGACTGTTCATTTTGACAGTTCAACATCATTCAATGCGTTGTTTACTTTGTTGAGAAGACAAATTTTTGGAACATATGAAGCAATGGATTAGCAATCTTTTCAATATTATTCTTATTATAAGTGATTGGGTGTTACGTAATTAGGGTGCTGTTTTGGCATGCAGATTGGTTATTGTAAAAGCAGACACAGTTTTCCATAATATTCTCATTTAAGTTGCAAAGGACTGCCTTACAGTAGATCGTTGAAGATTTTGGAATAATTGCCACAATAAATTATAAGGTGGCCTTGTGCCCTGAGTGGCCATTTAAAAACCCCAAAGAAAAAAATATTTTCGTTTCTTTACTGTATATAATACAGATAGGTTCTTACACCCCAGTAATTCCATTACTGTTTTCCATTGCTTTCATTAAACGAATCCCTCAGAGATTCCAATTTCCATACAACTCAAATAAACCCTCTTATAAATAAATCCCGCTTTTTAACAAATCATATCCCTCATCGGATCCGGTTCTAGCCAGAATTAACCAGTATGCACTGCTCACGAGACGAGTTGAGTGACTCTCAAGGGATGCGATGCGACCCGGACTATGTGAATACCAGGTGTATTAGGTTGAGAGGGATATGTTAAGGTATGTTAAGATACTCATACCAGTAGTATTGTACTAGTCCGGTATTTGATTTGAGGGTGTTTCAGTTAGGGATCGAGTGTTGCGTACGTAATGGCGTTGCAACGGATTTGGGTGAGTGGTTGTCTGTGTATTGTGTTAAGTTCGGCTATGTTTGGTTGTATAATGTTGAGAGTAGATTTTGTGTGATTAGTAATGGTTTAGATAGTGGTGGTATTTGCATATGAACTCTGTTCGTGCTAATTGTTTGGAATAGCTCCGTGTGTTGTTTTTGGGTTATTTATTTTTTCGTTGTACCTTGTAACTTTGCTAGTTTTAAAGTCCCTTTTTTACTATTTGTACGAGTATTTCCTGTATGTGTCCCAAATAAAATGTAGTTCATTCTTTCTTTCTATGTTGTTTTTAACCTTATAGCCGTTTTGGGTGGGACATTATCAAATAACTTCTCCCGCTCTGGGCGGAGCAGGATGTCAGAGTTTTACTGACTAAAACCCACCCGTGTTCCTTCAGAGCCTGATTATCCATTAAAAGAAGTGAAGCTGATTCTCTTTGCTGTCTGTTATACCACTAAAGCTACTGCGTGTGGTTTGGTGTTTGAGGAGTGGATACCGGTTGTATTTATATTCTGTCTTTCAACGCATATCAATAATCATGGTGTTTATATTACTGTCGATCTGCTTACCAACAATATTGAAACCAATTCAAACATACGTAAAGTCTTCTGTCTATAGTGCTTAGGTCGCATTTTCTTTTAATCTTAGGTACTTATCCTAACCTGCTCACTGATCCCTACACAGACTTGGATCTCAAAAAACATTGCTTTACGTTATAACAAAGCCTTTATCAATTCCTATTTCAAACGTTTTCCAACGATTCTTTTTTAAGGCGGATTATTCGAGGTCCCGAAAATAGAACTCGCAATTTCATTGGATTTACAAGAAACGAGTGTAAAGATTGAGATTTATTAGCGTCTAAAAATCTAGATTATATTCTATTGAATTGCTTTTTTATTGATCTTTCGGAATAATTCTTTAGGCATTCGGCTTTTGAAGTGATTGTTTTCTTATTTCGTGGATTTAAACCGTGAGAATAATTATTTTGACTGATTACAGAATGAGGGGATTGGAAATAAGAAAATTATATAAGCAGAAGGGACGGGGTGGTATTGTAAAATTGTTTTTATTTCAACCCAGCCAGGGTTGAAAAAACAGTATTTTTTTTATTTTATAAAAAAAAAACAATTCTATTTCGATATGGATTTCACCAACATTTAGAGAAATTTATTCCTGAAGCTGTACTTATAAAAGATACATAATTATAATAAAGAAAACTCGATGTTTTGTCAAGTCGTAAAAACCGCCCGAAGCAGGGGCGTGTCGCTAGCTACACATAAATAAATCCATATTGTGCTTAAAGAGCTAACAACAAGCAGACAGTCATCAGATGAAAGATTTTTTCTGACAACCACAATGTTTATTGAAAGCCAATAAATAACACTAAGAGTGGCTCGTGGCTAAGTAGCAGCCGCACGGGTCGTTTGATCAGGTTAAGCTAAGCTTACAGTCCCGGCTGTCATTCATGGATCTTTGACAGTCGTCAGGTGTCGTCAGAAGCCCGAAAGTCTGACAACCAGTCTTACCAAGGGGTATCGTGTTACCCAGTAACTGGGTTGTGGAGGTCAGACAGGCTGTCGCTCCATGTAAAATACTGGTATTCAGCTTCATCCGGTTAGATAGAAAGCCGACCCCAATATAGTTAGGCAGATTGATTGAAATAACGCTAAGTGCTAAACATTCACATGTGAAGGTAATAAAAAGGTGTCTAAACATCTCATAGACATATAATTGACCTCACAATAGTTCAAAGAGGATCTAAGGTGTGAGTACACTAACAGTGAAGTGTGAAATAATGTTAACGACTCACAAATTCATGGTCACCAACACGAAATAGATCGGAAAGTTCCACTTCAGGCTGTAAATGTAATAATAACTTCACACAAAAGAATTCGCTCTCGCACATGGTTTAAAAAACGAATAAAATTATCAACAGATAACCTTATAGGAACATCACAGAATAGATTATATTTTTTTTTTTATTGTTACTAACACGAATGAGTCATGTTACTTGAAGAAATAAAATATTATTATTATTATTTTTTTTTTTACGTCCGCATCGCTGTCAACAGGAAAAGTGCCCGAAAGGCTGGCAGTATTGCCACGTTGTATGGCAATGCTGAATCTTTGAGCAAAAAATGGGCCAGCCCTCTGATCACATGAAGTGTGGATCAACCTCTAGGCGATGTCTCGAAAGACTAATTGTTAGGTCTAATATAATCCAGTCAAAAAGAGAGAATGAGAAAGCTGTGGTGACCCAGTAGTAACGGCCCCGACGTTCGAGTTGTACGTCGTGGGTTCAAACCTAGTCAGACAAGTTACTTTGTGTTATTTCATCACCACTGCTCTCAAAACGGTGATAAAAACATCGTGAGGACACCGGCATGTCCTAAAACCAAAAATAGGATAGTCATCCACTAACCTGCACTGGACCCGCGTGGTGTATCACAGAGAGGAGGCCTGTATCCCAGGATTGGAAACATTTTCTGTTTGGAAATTATACTCAAACTCAAAGCATTTATTTCAATTAAACCATTTACAGGCACTTTTGAATTGTCAAGAAGTCGGTCAGTCAGAAAATATGAAGCTAGTAGTAGTACTTCCTCCTGTTCCTCTGCCTAACCGTTCGAGGTAACCAAGCGTGATATTATGTTATGTTTTGTGAAATTGGAAAATACAACATTCGTGAGCCTTCTGGTTCCTTTATTTGTTTGTTATCATTTGTCACGAGTTCTCCAGTGTCAAGGGCATTTCGAGTTTCACACGTAAATTACAAAAGTTGAGTCCATTAAATGGATCCAGTTTATTACGAATTTAAATGTTTATTTTAGGAGCAGCACGTGTCTCGTAATTTGTATAAATTGTTGCTATTATCAATTTGTGGATGCAAAAAATTGTGTTTATCTGTTGTTAACTGTGTTGTCAATAATGTGTGCGTATGTGTGGGTGTGTGCGTGTGTGTGTATGTGTGTGTATGTGTGTGTGTGTGTGTATGTGTACTGTGTTGTAATATAATGTAGGTTTTAGTGCTGCAGTGATCTATCAAAATTGCTAACCTATGTTAATTTATTGCTACCCTCATTAGACTTACTTACTTACTATATTAATGAAGAAAATCAATAGATTCTTCTTCTTCGCCTTGCTGGCATGACTGTATTTCAGATCTTGTTGACAGCATAGAGGTCACTTTGATTGTATGTTTTGGGACACAGAGGACAGGATAGGAGGTGGAGCTTAGTTAGTTACGTAGTTCCACATCCACATCCTGCTGTCATTCCGAGGTAACCCCAATTTACCAGTTTGGAATTACATCTTCCCACTTTTAAATACCAAATGGCGTTCTGTTGTTGCAAACGTTAAGAGGGAATGCAGTTTTTTTTTTAGGGTGAGAAATCTTCAAATGACCTCTCCCGCTCTGGGTGGAGCGGAAGGGAGTGTCAGACTTTTACTGACTAAAACCCACCCGTGTTCCTTCCTTAGCCCTTTATGTTCCGGGCCAGCGGTAACCCTTTCGGACAATCCCGCTGACCCGAACAATCCCGCTGACGAGAGGGAAAGTTGTAATTCGAGGTTTGGCTCTCGCTTATTCTTTCTCCAATATTGGACCAATTTAAAAAGATCTTTCATAAACTGAATAAGAAGGATAAATACTGTGTCCCTATGTTTTTCTTTTTTCATTAATAGCTGTCGAATTTGTACACTAAGCCTCTATTGACAGCGGTTTAAATCGGCTTTTTTTGAGGGTTCTAGTGCTTATAAAAATAATGTACCATCAAAAAGAAAAACACAGGGAACATACAAGTAGTAAATATTTATTATTCTGTAAAAAATCATTGCTTTATGGTCATTAACCAGAACGAAAACAGGCGAGAGCTTTTCTATGAAGAAACGACCACCCACATTTCCTCTTAAAAGAGTTTCATATTTTTTATACATGTAGTAGGCTCTTTTCTATCTGCATAAATATTTTTTTTGGAATCCCAGTTACTGTATAACTTGCCAACCAATTCGATTTAATTCGACAGAAAGGTAAGAAAGACGTGCCTTTCCTATCACTGGAAATTCGAAATCGTTTTACACATGTAATTAAACCTGAAAAACTACGCGTATATGTATAAATGTATGTACGTATTATATATCAAATCCAAAACGTGACCAATAAATACTCAATTGCTTGACATTGCCACATATATATAAAAATAGCAACCACGTGTATATAATAACCATTTCCTTTCCATGCCGATGTGCTGACGTAACACCCATACAATGCACTTAATGGGAAATGACATCACTCGGTGAGTAATTTAAATGGTGGCCATAACACAGGGTGATGACCTCTTGAGAAACAGATGACTATATAAATGGATATACTGCGGTTTTTCAATTGTTTTTGTGTGAAGAGGTAAATGAATCAGTACGTGATTTGTCTGGATTTTTCGACGGTCCACTTTTGGACAAATTTCGTGAGGAAAATTTTGAGTATGAATGTCGATGACTTTAAGAGTAGGGGAAGACCAAAGAAACGATGGATGGACTGTGTAAATGATGATATGCTTTTTTGATAATTATTTTTATTCTTTGTTTAAAATGGTTTTGTTTAAAAAGGTCGATGTGCAATATTTATCGCCGGGTACTGTAAGTCTTTTGGCTGCTCAAAAGTTCTTGTTTTTCTCTGAGCAAACGTCTATTGTAGAATGTTCGAGACATTGTTAAAAAAATTATGGCTCTCTCACAAAAGCCACTAACTTTGACTCGAAACTTGTTGAAAAGATCTGGACGATATTGGGACCGAGCAAGGGAAAATGGCGAAAAAGGTTATGGCCTGCAGTGAGACAAAGTAGTCTATGGATGATGAAATTTCGGTCTAACCCAAATTGTTTTGTACCGCATCGCAACCAAATCCCTACCCTCTACGCTATTTAACCACAAATCTATACGTATAGCTTCACCAACATCTTAATTATAGTCATGATGCCTCAAACAGGAAGGCATACAAATTGTAGCTCACTAGTAATAATATTTTAATACTAAGGCCTGGGCCAGGGTGAATGCGCATGACTAGGGCGGTAGCGGTCGCGGTCGAGGGCGCGATTTGATTACAACGGTGCGTCGCGAGTTGTAGCGAGCAGTAGAGGCTAGACTTGTTTTCACAGGATAATACAATAGACGATCGCTCGCTAACTACATTAGAGCCAGGAATAACCTTCAAGTTATGGAACAACAAACAAACTGAATGTACAGACGCCAGCACATCAAGCTACTACAATCTGTCAAATTTCTTTGATATATTTTCAACTTTATCGCTAAAGGTTCAAAGTTGATTGGAAAAATTTGATAGTTTCCGGTAGCTTGATCTGCTGGCGTCTGTACATAACAAAGTTCAAATTCCATAGCACACAAAGACTTATTGGGACGTTTTTGTTACTAATGGTTAGGTACTCAAAAATCAAGAATACATTTCACAAATTAGATAACTGTAGCGATGGAATGTAATTATCTGAGATTATGAACACTGCTTTAGGTCGCTCTTACCTGGCAACACCGAAATGTAATGCATAGATACACATTAAAATAACACTTGCACAAAAAAAAATCAGCAATTACTAGGCACAATAGGTACAATACTTAGGCAACTCGTACGGGTTGTCTAGCAATAGATTTCTCACAATATTGATAGAACTGAATTTGAATTAAAAACTACAGACAAGTGTCAAAAATGTAGATGTCAAAGATTATAAGTTGCCTACTGAGAAATGAATAGTGCGCAACACACGAGTAGTTGCTTAGGGATCTGCTTTCGTTAGACATTACCTAAATAGGCGTTGCTAAACTTTACGTTAGTGACAGCCTTATGCCTTAGTTCAGTTCAGCTCTCTAGAACGCACTTTAACATCAAAATGCGTTGTAATAAAGTATGAAGGAATAACCGGCTACCTAAATGCTGTCAGATATATTTAATACTAGCAGCGCCCCGCGGTTTCACCCGAATAAGTGTCGATCCCGTGGGAATATCGGGATAAATACTGCGTTTTTTGTGATTAGGTCTTAAAAGCTTTTGATATTTCGCGCCCGCCACAGCACTCGCTTAAACTCCTCACCCTGACCGAGGCCTCGACGTGACCGCGTAACATCCTCCGACCGGTCACCGGCAGCCGTCTGTTAGCTGTTACGTATTACGACTATTTATAGAAAAACCATTGAGTTATTGCACTGAGTTTGTCTAGATATTATTAGTTAGGTACATAGTTGTTTTTTTCCGGTCATTGTAAACGTAGAAGACTAATTTTTTGACTAGCCATTGTGTAAATTGCATTGAGTTTCTCTGGTGTTTAGATTTCCTGTTTAAGCAATTAATTGTTGGGTAGGTTAAACAAAGTATTTTTTAAAGAATTGCTGGAAGATCTATAATTTGTTTCGTAATTTTAAGAGAACCTTTACTTTGCTTTTCACTTCATCTATGGCTTTAATATAAAGGGTGGCAGAAACATCGATACGCATCCTGTTAAACCACGGATTCAGTAAGTACACGTACATGATTCTAGACTAGTTTAAGCGTACAAATTAATAATCTTCGTAGATTTTGGTAATTTACGTATCATATACGGGTGGCAGAAACATCGACGCCCAGTCGAGGGTGCGGCGAATGTACAGACGCCAGCACATCAAGCTACTACAATCTGTCAAATTTCTTTAATAGATTTTTAACTTTATCTTCAAAGCATAAGGTTCAAAATTGATTGGGAAATTTGACAGTTTCGGGTAGCTTGATGTGCTGGCGTCTGTACTATCAGCGGTCGATGTGCATGACCCATGAGTCGGGGGCCCGGGAGTTATTTGTACGAAATGAGCATTTCCCCACGAAAAAAAAAATGGGACGTCGACGGGCAAACTAACCATGAATTCAGCTTAAGATTCTAGACCGTTTTGTAGATATTCTTCGTCGGTTATCGAAAAAATAAATAGCGGTTTCGTAAAAAATCCAATAACTACGCGCGCGCGGTCAAAATATATGGAACAACATTTTTTTTTTAAATAGACGATGAAACCTTTCAAGGCGGGGGGGGGGGGGCGTTCAGAATAATAATGTGACTCTCTGTGACAACCTATTATTCTATAGTAAGGTTAAGTAAGCCAACCAAATCAATAAATTATTAAATATTCTTAATACTTCATAAAATATAAAATTCTGAAACACGCCATGAAATACCTTCTACGATCCAATATCGGTTGAAATGTATAAAACATTTTGCGGTCGTATTTATGAGTTGCGTCGTCACCGGATATATTTGTTGTCTTAACAAATTAATCTTAATTAATTCCAATGTTTACACATTGGAATTAATTTTATGTTATGGAGGTAGGTTTTATTAATAAGTCATGTCTGTAAGAAGACATAAGTTACGGTAACAAAATGCTCCGGGTCTTGAAGCATAAGTACAGTCGCCAGCACATCAACCTACTACAATCTGTCAGATTTCTTTAATAGATTTTCAACTTTATCTCTAAAGCATAAGGTTCAAAGTTGATTGGGATAATTTGACAGTTTCGGGTAGGTTGATGTGCTGGCGTCTGTACAAAACATTGCCTGCCTTGGTTTAGTGGTCATTTCTCAGCGGGATAATTGCGTAGTTCACACTGTCAGTAGCAATGGCTTTCATTTTGACAGTTCAACAGCATCCATTGCGTTATTTACATTGCTGTACAGACAATTTTTTCGAACATATGAAGCAATGGATTTGCAGTAGCCTTCAAAATTATTCAGATTGAGACTGATATTTTGTTACGCAATATAGGTGCTGGTTGGGCAGAGACATGAGGTTTTACAATCAGGATTTTTTTAGAAGTAGCCTGGAGGATTTGTTTACTGTAAAAGGTGCGGTCCCTAGTAAATGGGACTTAGACATAACTTGCGAAAGGGTGTGAAATCTTTCATACATTACCAAAGCCATAAATGATTCTGAAAAAAATCAGCCATGTTGTCAAGTTGAGCTACTGAATGACAAAACACAGTGGTGTTACAACTGAAAATAAAATTAGATAGCAATTTTAACGATTTCCTTAACGATAACATTACAGCCGGGTTTACCATTTCATTTGCACGCTATTTAAAAACAAATTTAATGTCACGATTTGACGGTACTTGAGTTTTTATTACTGATTTTGAACTACTTCATTTTAATAAAACGTACCGTATCTTTTATTTTTTTATTTATTTGGTTCACCAACAATTGTTTACACTAACATCTTGGTACAAATAACGTCTTAAAAACTTTGAACAGTGTAACAATTACTTAAAGTACAAAATATCTCATATTATTGTATTCTACAGGGTAGGGAGCAGTATTCAGTATAATACACTGGTTGGCAGGGACAACGAAGCGCAAACTGTAAAGCTTTTTTCAGACTACGCTATAATATAATAGCATGTAGTTTATAGCACAACAATATCGCTCGCCATACATTTAAATAATATGTAATGTAGCAAAGTGTGAACGTGTTCTAAATAAATGTATGGCGAGCGATATTGTTGTGCTATAAACTATATGCTATTATATAATAGCGTAGTCTGAAATGAGCTTAACCATGGATTCACTACATGATTCTAAACCCCCCTGCGCCGAAAATTTTGGTCGGTTACCAAAAACAATAATCAGCTGTTTCATAGACAAGTGACCTACGCGGTCAAAACGTATGTATTGTATGGAAAAGCAATTAATTATTTTTTTTAAATAACCGACAATTTCAGCGCAATTGTATGTGCTGCTGTTGGTGTACCAAATAATTAAATACGAACATTAAGGGACTTACATGACCTAAAGCGCGGTCACTGTCTGACTGCATAGAAAAGAAAGAGAAGCGCGATGACACAACGCTGGTAATGTACTGCAAAATATGAAGCAATTATTTAATTACAAAACTTCTATTGTTTGGACAAAAAAAAATAAAACACTAGTATTTTAGTATGTTACTTGTAGAATAATCTGACAAAAAATCAGAATGATTGTATGGTTTCATTGTAAAAAGAAAGTTTTTAGAGGTATCTTCATGATTTTTTTAGTTAATTAGTTGTATTATGTTTTCAACACACTATCTACCTAGCATATATGCTGAAGAATATCATATAATTTTCTGATTTTGTTTACTGTAGTTGATCATATACTTTTATAGTTTCAAAAACTTGCGTTTTTTGTGTTTAGGTCCTGTAAGCCCCTTAACGTTCTGCTAACTGCCCAATCAGAAAGTTAAACAAATACCGTCCAGCCGGCCTCACAATTCCAAACTGCACATTGTAATTTGCCTAACATTGTGAAACTATCGTATCAATCGGGTGTGTTAGTGCAAACACGGTAGGACCAGTTATTATTGCATCGCTGTGCTGTTGAAACCGCTGATTAGAGAAATGGTGCAGGTTATGGCAGAGGTGGAATTGTTATCATATACCTACCTACGAGTTGGCAGAGATATCGCCGCGCAAACTCATCATCTGCCTAGCCTTTTCCCAACTATGTTGGGGTCAGCTTCCAGTCTAACCGGATGCAGCTGAATACCAGTATTTTACATAGAGCGACTGCCTATCTGACCTCCACAACCCAGTTACTGGGTAATACGATACCCCTTGGTAAGACTGGGTGTCAGACTTTCGGGCTTCTGACTACCCGTAACGACTGTCAAAGATCCACGAATGTCAGCCGGGACCAACGGCGTTACGTACTTTCCGTGGCATGGAAGGGTCTCGGTATGTAAAGATGTTCACCCATCCACGGACCAACCGCGGCAAGCGTAGCTTAACCTGATCGATCGACATGTGCTGGCTGTTATTATTTAGCCACAAACTGTAACCATAAAATCATCACATGATTCTAGACGTAGCATAGAAATGTTTCGTTGGTTATCCAAAAATGCGTATCATTATTTAGGCAAGCACACCTTAACCCCTCAAGCGTCAAGTGTACACCAAGTGTACATAAGAGAAAGTGCTCGACACGTCACCGGTACACCAAGTGTACAGTGTCATTGTTCTATTGTCATTGTTAAAACAATGACTTCGCTGCGCCCATTCAACTACTCCGACGCGTGGGGTGTTTCGACAGGTAGGGGGCAAATATGCTAGAGGTTAAAAAAAAAAACTAAAAAAAATCGCAATAAATACTTTTTCTTTTCTTTTTTTCTTTCTTTAGAGGTTAAGTGGTTGATATTTCTAAGCTCTTCGTCTAATTAGCTTCTAAGCCACGAAGAGCATATAGAAAGACGATCTTCATTCTCCTACCCATCTCAATTTATTTTGAGTCGGCGCAATATGTAATTTTCTTCCATACTTCTCTATTAGTCGTCATCTCGGTAGTCATGCCCTTCTAACCATATCATCATTCACGCAGTCCATTCCTCGTATCTTTGTGTGTAGCTTGTAGTTAGGTAGATGGTAGCTGATGAGGTGCTGGTATGTTGGTGCCGAGGAAGATGAAATAAATAGAGACAAGTAATACAACAAACGTCTATATTGTACCAGTGTCGCAGATGGAGGGGCTAGTGTTGCCACTATTTACATAATGTTTTACATTTAATGTTGGTGTTGCAAATCAAGAATTAAAATCTCCAACACTTTGGCCTTCCCCTAGTCTTATAGCCAACGACATTCATACTCAAAATTTTCGTCACGACATTTTCCTCATTCCTCTGTATCACATGCCCGTATCATGTAGAAAGACGGTATCCCACTGAAACATTTCTTATAAAGTAGGGTGCCATGACTTACCTACATAATGCTTTCACTGTTAAAAAGTTTTCAGGTCTAATGTAGACCCACGCCACTATCTCTACAAGACCTAGCTCTTAAAATCTCACATCTTGGTCAAAAAGTATGGCTTGAAACTCAAAGATGTAGCAATAATGGCGTGGGAACTGGGTCTTATTAAAATATATATTGACATGTCTCTCCAATTTCTATATTCTAAGACAAACACACATAAATCACAGTGCGCAACGAAGCAGCTGACAAACTTGCAGTATTGTTTGTACCTACTCGAGAACGAAACTTGCTGTGATTTCGCTTAATAAACAATACCAAAGTTTGTACTAATAACGGTAACTTCAAATCAAAACATGTTTGTTTAAGAAACATTATGTTGGTATACAGGCTGTTTGGTAAAAGGACCGACGCAATTTTCTTAGGGATAGCAAGTGTCTTAGTATCCTATAGGTAATAACTATAGGTATAATATGTTTCTTTTTAATCACCAGAAATATCGTCAAAACTTTTTTGTTTGTGGTTGCAATAGAGCGCAATCATTTGTGGTGTTATCTCCAATGTAATGTATGTGCAATTGGTTCTAGAAAATTACACGAGTGCTTACAAAGTCGCAAAATTGTGTAAAGGAACGAAAAATTTCAATTTAAACATTCATAGTAGAAATGAAAAATAAAACAATTTTATGCTAGCAATAGCAACTGACATTCGCAATCTCCCGAAAAATTGTGTCGGTCCTTCTACCAAACACCCTTTATAGCGTTAGTTACAGATTGTTAGTCGGTCGATTTTCTCACTAATCAGATGACAATCGGTTTGTTTATCTTGCGTCTGGTTAGACTAGACATTGGACTTAATGATGCTGGTAACAATAATTGGGTACATCTTAGGTACCTTAGGAAATGAGGTAACCGATTAATAGCTAGCTGTCTTTACTTATTATTTTGTTTTATGTGTTTGCATAAAAAAAACAATTATCAATGTTATGTTAGTTGGGTAAAAAAAACTTAGAAGCTATGTTGTTGTACAATTTGTTATAACTAAGTACTAAGCTCACAGAAAAAAATATTGACAACAACAATATTTTTAATTTTTTTTTTTTATTTAATAGCCATAGCTCAGCAGGCCCAGAAAGAGATGGCGGGATGAGCTTCAACATGAACTGGTCCTTAGCAGCTGTAAACAGAGGGAAGTGGAAAGAGAGGAGGCTTTTGCCCTGCAGTGAAACAACACATGCTATTAATAATAATAACAGTGTAATTAGATAAGGATAGTATCAAAATTCATAATTGCCACTTACTTTCCTATAGCATAGCTACAACCCCACAAGGCTACACCACAACTTTTATACAACGAAGTAATTCATCAACTCGCCCTACATGCCTACGGCCCATTTAGAACAATGCGACTTGCAGATAATCAAAATAAATTATATTTTCGTTCTGCAAGTTGTCCCACGTTTTTTTTTTTGTATGAAGCTTTAAACTTTATCAACGTTTGGTACAGTTAGCAAGACAAGATATCATATACACAACACCAAAGTTTAAGGGTCAATGACCGAAGGAGTACCTACTACTACTCACGTACCAACAGAACACCTACAATTTTACACACGAGGCTAAAACTGCGACACAACAGCAAATAGCAAGAAATTCAGCGAAAACGATATAGCCAACACCGCATACAGCAATTCTTAGAAGCAATTCCATTAGTATCGTAGAAGTAGGTCAAAAACTCCATGCTATCACCTCATGGGAAGCCATGGTAACTGCAAAACATAGGGCGAAGTTAGGCCATGCTTATGTAATGACTATGACTATAGAATAATTATAGTGGGTTCAAACGGTAAGGGTTATGCAATAGAAGGTGCGGTGTGAATGGTAGCGGAGAGTCTGCTGTTAGAAATATTACTAACTTTTGAAATAATCTATTGACCAGCATAGGCAGCCGACAACCTAATACCTTTTTTTTTTTTTTTTTTTGTCGCTGAGAAATGACATTACGCATCTCCGATCGTCGGGGGACGATACGGAGTATGTGGGACTCCCTGCCAAGGTGGCAGTATACCCACTAAAACTCAGCGGTGTTCCCTCGTCGCCTTGATGGAGGGGTCATGGGAATCCGGCTCAGCCTTTGCGTCCACAACCCCCCCGGCGCATGCCCGCCTAACTGGCGGGCCCCGCATGTCCCCCCAGCTGGGGGGCTACGGGAATGGCCGGGAACACCTGGCCATTCCCATCCGGCACTGGTGGAAACCTGTGCAATACAGGCGAAGGTGCCCCCGCACCCGTCGCCTGCTGGCTTCCACCTGGGAGGAGTCGGAGGTGACTGTCATACTGACGTCGTCTTCGACCCCTCCTCCGCCTTCGGAGCGGCGGCGCGAGAGGGTCTTCCTCCCGCGCGCGCTCCGCCGCCTCCTTCTGGGACATGACGTGTTCGCAGAAGGAGGCGACTGCCGCCCAGGACCCCTCGTCCCCAAGCATGGCATTGACCAAGCCGGGGAGCGAGAGGTCCGTTCCGATCGCCGCGGTGAGACTGCGGCGCGGCTCGGACCACGACGGGCACACCTCAAGAGTGTGCTGCGCCGTGTCCTCCGCCGCGCCACAGCCGTGACACGACGGCGTCTCCTCCCGCCCGATACGGTGCAGGTACGATCCAAAGCAACCGTGCCCGGACAGCACCTGCGCCAGACGGAAGGAGACGAACCCGTGCGACCGCTCGAGCCAGTCTCGCAGGACCGGCCCAATCGCGTCTAGGGTACGGCGGCCGAAGGCTGCGGCGGCGAGGTCCCGCGTCCAGTGGACGACAATGGCGTCCTTCGCCTCCCGCCGGACGGCCTCCCGCTCTTCGGGGGCGGGGTGTTCTCCTCTCACCCTCCGCCCCGCCGTCCATTCATACACTCTGGCGAGCACCCACGCCTCGAGTTCCCAAGGCGGGGTGCCGGCCAGAGCGCATGCCGCCGAGAAGGCGACCGTGCGGTAGGCCCTCGCCACCCGCTGGGCTATGGCCCTTTGGGGGGCCCGCAATGCGGCGGCGTTCTCCCTCCTGTGGAGGGAGTCCTCCCAGATAGGGGCCCCGTAAAGGGCCATACTCCTCAAGATGCCGGCGTAGAGCCGCCGGCATCGCGCGCTGGGCCCCCCCAAATTGGGGAGCAGCCACGAGAGGGCGCCCGCAGTCTTCAGCAGGCGCGTCGACAGCCCGCTAAAATGCGGGCCGAAGCGCCACCTGCTGTCGAGTACAAGGCCCAGATATTTCATCTGGGCCTTCACCTCGATTCGGACGCCCTCCACGAAGATGTGGGCGTCTGGTGGTTGGCGCTGCCGAGGCCTGTGGAAGAACACGGCCTCGGTCTTGTGCAGCGCCACCGTCAATCCTAGGCGGCGGATCCTCCCTGCGACCAAGGATCCGCCTGCCGAGGCCAAGTTGGCCGCTTCCCTGAAACTCTCCCCCCGGGCGGTGAGGAGGGTGTCATCGGCGTAGCAGATGACACTCGTGCCTCCGAGGAGAGTTCCCCGCAAGAGCCAGTCGTAGCCAACGTTCCAGAGGAGAGGTCCCACTACCGATCCCTGTGGAACGCCGGACTCGACTGCGTACCGCCGGACTTGGCCAGCCCTGTTCACGAGGACGATCGCCCGATCCTCCAGGTAGCTGGCCAGTAGACGCCGCATGTATAAAGGCACCCCGTGGAATCGGAGTGCCTCTAGGATGGTGCTGTGGGGAACAGAGTTGAAGGCGTTGGCTATGTCGAATGACACCGCCAACAATCCGTCCCCCACCTCCCTCGCCTCCTTCACCTGGCCCTTAAGGCGGGCCAGCGCGTCCACTGTGGAACGCTCAGCCCGAAAACCGAACTGTGCGTCCGACAAGTCCGGCCCCACATTCCGCAGGTGGCTCTTTAGGCGGCCAGCGATTATCCCCTCGAACATTTTGCCGACCTCATCGAGCAGGACGATGGGTCGGTATGCCGAGGGCGAGTCTGCGGGGCGGCCTTCCTTGCGAAGGAGGCACAGCTGTCCCTCCTTCCACGGTTTCGGGAACCTCCCAGACGCAAGACATGCGCTAAAGAGGTCCCGAAACCGCTCCTCCATTTGAGTGGCGGCAATGGCCACCACCCTCGCCGGGACACCGTCGGGGCCCGGAGCCGTCTTCTTGGCGCGGATATGCACAATCGCCGCGCTGAGTTCCGACTCCGTGACAGGAGGGGCCTCCTCTTCCTCCTCGGCTGGCGGAGCTATCCCCCGCGGAGGGTCCATCACTGGTGGGGTGAAGTTGTCCCTGCACGGGAACAGGGACTGAACCACCCCATTCAAGAATGAGGGCTCCAGGGTCTCGGCCACCGGGGGACCAAAGGGGCGCAGCTTGTTGCGCGCCGCCTTGTATGGCCTCCCGTAGGGATCTCTGTCGAGACCCTCCAGCATCTCCGCACTCGCCGAGTCCCTGGCGGCGGCGATGGCCCGCTCGAGGACCAGTTTTGCCTCTATGTACACCTCATAGAGGTGGTCCTCGTGGGCGAGGTCTCGTCGACGCCGCCGCCGGCTCCGCGCGTAGGCCCTTCTGGCCTCCACGCACGCCGCTCGGAGCCTCTCCAGCTCGGCCGACCACCAGTACACCGCCCTATTGGGCAGCGGTCGGCCGGCCCGAGGCATGCTGAAATTGCACACCTCGGTCAGAGACTCCCTCAGGTGTCCCGCCGCGATGTCTACGTCCAAGCCGGCGGAAGGCGGCGAAAGCCAGTCCTGGATAAACGCCGCCTCCGCCGCCGCCTCCCTGTCCAGGCGGGTGAGAGCCCACCTTGGAAACGCTAACCGCCCCGAGAGGGGCCGCGTCCCTCCGGGGCCACCGGTGGAGATGTCGAACCGCACGTAGCGGTGGTCCGACATGGTCTCCACCAAATCCACCCGCCAGTTCAGCACGCGCGCGGCCAGCGCAGAGGTGGCAAAAGTGACGTCCACTATCGAGCCACCCTGTCGCCGCACGCATGTCTGGACGTTCCCTCTGTTGAGGAGGGAGAGCCCAGAGGAGGCTGCCCACTGCTCCACTGCCCGCCCGCGATGGTCGGTGGCCGGGTTGCCCCAGGTCACCGACTTGGCATTCAGGTCTCCCAATACGGAGACCTGACGCGGCGCCGCCCTGCCGACCACGGCGGCCAGGACTCCAAGATAGTTCTCGAAGTCCCGGAGAGGGCGGTTTGGGGAGAAATAGACGCCCACGAGGGCTATCTCTCCCCACGCGGCGGCCACGTATCCCGGTCCCCTCTCTAATAGCGAGAGGGGAGGGGAGTCTGTGGAGGACCGCGCCGCTAGTGCCACCAAGCCGTCCTCGTCACCCAGCCAACTGCCGGGGATCGAGTAGGGCTCGGCGACCACCGCTACGTTCACCAACCACTCAGCCATGGCCTGCACCAGCAGGTCCTGGGCCGCTCTGCAGTGATTGGTGTTCGCCTGGAGGATGCGGTGATAGGAACCCACTATTCCGACATCGCACCCCCCTCCTCAGCCACCGCCGCTTGAGCTGGAGTAACAGCAGCGGCGACAGCGGTGGTGGCGGCAACAGGGCGAACCTGCGCCGGCACTATGCCCTTTCTCGCGGGAGGCTGGCAACTCCTGCCCCCCATCCTGTGCCCCGCGGGGCGGCCGCTGGCAGCACACGCCGGGCAGTGTGGCGTGGCGACGCTGCAAGCGGCACTCCTGTGTCCCTCCTGTCCGCACTGGAAGCAAGACTCTCCCCAGTTGAACTTGGAGGGACACGTAGATCGGGTGTGGCCCGGCGCGAAGCACTTGAAGCACCGCGCAGGCTTGTCCTCAAGCGGCCGGACCACGGCCGAGCTGAAGCCCACGAGCAGCCGTCCCTTGGTCGCCTTTAGGGCGGCCACCGCCGCGGCGACTGGGCACTCGACGCGGATTGCGCCCATGCCGCGGCGGCCGGGCCTGATGGCTCCCCCCTTCACGGCGCTGGCGCTGCAACCTCCCGCAGCAGCAACGGCCGCCACCACATCCTCTTTGGTGACCGAATCGTCCATATCGATCACCTCCAAGGATGCGGTCTTGACGGGTCTGGCGACCGTTGCCACATCCGCGATGGCCTCTTGCAACTTTGTTGCAAAGAGGTCCGCGTTTGCGCCGCGCTGCTCCCCCCCGAACTCAAAAATTCGGGCTCCGGCCTGGGTGCGGCGGCACGTGATGTTGCCGATCCCCAGCCGGGAGGGATCCGCGTTAGCACGAGCCCGTCTTAGGACGGACTCGTACGTTTCGCCCCGCTCTGCAGCCTCCGGGGTGATGGTCACCACGACCGCCGCAGTTTTGGGAGGAACCAACTTCCTCCCGCCCGCCGAAGCCTTCTGGGCTGCCGAAGCAGTCGCAGCGGGCTTGGATTTTTTGGCCTTTCCCCCCCTGACCACTTCCGTCCACGCCTGGTTGGACGGGGTGGTGGAAGGGAGCATGGCGTCCTCCCGCTGCGTGTTCTGGGGGGCTGCCGGAGAGGCAGACGCTCCCTCCGCGCTTGTGGTAGGGGTTTGAGGGGCCTCCGTGCTCCTCTTGCCCTTCCCCTTGCCCTTCCCCTTGCCCTTGGAGGGCTTCGGGGCCTGGGTCTGCGCACCCGGTTTCGGGTCTCCCGCAGGCTGCGCAGGTACAGGCACCGGCTCCGTCGGTGGCGGACTCTTATCCGCCGCTAGCGGCGGGCGGAGCCGCTTTTCCGGCGGGAGCCGGTCCTCAATACCGGCGAAGCAGCCCCTGATGAAGGCCCTCTCCTCCATGACAACCCCGCGGATTATTTCCACGAGGTTGCCAGGGGGGGAGGAGCCTCCCTCTGCCGGACCAGGGGCAGGCGCAGGAGCAGGCGCAGGTTGGGCCTGCCGGGCCGTAGCCTCAGCCAGCTTCTGGTGCAGCTGGCTGACCTCCAGCTGCAGGCGATCCACCCTCGCCTGCAGCTGCCGCGTCTCCTCTGTGGCCGTGCGCTGCACCAGCTCGGTGACAATGCCGTGCAAGCTCACGGCCCGGCATTTGAGGGCCTTCTGGAAGGTCCCCTTCAGGTTTGAAGACTTGGAGGCGACCTCCAGTACCTCCTCCTTGTCCTGGAGTGCCATGCGCTCCAGCTCCGCCAGGGAGTGGTCGGCGTACAGCACATTGGATGTGCCATAGCCAGCCCTCGACCTGGCGGACCGCGCCTGCTGCTCCCTGGCAGCGACCTTCTCCTCAAGGTCCTGCTGCAGCTGCTCCCTCCTTGCCAGGCCTAACTGACGCTCGGCGTCCACCAGACCCACGTCGTGGGTCGGACTCGAAGCAGGAGTCGGAGCAGGAGTCGAGGCCTTTTTCGACTTCGGCCTCTTCCCCGACTTGCCCACAGACCCCGAGGAGCCTCCGGACCCGAGCCTCAGGTAGGCCCGCTTCCGCTGGACGCGGTCGTTTTCGGCCGCCGACGTGTCCATGGCGGACTCGCCGGAGTCCGAAAACTCCGCCTGCAGACTTGATAAACTGGCCACAGATGGTGCGCGGCCAGCTTCGACGTGGCCCTTAGAAGGGCCGGTGGATTGGCCCTGGGAGGGGCCACTGTGTTGGCCCTGAGAAGGGCCGTTTGTATCGTCCCCGGAGGGACATTCTGTTAAAAATCGCCCGGAGGCGTCTCGAGTTTGTTTTTTCCGCATCCTTGCAGTCGTCCGCGTGTTGGCTGCAAGTCACAGCGCACTTTAGCCGCCGGTCTGCCACTCCGTTACGGTGGTCAGACACGGCGTTGCCCGGGGATCACGACGTGGACGTATGCGCTGTGGGGGGACCCCCAACACAACCTAATACCTAAGGTGACTCGCGAGATGTAACTCATTAAAAAAGTTATTTTTTTAATAGCCACGTTGAAGTGGGAGTGGGCCTGCAGTGCGATTCTGTAACCATCTCACCGTGAAAACTTAGGTGAAGTGAGCGTGCAGTGAGCTGTCAATAGTGTCAATTCCTAGCAAAAACACACTCATATCACCCAAGTTTTCACGGTGAGATTTTTACAGAATCGGCCGGCTGATACGTCAACCCGGAGAGGAAAAAAATCGTCTCTCACTGGACGCCTTAGGAAGGATATCACTGTCGAGGTAGACCACGGTGAAGGTGGTGTGACGATCTGATCTCGTTTGCAGGGCCAAAGTGGCAAGAGATGGCACAAGACATGGTTTGGCAAGAAAAAGGGGAGGCCTTTGCAGTAGGACACAATATAGCCTAACAAAAAAACTGAGCCGAACAAGTTTTACTTGTACGATACAGAAATATCGTCGACCACTCAAGCTCCTTTGGTAATTGCTGCGGAATAAAAGTGATAACACCACCCAAATCAGAAGGTCAATCCTTGTATTAAAAACGTGTCTCAATCTAATTCCAGGGACAACCAATGTCAAAGACTTGACAGAAATGTAGTTAAAGAAGTATTTTTGACAGATTAAAACTAAAATAAAAATGCGATCGTTCTTAAAAATACGGAAATTGCTCTCAGCAATGGAATGAAGAATAGGTAAAGCAATTTTTTTTTTTTTTAAGAAATGTTGGCCACACTAGTAATTAATCCTGTATCGTGGGTGCGTTTACAAACATTTAAATTCACATACACAAACAGCCAGACCCGGAACAACTACCTGTAGGCAATACAAATATTTGTTCCGTGCGGGAATCGAACCCACGACACGCAGCGCAGCAGTCGATCGCTCAGCCACTGCGCCAACCGTGTCGTCAAATTAAAAATCAATAAAACCTTTTTAACCCCTTTTACTAATGACTCACAATGAATAAGGAGTGATTAAAAATAAAATTACGATCCAGATCTAGAGCAAAATAACGCTCAGCTGTCTCCGCCAACACTGCAACCACAGCGAGTGTGGGTAAACCGGTCGGTGAGGAAACTGCAATAAGCCACGTGGGTCGCACTCAACTGTTGTCGTTGTCAGCTCACTGCAACATAACTGAACCATTATAATAATTTCTAATGTTGTAGATTAGGTAAGGCATTTCCAGCATCATAAGGAAAGGAACTTGTTACAGTTTCTGTTATTCCTGTTGTTACTATAATTTGATATTTCTGTTTACTTTCAAGGAGATTGAGTATGATATGCAGATTCTACTTTGTTATAGAGTAAGCAAAGTTTAGGTAATAGGTAAAACGGGCTGATGTCCGCAACTCCACGTCAATGCGCGTATTTTGCGTACAAGGAAAGTTAATAGAACAATTTTTTTTTGATTTTTAAACTAATATTATAACGAGAAAGATTAGATTTTTTGTATGTTTGTTTGTTACACGTTCACGCTAAAACGGCTAAATTAATTTTAATGAAATTTCACACATGGATAGACCATGACCTAGATTAGGACATAGAAGATATTTTATCCCGATATTCTCACGGGATTGAGACTTATGCGAGTGAAACCGAGAGGTGCAGCTAGTTGTCAAACAAGAAAAAGTAGTGACAAACTTTACATTGGATAGGATGGAGAGAATTCTCTTGTCAATAATCTAATATGCCATTTTACAAACACCCCTATCAAGCACTATGAAACACACATAAAGAGAGAATACGCAAAATCAAAGCCTACACACACAGACATTACAAAATAAACAAACACTGCACAAGAAAGAGCTTCAAAACCTATCACAGAACAAGAGCAAATAATCCATTTCAATGCGTTACAAATAATAAGCAACACAAAGAGATCGAACAAAGCAGAAGCCA
Source organism: Luperina testacea (assembly GCA_927399505.1). Lineage (NCBI taxonomy): Eukaryota > Metazoa > Arthropoda > Insecta > Lepidoptera > Noctuidae > Luperina > Luperina testacea. Next base: position 12,903,915 of record OV656766.1, on the reverse strand, counting down.
ACAGAAAGCAAAGAATAAAAATGTGAGTCACAAAGCAGGCAAAGCAAGGAACTCATAAGGGTACAGAATGAAAATAAAATCCCAGCCTTTATGTTGGTAGACGGGAAGCTTAAATTTTGTTGTCCAATATTGGTTTGAAGAAGTTACACAATGTAAGTACACTCGGTGAAAGATTTTCTGTAATTCTTTCAGCTTTATTTTTGATCGGGGTTTATCTATTTATAAGTACTCGCGTAGATACTATATTTTTATCTGTATTTTGCGATTTAATTGTGGCGAGTGCTTAGTGCAAATCTACTGCCTTTTTTTATATCAAAATGTTAACTGACTAATACTAGGATACCTGCTACTTCTTCTCTGATATCAGCATGAACTTCTGTATAAAGAACATTGTTGCCTGCCCATTCATCGGATTCACCTGATACTATGTATATGGAGTAAAAAATAATAGGAAAACATCGTGAGAAAATTGGCACGTCCAAAACCAAAACCAGAAGACATGTGATATCCACCAACCCACCGGAATTACGGCCTACACTTTCTCAGAGAGGGAATGCCACACATTCACATTCAAGAAGCTAGAAGAAAGTAGGTATTCTAAAATCAGGAACCCAGAATATATATTTTTCTTTACCTACTTTAACTTTATCCGACCGTACGTAAGTTTCACCGGTGCAATTGGAAGCAACTCGCTTGTGCAATGTTTGCCCGGACGTAAACAAAACTAGAAATTGTAGTTTATGTTCGCAAGTTTTTGTTCCGAAACCTGTATCTAGATTTATATCTGAGCGGGAATTGAGTGGGGAAAGTATTGAGTAAGATCTTAATGAAACAAAATCTTGGTTTTAGAGATGTTTGTGTGAATTTGAAGCTCATTTATTACCAAGAGCGTTGTTAATGATGATATTGTTGATTTTGGTACTAATAGAGTCTATTATTAAAAAGTGAATTAAGAATGGGAATTTCTGAAGCACTCTATGGCAAGCTCTGATTTATTTCCTTTATAAAATTAATTGATGGTTCATACAATTTATTATGAAAGCTTTTAGACTATAAGATACTATATTACAGACTGTTTTGACATAACTAATACTGCTTCTGTATAAATCTACAATGTAAATAATTTAAGTAGCTTTTTCGTTATTCTTAATTTCCAGTCTGAGAGTACGGACGCCAGCACATCAACCTACCACAATCTGTCAGATTTCTTTAATAGATTTTCAACTTTATCGCTAAAGCTTAAGGTTCAAAGTTGATTGGGAAAATCTGACAGTTAGGTGTAGCTTGATGTGCTGGCGTCTGTACATTCAGTTTTTCTTTCTTTTCATTGTGTCTTTTATGTCTAGATGTTTCAAAGAGCACTCTAAATTGCGTAACACACTATCAATCCCAATCTGAATAATTTTGAAGTATATTGCTCCATATTTTCGAAAAATTGTTCTGCTTAACAGCGTAAATAACGCAATGAATATTGTTGAACTGTCAACGTGACAGCCACTAATTTTAGTATGTTCTCTATTACTCCGCTGCTTTGTTAATAAGATTAGGAAATCTAATCGCACGATTACGTTATTAACCTTAATAATAACTTCCAAGGACAGCAAAAAACCGTGCAATTATAACAAATCAATGATATACGCACAAAATTTAACTCACGAAGTTACTAACTACTCAATTATTTTGCCACTGCATAACCGCATAGATTAACTCCCACTTACGTAGATACGGAACTGCAATACACAGATACGTACATACATATTACATACCTACACGCATCATCCTATTGAGAACAGTGCAATGGTCTCTGGTCACGAGCGGGGTCAAGAATCGCATAGAGCAATGTAATAACAGATGCACCAAGTAGGTTATATTGTGTCGTTCGATTCGATGACTCTGGGAGGATAATGGTTTGAGGTTATGTGGAGAGGATAAGATTGTATGAGTACGTATTTATTTTAATGGCAGGATAACGTTATTTTGTTACAATTATTGGGGTCTTTGTGATTGTTATTTTTTACTGTTAGCTGTCTGTTTGCATATTATTGCAAATACAAAATTTTAAAGTAAATACATTATTTGACACAGAATAAATGGAAAGTGTACCGTATGGCAAAATAAGTGGAAATTCTAGTGTCTTTTGCGAATAATATATTATAAGTAAAATGTTTCATAAAACATTAAAGTTTATTTCGAAGTCAAAACTTCCATTGATAGGTACGCCATTATTATTGTATCTAATAAGTATTTGCGCGGTTTCACCTGCATATCCTAATTTCCAGGTCATGGTTTACCCATGTGCCAAATTTCATCTAAATCCGTTCAACCGTTTTAGCGTAACAAATATGCACACAAAAATTTAATCTTTTCTCTTTATACGAGTAATATTAGTTTAGATAAATCCTAACATAGAGGTCACATACTGTACTTTATAGCATTCAATGTATTACAATCCCACATTATTCCCCTTTATCGTGGTATCGTACCGTTGCATTTACGACCCGCTCGCGAATGGCCTTGCCCTATCAGCATACTGTTGAGGTAGGACCGATAATGTCTCATTCATTCGTTCGTTCAATAGGTAAGCGTAACATAGTTCTGGAATGAAGTCATTCCTCGAAGATTGTGTAATCTTTTATTATGCAAGTGTGTAAGAATAGGGTTGTTTGTGTAGGAATTTATCCGTATAGGTAAAGGAGATGGTACACACAGTCTGTTCTATGCATTCATATTTTTTTCCTTGCCACGATCGACTGAACTAATAGTCGCGATCGACCGGTTGGCCACCCCTGGAATATACCTATGCGTAATTTTGACAGTAGGCATAAAACAAATCGGTGTCCCGTCTATCACATGATAATGTTAGTCCATGGTTCCTCTTGCACTCACGCTCCACCCGTCCGATGCCCTTGCCCTATCACTCACTGTTGTGTTGAGGCAGGACCGGCTTTTTACTTTTAATGTAGTGTTACTATCACGCTTGTATTTCAAGAGAGGGTTAGCAGATGTCGATATCATTCAACGTGACTTTATGTTCGTAAATGTAAACTTTTCTTTATCTGTGGGTGCCATCTTATATTCAGCCGAAAGACGTCAGCTAGGTCACCCCAAACATCGCCACGACAAAAGTTCCTGTACTTCTCGCTTCCAACGGAATCTTATATAGGTTATAAAATAAGCTCAATGATTTGCCAAAATGTTTCTTTGGGTCAGATCTAAGTATTCCAAATCTTTTACCAGCCTTTGTGGGTAAATCTAAACACTTGTGGTCCTTGTTAAAATATTTATATTAAGTATTATGTAGTATTTTTCTTGTTTGGGATTTTGACAGCACATTGATTCTTTAGAAAGTTTTGCAGGTTACTTCAGAGATCGTCTTATCCAAAGTATAAATTAACTCGATTTACATGTAAAAGTATTTGTACAGACGCCAGCACATCAAGCTACTACAATCTGTCATATTTCTTCAATAGATTTTTAACTTTATGGCTAAAGCATAAGGTTCTAAGTTGATTGCGAAAATTTTACAGTTTCGGGTAGCTTGATGTGCTGGCGTCTGTACAAACCTACTTACAGTGTCTAGTCTAGGTAGGTACCGAAATAGATTCGTTTGTTTAGATACTTATCGTATTGTAATCGACTTTAGCGGCCATTCACCCGAGGCGGTCCTGTACAATATTTTACGGTAAAAAGTTGGGACCACACAAAAAAACTGTAAAAACAAAATGCAGTATGAAACTGTAATGTGATACGTTAAAATATCATAATTGTAACCTAATCGAGTCTCACGCTTTCAACCACAGATTTTGAAGGATATTGCTAATCCATTGCATTAAGGCTCGTACACACAGGCACGACGCGACACGCGACACAAAGGCACCGCAAGTCGCGCAACGAGCGGTGCCTTTGTGTCGCGCGCGATTCGCATCGCGCGTCGCGCCTGTTTGCAGGAGCCTTTATGTTCAAAAAATTTGTCTGCTAAAAATCGAAAATAAATGTTGTTGGCTTGTCAAGATGAAAGCCATTGCGGCTGGTAGTGTGTTACACAATTACTTCGATGATCAGAACCGTGCGAACAAATGTTCTAATAGCTTTTATTCGCGACTTCGTGCGTGAAATTTCGGCCCCGACCCACCGCGTCGCGTCGCATCGCCCGCCCGCGTATCAGCGACTTCGTAAAATTTCGTGAAATTTCGGCCCCCGACCTTCGTAACTAACTTCGTAACCGCGTAATTTCGTTTTTGCTGAGCATTACTTCTGTCTTTTGTCGTTTGCTCGGCTCCTAAAAATCGTAGCGTGATGTTAAATAGCCTATAGCCTTCCTCAAGAATTGGGCTATCAAATGCATTAAGAATTTTTCAAACCGACCGGTAGTTTCAGAGATTAGCGCATTCAAACAAACAAACGAATACTTCAGTTTTATTATATTAATGGTTTTATAACCACGATCACCAATCTACTTTTATTCAATCAATTTTCAGTTTTATTTACGAAATTACCGATTCTTTTGAATAATGCATTTTGTATAATTGGGCAGTTAATTTACTTGGCTAATGAATATATTAACATAATGATGTCGGTTATTTATGATTTCATGAATCATTCAATTATTTTACTCTATGAAGCAAAACGACGACCTTTTTTTCCATTTCAAAAACAAAATTGTTAACTGAAATTGTTTGTGGTTTCGGACTGGACTTCAAAAAGCAGGTCAAGTTTGTTATTTTCCTGCTAGAAAATGTTAGTAGAATTGGACCTGGGATAGTACCAATACACCGACAGGTACCAGGCACACATAACAAGTAGGAACATAGCTGCCTCATTATAGGCGAGTGGCTCGAGAGCCCTCTAGCAACGCTGCTAATAGGAGCTCGGGCTATTCTGCAATGTTTGACCCATAAAATATTTACTCTTTTTTTAACGCGAACCATTGCGTTTTTGTGGTTTTTACCCCTGCCCGAATAGGATTTAAAAAAAACTTTATTGAAGCTGGTAGTTGTTACGTGAGTCTGACAACCAGTCTTACCAAGGGGTATCGTATTACTCAGTAACTGGATTGTGGAGGTCAGACAGGCAGTCGCTCTATGTAAAATACTGGTAATTCAGCTGCATCCGGTTAGACTGGAAGCCGACCGCAACTAAGTTGGAAATAGGTTAGGTAGATGATGAATACATAAGTCATTTCAGTGTAGGTGAACAGTGTATTTTTCATAAAGCTATCAAATGCATTTTTAATTTCACAAAAACGTGAAGTATATTTTTTTAACACACAGTCGTTCAAAAATATTTCTTCCACAACTGAAAAAAGTACAGAATAGTAATACGGAAAAGAATTTTACAAAGAATAAGGTTGGCGCGACATCAGTTTGCATATCATTACGCTGGCGATAGTTACGCCTTTCTTTGTGAAACAATACTTTCTTGTTGCAAGAGCCTTTGTTCATCGTTCGACTTTGTTTCACTTTTTCGGGTTAATTTACTAATGTAAGGTAGCCGTTGGTCCCGGTTGTCATTCGTCGATCTTTGACAGTCGTTACGGGTCGTCAGAAGCCTGAAAGTCTGACAAACAGTCTTACCAAGGGGTATGGTATCACCTAGTACCTGGGTTGTGTAGGTCAGATAGGGAATCGCTCTATGTACGTACTGGTATTCAGCTGTGTGGAAATGGCTAGGCAGATGATGATAAAAGACTGTTAAATGTTGATGATCGATTGACGATTTTTTTATCTACGAGTAGGTCTAAAGCGTTGGTTTTAAACATCAGCACTTATCACAAGAAACCGAAATTAAACACCACACTCCATAAAAATTACATCATACTTTTCCAAACAATTTCAGAATAAACCTCTTAGTTGTTCTAAGCTTTTTGTCAGTTTCTTCAAGATATAACCCCAAGGGTCATTCCTTTCAAGAATCAACTAATTGTATGCTCTAATCCACATTTCAACTAATTATAACAAACTACTTTCTTAACTTTCATAATATGGTCACACCTCTTACTTTATAATAAACCGTTTTTCAACACAATAAAGTTGAAAATTGTTTAGCAGATGTTGCAGACGACATCGTGATTCAGATTGACCTGTGACCAAGTCGTGATCTTCCATAGTTGTCTGTGTTCCGCGTTGGTCGAATTTCCGGCATGTAATGTGATTTACTAGACCTTTAGTAAAAGGGGACGTACCTACTACAGTACCCGGCGATAAATATTGCACATCGACCTTTGGAAAGAGACAATCGGCTAATTTCGGCTTCCTAGAGCGTTATCTCTGTCGCACGAAATACAAACAGTCCGGGATCTATTAGGAGCTGTTAAAACAATTATGATTTGCTTCTTTTGATAATTATTTTTATTCTTTGTATAAAATCGATAGGATCGAATAGGTCGATGTGCAATATTTATCGCCGGGTACTGTAAGTAGACAACGGGTGCACCACGGTAAAAGGCTACGGTTTTTGTGTCTCTAAAGGAAAATAAGCGGTTCACCGGTGAATATAAAAGAATGGGTAGGTACACTTGGCATATAAAAAGTAAACGCGTGTAGGTATACAGAGTCAATTTAATTAGTTAGCGAAATTCCACAGACATTTTAGGTATCGATCGATATCTGAACACGTTGAAACAAAAAACAAAAATTTGATGTAATTTTTTTTGGGGTTAGCGACCGCTGGTTTTGTAGAGTGAGTATAAATAATATATGAGTCGAGAAAATATTATATTGAGTTTTTATATTGGTTAGATACCAATATCCATTAAGTCTACGTAAAAAACTAATTTTTAACTGATGTTTTAAGTAACTGACCTAACGATGTAGGTAGTTGACCAAAAAAAAAATCATCAAAACAATTTTTTTTTTGTTTTATCATGTTTAGATAAAGATACCGATAACGTCTTCAGAATTTCGCTAACTTATTTAATTAGACCCTGTTTATCGAGTACCCAACTACCCTTATTTTAAAATTCGTTTATACAAAAATAACTTTATAGAAAAAGCATAAAAAGTGAAAACAAATGTTTTTCGGTAGTCGGAGTCTGGTTTACTTATTTTTTTACGTTTACGACGCTCTCCGTTTTATGACATGTTGATAACATTTTGATATCACATTTCCCGGAAAGATAGAAATCGGCATGAAACTGTAATTATGAAAAAGATATTTTTCGACAAGTCAACACGGAACTATAATCTAGCACGTCAATCTTACATCAGATTTAAAGTATTAGGTATGATGATGTAAAATTTTTAAAAGGTCAGTGACCGGTCTGCCCACTCACTTTTAAGAACATCATATTTTAATACTCGACAGACGGTCAGCGCTGACATCGGTCGATCGTAGCTCTATCAATGAAAACTTTATGATCAACTACTAGATCCTAATTCACTATGAATGATTCATTACTTCGAATCCACGTCAATTCCTTAGCTAATCCCGCCAATCTCGCGTTCATTTCGTGCGGTTTTGTTCATTTGTGTCATAGAGATCCAGGAGGGGGGATAGAAAGGGGGTTCAGGGGGTCAGACCGGAATAACTCGAGAATGATTACGGACCACGTACAAACGCCAGCACATCAAGCTAGTACAATCTGTCAAATTTCTTTAATAGATTTTCAACTTTATCGCTAAAGCATAAGGTTCAAAGTTGATTGGGAAAATTTGACAGTTTCGGGTAGCGTGATGTGCTAGCGTCTTCTGTACAGCGCTGATGAATCGCGATGGCGTCCTTTCTTTCGTTCCTTGGGTGGGACAGGTGCCGAAAGGTCTTAATTGTATAAGTATAGAGCACACTAACCAAATTCGCTCCCAAATTGAACCTCACCCACATCATTTAAGGGGCCTACAGGACCTAAACGCAAAAAACGCAAGTTTTAGAAACAATAAAAGTATAATTGATCGACTACAGTAAACAAAATCAGAAAAACATATGATATTCTTCAGATAGTGTGTTGAAAACATAATACAACTAATTTGATATGATAGAAAAAAACATGAAGATACCTCTAAAAACTTCCTATTTACAATAAAATCCACACTAATATACATACAACCATTTTGATTTTTTGTCAGATTATTCCACAAGCAACATACTAAAACACTACTGTTTTAATTTTTTAGTCTAAACAATAGATTTTTTGTAATTAAATAATTGCTTCATATTTTGCAATAAATTACCAGCGTTGTGTAATCGCGCTTCTTTTTCTTTTCTATGCAGTCCGACAGTGACCCTTAAGACATGGTACTCTAATTTCTAATTGCGTAACACACTATTAATCGCAATCTGAACAATCTTTGAAGATATTGCTAAACCATTGCTTCATATGTTCGTAAATATGTCTGCTCAACAACGTATAAATATAGCAATGAATGTTGTTGAACTGTCAAAATGAAAGCAATTGCTACTGTCAGCCTCAAAGTCTTCTCTATAAATAGCAATACTAAGGTTTCCATTATCGCATATTACAGGGGTGGCCAACTTGGTTAGACCCAAGATCTACTGTTCACTGACGTCACCCTGTACGATCTACCAACATACTTCGTGAAATCTAAAATGAAACAGCATAGTTCAGTACATAATTATGTAGTATTTTTTATTTTATTAAGAGGGAAAATGGAACTCGTAACCACTCGTAACTCTGCTAGTCTGTCGTCAACTGACTGACGGATTCACCGCCCGCGCCCCACTCCCGCGTCCCACAGGCTTCCCGCTTATTGTTATCGCGCACCGAAAACAAAAGAAGTGCATAGAAGAGAGGATAAATAACGTGCCGAACGGCGATTGAAAAATGATACAAGATGATGCGTGCAAGTTACTGATTAGGTAAGTTGCGCAGTCTGTTCTACGTATTTATATTTTTTCCTTGCCACGATCGACTGGACTAATAGTCGCGATCGACCAGTCGATCGCGATCGACCGGTTGGCCACCCCTGGCATATTAACTTCAAGCACTATAAATTAGTACCTATTTCTACCTTTACTAACGTGTCAATAAACATGTAATACTATTTATAATGATCGTTAACCCTTCACTTGTATAATATAAACGACAGATGACAATGCTAATATGCAGTTAAATAATATATTAGTTGTATGAGGTTAATTTAGCAGCAGTAGCAGTACTATTTTATTATAGTAGTTAATATTAGTTCAATGACATTTATGTGTCATTCGATTGTGTCATTTTGACATATGATGAAGGGTTACGGAAGGTAGCAGCCTATAATGCACTGCTGGGACACAGGCTTCCTCTGGGTGAGACGGAGTGGGCCGTAATCCACCACGCCGGCCCAGTGCGGGTTGCTAGGTGTAACATGTTTTCGATTTTTTTTGGTTCTGGGACATGCCGGTTTCCTCACGATGTTTTCCTTCACCGTGTTGAGAGCAGCGGTGATGAAATAATGTACATAAAGTAAAGCATCTGTCTGGGTTCGAACCTACAACCTACAACTCGTAAGTCGCGGTCGTTACCACTGGGCTACTCATTCGTCTGCTTCGAGACACCTTGTATAGATCTCCCGTCTTCTTATAACAATAAACGATGAAATACGCTCCTTATATTTCTTGCATTAACAGCTCAGCAAAAATCTCGTTTTCCATCGAAAAAAATGCACCTCGCGCCTAATCTGGTCCTGTCATTTTTTAAATTAATTTTACATCTCACTCCAAATCAAAGGAAAACGAACTTTAAGCTTCCACAATAAGGTTGTTTATCCCCAAACACTTTTCACAGTAGGTGTGCGCGTTTCCTTCATGTAAATGCCTATTTATTTTTATGTGATGTCATAAAATGGGACCGCCAGCGCGAAGTTGTTTGTATAAAAACACGTTTTACATGCATTACAGTAAATGCCTAACTAAGTTTCTTCGGCGGGAAAAGCTTTGAAAAATACGCAGTCTTCTATTTTTGTTTCATATTTGCAAATAAATTGTTCTTCCGGAAGAATATTATGTAAGTCTCGCGTGTGAGAGTTTTTGGGTCTGTTTAACAGTCATGCAAACTTTTTGGATAAAAACGGCTTTGTTTATGTAAAAGAGTATTTGACTGATTATTTAATGTGTACCTGAAGCCCCCGGCACCGTGCCTCTTGACTGCACCGTTGGTCTCGTGGTCGCAAGCGCGATTGCTGAGCGCCCGGCACCGTGCCTCTTGACTGCACCGTTGGTCTCGTGGTCGCAAGCGCGATTGCTGAGCGCCCGGCACCGTGCCTCTTGACTGCACCGTTGGTGTCGTGGTCGCAACCGCGATTGCTGAGCGTGAGGTCCTGGGTTTGATTCCAGGGTCGAGCAAAGTGTTATTTAGTTTTTCCATTAATAATTTCTTAGTACAGATGTTCTATGTCACGAAGTCCGTTTGGCTATAAATGTTGTCAAGCGTGCACATGCACATTGTGATCAACAGAGACTCAACAATGGGTGAAGTAAAACGGTACACATTCGCGGAAATAGCCTCATGCGACGGCAGCAAGGGGCAGCCGCTGTGGGAGCGCGCTTGTCGGGATACGTCACTACTACAATCAAAGCCGAACGGACTTCGTGAAATAGAATATCTGTGACAGCCCTGAGTTGGGAAGTTGGCGGTGTGATACCCCCGTGCTTCGGGACTGATCTCTCTTCGGTCGTGTCGGATTGCCGTTCCATCGGACTGTGAGGGAAGAGGGAGTGCACCAGTGTCTGCGTGCACTATATCTCCCGCGCCGAAAGCTAGTCTCCGTTGAGATTTGCCACCGTGGCCGAAATACGGTCCGGAGGACTTTATTATTTATTTAATGTGCCCATAAATAAGCAGTCAGAGAAATACAACTCTTTTCCAAAAGACTCTTCTCTTCTCTTTTCTCTCTTTTTTCATTAAGTTTCATGAAATATCAATCAATAGGATTATATGAACTTGAGGGTTGTAATGATGATTTTAATGATTATAATTCTGTAAATACATACCTATACTTGTTACGCTCGCGAATCATATTTCGTTCAACATACTACCTAACACTAACCTGCAAATTGCGAAAAACGTAAGAAAATGAATTTTGCGGGCTACCTTATCGAAAAACGTAAGAAAATTTGAATTTTACGGGCTACCTTATCGAAAAACGTAAGAAAGTTTGAATTTTGCGGGCTACCTTTTCGCATCTCAATTTTAAAGAAACTCGTGGGGTGTTCTTTCTTGTGCGATCTTTTATTGGGTATTTTTATAATGATCCATAATCTTTATGTATCTCTATTTTTGTTACAGGTAAATACAAAAACTTTTCCAAAATACTCAATGGATGGCTGCACTTTCGCATCACTGCCAGGTACCTATTTATAATTGGTATACTTAACAGTTATATACAATTATTTTATTACATGCTTCTGCTCGCATGAATTTTCTTGTTTTGACATAAAATTTATCTTACGGCTGACTTCGGCCCCAGGACTCACCACGCTGCATCGCATCGCCAGCCCGCGCTATTACTTCGTTTACTTTTAGCGTTCCTTCTGATTTTTTTACTTTGTGCTCGGCTCCTAGCTTGATGTTTAATAGCCTATAAACCTTCCTCAAGAATTGGGCTTTCAAATGCTGTTTTTTTCTAATCCGAAATATTTAATGTATGGTTTTGACTTCGTTAATACCATCATTTATGTAGATTGATACATATATTTTCTTATGAAATGGTTTCCTAACATTTTAATAAGTATTTGCCCTCTTTCGAATATCTATGACCAAACAGTTCAGTAGCCAAGATTCCAAATGTCATAAATCTGGTCTTACACTAAGACCCGATCCCATCTTCTAGGTAGTTGAAAGAAACCTAAACAGTCAAAGAAAAAACTACTTAAGTAAGGTACATGTTCAAACGTAAAACGCTCAGTTTTTTGTCGCAAAGTTAGGCGTAGTACTTAACAAGGCCAAAAAAGAGGAAGCTATCCTATTTTATGTAATGACTAGCTGCGCCCCGCGGTTTCACTCGCACAAGTGTCGATCTCGTGGGAATATCGTGATAAAAAGCATCCTTTGTGTTAATCCTGGTTATAAACTATCTGTGTGCCAAATCCGTTCAGCCGTTTGTGCGGTAAGAAGTAACAAACATACAAACACATTCACAAACTCTCTCTTTTATAATATTAGTGTATAAAGGAATTCAATCAACTAAAGAAATACCTAAAACTTATTACACTGAGCCGTGCATTTATAGTTTATAGTTTAATTTAAAATTAAAACTGCAAAATTACTCTTATTTTGGTGATCATTCGATTCAACTATCTTCAACGCATCGCTGTTTTGAACCTTATTTGTTGCCGCGATGCGCTATTGTCGTTCGTTCGTCTTTTTGCTTCTTACTGCGCCTTAAAAGAACAACTTAAAAATGTCTGTCCTTTCCAGATAGACTTTGATCTATGTAAAGCAATTTATCTCCCCGTTGAAATCCCAAAATTTAATTCACTACACTTTCAGCAATGTATCTCGTGAAAGCGCTCACTTAGCTACGGAACCTTGTTAGTCCGTATTTTACGAGCTCGCATCAAAAAGTCGGCGTTATGGATAAATTAGAAAGCTTCCCAGAAAATGGCCGACTTCATTAATCACTGGTGTTGTCGTGGGAACGATGGTTATGCGATGTTGAAACGTTATTGTGTTTGCGTACTACGGTTAGTAGGTAGTAGATATTGTTAAGATTGCTTAATGACTTGCCTTATTATTGTTGATGTATTTGAGCTCCAGTTCGAGGATAAGAAGTCTCCTTAGGGCCCGTTCACACGTGCCACGAGCACCTTGGAGATCTTATGACCGCCTCAGTTCACGTAGTTGAATTTTAGGCCAAAGATGTTTGAACTTTTTGCCATCGACACGCTAAGAAGAAGACCACATCGCAGTAACAAAATTTGGACAAGCAGTGGTTACGGACGCTATAACGACAATACGTGGACAGGTGCTTTTTTGTTGGAAAATGAGTAGTTTTTTCACACGGACCATATTTGACCGTCAAACTTAACCGTGCAGACTATATCAACCACATCAATGTGTTGTTGGTAAACATTTGTGAAATAGTTTTTACAAAACAAGACGCCGTTAGTTCCGATTTTGACCACGCACTAAAAAAACCTAAGGGGCAGTTTTTGTCATTTAAAGAATCTTCACAGTCTGCCATGGTCTTTATCTTGACCTGTCAAAACTACCTCTAATTTCCCTACATTTTTGTGAAGTTTTTAACATCGATTGTCGTTGATTGCAACCAGTTTTTGAGCGTTTTTAATTACGAGAATAGCCTTCTGGTAGCGTTGTATAGTTCGACTGTACATCGGCTGTCTGCATCGCAACTAGTCTGTATTGTTCATTAACTGCGCCAGAGTCGACGTTGCGACACAATTGAATGACAACTCCATTGCAGCAACGTATGCTGACATGAGTGATTAATTACTTTACTTGTTATGCGGATTTAGCTTACGGAGTTAACATTCTCGACGTCAACTGTAACCTTTTAATATTACTACGTATAAGAAGTAATATTAAAAGGTTACAGTTGACTATCGTTATCATGGAAGCTCGTAAATTCTCACAATGAAGCTTCTGTTCTCCGTGTGCACTAAAGCCAGTCCCCCAATTTCGTTACACACTTTCACTCACAATTTTGGGTTTTGAAAGGAATTCCTAATCCGTTGCTTCATAAGTTTGATAATTTCGTCTGCTTAAAACGTAAATAACGCAATGAATATGGCTGAATTGCCAAAATGAAAAACATAACTTAGCATAATATAATGGGCATTGTTCATATTTTTTTAAATGTTGTAATTGAAAAACCATTTCGAGGAATAGCGTTACTGATCATTACGGACTAATTAATTTTGAAAAATATTCATATGTTATTGATATTTTTGATAAAATACGATTGACCTTCTTTGCCCTTCAAATTACGTACGACTGGCTGTACAGTTTTGTATCGTTGCCTCAGAAAATAAAAAGTAAGAGGCAAGTATTGTCTACAATCTGTCAAATGTCAAATTATTGTAAATATGTCAAAAATATAAACATTCTTGTTTATAAATCTCATTATTACATTACATACATTATTTTTTCAACACTCGACAATATTTAATATACTGGAAGAGTTATGGAATACAGGAAGTGCTTTGTTCCAACTTGCAGCAATAATAGTAATAATGTCGCCGCGTGCGTTATTATTCTATTTCTAAGTCGCCGCATCGATTGTCCTAGTGACGATAGAGAGTAGTATATTCCTTGGAGGACACTTACACATAAAAAAACCATTTGTAAATAAATACGCTAAGCTAGGATTCGATTATTTAAGACTTCTATTCGGCCTATTGACACTTTGACAGATGTGACATTGTTGACGTTGTGTTGACAGATTAAATTTTTTAATAATGTACTAGTAAGGCAACGGCACTTAATCTTTATGCTACTGGATGACGTCACCTACCTTAAAAACTTAAAATAATTAAATAATTTTTATTAAAATAACTATTGAGCCAATCATCAAAATATTCAAATTAGTTTCTCAAAATGCTCTAAATTTACAAAAAATAAAATAAAATATAATGGTTAGAAATTTTGGACAATCCCCATTGCCGGGTCAGCGGGATTGTCCGAAAGGGTTACCGCTGGCCCGGAACATAAAGGGCTAAAGAAGGAACACGGGTGGGTTTTAGTCAGTAAGAGTCTGACACTCCCTTCCGCTCCACCCAGAGCGGGAGGGGTCATTTGATGATTACCCATCCTGAAAAAAAAAAGCATAGTATAATCAGCCATGTAATCACACAGGTCTCCACTAAATGAGACGAGAAATGAAAGGCATTAGAATTATTTTTAATGCTCTTGCCTTTGCTACCTTATCCTTAACCCTTTAGAATTCGAGTAGCACTTAGAGAAGTCTGTGAGTAGCATAAACCACTTCCCACTAGAGAGGGTAACTCAGGAGTGATAGATACAAACGATATGAATCATTCCGCTTCAATCAATCACTCTTCATATCATTTCGTATCCGAATGTATCAGTAACTCAGTGTATCTTTCTTTACACCTCACTCACTCGTCGGTCATCGCGTCGGATAGCTTCGTCGCGCGCCATTGGTTGAACGTCAAGCAAGCTGACTTTAGCCCAATCATGGCACGAAAAGAAAGAAATGTTCAATCGCAACCGCTCTCAGAAAGGTGCAAACAAAAAAACGTATCACTATATCACTGATCTATTGGAATGAGTGAGCCGCACGCGTTGCGTGTGTCGAATGAGCTACTGATACATACTGATATAAAGATATAAAAGAGTGATTCATATCCGAGTGATTGAAAGATGCATATCTATCTTTTCTTTTCAATGACACATTTTGCCCATGTCTACTTCCCACCGGATGTCCTTTCAGCCTGTTTGCATATCTAAACTTTCACAAAACTCTGTGGCAAGCAGCCAAGAGAATATACCCTCCAAATATTACTGTAGAGGTAGGTATGAGGAACAGGATGTAAAGTTAACTCATCCTCCATAGAAAACGGAGAATCCTACAACCAGACGGGTGCTTGCACGATGCTGGATTTTGGGTGACGTCAGTGTGACACGTAGTTAACATGTGGCGATATAGATGCCGCCACATCCTCTTCACAAAATCCCTGAGTTGTCTCTTTCCATTCAACCACATAACTCCATAAACCATCGCTAATGCTTGTCATTCCTCTGTAACACACATGACACTAAAGTTTTCCCATTATACTGCCTGTACCTCGTGATGAGAGGTGGCATTAGGGGGTAATTATGGTATAATAATGGTTTATTTTCTTCCTGGTATAAATATATCTTCAAGAATATTTAAAGTTAATGGAAAGATTATAGCAATAGTTTTATTACCATATACCCTTATATGATTTAGTTTACCAGAGGCTTATAGGTTTCAAAATGATAGTCGCAAGCCTATCCACATCATCATCCATAGCATACTTAAAACTGGATATAGGAATTCCTCAAGTAATGTGTTTCGCTATGATTCTACGCTAATCATAGGCACGGCCAAGGAGCGATAACTTTAAGCAATTTTCAAACGCATTCCTTTCCCACATAACAGGCGTATGTCATATTTTCGAAACATCATTTTCATTGAAAATGTTTCCAGATGTAGTCGGAAAAATTTAATAATAAAACTTCACGAGTTTAACATACCTAATTATTTCCTAAAGTATCGCCATTCGGTAAATACTGGCATAGCTTGCAGAGCAAGCAAGCTGAAGTGGTAGTGGGCTGGCTATATTTGTGACAGGACCGATTGCCGATTATGGTGGAGCAGAAGAATTCCGAGTGAAGACCGCGTATTCAGCGGGATTGTCCGAAAGGGTTACCGCTGGCCCGGAAGATAAAGGGCTAAGGAAGGAACACGGGTGGGTTTTAGTAAGTAAGAGTCTGACACTCCCTTCTGCTCCACCCAGAGCGGAAGGGGTCATTTGATGATATCCCATCCTGAAAAAAAAAGACCGCGTATCCAGCAGTTAGTGTAGTGTAGGACGCCCTCCAGTTAGATAGAGTGACAACTTTAAAAAGGTGGCTGGTTCAGACTGCATGCGGAAGGAGGGTGCTGTGGCGCAGCCTGGGGGAGGCCTACCTATATCCAGCAGTGGACTGCGATCGGCTGAGATGATTGGTTGATTGATCGCTATTTGTGAAGACTCTTTTTGCATCCCGCAAACACGAGTTAAGTAGTTTGAATCTTCAAGGAAGAAAACCTCAGGTTTACAATATACATTTTAAGTAAAAACAAAAAAGTCCCTTGTACAGACGCCAGCACATCAAGCTACTACAATCTGTCAAATTTCTTTAATAGAATTTCAACTTTATCGCTAAAGCATAAGGTTCAAAGTCGATTGGGAAAATTTTATAGTTTCGGGTGGCTTGATGTGCTGGCGTCTGTACATCTACAGAGGTGCTTCCACTATCAGCGTTTTCCTGTGTAAATATGTTATGTCGCTTATCAGGCTGATAATCAGCAAATAGCCATAGTACCGGTATTGATTTTTTACCTCTATTAGATAAGGCTGTTCATAATATTGTATCTAGTAACATCTGATTTGGATTGGATTTCCGTATTGGTTGGAATTTGAATGGGATATTTTCCTAGAAAACTCCACAAAGTGAAGGCTCAGGAACACAAGAGATGCTTATCCTCTCATGACCAATATTATAATAGTCGTGTAATTCCATATTCCTTGCTTTCAAATTGTTTTTATTTCCACTTAAGAAATATTAACTGTGTGGCTGGTTAGTTAAATTGTTTTCAGAATAATTTTTTTCTATTTATTATAAAATTATGCAAAAAACGGTTATTTTAACAGTTCGTTATTTCGAAATAAATATAGACTCTGTTATTTCACAATCATAAACTCTGTTATTTCACAATAAGCACAAGAGAATTTAATTTATTTCCCATTTACATTAAAAAAATAAAGTGAAACTAAACCCATTTCAACAACTTTACACAATAACTATCGTTATTTATCCGTTATTTGTTTAATACCTACATGAAAAACACATCACATTGTAGTCAGTTTGCGCTATACCTTCAAATTCAGGTTTTAAAGTAATTTATCCAAAAACACATGTTTGTTTACATTGCAAATGCAGAATAGTTATTGCAGAGACCACCACGCATGGTTTAAGGGTCACAATGTTACGTTGTCACGTTGCGTTACGTTAGCTGTGAGGAGACTGATGTCCGTTTTGTTGACTTCATTCCATCGGCACCTTTTAAAATCCCCACAATTTGGAAAAGGGCTGGTCATCCTTATTCCTTACACACTTACTACATATTATTACATATACACACGAAAAGATGCTGTCCCATATTTTTCGACTTTCTTTCAGTTTACGTCTAAATGTTTGTAATTTAAAGTATGCATCGGTTTGTTACTACGACTCGACTCGAATCGACTACTCGATCGACTAGAATCAATTCTATTTTGTTGTAATTTTTGACGTTCATAAGTGCCTTTTATGAGCCTATTTGAAATAAATGCTTCGACTTTGACTTTAATAATTATTTGCTTTAATTAATTCCCACTTTGCCTCATAGATGGCGTCTCCATCCGCTCCATAAAATTCGCACATCATTATCATTCAGTCGTCGGACACGCGTCATGGTTCCCTCGATCACCGCCAGATGTCGGTACGACAAGGTCAATCACAAGGCCTTAACCCTTGAACTTGTTTGACCTTAGAGGGTACACAATAGATAAGTGACCATGATAGGATAATGACCTGAGGAGATTAACCTTTTTTGAATAAAAACTTGATTGTTTAGTGAACCTGTTGTTGAAGTTTTCTTTTCAGGTTGAATGAAAAGTTTTTTGTATGCCTTATGGGTTTAAGTACTCGTGGGCCATCGTCAGTGAGTTTTATAGATACGAGTACCTAGCTGAACCGACAGACGTTGTCCTGTACACGTTCCAATATTTCATACAAAATTTTTGCTACCGTCACATAGTTGCAAGGTGAAAATGTATTCTCTGTTCATTACTTTTCTGTTATACAATAGTTCTTGTAGTAACGAAATAGCCAAGCCCCATATTTTGACCAAGGTGTAGAGTTTGTGAAGTTAGGGCTTGTAGAGTTAGGGCATGTAGAAGTGAAGTGAAGTGTAGTTAGAAGCTTGGCTCTTCATGAGATCTGATAACTTTTTTACAGTGCGAGCCATATGGTCTCGTCTTGGCAACATTTTACATGAAAATGTTTTTGGTAGGATTATGTTTAGAAGAATTTATTGCTCTTTAACTTTTGAATTATTGTAGCTTCAGAAATCTTATCGACTTATTTCTACCTGTAATAATCTTGTAAGACGAAGGAGACTGTCTCCACAACACACGAGAAAGAAATTTCTCAGTAGTAGCTCGGAGTTAGAATTCGTGACCAGTTTATGGCAATATATAGGATTTTCTATTATTACATAGGACCTAAACACAACTTGTGGAATTTGCCTACCTTTTCGAAAAATACGGGCGTGATGTTCTTATGTGTTATACCTCTAGGTTTCATCAGAAGAAACCAGTTCTCAGCTTCTTGTATGGACTGTATGGCCCATTTCCTTCAGCGAAAACGCGATGTTGCCGCTCTTTATACCAACATGGCTGTAAGAATAACGTTTATTATGTTTATATAAAACTTGACCCACTTCTGAACGTCGCAAATGAAAAGCGATGATCTCATATAAGTTCAGAATGGTTTAATCGTTTTGTTTAGCATAAAGTCACTATTAATGTAATGGACGGCCATTTAAAGTACCTACGCAACATCTCAACTGAATGACTGAATGAAATGACCGACTGAACCTTTTGAATGCTTCCGACCAATACTCACCATTGGTCAGAAATATTTAAAAGGTTAATTCGGAACGAATGAACTGTGTGTGAATCTGTGTTCGGTATTCGATATCAGTCTGTGGAACGCAGCTCGATAAGTTATTTAAATTATTTTTTTTAATGGAATCCAGTGTGGTTTTCACTATGGTTTTAATTGACATATTTCTGGTTTATGGATGCGGATTGTACCTATAGTCTATGGCCAAAATAAATATGGAAAAAAGTATTAATTACTTAAATACATATAATGTAAATTTCTTTATGAGAAATAAATGTCTTTACCCAGAAATATTTCAGGTTTAATTGCTCAGTAAGAAGAATCTCATTTTGTTGGGTTTTATAATAACGAAACTGGTGACCTTTCCAGTTTCGTATCGTTATCGCAATAAAAATAATAAATGTGTGTACTTACTTCGAAATTATTCTATTCATATCATTTTAGCTAATAACTTTGAAGTTTATACCTAAGTGGTTACAATGTTTACAGATGTTAAGCCACCCATTATTTTAATGACTCGGATGGGTAATCAAGGGTCTTATTATTATATTCTTAATAATCTTAAATGTCAAACGAAGCCAATTGCAATTACCTTTGTATCTACATGAATTGGTCAGTAATTTTAATAATCTTCTTTGTCTTATGATAACAACTAAAAAATAAGAAAAAAACGAAGCTGGCCTTTTCGGTTTGTTACATTAGAATATTGAAAATCTTATGTACAGACGCCAGCACATTAAGCTACCCGAAACTGTAAAATCTTCCCAATCAACTTTGAACCTTATGCTTTAGCAATAAAGTTGAAAATCTATTAAAGAAATTTGACAGATTGTAGTAGCTTGATGTGCTGGCGTCTGTACTTATTAGGATCATCTGAAAATATAAAAGCTTCAATATACAAGCTCATTGCACTCATCATTATGAACAACTTTTACACTAGGAGCAAACCTGAAATCACAAAAAAAAAATCTGCTGTTCCTTATATGTATTTATGTTCATATAACTCGTCAAAATGTAGGGAATAGCTGTTTTTTAGTTTCGCGATTTCAGGTTTGGTCTCACAGAAAAAGTTGTTCATAATGATGAGTACAATGACCTCTTAAGAGGTTGTTAATGTTTTACCAATAACCCTGAAGTACAATGACCTCTTGTTTTACCAATAATCCTGTATAGACTGAGAAGATAGGCACGTCTCTCTCGTTATCATCAGCCATATTTTAATTACTGTGGGCGTACTATAGATTTTGTTGGATTAAAATTAATCACACTAGCGACTCACAAATTGTAGATAGACGATACAACTAGATACGGAACGCGAGACAGTTTCTGAGCATATTGTCCGTATGATGTTCAATGGGTAAGAAAGAGAGGACTGCTCCACCTCGCTGCTCGCTCTCGTTGACTCGCACGAACGTCAGGCTAATTAGACTTTGTCGAGCGCCGCTTGGCGCTGGCGTCGCGAATAGCTAAACGACATAATCTGAATTCGCAACTTATTTGCCAAAAATGTAAACAAATGTGAGTTTATGGAAAAATAACTTGAATTATTAGTCCTACACAATAAAGTGCAGTTTACGCTACAATTTCAAAAAATTTTAAACTTTTTAATCGTGCTAGTCACTCTGAAATCAACTTGTTTTCCATTAAAATAAAGTTGATATTTGTTTAACTTGAAATAACATAAATTTGAATAGACAGTAGACTATCGTATTTCCGACATAATCACTACATAGTATAAAACAAAGTCGCTTTCTCTGTCCCTATGTCCCTTTGTACGCTTAAATCTTTGAAACTACGCAACGGATTTTGATGCGGTTTTTTTTAATAGATAGAGTGATTCAAGAGGAAGGTTTATATGTATAATAACATCCATTAAATAGTGGAGAAGTACTGTTATTTTTGAGGTTTCTAATGTGATGTCGTAAATAATTACATTTTTTCCGCTTACATTGCAAACGCAGGCTGAACCCTACGAGTTTTATCAAAATAATGTACTAAGTATTGTACACATTGAAAAGGTCTACAGAAAAGTCCGTGATGGTATATGTCTATCTCTTATGGATAACCCACAATAACTTTTTTTTGTCATTTACTTTTTACGACAAATAATGGCTAATTTTCGAAGCGATTTTAACCAATACAGCATTAATCCTTAACCAATTAAATACCTTGAATACATTGTTCATTTAATATAGATCTATATGGCCCTTTACACCGTATGATTTAAGTGAAAATTTTCGAAGATATTACAGATTTAAAAATTGCGGGACGTAGCGTTTGCGGCGGTACCGGCCGGCCGCCCGATGCGGCAAGAGCGTGTGTATATTTTATACCCGTGCGAAGCCGGAGCGGGCCGCTATGTTTTTATATATGTTGCAGTCAAAACTCTTAACCAGTCAAAAGTACTATTGACTAGCAAAATCAGTCAAAAGTACTTTTGACTGAATAGGTTGGTCAAAAGTGGTTTTGACTGAAAATTATTGGTTATTAGTACTTTTGACTGCAAATTTGCGGTTAAAAGTACTTTTGACTGACGCTCTTCGTCAAAAGTAGTTTTAACTGCAATAAAGCATCAGTCAAAACTCAAAAGCACTATTAACTCGCTAGATGTAAATAAAAAAGAGGTTCACCCTTGTTTGGTAATAACAACTTTTGATGTAATGTTACTAATTCGAACAACGTTTAGGAAAATAATCAATTTATATAATGTCGATTAACATAATTTTCATTTCATCGAATATTTATTTGCGATAACAACATTTGCGCTGTTGATCAAAAGGTATAATGTTCATTTGATGTAATGTTCCCACCCCGAGGTTCGGTTTTGTTAGGTTACTTTAAACCCTTTTCACAGAAATAGGAGCCCCGCGAAGCGGGGCTCCGTCGACATTGGATGCAAGAGCGAGTGAATGAGAATACAAATACCTTTAGGTACCTCATATCATATTAAACAGGCAAATTAGTGCATTTGAAAATTCGGTCAAAGACATTATTTCAAAGAAATAAATATGCTAAATAATATGCTAAATAATTTTTAAGAGTTTTGACTGATACAACCAGTCAAAACCACTTTTGACGGAATCACTTAGTCAAAAGTACTTTTAACCAGCTCCATTGGGCAAAAGTACTTTTAACTGTTTTTTTAGTCAAAAGTATTATTGACTAAAGCATACGGTCAAAAGTACTTTTGACTGATTTTGCTAGTCAATAGTACTTTTGACTGGTTAAGAGTTTTGACTGCAACATATACAACGTTCACAGTTTTTCTGTAGTGTATTTAGTATCAGCATTGCACCCGTGCGAAGCCGGGGCGGGTCGCTAGTCATATTATAAACTAGCTGACCCGGTGAACTTCGTTCCGCCTCAGAATCAATATGGAAGAATGTAAGTATGAGAAAATGAATTATCTTCATAATAATAATGAAGATAATTAATTTTCTCATAATTACATTCGTGAAATTTCCCCATGTTTTAATACTTATTCTGCTCTTCGGGGCGGACAAAAATCCTACAAATCAAAGATCATAATAATTGGTCCAGCCGTTCTGGATTTGTTTTAGTTAATTTTTTAACATCTTATATTAGATGAAAAGCTTCTACAAACAGGCGCGACACGCGATATAATCGCGCGCGACATAAAGGCACTGCTCGTTGCGTGTCTTGCGGTGCCTTTGTGTCGTGCGCAATTTTATCGCGTGTCGCGCCTGTTTGAAGGAGCCTTAAAGTCGCTTTTCATGACTGTCTGTGTGATCGCGTTGTTCCACAGAATAACTAATAGTACTAACGGTTGTTATTCAAAATTACGCAACGGATTTTGATACAGTTTTCACAATAACTAAGAGAATTTATTCCAGAAGGTTTTTTGTATAACACATTGATATTAACATATCATATACAATAAAGAATTTCGATGGTCTGTCGAGTAGTATAAACCGTGCGAAGCAGGAGCGGGTCACGAGTTTCCAGAAACTTCCAGAAAAAAAATATATTTCTAGATTTTTCAAAGTAGTTTTTTTTTTTAACAAACTCCTTAACCCTTAACTATCCTTATGTGACGGCGATACCTATTTCCTACCACAATTTATATCACTATCTACGAAAGCAAACAAAAATAAATACTTTTATAATATGTAGATACTCAACCAAACCCACATGACCAACGCGGCAACGCCAATAAACAAACCAAAATAAACATTAACAAAATAGTTTGGAACCACGAACATACTCGTTTAGAGGCAAGTTGCCGTTCGAGTGATCAAAGTGATCATTATAGCCGGACGGCTAACTCGCATCGTCAATAGCTTTGTGGCTATTTGGCCATTTTCCTTTTGTTTATTCAGGTTTTATAGTCTTGGATAAAATGGGAAATTATTATGTGCATCCAATTTTGTGTTATGATCAATATTATTTGGATTATTGAGCAATAAAATGAAAATTATTTGAGTATCGGAAAAAATTGGTGTGAATTGAAATTGGCCAAGTTATCTCTTCGCTGAATTATAATATACATAAAATTTCATACGAATAAAATGTATTCATATTTAATAGGCATGTACAATATATATGTATAAATTAGGTATATTAAATAAATAATATTATTTAAATTAATCATGTATATTATATTATTTATAATTTAAATAATATATTGTATTGCCAAAGAATTAGCATTGCTGTATAACGTGGCAATGCTGCCAGTCTTTTGGGCACTTTTCCTGTTGACAACGGTGCGGACGAATGTTTTGATGCCCTATGATTCTTCCCCCCCCCCCCTTTTTTTTCTTGAACTACTTTTTATAATTTTAAGACTGTTAGCGTTAAAATTATGTAAATAAATGGATGGAAATTCATTAAAATGAGTAAAGCTGTACTAGCAATATTGTTGTTTTCAATACCTACACATAAGGGAAAAATAAAGTGGACAGAACCCTTGTCAGGAAGCATTGCTCGACGGGATTGAAGACCAGCCGGTCGATTCTGTAAAAATCTCACCGTGAAAACTTAGGTTGAAGTGAGTTTGTTTTTGCTAGGAATTGACACTAAGTATTGATAGCTCACTCCACGCTCACTTCACTTAAGTTTTCACGGTGAAATGGTTACAGAATCGCACTGCTGCATTCTAATTACGTATCACACTATCAATTTCAAGCTGAATCATTTTGAAAGATATTGCTAATCCATTGATTCATATTTTCGAAAAAATTATCTACCCAACAACGTAAATAACGCAATGAATATCGTTGAACTGTCAAAATGAAAGCAATTGCTACTGATTGTGTGTTACGCAATTACCCCGCTGTATTTAAAGTGAAATCAATAGCTTTTCGCCAGGTACTGGAGTACGGTTACAATTTACAGTACCCGGCGATAAATATTGCACATCGACCTTTGGAAAGAGACAATCGGCTAATTTCGGCTTCGAAGAGGGTTATCTCTGTCGCACAAAATACAAACAGTCCGATATCTATTAGGAGCTGTTAAAATAATTATGATTTGCTTCTTTTGATAATTATTTTTATTCTTTGTATAAAATCGATAGGATCGAATAGGTCGATGTGCAATATTTATCGCCGGGTACTGTAAAACTTTTTTTAACAGAAAAACTCAATTTTGTACCTCAATTTTCTGACCAAATTAAATACAGTAACGGAAATTCCACAGGTGTGCTGTATACACAAACCAATGTTGCAATGTATTGAATTTACGAAACCAATTCTTCTGTATTAATTAAAATTTGCAGCCACGTCCGCGTCTACGTAGGTACTCATTATTGTTGTAAATATATATAAATATAAATATTTTTTTTTAACTCAATTGCCTCTGTGAATTCCTTTTAATGTTCACGACAATACAGTTGATTAAACAAACAAAAAAAAAACGCTTCAATTTACAGCGAAAAACTCCTTCTCGAACCCCACACGTAAAAGGCTTTATTGAATTTTAAATATCAATAAATACAAAAATATTGATTCAAAGTGAAGTTTTCCGATATTATCGAATCCGGAAAACAAAGCACTTAAACAATTAACAATGGCAATATTGAAATTAATTGAAAAAGGAACAGATTGAATTCCATTAAGGTGCACCCAGGAATCATTCGGTCAATTTAAATGATAAGTGCTTCTGTTTGAAAATAAAAGAGTCGTGAATGAACAAACGAATGTATTGGATTATATTGAATACACTTTCATATTAAAAGCAAATGTTTCGAATAAAGAAATCTTTATTGGCCGTAATAATAAAACTAAGTAATTCGGTTGACGGAAAACATCATGAGGAGCATGTCATCATTATCATCTGCTTAACCTTTTCCCATCTATGTTGGGGTCGGCTTCCAGTCTAACCGGATGCAGCTGAACCAGCTCACCAGTATTTTATATGGAACGACTGCCTATCTGACCTCCACAATCCAGTTACTGGGTAATGCGAGCGGTGACTTTGTGTCGCGCGCGATTCGCGTCGCGCGTCGCGCCTGTTTGCAGGAACCTTAAAGGCTCGTACACACAGGCGCGACGCGACACGCGACACAAAGGCACCGCAAGTCGCGCAATGAGCGGCGCCTTTGTGTCGCGCGCGATTCGCGTCGCGCGTCGCGCCTGTTTGCAGGAGCCTTAAATCGGGTTGTCTGTAGATCAAACTACCCCGGTGACCTTAGGTAAAGATTCTAAGAGATACTCTTTGCAGATTGAGAATATAAGTGACTGCGGTACTTTATTGGCACTATATAAAACACACACATATACACTGTAATGAAAGTGTTCTATATTTAAACTTATTTAGGTGTGTACCTGTAAAAAAAGTTATGGTTTGTACTCTTTATTGTTGTCACCTTGTTATTTTTTCTATTGAAAAGCTGTTCGGTTCAAATAAATAAAATTCAATACTTCTCTTGTAACAAGCATATTCTTTCAACAGAAGGTGCTACTTTTGATTGTATTCCAGGGGCTTTAAGAAAAAATTGACATTGTGAAGAAATTGTCATAGGGACGCTAACTGCAGGTTCACTGAACAGTGAATTTTCCTCGTAAGAATACCTCTAAAAACTTTCTTTTTACAGTAAAAACGATAATAATATACATACAATCATTCTGTTTTTTTTGTCAGATTATTCTTCTACAAGCAACATACTAAAATACTAGTGTTTTAGTTTTTTAGTCCAAACAATAGTTTTTTTTTGTAATTAAATAATTGCTTCATATTTTGCAATAATTTATCAGCATTCTGTCATAGCGCTTCTCTTTCTTTTCTATGATGTCCGACAGCGACCGCGCTTTAGGTCATGTAAGCCCCTTAAGCGCAGCCTTTATGAATACTTTGAGAAGTAGACAAATTTTGCAACAATCATTGATTTATAAAAATAATCTATTTAAGGCTCCATCAAACAGGCGCGACACGACACGCGACACAAAGGCACCGCAACGAGCGGTGCCTTTGTGTCGCGCGTGATTCGCGTCGCGCCTGTTTGCAGGAGCGGAGCCTTTATACTCATAATAAACTGAAGAGTTTGTTTATAAAAATCTATTTGCATTTGATAGCTTAAATCTTAAGGAAGGTTGTAGGCTATTTAGCATCACGCTAGGACTATTAAAAGCCGAGCATAATGAAAAAAGTATGATAGAACGCTAATCGAAAACGAAGTAATAGCGCGGGCAGGCGATGCGATTCGACGCGGTGGGTCGGAGGAGCAAGAAATTTCACGCGGTCGAAGTCACGGGCAGAAGCTAGTAAGAAATAAAACAGTAGGCGTCAGATTTGGCTGATAAGCCAGGAGTTTTATTTACTCTGAGAGCTCGTAAAGCTGTTACAGCACCTTTCTTCAAGACATTTACCTTCCCATAACCAAGTACATACATATCAAACGACATTCACGGAAACATCCTTTGTTTCCTAATCGCAATATTATGCCTTTATCACATGAGACTTTGGTGAAACAATTTTCTTATTCACGCTTGCGTAGCCAAGAATTATAACAATGTACAACCAAATGAGATATTGGGTAACATACGAACGTGTTAGTTTATTTTTATTAGACGTATGTATGTGATGGAAAATATTATGAACATAAACATTATGCTTATTTCTAAGTTATTGAATAGTATATTTTGCGCGCGCGCTTTACTTGTGGTTGCTAAGTGTATAAACACGCTGTGTGTATGTAAGCGCAGGAGCTCTTGGTACCGTCCGAGACAATGGTGAAGTTGGAACTGTGTGTGTGCATGCGTGTGCGTGTATGTGCTGACGTTACTCATCTTCACGCACACATTCACAGCGTGTTTGTTTGTACACTTGGTTACCACACATAAAACACGCGTCGCTCCGTGAGATAAAATTACGGTAGGTAAAGAGAATGTCGGATACGTAGGCATTAACACCCACGCCTAACAACACTGTAAGTAAGTCTTATGTACAGTCTACATAGGACTCCAGCTCCAATTTGAAAAAGAAAACCCTATATTAGACCCCAAATATAATAGCTGCCCATCTTACCATACACATAATCAGCCCACTGATGGGACACAGGCCTCCTCTAGGTGAGAGGGAGTGGGCCGGAGAAGAAAGTAAGAGTAAGCCAAAGAAACTTTTTGAATAATGATGCGAAATTACTATCCATTCCCCTTTCAAAACCTTAAATACTGACTCACGAATTTCGGATACGTCTTAACTTTTATCTAACTAAGATACTTGTCTGGTGATTTCATACAAATCTTGTCACGATTTTTTAGTTAGAGCACTTTACGTTTCTTTTGGTGCGTGGCCAAAATCGGAACTAACCCCGCCATCTTTGTTCATAGCTTGTTTTTAAATCAACCAAACAATTTGTACAAATGCTAACTAACCGTCAGCGCCTCCCTATCAACGTCATTCGAGCGCCAAAACATCCTTGGAGCAGTGTACCTGGTAGTTGTGTACCTATCCGGAAACTATCGTATAGTGACAGGACAGCACATACTTACCACACTGGCCGCATAAACATTCGCGATTCAAACAACGATCGAATGAACGAGAGAACGAACGAACTGTCCGTGCTGTATGCGACGGTAATTACGTTAATAAAGCTGCGTCAATGTCGTTGAACTGAGCATTGAGTCACAAACAATGGGTTTGTTCGAACGCTATGAGTATGCTGATTACGGTGTAAGTTCGCCATAGAAATTATAATGAATGGAGGTTTTTGAGAGGTTGCGATTGCGATTAGCTTGGATACAAGGGAAATTATGTTTTATTACAGGGCTCGTGATAACACTCAAAAAAATAAACAATTAACAGAGTACAAGATAAACTGAAAACCAAACTTGTATCGTGAAAAAAAAACAACATGACGTATCGTTTTATATGTCGATTTCTCATACATTGGTTGTTTAGGCGGGTAACGCGCCCTCGTGCGTGATTTTTAACCGACTTCAAAAGAGGAGTAGGTTTTTACATACTCGTACAATTTCAATAATAAAAACACGTCTTCGCGCGGGGAGTTTGGCTCCGTTTCCCGCATTGTAGTGTGTGATCCGCCTTAGTATGGCTTTGAACAGAGTCATAATAAACCTCTTCCAAATTTCTTCTCTCCTTGGTTACAAATCTTTCGAAACCATTTTTCCGAATAGCTTTAGAAGTAGGTACTTAACAATAAAAAGCCAGCTAAATGCATAAATCTTTTGCCTGTTGCGAAGTTATAAAAACATAATTTTCATTCATAATCTGGAAGTCAAACAAAAAAAAAGAAAAGTTTCGTTACGAGCGGGTTTATTTATAAACTTTATTGTACACCAGAAAATACATTACAAAAATATACGATTATTAATACAAAACATACATACAATGGGCGGCCTTGTCGCTTTCTGCGATCTCTTCCAGGCAACCAGGCTCCAGGTTTATTTCATACAGCTGGATCAGAAACAGATTTAACAATTTAACATTTAACTTTCAAGTTAAAAGCTTTTGTTTTTAAAACCTAAAGAAACTTAACAAAAACATCCACGGCTTGACGTCACACCTCAAAATAATACCGTCTACATTCATCCGGATCGGCTAAAGAAAAACCGACGGACGTCTCGAGGGACAAGAAACGTAGAAAAAATCACTCAGAATTATACGAAGTAAAATCCCGTGAAATCTAAGCATTAATCTTCCACTTTTAGGGGGAAAAGTACACAGTTTATCGGGTCAAACAGAGCTTTGTGCAAGTGGGTAGTGCGAATTTTGTGTGATAATTTATGGAGACTGGTATCTATAGTCCGCGCGGAACTAGTTGGCCGCGCCTCAGGTATGTAAGCGGTGGGACGGAGGGGCGGGGGCGCTTTATCATTACTCAGTACGTGCGTTGCGAATACTAGGCAACCCCGCCGCCCTCACCCCCGTCCCCACCTAAGGCGCGGCCAAGTAGTTCCGCGCGGACTACAGTTAGGAACTTTTTCTGCAATTTAGGAGGAAGATGTCCTTGACTAAGAACATACGCTTAGCAGGAAAACTATGCAGAAACAATAATATAATAATACCAGCCTATTATTATCCCACTGCAGGCCAAAGGACTATTTTCATACAGAGAAGACTGGTTCATTGATCACCACGCCTGATCAAAATGGGTTGGCGATTTCAGACTTATATTGAGTACTAGTTTCTTCCCGCGACTTTGCCGCGTAAAATTTCTTCCTCGTCCTAGCTACCTCGTCGCATCGCATCGCTCCTGCCCGCAGCCCCGCACTAATACTTAGCTTTTGCTTAGGGTTCCTTCTTCCTTTTTTGGCTCGGCCGCTAAAAGTCCTAGAGTGATGTTAAACAGCCCAAAGCCTTCCTCAAGAATTGGGCTATCAAATACAAAAATATTTTTTTAAATCCGACTGGTAGTTCCAGAGATCAGCGCGTTCAAACAAGCAAACAAACTCTTCAGCGTTATTATTAGTATAGATATAGATAAGTCTATGTTTCTTCACGATGTCAGTGACATATGTCACGAGGTTAACTCATAAAGCACATATGAATTGATAGTCACATTGGTACTTGCCCGGATTTAAACCCACAACCTCGTGCACGAGGCCTTAACCACTGGGCATCACGACATTTATAGTCATGATAGTTATTACTACTTCCTACTATCCAACTAATATTATAAACGCGAAAGTTTGTGAGGATGGATAGATAAATGGATGGATGGAGGTTTGTTACTCTTTCAGTCAAAAAATACTGATCAGATTTTGATGAAATTTGGCACACAGATAGCTTATAACCAGGATTAACACAGGATACTTTTTATCCCGATATTCCCACGGGATTGACACTTATGCGGGTGAAACCGCGGGGCGCTATTAGTATCTAAATAATTACCCGCAAATGTACTCAGGTTGTTTGTATACTTCCTGTTCAAAATCTAGACTTTATAACTTTTAAAATAAATTCTCAAGATTTGTTTACAAAAGGAAGAGGATCCGACGTTGATACAGTCTGTTCTCAGTTTTTTTTTACCTCTGACAACCTAACAGCAACCTTATTAGAATAAGAATAAAGATCACTGTGAGTTAGTCAGTGATGCTAAATCAGAGGTAAAATATCTGTGAAAGGACAAGGACAGAGGTTGCGACATGGTCAGCGGGATTGTCCGAAAGGGTTACCGCTGGCCCGGAACATAAAGGGCTAAGGAAGGAACACGGGTGGGTTTTAGTCAGTAAGAGTCTGACACTCCCTTCCGCTCCACCCAGAGCGGGAGGAGTCATTTGATGATTTCCCATCCTCAAAAAAAAAAAAAAAAAAAAAAAGAGGTTGCGACATCGCAACGTAAAAAGAACTCCGGTCGGATCTGACAAGGAGTATGTAAAGAATTGACTAGTCTTTATTATGTCCACCATATAAGTTACAGATTTACCCTCTTATTTATAGACACTGCTTAACGTTGAACCATTTAATAGTATTATATAAACTTAGAAGGTAGCATAGATGATTTTAATTATTATAATTCTGTAAATACATACATGTTACGGTCGCGAATCATATTTTGTTCGAGAATTTCGCGGGCTACTCTGGCGCTGTCCCCTTAAGGGGGAAGCGCTAAGACGATTTCATGAAACAGTTATTCTTTGGGGTTACGTGGTCTTAGGGAGTTGTGTTGATGACTTTAATGATTATAATTTCTCGGGCTACTCTGGCGCTGTCTCCTTGGGGGAAGCGCTATGACGATTTCATGAAACAGTTATTCTTTGGAGTTACGTGGTCTTAGAGAGTTGTGTTAATGACTTTAATAATTATAATTCCGTAAATACATATTTGTTACGGCCGTTTGCATTGCCACGTTAATTGTCAATGCAAACGTTTTGGCCAAAGAACGAGCCAGCCCTCTGGTCACGTGAACGGTTGACGATTCAGCGAATAAATAAATTGATAAACCATAGACATATATGCAAACTGCCACCCTAAATTTTTTGCTCTTCAAGTCTTTATAAATTATTTTAAAAATCTCTTTCGCCTTATATTCAAAACCTGTTTTATAGGCACAGCCTTCAATAAACTTTCCTGGGCTAAGCAGCAATCTGCATCGTAAATATGGTTGGTTTAGGAAAATCTCGTAAACTTCTCAATCGATATCGACGTCTATTGTATTGGTGAAATGTTATCTCTTTCATGAAATAAAAATATATTCTCTCTTTGGGTTTTTGTTCAAAATTTGATGGAGGTGAAGTTATAGCATTATGAATTTATGTGCTAAATCTTTTTCATTGCTTGAATAGTCAAGCAATGAAAAAGATTCAAAAGACTTCTACGATGCCAAGTTTTGCATACCTAGGTACAGTACCCGGCGATAAATATTGCACATCGACCTTTGGAAAGAGACAATCGGCTAATTTCGGCTTCGTAGAGCGTTATCTCTGTCGCACGAAATACAAACAGTCCGGTATCTATTAGGAGCTGTTAAAACAATTATGATTTGCTTCTTTTGATAATTATTTTTATTCTTTGTATAAAATGGTTTTGTGTAAAAAGGTCGATGTGTAATATTTATCGCCTGGTACTGTACCGTATATTTGCTACTGATAACCTGTTAGATGGCCCGCATTGGGCCCGCGTGGTGATCTCCGTGTCTTCTCTCGAAGACAGGGAGTCTGTGTCCCAGCAGTGGGAACAATATGGGCATCAACCTATAACCACTTAGATGCCATTGTTTTGAATGAATCAATTATATCAATGATTATATCAAAGGCAACATTGACTGTATCGATTAGCAGTTAAGAACCATTTTCTTGGCATTGACTTTTTTCTGTTTCTTTAATTCTTGTAATTGGTTTTAAATCGTCTTAATTAAAGTAATAAATAAATAGGTCCAGTATAAAATAGTGGGTTTGGCAGAAGTATCGCAGTGCCTGGTAGGCCTTAACAAATATTATCTTTCTTTCTTTCTTTTAGTACGCATAGGCCACTTTCAAATTCACTAGTAAAAATTATGTATGTTTATCTGCATCTTATATTATATCATATAAGGACAAAAATTACCTGCACAGCTATTCACAACCATTCGGCTGGCTTCGATTACCTGATTTGCATAGTCCCCGACGGCAAATAGCTGTCTCAAGAATAGTGGTTATTTATTTGGTTTACACTGTCAAAATATCCGGGATTCAGATTTGCTAACAGCGTTTTCAAGACTCCATATAACATTGCTTGATGTTCGATTCGGCACGGAAGCGTATCGAACGGTTGTGAATATCTATGCTGATGTCATACATCACTATTTTACCACCAACCTCAATATTCCACGTCATCAAAATGTTGTTAAGTCAACCACATCACCAACAAATGGTGCCAACTGTATGATGTTAAAAGCGCAATATTTGCATCAGCTTCTGCAAGGTCCAGTAGAGCCCGTCGTACAGGTCTGACGAGATGGGGTGCATTCCTCGACTACTTCATCATACTTTTTGCTATATCTACAAACAATTACATGATGTGGTAACCCCAATATTTTACGTAGTAACCAAAATGGTGTCATGTCAACTACATCACCACCAAATGATGTTAAAAACGCAATATTTGCATCAGCTCCTACAAGATTCAGTGGAGCCCGTCGCACAGGTCTGACGGGATGGGGCGCATTCCTCGGGCGTTCCGTGGCACTCACGCGCAACGCGTGAGTGTGCGTAAGAATGCGTTTCATAATTGGTGACAGGTGATTTGTAGGGCAATAAGTGGACTGTTTTTATTTTTTGGAGAATAAATATTACTGGATATTGGTTTATTAAAGCGGGCAGGTTTTATATATTTTTTTATTTGGTCTTTTATGATCTCTATTGATTATGAAGCAATAACAGCTATATTTACCCGACTGCGCCAGAAGGAAGGTTATGTTTTTCGAGTGTATGTATGTATGTATATTATATCTATATTTCTTTGGCACACTCTGTAGCCTAAACGGCTTGATCGATTTCAGCTTGAGAGGTGCCATTACATTCGTCTTAGTTGTGAGTGACACTGGGTATATCAAAATTGAAAAAAAAATGGCCGATTTTTGGCGCCATAATATTAATGTCTTCTAAAAAATTTTTTTTTTTTCAAAACCTATCGAGTCCATTTAACAACAAGCCCATTTAAATTAAATAAAAGTTGGAAGCAGGCGGGACCCATACCATTTAAAATTCAAATGAGTCCCGCCTGCTTCCAACTTTTATTTAATTTAAATGGACTTGTTTTTGGCTTTAAAGTTTTTTTTAACAATTTTTTTACCGCAGTCGGGGTTTTTTTATTTTGTTTATTTATTTTCTGAAAGTTATTTTAATTAAGGCTCCTTCAAACAGGCGCGACACACGATAAAATCGTGCGCGATATAAAGGCACCGCAAGTCGCGCAAAAAGCGGTGCCTTTGCGTCGCGTGCGATTATATCGCGTGTCGCGCCTGCTTGTAGGAGCCTTTAATCTTTCACTTTCTTTGAAACTATAACAATTAATCAGATACCTCCATTTTAGTTCGATATCTTAAAATGATCTTCCATACAAAATATCTAATCTAAAATCAATTCACAATTCATCTTTCGTCGCTTATTAAATTCAATCAGCCACGACATTAATTCGATCTAGAATTCCAATTTCAAAAAAGGAATTCCTCAAATCGCGATCTACTCGTGCTCCGAACAGGCGCAAGAGTGGACCGGTTGCTAACAAAAGGGAAAGGGCGTGGATTCCGTTGAAAACGAGAGGGAACAGAATACACGACATTCTTTTGACTCGTTTGATTCTGTTTAAAATTCTGTTAGTAACTGGTTTTATATGGAACCAAATTTTGATCTGTTCATGGGTTGATGCTGATTGGTATATTTATGATTTTGGTTTTCATCTGCACTGGTTTGGTCAACTGTGTACCTACACTGTAGATCCATTTCAAGCAATTCGCGCTGCAAAATATACATTATTACCTACTTGGCACACTATCTTTTGGCCAAGTAGCAGTATAAATACGACAGTATTTTCTGACATCATCATCATTTCAGGCGAAAGACGTCTACCGCTGGACATAGACCTCCCCCAAAGCACCATCGGATTTCTGCGGCTTTCACCTGGTCATTGGTCCACCTTGTGGGAGGCCTTCCAACGCTACGTGTTACGGTACGCGGTAGGCACTCCAGAACCATTCGGCCCCATCGGCTATCTGTTCTGCGAGCAATGTACCCTGCCCACTGCCGCTTAAGTTTGGCAATTCTTCGGGCTATGTCGGTTACCTTGATTCTCCTACGGATATCTTCAGTTTTGATTCAATCACGTAGGGTATTTTCTTTACTAACCTAAAACTGGCCAACAAAACAGTAATACATAATAATGTTCTAGAAGAGAGCCTTTAACACCTAATGCAATGGTTACTTGAAGGACTTAAATCTAGAACATTATTGAATACTTTTTAAACGTTGACAATACATTTCATCATCATACATTTTAAATTTTTAATTACGAAACATTTTCCAATTATTGGAAATCCGAATATAAAATTCAGTTACTTTAAAAAATACATGAAAACGCAAACTTCCACGAATCATTCTGAATGGCAATCCTATTTGGAGCATTCAAATTTCGAAATGAACGAATGAGCGATAAAACTACTAATAGGAATGGAGACGGGAGCTAAATCAATCATCGGTATCAGTGAACGAAATCTCTTTGCGAATGAAAATTGAAATCGATGAATTATCGAATTTCACTTGCATACTGGCGTGGATGGGAAATGTAAATAATAGTGAACCGTATAGGCTCTATTGAAAAATTATCTTTGTGTGAAATGTCAATAGAATCAGTAATACAACTTGTTAGGTTAGTATAATCCTAAAATGTTGATGACTTTAATGATTATAATTCTGTAAATATATATTTGTTAGCCGCGAATCATATTTAAATCAACGTACAACTTAAATTATACTGACCAGCAAATTACAAAAAACGTAAAAAATAATAATTTCGCGGGCTACTCTAGCGCTTTCGCCTTAATTGTAATCTTTTTGAGATAGACAGAGAGGACAGTAGATCTCATTTTTACACTAAGGGCTCATACGTACAATAGTCACACACACAACAATACCACGTAAACAGGCGCTAATTTGTATGATAGAGTATAACAAAAGTGTGTGTGTGTGTTAGTTTGTATTCTTGGTCTATTGACACGGACCAAATGTGGCCGTTGGAATCAACCTTCGCCTACATCAAAAATCGCCTTGATGTGGGCGATACCGACCACATC
The DNA here is from genome assembly GCA_927399505.1 of Luperina testacea. NCBI lineage: Eukaryota > Metazoa > Arthropoda > Insecta > Lepidoptera > Noctuidae > Luperina > Luperina testacea. The sequence goes on along the minus strand of OV656766.1, from coordinate 12,867,910 downwards.
AAATTCACACAATATGTCTGTCTGCAAACAGTAGCCGCACCGTAACCACATCGCAACTACTAGCGACAGTGGAACTGCAAAAAAATTGCAGCGACACTATTCACACGTAACCACTGCTTGCCCACATTTGGTCGCTGCGGTGTAGTGTGGTTGTGGGACATACGTGTGAACGGACCCTAAGAGTGAAACGTATGTTGTGTTTATGTTTTAAACATCAATCTGTCTCCGTCATCTTCAAGCAATTGACAGAAACAAAACGATATAACCCGTTAAGCCCCGTGCGTGCCCTATGTAGTACGATACAATAGAAAATCAATTGTGTCTCATTAGCGGAACTTGAGAGGTCGTAACTCGTTTAGCGTTTAATGTGTTTAGCGATTTCTAATGCAAGCCTCGGCCTACTTGGTGCATTCCTTTGCCGCATTTTGACACATCAATAACCTTTTTTCATTGACATCAACATTGTAAAAGGTTCAGATATGATATCTGAACTGTTTACATGTCACTTGTCTTCGAATTTTTGGTTCTAGGACATGCCGGTTACCTTACGATGTTTTCTTTCACCGTCCTGAGCGTAGTGATAATTAAATTAAGTTAGGGCCGACACCACTGGGCTCGACATCACTCTTGCTCTTCACACAATCGCAATAAATATTGAAATAATGACAGTTCCATTAATCAATGATTTTACAATCTCAACAATCAAAACGTAATTTACATTACAATAATGCAACGACTTGAAATTCTTATTAAAAATTGCATTCTAGCATTAGCTGCATTAACTGTCTGACATTCTAATAGTCACCTTAACCCATTAATGTTAATGTTTAAATTGCATTGTGATTGGCAACTTGACATTATGTTGGCAGTTGGCATCAATCGTAGTAGGTACAGACGCCAGCACATCAAGCTACCCGAAACTGTTAAATTTTCCCAATCAACTTTGAACCTTATACCTTTGCGATATAGTTGAAAATTTATCAAAGAAATTTGACAGATTTGTAGTAGCTTGATGTGCTGGCATCTGTACGTGTGGCAGTGGTATGAGCAGTACCGTCTGAATTGACCTTAAACGATTCGTTATGAGTTATTAGCGGCAGTTTTAAGACATTATATTGAATGGAATTTCTATTTCTAGATTTGTTGTGGATTGTGAAATCAAATAAATGTCTCACAAAAAAAAAACACATGAATTGTTAATGCTGTTCATTGAGAAAGGCTGTACCAATTTGGATATTTTTTGTTCTAAAATGTTTATTATAATCCGAATAAGATTCTTAGGGAAAGAAAAAAATTAAAAGTTTCCCGGATCAAATTCGGAAAAATTTTATATCCCTTTTTCGGTAGGATTTTTGTATGAATACGCCATCGACTAAATAAATGCTGGAAATGGAACAAGAATCATTCGCACCGATATTCACTGGTCACCCTTGAAAATATTTTTCTGACTGAGCGCCATCTTCTTGAACTTGAAACTTGAACCGGTATAGGGAACAAACAAGTGACATATCAGTCAATCAACCTAGTCCACACGCTTCTGGGCAAAAGCTAGATTGGTCTATAGAGCTAACGTTTGAGGAATGCACCCGACGCGAATTACTTGTCGTATAGCGTTATTAACTAATTCATGATTGGATGGGTCGTGTACGACCCGCCTTTGAAATACTAGTGCTGTGACATTCTGCTCATTAGCGATTTAAGTTTATAACTGCATCCTAATTGCGTAACACATTATTAATCACAATCTGAACAATTTAAAATGATATTGCTAAACCATTGCTTCATTTATGTTCGAAAAATTTGTCTGCTCAACAACGTAAATAACGCAATTAATTTTGTTGAATTGTCAAAATTAAAGCTTCTTAATTTAAAATTAATTCTTACTGTTAGTGTATTACGCAGTTACCCCGCTGGTTACTTTTGAGTAGCATCATGGACGACGTGCATAACAGAAGGACAGTTATTTCTATAGAGTTTCGAAAAACAGGGTGTAAAGTTCATCACTCCGACCGGGTATTGTGTCTGATGGGCAACTACCCGACAATTTATGTCGGAACTTTGTATATATGCTAGTTTCGCGGTAAACTCTGCTTGCGCGATGCAGGATTTTGTGTGTCGTCAGTAATGATGCGTAGTTTGTATGTGGCGGTGTAGATGCCGCTACATGTCTATTTTCTTGGGATAATTCCTGCATTATAGCTTAGGGTTTTACCTGCTTTCTGATAACTCCACTCTACATTATGTCACAGGTAACAACAGCTTGATGACATTTCTGGCTCATCTTGACCATTCAAATTAAAGGCTCGCCTTAATCACACATTTCCTAGAACAACATTTGTGTGTGTTCACTCTAATTTCAAATGCTTTCTCGAAATGCTAGGGTCAAGTGACCCAATCAGAAGACAGTGTCATGTTCAACTATTGGTGCTTTAACATATTGGATAATCGCTCCAGTGGGTACGAATAGTGAATGATTTAATTTAATCCTGAACTGGGAAGCTTGTGGCCTTTAGGGAGTTTAGTGGCATCGATTTCGAATATACCGACACCGATATTAGAATCTGTGAGGTAATATGGATTGTAGAATAGATCATTTTGAAATCCCCAAAGCATTTCTGGTTTGAACCGGTGACGGGTGAACGAATCCGTAACTACGAACTCACTTTGGACAGCGAGATGACCTATGTGCTTGATATTTCTTTTAAAGAGGTATTTATACTGAGGGTGGTTGGAATCTATTGATTTTACACCGTCATTATTACATGTAACAGGAAACTAACCAGCGGGGTAATTGCGTAACACACTAACAGTAGGAATAGCTTTCATTTTGATAATCCAACAACATTCATTGCGTTATTTACGTTTTTGAGCAGACAAATTTTTCAAACATATGAATCAATGGATAATTAATGAATTATGTCATATTCTACTGATTTGGGAATTTCTTAAAATATTTAAGAAATTCTTAACTAAATTCTTAAATAAAATTATAAACTCAGAGATAGTACTTACTGATATTTAGGCTATGCCACTTAATACACGCGTCCGGATTGAGGGTTCCAAGTTATTTAATCATAATAGTTTTAATTCACGTTTAAGAAATTCATGGCCCTTTGCTTTAAGTTTTTACTATTTTTAACTAATTTCCCTATAAGTGTTATTTCGTTTCGCATTGGTTCAAAAAATGTAGATGCACATCTTTCGGCACAGTCGCAAAATTATTTTCAGCAAACTAGGGTAACCAGTGACGTCATTTACCCAATGTCATAGGAAGCGAATTAACATTGTTCTTTTGTTTCAACAACTTTCAAAAATCCGCCATTGTCCGCACTTTCGGAATAGACATTTCGGATACAATTACTAGTATTGGTAATGCACATTTACATGAGCCGTATCTATGAATAGGTTTCTCGAAAGGAAGCGTACTTGGCCCCGTTCGTAGTGTATTTCGAAACGGCAGCAATCTGAGCAGCTGAGATCGAGTGAACGGAGCTCAAGGATGCAGCTACAATTGCTTAGTACGTGGTGTTGTAATCACGATAGTATCAACCCTGGTAATTAGTGTAGGTGCTGTTTGATTGGTTGGTTCGATTACCGATAATGGAGATGTAGTGCTTAAGTTTGAATTGCATTGATGGTAGGATTTTGCAGTAGAAATAAGTATCTTACTTGCACCGTTTAGAAGTTTTTATGAATAGATAAAGCATATTGGATGGCCTTACCGTAAGTCATGGGTAAGGGTTATTTCAATCAAACCATTTACAGCCACTTATTAACAAGGAGTCAGTCATTTAGTCAGTTTGAAGCTAGTTGCCCATTCTAAAGCGCGTCCCTATGGAAATGGACGGGTAAGTTTGTCGGTACTTATCAGGAGGTATTGAAACATAACCCTTACGGAGTTTATTCCACCAGGAGTCATGTTTGCACGTGTAAGATTGTGTCCTTGGATAATAAGGATAAAACTAAAAACAAAAGACAATCAGAAAAGCACAATCTATATATACTAAAAGCTGAGGAGTTTGTTTGTTTGAACCACCAGTCGGATTTGAAAAATCTTTTTTGCATTCGATAGTCCAATTCTCGAGGAAGGCTATATGCTTAACGCTATGGCTTTAACATCACGCTATGACCCATAGGAGCCGAGCAAAAAGAAAAAGTCAGAAAGATCGCTAAGCTCGAAGTGACACTGGGCAGATGATGCGAGGCGACGGGGTAGGTCGGGGATACAAGAAATTCCAGGCGGACGAAGTCGCGGGCAGAAACTAGTTTAAATATAGAATGCATTCCCGAACCGTCCAGCGACGATAGCCAATGGCTAAACACTGGAAATTTCTAGAAAGAAGGAAAAAAAGTATGAAAATGTAAATTGAATGGCGTCCAGGATTAGATATAAAGTGTTCAGGTCCATTCAGGTCCACTATTTGCTTTCTTTTGTTACCAGCGATCGAACCATTGAAGGCTTTCGAGGGGCAAAAATTGAATGTACGACTCTTGTGTAACGTGACGTGGTATCTGGCAAAAGTTTCGGTGATTTTTTCTTCCGTAGACTTTTTTGTTTGTTTGTGAAGTCTAAAACGCTGTGTGTTCTCAGTGTTTTGTGTAGGTAAACGTTGTTGGATGGTTACTGTTTAACTATGGATTACATAGAATACTGTTTTTGAATCCGAGATGCACCACAAAATAATAATCTAACAGTTAGCTCTAGTAGTTTCAGTCATGCGAACACAAAGTGTGTTTAAAAATACGCCTAAATCTAATGTGGCACGATAGTAGTTACTTATTATAGAACTAGACAAATAACGGCTAAATCGTTATTTTTTCAGTTTAGTTATTGTGTTATTGTTGAAATTACTGCACTTTAGAATTATTTTTTAATGTAAATGGTTAATTGATACACAGATACATTGCTTTGTATTTATCGTGAAATAACGGAGTTTATTATACGTTTATATCGAAATAAGGAAATTGTGATAACCTTTATTTAAATGTAATAATAAATGGAGTGTGCTACTAAAAACAAGCCTCATCTTACCTGCACCAACACAAAAATAATTAAAAATAAACTCAAAATTCATAAAAAAAGTGCTATCCGATGTCAGATACACATTCTCACACCATAACAAAAGAGACTTTCCCTTATTGCGCGAAAGAAAGTGAATTTAGTGGAGTGCCTCCATTTTTAAAATGGCCCTTAGATAATGTGCCCTTTGTACACGGAATTGCGAATTATTATGGTTTGGTGGGTAAAGGAAATAACGCGTGTATTAATTCCTTTTCGCGTTTATCTTTTGTTTTATTCCGTGTTAAGGCTCCTACAAACAGGCGTGACACGCGATATAATCGCGCGCGACACAAAGGCACCGCTCGTTGCGCGACTTGCGGTGCCTTTGTGTCGCGTGTCGTGTCGCGCCTGTTTGAAGGAGCCTTAATGTGACCACAATTTTTTCCCACAATCGCTATAACTAATTTACTAAATAGAAAATGTTTTGGTACATAATAGTAGAAATACCTTTAAATACATATATTATATAGATGATTATAATATAAATTCTAATCGGGGTGTTTGGTGTCGTGCGTTAATTCCGGGACATGTTGTATATTGAGATCGCCAGAATCAAGGCAGCAATTTCATTCAAAAACATGAAACCTCACTCGATTCAAAATTAACATGGCGGCACCGCAACCCGAATGTGAATACCATTTGAATGGTACAAAGTAAGGATTGACGAAGTAATATATATGCGGGATGGACCCCAGGTTATCTTGACGCGTCAATCAAACCGGGACCCCACATTTTGATTGGGGGGTCCCGGGGTCCGGAGTGAGATCTAATGTGGCATGAGCTTTGATGTAGTGAACGGAGATGTCGACGGGAGCAAAGTAAAAAAAGACAACTGCAATTTTGAGATTTTTGGTTTTTTGTAAAAACTAACTTAAAATATCATGTTCTACAACATAGCAAAAACAAAAATACAAATATCACCTTATTTTTGGTACTTTTGTCACGTAAAAGAAGACAACTACGCCTGTTTTGTGAAATTGCACGATGTAGATGCGGATAACTACCGCCTGGCCGTTTATACGCGGGACGCGCGGGGGACCAGCGGTCAGTCATATTGTGTCATCAGTCAGATGACATGTTCTACGTCGGCCGGCACGAATTTTGTTTTTTTTGGTTTGTTAAGTGATAAGTGTGTGTAAAAGTGTTATCATATTAGTAAACAGTTTGGGTTCAACACAATAGACATGGAAAGACGTAAATTATTGGTGAATTTGGGCAAAACGAGACGACAATGCGATATTATGAACCGAGAAGATCTATTTGAATTCCCACGTAGAAACGACCAAGTGGTAGGTAACACAGTTGTCATATTTTTAAGCGCAATGTAGATGCAGACAACTACAATATCTCGTAATTTAAACATAATTAGAAGAAATGAAACATACATGTGGATATATTATTAAATAATGAAGCAATGATGAAAATTTCAATAAATTTGGTTTAAAATTGACAAAATGGGAGCATTTTTTCCTATTATGCGCTCTCCTGAAAAGTAGCTGTTTTGTAGATGTCTCTTTTTACTTTGCGCCCGTCGATGTTTCCTTTAGAGATAAATGATTTTCTGACGTTGAAAAATGTTGTGCAAAGATACATCTACTTAACATTATTAAAGTTTGAATCCTGTTTCAACTTGTTATCATCCCAGAAGGTCATTTGAAGGACATTTAGAGGTTTTCAGAGGTTTTCTTGCGAGTATTTTTAGAAATTTAGGAATTATTACTCCTAATTATGTTTATACCATACGTTTATACGTTATAGGAATGTTGTACCAACCTTTTTTGTTTTCATTATTTTCAATTACAGTCATATTATTTAAGATCACTATATAAATTAATTTATTAGTTAATTAGCTGTAAGTTACAGAACAGAATTTAAAAAAAAAATATCATAATTATCACAGCCTTTCACACCTACTTAATACAATTCAAATAAAAAGTAGATTGATATAAACACTGACTCGTTCCCTATGCCCATCATAGGCAACACTTAACGACGCACTGCGACAAAACTGCGTGATGCATATAACTGAGGAAAAAAAGCTTTGCGTCAAGCTGCGGATACACGCACAAGATACACTAACGTTGACCCGGAAACGACTGTTTTTTGCTTACTTGGCGTTTTGCTTCATATAACTTTTATCTTTCTTAGCTGGGATATTATGATATAAATTTTTGTAATAATCATGAAAGGAAGTTCTAGTCTATTACGAGTATCTCATCATCTGAAACCCATTTCTTGTAATTAAAATCGTTAAAAATCTAGCCGCGATCTCACCTCAGCGACAACCAATGTCAGAAACTTGTCATGTCTATGTGTGATTGGTATCGAAAAACGCACTAAAAAATTTCGACATTTTATAGAAAATATACAAAATCACGAGTTGTTTGAATCGTGAATCCGAACCCAGGCACTTCACTTTGTGTATTTAATTTCATCACCACAGCTCTCAAAACGGTTAAGGAAAATATCGTGCGGAAACCGGCATGTCTTAGAACTAAAAATTCGAAGACATGTGACATCTATCCATACCGCGCCCACATGGTTAATTACGGCTCATTTCCTCTCACCAAGAGGAATAATGTTCCCACTGGGGCACAGGCCGTGCCCCAATGGGAACATTATACGCAGATTATGCTATGTATACAAAACAAAGGCGTCATTAAAAAAGCATAATTCAAAAGAATCCAGTACTAAAAGTTCCCCCACTCCCCTTAAGTAATAAGTGCCTTAAGGCGCTTTCCGCCGTCATCAGGAAGCAGTTAAGTGAAATTTAAGAAACATGGAACCTTTTTACCTGACCGTAACATTTGTCATTCTGGATCTCTAAGAGCTCGGGATGATCTGTCACCGTGATAAACGACCGAGCCTGATGTGTTCTACCCTTAAAATATATAGGCAGAAGGATCATCCTTTGAAGTACCTATAATAAGGACTAAGGGACGTAATTATTTACTTTAGTTGAATAATCAGCCTAAAATGTTTCTACAGTACCCGGCGATAAATATTGCACATCGACCTTTGGAAAGAGACAATCGGCTAATTTCGGCTTCGTAGAGCGTTATCTCTGTCGCACGAAATAAAAACAGTCTGGTATCTATTAGGAGCTGTTAAAACAATTATGATTTGCTTCTTTTGATAATTATTTTTATTCTTTGTATAAAATAGTTTTGTGTAAAAAGGTCGATGTGCAATATTTATCGCCGGGTACTGTACTGCTGGGACATGAACCTCTAATAAAGGGGTCTAATAAAGGTGGTAAAAAACTTGATAAGTAATTCGATCAATCAACTCAGCCTATTGCTGTCCACTGCTGGAATAGGCCTCCCCCAGGCTGCGCCACAACACTCTGTCCTCCGCCTTCTGCATCCAGTCCGTCCCAGCCACTTTCTTTAGGTCGTCCATCCATCTAGCTGGAGGGTCCCACACTACACTTGCCGCTTGCGGTCTCAAGGACTCGTCTGCTCCACCGGCCATGGGTCCTTCGACAAACATGACCAGCCCACTGCCACTTCACTTGCTTACTCTGCAAGCTATGTCGGTAACTCCGGTTCTTTTCCGGACAATTTCATTCCAGATTTTATCCCTCAAAGAAACTTCGAGCATAGCTCGTTCCAAACGCGCTGAGCGGCCTTAAATTTAGTAAGTTTGAAGTAATAATTACTTAATATGTCTTATTATCGAATTATTCGATAATTATTATTATTATTATTTATTTTATATCAATAAGACATATTTACATCAGCCAGGTAGTGTAGTAGTAGGTATATACCTACTACTAGTAGGTATATTTACCATTAGTCTGTAAAATGCTGACCGTCTCTACAAATAATTTATCATTTGTTTGTTTGTTGTTTTGTTGTTTGTTTGTTGTGTGTTTGCTTTTAAATAAACTTGTGTGCGTCTTTAATGGCAAAAGGTTCGCCCCGATGACTTCGATAAAATGAGACGACCCTTCTATTTTTCACTGGTTGTAAGGAGTTTCCCTTTTCTTTTTTCTCTATTGTATCTATTACTCTAACTCGCTAAAAAACATTTTTTTTTATTAAACGTTTGACGTTATTAAGTACAGTTTTTAAGAATTCGCTCATATTTATATTTTAATGGTTTTCTATTTCTGTTTCAGGTGCCCTTTTCGCGATTATAAGGTATGTTTTTTTTTTTATTTATGAAGGAAATGAGCAAGGGGAGTTTACCTAAAGCATGTTTTAAGAGGCAGAATATATGTAGATACTTATAAGTTAAAGACTGATTCAAGAAGTGAGGGTGGGTCAGCGGTATTGTCCGAAAGGGTTACCGCTGACCCGGAACATAAAGGGCTAAGGAAGGAACACGGGTGCGTTTTAGTCAGTAAGAGTCTGACACTCTCTTCCGCTCCACCCAGAGCGGGAGGGATCATTTGATGATTCCCATCCCGAAAAAAAAAGAAAAAAAGGTAAGACTGAGACTGCTGGCCAATGTCTCCCATTTGGCGAACAGTGGCGTAAAAAAACAAATTTAAGTTTACTTCGCTACTTAACTCTTTCTTAGGTACAGACGCCAGCACATCAAGCTACTACAACCTTTCAAATTTCTGTAATAGATTTTCAACTTTATCGCTAAAGCATGAGGTTCAAAGTTGATTGGGAAGATTTGACAGTTTCGGGTAGCTTAATGTGCAGGTGTCTGTACTTAGAATTTCGCCTAATGTTTGGTTACTGTTTCAATCCTATATTACTTTATTTATGCTTGAAATTTTCATTTGAATGTATTACGGAAATTATTACAAATCCAGAATTAATACATAAATAAATATTCATTATTACATTCAATTGAAATAACAATTGTATTACTTACCGAGTGTGATGACACATAAACAATTTTAATCTTCTTCGGAACATTCTGACTATAACGCAATGACTGCAATGACCCATGTAACACTGTCAAACAAAACAAAATACCTAACGCATACCCAAAACTATCTGAAATAAAATCTTAAACAAAAATCCCCACAATTCTCAAAGGCGTTAAGATATAAAGCAATTCGTCCTTGCCCGGGTACCCTTACTATCGCATGTCAATCGAATATTGCCATTTCTCCAAGTCCCTTTCAACTCGGCACCCTATTCTGAACGAGTCCCTATTCTGAAACGGCCCCTATTCTGAACGGGTCCCCGATTCGCCATCTCGAGCACAATACCTGATCAATATTAGGATTAAGAGAGTTTTAAAGCCACTTTGGCGATTACATCACTGATTTTTCTTTTATTGTGACCGATAGCGGGTTATAGTACTAGGATTTTCTTATATATTTTATTAATGTGGATGTATCTAGGTATTGTTGGTAAGACTGGAGCAAATTAGACAAGATTCAACTCGAATAAAAGTAGATTGACGAAGAAACGGTAAACACAATGTCATAGGACATTGTGCGTCTTTCTTCATTGGGCAACAGAATATGCGCTAAAAGTAGGTAATACCATAAAATTACCTTTTTTAAGTAGGTAATTTAATAAGAATCTGTACTATAGTTAATTTGTTAATATTTTGTGCACAACTACAAGCTTTTCCTAACAAGCTTTTCCATGACTCAACCATAGTCACCAAAGCAAAATGATAACCCGTATGAAAAACGAAATAATATCCATGTAAAATAAATTCCGAAAATAAAATCTCAACTCAAAGAACGTCGATAAAAATAATCTTGAAACCATATCATCGAAAGGATCGTCCTTTTCAGCGCAGTCGTGACCACTCGGAATCACTCCCGTTAATGTCATTGCATTCGAACGATGAATTGGAATGACATTTTGTCGGGTGAGTGGCCAGATATTGGATCTCGTGATTATCAAGGAATTGCTCTGCGATTTCATGTTTTATTTACTGTGAGTTCTTTAGTTTGAGATCGGTTTATTATGATTAATTTATTTCTCAAAACAACGTTTTTGGTACTTTCAAACTCAAATAGCAGCCAGGGGATTAATTGTAGACTTTTTGTAATATTAAAAAAAAAATTTTCAAGATGTTATTTCCCATAACAAAACAGCACTTTTATTACTGGCCGCTTTTATTTTTGGTTAGGAAACGAATGATTTTCGGCAACTCTCATCCAATTAATTCTTATTTGAACAGTATTATTACATAAGGCAGCCTCCACATCCACTCTGCACCACCTCCTAGTGTTGCATAGTTACATCAGTGATCAGTATATAGTAATGGGTAAACTTAAATTAATACTCAAGCTAGCAGCTACTTTCCCAGGAGTGTGACAAAAAAATGTTTTTTTTTGTTAGCCTGTTCTGTCACACGCATGTGCAAAGGTCTACCTCGAATCCTTCCATCGTTCGCGTTATTATCGAAAAAAAAAACAAATTAGCAACCGTAATTTTGTTTCTTTATTTTTATGCGTTGTTTGCTGCAAATAAACGCATTTCCTTTCTTTCTTTCTTTATTCTCCTGTTCCCTACCTTGTTTATTTATTTTATTGCCCGTATGAGGTGCATATTAACCCTAGTTCATTTGACTGAAGGTAATTAGTGCATGCTTTATAAACGTCACGCTTTTATAACAATCAAAAACACATTACAGAATGTTACATTATGGGCCTAGGTTATTTAACTTGGTATTATTAACCAGGTGTAGGTATTGTTGTTGCTGTTGTTACGTTTTTGTATTTTATTATTATTATTTACCTCTTATATAGTATGATAATAATAAAATACTAACTGTAATCAGGAATTCAATACAGCTACTTGATTCTGAACCCCTCGCATTGAAATTTTTCGTCGTCTATTTAAAGGCTCCTACAAACAGGCGTGACACGCGATAAAATCGCGCGCGACACAAAGGCACCGCAAGTCGCGCAACGAGCGGTGCCTTTGTGTCGCGCGCGATTCGCATCGCGCATCGCGCCTGTTTGCAGGAGCCTTAAGCTGTTCCATACATATTAACCGCGTGGGTATTGCACTTTTATATTAAACAGCCGATTTTGTTTTTGATTACTGACGGAAAATTTCTTCGCTAGGGGTCTAAAAGCATGTGCTGAATTCATGGTAACTGTTTGCGCGTCGATGTTCACTGCCATCCTGTATCATGAATAAGGTACAGACGCCAGCACATCAAGCTACCCGAAACTGTCAAATATTCCCAATCAACTTTGAACCTTATGCTGTAGCGATAAAGTTGAAAATCTATTAAAAAAAATTGACAGATTGTAGTAACTTGATGTGCTGGCGTCTGTACATACATACAAACCTAGAATACACTAAAATAGACATAGCCAGTGCCTAACCTTGTAGTCTGTATGAAAAGGGGCATATACAGGTTGATTGAATTTTCAGCCAACGAAGGGTAGATATTATACATACTTACAACAACCTGGGCTTCAAATAAACGAGTTTTCTTTTCTAGTCGAATGAAAATCTGTTTTCACATAAAGTCCAATTCTGTTAAGTAACCTTTTGAAAAAGTCAGAAATCTTAAAAAATTTTAACTTTGATCATTACTCCAAACTTTTTATTTTACTTTACTTTACAGTAAAATTTAAAAGAATACCACGTTTTCGTAGTACATCGCGACCAAAAGCCACGTAAAGATGAACTTCAAAAGATAATTTTTACTCTTCGTCTAGACGAGGAGTCATCGACATTTTTCTCACTGAGATAAAAGGCAAGCTTCAAGACAAATAACTCTGTTGTCAAAATATTCCAGCAGATAGACATCTATATCGTACAGATATAGAAGTCTAGTTAATTTAGTCTCTGTATTATAAATAAAATATATATTATAAAAGCAGTTGTTTTTCGTGTCTGTCTGTGTGATCTCGTTGTTCTTGTAAACTGCGCAACGGATTTTGATGCGGTTCCACCATTTTTTTATTTTTTTGCGAATGGTCCTGTGTTTGACCTCGATCACGCGTGATAGAAAGTGATGGATGAGGTCTATGATGGAATAACACTAATATTATAAAGGCGAAAGTTTGTGAGTGTGCGTGTGTGTGTGTGTGTGTGTGTGTGTTTATATTTTTGTTACTTATTCACGTTCAAACTTCACATTAAAAAAAATAAATATCTTTAATTTAGACCTAAGTAGTAAGTCCATAAATGGTCACTAACAGATTGTGCTTATATGCTATGTTAGTGTTGTTAGTACTTGATTTCATTCATTTCATTTCATTAATTTAGCATAAACTTATTGCTATTTTTACCCAGTGCCTTTGGATGGGGCAGTTCAGTCTGCCAGAAATAATTATTATTGTTATAGGACATTCCGGTTTCCTTACGATGTTTTCCTTCACCATTTTGAGAGCAGTGGTGATGAAATAATTTTCTGCTTTAGCACCTTCACGGCACCATCAGAAGGGGTATGTGGGTCAGCGGGATTGTCCGAAAGGGTTACCGCTGGCCCGGAACATAAAGGGCTCAGGAAGGAACACGGGTGGGTTTTAGTCTGTAAGAGTCTGACACTCCCATCCGCTCCACCCAGAGCGGGAAGAGTCATTTCATGATTACACATCCTGAACAAAAAAAGGTGGTGATGAAATAAATAACACAAAGCGCCTGTAAAACGCCTGTGTGTGTGTAAAGCGCCTGTGTAGGATCGAATTCACCACCTACAATTCGTAAATCGGCGCCGTACTACGCCACCACTGCTCTAAACTCAACTTATTAATATTCCAAAACTTCTGCTTTGGAACTTTTGTAAAGTTAAATTGCCTAAATAAATGCAACACATCAAAGTGGAAAGCACTTCATCAATGAAAAGTACCTAAAAAGGTAAATTAAATTAGAATAGAATAGAATAGAATACTCTTTATTATGTACACCATAAAAAAAAAAAAAAAAAAAAAAAAAAAAAAAAAAAAAAAAAACCCCGACAAAATCAAAATTATAAAAGAACTCGCTGAAAATGTCTGCGGGCGACCTATTTGCCATATTTCCGCCAAAAAAAGCGATTTTAAAAACGCCACAATGAATGTTTGTGTCGCGGGGTAAAGCAATTTCCTTTGATTGCAGGGAAGTGTAATTGTTGTGATGGCATGTAATAGAAATTGTGGACAATTTGTTTCGTCAAATGTTGGTATTCATAAAGGAATTGCACATTTGCTGTGACTTTTACCAGCGATTTAACTTGAGTTATGGTAATGATGCGTATTAGGTTTTAGGAGGCGGTTTTCATTTCCGCGTCCTTGCATTTTCCATTATATTTCTTCGCAGTAGCAACCCGGAATTCCCGTAATCAATTCCGGTATAGGTTAGGTGTAATAGGTTACATGGACCTTACAACGTAACTATCGAAAAGTGGTATTAAGTTTTTTGCGCCCGGAATTTCTCAGTAGCAGCCGGAAGCTTGGGTTTGGACCCGTTTGATGGCAATAAATGGTAAGCTTTCAAGCCCATTACCATCAGTCAAGTCATATTTTAGGTAAAAAGAGACTTAAACATAACTGACGAAATGTGAGTGTACAGACCAGCCAGGACGCTCCCTTCCGCTCCACCCAGAGCGGGAGGGGTCATTTGATGATTTCCCATCCTGAAAAAAAAAGTCAGGACGCCAGCACATCAAGCTACCCGAAACTGTTATATTTTCCCAATCAGCGACAAAGTTGAAATTCTATTAAATAAATTTGACAGATTGTAGTAGCTTGATGCGCTGGCGTCTGTACTACAGGTACAAGTTTTCCGAATCCTTCAGGAAAAACAGGCGTTATTTCATTCATTTCAGCCGAAAGACGCCCACTGTTGGACAGCCTCCCCCAAGCTCCACCACTTTGACCGGTTTTGTGCTTCCCGCATGTAACGGGTTCCTGCGGCCTTCACAAGGTCATCGGTCCACTTTGTGGGAGACTTTCCAACGCTACGTCTTCCGGTACGCGTTCGCAATTCCAGAACTTTCGGCCGATGGGGTGGTTTGGTGGTTTATGGTTTGGTGGGTAAAGGAAATAACGCGTGTATTTATTCCTTTTCGCGTTTATCTTTTGTTTTATTCCGTGCTCCTACAAACAAGCGCGACACGCTATATAATCGTGCGCGACACAAAGGCACCGCCCGTTCGCGACTTGCGGTGCTTTTGTGTCGCGCGATTTTATCGCGTGTCGCGCCTGTTTGAAAGAGCCTTAATGCTATTTTACTTTTAATAGGTACCTACAGCCAGAAGGCACGGTGTTTAGATTCTTCAGTAAATTGGCCATGATCCAAATCTATAACAGAAAATACAAACACCTTCAATGTTTCAATACACACCCATATGCGCCAATTTTCAACATTCATAAGGATAACCCTCATTAAACCATTCAAACGTCCAACCCCATTAATATTTATATCCGTTCAGCAAACAGGTGTTAAAAACGACACAGTACAAAGCACTTCATTAGGCAACAGTCCTGTACAAACTTGTAAACGGAAGATGCAATTTACATTAAATAAACAAATTATCTGTACGTCCGAACTCTGGGCTTCAACAGGGGTGTTTAATTTGGAATCTAAATAAACTTTATTGTTGCATGTACAGGCGACGAAAGTGTTTGGTATGAATTTATACCTTGTAAGACGTATTTCTTTTGGCAAAGCTTTAGTACACACAACGTTTCGGACACCTGTCAGCGCGCAATCCTAGTAGCTCATAAAGATCAAATTCGCAAAACACGAATTCGTTTCTATGAAACTGACAGGTGTCAAGATCGCATTTTGTCGTCCATCGCACTGTCACTAGCTTACTTTGTGCTTGTTAATTTTAGATTTGTATAAGTCGGTTTCCTCTCGACGATTTACCTTCATAGTCATCGTTTTAGTTTATATAACCTAGAAACTAAAAATAACTGCAATTGTGTTTGAGAATTCACTCATTTTCACGATTGAGAATTTATTCATTCTATGAGTGTGTAGGTGTCTATTTAAACACAAGACCACTCAGGACGAGCGATGTCAAAGATTTTTTTTACTTTACACTCGCTCAAAACTCAAACTCAAAGCATTTATTTCATATAAACCAAGGGTGACCCCTTGACAATTCAAAAGTGCAAATCAGTCAGTCTGAAAGATGAAGCTAGTTGCCTATTCCAAAGCGTAGTGGGTACATATGGAGAAGAACGGGCAAGAAACTTCACGGACACTCTTTTAAATCATAAAATTGTTACAAAATATTGGTTACATCATTCATGTTAAACTTATACATTAGCTGCCTGTGCCTACACTTATCTGTTTTGCTGACTGTACATTTCCCAAAATGGCTGCCATTAGTAGCAACGCCGATGTTCGTAATGGAAATGTTTCGTGTTTCATTGGAAGAATGATCTGCAATTGTGTCATCATCTGCCTAGCCTTTTCCCAAATATGCTGGGGTCGGCTTCCAGTCTAACCATAGCCGAATACCAGTATTTTACATGGAGCGACTGCCTATCTGACCTTCACAACCCAGTTACTAGGTAATACAATTATTTCTTACTACACCACATTAAAGCGATTTCATTAAGACTTACTGACTTAATACAGTAAAAAGAAATGTTTGTAAAAGAGTAAAGACAAAACAGTAACTTTTAATGATTGAACATACTATTTACTGAAAAAAACAACAAAGAAAAAGGAAAACCATTATTACTGTAATGTAACTAAATTTCAATGATTTGAACGATGTCACTAAATTAACAAAACAGTTAATTTTGTGACCTTTTAGCTACTTACAACGTTAAAGTTTACTGTCATGACGGTAACATTTTGCCTCAAGCTTTAACTGTTTTCGGATCAGTTAAAAATACTGTTTTGAACGTTAGGCTCTTATGGAACTGTTTAAAGCAGTTCAGATCAATGTTTTTTTCATTTTTATTTATTGCTTATATCTATAAGTGTGATTTGGACCTAATTGACACAAACAGAACATCGTGAACACTGTTATGAATCACGAATGGAATTAAATTTTCAACACCAAAGGGTCGTCGTAATCCTAACCTTTTCTACCTACTAACCAACTAAATTGGGGTCGGCTGCTAGTCTACGTAAATGCATGAAGCAATATTAAATACCTACCAGTATTTTGTTAGGAGCGACTGTTCTTCTGACCTCCCCAAACCAGTTACTGGGCAACATGGTACGCCTTCGACTGAAAGATGAACACTGAAGGATGAATACGATAAAAAAACAATGACACTCCGGGAGTGCCGACAGAAGTGAAAACAAAACACAAACATAATAATTTTCCATCACTCACTAACATATCGGATTTGAAACCGAGTACATCCCGAAGGCAGCCGAACACATCCGAATGTAGCGCGGTGTAGGTAACAGTGTCGCGAGCTCAATGGTCTTATCCCATCTCAAAAAATGCCTAACCCGCCTAAAGAAGTTTTCAAATAAAAAATTGCGGTATACATACGTATTACATAATGCTTTTACGTAATAAACTATTTGCACATTTTCAACACCACATAAATACATTTAAGGGTCTGCGCCAAGTAAAATATTTCGTAATAAAAAAGACAATTTATTGTGAAGCTCGTTTTAAGTTGAGGCGAGTAAATCGCTAAACACATTTAGAGCCTTTTATAAAGCGTTGTGTAATCTTCCTTGTTGTGAAAAGAAACGAAAAAAATATAGAAAGATGGCATGAAAATGTTTTTGTGGTTGTCGAGGTCAGATAGGCAGTCGCTCCATGTAAAATACTGGTATTCAGCTGCATGCGGTTAGACTGGAAGCCGACTTTTTTCAACTACGTTCTTCTAAGTTTGAATGTGGGTCCAGTTAACCAATAAAAATACAGAAAATAAATGATGTGGTCACCTGGACCTGCGGGTCCAGAAGCGAAGGTCCACCGAAGACTCCTAGCTTGCTAGGTAGATTTATTGATTCATTGGTATGTAACGTGATTGTTATAATTTTAAGTAAAATTTTCAGTAGTGGAGGGAGAGCAATGGT
This sequence comes from Luperina testacea, assembly GCA_927399505.1. NCBI lineage: Eukaryota > Metazoa > Arthropoda > Insecta > Lepidoptera > Noctuidae > Luperina > Luperina testacea. Next base: position 12,849,967 of record OV656766.1, on the reverse strand, counting down.
GGCCCAGTGGTAACGGCCCCGACTTACGAGTTGTAGGTCGTAGGTTTAAACCCAGTCAGGCGCTTTACTTTGTGTAAATAATTTCATCACCACTGTTCTCAAAACGGTGAAGGAAACAACGTGAGGAAACCGACATGTCCTAGAACCAAAAATTCGAACACATGTGACATCTACCAACCCGCATTGGGCCCGCGTGGTATAGATTATGGCCCACTTCCTCTCACAGACAAGAAGACTCAGTCCCAGCGGTGGGAACATTATAGACTGATTATGTCATGAAGATTAAGATATTTTATTTAGTAAAATGTCGTGGTGTAGTTCAATTTTAAAATCTACTCCAAAATAAAAAAAAAACGGTCTAACGCGTGGCCTGCGGGCGGAGAGTAATGGGTAGCTCACCGTCCGATCAGGACCAGGCCCGTGCCGGACGGCGCGTACGTGTTCCACGCGCGCCTCAAAGAGATGTCAGCATCAATTGAAGGGGTCCATCAGGGCCGAAGCCTGCCGGGTCAGCGGGATTGTCCGAAAGGGTCACCGCTGGCCTGGAACATAAAGGGCTAAGGAAGGAACACGGGTGGGTTTTAGTCAGTAAGAGTCTGACACTCCCTTCCGCTCCACCCAGAGCGGGAGGGGATTTCCCATCCTGAAAAAAAAAAACGGGCTAGAGGGTGCTGGACTCGCGCACTGAGGCTACCGTACAAATTTGTAGATATGTAAATAGTTTATCACGGTTTTTTTATGTAACTACAAATTTACGGTTTCCGGATTTTTTCCTTTACTTGTGCTACGTGACCTTGCTTCTTGCCAAACTTCATGATTCTAGGTCAACGGAAAGTACCCTATACATTTTGATTGTCTTTAAAGAGTCGAAATATACGTTTTTTGCGGCATAAACGGCCGTATCTTTTTTTTACGTTAACTTATAAGTTTGAGTTTTTCACAGCTTCAAGGGACCGTAGACCGTTTTGTAGGGAAGGGACGCGGAAGAAACATATGTCCGCGCCCCGTCCTCGTCTTACGTCTTTTCTGTGTGTCCAGCGCTCAAGGCAGCTCATTTTCCTTTTCTTGTAATATAATAACTAAAATTTTACCCGAAAATGCTTTTGGACAATTTATGCCCCTAACGTAGGTAAATAACTTCTAAGCAAGCTACCCGTCTTACTTATAATCCCAGTAAGTACCGAAGTTTCGGCCACAATTTCGAGACAGAGTACCTTTACTGAGATACCAGAAGGTATCACGTACTAAGATAAGATATTGTTCACACACTGTCTTAGGTAATAATTTTCCACAAATATATGAAGTCCTGCTTACCTGTCAAGAATATTGGTTTTCAAGGTGCAAGCTCCGATGGAATACATAGACATAGGTAGGTAGAGTGAATTTAGTTTCGGTATAACCCCGGGCCAATCTTGGAAGACATGTCGCTTTAGTGATGGGAAGAAGCTGTTTATCGATAGGTTTCGATAAAAACAGAGGTGAAAAAATGTAAAAGTCGCGTAAGAACTTTTGAGTTTTTATACAGGCTGGAAAAATAACCGAAAAATACCTTAAAGTCTAGAGTAGTTAAATGGCTATGCAACTGAAAGAAAAAATGTTCTCCATCACTGGATGCCCGGCCGATGTGAAACATCGAAATTATTAGTTATTGAAGGAAATTCTGTCATGACAGGGCATTACGGCGATAAGAGAGCGTCATGCCGTTTACCATCACGTCATACGAGTCGTTTTACTCCCACGCCTAAAGATGCTTCACATCAAAATTCGCGTAAAATCTGTCATCATTTTTAATCATATTAGTATTTGGCCTGAGTTTATTGCATTGCAGTAAGTATACTACCCATACAGTTAAGGAATAAAGATTAAAATGTTGTTCGACTCTTTAATCGACCCATTAACATTTAACACTTGACGCAAACACCTAAGATTTAACTATTTCTATAAACTATTTACTTGAAGGTTACGAAACAGCTGAGGAAATGTCAGAATAAACTGGCTGAGAACTTCGCGTACCTATTTTGTAAAATCACAGAATGCCAATGAGTTGACTATGATTGAAGTAGAAATATGAGCATGACATACATTATGAGATATCGCATTAACAGCAAAACATTAAACCAACGGAAATTACAACTCCCCTTGTCTCATTCTCTAGCTAAACTGATTCTATCAACTAAGTTAGCGGCACTGTTGTATATGGGTTTCTCAAAAGTTGCGCCACAAAATCCCTTTCTGCGCCTTCCGCATCCAGTTTTTATCACCCGCTTTTTAAGTTTGACGTTTCAACTGACAAAATCTGTAACATATTTTGTTTATAATCCGAAATATTGATATTGCTAAACACATCATGTCCCATCCCTAATATTGATACACCGCACGAGACAGCCGTTCAAGCACGCATGTTTCCTAAAGGCATTAATAACGTCTAAATACATAAGCTACCGAGCTGAACGCAATACATAGATGCTATGTACTTGCGTAGGTAATCACCGAGTAGCTATCTATGTAAGGAAGTTAGTCGTAGTCTTGATTTCATATGAGATGAGATGAGATCTAACCACAAACGTGGTAGTTGACAGGTTATGTAAAGTTATGACGCGTTAAGTGCTTGTGACCACGTCTGATGGAAACTTGTGGATTGGAAATTAATCAAATTTCATTACGGTCTTATCTTGTTTAGAAGTCTATCCGTCGAATCCAATAATAGTTGTAAAATACTGTAAAATGAATGTTGAAACAGTCCCTAATCCTATGCTATATATTCAGCTGCTTACCTCCTTATTGAGCTGTGGGGTAATTGCTTAAGACACTAACAGTAATGACATTCATTTTGACAGTTCCATAACATTCATTGCGTTATTTACGTTGTTGAGCGGACAATTTTTTGAAACATATGAAGCAATGGATTAGCGATATCCTTCAAAATGATTCAAATTGTCATTAAAAGTGTTTTACGCAATTAGGGTGTAGGTCCATCCTCTTGATGGTCCCTTTTTTGCTATAAAAGTAAAGAAGTAGAAGAGCAAATAGATAATTTTCCTTCTAACTTCTTTACTCCATTGATTGGCAATTAAATATGATGGTTCACATGATGGTTCACATATGATGGTTCGGCTATGTAAACACCTTGGCGCATAAAATTTTCTTCAACGCCAATCGCATTAATCTGAAACACAAATTTCAAAAAATAAGTTCCCAAACGATAAAACGAGTCATTTTCCTTTAAGAAGCCCTTTGAATCCATTAAGAACAAAATAATTTGTGATAGGCATCCATCCCCGACGGAAAGTGGAGAAAGGCGTAAATTAACAAAGTTTAATGAAAACATTCTATGGGGATCAACTTCCCTTCAGAGGGTGCAAACAGGTGTAAAGACAAATAGAAGATGATTAAAGAATGCAGAGTTTTACGTACTTTCCTTTAGTGAGGGGATTACTTTTATCGATATAATTTTTTTGGTTGTTGCTTCCTTATTTTATTTGGTAACTTTTTGTAAGAAGATTTAGAATTATACATTTACGTAAATATTTATGTTAGGATCAATTATTCCATAATTCGTAAGTTACAAAATTTAGGTGCCTAGTCAAAATAAAAGGAAAAGGTACTTCGATTGTTTAAATTACATTGTTTAAAGGAAAAAGCCTTACGTTGTTTTCTTCTTAATTTACATAGTTTTCATTTTGGTATCTCACATTACTTATATTTTTATTTCATTTATTGATATAGCAGAGGCCGGACCAGAAAGAGATGGCGAGATGACCTGGATGCGTACCGCGAGTGCTGGTTCCAGGTGACGCGGGAAAAGAGTTCCTGGAAGGATTTGGGAGAAGCCTTCGCCCAACAGTGGGACAGTATAGGCTAATAAAAAATATATATAATAATATAGTATACTGATATATTTAATTTTGTAAAACATGAAACGTTTATTTTCTCTTGACTGTACTTACAGTACCCGGCGATAAATATTGCACATCGACCTTTGGGAAGAGACAATCGGCTAATTTCGGCTTCGTAGAGCGTTATCTCTGTCGCACGAAATACAAACAGTCCGGTATCTATTAGGAGCTGTTAAAACAATTATGATTTGCTTCCTTTGACAATTATTTTTATTCTTTGTATAAAATGGTTTTGTGTAAAAAGGTCGATGTGCAATATTTATCGCCGGGTACTGTACGTGTACTTACCAATAAGCGTAACCTAGATAAAGTGGACAAGACAGAAATTAAAACAGAAGACGAACTAGCAGGGGATCGAGGAGGGGGGAGTGGAGGGGGGGTTTTGGGGATCAGACCGGAATAAATCCGAAATATTATCTAAACGTCGATAGTATTTTGTTTACATTTAAACTTTCCAAACAAATGAGAAGCTAAGATTTCTTTCTCATGCCAGAATGCACTAAAACCCAAGTCTACACTTGACCTAGTATGTGATCTAAATTGAACTCATTTGTATTACCTACATTTCCCCTACATAAATAATTTGTGTTCAAGAGAAACTTCTCAAGAAAAACTTGAAGAAACTAACTTCACTCATACATCACTATTGAGCAAAGAGTTTCCGAATTCAAAAGGTGTAGTTAACAAAGGGTTCTTCATTCTTTTTGATTTTAAAAGCTTGTAAATCTTTTGGTACTGTCAATTTAATAAGGGTTCGAAATAAAAATTTCGATAAATTGTTTTAAAATGTCTATAAAATAACTTAAAACTCTTTGTTAAATAGGTACATATAAAAATACAGAAACTTCTACACGCTTTAACTCTTTTTATTTCATTCTTAATGGACGAAACTTTCAAGTTTTACAAAAATCGTAAAATTAAGAAAAGTGGAAAGATATGGGGAGCCCTATTCCCAGCAGTGGGATAACATAAGTTAATAAAAAATAATACTCTGTCACTTAAGTACTGATGTTTAGTTTAGAATTTTACTTCTTTTCAACTTAGGAAAATTTTGGATTTTAATAAACTGCTTCTTAATTTGAAGTATTCATACCGACATTACCTGTACCTTGTTAGAAATGATGCTCAATACACTCGTAGCGCAGTCACAACATGATGTTCTAAATTCAAATTTTGAATGCAGTACAATCTTTGAGACGTGGAATCCAGCTATGTATTGAAAACAATCAATGGTCATCATTTTGAACAATTAATCAGTTAAGGTTTAATAGGTAGGTAACATAAGAAAAATAAAAAAAAGGATTTTGTTTTCCCGTATGTCATTACTTCCCGGAATTCGATTCTTATTAGCGACACTATCGAATAGTGTAATAATGCACTGTGTTTTTTTTTTCGAAATCAACGGGTTCGATTCCTGGCTAGAAATATTGATTTTTCAGAAATCCAATGATGCAGTTTTAGTTTTCATCAAAATCGAGCCCGCGACTCCTTTGAGTACTTTTCGCTATTCCTCATAGTTTCGGAATTGGCCGCCCAGGCCCACTTGGAAGATTCAACCTGTATAAGCATACAGGGTGTATTTTGGTGTTGTACGATAAGGTTATCGTACACCACCAAAATACATAACAAAAAATTAATGAAACACTACAAAATATACAATGGGTGGCCGTAGCGCTTTAATTATATTTCAAAGAACATCCTTTAATGGAAGAATGTCATTATATGTATCATAAAAAAAATTTATGGGTATAGTACATGCCTGAAAAACTTGTACAAGTAGCTCTACTACTACAAGCAATTACCCTTTGATCTAAAAGTACCGATCATATACATACATACTTACATAATTTTATGCATCTTCGTATCGATATTTAAAGAGCCCCTGAAACATGCTTGAAAACCTTTACGCATGAGATGTTGCGAGCGATATGTAAAAAGTTATGTAAATTTCCATATTTCATAGTCGCTATAACCAATATCGAAGCAAACGCAAGGTTTTGCGTTCAATAAAATCGGAAATTGATTTTGTAAAACATTATTTGTTACAAAAATTTTAATGAAGAAAAATAATCTATCTCCTAGCCTTTTTCCCAACTATGATGGCGTCGGCTTCCAGTCTAACCGAATGCAGCTGAATACCAGTATTTTACATGGAGCGACTGCCTATTTAACCTCCATAACCCAGTTACTGGGTAACACGATACCCCTTGGTAAGACCGGTTGTTATATTTTTGGGCTTCTGGCTGCCCGTAACGACTGTAAAAAATCTATTAATGACAACCGGGGTCAACGGACGTACTGAAGGGTCTCGATAGGTAATGGATGGTCATATCCAGGAACTAACCGAGGCAAGCATGGCTTTGCCTTCGATCGACCCGTATGGCTATTTAGCCACGACGCGACCCCTCCTATATATACTAATTGCGCCACGCGGTTTCACCCGCGTAAGTTTCGATTCCAAAAAAATTGTGGAGGACCACCCTTATCACCTAGGAGTATAAAAAAAAAACAGCGACTTATTCTCAGACCTACCAAATATACAAAAAAAAAACATAAAAATCGGTTAAGCCGTTTCGGAGGAGTTCGATAACAAACACTGTGATTTAACACGAAATTTTTATTTATAAGATATATTTTTTTTTAATAAAAATATTAATGAAGAAAGATATTCATAATACTAGCTTGGTACATTATGAAGTTAACATAGCTTTTTATAAATTCACAAAAGACTTTAATATAAGCACACTTTTTTTTTAAACGTTGCCTGTTTGCCTTTTTAAAATTACTTAGGAACGCTTGCACCACAAATCACTTCTAAAACATCATTCGGTCTCTGGCATCTTCAAACGATTGACAGAAACAGGGCAACGTTTTAAATACGACGTTTATACTGTTAACTAGTATTTGGGCGTTGCGCGAGCTGCAAGCAGCTCGCGTGGTCGTGTTTTTGAGGAGTATTTCTTACCCTTGTAAAAAGTATTTGGGCGTTGCGCGAGCTGCAAGCAGCTCGCGGGGTCGTATTTTTGAGGAGTATTTCTTACGATGGGGGGAGGGGTGAAGGGGGGGAGAGGGGGGAGTTTTGAAAAATGATTTTGACCAACTCTGGGCCCCTTGATATGAATCTGAAAAAAAAAAATTTCCAAGTCTCTTAACTTCCGAGATCTACCTAGAGGGGGGGAGAAGGGGGGCAAGGGGGGCAACTTTGAAAAATGGATTTTACTTTTCCGAGCCTCCTCTATACGAATCCGTAAAAAAACAAAACCCAGGTTCCTTAATTTCCGAGATACGATGGGGGGAGGGGTGAAGGGGGGGAGAGGGGGGAGTTTTGAAAAATGATTTTGACCAACTCTGGGCCCCTTGATATGAATCTGAAAAAAAAAAAATTCCAAGTCTCTTAACTTCCGAGATCTACCTAGAGGGGGGGAGAAGGGGGGCAAGGGGACAACTTTGAAAAATGGATTTTACTTTTCCGAGCCTCCTCTATACGAATCCGTAAAACAACAAAACACGGGACTCTTAGTTTCCGAGATACGATAGGGAGGGGGGAGAGTGGGGTGGAAAAGGGGAGGTTTGGGATTTTTCCCATACTCGTGAGAGTTACTTCTATACGAATCTGTAAAAATATACCCACCTCCCCCTTCACCATCTGGGAGAACAATTATGTCAGTGAGTGGTAATCGAGCTTTATATAATATAACTAGTATTTGGGCGTTGCGCGAGCTGCAAGCAGCTCGCGGGGTCGTGTTTTTGAGGAGTATTTCTTACCCTTGTAAAAAGTATTTGGGCGTTGCGCGAGCTGCAAGCAGCTCGCGGGGTCGTGTTTTTGAGAAGTATTTCTTACGATGGGGGGAGGGGTGAAGGGGGGGAGAGGGGGGAGTTTTGTAAAATGATTTTGACCAACTCTGGGCCTCTTGATATGAATCTGAAAAAAAAAATGTTCCAAGTCTCTTAACTTCCGAGATCTATCTAGAGGGGGGGGGAGAAGGGGGGCAAGGGGGCAACTTTGAAAAATGGATTTTACTTTGCCGAGCCTCCTCTATACGAATCCGTAAAACAACAAAACACGGGACTCTTAGTTTCCGAGATACGATAGGGAGGGGGGAGAGTGGGGTGGAAAAGGGGAGGTTTGGGATTTTTCCCATACTCGTGAGAGTTACTTCTATACGAATCTGTAAAAATATACCCACCTCCCCCTTCACCATCTGGGAGAACAATTATGTCAGTGAGTGAGTCAGTCAGTCAGTGAGTGGTAATCGAGCTTTATATAGTATAATATAAAGTATTTGGGCGTTGCGCGAGCTGCAAGCAGCTCGCGGGGTCGTGTTTTTGAGGAGTATTTCTTACCCTTGTAAAAAGTATTTGGGCGTTGCGCGAGCTGCAAGCAGCTCGCGGGGTCGTGTTTTTGAGGAGTATTTCTTACGATGGGGGGAGGGGTGAAGGGGGGGGAGAGGGGGGAGTTTTGAAAAATGATTTTGACCAACTCTGGGCCCCTTGATATGAATCTGAAAAAAAAAATGTTCCAAATCTCTTAACTTCCGAGATCTACCTAGAGGGGGGGGGGAGAAGGGGGCAAGGGGGCAACTTTGAAAAATGGTTTTTACTTTTCCGAGCCTCCTCTATACGAATCCGTAAAACAACAAAACACGGGACTCTTAGTTTCCGAGTTACGATAGGGAGGGGGGAGAGTGGGGTGGAAAAGGGGAGGTTTGGGATTTTTCCCATACTCGTGAGAGTTACTTCTATACGAATCTGTAAAAATATACCCACCTCCCCCTTCACCATCTGGGAGAACAATTATGTCAATCAGTGAGTCAGTCAGTGGTAATCGAGCTTTATATAGTATAATAATGTACCAAGTCTTAACTTCCGAGATCCGCCTAAAGGGGGGAGAAGGGGGAGAGAATGGGGGGAAATTTGAAAAATGGTTTTTACTTTTCCGAGCCTCCTCTATACGAATCCGTAAAAAAACAAAACCCAGGTTTCTTAACTTCCGAGATCTACCTCTAGAGGGGGGGAGAAGGGGGGCAAGGGGGGCAACTTTGAAAAATGGATTTTACTTTTCCGAGCCTCCTCTATACGAATCCGTAAAAAAACAAAACCCAGGTTTCTTAATTTCCGAGATACGATAGGGGAGGGGTGAAGGGGGGGAGAGGGGGGAGTTTTGAAAAATGATTTTGACCAACTCTGGGCCCCTTGATATGAATCTGAAAAAAAAAATGTTCCAAGTCTCTCAACTTCCGAGATCTACCTAGAGGGGGGGGGAGAAGGGGGGCAAGGGGTCAACTTTGAAAAATGGATTTTACTTTTCCGAGCCTCCTCTATACGAATCCGTAAAACAACAAAACACGGGACTCTTAGTTTCCGAGATACGATAGGGAGGGGGGAGCGTGGGGTGGAAAAGGGGAGGTTTGGGATTTTTCCCATACTCGTGAGAGTTACTTCTATACGAATCTGTAAAAATATACCCACCTCCATCGAGCTTTATATAGTATAATAATGTACCAAGTCTTAACTTCCGAGATCCGCCTAAAGGGGGGAGAAGGGGGAGAGAATGGGGGGAATTTTGAAAAATGGTTTTTACTTTTCCGAGCCTCCTCTATACGAATCCGTAAAAAAACAAAACCCAGGTTTCTTAATTTCCGAGATACGATGAGGGGAGGGGTGAAGGGGGAGAGAGGGGGGAGTTTTGAAAAATGATTTTGACCAACTCTGGGCCCCTTGATATGAATCTGAAAAAAACAATGTTCCAAATCTCTTAACTCCCGAGATCTACCTAGAGGGGGGGGGGAGAAGGGGGGCAAGGGGGCAACTTTGAAAAATGGATTTTACTTTTCCGAGCCTCCTCTATACGAATCCGTAAAAAAACAAAACCCAGGTTTCTTAATTTCCGAGATACGAGGGGGGGAGGGGTGAAGGGGGGGAGAGGGGGCAGTTTAACTCTGGGCCCCTTGATATGAATCTGAAAAAAAAAATGTTCCAAGTCTGTTAACTTCCGAGATCTACCTAGAGGGGGGGAGAAGGGGGGCAAGGGGGGCAACTTTGAACAATGGATTTTACTTTTCCGAGCCTCCTCTATACGAATCCGTAAAACAACAAAACACGGGACTCTTAGTTTCCGAGATACGACAGGGATGGGGGAGAGTGGGGTGGAATGGAAAAGGGGAGGTTTGAATTTTCAAAAATGGTTTTTACTTTTCCGAGCCTCCTCTATACGAATCCGAAAAAAAACAAAACCCAGGTTTCTTAATTTCCGAGATACGATAAGGGGAGGGGTGAAGAGGGGGAGAGGGGGGAGTTTTGAAAAATGATTTTGATCAACTCTGGGCCCCTTGAAATGAATCTGAAAAAAAAAATGTTCCAAGTCTCTTAACTTCCGAGATCTACCTAGAGGGGGGGGGAGAAGGGGGGCAAGGGGGGCAACTTTGAAAAATGGATTTTACTTTTCCGAGCCTCCTCTATACGAATCCGTAAAAAAACAAAACCCTGGTTTCTTCATTTCCGAGATACGATGGAGGGAGGGGTGAAGGGGGGGAGAGGGGGGGAGTTTTGAAAAATGATTTTGACCAACTCTGGGCCCCTTGATATGAATCTGAAAAAAAAAATGTTCCAAGTCTCTTAACTTCCGAGATCTACCTAGAGGGGGGGGGAGAAGGGGGGCAAGGGGGCAACTTTGAAAAATGGATTTTACTTTTCCGAGCCTCCTCTATACGAATCCGTAAAACAACAAAACACGGGTCTCTTAGTTTCCGAGATACGATAGGGAGGGGGGAGAGTGGGGTGGAAAAGGGGAGGTTTGGGATTTTTCCCATACTCGTGAGAGTTACTTCTATACGAATCTGTAAAAATATACCCACCTCCCCCTTCACCATCTGGGAGAACAATTATGTCAGTGAGTGGTAATCGAGCTTTATATAATATAATAATAATAATGTACCAAGTCTTAACTTCCGAGATCCGCCTAAAGGGGGGAGAAGGGGGAGAGAATGGGGGGAATTTTGAAAAATGGTTTTTACTTTTCCGAGCCTCCTCTATACGAATCCGTAAAAAAACAAAACCCAGGTTTCTTAATTTCCGAGATACGATGAGGGGAGGGGTGAAGGGGGAGAGAGGGGGGAGTTTTGAAAAATGATTTTGACCAACTCTGGGCCCCTTGATATGAATCTGAAAAAAACAATGTTCCAAATCTCTTAACTCCCGAGATCTACCTAGAGGGGGGGGGGGAGAAGGGGGGCAAGGGGGCAACTTTGAAAAATGGATTTTACTTTTCCGAGCCTCCTCTATACGAATCCGTAAAAAAACAAAACCCAGGTTTCTTAATTTCCGAGATACGAGGGGGGGAGGGGTGAAGGGGGGGAGAGGGGGCAGTTTAACTCTGGGCCCCTTGATATGAATCTGAAAAAAAAAATGTTCCAAGTCTGTTAACTTCCGAGATCTACCTAGAGGGGGGGAGAAGGGGGGCAAGGGGGGCAACTTTGAACAATGGATTTTACTTTTCCGAGCCTCCTCTATACGAATCCGTAAAACAACAAAACACGGGACTCTTAGTTTCCGAGATACGACAGGGATGGGGGAGAGTGGGGTGGAATGGAAAAGGGGAGGTTTGAATTTTCAAAAATGGTTTTTACTTTTCCGAGCCTCCTCTATACGAATCCGAAAAAAAACAAAACCCAGGTTTCTTAATTTCCGAGATACGATAAGGGGAGGGGTGAAGAGGGGGAGAGGGGGGAGTTTTGAAAAATGATTTTGATCAACTCTGGGCCCCTTGAAATGAATCTGAAAAAAAAAATGTTCCAAGTCTCTTAACTTCCGAGATCTACCTAGAGGGGGGGGGAGAAGGGGGGCAAGGGGGGCAACTTTGAAAAATGGATTTTACTTTTCAGAGCCTCCTCTATACGAATCCGTAAAAAAACAAAACCCTGGTTTCTTCATTTCCGAGATACGATGGAGGGAGGGGTGAAGGGGGGGAGAGGGGGGGAGTTTTGAAAAATGATTTTGACCAACTCTGGGCCCCTTGATATGAATCTGAAAAAAAAAATGTTCCAAGTCTCTTAACTTCCGAGATCTACCTAGAGGGGGGGGGGAGAAGGGGGGCAAGGGGGCAACTTTGAAAAATGGATTTTACTTTTCCGAGCCTCCTCTATACGAATCCGTAAAACAACAAAACACGGGTCTCTTAGTTTCCGAGATACGATAGGGAGGGGGGAGAGTGGGGTGGAAAAGGGGAGGTTTGGGATTTTTCCCATACTCGTGAGAGTTACTTCTATACGAATCTGTAAAAATATACCCACCTCCCCCTTCACCATCTGGGAGAACAATTATGTCAGTGAGTGGTAATCGAGCTTTATATAATATAATTTACAAAAGATAAAAACTCATAATGTACAACTAGAGAATTAGATCGTGAAAACGAACCCTACCCGGTCTATTTTCGTGAACAAACTTCAACTACAAACACATTTACCTAACCCAAAGCAGTTAACAAGAACCAGTTACGTGCAACCTAATTTGCAAGCAATCGTCTGTATTTAACTTTAAAAAATAAAAATACCTAGCTAATGAAAACACTTTTCTCAAAAGCCAGTTACCTACATTAAATAAGGCAGGAACAAAACAATATTATAATCTGAAGCTTTCGTGAAAATTTCTATGCAAATAACAATGAGCTGTATTACACAAAATGGGTTTCTAAATGCAATTGTTGCGAGGGGTAAAGGAGGTTAGTTTTTGATAAACGGAGCGGCGGTGGGAGCGGTTTGCGTTACAGGATTATGTCATCATCTGCCTCTATTTATGTTGGGGTTGGCTGCCAGTCTAACCTAATGCAGCTGAATACCAGTATTGTACATGGAGCGACTACCAATCTGACCTCCATAACCCAGTTACTAGGTAATAAGAAACCCCTTGGTAAGACTGGTTGTCAGACTTTCGGGCTTCTGATGACCCGTATCGACTATCAGATTCACGAATGACAGCCGGGCAACGGCTTAACGTGGCACGTTTACATACCAACACCCCTCGGTGTTGGTATGTAAAGATGGTCACCCATCCACAGACCAACCGCAGAAAGTGTAGCTTCACCTGATCGATCGACCCATGCGGCTGTTATTTCTTAGCCACAAACCCCTCCGTTACAGGATTATCGGCTTATGTTGTAGCGGTATCTACAACGCCACAAGCAAACAACGCGTCATACTGACGTCACGCAAAATCCTGCATCGCGCAAGCAGAGTTTACCGTGCAACTAGCATAGATACAACGGCCCGACATGAATCATCGGGCAGTTGCCCGCCAGACACAACACCCGACTGGTCAGAGGATCCTCCCTTTTCCTTTCTTTACCGTGGGATAGGCAGAAACTACCGAACGCCACCTGATACGACCCTCACATACTCCTTTGGTACGTTTACGTTCATACATCTGAAGGCCAATTTCTCGTCATTAAAAATGTTCAAAATGTAGTCTAAATCTCATCTCAGCGACAATCAATGTCAAAAATTTAGGGAAATTCATCGATCAATATAATAATTGATCGAAAGGGAAATTAGAGGTATTTTTGACAGATTGAGACTGACATCAGAATGCGAAGTTTCTTAAAAATTTGGGAAGTGCCCTTCTGTTCATACACACACGTCGGTTGCGACTAGTACGCACCTCACCTTCCTGAAGAACATCACCAATGAGGTCAGGTCACTATATTACTCGTATGTCCTTCTAAGGCGTCCCCGGCGCTTCACACGTTACTTGCAGCTCTTAATTTTGCATGATTATCTTGAAATTCATTGTAGCAAGTGCTTAGTATTAGAAGTGGTTTAAAATTGTATTAACTTTGTCAAACAAGAACAATTTTGAAACACGTTACGATTCAGATTTCGTAAGGGTCATACAAAATAAAACCCTGACTTTTGTTTTCGCGCAGTCGGGTTAAAAGTAGCTCATTTTGAGTGTTGCTTAGTTGTACGTTTCCTCACGATCCGGATAATCTAATAGATTCTATTACAACTATTTTCGCAACAAAATAAATAAAGGGTGAATCAAGTAAGTAGCAGTTGACAGGACATGATGCGGTGGCGATGACGTGCTGTTAATAACATTACGTATGCAACGCGAACGTGCCATTCACGATAATTAAGCGCTTTTAAATTAAGTTAAATTAATGGGAAACAGCCTTGCATGAAATACTGAAGCCATATTTAATGAAAGGCATAGTTTGCTAATTGTATTATTTAAAATGAGGTTTTTACCGCAAAGGGTTTCTAAATTTTTTTGTCGATGGTCGCACAAAGATTGAGAAAAAGTGACCATACCGAGATGAACGTGGCCTCGCAGAACCCGTAACCAGTGGGGTGATTGCGTAACACTCTAACACTAGCAAAAAGTAGAGAAAGAAAGTATGTATGTTTTGTTTGTTACCTTTTCACGCCTAACCCACTGAACCGATCATCTTGAAATTTTGCATACCTATACGTTGTCAGGTGTACAGAAACGGACATACCTTTTATCCCGAAAATAAGTGCTGTTCCCGAGGAAAATAACAATAACGTTATAATGATAATTAGATGAAGCCACGTGTCTTTCGAATCATGATTGAATTATATTGGAAATCACGGGATCGAGATTATTTTATACTGGTAAAACCGCAAGGCACGGAGAGCTCTCGGTATAAAATGGTTAGTCACCCATCCTAGCACAGATCGCGATAATAGGTACTTAGTTACCTATGTTTTTTTGTTAACCTATATTGTGTCCCATTTCTGGGCAAAGGCCCTTTTTCCTATCAAACCTCCCTGACTAGTGCGATCTCTGGCCATGTTGGCCCTGCAAACGTTATCAGAAGGCCAATTGCCGTAATTAAAAACGTTCAAAATCTAGTCGCAAAAATGTAGGGGTTTTTTGACAGATTAAGACTGAAGTCTTAATCTGTCAAAAATGCTTCTAATTTAGAAGTATTTTTGACAGATTAAGACTGAGATCAGACTGTGAACTTTTTAAAATTACGAGAATTGCCCCTCTGATAGTCACGTCGTCTTCGCATGGTCTACCTCGACGGCGATGTACTCCTTCAGGCGTCCAGTGAGTGACAATGTTTGCTCATATCTCCGGGTACAGACGCCAGCACATCAAGCTACTACAATTTGTCAAATTTCTTTAATAGATTTTCAACTTTATCGCTGAAGCATAAGGTTTAAAGTTGATTGGGAAAATTTGACATTTTCGGGTAGCTTGATGTGCTGGCGTCTGTACATTCGTGAGACGTTTCACGATTCCCAAAATATGAGGAAGGGTTGCCCTCACCTGTCAAACCCATCGATCCTTTACACACTTTGTCGTTTGACCACTAACAACCCGCTAATCCTATGCTAACAAAACCTCTATTTAGCCTCTCTGTGTACTATGTCGGTCGAGTTACAGTTAATAGGGACGCCAAACTACGCTTTTATTAAGTTTTAACTGACTTGCGCCGCCCTGTGTGTGATAATGTTACTACCTCTACGGACATGTTATAAGTGTTGCAATGAGTGGGGTAGTTTGTGGAAATTATAATTTTATAGTATTAGTATCAGATTTAAGTTTGGTTTTAAGAAAGAAACTTTTTAAAGGTAAATTTGGAAATTCTACACAAATTATTGACATGAAAAAAAGCCTTCACGAGTCAATCTGCCTAGTCTTTTCCCAACTATATTGAGGTCGGGTCTTAGCGTGCTATCCGAGACATGAAAGGGTTTCAGTATGTAATGCATGGTCACCCATCCATGGACCGACCTCGGCACGTGTTGCTTAACCTTGAAAATCTTTTTTTTTTCTTTTTTTTGCTATTCTGCGAATCCCAATAAATACCTACTCTATTTTTCTTTTTCTCTTAATCAAGATCTTCACCAAGCCCCCATCTGAACTTTTTAGAACTACAACACTTCATATTTGAATAGAAGTCATAATATTTTTCTAGTCCAGTACATTCTCATGTAGAAGTAGTTGATAAGGGTTCAGGAACATCCGGGGCTCCAGTCATGTACGAAAAACGCGCTTGTTTGAAAAGATGCATGAGTGTGGAAGAAGGTATATTATTTATGGATCAATGCGCGGTATATTGAGCTGGTTCTTTTCTATGTTTGTTAGGACGGAAAGTCTGTGAATTTTATTACTTCATATTAAAGTAACAAAGGGTCTTTGGAAGAGCTTAGATATCCTAGTCCTAAGGCCGCGTACTAACTAAAACCGATCATCGCGCCCTTTTCAATCAATCTGCCGAGCATTTTCCCAACCATGTTAGGGTGAGCTTCCAGTCCAACCGAATGCAGCTACCAGTATTTTACATGGAGCAACTGCCTATCTGACCAACACAACCCATTTACTGGGTAATACGATTTTTACTGATCCGAAAACGGTTAAAGCTTGAGGAAAAATGTTAGCGCCATGACAGTAAACTTTAACGTTTTAAGTAGCTGAAAGGTCACAAAATCAACTGTTTTATTCATTTGGTGATATCGTTCAAACTACATATTGTTGAAACTATTGAAATTTACTTAAATTACAGTAATGGTGGTTTCCTTTTTTTTGTTGTTTTTTTTTTCAGTAGATAGTATGTTCAATCATTAAAAGTTACTATTTTGTCTTTTACTGTTTTATAAACATTTCTTCTTACTGTATAAAGTCGATAAGTCAGTAAAAAAATAATTTCTTACATTAATGTAAGAAATTATTTTTTTCAGTGCAGGGGCCATTCAAGTAGGTATTACGTATACACTACGCCCTTTGAGCCCAGAAGTATCGATATGGCAACCCTACTTGTGTATGCTTGAAAACGAAACGCATTTTCAGGGATTCTACTGGGACTTATACTACTGCTCATGAATCAATAAAGAAACCAGAACACATTGAAAAATGCATGTACCAATGTTTACGTAAGCATGGGAGGAAGGTGAAAGAGCTTTGCTTACTTTTGCTGACGAGGGGGAGGGGGTGGAATAATAATTGCAAGAAATCTGCTCACGTAATACTTGAACGGCCCCGTGATGTTGCGTTATGTAACAAACTTAAAAACCTACCTAATTCCACCTCTACCCCCGTACCTATTCTACCTACCCTGTAATGGCAAACCCGTGATGTCAGCCGGTGTTTCCAATAAGTCTGTACTTGTATAAATAATGCATCAGGCGTGTCGACGTGTTAGCCAAGTTATTGGATTAGCTCCCTTATAAACTCTGGGAACAATGTTTATAGTTCCCAGGAAAATAGTTTTTGTGGTAACGTGTTATCCACTGTGCATTTGTTAGCAGCATTTGGAACTGTATTTTTTTCAATAGTTGAAGGAAAAGAAAAATAGGAAGGAAAGGCAAATAGGCCATTTGCCTATGATGATGTTAATATGGTTATATTAGGACCCAGCGTGATCGACTGTCATTAAAATCTCTTTATTATTTTAGAAGTTTATATAAACTTCTAAACGCACATAATAAGGTACAAAGGTAGTCTTAATACCTAAGGCGTTTTCCATCAGTCAACCAAGGGCGGTGTAGAAATGAGATGCTCTGTTTGAGAGGAGATAATAATAATATCAAAATATTAAAAAGATAACTTGTTTTTTTTTATAGCTAATTCAGTCCCACTTCTGGGAAAAGGCCTCCCCAAAACCCTTACAGAAACTCTTTTCCCGCCCCACGTTGAACCAGCCCTCGCGGTACGCGTCCAGGTCGTCTCGCCTTTCTGGGCCAGCCTCGGCGGCGCCGTCTATCTTCAGGCACGCATTGTGTGGAGGCTTTTGCCCAGCGGCCTCCGTGCATGCGGCTGATGTGACTCATCCAATCCTATTTGAGCCTGGCAGCCTTCTTTCCTAAATCCTGTATACCCGTTTTGGAATGCAGCGTGGTGTTCCCAATTATGTCCTGTTTTTTTACACCCGAAATTCTGCGTTCCATCGCATAATGAAAAGAATACTTAAAGATATATGTACTTAATAAAATAGGTGCACAAGTACATAAACCACACTAATATTATAAGGGCGAATGTGTGTGAATGTGTGAGTGTGTTTGTGTTTATATTGTAACGTCGTACGTTACATTTTGCATAATTAAACACATTTTAACTAATTTAACAACAAAATCACAGCAACATTCCAATGTTTACATACATTCAACTGTCAATGAGCCGCAGGCGTCAAAATATGACAACCACAGATCATTACAAATAGAGCGGTTGTAAATAGTAATGACTAAAGGCACAATATGTTCAGCTATCGGCGCGCGAGTGAGAATTTGTCTATGGGCACGCGCATGTCCGATCTCTATCCAACGCGTCTATCGTTTGACATTAGGAATTTTGGTTTTTCCCGAAGCGGTCACACGTCTCACCAGATTAATTTTTATCAGTGATTTCACACGTGTCTTAACTCGCCATTATCCGGGCCTAAAAACAACTTCCTAATCTACATAATTCTCCGCCATCGAGCATTTAAATTCGGTGTCTTTGAAACCCCCATACTGGGTAAGTGTTGGATAGCATTTTCATGAGTGTATTTTGTGTTCTTTTTCTTACAGATTAACTTGGCATGTATGCTTAATTTTATCTGATTTTATTATACGCTAAATCATGTAATTAATTCATTCTAAGGCCTTCAGCTTAATGCATTTTGACTTTTCGTGCTTCACACTCAAAATGTATTGCATCATGCCTTTTTTCACTCTTCCCATTATTGTAAACTCCGTCTGATTGTGACAATCCACCATCACCTTCATTAGCGCACTGTATTGCTACTCGCTCTGCTTAGCTTGGTGTCGCAATCAGCGGAGTTGACCAATGGTCATCTCGTGACACGCTGGACGTCATGTTCCAGGGTCCAAAGTTCCGGTTAGGGAACATCATCAAGCTTAACGGCAGCACATCTGGAGCCACGCGGCTGATTCCGTCGTGACTCGTGCGTGCCTGCAACTACCGGCATCGGACGTCCCATTTGTTGGCCATCTTGCCACGTGGGCCGAGCTGCTTAACGGCGGTCGTCGCGAACACCTGACGACCGGCACCCCTACGCACCCAGCGTGGCACCCCGCTGCGGTCATCGCCACGCCGGCTAACAGGGCAGTACAGCGCTACCCACAGGGTGGACTCTGGGAATTGTGAACCGTAGACCTACCCACACCTTTTTTTTATTTAAATATATTTTTTATGTTGACAAGGTTGCGTGGTCTTATTTTATAACCTGCGCCACGCAAACCCCTTTCGTCACATTGGCGCCCTAAAACGTGGTTTTACGGTCACATTTTCCTCAGGGTTACCTTGTGGGTATTTTTTTTTTGTATGTTGGTGTATTTTGGTGGTTGTATTGTGTAAAACGTTTTGGTTGCCAGCAACTAAGGTGTACGCAGCGCTACCTTGTTTTTTTTTTCCTTGTTTGGTAGGAACGGATTGCACCGTTGCAACTTAATTGTTAATTTTTTTTTTTGTGTTATTTTAAAGAAGGACGCATTTATCGTTCTTTTATAGTGGTAGGGCCAATAGTAACGGCTCGCCCCGGGGAGGTACCACGCTCATTCCTATTTCTTCCGGCAAGCAGCTCTGCTGTGTGCCGGATGAAGGGATTGGGTTGCCGGGTTAACAATTACTGGCTAATTTAGACAATAACAACCTTGTCTACTGGTGACACAAACAGCGATCATATCAAGTATCACTCATATGTGTCAACTTTTTTTATTTTAACTTAGAATCATTTTTTATTAAAAAACATTGTAATAACTTAACTTAAATTAACAATTATAAAATAAAGCATTAGAACTTAAAACAAAAAATATTATCACACAACTTGTATCAACAAACTTGTTTATTGGAATTATAGCCTAAATATCAATACATCTTGTACTTGTTTACATTTGACCTAGATCACTAATGTTCCATACAGTGAACGTTTTTATTGTTGACAACTCAAAAGTACAGTACTATTTCATTGATCTACCAGCTGTTTCCAACAAGTGTTGCAACCACAATTCCTACCTACTAACTGTCAACCAATCCACTAACCAACCAACCTATTAACAGCCTAACATACCAACTTACCTAATAACTCCCTAACTTACCTACCTTCTTACTAATTAATTAATTTTCCTACTAACTGTCTACCTGCCTATTAATTTGATACCCTTGCCTTGGTCTATATAGCTTTTCTGAGTACAGTCAACAGCAAAAATTTGTCATTGGATGTGACTTATATTTTAATTTTCAAAACTATATTGTCACCATTTCAGAATTTAATACCAAAAGCGTACACATTAGTTGCACCGAATATTTATTTTTATATTTAAATTAGGTAGTTTACAATCTTCAAACTTTTACAAAAAAAAAAAAATTTTTTTTTTTTTTTTTTTCTTTTCTTTTTTTCATATCATAACGTAGCTTCCTTCACTTCATACGGACAACAACCTAGACGTTTAATTTCAGTTTATTTTGTAACAGTCGGAGTAATTGACGCACATCATACCTTGCTGATTGCTATCCAACACTTACCAGTCTTACGGATAACTTAATATTCTTACACTTAAACTCAATTTGAAATAATAACATATTATTCTTGTTTTAAATTCATCCAATATGGCATATCCGGTAAAATTCATGTCGCTGCAAAAGGCAGAGCTCGAATACGAAGTAGCTATCAGAGGAGAAACACCTGCCACTACTGTTCAGGAATTGCGGAAACAGATCGCAAAATTCGGACCAATGTTTCCTTCTGAGGACATTCTCACGAGCCCATTTGAAGTATCGGTAGATTTAAGTGGAGTTTTAGAGGTTTTAACTAAGGCAGATACTAATTTAGAATCATCAACTACAGATAAGCAGTCAATACTGAGAATTCAAAATCTTTTAAATCATGCTTACCACAGAATAAATAGAATAACTTGTGGAAGTAAAAACAAAACGGAGTACGATGAGTGTGTAAACTTATATAAGTCGATGGTGATGAAAGCAAGTGAGCTGCTCGCATCAGCTTCTGACCCCTTATCTACAGTTAGCAATCAACCTCCATCCACACATAACTTGACTTCTCCAATTCACGTGTCGGTGTCATGTGATGGTGGTCAACATAAATTTGCAAAATTAAAATACGAGGGAAATTCTTGCGTACGTTCCTTCTTACAGCGGGTAAATGAACTTTGTCACGCCAAAGGAATACCAACGGATAAAATCCTCACTCACGCGACCGAGATTTTTACTGGCGGCGCGCTCCATTGGTACAGAAGCATTCGGGATTCAGTATCTAGCTGGGATGAACTTGCAAATTTATTAAAACGCGACTTCGATCAGTCAGACTACGATTATAGACTCTTAACTGAAATCAGAGCGCGAACACAAGGGGAGTCAGAAAACATAGTTATTTACTTGTCAATAATGACAGGCTTGTTTTCGAGGTTGACAAAAGCGCTATCGGATGAAGATAAACTAGAACTTCTTCTACATAACATTCGTCCATGCTATGCTAACATCTTATCGTCAGTTGCCGAAATAAAATCAATCGAACAGCTAAGGACCCTTTGTCGTAATTACGAAAACATACAATCGCGCCTTGCTCAATTCAGAGAACCACCAAGACCCTCATCTAATACTTTAGCACCCGAGTTTGCTTATTCTGGAAATTCATCAGATAATAAAGTAAACAACAATAATAATAAAAAGTTTAATCAGTTCAATAAACACGACCAAAAGGATATTATTAATAATAAAACAGTTACAAATAACAGTAACGATTCCTCCATATCCCCTAACTATGTCCATGCTATAGATAAAGGTTCACCTAAGAAGATTCCTTATTGCCCACGTTGTCGTAGTAACGAGCATGCTTACAGGAATTGTACGGTAAAGACTGACGAGATCTTTTGTTTTGGCTGCGGCCAGAAAGACATAAAACGTCCAGCATGCAAGAAATGTGGTAAGAACAGTTCAACTAAGAAAAAAAACTAATCACCGAGAATTGTGTCGTAAACAACTTTGACAGACAAGACTGGGAAAAGTGGTTGCACACAGTTAAAATGTTTCACAAGTCTTTCAAAGTACACACAATTCTCGATAGAAAAGTTAACTTAGATAACAGACCTTACGTATCAGTGCTGATAGAAGGAGTTCCAGCCACTGGACTCTTAGACTCAGGTTCGGCCGTCACAATTTTGGGCAACGGTGCTCATACGGTTTTGTTGGACCGAGGTATGTCTCTTATTGCGGACGACAGCATTGCGGTTAGGGCAGCAGGCGGACAAAATTTACAAAGCATCGGTTACATTCATATACCAGTTCACTTTGAAAACCAATTCCACATTCTCAAAGCTTTAGTAATACCAGATATCAATTCAAATCTCATTCTAGGTGTGGATTTCTGGCGAAAATTTGAATTATGTCCCAAGTATGTTGGTAGTGTAATGATTTCAAACAACTCATTGGAAAACAGTACTCTAGAGAGCTGCAATCGCACCATAATTACGGGTTACAACAATTTAGAGGAATCACAAAAGCATTTAGCTGATAGTGTAATTAAACAGTTTGAAAACATTTCATCACAGCACAAGGGTCTAGGAGTAACCGATCTAATAACTCACCACATAGATACAGGTGAAAGTCAACCAATTCGTCAGCGTTATTATCGACTATCTCCTGAAAAACAACGTATCCTGGTAGAACAAGTGGATGAGATGCTTTCCCTCGACGTTGTCGAGCCTTGCGAAAGTGCGTGGTCATCCCCGGTTCTCCTTGTCACCAAGAAAAACGGTCAACCTCGATTTTGTTTAGATAGTCGAAAACTAAATTCAGTCACTAAACGCGATGCTTACAACTTACCCTATATCTCAGAGATACTAGATAACCTCAGGGACGCGCGTTATCTTTCCAGCATCGATTTATCGAAAGCATTCTGGCAGATACCGATAGCTGAGGAGGATCGCGATAAAACAGCATTTTATGTTCCAGGCAGGGGCACCTTTCGCTTTAAAAGGACTGCTTTTGGTCTTACGAATGCCCCGGCCACTCAACAGCGCCTAGTTGACCTGCTGTTCGCTGAATTTGATCTGAAAGTCTTCGCATATCTAGATGACATTATAATAATTAGTAGCGATTTCAATAGTCACGTGAACCTACTTTTACGTGTACTAGAAAAGCTCAAAAAGGCGAACCTAACCATTAACCTTGAGAAATGTAATTTTTTTAGTTCGCAATTAAAATATTTAGGCTACGTAGTTGACGCCTCAGGTTTGCGGACCGATCCTTCCAAAGTCGATGTTATACTAAAATATCCAGCACCAACCAACAAGAAAGAACTTAAGCGTTTTCTAGGCACGGCAACCTGGTACAGACGTTTCGTTCCCAACTTTAGTACTATAGCTGGTCCCTTAAACAAATTAACATCAACAAAGAAGGATACCCCGCCATTTAAATGGACCGAAGAGGCCGACGCCGCTTTCCAGAAATTGAAGGAAAGTCTAGTGTCAGCCCCAGTCTTATCATGTCCAGATTATAATAAACCGTTTGAGGTGCATACGGATGCAAGCGATTTCGGCCTCGGCGCAATGCTCACCCAAACAATTGATGGAAAGGAACATCCAATTGCCTACATGAGTAAGTCATTGACCGGGGCTGAGAAAAATTACAGCATTACCGAACGCGAGACGCTGGCCGTCGTAACCGCCCTAGAATATTGGCGTTGTTACATCGAAAATGGTCAACAGTTCACTGTTTATACTGACCACAGCGCGCTCAAGTGGTTTCTCTCTATAAGCAACCCAACGGGTCGGTTAGCTCGTTGGGGAGTTCGCTTATCAGCATTTAATTTTGTTCTTAAACATCGGCGTGGCGTGGATAACGTCATACCAGATGCCTTGTCTAGGATCGTTCCTATTAGTGCCATTAGTACTTCCAACTCTTATTTGGACACTAAAGACTCTTGGTATAGGAATATTTACGACGGTTGCTTAATTGATCCTACTAAATTTAAAAACTATATTGTTAAAAATAACGCGTTATATAGACTATCGAAGAATAAATATAATTTAACTTCAGAATTCGCGTGGAAGGAGGTCGTGCCAACCGAACTACGTGAGCAAATCATTAATGAAAACCATTCAGTGCCCACGGCTGGTCATATGGGCATATTTAAAACATACCGTACTCTTGCTTTATGCTACTACTGGCCAGGTATGTACCAGTCAGTAGTCAAATTCATAAGTACTTGCGACAAATGTTTAGCCTACAAGTCCCAAAATCACCAGACACTGGGAGAAATGGGTCGTCCAAAAGATTGTTCACGGCCATTCCAAATGTTGTCAATGGATCTCATGGGTCCACTTCCAACCTCGCGAAAGCAAAATAGTTACATATTGGTAATTACATGTTGCTTTTCAAAATATTGCTTAATATATCCAATAAAAAGAGCTACCGCTGAGATCATTACCAAAATCTTAGAGGAATCCGTGTTTCTCGTTCATGGCATACCGCAAGCGATATTGATGGACAACGGTACCCAATTCACAGGGAAGGTCGCAGATGCCTTGTTTAAGAAATATGCGATTCCAAACGTATTCTACACCCCAAAATATACCCCTCAGGTTAATTTGGTGGAACGATACAATAGAACGATAATAACGTGTATTTCAACTTATGTGGATGATGATCATAGATCCTGGGACTTATATATTCCTAAGGTACAATTTGCCATGAATAGCTCCGTTAACGAGGCCACTGGATTTACTCCAGCTTTCCTAGTCTTCGGTCGCGAACTTGTAACCTGCGGTACTCATTACACGGACAACGACCTCGGTAACGAAATAGTGTTTTTGCCACGTGATGCATACGCCGAAAACTTAGGTTGTCTTTCTAGCGTTTTCGATACGGTGCAATCCAGACTATGGCAGGCTCATGTTAAGAACTCCTCGCACTACAACTTGCGTCGAAAATTTGCCGAGTTTAACGTTGGCGACGTGGTCATGAAACGCGCTTATTTCTTGAGTGACAAGGGGAACAGGTTCTCGAAAAAGTTAGCTCCCAAGTTTATTAAAGCAAAAGTCATAGCCAAGAAATCACCATTGGTCTATGTTCTTCAGGATATGAAGGGCAAGGACTTAGGTTCCTGGCATATTAAAGACTTAAAATTAGTAGGAGTCAATAAATAATCTCATCAATTTTTTTTTATAACTTAGTTATATTTAAGCCACTGCTTATCACAGTGCATAAATACAACCTCAGACGGAGACACGCTCACTAGATGTCATCATCAGTGTCTTCACACGTGTCCAAATCCGTCAATTTCTTCGGCCTCCTTATTCAGCCCCGATGGAGAACCACGCTCACTTGATTCTATCATGTGCCTTACCCGTGGTCTCTCCTCATTTTATCGGAACCTCTGAATTGGTTGTTGCCAAACTCGGTACGTTTTACTTACCGGGAGTTAATATTTCTGAGCGGTTGCAACTCATTAAATAAGCCTATGCAGGAGCGGGTGGATACTCCTTAAATAAGCCTTCGTCCAGTTCTTAATTTCCAAATACTTTAACTTATCTGAGCGGTTTGCAACTCATTAATTAAGCCTTTGCAGGAGCGGGTGGATACTCCTTAAATAAGCCTCAATTCCTTTTCAATAGTATAAACCCAGTAAATTCTTTGCTTCTTTAAGCCGAATGTACGTCTGATTTGCGCGAGTAACAAGTCAACTATGGACATGTAACTCTCACATAGCTGCTAGGGCGCGGACTCACCTCTTGTTAAGGTAGTCTGCCAGTATGCAAAGATTACGAATATGAGATATGATGGATGAACGATGAAGAATACAAGGGGTCGTAATTCAGATGGAGGTATAACAGGGGTAAAGGATTTTTACTGAGGTAAAAACCCTCACCAAGCGGCGGGGTACTGTAACGTCGTACGTTACATTTTGCATAATTAAACACATTTTAACTAATTTAACAACAAAATCACAGCAACATTCCAATGTTTACATACATTCAACTGTCAATGAGCCGCAGGCGTCAAAATATGACAACCACAGATCATTACAAATAGAGCGGTTGTAAATAGTAATGACTAAAGGCACAATATGTTCAGCTATCGGCGCGCGAGTGAGAATTTGTCTATGGGCACGCGCATGTCCGATCTCTATCCAACGCGTCTATCGTTTGACATTAGGAATTTTGGTTTTTCCCGAAGCGGTCACACGTCTCACCAGATTAATTTTTATCAGTGATTTCACACGTGTCTTAACTCGCCATTATCCGGGCCTAAAAACAACTTCCTAATCTACATAATTCTCCGCCATCGAGCATTTAAATTCGGTGTCTTTGAAACCCCCATACTGGGTAAGTGTTGGATAGCATTTTCATGAGTGTATTTTGTGTTCTTTTTCTTACAGATTAACTTGGCATGTATGCTTAATTTTATCTGATTTTATTATACGCTAAATCATGTAATTAATTCATTCTAAGGCCTTCAGCTTAATGCATTTTGACTTTTCGTGCTTCACACTCAAAATGTATTGCATCATGCCTTTTTTCACTCTTCCCATTATTGTAAACTCCGTCTGATTGTGACAATCCACCATCACCTTCATTAGCGCACTGTATTGCTACTCGCTCTGCTTAGCTTGGTGTCGCAATCAGCGGAGTTGACCAATGGTCATCTCGTGACACGCTGGACGTCATGTTCCAGGGTCCAAAGTTCCGGTTAGGGAACATCATCAAGCTTAACGGCAGCACATCTGGAGCCACGCGGCTGATTCCGTCGTGACTCGTGCGTGCCTGCAACTACCGGCATCGGACGTCCCATTTGTTGGCCATCTTGCCACGTGGGCCGAGCTGCTTAACGGCGGTCGTCGCGAACACCTGACGACCGGCACCCCTACGCAACCAGCGTGGCACCCCGCTGCGGTCATCGCCACGCCGGCTAACAGGGCAGTACAGCGCTACCCACAGGGTGGACTCTGGGAATTGTGAACCGTAGACCTACCCACACCTTTTTTTTATTTAAATATATTTTTTATGTTGACAAGGTTGCGTGGTCTTATTTTATAACCTGCGCCACGCAAACCCCTTTCGTCACAATATATTTGTTACTTCATCACGCTCAAACGGCTGGACCCTGGAGGCAGCTGACACCCTAGATTAACATATAGGCTACTTTTTATCCCAATATTCCCACGGGATCGACATTTACGCGGGTGAAACCGCGGGGCGCATCTAGTAAATTATAAATTTATAATACACAAAATAGTTATTGACTATAATATCTACTTACATTATTATTATTTAAGGGAAGTTACTTATATGTTGAAAGACACTACGAAACGCAATGTCTTATCTTTTAACAATAGCTTTTTTGCATTTATGGTAGTATTCCCAAACCGAATCCTGTGCATTTTCCTTGCTGAAGCATTCTATAGATAAACAATAAGATCTATGATGCGTCTGGTGAGTTGTTACCTTAATTATGACCAACGCTTTAGTTATTAGGATCAGGAAAAAACTTAGAAATGTAGAAAACTTTGGAATCACATTCATCACATTTACCACCCATATTTCCTGAAACGGAAATACAATACGTTATCATATACAGATACCGGCACGGTCTGATTTCTCGCAACCTTTAGGGAAATCAAGTGTTTCACATATGACAGTAGGTTGTGCATGCGATTCTGGTACATATGTATATGTATCTTACAAATATAAGTTGGTAAGAGATGACCTATTTTTGAGTGAAAAGTTTCCAGTGACGTATGACTTAATAATTATGTTTGTTGTAAGTATTAATTAAATTATTAAAGGTGGAAGCCATCCACTAATTCAATACACCATAATGCAGGCTTTACACAGGTGACTATAGCCATAAATCGACTTGGCTGCAGGTGACTAAAATCGCAAGTTCCAAAGTAGAGTAAGTTTCAAATTTTGTCGTGCGACAAGTCGCATGCGGTGGATACCTAAAATCGAGCGCGAAAATGCTCAGTCGCAGGTGATCGCCTGCTGCATGAGGCCGCAGTTAGACGGCGCGAAAAATTTCTTGCGGCCACCGCGCGGCAGCCTTGCGGTGACCGCGTGCTATGTGTTCAGTCATAGTAATTTGTTTTATTAACTAGGACACAACTTTGAAATTCTTGTAATCAACTAACCGCGTGGCGGCCGCGCGTCAACCACGCGACGGCCGCGAGATGTCGACATGGTCGGCAAAAACGCCGAAAAAAAATACATTTTTTGTATGGGAGCCCCCTTAAATATTTATTTTATTCTGTTTTTAGTATTTGTTGTTATAGCGTCAACAGAAATACATAATCTGTGAAAATTTCAACTGTCAAGCTATCACGGTTCATGAGATACAGCTTCGTGATAGACAGACGGACAGTGAAGTCTTAGTAATAGGGTCCAGTTTTTACCCTTTGGGTACGGAACCCTAAAAGGCACATTGTTTGCTGCTAAAATGACCATAACTATTAAAAAAGAGAGATAAAATACCATTCTTTACCGCCACTCACAAACTTACTTTACCCAAATATAATGGTAGCATCTCAAGTCATTACACAGCCCTCCTGCATACAAGCAATTTAATACAAGAACGTAAAACAGCTCACGTACTGTAAAATAGAATAATTGATGAACAGTCTTCCTGAATACTTGGCACTAGCGTTAGTTCTAAGTTAAAACGCTAGGTGGCGCTCCGTGCGTATGAATTTATTATCAACGTGTCGGGTAGCCATGTTCTTATGATAAGTGTTGTCCATGTTAAATATCGAAAAAAAAATATTTTGTTTGATTGAAAAAAAAATGTGTTTATTTACGCTATGATATCGCATAAAAAGTAAAAATTAAATGAGTATTCGAATGTTTAATGTTAGTAGGTATGTGTGCAATTGTGCATGAGTTTTACGCCTTTAAGGTAAGTGCAAAAATAACACATCTCCATCTTGCTTGAAAGTGTCTATAATTTCATCTTGTCTTTATTCTACCATTGGTGACCGTAGCACTTAATAGCAGACAAAAGAGAGCTGCTGTCTATCCTCTAGACACGTTATCTAATCCTTGCCGAACTCTCAATTACGCAGCTCCACCTCAGTGAGATTATGTGTCCAAACGCATAATTCAGTATTACAGAGAAGCAATAATCTCTGCGATATATTTGCTAAGTACTTACACACCATTCCGATCGTTAAGCCAGCAGTATGCGCCAGTAGATAATGCGTCTAGCGTAACTTTAAACTACCGTTCAATGCAAATAGCCCGGAAAACTACTAATATGCTCAAGATAGATCTCAAAGAAAACATTATCCATTATTAAAATCCTCCCTCACAAAGAACATTTACGTTATACTTTTAAAAACTCAAAACCTCGTTTGCTGATTCCAATTGCAAATTCGATAAAGTTTATACAATTCAAGAATTTTAAAAACGGATTACTTTTCCGCATCGTATACCTGAGAAACTCACGAGCACTTTTATATATCGTCGGAGTGCATCGAACGTCATTAAGAATACATTTGGTGCACTCTTGGGGTAAATATCGGACGTGTAATGTAACGTTAGAAATATTACAACACTATGTGGACATACCGAGTTGTGAAAGAAACGAGTACTCGATCCCGATTGTTGGGTAAGTGTATCGATATTATTTCGATGTCTCGATGTTCTACTTTCGAAGTGCATTATGAAATGTGATAGTTTGAAAGAATTTTAGAACGCTGTTCGTGTGTGATGCTTTCTGTGAACTTGGTACGGGTGAGTACGTACAGAAAATTGAATGTGTAATACATACATTTACCCTATTTTACTATTTTACGAACCGCTTCACATCGCATTAACCTTATCTCTCAATGTTTAAACAATATTTTCTTTAAAACTGCTATAATCGCCGCATTGGCTATTAGGGACAGATCACCTTTGAGGTCTTTTGGGATCCAGGCCGTCCACACTCAGTTTTCGAGTTTGCCACACCAGTATGATGTGGAAAACTAAGAACTCAGATAGTCCGAAGCCCCAAAGACCCTGACTCTATGTGTCGACAGATTAGAACGGCGGCGATATAAAGTTCTCTTTTACTTAATCACTTAACGACTGGGACTATCATGAAGTAACAATATTCTGCACTACACTAATATGCACGTCGATATCGATATAAAATGCATTATGAATATTAAAATATATAGTGTTGTACACGAACATAACATTGACAAATGCGCCACAACAGTGATGGGACATTATGTTAGAGAAAATATCGATATTGTTTTCGCATTTTACGATTTCAAAGTACAAGTTGGTATCAACGTATGTATTACGTATGTTGAAACTGTGTGTACTCTCCGTCACTTTTCCCTAAAGGTTCATTAGGAAACCAGCGTCAGACAGCATCTGTCTGGCATTAATGCTGAAATGAACCTTTTTGGCGCAGCTGTGAGGCACACACTATTGTTGTTGAAACATTATTTTTATTATGTTAATTTTGTATTTTGTGTTTCACGAACTGTGTCCAAATAAACTTTTTTCTTCTTTCTTTCTTTCCAACGGGGGCGGATGTAATCACTGTGTGGGTTATTGGTGGGAGGGTCTTTATGTCCTACTACCACAGGTCAATAACGCTAATTTCTAAAAATAATATTTTTTTTTTTTTTATAATATTTATTATTTATTTATTTTATTTTTTTAATAATATTTAAGAAGTGGTAACCGTCCAAGATAAGAAAAAGTAATCAGCTTTAGTTTCGAAAATCAGTGTTACAAGAAATCAATTTACAATAATACCTAATGGCATATTTACAGCACATACTCAATCACAGGCTACCTCATTTAAGTCATGCTTAAACAACTATTTGTTGTTATCTATATACTAATAACAAAGCTGAAGGGTTTGTTTGTCAGTTTGAACGCGCTAATCTCTGGAACCACCGGTCGGATTTAAAAAAGTCTTTGATAGCCCAATTCATGAGGAAACAACATCACGAATTGACCCTTAAGAGCCGAGCAAAGAGAAAAAAAAATAAGAAAGAACGCTAAGCTAAAAAGAAGTAATAGGCAGGCGCAGGCGAAGCAATGCAACGGGGTGGGTCGGACGAACCAAATATTTCACGCGGACGAAGTCGCGGGCAGAAGCTAGTTTCAATATAAAGTAGGTACAGACACATCAAGCTACCCGAAACTATCAAATTTTCCCAATCAACATTGAACCTTATGCTTTAGCGATAAATTTGAAAATCTTTTAAAGAAATTTGACAGATTGTAGTAGCTTGATGTGCTGGCGTCTGTACAAGACACATTATCTATCATTCACAAAATGGCGAGTCTCTGATCTTTCTTATCGCAAATGGTTAGAAGTCTGGCCTTTTTAACCTTAGAACCAGATGTTCGCAGTTTATTATTATCAACATTACCACTGACCCGAACATTGCTGAGACCTATTTATTTTATCAGAATCACCTCTTATGAGACCTACGTGACATAAATAAGACATTATTTACAGATATATTTAAAACTATAAAGAAATTAGAATCAAAATACTATAAAAATTGGAAAAATATATGAACTAGCTTTTTATGCTAGGATTACTAGGGATTACTAAGGTTTGCTCGCGTGTGTGTCGGAAAATATCCCACGGAAACGTACTTCTAGGATTAAAAGTACCATATGTGTTAATCCAGATAAACAATGTATTAATTCCGTAATACATTATTTTCATATAACGTTATTGGTTTTCGCGGCGCACATCTGTGATGCTAAGTCGGTATCATTTTTCCTACATCGTCAACAATCATCGTCATATTTCAGCCATTTTACACAAAACCATAATGATTATACATTTAAACCTTTCCCCTTAATCACTCTGCCCATTGGTGAAAACCGTATGAACATCCGTTTGGTAGTTTTTGAGTTTTTTGCGTTTACACAGACAGACAAAGCGGGGGACTTAGTTTTATAATAAGTAGTAATTAGTCAAAGTTTTCCGTATCAAACATAGAGAGATCATCACAAACTGGTCCAGTTACGGGTCAATCCCCCACTTAACTTGATCATTGCTTATCGAAAGTAAACATGACATTATTACTAAGATAAGATTGTCTATAAATTTAATAAATTTGTTGTTCGGCCGTTGACTCCGCGATATGATTTCGCACGTGGTGTTAGCGTAATCTTAATTGAAAGATGTCTATTCTATTTTATCGGTGCGTAATACTCGATATGTAGGCCATCCCTACTCTAAAGTTGAGTGGTGTAACTGGCTACTAGGTCTTACTGAGTAGCAGATTGACATAATCTGAAAATGAACGAGCATTAATATTACTTTACTATGTATTAGGCCGCTCTGGTTTTGTTGTACAATTGCAGGGCATCAGTGCTGGGTATTTTTTTTAATAGGGATGTAAGTAAGTATTTATTGTATTTTAAAAACCAAAAAGTGGTTAATAAACAAAAAAATCTACATGTTAATAAAAAACAATGTTTATTGGTATGCAAACAAAAAATCATAAATCTCTATATTTCTTCACTTACACAATTATTTACATACGCGCTATCACAAATTGTTTTATCGCCACGCGAGTTGACTTTTGATTTATGACAGTGTGATATGTTAGTACCTAATTAATCTTGAACTTGAACAATAACTCACTGTTAATGTAGTCGAAGATAAGTAAATGCAGTAATAGTGATCACATTATTTACTTAAGTTTTATTGATTTGAATGTGTTTTTCAAAAGTAGAGGAGAAATATCTGTGTCAATTATTTACACAAATAACAAACAAAAACCGTACTTGTGGGAAGGAATGGTAATATCATTGGACTAAGCACTTTAGCATAATCAGCCTATCAAACTCAAACTCAAAGCATTTATTTCAATTAAACTTTGTACAGGCACTTTTGAATTGTCAAAATTAAATAGTCTGTCAGTTAATCAGAAAGTTGAAGTTAGTTTAGTACTCGTATAATACTCCCACTGCTCGAACACAGGCCTCCTCTCGCTGTGACTAAGCACCTTAAAATTTATAAAACCATGAAGAATTTACTGACAATTAAACAAGAAATCATATCAGTAATTATGACCTCTTTTCTCATAATTTATCAGATGCCAGAATCATTGAGAGATCTGTTTTTTTTTAGTAAAAGCAGTCTCCGGGCGGTGATTCACAAAAAAATACCGAAATAATTTATAATATACTCGTAAATATGCATGAATTTAAATAACGTGATATTGTCAACGTCTATTTTAAAAAAACTATCTTGATATAAATTAACATAATTAATGTAAGCATGCATAATAACGTGCAATATTATGTAAAGCGAATGCGCACATAATATAAACAAATATTGATTTAAAGTATTTTGTAGCATTTTAATAATATTTTTTTATGTCATCGGCATTCTTGCACGAACTAGACGCGGCAGTTGGTAATGTTTGTTGAATAATCCAGTATATTTTTAGGAAACTAGGTTAATTGAAAGTATTAAAATATCCTTCATTTTCAGTTTTACTATGCTTGAATATAATTAAAAATTTAATCTTACCTACCTTAATTTATTGCTGTCTGTTGTTATATTTCTCATTTCCTCGAGTTCAGGGATTTTTGTAATAGAAAAGGACTACTATAGCCACCATTTATACTGCAAAGATTGGTTAAATTAACATTAATTTGACTTGTTTTTTTTTACTTTTGTTACATTTTATATTTTTACAATACTTCAGTCGTTACAGCTCAGTCGTCTGCATCATAAATAACTACATAAATCAAACATAATAGAAACATACCTTTAAAGTAAATTGCGTACATTTAAATTATGCCATCAATAAGTGGGAAGTCGCGTCACTAGTCCTGCAATCTCTTATCGAAAACTAAACATGTGTATGACTCACGATTTCACACTTACGGCCCTTTATGCAACTTCTTGCAACTGTAAAACACATTAGTTATTATGCATTTAATTTGCCTCAGAAAAAAAGGATTTTTTATAGAAACGACACATCGAAAATGAATGGCACGTTCATGCATTGCGGGTTTAGAATAGTTTAAGACTATTTATGGACGGAAGTCGGTGGCAAAAAACGGAAATACAAAGCCATAAACCCCAACTACCGAAATTAGAATTATTTTTCACCTGTTTTTTAAAAGTCGGTTGTTTTCTTTTGTAAAATAGTATTTAATCAGCCGTTACTGTCATTTTTAACAATAAGAGATAATCGATCGAATTTATTTTCTCATGCTAAACTCCGATTAAAAAAGTGATTGCCTAACCTTTGTCACTAGACCAAACAAGTATGTAGTTCAATGCGACAGTCCCCTAAAACATTACATACCTACTACAATGACGTTACTCAAATCCAAAGCATGTATATTGTATAATTATCGCCTTGAAATTCAATTTAATTGAAAACGAGCATACCACAAAATATTTAAAATTATACTTCATGCAATTTTAACTACATCATAAAATTGCATCATCGATAAGCAAGCGTTCGCGTCACTGGCTCTGCAATCGGTTATCGCGACTCAGTATACGTACGACCCGAGCGCGACTTAGCACGAACTGTTTCGTGCGATACGTTTGATTTTCGAATTCGAATACATAATCAAACGCTATTTGAAAGTTGTTTTAAAGTGCCATAGATATAGTTATTTTTTTTCTGTGTTGGATGTTATACCGTTATGTTTTTTTTTTTTGTGTTGGATTAGTGATGTGATTTTGTTGAGTTCGAATTTCGAAAAAGATAAGGTAATTTTTTTTTTCTTGACAGTATTATTTCTTAAGTATAGGATGTTAAAAAGTGGAGTAGAGTTGGCAAAGAATAAGAATAATTTCCGATGAATGTTGTTTTGGACACCCAAACAAAAATACGTGAGCATCCCTTCTTCCTTAAATATCAGTAAATACAAATTTCTTCCGGTAGCCCGGTTTAATAATAAACTTTGTAACAAAAAAAAAAACTAAGTAAAATTAACAATATTAAATCGGCTTACTACCAATATGTGATAGAGTGAGTTTAATATGAGACGGATCGGATCAAAGATCGTGAGCGGATGTCATTGTATTCTTGTACATTTTATAGTGTAAT
Organism: Luperina testacea; assembly: GCA_927399505.1. Lineage (NCBI taxonomy): Eukaryota > Metazoa > Arthropoda > Insecta > Lepidoptera > Noctuidae > Luperina > Luperina testacea. Next base: position 12,815,044 of record OV656766.1, on the reverse strand, counting down.
CCCGTCCTTATTTATCGCAGTTAAAAGCAGGAAACTGGCTTCTGAAGCGTGTGCGATGTGATACAGACAAATGTCAATCATCTTATATTATTATGTATACTGGTGAAATGATGCAATCTAGGAACAAAACTTTAATTCCCATATTTTTTTAATATTATTTATAAATCGAGAAAAAAAAATACACAGAGTTCAGATATTAATGTAGAAAGAAAAATATGTTTTTCGTATTCGTTTAAGTGCAATAACTTTCGATGTAGAGAGGTTAACATATTAACTGAAGTACAGATTTTAAGAAAAAAATAAAAAAAACACAACTACTGATTTTCGCGGAACTCATGTTGCATTTTAGTGAATCCATGGGATATCCTAGACACAAAAAAATGGACCACTATATATGAGCCACTATGTAGGTATCTATACTAATATTATAAAGCTGAAGAGTTTGTTTGGTTGAACGCGCTAATCTTTGGAACTACCCGTCGGATTTGAAAAATTCTTTTTGCATTCTATAGCTCAATTCTTGAGGAAAGCTATAGGCTATCAACATCACGCTATGAGCCTTAGGAGCCGAGCAAAAAGAAATAAAGTCGGTTTACGGACGATAGTTTAACGTGACAACGTCATAACAAAACATTAATGAAATGATTGCATACTTTTACTTTACCGATGCTATTCAAAACGAGACGTCTGGTCACGTTAAATATATAATATATTTTATATTAGTGATGAAAGCACGAATATTCGACAATATATCACTGAACATATATTTAATATCGAAAGAATCATACCTTTATCGCCGCAATTATCGTTGCTATAAACAATTGACACCACATTCACTTTTCACTGCACTTGAGGTCTGAGTGCGGGACGGGACCGGACGTCATAGGGGCGGCGGAAAGAGCGGGGGAGGGGGGTCAAGTCTCATCTTTCGTGGCACGCATTGTACTTGACGAAAACTTATATTATTGTATAGCAGCTGTCCACGCGGACGCATCGCTCACTCAAGTAGGAGAGAGACAGATGATGTCGAACGCTGCTGAACGCGGAGGCCGATTGTGCCTCTTTGTCGCTCGTTCCGCGCTCTCGCTTGCACTTCAAGCCGCCATGGAACGCCTCCACGCTACAGAGCGAGGCCGCGAGGTAACGCTACATGAGTCATGTTTTTTCGTGATTGCAGCCAGCTTCATCGATTTATTAGACGTTGTCACGTCAAAAAAGTCAGTAAGAACGCTAAGCAAAAACGAAGTAATAGCTCGGACAGGCGATGAGATGCGACGGGGTGGGTCGGGGGAACAAAAAATTTCACGCGGACGAAGTCGCGGGCAGAGGCTATGTAATAATAAATCTCAAAGGAGATTAGCCAGGTCCTCAAAAGATATTATAGTTCACAAATGTGTGCTCAAACACAGGTGTCCTCTCTGTTCCTTTAATCTCACAGTCCGATGGGACGGCAACCCCACGACCGTGGAGAGGTACGGGGGTATCACACCACCAACTTCCAAATTCCGGGTTGCTACTGAGGAATTGCTAATGGAAAAACCCAATAACACTCACTTTGGCACTTTGGCCGACCCGGGAATCGAACCCAGGTCCCCATGCACAGCAGTCGCGCTTGCGACCACTAGACCAACGGGTCACTTTGTATGTATAAAGATTGAGAACCAACATAAGGCGCGGGCCCACCGCGGTGCACGGAGAGGCTACGCACGTGTATTAAGCTTCGCTTTGGAAGAAAATGTATGTGATTGTATCCACTGCAACCCACGGAGAGGCTGCGCATGAATTGACGTCATTGATACACGCGTGGCTTGCTCGAATAGGCGGTTACATAGCTCAACGCTGGCGACGTGGGTCTACGTTTCTACTAGAGTACACGAATATGACCCACGACTATGTACAGCTCGCTTATCGCAGCGCAGTTTTCAGTCAATTGCAGTGGCACGTGCGTAGCCTCTCCGTGCGCCGTGCCACGCTATACATAGTCGTGGGTCATATTCGTGTTCTCCAGTGGAAACGTAGACCCACGTTGTCAAACAAATTAATACACGCAGCGCGCCGCGTGCCCGTGCACAGCATGCGCCGCGGTGGGCCCGCGCCTTCCCCCTTTGTAGTCAAATAAAAAGGTCAAATATGACGTGCACTACCAAAAAACTTAAACCAAATAAAAATTACCTAATGCATCACATTATGCAGTCAAAATTATAAATTACACTGCAGGCAAACTTTTTAACTATTAACATTAGCATAACGATTACGAGAAAAAATGTACAGTAAAAGTAATAATTTAAATATAAAGCATGAGTAATAATTCGGTATGAATTTACATTTGAAGTACTGTCGGACATTTGCGCCACCAAAATTACGATGTATGCACAAAGCGTGCAATGTATAGAAAATTGCACAATGTCGTGATTGCCCCCAATTTCCTACCCTCTTTCATTTTTGCCGGTGTAGCGGAAATACTGAATCTCGGTCAAGTGTTTTTGATGATACATAACTTAATATCACGGTTGTTTCATACGGAGGGATGGGCACTGATGCACCAACATTTCGCCAGTTTTTTTCTTATGTGATAGAGGAGAAGGCGGTTGCCATTAATCAGGCACAAATTTATACACTAAGATGCTACTGAGAATTTTGTGATGGTTAAGGTCGATGAAGGCGTGTAAAGACGCGTGTAATGTATAATGTAATGCGAATGGACGTCATAACTCAAAACGAATCCTGTATGTGTTCAATTGCGAGGGCCTTTTTGTTCGCGCTAAAAACCAGCCGATGGATCGGCGCGAGCGTTACATGTAATGCTCGTAGTCCCGTCCATACGAACAGAATCTGCGTTACTTTACACGATACATTACGGCGTCTGTACACGCCTTAAGACTGGCTGACCCGGGGAAAAAACCCAAGATCACGGGTGTCTTTTTCATTGCGACTTTTTTCTCGCTAGCCTGTATCCAGCGGCCGCAAGAACAATGAAATACTTGTAAAAGTTATAGTTTTTCTTTTTATATTGCTTTTGCATGCTTACTGTTGAGTGTATGTTCTTGGGTTGCCTGCCATTTAAAGTTTATTGTTTAATTAGACTTTCTTGTTAACAACTATCATGAACCTTCTAAAAAGCCTGTGGATTGGTATCCTTTAATTGGTAATATGTATTACCCGGGCCTTATTAGAATACCAGGTGCTGCGACACTTATTTTTAAATGTCGCAACATCTTGCTGAGATAGGAGCCTTTTGGCCTTGTACAGGACTTTCTGTTTTTAGAGTTCCATACCCAAAGGATAAAAATGGGACCCTATTACTAAGACACCACTGTCCGTCTGTCTGTCTGTCACCAGGCTGTATCTTATGAACCGTGATAGCTAGACAGTTGAAATTTTCACAGATGATGTATATCTGTTGCCGCTATAACAACAAATAATAAAAATAAAATAAAGTTAAAAGGATTAAAAAAAAAAAATTAAAAAAAAAGGTTTTAAAAAAATAAAGGTTTTTTTCGGCGTTTTATGCCTTGTGGTACGGAACCCTTCGTGTCCGATTCGCACTTGGCCGGTTTTTTTTAATTTTCATTTTACTTTTGTTCCGTTTTTTTTTGTTTCTATTAATGTGTTTAGTTTAGTTTGTGATCTTCCTGTGTGAGTCTCAATAAATACTTTTTCTTTCTGTCCAATATTCCCGATTACGTATTGACAATTTAAATTCTTTTCTTAGGCATTAGCTAAGTAGTAAGGATACCTATAAATGTAATAAATGTATTTTCTTTCTTTCTTTCTTTCTTTCTATACCTATGACGAATCATACACTTTTTCATTTTCGCCTACCCTTTCTCAGTGTAATTCATCTTGAAAGTTCTATTATGTAAGTAAAACCGCCATCTTTCGCAATGTGTTCTAAGAATAGTGAAGTTGTCCTGAATATGAAAAATGCATGTTTCTTGAATATTTTTCTTGGAATTTTCTACCAACGTGTTTTATGTTGATAAGCTAGTACAGTTTATTTTTGCTTGTATTCTTAAAACAGAAGAGACTTTCAGCTTAAAATATAAAGAGAGAAAAAATAAAAACAACTAAGTATTCACTTATCTCTTACCTACATATTCTAACGGTTCGTATGATATCGGTACCGATTCCCTTGTTCACAATATAAACTAAATTTAGTTTCAGTGCATCTATTTCTTTATAGAAGATAAATTTTAGTTAAGTCCTGTCAAATTAATCAGCGCCTGATGTAAATTGACGTAATTTTAGTAGGCAAGATTTTATTTACGTCTATACTTGTATGGAGTAGTGTCAGGCGCTGATTAATTTGACAGGACTAAACTAAAATTTATCTTCTGTCCTTTTCTTAATGAAATAGAAAGAAAAAGATGCACTGAACTTAAATCTAGTTTAGATTGTGAACAAGGGAATCGTCACCATTATGATTATTCATTTTGCTCCTCGAAAAAGGGTCTACATATAAAGAAGGGGGTCTTCATAGACCCCTTTTTGAGGAGAAAAAATAACCAAAATGAATGGATGAATGATTGAATGAAAGCTTTAATTATGTCCATCTTTTTTCCTCCAATCATGCATGAAACGTTTGTACGTAGTTCACACACTGTAATAAAAAAATTCGAATAAAGTTCGATACTTCGGAGAGAACCCTGCTCCCGATTAAATTACCTTTTTCGGACGGGTAAAAACACATCGATAGAAGAGCAACTGTCAAATCGTGTTGTCATTAATTCTTAGTTCGGACCCAAAGTAATCTTTTGTCCATAGGTGATATGGAGTAAGAATCATCCGTAAGCCCAGGTGAGCATGGGTGGTTTTTTCCAGCGGCGATTATTTTTCGCTCACTGGATTTTTAACATAATGCTTAAGCCTTGAGAGTTCAAAATCCAATAGTGTGTTTTTTTGACGGGCTGAGATGTACAGATGCCAGCATATCAAGCTACCCGAAACTGTCAAATTTTCCCAATCAACTTTGAACCTTATACTTTAAAAATAAAGTTGAAAATCTATTAAAGAAATTTGACAGATTGTAGTAACTTGATGTGCTGGCGTCTGTACTTTGTTGGATTCTCAATGCTCGGTTCAACACCGAGAGTTGAAAAAATCCAGCGCGCGATTAAATCGTGCCGCGATATTTTTTCGTCCGTGCGAACGTAGGACTACAGTACCCGGCGATAAATATTGCACATCGCCCTTTGGAAAGAGACAATCAGCTAATTTCGGCTTCGTAGAGCGTTATCTCTGTCGCACGAAATGCAAACAGTCCGGTATCTATTAGGAGCTGTTAAAACAATTATGATTTGCTTCTTTTGATAATTATTTTTATTCTTTGTGTAAAATGGTTTTGTGTAAAAAGGTCGATGTGCAATATTTATCGCCGGGTACTGTAAGTACTATTCGTTATTCTGTGACGTAGACTAACTTCGGACGAAACAACGGAGTTCGTGCTTAGGGAGTAGACCGCCTGATGCAGGGTATCTTCGCATCTGGTATGACGTCTCGTAGACTACTGCATTTCAACTCATTTAATTTCGACCATCTGTGTTTATTGTTTGACGTAGCTCTGTACTAACATTAAATATGTCTGAAACAAATTGAGACACATTTAAGTATGAAGCGATGCATTCAAGCGCAATACACTAGGTATTAAATTAACAGACCGTGTTAGACATACTATATGAAACACTGCAATGCGCTGCACAATATTATAAATGACAGTATTTCATATAACTCAGAAATCTTACAAAATTGTTATTTAGAATGTCATCCTGTTTGTTGATCTGTGGGTCAAAATTACGACAAAATTGAAACAGCTTTACCTAATCAATATGGGGTCAAATTACATTAGCTAACTAAACTCTGCAGACAAAAATGTTGGATCATCAATCGCAGGTCATCTGCCTGTTATATTCCCACTTCAGGGCAAAGAAGTTCTCTCGAACGACATTGGTCACCGCTACTACTTTTTGCTAGTCTAAATAGACTAAAAATGCTGACTGATGCTGCTGAAATATTTAAAAATCATGAATACCTCATGATTTTTAAATATTTCCCAAATATATATCGTCAGGTTTGCAGAGTTACCAGCTGATGTAACAGGTTCTTTGGGATGTCAATTTCCTGTAATAAGTATTTATCGGCAAAATATATTCTTGAGTTAAAACCGTTATCAGACAGTCAGCACCTGACATTTCAGCATCATTTGAATTCAAGAACCGTCGAAATCGAAAATAAATACCGTTTTCAATCGTCTCTCGGCCCCATTTTCCCCATTTCACTTCAGGCGCGCGACGATCGGATGCTATTTATTTTTCATTACCACAACATATTAAGCGAAATCTCTCGCGGGATCAAGCAAATAAGTTTAAATGTCGTTGATATCAAAATTCCGAAATTCCGGAATTCCGTAATGAAAACGCATTTTGGGGGTATTTGGAGGGTCACTTAATATAAATTAAAAGGTAACAAGCATTCCTAGGGGAGGGTGGTACTATAATGACGTGGAGCAGAGGCCGGTAGGGCATGAATTAATTATAAATTGCGATTTAGAGCGGTGTAACCGACCTAAATCTCTTCTAGTTTGGAAATATACGGAAAGGGGTTTGGGACGGGTGCGGTTGTTAAAAGTAAAGGTGGACTTTTTTTTATATTTTCAATATACAAGGTGGAGACGACAATACGATAATAAATTAAACTGCGTAAATCTAATGATGTTCCCAGTCTGCACACGAAAATTCAATCAAAAACATCCAATAGTTTAGTCACTATAGCTAGTCAAAGATTGGCAAAAACCATTGACAGCCCATCACTACTATTTGATTGTTTGAAAAAAAAACGGTTAGGATTTATTTGAAAGTTCCAAAATACTCAAGCATTAGTATTGTCAGTGTTTTCATTTATTGTCTTCGTCTCCACATTGTATAACATATATAATTATGTACTTCCACTGAAAGAAAGAAGCAGTAAATAAAAATGAAAGAAGCAGTAAATAAAAAAACATTCATCTGAACTGCTTCAAACAGTTCCATAAGAGCCTAACGTTCAAAACAGTATTTGTTACTGATCCGATAACAGTTAAAGCTTGAGGCAAAATGTTACCGTCATGACAGTAAACTTTAACGTTTTAAGTAGCTAAAAGGTCACAAAATTAATTGTTTTGTTAATTTGGTGACATCGTTCAAACCATTGAAATTTACTTACATTACAGTAATAATGGTTTTCCTTTTTCTTTGTTGTTTTTTTCAGTAAATAATATGTTCAATCATTAAAATGTACTGTTTTGTCTTTTACAACCATTTCTTCTTTCTGTATAAAGTCTATAAGTTTTAATGAAATTGCTTTAATGTACAGAACATTAAAGCAATTTCATTAAAACTTATAGACTTTACTTTAGTAAGAATTTTTTTTTTCAGTGTATATATGTGTGTATTGTACCTATATTACTAAATGGAAATAAGAGATGTTTTGAAAGTGAAAATAAAATTACGACGAAGAGATTTTTGAGTTACCATGATTGATAAAACTACTTCAAAAGGGCACCTAGTTATCAAGCATTTGTAACCGCCACAATGTTATCTGAAATAGTTAAAATGCAACAGATTAAAAAACGAGTTAGGGATCCCCATTATCAGTAGTGGTCATGGTAATAACAAAAATAACTTCACCAAAACTAAGCCAAGCTTCACAGCTTGGCTCATCGCCGCAAGGTTGCCTGCTTGTCGGTCTTCTACAGATTGTACTTCGGTGAGTGTGCCCAAGAACTCCACGACCTCATTCCACCGGCCCCCTTCTACCTTCGGACATCCAGACGCACTGCAAGTTACCATCCCTGCCTAGTTGCTATTCCACCAATTCGCACTAAGCGTTTTCAAATGTCCTTTATAATGCGCACAGCAAAAGAGTGGAACTCTCTACCTGCGTTTGTGTTTCCGAACGCATACAACCCGAATCTCTTCACAGTAAGAGTGTACAACTGTACAGGCTTCTTCTGGATGAGCTCACTCCATCGTAGACTTTGTCTGTGTCATCTCTGACCTAGATTAGAGTCAAGAGCAAACCCATTACAAATAAAAAAAAAACTAAGTGTGTCCGCAACCATGTATTTAGAAATAGCTTAGATTGTAGGATTAGAGAGACAGGATACAGTAATAGTGTTGTAGCTGTGCCACTTTCTGATGCAGCTAGAGTTACAAACTAGACTTTACAAACTAGCTATACCACGCTTATGTTAGACAGAAAGTAGTGTTATTTTGTTAAGCCAACCAGGGTGCTTACTCTTCAATTTAATTCCGATAGATCGACATTGGAATTGTGACGTTTCGTACTCTTGAGTTCGATGCTAGCGCCAAATGATTTTTAGATTGGGTGTCCATTTTGGAGAACTAAGTGGAACTGGGTTCGGGCTTGGCGTGGGGTAATTGTTGATAATATTTTTTTCAAGAGTACCGAATCACGTGACTGTAAAATTAACATTGCAATCATATTGGCATCTCATTGGAATTAAAATTAGTTTGGAGAGTAAGCCCCCAGGGTGGCAACACATTATCAATCGGAATCGGTTTCATTTTGACAATTCAACAACATTCGTTGCGTTATTTACGTGTTGAGCAGAGAAAGTTTTCTAATCTATGAAGTAATGGATTAGCAGTTTGCTTCAAAATGATTCAGATTCCGATTGATAGTTAGGCCGGTTTTAGTGCTTGACCGATCGTCGGTGCGTACGCGCGTCGGTCGCGCTTGTCATTTGTATGAAAATTCACAAGTCGTTACAGTGCTCGACCGACAGTACGCACGCGTATATTGCTACGCTTAGTTACGCAATAGGGTGCTCATTTGAATAAAAAAACTAACTACATATGTTTCATGATCGTACACGTCCACGCTCATCAATCGCTCAATTTATTATTCTGTAAGTTTCTCAACTTAGTTTAATCTGTCTCAACTATGCGGTTAAGTACGCAGGAATTCATGTAGGTAACATGTAGCCACTTAACTATAAATATCTAAGTACATATAAATCAAAGTCCTGACTGACTCATATATCAACGCACAGCCTAAACCGCTGGTCCTAGAGACATGAAATTTGGAGGGTGTGTTCTTTGTGAAGAGTAGGTAATGTAGGTATCCACTAAGAAATGGTTTTTCGAAATTCCACCCCTAAGAGGGTGAATGGGGGAGGGTGAAATTTCACGCGGGCGAAGTCGCGGGCAGAAGTTAGTACGTAATAAAGGTAATAAAGGTAGGTTAGTTTCAAAGTTAATCGGACTTGCCTGAATCAGATAAAGAGTCGGTAATTTATTTAAGAAGTGTATTGCTTATTTTAATATAAAATTCGACGTAGATATATGTCCCACCAGTACCTTTGCTCCTATAAAGGCTCCTGCAAACAGGCGCGACACGCGACGAGAATCGCGCGCGACACAAAGGCACCGCTCGTTGCGCGACTTGCAGTGCCTTTGTGTCGCGTGTCGCGTCGTGCCTGTGTGTACGAGCCTTAACAGTGCTGGATTGATATACAGGGTGGCGGGGACATCGACGTGCAAGCTGCAACCATGAATTCAGCACATGATTCTAGAGCCCTCAAGCGTAGACATTTTTGGACGGTTATAATAAAGAAATCAGCTGTTACACACAAAAGTGCAATACCTACGTGGTCAAAATGTATGGAATAGCTTTTTTTTTAAATAATCGACCACGCATTTTAACGCATGGGGGTCCAGAATCACATGTATATTGAATCCATAGTAACAGGTAGTCGATGTCCTTGCCACCATGTATGTACAACCAGTTACACACACTCACACAGACCCACACACACACACCACATACACACACCACACACTCATACACACACACACACACCCTCCCAGTACACCCACACACACAACACACACACACACTACACCCGCTGCCACTGGGCACACTTATACCTTTGCTCCTATATACCAATGCTAGATTAATATATTAGGTACTAAAACAGTGCTCGGCCATCGTCATTTAGCATTATTAAGTGTCACGATAGCCATTCATCACTTATTCATATTATGGCAATCACATTTCAAATTGTATGTCCATAGCTTTAAGGCTCCTTCAAACAGGCGCGACACGACACGCGACACAAAGGCACCGCAAGTCGCGCAACGAGCGGTGCCTTTGTGTCGCGCGCGATTCGTGTCGCGCGTCGCGCCTGTTTGCAGGAGCCTTTATATAGACATTAAAACACATTTCCTAATTACTATACCATTACATCACGCTTGTAATCCCTGAAGGGTTAGGCATATGTGTAGGTACTTTTCGTACACCTATATTTTGCCAGTTATGGTTAGCTACGCCCCGCGGTTTCATCCGCATCAGTCTCGATTCCGAAGGAATATCGAGATAAAAGTATCCGTCCTAATCCAGGTCATGGTCTATGCATGAGCCTTTCATCCAAATCCGTCCAGCCGTTTAAGCGTGTAAGCGTAACAAACAAACATACAAAAAATAATTTCTGTGTATAATATTAGTTTAGATAATAAGGAAGCGAGTCTATTGCCATCAAACGGGCAGATATTCAGACTCCGGGCTGCTACTTAGAAATTCCTAATCGGGAATCGAACCCAGGACCTCAGGCTCAGCAGTAGCGCTTGCAACCACTAGACCAACGAGACAGTCCTATTATTATAACTGCATATAATAAACAACAATACTAAAACAAACCCATTTAAAATTAAGCAAAAAACATACAAACGCTAAACGCACCCAAGAGATTACCTTAGAAACTACCACTGAGGAACTAACGAACCGTTTGCTAGAGATTTAATACAACTTACAAATCCCCGTGATCAAATAATGGTCGAGTAACTAGAATTTGAAGTAATTCCACGAATGCCGAGGAATAATTTCAATTTAGAGGTAGATGAAGGTAGATAGAAGTAAGGAAATTAGAATTTATGGTCTTAGGTTGGATGTGGATGTTGGGATATTATATTCTTAAGCTCAAATAGCTAAGAGATGTAGGTATACAATTTCCCGACATCTCTCGTCTTCTGGGTGTCGAAAGTGACTTTGGGTTATTATAACATAATCGGTCTATAATGTTCCCATAGACTTTTTTGCCAGGGTTCCGAAAATTTATATTAATAAAATACCCGATAGCATAAAATATTTGCACCTATAAAGTTTAAGAAAAGTCTCTACTCGCTTTTAATTAAAAAATGTTAATATACTGTAGAAGATTTTGTAAATGACTAGCTGCGTCCCGCGGTTTCACCCGCATAAGTGTCGATCCCGTGAGAATATCGGGATGAAAAGTAGCCTATAAGTTTATCCAGGGTGTCAGCTGTCTCCATGCAAAATTTTATCAAAATTGGTCCAGCCGTTTGAGCGTGAAGAAGTAACAAACATATAAACACACAGACACACACACACTCACAAACATTCGTCATAATATTAGTGTGATATTTTTTAATATTTCGTGTGCAATAAATGTTTTGATGTAATTTTTTAATATTTTTAAGAAATCTGTTTCTCTTTTTAGGTTATCTTTAATTGTAGATTTTACTAAGATATTTAATTAAATTTAAAATATTTTTTTTCTTGTAAGTATTAATTTTGTTTTCGTTCTGTTAGTTTTTTTTTTGTTTTATTGTTTGCTTTTGTTTTCTACAATATTTGTACGCCTTCACGGCAGGTAGTGAGCCATAATCCACCACGCGGTCTTCGAATTTTTAGTTTTAAGACAGGTTTGTATTTTTTTAGTTCGATTTAATATAGGTCTCCTCGCGATGGTGGATGTGGTGATGAAATAATTTACGCAAAATAAACTGTCATCTTGGGTTCGAATCCACGACCTGCAACTAGTAAGTCGCGACGGTTACCACTGGGTCACCACTGCTCCAGTATGGATTATTATATACGTTCACAATGCATGACACGAATATTTACTTCTTGTCAAAATTGTTCAAGCAATTACGAATTTGACTATACATTGCATCATCTTGAGTATGATCACCATTGATCACAGTCATTTCTTCTTTTTTAACCTATCACTATTCGCACTTAAATAAAGCTAGACATTTTAATTGAAAGCTTTCAAAGATGAGAAAGAATAAAACATTCTTGTAACACAACACGCAATAAGATTCCTTGAACGGTTTACGCAAATATTGAACTGGGTATAAAATGGGTTTGCGTCAAGCAGTTTGTTTATTTCAAATAAAATAACGTTAGAAAATGTCATGGTCACTTTTTGCTTTTGAATTCTAAATTCCAATTTGTATAACTCTCTCAACTGTTAAACATTTCATTCGTGCGAACGCTTTCAACACGTTCAAAAGCTTCCATTTAAATTTCTCAAACTAACACAGATACCACCGTAACGCGACTGAATAATTTCAATTCAGCGATAAAGTGTACATAGGACCACAGAGTATATAGCCACAGATGGCTGGCTCCTTAAGGGTCTTACAGGACCTAAACGCAAAAAACGCAAGTTTTAGAAACAATAAAAGTATATGATCGACTACAGTAAACAAAATCAGAAAAAATATATGATATTCTTCAGGATATATGCTAGGTAGATAGTGTGTTGAAAACATAATACAACTAATTTGATATGATAGAAAAAAATCATGAAGATACCTCTAAAAACTTTCTTTTTACAATAAAAACCTTACTATCATTATTTTATTTTAAATAAAAACTTTCTTTTTACAATAAAAACCTTACTATCATTATGATTTTTTGTCAGATATTCTACAAGTAACATACTAAAACACTAGTGTTTTAATTTTTTAGTCCAAATAATAGATTTTTTGTAATTAAATAATTGCTTCACATTTTGCAATAAATTACCAGCGTTGTGTCATCGCGCTTCTCTTTCTTTTCTAAGCATCAGACAGTGACCGCGCTTTCGTTCATGTAAGCCCATTAAGTACAACAACTGAAAACGGACACACACAAATAGACGGGTACATGCGGTCACAAACTATTAAACGACCGAATGCATATTCTATCCCCACTCTATGGCAATATTTTGATAGAGCATTCCTCCATTGGTCTATACAAACTGAAATGTCAAGAATATCAAGAAACGAACAATCCTGCTTTTGCATTGGTTCTATGTTCATTTGGTGTAAACCCACCTTAAAACGAATGCCAGTCTTGAATGAATGAATGCTTGAATGAATGAATGAGAGAATGCTTTTGCACTGCATCATCATCATCATAAGCCTGTGTTGTCCCAATACAGGGCAAATGCCTTCCTTTCCTCTTTCCAGTTTTCCCGGTTTACTGTGTCTGCGCTGTGTGATTGTGGGCCAATTCTTTAAGAAGGAGTCCAACTCGTCCCAATGTGACATTATAACGTACAACATTTGGACTTGCTGTACGTGAATCATGTTTGTGTGTGCGTACCTACAGTCACCAAAAGAGATAAGTAACCAGGGTCGTCGGATATAGTTGAAGTTTAGTAAGAAACCAATGGATATTTTTCGAATGAAGTATAATTTATTAAATGAACTGTTTGGTTTCTATTAATTAAATTAAATTTTATTCGAAAACACCCATCAGTTTCTTACTAAATTTCAACTATACCGACGACCCTAGTTACATATCTCCGTTGGTGACCGTACGTTTTCGCCCGTTCTTTGGAACTGACCCTCTGTACCTATCTACTCTGTGGTAGAACGTTCGTTACTGTAATGAATGTTGCGAATTACTTCTGTCCAACCGACTCGAATCTTAACGAGGATCCACAACAATGGATGGAGATTAAATCGAGGTATATTTTCCGAAAATTTCAGACCTCGGGTTCCTTTGTTTGAACTCTTTTCGTTTGAGAAAACTCCTTTGAAGCAACACTTCTGTTTGAGACTCTCTGTCTTTTTGAGTGTTTTGGAGTTAGAAGAAATCATTCCACTGTTATTTTTTGGCACGCTTCTACTTAATTAAATCTAAACTGATACTTCTTCTGGTCAGATGCGTAGTACTCGCAACCGGCGTGCGTGTATGACCGGGGGCTGTGGCAGAATCATAAAATAATAACATTATGAATCATAATATGGCGAAGAGAGTCTGTGTTTTTCTTTTTTCGCTGCACTACGTAGGTATAATCAAAGAGATTGGGATTGGATTTGGATTGAATTGATTGGTATTTTAGCAGAGACCAAAAAAAATAACTGAAAAGTCCTTCACCAATGAGATTTGATACGATTAACTTAATAGTTAACTGTCCATTATGATTCATATTGTTATCCTTTTATGATTCCGCCAAAGTGGCCTTTTTAGGCCCCCAGTGATATTCTTTAAGTCCCTCACCAAAGATACGGGCATCCATCTGAAAGTAGTTCGAAACTTCGAAGCAAGCCTTACACCAGATTAATGAACTATTTCGGACGGGTATATGCACATCGGGATTAGAAACAACTGTCATTCATTCTCGGGTCGAGCGCCAAACTAATCATATGGCCCATAGGTGTTACGGAGTAAGCATCGCCCGTAACTTCGGGCAAAACTACGGATGTCGTGCTCAAGGGGTAGGTCTTCAGATGTAAGAACATAAACGAGACAAAAGGAGTATGTGAGGATCGTAGCATGTGGCGTTCTGTAGTTTCTGCCTCCCCCCATGGCATAAAGGTGTAAGTTTATGTATGTATTACGCTTCTAAGATTAATTTATGTATTAATTCGTATATCATAATACAGGATGCCAGGGAGCGTGAAGCCAATATCTGTATATGAACCATCATCGCGATGAGACATCAACGCGCAAACTGTTACTATGGATTCAATACATTATAAATCCCTTGTCTCGGTTATAAAAAAAAATGGTTGTTCCATACAATATTTTGACCGCGTAGGTATTGCACTTTTGTATGAAAGAGCAGAATTCTTTTGATAACTGACGAAAAATGTCTACGCTTCCTAGCGTTTAGATCACCTGGTCTAAATTCATGTGCTCTAAATACATGGTTTCAGTTTGCGCGGCGATGTCGGAGGCCACCCTATATATTTCCTTCATTCGAAATTGAATTGGAAACACCAATTCAGTACCTCCGTATTCTAAAATTAAGATATTAATCACACTCGCAGGTTCGTCCCAAAAATATTCATCAGGAACAAAAGATAATTAACGAGGGGTTTTCAGAGTTGAAAAAAAAAGGTTCTTTTGGAAGATTTTTATGAATTTTAATTGCCTAATAAAATTCAAGTCCCAATCAAATTTCCTCTCCGAGAATGAATGTTTGTTTCAGTTTCCTTTTGATCTTCGGATTGTTACGTTTCGTAGATATTTCCAATTTTTGCCTTTTATTAAATAGACCCTTTCAATTATTCTGAGAAACAAATAAACAGGAATTTACTTTCGTAGTCTCTAAATAATTGAGAGATTGAGTTTGTTGTTTATAATAAGTTGGGGGCTATTTTAGGCATGGAGACTAGAATAAATTCGTATTGATTCAAGGCTTCTAACACACAGATAAAGCATCAACATCTCATCTAATCTGTATTCAGTAGTTTATCGAAAAATTACTTTAATTCCTACACAATAAAGTGCAGTTTACGCTTGTAGTCCCGTCCCTTACATTAAATTGACCTCTGCGTTGGATCCAATCTATTAATCAAAAATAGTGTAAAGGACTTGTTGAAAAAATTTATGAAAAAAATACAGTGTAAAGAGGTTTTTGACAGCAAATGAAGTACGCACTTTATATTACTGTTTCTTCAAAAATAAACCATGTAACGGTAATTCGTTGATTGGGAAGACCCTTACCTTATTTGAAGTGGATTGGCGGCGATAATTACACCATTTCAAGTTCCTATATTGCGTAGTCTTTCAGATACATTGTTATTATGGGGGTGATTCGAAATTTGGATCCAAAAATCATTAGGGTAAGGGACATTTTTCTTAAGCTAGAATTTTTTCATATACACCATTCGATAGAGCGAAAAATTCTGAACAAAACTGTATACTCAACTCATTTTGGGTATTTTGTCCCTTACCTCAATTGAACCTACGGTCGACGATATTCTTTTAAATTTTTGTCACTGCATCTTTTCTACATTTTCTCTATTCTTTTTAGAGCTATTCACAAATTCAAAACAAACAATAATTTTCGTTTTTTCGTATCATAGCACTGTTTCATATAGCATATTATTATATAACGCATATTATGGTAACTTATATGGAATGCATAGGACGATTCCTATGAATCGTATTCAGTCAAGCACATTGCGTTGCCAAAGACAACAGACAAATATTACCATAATACATGGGAAACGCAGTGGTGACATGTGTTTTTATAGTGCGGATGAAAGAACAAGAGAAACATTTGTTTATATAGCAAAAGATACTCTGAGGCAACATGATGCTTGTGGGTGGAAAAGAGAAAATAATATTGTATTCAATAGAAATTATTGTTGGTTTTACGACTCATTGATCAGAGATGAAGATCCCAATCAATGTTGGGCATATTTAGGAAGATTTAACGCAGTCGAAGTTAAGAATAATCTAAGTAAACTATAAAAACTTTTTTACAAAAAAAAACAACCGACTTCCAAAAAAAAACACTACAAAGTGAAAAAAAGTAGGTACAGTACAGTTCACTACTTTGTAGTCTTTTTTTTTTGGAAGTCGGTTGTTTTTTTTTTTTGTGAAATAGTTTTTATTTTTCACTTTTTAGTTGTACACAGAGCTTCATTAATTGCTTACCCCTCCAAAAGACATGTGCGTTCAAATCCGTGATAGGCCCAAGTTGGTTTTTGTATTTTGCAAAAACATTTTATTTTAATTAATTTATTGTTTTAGTGAATAAATAAGTTTAAGATAGTATTTATTTTTTAAAATTCTGTTTTTATTATTGTTTTTTTCAATAAAACGTTAATACTTTTATTATTGCGAAAACGACAAGCAATAATAGGGTTAACATTTACGAACGTTTTATTCATCGTCTAAATAGACTAGAGGTTTCAAGACCGCTTGCCGTGCCTATGAGTGGAAGTTCAAATCATAGCCACGAAATGTGCTTTTTGTTCATTATAATTATTATTTTAATATATTTTTCTATTTTGTTTTAATAATTATTTATAAAGAATTAAAAAATAAAGAAAAATAAAATACCTTAATAATCATAATAATATTTATTATTGCTATTATTTAACAAAACTATGATCTTATTTAACAACAAAGATTTATTTTGATTTGATAATTTTATTTACAGTTATCATAATATACTATTTTGCCAACTGACACAATTGGGTTCCTAGACAAGTGGCATCCTATTAAGGTAAACGATAAAATAGTAAGCGGTAGAAATATTTTAGATTGACATAACCTAACGAAATGTCACGTGACCTGTCATGTCGTCTCAGCATACAAATTTGACATTTGACAGTCTGACAAGTGACATCGAAAGAGACAAGTTTTGAAGCGTTTGCAACTTGTCTAGGAACTAGAAGTTAGTTTGGCAGGATTACAATCATGAGCATAATAAGTGAATAAACATGTTATCAATAGATAATCAATTAACATCTCTTATTAGCTCATGATATCTACTTAGAATATTTTGCTATACAAAGTAAAATAGTGGAATCAAATGAGTTAAATGTCTTCGTTGTTTATTTTGTTGTCATACTTAATTAATATAACTGCTATTTCTGGGCAAATCGCAATCGTTCTCTTCGATGTTCTTCTGTTAGACATATTTTGCAGGTCGATAACTGTGAATGTTCGCTGCGTGTAGGTAAATGTCTTCGAACCGTGGACAGAGAGATATTCCATGCCGTTGCGAACTGTAACGAGTGGATGTAAACGGCGGTGTAGTGTGAACCTTAACAATATCCGGATGATGTTCAGATTGGTCCGTATAGATCCCAGTAGTTCTCCGACCCATGGTCATTGTCTTAGCATCGCCGGTTTCTTGAAATCTGCGCACCCATAAGCGCACCGTTTGTCTCTGTATAGAAAAAAATGGTTTTAAATAAGTTATTAAATACCACACACAAGATACCGCAAATAGCTCAACAAGAAAAAAATCGGAGAACACAATTAATATTATAATGAACTTACTGCTATGCCAAGCTGTCTCGCAATTCCTTTTATGCTCACATTTTGTTCACACAGAACAACTATTTTAGTTCTCATAAAATCATAAATCATTTTAAAAATTAATGAATAAATCGTAGTCGTTTACTCTTCGCCGTTTTAAGTGAACGTATACATCAAACGTTATAGTTATAACTTGAGGGTATGGATAAATTTTATAAAGACAACGTATGTAAGTAAAATTAATGGATACCCTCAAATTATAACATCTATCGATTAGACATCCCACCTAAAGATAAAATGACTCAGACCATAGTAGATAACAATTTCAACGCAATTCATATGGGCTCGCTGGCTAGTTCGTCAAACTGCCGGTATGAGTATGACGACGTTCGGTGATGCGATGGTTCGAATCTGAGTCGAAACAATGGGTTCTTTTTGAAGTATTCTTTAGATTATTTGTAAGTAATTTAATGTGTAACATTTTAAAACTTGAGGGGTTAGCACATACTGACGCTATCTGTACCTACCTACCCCAAACAAATTCATATAACATTACTTGTTAAGTGAATATCAGCGACAGGAAGCTATTGAACACATCTGCCTACCCCTTTAAAGGGCACAGGCATGATGTTGTGTTGTGTGATTGCGTAAACAATGCATACATAATTATGCTATAGCAGCAATTGCGGTTGATTTGCTGGCATTTATTAAAAAGTTCCATTGTCTGTCTCCGAAAATCATCAGGTCTTTACGAAATTTAAATGGGACCGTTTCGAAATAAACCTCTTCCGAACAAAAAAAAAATCACAATTCCGTCTACATATATATGAGGGAGTTATGCTCGAACATACATTACATAAACAAAAACATCCGAATTGAGAACCTCGTCCTTTTTAGAAGTCGGTTAAAAAGTAGTACTTACCGAATAATCACCCTATAATTTTCCTATTGCTGGGACAAAGGCCTCCTCTCATCGAGAGGGAGTGAGCTATATCTACCACGCGTACCCAGTTCGGGTTGGTAGATGTCACACGCCTTCGAATTTATGGTTCTAGAACATGCGGGTTTCCTCACGATGTTTTCCTTCACCGTTTTGGGAGTAGTGGTGATGAAATAATTTACACAAGGTAAATCACCTGTCTGGGTTTGAACCCACCAGCTTGTAAGTCGGAACCGGAGTCTGCTTTTTATGATTTCTATTCATAAACGATTGGACCTTTTATACTAAAAATACCGCTCAATTAACGACACCAATAAAAACATAAATTGGAAGACAAATATTGCCAAGCATTCAATTGGAAGCAAGCACTCATTTCTCCAACTTTATAATTTACTGACTTTGAAGTAGATATTTATTTGGTATTCTTGCTTTTCATCGTTACAGACTGATTGACTTTAGCGTTATATTTATAGAACACAGCGACCCGGGGTTTTTTAGGTTATAAGTACGATACTATTTAGGTTAGAGCAATTGAAGTTAAAATTTTTTTTTTGCCGCGTTGGTCATTTTTTGAGATGGGAAAAAACTTCTCTCTGTTCAAAGCTGTTAATGACCAGTTCTTGTTGAAGGAGTCCAGCTCACCCCACCATCTCCGTCTGGGCCTGCCATGATGTCGCTTGCTATTAAGAGGGACCCATTGGGTCGTAAGTTTAACCCATTCATTTAAAAATACATAAATCCTCACAGTTAAGAGGATGTACCTAAATAAGGTTTATATAAACCTATCGTAAACATATTTCAAGTTGGTTTATGTGTGGTACGGGTAACTTCTGGCATGACTTACCACCTATTGGGCACCTTCGACGTCAAACCCACAAGTAACTTCTTTAGAACATAATCACTTGGTTTATTATATATCGGCAATGACTACGTCATAAAGCTACATGACAGTTACAATTTAAAAAAATATAATATCGTGAAATGAAATTGTTTATTCTGTATGTACGATATCGGAAGCACTTTTACACGTTATATTTATTAACCTTTTGACCGTCTAACGTCAAAAAATAAAAAACGTGCCCTCGGCGTCAAAGTGTGTCATGTAGTCGAACCGTGGCGTGCTGGGCACATTTTAAAGTCCAGATAGAATCTTAGTCAGATCATGTGATGACAATGTAGATTGATGACTAAAATGATCTTTGATGAAAGTATCACACTGATTTGAGTTGACCAGTTCAGTCAGTGCAAGCATTTTTCAGTGTCATAATCGTCATCTCCTAAAACCACTATTATGACTAAGAGACCATAAAATATTTGACATTATCGAGGTACATCTAATAACTGAGCTGATGTTCAGTTTGTATGTTCAGAAGTAACCTTTGCTACCAATTAGGTACCAAAGGCTTCCTAGAATGTTATTAAAGTCATTTGAAGAGAACTTTTCGTTTTGCGTGCGCAGTTTTTCCCAAGCGGTTTTCAAACGGAATGTAATTAGTGATATGGATAGCGACGTAAAGTAAGCTGGGATGTCTGAGCTAGAAGATAAGTGGAAATATTTATTAGCAATTTACGAGCAGAGGGAAAATTAAATTAGAATATGCTGAAAGGCAATAAATCGACTGTCGCAACAAACACTATCGAAACTGCAAAAAAACGATTTTTGCTTTTTTACATAATTGAAAAGACAATTAAAAACTATATCGGATACATCAAAAATAATAATTAAAAAGTAATTATTAAAGAAGTTTTTAATTGAACAAAATCGATACAGGACATGTTGCGCGACAAACATCTTTGGAAGTGGTACTTACAATGATGTTCCGTGCGAGCGTGTTGCGCGAGCGTCTCGAACCTACCAGAACCGTCAGTGTTCGCCGCGATGTGACGGAGTGTGGTTGCGTTAGTTTTGTTTAGTTCTGTTTGTAACGTTTTGTGTTAAGTTTTTGTTATTATTATTCTTAAGATTTTGTTAAAATGGTTAGTCGGGGTAGACAACTCGTTAATTTGATTCAAACAAATGAAAAACCCATTGAAGTTGCAACAAATAGGACACGTGGCCGTAATTCGGGGTTAACAAGTAACATTATTGAAAGTGGTAGTTTCGATAATGTTCAATTATTGTGATGATAAATTACATCTGCATAATTATCGAAAGTGGTAGTTTCGATAATATCCGTAAAATTTGGATAAAATTTACAGTTTTGTAACTATCGAAACTGTCAATTTCGATGTTTTTTTTGGTTAGTTAATATATTGAATCTACCACATTCGATGTTGTTTTACGTTTATATATGAAATTGGTTGGTAGATACGATTAGTAGTGTTTGTTTTTTCAAATATTAGGTATTGCTTTTTATAATGTTTTTTATTCGTTTTTATTTTAGAATCACCTGTGCCACCTAACGAAATTAATGATGAGGAATGGAGGGTTCTTAATAATTTGCTCGATGGTGACGTGGTGGACGACTCAGTTAACAAAATAAGTGAATCCAATATAATAATCGAAATGTCAGAGGAGGAAAAAGAGAATGACTGTCTACCAAATGACTGGAGCACAGTAATACTCGGTAGTGATGAAGCTACGCCTGTCCCATCGCCTTCTTCTCAGTATGATTTTTGCACTGAAACAGGACAGTCTGAGGAACTTGGCAACATTTTCAGTGTGAATTCGTTGATAACTGAATCTGAAAATGAAAATCCTATTTCTCCGAATGTGTCTTTGATACGTAAACGTAAATCTACTTACAAAACTGATCCTGGTAGAAAACGAAAGTGACACATTGAGCAATGGACAGATGTTCGAAGAAAGTTATTAACTAATTCCGGTAAGCGTCATATTTCAAAAAGAGGAAAGAATGTTGCAGCTAAGAGATTAAAACAAGCGTGTTCCTGTAAGCTCAATTGTTCAGACAAATTTACTACTTATTTTTTTATTTGTGGCCAGAAAATGTAGCCAAGAGGGGTGCAAATGAGGTGGGCAGTTGTTTACTGGATTTCATTGAAAAAAAAGTGGCGACTAATGTAGAAGAAATAAGGTTCTGGTCTGACAATTGCACTGGACAAAATCGGAATAGAGTGGTATATAGCCTTTACATGTATGCTAGCAGGAAATACAATATCAATATTGTACACCGATTTTTAGAGTCTGGTCATACCCAACAAGAAGCTGACAGTGTACACGCCCTGATAGAACGTTCAGCTAAAGGGAAGATTATTTACACACCAGACCAGTGGTACGCTTTGGTTCGCTGGGCTAAAACCAATGATGTCCCATATAATGTAACAGAAGTTTCACAAGATGTTATATGATTTAAAGAATTTATTAATTAACAGAAACTATAAGAAGAACATTTTAAATCAGGTTGTAAAGTGGAATAATATAAAAGAAATCTGTATAAATAAATGTGACCCTAACGCTATTTTATACAAGTATGATTTGGATTCCGATTATTTATTTAACGTATTCAACGTTAGTCCAGACCCGGCGCAACCGGCAATCGGTGGCTGATATTTCCAGTGATTTGTTGAAACCACTTTATTCGTATAGTTTACCGATTACAGAGGCAAAATACAAAGATTTAGTATCTTTGTGTGAAGCAGGACTTCTACCAAAACAGTATCATAACTTTTTTAAGAGCCTTAACACAGTAAATGAGAATTTGCCAGAAAGTGATGATGATGATGATTAGATAACTAATCATCATCATCACTTATCTGTAGGTAGCGAAGTCTGTTTTTTATGTACTCAATTTGACCTCGACGTAATTTTTTTTTTAATTTTCATAATTTTTTAAATTGTTATTATGTTTCAGAATGACATTTTATTTTATCTAACTAGTATTTTTTCTTTATAACTGTTACAAGATAAGCAGTTATATTATTTCTACTGATCTCATTGGTTTAGTTATTATTTTGAATAAGAAAATATGTTTTTGATTTTTATAGACCCAATGGGCTGTGATTAGTTTTTAATAGATGTTATAGGTACGTTTGATCTTATTCCAATTAAGTGCAATGAAGAAGTCTGAAATGATTCGATTTTAAGTTTTTTGTTACACGATAGTTTTGTTTTAAATATATATTTTTTTTAATAAATGAAAAATGCATTTTTATTTATTAAATCGGATGAAAACAGACCTAAGTTAGTGCCAAGCTAGATATCGAAAGTGCACATTGTTTTTCTGTATACCTAATAACTTTCTTAGAACAGTAACGAAAGTACCATATTCGATACTCACATGTGTTAGAACCACGTAGAACACCATCGAATTTGGCACTTTCGATGAAATTCTGACTATCATAAGCGTAAAACATTATCGAAAGTGAAATATTTAGAAAAGTATATGAAATATGAAATTTGTTATCAAGGAAAAAAAAACTGCATAAAATTTATTATTTATTCCATACATAACTTTAGTGAAGTTAATAATACCAAATCTTTTGCATCGAATTACAACATTGAATTGCTCTCCTCTGAAGTACGCGATTTGAAGTTTCGATAGTGTTTGTTGCGGCAGTCGAAATCTATTCGAATGCAACAGAATAAGGTTGTTTTATAAGTTATTTTATTTTACATTGTACTCACATATAGAAGCAACAAGAATAATGTACCCAGGATTTTGTAATATCTTGATTTAAAAGTGTCCATGGAGTTTCTTGCCCGTTCTTGTCCATAGAGATCTACGTTTTGGAATGGGCAACTAGCTTCAACTTTCTGACTAACTGACAGACTATTTAATTTTGACAATTCAAAAGTGCCTGTACAAGGTTTAATTGAAATAAATGCTTTGAGTTTGAGTTTGATGTTCAACACACAAACGTACAAAGCGAACGTAAGTATGATTTCATATTTAACTTGGCAGGACTACCAATCAAATTACCAGTATCAAATATCTAATGATACATGAAATTACAGTACCCGGCGATAAATATTGCACATCGACCTTTGGAAAGAGAAAAACGGCTAATTTCGGCTTCGTAGAGCGTTATCTCTGTCGCACGAAATACAAACAGTCCGGTATCTATTAGGAGCTGTTAAAACAATTATGATTTGCTTCTTTTGATAATTATTTTTATTCTTTGTACAAAATGGTTTTGTGTAAAAAGGTCGATGTGCAATATTTATCGCCGGGTACTGTAGAACAATTAACACTAAATACCTATATTAAAATCTGAGGAAATTCATCATCATAACCAGCCTATAATTTTCCCACTGCTGGGGCCTCCTCTCTATGAGAGGGAGTGGGCCATTATCGTTGGTAGATGTCACATGTCTTCGAATTTTTTGGTTCTAAGACCGAACGGTTTCCTCACAATGTGTTCTTTCACTGTTTTGTGAGCAGTGGTGATGAAATAATTTACACAAACTAATGCGTCTGTCCAGGTTGGAACCTATGACCTACAACTCGTAAGTCGCGGTCTTTACCACTGCGCCACCACTGCTCTATTATATACATATCTTACGAGTATGATTCTCACATGAAATTGGAACAATGTATGCCACCACAACACCATCCAAAATCACTCAGAGCATTCCATACATTCAGAAATCCCGTCTCCCTATTACAAAATCCATTTAGCCGAAATACCGACGCGCGACGCACTTAACACATTAAACAGGCGAATTCGGCGAAGCCTTTGGCTCTTGGCACAAGGGCTTGACATCAAAAGGGAATAATTGGAGCTGAACTTCGATAAACCTGAGGATGCTTAGCCAGCGTTTGAAGGGATAATTATTTACGCATTGGAAGTAATAGATTGCCTCTTAGTTCGAGAATAAATAAAGTATGGGGCCGAATGGGACGTTGAATTCTGCTGCCTTAAGGGGCTTACAGGACCTAAACACAAAAAACGCAAGTTTTAGAAACAATAAAAGTATATGATCGACTACATTAAACAAAATCAGAAAAATATATGATATTCTTCAGGATATAGGCTAGGTAGATAGTGTTGAAAACATAATACAACTAATTTGATACGATAGAAAAAAATCATGAAGATACCTCTAACTTTCTTTTTACAATAAAAACCATACTAATATACATACAATCATTGTAATTTTTTGTCAGATTATTCTTCAAGCAACATACTTCATTACTAGTGTTTTAATTTTTTCGTCCAAACAATAGATTTAATGTAATTAAATAATTGCTTCATATTTTGCAATAAATTACCAGCGCTGTGTCATCGCGTTTCTCTTTCTTTTCTCTGCAGTCCGACAGTGACCGTGCTTTAGGTCATGTAAGCCCCTTAATGTCTGTATACAAGTTTTTTGTCTTTTAAGCCTCCATACAAATATTTATTTATTTGGTAGAGGTTGTGACCTTTCACCGGCTGTCTGAGATAAAGATCTGAGGAGATTCATCATCATAATCTGCCTATAATGTTCCTACTGCTGAGAAACAGGCCTCCTCTCTGTGAGAAGGAGTGGGCCACCGCGCGGGCCCAGTGCGGGTTGGTAGATGTCACATGTCTTTGGTTTTTTGATTCTAGAACATTCCTGTTTCCTCACGATGTTTTTCCTTTACCGTTTTTAGGAGGAGATTGGCTTCTATAAAATAGTGCCTGGGGCGTGAAACATATGTAGGTACTTCTTCACTGATTCAATCCTCAATTTCAAGTTCAATCTCGTAATAATAACAGGAAACTGGTTTAAAATCAAAATTGGATCATTCGGTCCCGAAACAAACCCACTCATCTGCCAACCCTGCTATATCTTTAACAAGTTCTTCAAGTATCGTTTCATCAATATCTCTAAACGTATCAACTGAATTGTAATGAAATATCATTCCCACTGCCGAATTGGGAACCAAAATCTAAAACAATCAGTGAACGATCCAAAGGTTTCATATTAATATTTACAGGGCTCTGTTATTCCTTTGAACGGTAATGTTCGTTTCAATTAATTCCCGGGTAGTGCTGTCTGTTGCCGGGACTGGGGATCAGGATGCCGGGATGATGTAAGCACTTCCATATTCATGCTTATATTCCCTTTGTGAGGTTCAGCTACGCTTAATAGCATGTCAGTTGTTTATGCTATGCAGGTTATAGTACAAGTAAGTCATTTACTAGTTTCTTCTTTGAGCGTTCTTCTTTTGTTTTGTTGTGTATGCACATCGTTATATTTTTTGTTTTGTTTGGAGATTAGTCTCAGTAGTAGGGTTGTGATTTGTCTTTCCGTCTATGGCTTTTTGAGCTAGCCTTCTTTATTTATGCAGACTAAAAGCATATTCTAATCAAAATTCTTCGTCTTCGAAATATCATCATCTCCAACGTAAAACTTTCAATTACTGCTTACCAGAAAATCTATCTATGTCTAATCAATCAACCATTTTCTATTTGTAAATTATAGTTTTACCTTTAATTTACCAACCATTTGAATGCTATGTCACAAGTAGGTACGTCACAAGTCATTGTTTACATTATTATGTCCGAAAACGCAAATCAAAAATAGGTTACCATAGACTACTCGTATACACCATAGGGATAGTTAAGCAAACTAAACATACCTACATTCTACTACAATCTAGAAATCAATTATCTACCACATTAGTTTGTGGTCTGTAGTCATAACAACAACCTCCTATGCTATCGCGTAGTTTACTCCTCGGTTCAAGTTTATAGGATACATGCGAACTAATATGACTAATTATTTTGGCACTTAGTGTAAACCATGATTGATTACTACTAAGGTTTCAATTTTGGTGAAGTTTGGGAGTGAAGTTTCAAAGACGTGTCAGACAAGGTTTACTGCAAAAAGTAGGCCACTGACAGAGGAACTTAGGACAAAAGGCATATATAATTGAGATCAAAGTTACCAGCCTGAAAGATCGCTGCTTTAAAAGGACCTTCAATGACAACCACAAGCAAAAGGCACAGGCGATTTTACCAAAAACACACTCAGCAAAGAAAAAGTCGTATTTAAAAACCATTTGACTCTAAGGTATCGAACATAAACAAAACGAAATCACAGAATGATTGTCCCACGAGACTGAGAAAATCTTTCAAATCAGGACATTTAGATCAAAGACCCATTATTCCGAGAAATATCCTACATAAAATAATAGCAGCGGATCCCGCGCGGGATGCGGGGCGCGACTGCGCAGCGCGAACGTTTATCCTTGAAAGCTCTGGCCAAACTGAAGTGAATCCCGCGCGGGATACGGGGAGCAATTTTCTCGCGCTGATTTGTCAATTTACTTGTATGGAGGTGTTCAAACTCGCCGAATAGTTGCGTGACCTCCTCATCATTAAATCTCTGGCCACACTGAAGCGAATGCCGCGCAAATTATTAAGAAGTCACTTGAAAGAAAGAAACATATTTTATTTGGGACACCCACAGGAAATAAAAAAAAATAAAAAAGAACATTAAAACTAACTAATAAAGATTAAAACTAATAAAATTGTGAAAACAATACAAAAAAGGAAGACCTGTGTGAGGCCAAAAAGGCTCGTATCTCAACATGATACTGCGATATTTAAAAATAAAACCTCGCGCGCTGGTATTCGACCTTTAGGCTGCCTTTCCACCAGAGATGAGCGAGGATGCGTAGCGAGGGATGTGTGTAAAACTAACCAATACCAACGCTAACTTAATTCAAGCTATAAAAATGAAGCGATGTTATTGGTTGGTTTCACACACATCCCTCGCTACGCATCCTCGCTCATCTTTGGTGGAAAGGCAGCCGAAGGCTGCCTTTCAAGCTAAGCTGGTATTTTGTGACTATTCGCGCCAGTTTAATATCCCTCCACAGAAATTAATTGCCAGAAAATTTAGTCCCGCATCCCGTTTAAGATTCGCTTCAGTTTAACCAGAGTTTAAAGCCCGGAAAATCACAACATCCCGAGATCTTGAAGACGCCAAGCTACACTATTACTGAATCGTCAGTTCTCAAGCAAAGGGCTCGGATTCATCACAGGTTAAATTAACTTGGAGTGCTATCGTCTCTCCAATAAGTACTTCAGTTTAATGTAATATGTTCCGTGATAAGTTGCCAGCGATATTGAATCTTTGAGATATAGGAAAGTATTATCGTTATTGGTATTTGTTATTGCTTCTGTAATTGCATTTTGATGATCGGGGCGGGGTTCGATTCACAAGTGTAAGAAATGTTATGGGGAATCTAACAATGGAGGGTTTGTAGTTACAGTGAATTCAAATAAAAGGATTCGTAGCAAGAAAGTAATAATGGATGGAATCTAAAATACTTCGATGTGAAATATTTTTTAGTAGGTACTATAACTGCCAAACATGTCGGTGAAAGTTTAACATCCTGGCTGTTAAAATTTTGTTGAAAAAAATACGTTGCTGCATCTTTCTTATTACATTATGAAACTAGTGCGTAGTAGCGTTTACATTATGAAACTAGTGTCGTGAAACAGTAGTCGGACTAATCTTTTTCGAGATATAACTAAATAAGACCCGGTTTTTGAGAAAAGCTGATAAATTCAAGTAACATACTGTTTTTGCAGTTTTGTTTTTAAAAATTTCATTGGCCATTCTATCAGCCCTTTCACCCAAACCCATATTAACTTGATCACCTACAATAACACTTCACCTTATCACCGCCATTATGACTAGTCGAAAACGACTTCCAGAATCATCCTCCCAATCGATAGAGCGGCTCACACACGAATGGATGTAAAATAAAACACCAGTTAATAAGAGGTCCACATTTTGGGAACACTGTAATGGCACTCGAAAAGCAATCTTGTAGGTCCGAGTGTTCCTTTTCTTCTTATAAGTATGGTCTAGTAGTTAAGAGGTAGCGGGATTTTGAAAAAGAAATCGCTCATTGGCAATAAATAAAAAACAAATAGGATAAGTACGTCTTTTTAACACCGCCATTAAAAGGCAAACTGCAACGAAAATGTTTAAATAAAATACTACTTACCTTTAGGGACTCCACTGCAGTTTTCAACCCGGGAAAAGAAAAATTAATTGGAATAAGGGCTGATTTTTCCAACTTCAAAGATAACATTTATATGAAGAATAAAGCTGCGGTTTCATAGTTTTTGTGTAGAAAGTAATGTCAGCTATCTGACCCAACAGACCTTGTCGTGGCAAAATTTCAATAATTCATACAAAAATCCCATAGAAAAAAAAGATGTTTAGTTTTCCCCGAATTTGCAAATGTTCCGGGAAACTTTTCCAGTTATTCTTTCCATGAAAACCTATTACGGACTATATCGAACATTTAAAAATAAAACATATCCAAATCGGTCCTGCGATTCTTAAGTGATTTTATATAAATAATATAAGAGTAATATGTAAGTAAAAGTTATCTCGCGGTTGAAAAATTGACCTAAAACAAAAGAAAATCGAAAGGAGTCTGGCTAACATCCTTGCCGCGGATTAAGTCTTGTCTGCGTCTGAAATCAAATAAGTCTCGTCTCGGCGTTTGACTTTGAGGTAGCTGTAGGGGAATTTATAAATCATCTCTTTTTTTTATTGATCTGCCTGTTTGATTTGAAAAAGTGGAAAATCTGAAAAATCCTATGAGATGGAGAATGAATTTAGAAATGAGGGTAAAAAAATTATTTGTGTTTGATTTTTCTATATATCATTATTATTGTTACCTACGCCATTTTACAGGTAAAAAAGGCTTGGATTTTAAAAACTTTAAGTACCATAATCTACTTTTTCTTAGTAGAACCACAAAATTTATCACGTACATGTACGTGCGTAAATTTTAGATAAAACGTTCTCTTACAATTTGTACCAAAAACTATTTTCCGGGATTGGCCACTCACGCCAATCGCTTTAGGGTTTTAGAGTGCGGACGTCATGTGTTAAGGATTTTTCCACTTAATTGATTAAAAAGAAATCCTTGCTAGGAGTATATCTATACAGTTGGGGCGTTCGAATCTCATTATATTGTTAAAGGCTCCAGTTAAGTTAGTTTGCTTTGAGGTCTCTCTAATCGTGTGGGAGTTCATTTGACCCGAATTGTCCACTTGATCCCTTTTTTGGGCTTGATTGTTTTCTACGTATATTTTTCCGTTAGTATAGGGCGAATTGTTTTGTGCGGCAATTAATCGATCTGTAAATACAGCAATTTTTTTCTATTTAAAAACAATACGTTTTAAAAATAACGAGTAGTCAAAATTAAATAAAAATTGGCTGGTCAGCTTAAATCTTTATGAAACACTACACGATATTAAATTCACTGTTTTGTATAAGAGCTTATAGTCATTCTTGTTTGGCTTGTTTCGGACTCGACTTATAACGATGGAACTCACAAAACTGTAGATGACAAAACTCTGTCCCTACCTCGAATTGTTTACAATGCAATATGCACTTAAGCTTCCCATTCATTCACTCATTCTCAAAGGGAAGTTGCACTTCAAAAGGCAAAATTTACGAACATATTCAATCTCCAATCAGACAGCAGTCCAGCCCAGTGGTATCGACCCCGACGGACGAGACGTAGGTCATGGCTTCAAACCCAAGCAAACGCTTTACTTTATGTAATTTATTTCATCACCACTGCTCTCAAAGTAGGATGGAAACTGCCATGTCCTAGAACCAAAAATTCGAAGACATGTGATATCCACCAACCCATACTGGGCCCGCGTGGTGGATAATGGCCTACTTTATCTCACAGAGCGGAGGCCTGTGTCTCAGCAGTGGAAACATTAACGACTGATTATGCTTATGTAATCTTCATTCACTCTTCGACATCTCAAAAACAGATAAATCTTCTTCCGTATAGTACTCGTACAGTGATTCATTCATTACGAAACGTACTTTAGCTAGGAGTGAATGAACGTGACTATTAGCGTCTGTTAACAGACACAACACGATGTTTGGTTAAGGAATTATAGACTTAAACGCGATTTCCTTGTGTGTCTTACTGTTTGTGTTTCGTGTGAAGTCGCACAAGTTTGTGTTGTAACAGATAGAGGTCCTGTTGTGCCTTTATCCTGGCGGCAAAATCTATAGGAGCAAAGTTGGTTCCTGGTAAGAGGGTCAACCAGTTAACAAAAATAGGAACTAGTATGACTAGCCACGGCACGTGGGGACTTTGAATGTAGGTGCTTTGGAGTCAGCTTCCAGTCTAACCGGATGTAGCTGAATATTAGTATTTTACATGAAGCGACTGCCTATCGGACCTCAACCCAGTTACTGGGTAGCACGATACCCCTTGGTAAGACTGGTTGTTAGACTTTCGGGCTTCTGACTACTCGTAATGGCTGTCAAAAATGTACAAATGATATGCGGGACCAGTGGCTGAGCGTGCTTTCCGAGGCTCGGGGGTGTGTAATGGATGGTACATCCACAGACTGACCTCAGCAAGCATCATATCTACTATTCTGTCATCAGAATATCAATATTATTGATAATCTGTCCCATAAAGACAAGTAATCATGTGGAAGTGGACATAACAATCACACCTGAATCAAGTGTTTTAGAAGCGGCAGTCCCTACTGTTATGATATATTTTATCCATAGGACACTTAGGTAAAGGGGTAAGGGTAAAAGTTGCATTCACCGCAAATAGCTCAACTAAAAACTACCCAATGAAATTACCCGCCGAAAATAACAGACATTTTCAGCATTTCACCAACTTTTGCTCCAACTGGTTTACCTCGATAAATTCTAGACTATCTACAACTGAACGTGGTAGGTATAAATCCTAGAATTTGGGAACTTCGGGCGACATCGCAAATGTTAAATGTGTGCTATCGGATCGTCTAATTGCAAACAGTGTGGATCCAGCGAACGAACGTTCGGCTGTACCCTCGTTGCTGACTTGAATATCAACCCTTTGGGGCTTCATTTGTAGAATTTAAATTAAGTGTCTATGAGGCCTAGACTGAATGAAAATTCAGTCTATTTCTCACTAAGAAACAAAACACTATTGTTAGTAAAATAGAGAGGATTTTAGGAACATTGACACAGAACCACATATTTTTGGCTCAATACCTATTTTCCAAAACAAAAATTTAAAAAAATACCCGTTCCCTGAAAGACACGTAAGTAATCTCTTTTCATTAAACTCATTTTCACCATCTAAAGCTTACTCCATCAGAATTATATTTAAATAATTGTTCTAGAACATCGAACGCCATTAAAAAGGCAAGAAACCGACCAACACCACCACTTACTACCCAATCACCTAAGTCCACATTGTGAAATGTAAATAAATATCGAATAATAGTCCTCCAGATCAAATATCAACCGTAGCAGCGAATCACAACGGAGTATAACCATCTACGCAGGAGATATTAAAGTGCACAAGTGTTTTACAGACACAGGTGCACTCACTCTTCCCTCGGTCTCATAGTTCGCATGACCACTTTTCGAGGCCGGGGGGGAGGGGGGAAAAAATATTGAATATAGAGACTCATAGGTATCAAAACCTCGTTCCTTACAGCGCACCCCCAAATGACAGACAATAGAATGCAACGAGCGGTCACGGCGAGATCTAAGATTGAGCCATTAATATGCAAACTGCATATACGTAGACGCATTGCATACTGACGGGCTATTGATTGTGAACACCGAGCTTGGAGCAGGCAAAATGGAGGACGAAACTAGCTATGGAGGATTAAAATTGACTTTACTCCTCGATAGCTAGTTTGAAATTTTAAATTTGAATTTGATTTCACTAAGTTTGAAATTCTAGGAATTGTTTTAAAGAAGAATGTAATCTGCATTTGCCATTTATTTGTCAAAAATGTAAACAAATATGAGTTTATGGAAAAATAACTTTAAATCCTATATAATAAAGTTCAGTTTACGCTACGACTTCAAATAATTTTATAACTGTTTCAATAGTGCTACCATTAAAATAAAGTTGATATTTGTTTAACTTGAAATAATATTAATTTGAAACATAAGTTTGAATAGACTTTAGGTTTGTGTCAGTTGTTGGCGTGATCAAATTTAAAGAGTAATTTGAAATGGGTAGTATTTAAACGAGTTAACGTTAAATTAAAGTTCTCAGTGACAAAAATAATTAATTTACGTGATATTACTAAGTGAGCGACTGACTGCGAGGGACGAGAAATCAACAGAACAGTAACTTACAAACATTAATTTGAGTTACTTAAAATACAAAATGAGAAGCTTCATAATATCTGAGCGACTTAGTATTTGTTTGAGTATCATTTGCCGAATATTGAAAAAAAAAATGCAGGACGTAACGTTGACGTCCTACATTTTTTTTTAATATTTGGCAAATGATTTATTTATACTGAGCGGCATTTTATCTAAAATATCATTTTATAATACATTTTCTAAACCAGTCACAAAGTCATCATGACGGTATTTTCGCTCTTGCATCCTATGTCGACGGAGCCCCGCTTCGCAGGACTCCTATTTCTGTTTATAGGGTTTAAAGTAACCTAACCAAACCTAACCTTGGGGTACCCTTTGCTTAAATTGAACTTTTTAGTAGTTCGTTATGTAAAACCTCAATTGGAAAAATCGTCTCTATCTTAATATTGAAGTTGCCCTTTCTGTATTTCTAGTCGCTCACTTAGTAATGTAATAGCACGGCTAGAATGTTAATATCTGAAATGGATTAATCTCAACCCACTTTTTATAAGCTCGTTCTGGATTTTATTATTAATCAATATTCGTCGTTAGTTTAGTTAATTTTTTGCTTACTCAAATTCATACCGTTCAAGTTATTAAAACAGTATCTCATCATCAGTCACTAAGTTTTCTTTATTCGATCGTTTTATAATTCCTCATTTGAAATGTTGGTCCAAAAATCTTCTCCCTATTTACGAGTATAACTTACTTGATCTTTCAATTTTTATGAGGACAAAAAATTGGTTTAACAGCGTAACTCACACCTTCCCATGCTGGTAGGCAGAAACTACAAAACGCCACCTGTTTTTTTTCCCAGTTAAAAATGGTATGTTATTTTTGACTAATAGTTTGTAGTTAAAAATAAAAAAAACATACTTCGTCTAAGACATGTATGGCTCAAAATGCTGTAAATGGTGTCAACTTTCACTCCCTTAAAGCTTTGCACTCAGCTTCCAAATACCCTGTATTTAATAGAAAATCTGCGCTTTAGTAGATCTTTGCGCACGTCGGACGTCACCTCGTAATTAAAGGCGTCACGTCATGTGGCACATATATGACGTAGTTAATTGAGCACCTAACACGACACCACCCCTGTGTTTCCCAAAAGGTTAATCAGAGGTGCGCCTATAGAACACTCACATTTCATCATTCATCACCATTTCTCATTTTTAATTTTTTTTTCTCTTTTTTTTGAGTATTCTGTTCTATTCTATTCTATTTCGCCAGTAATGCTTAAGTCCCACGTAAAAAGGATTTTTTTCCAGATGAAAAACCTAATAACGCTTTGCCTGACCCGGGAATCCAACCCAGCATCTCATGACCAGCAGTTAAGTAGCACTTGCGACCACTAGACGAATGAGGCGTCTAGGACCTCTTTATACAGTACCAGTACCCGCCGCGACGATAAATATTGCACATCGATGTGCAATATTTATCGCCTTTGGAAAGATACAATCGGCTAATTTCGGCTTCGTAGAGCGTTATCTCTGTCGCACGAAATACAAACAGTCCGGTATCTATTAGGAGCTGTTAAAACAATTATGATTTGCTTCTTTTGATAATTACTTTTATTCTTTGTATAAAATACAAAAAGCAAAGGTCGATGTGCAATATTTTTCGCCGGGTACTGTACAAAAAGGTCTTAACAAGCATCCTTATAAAATAGTAATCCTAGTAAAAATACCCATTATTTTTCACAGAATCTCTAATCTACACATCCTAAAGTCCAAATAAATCATCTGGCTACATCAATTTTAAAGTCGGAGGCTCGTTTATACAGCATTAACGGCATCCAACCTCATCTTGGGTGGCACGTATAAAATTCGCCCAGAACTTGGCACTACTCCAGCCCAAGTGAAACTTCAATGAACCATCAGTGGAACACCCAGCCAAACGGATAAAAGTATTGTCGGGCTTGGCTCTAGCTTACAAATCATAATATTTGTTGGAATTGGAATATTTTGGTATTTTTTAATTCTTTTACTTTTTCATTTTTAACTTGATAAGGAAACGCAGAAAGGACAATGCCCACATGTTAGAACAACCGTGGCCTACAGTGAACACTGATAAATAGTTTATGCAATTATAGTTTAAGTTGTTATGAACATCTTCTAGTACTTATCAGTTAAGAAAATAAGTCGCCATTTGGAAATAAAACAGTTTTAATTTTTTTATAACATTTATTTTTTCATAAGCACAGACATATTATATACACATACAATAACTTTTGAATGGTAAGTACATATTTTTTTATTCATTTTAACCTTTTGAATAATAGTCACCTTCCAAGTTTAAACAGTTAAGGGTTCCATTTCATACAATAAAAATCGGTACAGTTATATCTAATGGATAGCTCAAAAGAATTTGGAGTTATTGTATATTTTTTATTTATTTATTAATGAATGCTTATCATTTGTCCCAAACACCACCGCTCAATATAAAAAGCTAACACATATACAAGGTTATTGGGAAAACACCAACAACCTCTTAAGAGGTCATTGTACTCATATGAACAACTTTTACCATGGGAACAAACTTGAAATCGATTCCCTACATTTATGTTCGTATAGCTCGTCAAAATGTAGGGAATAGCCGATTTTTTTCGCAATTTCAGGTTTGTTCCCATAGTAAGAGTTGTTCATAATGATGAGTACAATGACCTGTTAATAGGTTGTTGGTGTTTTTCCAATAACCCTGTATATATATATTTTAGCTAATGAAAGTATGCTGATGTTAGTACATAATAAATATCAGATGGTAGCGGCAATGACCAAACGGTGAAGGCGTCAGACTGACGAGCGAGAGGTCGTGAGTTCGAACGGGTGGAGTTGCACTACTGACGTGGACATGGACACACTCCTAAAAATTTTTTTTTTGCTTAGCTGGAGAGGTCAACAATAATATCAGTTAGTTGCATATTGCCAGTAATCTTTTAAAAAAATAAAGAAAAATATTAAAATATATTTATTCGATACTATCATCTGCATCATATACCAATAAGACACTGTCTAAAAACTGTGCTGGAGGAACTATATTGGTTTGATGCCGTGCCCACCCAAGATACCAGACAACAGACATGACGTGGGCACAGCATCCTACAGTCCTCCGGCCCACAATACAATTACAGCAGTACTGGTATATGGCTGCTCTTCCGGTGGCATTATTTCTTATTAAAATATAGACAAAGTATGTCTTTCGGCTAATATGCCTGCTTTGGATTCGGGCCCTTAATAACAAGCAATCATTTTGAAAAAGTGAACCTTCCAAAATACTAGTTCTCCTATCATTCGAAACCTCAATACGATAACATCCATTTGATCTAATGTGCTCTCCATAGTAAGATCTGGCTTGTTTTAACTGATATGTTCCACATGCAAACATAATCAAATCACTTTCAGTTAACTGTGGGAATTCTCTTACATTCTCAGTTATGACTTCAATACTTGAAAAATTAACTCTTACTCTATTTAAATTCCTTTCTTCAATAAAGTCTGCCAGATCATTATTTCTGTACCGATTTTCACGCACTATCTGTAATATTTGTACTGCGTCGTCCCTGTCCCTATACCGAAGGTGAAACCTATTAATTAAAGAAGCAGCCACAGAAAAGTCTACCATTAAATGGCGTGAAGCTCTATTAAAAAAAGTTTGACGAAACAATTTAAATGATTTTTTAAAAATTCCGTTAGTTGTTTCAACTACCCACCGGCACATCGTTACTATCCTAGATTTATTGGCATTAATGGTAGATAGCTGTGTTTCACCCGGTTGTAGGGACTGGGGTACATGTACACTATAATTACATCTCTCTAATAATGAAATGGAATCCCTAAAGCCCCTATCCAGTATAAACACATCTCCACTTTGAAAAAACTGCCTATATGGACCATTTTCATTAGAAAATTCATTTTGTATAATATCGGCATCTGATGTTGTAGCTGGATAGGGGCCTAGCACATCTATAATGTACCCGTCTGAGCAAACAAGTAAAAATGGTTTTACCAAATTGCGATATTTATGTAGAGAATAGGTGTTTTTCTGGTATAAATAATTAGAGCTTTTTTCTATATAAATGTAAGTCCCATCGGCAATAACAATTGGATGACGTTCCTCTGTTCCAAATAGACCATTTGGTATTAATAAGTTTCTCTGAGAGATGTCTGTTCTAGTCAAATGATTTAATCCCAGGTTTCGGGGCACAAAATCTTGGTGTAGTATCTCTCGGGCCATGTTCATTAAACGTTCCAAAGTACTCCGTGGTACACTTAACAAAGAAGAAATACGTTCGTCGCTTTCTCCAGTTCTTAATTTGATTAAATATGCTGCTAGGGCAAACCTTCCTTTATACTTGTTTGACAGACTGGGGACTTCAGCAAGTACTTGGTTAAATTGTGCTTTTGTTATCCCAAGATAATAGTGCACTATATGTTCTGGGATTTCGTCTATATTTTGGAAATCTAAATGTGCATACATATTCTGCTGCAGCAGAGAAGCAAACTCTTCGACATGGGCCGAACTAAAAGTTTGTATTGGGTTTTGTGTAAAGTCCCCTAATAGGTCCCATGAGTTGCTTATTAGATGGAAATTGCAAATTCTGCATTGTGCGGGTACATAATATTTATAATCACAGAAAAGTCTTACTCGTAGTGATTCCGGAACGGTAAGGCGAGGGCGATCAGTACCTGTACATCCAGGGAAAAAGCAGCAGCGCTGAGTATCAGGTGCTCTTACATAATTTGGCAAAAATACTGTGGATTCTATCCCTTGTGTAGACTCATTTGTTTGAGTACTGTCAAGGTCTACAGTCTCTCCTTCTAAATCCACTGACTGGTTACTAGAGCTGATAGAACGGGAACGTGTAATTGCTCTATCACTTCTCTGCCAGCAAGGGTGGCAAATGCGAGACGAGCTCAGCAACTGAAACAAAGTAATAAAGTAATATAATATCTTCTGTCTTTTAAGTACAGCTTCCAGTCAGCTTAAAATGTGTACATACTTTTTTATAATATTTTTTGCTTTTTTAATAATAATGTTTGTCCAGGGAGAGAATGAAGCTATACATCTTAGTCGAGTAAGTAAGAGCACAACAGACTAGACCAATGAATTATTGAATAATATTATAAATCTAAATATTTCACACTATAAACTGAAATATAAGAATTATTAATTATTAAGAACTTTACCTGACGTGGAGCAATTTGTCTAGAAATATTTTCTCTTATATGATTTTCTCTTGGAGAATCCTGAGACAAGAGGTGACTTCTTTGTCTACGGAGTGAGCGACCACAGCCAACACAAATGAGGCGAGCAGCAGAAGGTGAGACGCTTTCTGCTGGATGTCTTATTTCATTCCATGCTGCAGTCCAACATGAATGACAAACAAAATCATTGCTTGAGATATGCACCTGAAAATGCAATTGATTATTATTTAATATTAAATACATAGTAAATGATGAGGAAGAATGAAATAAGTAGCATAAAATAGTACATAATTATGCTGTATGATTTGTGAGTTTCTCAATAAAATAAAAGTACTTATTTATTTAACATATTTTTACTATGAAAATGTATTTACTAAAAGCTTGCTTATGTACTGTACTGGCTATTGTTATCAGTTTTTTAAAAGTATTGTTTGTAATGTAGGTGAGTAATGTAATATAAGGCTTAGGTACCTGTTGTGGCAGAACCCATTGCTGTACAATTGATCGTACTTCCACAATTTCCAATTGATGAGATCGCAAGCGCCTCATATCCACTCTACAATTTGCACAGCGAACGTTGCTTGCGCCGGTTAATCCCTGCAACGACGTGCTCGGGACAGCAGAGCTGCTCAGGTCCATATTCGCGCCGGAATAATCATTCATAAAAGCGGGGCGGGAGTCCAAATGCGTGCAAGGGTCGTCATTAGATGCGGGGCCAGAAGTTTCCACATTCACATCAGGGTTGTCATTCAAAGAGGAGCCAGGGTCCAAGTTCGCGCGAGGGTCATCATTCGGGTGAGGTAGATCGGAGTCCATTGTCGTAAAAAAGGGTCACAAAAGAGCACAAACCACGGCAAAAGAAAACTACGATAGCGATACACAAACCACAATAGCGAGCGCGCTAATGAGTACGGTACTCTGTCAAATCTATCATCTGTCAAAGAATAATGTTGCCATATTTTTAAATATAATCGATTAGTTTCATCGATTGTTGGTCTTGATCAATTCATTTTTTATCTAATTACGGCAAAGCCTTAAAGAATTCAGTGACTTTACCTTTTTATGTTTATGTATGTGTGGACTATGATCTCTGGTCTGAGGTTTTATGAACATAATTCTTTTGTCATGTGGTCGAGTAGGTTTCGTTCGAAGAAACTAAAATGACTGTGATATCAGAAAATCTTTTTGCTAACCATAGAAATACATTATATCATTTCTATGGTAAGCGAAAAAACTGAAATCCGTGACGTATTTAGTAATACATAGTTTAAGCGCTTCCCGAAGTCAAGAGCATAAATGCTCAAGTTTTAATAAATAGTAGCCGACAAGTAGCTTTATTTTTCCCTGTTGGGTTTTAGGTTTTAAGTGATTATATTTTATTTTTTATACCAGTATTTTTTATATTATTATTAATTAATCCGTAATCGATTAGATTTATTAAATATATAAATGGAAGTAAATTGACCATATAATGGCAACCCTAAACTTCGTTTGACAGTAAAACTCGTATTGATTTATTAGTTAAATTACTTATTAATTTGCTAAAATCACGGCGACTTAATTAGAGATAGAACTTAAATGGAAATTTCCTATTTAAAATACTTATATTTTTTGATTATCGTTCAAAGTGTGTTTGACGTGGGCCATAGCTTGGCATTATCCTTTAGTATTATTAATAATATCAGTCTATTATTTTCCGACTGCAGGGAAAAGGGCTCTTTTTATAAAGAGAAAGCACGAGCATAATCATATTGCCTTCCTCAAGAATTGGGCTATGAAATGCAAAAAAAAATTCAAATCCAACCGGTACTTCCAGAGATTCGCGCGTTCAAACTCTTCAGCTTTTTTTTTAAACACGTTGCCCCGCACTAGGAATTTCTTCTGTATTGTGGGTGCATTTACAAAAATTTAAACTCACATACACAAACAGCCAGACCCGGAACAACTACGTGTAGGTCATACAAATATTTGTTCCGTGGAGGAATCGAACCCGCGACACGCAGCGCAGCAGTCAATCGCATAACCACTGTGCCAACCGTGCCGTCATCAGCTTTGTTATTAGTATAAAGGCTCCTACAAACAGGCGCGACGCGCGACGCGAATCGCGCGCGACACAAAGGTACCGCTCGTTGCGCGACTTGCGGTGCCTTTGTGTCGTGTGCCTTAAATAGATTGCGGATCGAGTCTTGGTCTTTTCTGTTTTGAAAATACTGAAAACTACTGATTTCTTAGTTAATATCAAAGCAGTAAATCGAGTGATCCATTTCCCCATTCAGAAAATTTTATGAAAGCGTGGACGTGTCGACATCGGGGCCATTTCGCACCAGTCTTTGGTTAACTTAAACCAATTCATTTTTATACCTTTCATGAGAATAAAATGCAGTTAATATTTTTCTTCTACTTTTAAAAACAGCGACGAAGTTTTCTCATCCAACTTTATTTTTGTTGGTTATGATATTTATAGAGAAAAAAATTGCAGGTTGTAAATTATGAAAGACAAAAAGGATATTGACCAACACTTTGACTTTTACCATTCTCCTGAACTTCCGGTCGATTCTGTAAAAATGTCACCGTGAAAACTTAGGTGAAGTGACTTTGTTTTTGCTAGGAATCGACACTATTGACAGCTCACTCCACGCTCACTTCACGTAAGTTTTCACGGTGAGATCTTTACAGAATAGCACCGCTGATCCCAATTTCTTTGTGGTTGGCGGAACATGTCTTTCCCGTCCATCTTCTGTATTGTAGTTCTTGTTTTGTACTTTTGTATTGTTGTATTGAGGGGCCCATGGCTAAATAATAACGGCCACAGGTCGATCGATCAGGTTAAGCTACGCTTGCCACGGTTGGTCTGTAGATGGGTGGCCATCTTTACATGACGAGACCCCTCCGCGCCTTGGAAAGCACGTTAAGCCATTGGTCCCGGCTGTCATTTGCGGATCTTTGACAGTCGTTACGGGTAGTCAGAAGCCCGAAAGTCTTACAACCAGTCTTACCAAGGGGTATCGTATTACCTAGTAACTGGGTTATGGAGGTCAGATAGGCAGTCGCTCTATGTAAAATACTGGTATTCAGCTGCATCTGGTTAGACTGGAAGCCGACCCCAATATAGTTGGGAAAAGGTTAGACAGATGACGATGACTTCTGTATTGTCGTCATCTCGGTAGGCACCACATTTCTAACCATATCACTTTTCACACAGTCCATCCATCGTTCCTTTGGTTTTCCCAACTCTACTCTACTACCATATTCATCCACATTCATGTACTCAAAACTTTTCTCACCACATTTTCCTCATACAAGGGTTAGAGGAAAATCTCCTCTATCGTTGTTTTTATCACCAAATCTAGGCCTAGCCATAAAAAAAACTCATATGGACAATTCACACGTGGTAGAAGTGAAACCTTCAAAAACACTGTATAATGCTTCCTATCTCATTTTCTCCCACGTAAAATCTTATGAATTTATATGTCTCTTTTTACTGTCGCTTTTTCGTTTCATAAAATTTCAAATCACAACGATGCTAAAGAAGTTTTCACTTCAAAAAAATATCCTACGCTATGGTACTGCAGTGAAAAAAGAATAGACAGTTTTTTTTTTAATTCTGCACAAAGGAAACGCACATAAAATACATAAAATACACACATACAAAGTAGCCAAAAGCTTGGTAACTCAAGCCATAAAAGGTTGATAATTTTGTCCATTGCTTAATGTCAGGACCAGGGACCAAAGACAATACATCTGTCAGCGCACAGGTCTTCTTAATGATGTTCAACCCCCTTTTTTAATGTTCTATTCTTTTTGACTCTGAGATACAGATTAACGGGCATTCTGTCTAAAACAGAACCACGCGTGATATATGCATAGGACATGACAGTTATTATTACCAAAAAAATAACATTCCTGCACCATCTTGAAGCAATAATCCCCTATTCGTCCTCTATTAGTCTCTGGACCGAAGGACCATTATTCTTTAACGTCTATTAATCAAACAAATTCGTTTTTACAAATAAACTAAACTTAGTATTCCGTGCGGGACTCCAGGAGTTCCTCGCTTCAAAGTTACCAACTCTTAAGGATACGAAGACTTATTGAATCTTGTAGTTGCGTTTACAGGAGTTAATAGGAATAAATGTTTGATGAGGGGGTATAAATGTCGTTTTCTTATTTAGTCGGTTGATTGAATTTTAAATGCAAAGACTTTTTATTTTGGTGTTCGATATTTCTTCTGCCATTCCATCCTCGTCGCCAACTGTTAGAAACGAAACGAAGTACAGTCAGTAAAAGAGATAAGTATGCAGGATCGTCAGATATAGTTGAAATTTAGTAAGAAACCGATTGATGTAGTCGATTGAAATTTAATTTGATAAATGAGCTGTTTGTTTTCTATTAATCAAATTAAATTTTATTCGAGAACATCCATCGGTTTCTTACTAAACTTCAACTATATCCGACGACCCTGCATACTTATCTCTTTTGTTGACTGTACATGCTCATAAGTATATTGTACTGAACTGCTGACGTAGCAGTCATTTACTTGAAATTATATTACAGAAATGAAAGACAGCAAATTCAAGATCGATGTCTTCAAGTGGTTATTTTAAAACGAGGAATTAATTATCTTTCTAACCTTGCCTAACTATCCTGTATTATACTCAGGTTTGGTAGTTTTCTGTCGGTTGATGCTGATTTACCAAATACCGTGGAAGATATTCATAGAAAGAGTGAGGCACAAAGAGATTTCGTTTGTTCGTAGTTCATTCCATGACTGATTACGTCACCGACCAGCAGACAGTCCGTGACATTTCTCCCTCACCAACAACAACAATATCTATCATCTCTGTTTATCCATTAGCTGATACATTACGCTATAAAATCACTTTCAAGCTATTTACATACGTGCACCAGCTCGCGATGCGTCGCATGAGTAAGTACCGGCTGCCCTTGTCTGGCCGTAGTCATCTCGGAGTCATTCGCATCGCCTGGAATGCAATGTCGTGACAGACACTTCAACTTGACTCCCACATGCTAAAACCAACCTTATCTTGCAAAGATAGCGTTGAATTTTGTAGGGGAAAAGCAGTAGTGCTTTGGATGTTTTCGAGTCGAGGTGGAATAGGGGCAGTGAAGAAAAATGAACGGTATTCCAAAAGCAAATAGGTCGATTATGAAAAACTGTAACGACTGACAAAGAGCATTATCCAGGCCTCACAGAATAGTAGTAGAATATCACAAGCGAATATCAACTCTATTTTTATAGAGTTAAAATATAGTTTTGTGCAATCCGGTTGCTAAGTTACGCCGTGTGTTGTGCAGTGCGGACTTCAATGGCGATTGTCGTTTGTTTGTAAGCGAGCGTAACAAGCGTAGGATGGTGCTCTTGATATGTGGTTTATTTCAAGGGCATAAGGTTGAATGTTGATTGAGTTTTTATAAGGTCACACAAGCAGCCGGGTGCGTCGACATTACAATTTTAGCCCGGATGGTTTCATGCAGTTTTTATTGTGGTAGGGTCATAGGCCTCGGTTTTCCTTTTATTGCGTGCACGAAGGATTTCTGCGTAGGCAATCGTGTGTAGACGGGTTTTAATTAGATAAATTGGTATTTATTTTCACTGTTATTGCTATTGTTATGTTTATAAGGCAATTGAAACGTTAAAAGGGAAACTAATTTCGAAGATTTATTACCAAATACATTGGTTTAAAGTTTACTACAAGATTTATACTTAAAAGTTTTTATTGTACAGTTGAATCAGTAATTTGGAGGTTAAGGACCTCCGAGATGATCCCCAGTACTTAGAAAGATTACACTATGTATTTTTATTCGTTCTTTGTAATAACGAAAGCAGGTTTACTAAAACTTTTCTCTACATTTGTTTTTATCT
Organism: Luperina testacea; assembly: GCA_927399505.1. NCBI lineage: Eukaryota > Metazoa > Arthropoda > Insecta > Lepidoptera > Noctuidae > Luperina > Luperina testacea. The sequence goes on along the minus strand of OV656766.1, from coordinate 12,770,954 downwards.
CACTATGAAAATATTTATTTTTATCGTGATGAAGAAAGGATATTCTAAGATTTTTATTTAAATAGATTTTGACGTGTCATTTATGTACAGTCGCCAGCACATCAAGCTACTACAATCTGTCAAATTTCTTTAATAGATTTTTAACTTTATCGCTAAAGCATAAGGTTCAAAGTTGATTGGGAAAATTTGACAGTTTCGGGTAGCTTGATGTGCTGGCGTCTGTAGTTCAACGCCTAATATAACGACGTAATTGTTGACATTGTAATCTAAGCTAAATTATTAAATTATTTTTTATAAATGTGGCTGTTATTTTAGTATACATATTGTGGTGTCTTACGACTTCCTCGCGAACGAAGTCGCGGGCACAAGCTAGTTATTAAACTAAAATAATTAATTTAAAAAATACTAAATTTCAATTGCATTATTAATTCGATATTCCACTTTAAAAACAACACTGTAATTACACTTGACATTACAATAGCATCTCCCACTGCCAATATAATTTTGACATTACCAATCTCTATCAATTGCCATCACGTATTTAACCCGTCGTCGTCGTCAGCGCGTGCGACTTGCGTTTATTTCGGTCGCTTAATCGTCCCATTTGTTATTTCTTTTGACCATGAACTTGGTTACATGCTCGTAAAGCTGTTAGAGGTGGCCGCTTTGTTTTTTAATATGTTTACTTTGTACAGTTGCTTTTGTAAATATTTGCCGCTACTGCTTGCATAGATAGCTGGCTGTTTTCTCTAAGCTGACGTGAATTTGCTCATTATGCTGAATGCTGTTTTACCCGTAGGTATCCTAGGGAAAGCTTCATATTTTCGGATAAAAAATATCTTTCATCCAGGACATTGTCTATCTGTATACAAACAAACATTCAAATCCGTTTGAGTCTTCTTCATCTTAGCGTGTCGATAGCAATCTAAATGGACTCGGACCAGAATTCGGCTACTTGTTTGGCGCCATCACCAGCGTCCACCAGTTCCTGTAACGTGCTGCTGACAGGACACGCAGGACACGATATTAAGTGTCGCATCGTTTGTGGAACAGCACCACATTTACACTCCAAAGCGGAGTCGTCTATAAATTCCCACCTGAACAGATTTTCCTTGCTTCGGCCAACCTGGGTCCGAGGTCTGTTTAAAGACTTCCAGATTACTTAAAGTAACTCATGTCCAAGTTTTTGTTTGAGTAACATAATCCTGACATCAAAACAAGCTTTTATCATAACACAAAACATCATTATCGTGTCTGTTTTCCACGAAAGGTTAGGCCTAATTTCGCCAGTTATGTTTAAGTCCTATGTTATAGGGAGCAAGCCTATTACCATCAACCGGGCATAAATACATACTCCGGGTAAATTACTGATGGAAAACCCCAATAACACATTTCCCGACCTGAGAATTGAACCCAGGACCTCACGCTCATCATTAGCGCTTGCGATCAATAGACAAACGGGGCAGTCTCAATCGTTCGACCTAATTTGTTAGATTTTAAGAACCTAACACATCATATCGAAAAAAAAAATGTTTCTAGTTGTGTTTATTCTATTTTTGATAGCACAACATATGGCCAATTAACACCATCTTGAATCAAGTGTAGGTACTCGTGGTCGAAGGTTAAATCCCAGGAAACAGTTTCTATATTATTTTCAGGCGCTTGAAAATTTAATTGAATTCTAGTTAATTCATAACAGCATAGAGATTTGACCAAATGCATTGGTATTTAGGAAGTATGGATCTTTTTCTTCCATCATAATGGCACGATTCGAGCTACACAAATGTACTTTTTACTTTGCACTTTTTAGATGTCACATGTTTTCGAATTTTGGTTCCCAGGACATGCCTGTTTCTTTACGATGTTTTTCTTCACCATTTTTGAGAGCAGTGGTGATGTAATAAATTACACTAAGTAAAGCGCTTACGGAGCTCATTCCAGATTCAGATTCAGAGATTGTGGATTCAGATCCATAGGAGAACCAAGGTAACCGACATAGCCCGAAGAATTGCCAAACTTAAGTGGCAGTGGGCAGGGCACATTGCTCGCAGAACAGATGGCCGATGGGGCCGAAAGGTTCTGGAGTGGCGACCGCGTACCGGAAGACGTAGCGTTGGAAGGCCTCCCACAAGGTGGTCCGACGACCTTGTGAAGGTCGCAGGAACCCGTTGGATGCGAGAAGCACAGAACCGGTCGAAGTGGAGGTGCTTGGGGGAGGCCTATGTCCAGCAGTGGACGTCTTTCGGCTGAAATGATGATGATGAAGTAAAGCGCCTGTCTGGTTCGAACCCACGACCTACAACTTGTAAGTCGGGGCTGTTACCACTGGGCCATCACTGCTCTCGATGTGTGTAGATTAATCCATACTTATAATATTATAAATGCGAAAGTGTGTCTGTCTGTCTGTTACCTCTTCACGCTTAACCGCTGAACCGATTTAGATCAAATTTGGTATAGAGATAGTTTGAGTCCCGGGAAAGGACATAGGCTAGTTTTTATCCCGATATTCCCACGGGATCGAAACTTACGCGGGTGGAAACGCAGGGCACTGCTAGTAGTTAAATAAATAAATAAGTAAGGCGATTTCTCAAAAACGACCCTCGCAGATTCCTTTTAAAAAACCTCGACCCACATAATAACCCGTAGGGATGTCTCACGGAGATAACTAAGTAACACGAGTGCCTGGGGATGTACTGACCCGTAACGCAACCCCGACGCCGACGCTCAAGGCAAGAGATGACGTCACATGCCATTAACATCACTAATTATGACGCGGCATTGTACTTAGCATGTAGGTTGTGGTAATTGGATTTTTATTAAGTTACTCGTTCGATGAACGCTTTTGTGCTTGTTTAGGATTAAAATTATGTTGTATGAGAAGCGATCTTCTATACATCATCATCTGCCTAGCCTTTTACCAACTATGTTGGGGTCGGCTTCCAGTCTAACCGGGTGCAGCTGATTATCAGTATTTTACATGGAATGACTGCCTATCTGACCTCCACAATCCAGTTACTGGTTAATACCCTTAGGTAAGACTGGTTGTCAGACTATCGGACTTCTGACTACCCGTAACGACTGTCAAAGATCCACGAATGACAGCCGGGACCAACCTACTGCTTAACGTGCTTTCCGAGGCATGGAGGGGTCTCGGTACGTAAAGATGGTCACCCTCCACAGCCCAACCGCGGCAAGCGTAGCTTAACCTGATTGATCGAACTGTGCGGCTGTTATTGCGCGCCACGGCGCGGCGCGGCGTGGCGGAGCCACGGACCCCCTCGATCGAAGCAAGAAACGATCTTCTATCATCATCAGCCGCCGAAAGATGTTCACTGCTGGACATAGGCCTTCCCCAAGCACCTCCACTTCGACCGGTTCTATGCTTCTATCATCCAACGAGTTCCTGCGGCCTTCACAAGGTCGTCGGACCACCTTGAGAAGATCCGCAGGAGAACCAAGACAACCGACATAGCCCGAAGAATTGCCAAACTTAAGTGGCAGGAGACATTGCTCGCAGAACGGATGGCCGATGGGGCCGAAAGGTTCTGGAGTGGCGATCGCGTACCGGAAGACGTAGCGTTGGATGTCCTATACATCTATAGTAATAATAAAGCTGAAGAGTGAGTTTGTTTGAACGCGCTAATCCCTGAAACTACTGGTCGGATTTGAAAATATATTTTTGCATTAGATAGACCAATTCCTAGGTCAGACTCTATATTCCGCTATCTAAAGTAATTTACATAGCCGGGTTCCGCCACAATGTTAGCGGGCACATCATTGTCATCCGAAGGTCTTAAGGCTCCTACAAACAGGCGCGACTCGCGATATAATCGCGCGCGATACAAAGGCACCGCTCGTTGCGCGACTTGCGGTGCCTTTGTGTCGCGTGTCGTGTCGCGCCTGTTTGAAGGAGCCTTTACTGATCGGTTTTTAATACTTTTCCTGTCTGTCTATGTAGGTTTTTGTCTGTGTGTTTGTTTGTTTTTATGGGATTTTTTTGAGATCTGATTCTTTCTATCCAATCGGTGTTGGGACGAAATTGCTCTTAGCAAGAAGACCGTGTAGCTTTCCTATTTAAGAGTTTTTACGCCGTACGGTATTTCATACAAACTTACATGACCTTATTTTTTTAAATGAATGAACCGATTTTGATGAAACTTCATATGCATAAGCAGGATACAAAGGTCTAAAAAGTTAGTAGAGCACATTTTCAAAAAATTGTGTTACACCCAAATTAGACCGATTTTAAATTTTCCAACAGAGATTTCCAGTTATCTTTTTTAAATAAGACATTTCGGCACATAGGGGTGGTCCCGGTCCCTCTTAAAAGACTAATTCTGGAACCCCCCGTGCAACGCCTGTAAGGCACATCCCTGGGGATAAAAGTGACTCCCAATTTTTAAACAAAAGCTTATAAATTTAAATAATTTGCACCTTTTTCCACCCCTAAAGCAGCAGGAGCTATCACAAGCACGGAAAAACGCATCAAGCATTAAGGCTCCTTCAAACAGGCGCGACACGCGATAAAATCGCGCGCGACACAAAGGCACCGCGTCGCGCGACGCGCCTGTTTGCAGGAGCCTTTAATGTTTCACTTAAAAATAAATTAAACACGGACAGAACCACGCGCACGACTTGTTAATTATTTTTACGTTACACGTCGTAACGAATCGATTTTTCAATTAGGTTGGCGACTGCCTGGTAATAGGTAATACGGGCTGGTGTCCGCAACTCCACGTCAATGCGCGTATGACAGACGTAATCGAGTGTTTTATGTAATTTTCCTGTATTTAAACAGCTGTTTTAATTGTTTTTTGATGCTTATCTAGGGGGGAAGTGTGTGTAATAAATTATCTATCTAACACACTAATATTATAAAGGCGAAAGTTTGTGAGTGTGTGACGTGTGAGTTCATATGTTTGTTACTTCGACACGCTCAAACGGCTAGACCAATTTTGAAAAAAAATATCTATATAGGTAGCTGACACCTTGGATTAACATATAGGCTACTTTTTATCCCGATATTTCCACGGGATCGGCACTTATGCGGGTGAAACCGCGGGGCGCAGCTAGTAAATAATAATATTGAAAATAATTTTTTTGTGTAAATTTTATATACGTCATGGATATCAATATCTAAATCCTATTAAATAAAAGAAAACTGATTTTCTGAACTTGTACTTGAAGTAACTATACTATGCGGTCGTGATCCTATAAAAAAAACATCAGTTTTATTTTTTTCGTTTCGTCATGTTTAGACATCGACAACCATTACATCTGCGCAGTTTCGCTAGTTAATTTAAACGAACCCTGTTGATAACTATGTTTGTGTGTGTATGTAAGCGATAACTTTTCCGTAATTTGATAAGAAGTTACAAGAAGGTTCACGCAGAGGACACCGGAACCTGATCAACAACATTTTTCTGCACTGAAACTAATCTTTTACTTTTTTTTTTGTTACAGGTAACGTGATTTCTCTAGAGATGATGAAAATATGAGGTAACATCTAAAAGAATATAATATAATTATAGTTTTTACAAAAAAATCTTTTAACATCTTTGCACGCTTGAAAACCAGAACTAATCGTTTTAGCAAATCGTTTAAATTCACATAAAAATTATTATTTATTCTGTTACACGTTGTAAATCGAAATCACTATTCGCTACAGTACATTACGAGACGTGTGACTACTACTATTTCGTAAGTCGTGTATCGTATACTATTTTAAAAAGTCGTGTGCCAGCACTTATCTGTATAAAAATGGACTTCTTCAGTCACAGAAAAGCGGGCTAAGTCACCTTAACCCGCACCTAAGGGTGCTGGCTTAAGTCACACAATGGTATTAAGTAAAGTAATGACCTACCTATTTCAAACAAAAAAAAATTGTGTAAGTACTCCTTTACTTGGGATTATAAGCCACAACGGTGACGTAACCAGCCACGTGACACAGTCTTCAAACAAACGTTCCCAAGTTTTAAACAAACAAAAACCCTTTCATCCAAATTGAAAGCCGAAAGTCGGCGACTTCAAAACTTCGATGTAGTTCAAGTGAGATGAATAAAATATTCAAGTTTCGAAGTCGGTTCTCTCTGGTGCGTTACGAGTATGTTGAATAAACATAGGAAAGTAATAAAGAGGTAAAACTGTGGTTTGGAAGTATTTTGATACTCTGGTTCGTTCATTCGATTGAATGAAGCAAAATATAGACTTGACACAATACTTTTGTGCGAAATGAAGGTCTTCTGCGTTCATACGACATACTGCGTACTGGGAAAAATTTGTATTATTTTGATCTTTATGATAGCTAGCTAGGTTTTAAAGGACTTTTTTCTCAAGATATTAAAGTGGTTCAAAAAAATCTAAGGCCTCAAGAAAAGCTATACTCCATTATTATTACTTTAAAAAGAGTGTCCATAGAGTTTCTTGCCCGTTCTTCTCCACAGGTACCTACGCTTTGGAATGGGCAACTAGCTTCATATTTTCTGACTGACTTCTTGACAATTCAAAAGAGCCTGTAAATGGTTTAATTGAAATAAATGCTTTGAGTTTGAGTTTATAGGCAAATATCAAGAAAATCAAGATCATGAAGTATTCTGTTATTTTGTTGAAATGCCGTTTAGTGTTCAATAAAATTGTTCTAAAAAACCAACTTATTTTTCAAAACCAATCACGTTCTAACATTTAACTGTGATTTTAATTAGGTACTGACAAGTAATCCATCATAGTCAACCACTGCCAGCAACCAAAACATTTTTTACGAATTATTCATGAACATGCAATCATTAATTATTATCCAATTAATCACCAATCATCAGATAATCACACTAATATTATAAAGTCGAAAGTTTGTGAGTGGGTGTGTGTTTATATGTTTGTTACTTCTTCACTCTCAAACGGCTGGACCAATTTTGATAAAGTTTTGTATGGAGGTAGTAGCCCTGGATTAACATATAGGCTACATTTTATCCCGATATTCACACGGGGGACATTTGCGCGGGTGAAACCGCGGAGCGCAGCTAGTTTAGTATAAATATGAATCTAATCAATTATTAGATTCATATGGATGGATTACTGAATAATTTAATTATAGTATTAGAGCCGAGTTTTAGCTAAAATTATATCATGATTAATTTATTCTTACCGCATCGAAACTGGATTTGATCATGATTGAGTATTTATGTTAGATTGAAAATTATAAATATTACACTGTAGGTATAACATGGCGTAATTGATGAGTAAAAATACGCATCATCTTTCAATTTTCTGATTCGTGTCGCAAACAGAAAGGAAATAAATGTCAAAATGATAAAAAATCTTAAACTTATTTTATAACTACTAGTGATCCGCCCCTGCTTTGCACGGTTTTACGACTTGACAAAACACCGAGATTTCTTTAGTTTATGCAAATTTAATAAACACATAAACCTTCCGGAACAAATTTTCTAAATTATGGTGAAAACCGCATCAAAATCCGTTACGGAGTTTGGAAAACCATCACGATCACACAGACAGACACGAAATGCGATTTTGTTAGATTTATTGTGATGATAGGATTAAATCCTATATCCTATCCTACCCTATCCTACTTGCAGAGAGGTCCATCTTATAGCTTTGATGTTTATGGGCTGATCATTGTGACGTCATTGAATTAGACCTAAATCATTGTACCCAATTAGGTCGATTCGAATATAATAAGCATAGTGTATGTAGAACATCCTGGTTAAAGGCTCCTACAAACAGGCGCGACACGCAATAAAATCGAACGCGACGCAAAGGCACCGGTCGTTGCGCGACTTGCGGTGCCTTTGTGTCGCGCGCGATTTTATCGCATGTCGCGCCTGTTTGAAGGAGCCTTAAGGCAAACAGGCGCGACACGTGATAATATCGCGCGCGCAACAAAGGCACTGCAAGTCGCGCAACGAGCAGTGCCTTAGTGTCGCGCGCGATTCGCGTTGCGCATCGCGGCTGTTTGCAGAAGCCTTTATACCTAACTCAAATCTGAAAAAAATATGTGACGGTCCCGCACTGAATTGCTTCAAGAATCGTCTGGATAGATTAAAAATCTCCAAGCTATACCATACACACGCATCAGCTAATTAGCTGCTAGTGCGTCTATGATGAGTAAACTGATGCCGGTTTTTTGAATTTTCAGCTCTAAGACTTGCGTCCTAGAACTAAAATTTGACGACATGTAACATCTACCATCCCGCACTGGGCCCGCGTGGTGGATGACAGCCCACTCCCTCTCACAGAGAGGAGGCCTGTGTCCCAGCAGTGGGAATATTATAGGCTGATTAATGTATCTAACCAAATAATTCTAAATAATAAATAAATCTATATATACTCCCAACCAATTGAAACTTCATTATTTACCAATCAAACTGCCACACGCACTCACCGAAATACCAAAATCACATGATTACCTATTACCACCGAATTCTATTATATCACCGACATAACGATCTACAGACAACAGCTCACCACCCCCCCTTTCACTCCCTCCTTCGAGTAATAACCAACAAACTCACGAGGGCCGCTTATCACCAAATTACAACAGATACCTCGGCTCGTATAAAGAAAATAATTTACGCCGCAAATCCTTTGTGTGTGGTCCAAAGGAAGGATGAAGCGATTGAAATAAATACATACGCACATTTCCTGAAAGGCAGCTTAACTGTGTTTATAGTAGAAGCTGATATTTATAATTTATTATAAATATCAGCTATACCACAAGAGCCCACAAGATTTTTTCAAATATTTCAGTCCAGAACTATGATGACCATTTCTTGTTGGGATTTGTCCAGCTCGTGGAGGCATCTTTCATGTGGTTAATGAAAGTCTGACCCTTTGGACTTTACATCGTTATTACGTTTTTTAAATATGAAAATACAGTTTTAAATATATGTATTTTCAACCATCATAATATCGTGGATAAGTTTTTTTCCTATGACAATTTCGTTACATCCTATAACTTGAACCATGAACGGAACCAAAGCTAGTATATTCATAGACGTAATCTAGCTCATCACGTCACTGACGCATTAATACTACAGCCCTCAAGGGCTACATAACAAAAGGTACAACAAAAATGACTGACCATTCTCTTTATATGAAATGTGAGTCATGTGTGTGTCGAATAAAGTGGTCACTGTCCAAAATAACTTGAGAGTTTTTGGGGTGGCACTGCTTGACAAGGAAAGTGTGAAAACTCAGTACATTTAGAATTTAGTTCCCTATTGTGCCGCATGTATAGATTTGGTGGTTTTGTACCTCTTGATGTGTATTTGAAATTACATAACATCACGCCTATTTTCCACGAAGGGTTCGGCAGAGGTGTATCTATAGTCACCCATCAGTAGCGAAGGGTCAATTTTTGAAAGAGTTACGCCGGAGTAGATATCTTTAATATGTTTATATTATTTGTCTATAGAATACTGACTGTGCCATTTTTCAAAGGGAAGCTGGTGAGAATCGAAGTTATATGGAACCTTTGCCACTGTCACCCATATTTCCCCAGTAACATGTGTTTCAGTTCCCGGAGCCCGGGGCGGTTAACCCTTTTTCTGTAAACCTGCCACAAATCCAGACTCCGGCCTGCTACTCAGAAATTCCGAAAGGAATAACCTTATAAGACTTTGCCTGGGAATCAAATTATTACCTGGACAGTGATTGATGATTTGAAGAAGTTAGAAAGAAAGAAAAAGTAAAAGAAGAATAAAAGAAAGTAAAGAAAAAGAAAGTAAAGAAAAAAGAAAGAAAGAAAGAAAGAAAGAAAAAAAGAATGAAAGAAAGAAAAAGAAAGAAAGTTAGAAAGTTAGGTACATACTGCTGCTGAAATCTAAATTAAAATATGAAAATCATAAAATTAATAAACATGGAGCTCCTACGTGTTACCATAATCCCTTCAACCAGCAAATGGATTGTTAGCTAGCTCGATAAATTAAATGAACCTTGAATCGCTTTATGATAAGGCAGTTTTAAAGAGTGCAATCAATAGCGCACCTATTGTGTTATTCTCCGCGGTGTATCAAAAATGTTGACCTGCTTCATATCGACACGCCTGAGACACCGGTTGGTAGGTAGGACCGGTTGCTGAGCTGGATTTTGGGGTTTCCTGCCAAAAATTTTAAAAAAATACTAAACTGGCTTTTCGGTGTAGATAATACTGTAAATAAAAACAAGAGGATGTCTGTGACACCGGTGATTGAAAAGTTGTTTGGAATCGGTTATTATGTGATGCGGAAGATTGACGAAAATGTCATCAGTAAAGTTTAGAGTATGAATGCGGATGGCTATACAAGTAGGGGAAAACCAAAGAAACGATGGGTGGACTGTGTCAAAGATGAATATGTCTCTCTGTTACCTCTTCACGTTTAAACCGCTGAACCGATTTAGATGAAATTTGGTATTGAGATAGTTTGAGTCCCGAGGAAGGACATAGGATAGTTTTTATCCCGATATTCCCACGGGAAACTTATGCGGGGCGCTGCTAGTAAGTAAATAAAAGCAAGTGCCGTAAAAAAAACACATTAATGATGAAGGTGGTTTTCCTCATACATAAGCAAGTGTCAACAATTAGGTCAGTGTAACACAAGCCCACACAGTTAATTGTTATCGTCTATTGTAGTTGTAAATTAATGTAAACCAGATAATGCATATTCAGATTTTAAAGCTGTTGCTTCATTGTTTTGTTTGTGACGTCATGTCAAAGGTCATTGCAATGGTAAGCAACTTCCCCTTTCTGCTGTTTACTTTCTTGTATTTATTTCTTTCTTTATGTAAGTATATAAAATACATATATCCGGAATGTGGGTGTTGTAAGACTAAGAGAGTAGTGGTGGCTCAGTGGAAACGGCCGCGACTTACGAGAAGGTCGTAGGTTCGAAACTAGACAAGCGCTTTACTTTGTGTAAATTATTTCATCGCCACTGCTCTCAAAATGGTGAAGGAAAACATCGTGAGGAAGCCGGTATGTCCTAGAATCAAATTTTAAAGACATGTGACATCTACTAACCCGTACTGGGCCCGCATGGTGGATTACGGCCCACTCCCTCTCACAGAGGAGGCCTGTGTCCCAGCAGTGGGAACATTATAGGCCGTTATTGACTAGCCACGAGCCCCTCATACTTCTGCCAGGGTCGCGGGTTGTTCGAAAGAGATAACTGAAGGAACACGGGTGGGTTTTTGTCAGTAAAAGTCTGACACGCCCTCCGGCTCCACCCAGAGCGTGAGAAGTTATTTGATAATTTCCCAAAAAGGAAAAAAGGTATTCTTATGCATAATATAAAAAAAACCGCTCTGGGTGGAGCGGAAGGGAGTGTCAGACTCTTACTGACTAAATCCCACCCGTGTTCCTACCATCGCCCTGTATGTTCCGGGCCAGCGGTAACCCTTTCGTACAATTCGTCTGCCCGACAACGTAAATATAAAAGTAAAAAAAATGTTTGAACTGTCAGAATGAGAGTGTGTTACGCAATGACCCCGCTGGTCTACCAGTCAAACGACAGATGATTTTCTCGCTGACCCATTCAATGTGTCGGTCAGACTCCCTTTTTTTTTCAGGATGGAACATCATTATTATGATCCCTCCCGATCTGGGTGAAGCGGAAGGGAGTGTCAGACTCTTACTGACTAATATCCACCCGTGTTCCTTCCTTAGCCCTTTATGTTCCGGGCTAGCTGCATAACCCTTTCGGACATGCTCAGTTGTAGAATTAAGACGATGAATTCATTGCTCTAGTGACAACTGTTCTTTGGAGTTCCCCACACCTAAAAGATGATAAAAACAACTACCTATATAAATTTGATTCGTGTTCCAAAATTACCACAATGTAAACAAGTTCACTACACTATGTGCCCCGTCGTAGTAAGAAAACCAAACTAGTTGACAATCTTTTACGATAGATTACTTGGCACGAAGTGAAACCCGCAGCCGTTCATTGACAAACGTAATTGACGCGAGTGACCCGTTCAGCAGTTTTTGTAAACATTACGGAAAGCATCCCACGATTTGTGAATATTTTTAAAAATACTCCGCGTATTCTTTGCCCTTGTAATCTATTTCTTTAAAATAGTATCTACGTCATAATTTCTTTTTGTCATCTTTGAATATGAATGAATATGGCTATAAAATTAAATGATAACCAAAGAAACGATGGATGGTACTGTGTGACAGATGTATGTCTAAAAAGGGGGTGAATATTATATACTGAGATGGCGTCTGATGCAGATGAATTGTCGACCCTGAAGAAAAAGAAATAAGGGCAGAGTATCATCGTTAGCGGACATCACAATGTATGTTAGCGGTCATCATAATGTACAGTACCCGGCGATAAATATTGCACATCGACCTTTGGAAAGAGACAATCGGCTAATTTCGGCTTCGTAGAGCGTTATCTCTGTCGCACGAAATACAAACAGTCCGGTATCTATTAGGAGCTGTTAAAACAATTATGATTTGCTTCTTTTGATAATTATTTATTCTTTGTATAAAATACAAAAAAAGATAAAGGTCAATGTGCAATATTTATCGCCGGGTACTGTACCTATGTTCTGTCTGCCGTTAACCAAACTATGTCAGAACATAATCAGGTCAAAAGCGAGCAAATAGAAGTGGGGCTGACTACCAAAAGTACACCGAGCGTACATTTAAGTAATGGAGGTATTTTAGGTTACCCCTTAAAAATCCTATTAAACAGCTCGTATCTATACTAAGAATAATATTAAAGTGTTTGTTTTTTGTTAGTTTGTTTGAACACGCTTATCTCTGGAACTACCAGTCGCATTTGAAAAAAGGCTAAAGGCTAACTTGCGTCCATCTTGTTGCTTTGATGTTTGAAACAATCAGCAACAAGATGTCAGAAAGTTAAAAAAAAAATCGGTTGTCTGTAAAGTCGGTTTACTGACGATAGTTGAAAGTGACAACATCATAAGAAAATACTGATGGAATAGTTGCATTGCATTTGTTAATATTCGCTTGCACTTCAAGCCGCCATGGAACGCTACAGAGCGAGGTCGCGAGGTAACGCTACATGAGTCATGTTTTTTCGTGAGTGCAACCAGCTTCATCGATTTATTAGACGTTGTCACGTCAAAATCGGTTGTCTGTAAAGTCGGTTTACTGACGATAGTTGAACGTGACAACGTCATAAGAAAATACTGATGGAATAGTTGCATTGCATTTGTTAATATTCGCTTGCACTTCAAGCCGCCATGGAACGCCTCCACGCTACAGAGCGAGGCCGCGAGGTAACACTACATGAGTCATGTTTTTTCGTGAGTGCAGCCAGCTTCATCGATTTATTAGACGTTGTCACGTCAAAAAAATTATGTCACGTGATCAACTTTGAACGTTAATATCTAAACGTGACACTTTACGGAGTTAGGTCTCATAATGTTTTCTGTTTGCATTGATGTCAGCTAACGATTTATATAGGTTTCATGCATGACCACGATTCTGAAAAAAAAAAAACAAAATGGCGCGACATAAAAAATTCTTCGATCCCCTTTCACGCAAACCAAGTCACGGGCAGAAGCTAGTATTTGATTAAATAATAGGTCTAGAAGTTCTCTATTCCTGGATTCCATGTGTCGATATAAATAAAGTAGGTAATCTAGTTTACAATCCGTAACAGTAGATTGCTTGGCTCTGTTTCAAATCCACTCTCAATGAGATAAGCAATTGGCATATGGATATAGTGGGTGCTACCTCAACGAAATTTTCTTCACTGAACGTTGCGGGGGATATTTTTTCTAATGTTTACGTGTTCTGGATCTGTTTATAATGACGCAAAAGAACGACGTCAAGCTGTTATACATACTGAAAATTACTGAAAGAAATGAGTTGTTTAAAGAAACAAAGTTTGAAGAAACAAAGGATGTGTTTTGAAGAACATAACATTTTAACAATGCTTAGATTCCGAGCCTCTTGTCATAATCATTCTTTATTTAGATATTCAACAACTTATTTAATTTTTTTTTTAATCTATTTTACTTTTTAAAGCTGAAGAGTTCGTTTGTTTGTTTGAACGCGCTAATCTCTGAAACTACCAGTCGGATTTGAAAAGTATTTTTGCATTTGATAACCCAATTCATGAGGAAGGCTATATGATATTGAAGATCACGCTATGATCCCAAGGAGCCGAGAAAAATGAAAAAAAAGTCACAAAGAACGCTAAGCGAAAAGGAAGTGTTAGCGCGAGCAGGTTAAAGGCTCCTACAAACAGGCGCGACACGCGATATAATCGCGCGCGACACAAAGGCACCGCAAGTAGCGCAACGAGCGGTGCCTTTGTGTCGCGTATCGTGTCGCGCCTGTTTGAAGGAGCCTTAATGCGATGTGACGGGGTGGGTCGGGGGAAATGAAATATCACGCGGACGAAATCGCGGGCAGAAGCTAGTTAATTATAAATGATCTTATTTCTGTAAGTAGGTTTGTACAAACACACGTCCACAAATTTTTTTTTTAAACTACATAATTATGTTAGCAAATGGGACCCGTCGTTAATACCTAAAAAATGGGATTCAAAAGTGGGATCCAACGAAAATAAATCTTCCTATCTGACTATACTCTGAGAAGAAAGGCCGAAACAAACTCAGAGGTCACAGTCTCTTTTAAAGTCCAGACATAATCTTGGTCATATCATGTGAAGACTATGTATAACCACAAAGATTGAATGGACCTGTCCAGACAGTGCATTATCTTTTTCTCCCGATGACTCCTGACTTCTAGACGTAACTAACTAGTGTTATTGTGCATCTTGTAGAAAAGTTGATCAAGCCCTTATTTTGATAACCTCATTCAAAACATTAATTACTTAGCACTTTTGATTTGCAACACGGGTCAAATTCGTGTCCCCTAGAAGACAGTCCAAATCGAACAAAATGGACGAACAATCGAAGCCGTATACGGTAGGTCAGTGCGTACACTACAAATAAATAAACCTAATCTGTTCGACAGACCGCTAGACAAATGACTTGGCACTTGTTCAAACCCATTCATCTAGATACTGATTGACATTAAGACCTACCTCAACAAAGTATTTAGGAGACAGAAAAACAAATGAAACTAGTTTATATTCTGTTATTATGTCACTTAACTCCACTGGAGCGTACGAAAGAAATGAATGAAGATTTAGGCTGTATTTCAGGAAAATGTTTTTGGTGTACGAAAAGTATTTGGTCTGAGGCGACATAAGCTCGAAAGCGTATAAAATGTTCTGCGACATTAAGAATAATTTTAATTTCCCTTTCTCGTACTTAAATCCCGTTGAAACACCAACTCGTGATTGAAAACAACATGGTTTCAACAAGGCCTTAAAAAGTTGTTGTTGTTTGATTTTCTTCACGTCTAAACAAATAAATAAAACTGAAGTGTCTGTTTGTAATGTCATAAGAACAGCTTTACTAAATGCATATGAAAGTAAATACGGTAGGTACTTCGAACAAAAAAAAAATACGTTTTTTTATTTTTGTCTCTGTCTGTCTGTTTGTTCCGACTAATCTCCGAAACGGCTGGACTGATTTCGACGGGACGGGACTAGAGGTAGATAGTTGATGTTATAAGGCGTAACGTTCACGTTGTTGTTTTTATTTTTATATTCCAATTTGTTTATAATCCATGTTTTCCGACATGCACACGAAACGAAGTCACACAGCTAGTCGTGAAATAAAACTTACCCGGATTGAATTAAACGCAACCAGTTTTTTTTTATGTTTTTTATATACTTGAAACTGTGAAAGTTCAATCGTAATTTTTGTTTCGGATCAGAATTAATTTTAAACACCAACAAGTACACCAATCCAAGAATCTGTGTGTACCATCAAAAAAGAAACGAATCTAGTTGAGAAACCGTAATGCAGATTACTTGGCGCGAGTTCAAACGCGTTTCATTGAGACAAATAATTGAGCCGCTCAATGAAGTGTTATGTTTGTCAACAAACTATTTAGATGTGATAACACTGTGATAGCTGGCGAGAGGGGATTTTGTTTACTTACTACACTTAAGATATTATCGATCTAATAATTTTCGCAGAATAGTATTTCGAACCTATGTATATAGGGAACCTAGGGGTGTCAACCCATTATCTGGGTTGTGGATATCAGACAACCAGCTTCGTGTAAAATACTGGTATTCAGCTGCATCTGGTTAGACTGGAAGCCGACCCCAACATAGGTGGTAAAAAGCTCGGCAGATGATGAAATGTATGTAGAAGTTTGCCTCCACGAAAATTATAATTTTGGTATGCATGAAGAAGCCTCTTAGTGTAGCGCAGTTTGTTCCGCCAGTTACTCAATTGAACCGAGCGCTCGGCGCATCCTGGACATTCACACCCAACACTTTATTTAACTGGCTAATTCTTCCCTTGCGGTGGTAGGGCTAACGCCCGCCTGGTTTGCAACCACCCTCCCACCGGAGTCAAGCAGCCTGCTGTGTTTCGTTGATGCGTGGGAGTTCCAGTGCCTTAGGCTTCTTCTGGGCACGCTCGTTCCATCATAGACCTCAACCATCGCTTTCCATCAGGCGTGATCGAGGTCAAGAACGGGACCAATTTGCAATAAAAAAAAGTTGGATCAATAAATCATTGATTTTCCCATGCAACAGTGCAGCCCTGCTCATATTCAACGAACGACGATTTTTTATTTTTTTTGTCTGCTAGTCGAATCATGTAAGCTAGTGATTTTAATTCGAATCATGTAAGCTCGTGAATCTAATCAGAATCATGTAGATAGTGATTGTAATTCGAATCATGTAAGCTAGTGATTCTAATTCGAATCATGTAAGCTAGTGATTCTAATTCGAATCATGTAAGCTAGTGATTCTAATTCAAGTTATAGGTCTTTTTCTTCTTTTCGCGTCGCTGGCACTCTTTCGATATTTTATATTGTTTGAGCCTAGTAGGTAGCCACGTTGATTGCGGCATCAGTGGCGTTCATTAAATCATCCCAGGTGCAGGTGAACGGGCGCTCAGGGCAGAGATGTAGGTAGTTACTATAATTTCAAAGATCATTGTTGAAAACATGGCCAGAGATTGCACAACACAGAGAGGTTTTAAGGACAAAACCGAAGCTTTTGTCAAGCTGTGGGACATAGAGAATCAAACAAAACGATTGAATATGAATCTCATTAGGTATCCATTAGGTAGTACGCACTAACAGATGGTTAGCTCAGCGCCTAGGCCCTAGTGACTTAACATCTGTGCAATACAAGCTAAGCGACAAGCGAGGTGCGGCCTGTTGCGAAGATTCCAGGACGCTCGTTTCACTTCGCTAAAGCAAAGCTCGTTCGCTAAGCAGCAGCAGTAGCGTCAGTGCATACGTGGCCTTACAGTTTGGAATCGTCTTACGTCATAGATCACAAAAATTTAAAACCGCAGACTCGACACATTAGCACACAATGTATATCCGCTACGTCTAGAATACTACCTAAACTTTAACTGACGTACACACACGTCAGCTGACCGGACGTGATGATAAAATTCAAAGTAATTATAATAACAGAGACATTTATAGGACGTAGTGAATCTTAATGTTGTTTCCGTTGACTTCGCATGCGCGGTTAGGTCGATAGGACAAAGACTTCTCCTCGATATGTACCTACATATTTGGAGTATGGAAAACAAATTGAAATAACAAAACTTGTTTTCCTGTAAGACTGCTTATTTGGCGCAGTGGTTAAACGACTGGCGTCTGCACTACACGTCCCACGTACGCTTCTTTGTTTTCGGAGTACCTCATCATCATTCCCTGGCCCTTATATCAATGTATTTGGGGTTGGCGGGACATGTTTCCTTCTTCCATCCTTGTCTTTTAGTCGACATCTCGGTAGACACCCACTTTCTCACCATCTTTCACGCAGTTCATCAATCTAATCGCAATAATACGCGTAATATCCTGCGCTCCTACTAAACAGTAGTGTGACTACCATTTCAAATACATAATCAGCCTATAAATTGGGAACATTATGCTGCTGGGGCACTGGCCTCCTCTCTTTGAGCCCTCTCAAATGGTAGACTGTAATCCACCACGCGGGCCCAGTGCGGGTTGGTAGATGACACATGTCTTCGAATTTTTGGTTCTAGGACATGCCGGTTTCCTCACGATGTTTTTCTTCACCGTTTTGAGAGCAGTGGTTATGGAATCATTTACACAAAGTTAAGCGCCCGTGTGGGTTCGAACCTACGACCTACAACTCGTAAGTCGCGGCAGTTACCACTGGACCACCACTGATCTTAGAATCCTCGCTTGCCATGACAAATGCTTGATGTCAAAGCTATATGCATTACTAGCAACGCCCCGCGGTATCACCCGCATAACTGTCGATACTGTGGGAATATCGGGATAAAAACTATCAAACTATCTCTATACCAAAATTCATCTAAATCTGTTCAACAGTTTAGGCTTAATTGAGTAACAAACATTCAAACATCTTCACAAACTTTCAGATTTATAATATTAGTAGGATAGGATTTAATAATATAGTTATCAGTGACGACATTAAATGGTTACGTATGTAAAGTTGTTTAATTTGTTTTACAAGCCTCTTTGATTTAACTTCATACACATTCATTGGTTCACAGATTTTGTGAGAAGAGATTAACGATGTTAGGTTAAGTTTTCACATTGTTTAATTGTTGCTTTGAATATTTTATGGTACTTTGTAATTGTAAAATAAAATTAGAACGGTAAAACTGTTTAAGTAAGTCATCATCTGCCTAGCCTTTTCCCAACTATGTTGGGGTCAGCTTCCAGTCTAACCGGATGCATCTGAATACAAATACAGTACCCGGCGATAAATATTGCACATCGACCTTTACCTTTTTTTGTATTTTATACAAAGAATAAAAATAATTATCAAAAGAAGCAAATCATTATTGTTTTAACAGCTCCTAATAGATACCGGATTTGTATTTCGTGTGACAGAGATAACGCTCTACGAAGCCGAAATTAGCCGATTGTCTCTTTCCAAAGGTCGATGTGCAATATTTATACTGGAAAATACTGGTATTCAGCTACTGAGCGAGCGACTGCCTATCTGACCTCTACAACCCAGTTATTGGGTAATACGACGATACCACTTGGTAAGCCTGGTTGTCAGACCTTCGGGCTTCTGACTACCCGTAACGACAGTCAAAGATCCACGAATGACAGCCGGAGCCAACGGCTTAACGTGCTTTCCGAGGCACAGAGAGGTCTGGGTATGTAAAGACGGTCACCCATCCACAGGCCAACCGCGGCAAGCGTAGCTTAACCTGATCGATCGACCTGTGCGGCTGTTATTGAGCCACGGGATACTTCTCATTTTACATTTTATAATTTCAGCTTGTTTTTATCGCAATGCAAATGCAACATCATTATAGGTCACCTAAACTTACACACGTACATACATAAGTTCAAGCCTTCTTGCCATGGGGGTAGGCAGAAACTACAGAACGCTACCTGCTACGATCCTTACGTACAGACGCCAGTACATCAAGCTACTACAATCTGTCAAATTCCTTGAATAGATTTTCAACTTTATCGCTAAAGCATACAGTTCAAAGTCGATTGGGGAAATTTGTCAGTTTCGGGTAGCTTGATGTGCTGGCGTCTGTACCTACTCATTTTGCCTCGTTTACGTTCCTACATCTGAAGGTCAATTCTCTTAATTTAAAACATTCAAAACCGAGTCGCAGTCTTATCTCGGCGACATACAATAATAATTGTCAAAAATCAAGGAAAATTATAGGTGTTTTTAACAGATTCAGACTGAGATCAGACGTGAACTTTCTTAAAATTACGAGAATTGTCCCTCTCTGCACTGGTCATATACACATGCCTGTAACGAGTAGGTACTCCACACCTGAGCAGAAGATTACAAGTTTAAATTTAACTAGAAAGGTGTCTAAAAATAACAATAGAATGATTTCTTCTAACTCCAAAACACTTACGTACTTTTATAATGAAACATATTATAGACCAGCTGTCCGCCTTCGCTTTTTTTTAGTCAAATGGCGTTAATCTAGATGTAGGTGGTTAGAGAATATTGACCTTGACAGTACAACCTTACATAGACAATGTATTAGTATTAAATGGAATAATAAAAAATACAGTCAAAAAACATGCTAAAATGTTGTACTGCGTATGTGGGCAATGTTTTAATTTTATTGGACTGTGAGTCAAACCGTAGTGTAACATTATGGCTTAAAAACATCCGCTGCTGAATACGTTATGACCTTTAATAGGCAGAGTGCGTTAAGGGAAAAAAGAATGACAAATAAATCAGAAATCATCGCAATTGAATTAACGGATTGACAAGGTAAATGCTTGTAGTGGAAAATTGCCGGAATCCTGATAGAAAATAGCTACCGCTGCGCCGCTTTTAGTCATTTGCAATGCCAAAGGGTTTTAAAAAGCTTAGGACGTTTTGGTTGGGTTTAAAAATAAACCATTACGTTCGAACCTCAACACAGCAATCTGCTGCGTTAATTTTATTGGACTGTGAGTCAAACCGTAGTGTAACATTATGGCTTAAAAACATCCGCTGCTGAATACGTTATGACCTTTAATAGGCAGAGTGCGTTAAGGGAAAAAAGAATGACAAATAAATCAGAAATCATCGCAATTGAATTAACGGATTGACAAGGTAAATGCTTGTAGTGGAAAATTGCCGGAATCCTGATAGAAAATAGCTACCGCTGCGCCGCTTTTAGTCATTTGCAATGCCAAAGGGTTTTAAAAAGCTTAGGACGTTTTGGTTGGGTTTAAAAATAAACCATTACGTTCGAACCTCAACACAGCAATCTGCTGCGTAGTAATAGAATTTCCTCGAGCTTTTTCTAATTAGCATAACCATAATCAGCCTATTATTTTCCCACTGCTGGGACACAAGCCTCGCCTTTCTGAGAAGGAGCAAGTCGTAATTGATCACGCGGGCCCAGTGCGGGTTGGGTGTCACCCGTCTTCGAATTTTCAGTTCTAGGACATGCCGGTTTCGGGTTTCCTAAACAATTTTACTTTTAATATTTCTAGTAGTTAAGGAAGTAAATCAAAAGAAAGATGCTAGAAACGGTCCACAATAACAACACAAATTATTAACTTCCGTAGATATTTAACCACCAGTAAACAAACATTATAATAATAATTACACAACAGATTATATTTTATTTACGACTACAGAAGCCGTATAATACCTATTACGCTCCGGTGTGACGCGCGGCCGTTCGTCCTTGAGGCGCTACGCACAATGAACTTAGCAATTAATATACCCTTACATAGACTGAGCTTGCTTTAGTGCTAAAAATATTTTATTTTAAGAAAAAGTTGCTAAATTGCGTGTAAAGGTCGTACAGGTCAGTTTTTAGGTCAAGTTCCAGACAAATGGTCTGGGATTCAAAGAAATGTATAATAAGCGAGAAATGTGCTTAACTAACTCGTTAAGTTACTCTTTCGTTATTCACTTAACCTTTGCAGAAAAGTCTTTTTAACTTAGTCCTTTGTCAAATCTCAAACTGATCAGAAACTGGTAATTTATTGAGAGACACGTTCTCTTAACAAAGGAACACCTTCCTTGCTTGCATAATTTTTTCTTCTTTTGATTATTTCATGTAATAGTCATTCTGTAGGATTATACGAACTTAGAGGGTTGTATTGATGATTTTAATGATTATAATAATTCTGTAAAACCGAATTTGTTACGGTCGTGAATTATATTTATTTATTTATCATAATCGTAGACTTTGTCTCTGTCACCGTCAAGAGCAAACCCATTTCAAACAAAAAAAAAAATTTAAAAAAAATTAAACATGTAACCTGACACTGACCAGAATTTCATAAAACGTAAGAGAATTTGAAATTCGCAGATTCCCAAGCACATCCCCCTTATGGCAAAAACAAATAATTCCTATACCCTTCCATCCTTCCTTTCCAGCCACAAGAATATTTGGTAGGTATCCCCAGAAAATAAAGAAAGCATAATCCCACATAAATATTAAAACAACATTACACTCGCAACATGACTAGAACAATACATAATATGTATGTCCTTTAAATATTCCTTTCTCCTAAATCCCCGGACAAAAAGTCGCGAGAGCTCATCGAACTGTAAACACTAAACAACTTACTTTATCTCACCTTTGTACTGCTTAAGGGGGAATAGGGGAAGGGAGCCTCCCCAAGACATCAAAGATTGAAGAGTCTTAAGGTGCTGGGGTAAGGAAACGTCCCGTCGTAAGATGAGCGAGAAATGAGCTAGGTTGTAGCTGATATGCGAATACGTTTACATAGATAGACCAAAACAAAGGGTGCAATAAAATTCGACTGCGAAACTTCAACACGAGTTTTGTTAGGATTTTTTTTCTAGCCTTCACTGTCCCACTCCTGGGCAAAGGCCTCCCCCCTCCACTCCTTCCATAGAGCCCGCGCGTCCTCCTTCCAGTTTGGATGGAACCTATCCAGCTAGTCCCGCCATCTCCTACGTGGTGTGCCGCGACCCCGCCTCACTGTCTCAGGGCTTGATGTCCTATACAAAGGTCTAAAAAGTTACTTAAGAACATTTTCGAAAAATATTGTTACAGCCAAATTAAACCGATTTAAATTTTTCCATAGAAACAGACATTTCCAGTTATCTTTTTTAAATAAGACATTTTTAAAATATCCCTAAGTAACTTTTTAGACCTTTGTATCCTGCTTATGCGTATGAAGTTTCATTAAAATCGGTTCATTCATTTCGAAAAACAAGGGCTTGAAAGTTTGTATGAAATGCCCTACGGCGTAAACGCTCTTAATACAATACCCTAAGTAACCACAACGAAGAAACTTACAAAGCTTCGGAATACAGAATCCATAAAAGGGATCTTATTTTATCGCTACCGTTAAAACTATCATTGTTTCCATCAGTTCCAATTATATCCAAATCGGGCCACAAGATGATGATAGGACCAATTTATAGACCAATTTTAAAACAGTAGTTGGGCCGTTGACCGTAGAGGGGCTTAAGACCTTTTGCACTTTGGTTCCTAAGTGCATCGAGTATTTAGCTCGTAAAGTTTTGACGAGATAGGCAGATACGCTTCAAGTTGGGGGCAAACTGTTTCGGTATAGGCACCAACTTTATTGGGCAAGGTGTTCCTGAGTTACAGTACCCGGCGATAAATATTGCACATCGACCTTTGGAAAGAGACAATCGGCTAATTTCGGCTTCGTAGAGCGTTATCTCTGTCGCACGAAATACAAACAGTCCGGTATCTATTAGGAGCTGTTAAAACAATTATGATTCGCTTCTTTTGATAATTATTTTTATTCTTTGTATGAAATACAAAAAGAGGTCGATGTGCAATATTTATCGCCGGGTACTGTAAGTGACAGGGTACTGTTACTTTATCGTTGGCAAAATTAAATGAATAGATGTGTCTAAGGGCAGTGGTTACCCAGTGGTGACGGCCGCGACTTACGTGTGAACCTACGAACTACGAGCTACGTTCGTAGGTTCGAAACTTGACAGGCGCTTTACTTTGTGTAAATCATTTCATCACCACGGCTCACAAAGCGCTGTAGGGAAATATCGTTAGGAAACCGGCATGTCCTAGAACCATAGAATCGAAGTCATGTGACATCTATCAACGCTCACTGGGCCCGCGTGGTTGACAACGGTCCACTCCCTCTTACAGAGAGGAGGTCTGTGACCCAGCAGTGGGCACATTATAGGTGGATTATATATGTTTTATATGGGCCTATTAGTTTTAGCATGCCTAGCGAATGTAGGTATAGCTTCGTTAATTTTATCATCTGCTTTAAGGGGCTTACATGACCTAAAGCGCGGTCACCGTCGGACTCCATAGAAAAGAAAGAGAAGCGCGATGACACAGCGCTGGTAATTTATTGCAAAATATGAAGCAATTATTTAATTACAAAAAATCTGTTGTTTGGACTAAAAAATTAAAACACAAGTGTTTTAGTATGTCGCTTGTAGAATAATCTGGCAAAAAATTAGAATGATTGTATGTACATTAGTATAGTTTTTATTGTAAAAAGAAACTTTATGATTTTTTTCTATCGTATCAAATTAGTTGTATTATGTTTTCAACACACTATCTACCTAGCATATATCCTGAAGATTATCACATATTTTTCTGATTGTGTTTACTGTAATCGATCATATACTTTTATTGTTTCTAAAACTTGCGTTTTTTGCGTTTATGTCCTCTAAGCCCTTTAAATGATAAATGATTTTATTTTTGTAAGTAGGTTTGCACAAACACTTTTACACGTCAATTATATTTTTTTTAAACTAGATGAGGTCGGCATTTCCTATCTGACTACTCTGAGAAGAAAGGCCGAAACAAACTCAGAGGTCACAGTGTCTTTTAAAGTCCAAGCATAATCTTTTTTTTTTTTTTTCTTTATTACAAGACGCTTTCTTCTCCATAGCTTATGATGGTGATTTAGATTACGAAGAATAATCATTAAACACTTACAAAAGAAAATATTTTATGACCCCTAGTGCTATTATATGACTAACTTCAGAAGACATTTTACGATGTAATCTTGACGACGGTCAGCCATTAAATGGGAGCCATATTTCTCCGCCTGAACAAGTCCCGAAAACTAGCTTATCCCATCTCGCAGTGCGACCTAACCTTTCCCCAGAACATTTACATGAAAATAGAAGCATCGTTTGACCCTTTTCCTTCTACCTATTTGTTTTATTTATCCCCTTCTGTCTTGTCAATTTACTTGTGAATGTTTCAGGCCGACTCAAGTTTGCACAGTGAATATTTATAAGGTAAAACGGAAACAAATTCCGACGTACGAAAATGGTCTAATTTTAACTGTATTAAGAGTGTTTTACGCCGGAATTATTCTCGTGGTACTTGAATGAATGAATGAATGCGTATTTTTGTATTGATAAGACCGTCAATACAAAAATACGCTATTCACCATTCAAATAGTCGACTGCCATTGCTACCGTCGATAAAAAAATCGATTTTTACAGCTGTTTTATTTTATTGATGCAGTTTTATCAGGCGGTAAATACGTTAAAATGAAGTTAATTGGCGAGAATTGGGATTTCAGTCGACTATATTATTTCAATTTACAATGCCGGTTGTGATTAAAATTGAGTTAATTCAATTAATAACAAAAAAAAATTCTCTTCTTTTCCCTTTTATCTTTTCTTCCCTTGATTGGTCACAGCATTATACTGAGCGTTGGCCATCTTGTGTGGATGTGTCGCATATTTTCCTCCAACTTTTCTTTTTTTGTGTTTGTGTTTTTCTTTGCGTCATGTTTTACCGCAAATAAATGTATTTTCTATCTTTCCATTTTTTTCCATCCGTCTTGGATCCGTTTACCAAAATGGATTATAAATCACTGACTTACACGCATCACGCACAATTTCAGCATCGACAAAATGATCAATCAGTCAATTGATAATTTCGCCACATACTGGACGAGAGCCAAAACTATACATTCAATGAACATCAGAAACTTTTATTCAACATTAAACAATACAACACTACATAATCCGCCTATATAATGTTCCCACTGCTGGGACACAGGACCACAGGTCTCCTCTCGGTGAGGAGTGGGCCGTAATCCACCACGCGGGCCCATTGCGGGTTGGTAGACATCACATGTTTTCGAATTTTTGGCTCTAGGACATGCCGGTTTCCTCACGATGTTTTCCGTCACCGTTTTGAGAGCAGTGGTGATGAAATAATTTACACATAGTAAAGCACCTATCTTGGTTCGAACCTACGGCCTGCCACTCGTAAGTCGCGGCCATTATCACTTGGCCACTACTGCTCCACTGAAAAGGTGCAACTTGCCACAGCTTCAGCACAATGGAATTATGTAGATAAATCTATGGAATGTCTTTTTTCAAAAGGAGATCCCATCGGTAGTCTACGGGTTTGTATGTAAGTGCTGACTTTTTCGTGCGTGACATGCGCGCAGTTTCATACAAACCCGTAGACTTGTTAGGAGAGACAAATTAGTTGCGGAAACAAAATTATCATGTGGACGCTCTTCCTTAGTGAGGAGAAATGTTTAAAGGAGATATGTAAGGACGGATATTGATAATGATAAAGATCTTTCAGTTACCATGGATACATTATTCAATGAATCAACTCAGCCTGTCGTACTCTACTCAAACTCAAAGCATTTATTTCAATTAAACCATTTACAGGCACTTTTGAATTAACAAGAAGTCGGTCAGTCAGAAAATAATTATGAAGCCCCTTCCAAAGCGTAAGTACCTATGGAGAAGAACGGGCAAAAAACTCCATGGACACTATTAAATTATATTTTTACAAAAATATTAATTACATCATTAATGTTGAATTTATAATTATTGTGAGAACGAAGTACAAAACACGTACGCGTTAAAAGCTTCCAGAGTACAGCAAATAGTAAGAAAACAACAATCCAAAAATAAAATAATTAAAAATAAGCCGAGGCAGCTAAGTGATGACCAGCTCCAACTGACGGCGCCCGTTCACGAACATGACGCATAGATCAGCACCATTCAGCTCAACCATTTTGAAGGGAGCGAAATGATCCAACTCACACGCCACTGTCAGCGAGACATTTGTGTGAGCATGACATACTATCAGCCGCCACGGCACATTTAAGTCAATGAAAGACAGATTACCCGGTATGTGGTACATAAGGTATCGTACATACATAGAACTCACATCAACTGGGAGAGGCCTATGTCCACTGCTGGACATAGGCCCCTACCAGGCTGCACCACCATACCCTGTCCCAGCTACCTTCTTAAAGTCGTCGGTCCATCTAGCTGGGGGCGTCCTACACTACACTTGCCCGTACGCGGTCTCCACTCGAGGACTCGTTTGCTCCACCGGCCATCAGTCCTGCGACAAACATGGCCAGTCTACTGCCCTTTCAGCTTGCTAACTCTGCAAGCTATGTCGGTAACTCCAATTCTTTTCCGGATAAGTTCATTTCTGATATTATTCCTCAAGGAAACTGCTACTACAGCTAACATCATGACTACCACTAATTATCATAAGTAGATTATGTCCGGCTATTTCGGCATACAGTAGTAGGTATGTATGTATGTATACTAGCGTATCTGTCTATGACGTAATTCTTAATTACATTGATTTGATTGACAACTCATATTGATTAATGAGGTTTATTGGATGTAATATTATTAGGTATTGAAGGGTACTTCAATAACATAACCCCAGTTAATTAATCTATATAGATTAATTGACTGGAGCATGTATCTGGGCATAATCAGTCTATAATGTTCCCACTGCTGGGACACAGGCCTGAGGAGGCCTGTGACCATCGAGAAGCAGTGGGCTGTTATCCACCACGCGGGTCCAGTGTGGGTTGGTAGATATCACATGTCTTCGAATATTTTGGGTCTAGGACATGGTTTCTTCATGATGTATTCCTTCATCGTTTTGAGATCAGTGGTGATGAAATTTTTTGCACAAAATAAAGCGCCTGCCTACCTGTTAACATGACACTCATTGTTAAGATCGGTTGTCAGACTGCCGACAGTCTGACAACATCATTATTACAGTTGCATTCCGACTGCAAATTAAATGTCGTTTCTTGTTTATTTGTTGGTTATAAAGATGTATCAAAAAAACAAATAAAATATCGCGTTGACCAGCTCCAGGACTCTGAAAAACCCGTAGAAATGGACACATTAAATCAAAATGTCGACCATGTGGCGGGTGACCACCTGCGATTGAGCATTTCACGGTCGATTTTAGTCACCCGCAGCATCGCCGCACGACAAAAGTCGAAACCTACTCTACGTTGGAATTTACTATTTTAGTCATCTGCGGCCTAACTGATTTGCCACTAAGACAGTCAGTTTTTAATCATGTAGCGAAAGTTGTGCGGCTATAGGTACCTATGTAAAGTCCGCATAAACGTGAACACGTTTCAGGTGAAATACAAAATATAAATTCTTAAGTCACCTGAAATTGAAAAAGGTACATAGCTATCAAATTGTAGGTATTCCTACAATTTGATAGCGATGTACGAGTACCCTTTTCTATAAGTACAAATATGTTTGGTAACAAACTGTATTGTACATAGAACATCCTGAATCCGTATTTCATAACAAGAACGGGTTATTAGGTAAACATATTATTGAAATCCTATACGAGAACATATTATATAATTTTCAACAAACATCTGTTACGTACAATGTGTTGACTTTGTATAGAATATAACCTTCAAGCTTCTGATAATTTAGGTGGCCGGGCTGGCCAGAAGCCTTATTTATAAGGCATCCACAGGATTGCCTGGTTAGGCAGCCGACTACCTCCTAAGCTGACCTTCGAGATGAACCTGCCACACAGTAAAAAATATAGCTGATCAGAGTTCTGATGGCGAATTCCCGTAATTAAAAACCAGAGGTATTTTTGACAGATTGATACTGAGATCAGACTGTTAACGTTCTTAAAATTGCCCGTGGGATATTTTCATTAGTGTTCTGGAAAACACTGCTTAGACAAAACAAATGACACTTCAAAATGTTAAGGCTCCTACAAACAGACGCGACTTGCGATATAATCCCGCGCGACACAAAGGCACCGCTCGTTGCGCGACTTGCGGTGCCTTTGTGTCCTGTGTCGTGTCGCGCCTGTTTGAGGGAGCCTTTAAGGTGCATTCAATAAGCCTCCATTATTAGCGATTTAAAGTACCCATAGCACTGCGACTAACTTTGCTGCCTAATCTACCACGACTAGAGCTATTTGCAAGACTCGAAACGAAACAAGAAGTCGAAGTTTCCAGCATATACTTAGGTGAATACCCGAAGTAAGTTAGTACCGTTTGACCTCGACCAACCCACACGAAGAATCCAATTCTAATGTTCTCTTTTTCACTTTTGTTGACATATTAGCCCATTTGTCTGTTACAAATGGACTAATATATATCATGACAAATATAACCTTATGTATGCCAACTCTTTGACACCCCTGAAACCATAAATCATGAACTTTGTACACATTAAAGCATCATATAGTCCATTTTTATTTCCAGATCAGTTCAGTATTGTATACAAAACAGTTGAGGTTCTAGCCATCTGTACGCTAAGTTGGCGTATGATTAATGTGTGTTTCCAACTTCCATGTAAAATATGTACCATACAAAACACGTGCGATGCCTCGGCACAGCTTGAACGAGTCTGTAGTATGGCCCAAGTGTTGGCGTGTTACTTGGGTTAGTTTTTGGACGTCTGTATTTTTTTTTCAACACATTAGCGGGAATTGCTTTAGCTCAGATGACGTCTGTCTAATTAGTATAATTAACTATGCTTGACTTGGAGTGGACTGTAATCTACCACGCGGGCCCAGTGCGGGTTGTTAGATGTCACATGCCTTCGAATTTTTGGTTCTAGGACATGCTTATTTCCTCACGATGTTTTCCTTCACCGTTTTGAGAGCAGTGGTGATGAAATAATTTACACAGAGTAAAGTGCCTGCCTGGGTTCGAACCTACTGCTCTGAGTGAATATTGAGATGACGACTTAAAGAGAAGTATAGAAGGAGAACTTCTCCTTCTTCTCCTGGAGAAGACATTTTAAGGATAAAGACAAGAGAATGATGAGATTGATAGTACCTAGCTACTCGCTCTCACTGGCACCTTAAACCAATGCTTAATACAACATGGAGCAACATTTGCTAGGGCGTTACATCAAAACAATGCGACTTGTTCATTATGAAGTCATATCGTGATAGTGTCAAAACTTTACTTAATATTTACTCACGATCAAAGTTCTTATTGTAATAATAGGTATAATCAGAGTAGCAGGGACATCGCCGCGCTCCCTGTTACTTACAATGGATTAAGTACATGATTCTGAAACCGCTTCATTGAAATTTTTCGACGGTTATTAAAAAAAATAATAGTTTTTCCATACATTTTAGCCGCGTAGGTATTGCACTCTTCCATGACATAGCAGATTTATTTTAATAAATCAGACAAAAATATTCTACGCTATGACGACGTCCCTACCACCCTGTACATTAACCCTCTTACTAATAAACGTATTATATCAGACGAATAGTTACACACAGATTTCTCTCTTTCAGTCGTCGTTGTGTAACTATACAGACGCTATACAACGTTCATTAGTAAGGGTATATCCCACCAAAAACATTTCATGTAAAATGTTGCCAAGACGATCACATAAGGTTTGCCCTGTGAAAAAGATATCAGATCTCATGTAGAGCCAAGCTTCTGAATCTACACGGCCTAACTCTACAGACCCTAACTTCACAAATTCTACATATCAGTAAAAATGTATGGCTTCGCCGTTTCGCTACCGTCGTGGAGGTGATGCGAATATTTAGTCTCTGAAGTAAATAACAAGTCACCTGACAATTTCGTACAAACAAATACGTGTTTTGCGAATTTGATCATTATTAGCTACTAAAATTGTCGCATTGACAGGTGTCAGGAACGCATTATCTCGACGACCGGACTGTATACCATTTTACCCAAAACATTTATGGTCCAACACATAAAACCAGCTAGAGGACTGCTAATCTATATATACAACGTCTTTCCACTTAACAAAAGCGTTTAACCAGTCTACATTTAACATCTAACTCCATGTTTTACAACTGCGCAGGCGCCATTCTTAATGCCCCGTGAAATCAGAAACCAACGTTTGTACAGTAATGTGCTGCCAATCAAAGTGTAGGGTAATTATTAAGGGACTGTTTAGGCTGGGGTTTTAATGAGTACCAATGTTAATTTATAAATGGCCATTATTTTAGAAGTAACCATGTAACTATAAAACAAAAGGAATTTATTCAGAATTAAGATAATATTCAAGTAAATAATAATGAATATCTACATAATTAATTAATAAAATTAACAAAATTATATCCTAAATTAACTATATCTATACATATAATAGAATAGTAATGAAATCTGTGAGAATTCGTGACCGTGGTGGATAAGTAATACACTGGAGTATGTTGTAAATAGGTAGCGATTAATTTATTACGATATCAAGTAACTAAAGCTAGTAGTTACACTTGACACGAAAAGGTAAAATTAAATAATGTTACATGAAGAGTAAAACTAATAGAAACACGAAGCTCGCCGTAAACTATTACGGCGAGCTTCGGCGAGTAAAATATGATCGGGGGTCAGAGAGGACCTCGCACGCTCGTAGTTCAGCACAGACTGAAGCTCCGAACCAAAACTCTACCAAATCTGCCGTTCACTAAACAAAGGACGCGGCAAATCCACATCTGCAGTTTAAAACACGAGAAATGCAGATGGGTACAATACAAGACAACTAAAAATAACAGAACAATGAACCTTAACTAACAATAGCAAATGGGTACAATACAAGATAACTAAACATAATAGAACAATGAAGAACCTTAACTAAAAGTAAAGAATCATGAAAGACAATAGTACCTATAACTTAAATCGCTTGCAGATGTTCAACGTGGGAAAAACACAAAAATGAAACTTTCTAAAAATTATTACAATAAGTTCTTCTATACAATACTACATTCTTAAAACTATGCAAGGGATGGGTACGTAAGACACAGTCCCCACAGTACCCCCCTACCAGTGATAAAGATCACGAAACACCTGCCTGATAGTAATCAGGAAATTTAACTCGCCTACCAGAACGGCGAGGAATATGCTTGCCAGGCCAACTTAGGTTCCAGTGAGTCGGAACCGGTTGCCGCATAGTTCACGGTGAGTCGGAACTATCTGCGAAGATGTCCCCAGTGAGTCGGGGTAGCGCGGGCGCTGCGTTATGCTCCAGTGCGTCGGATGTGGTACAGCGCCGGGTTGAGGCTGGCTGCTGCGTCGACCAGGAGAGGAATTGAGCTCTTCTTGTTGACCGGCCGAAAGTGCAGTGTGCTGTGCCGAGGTTGCTGATGAGGCTAAGGGTGATGACCAGGTATGCGCGGTCGCTGCATGCTGGTGGTCAGGATACCCGTTGAAGCCGTGGGAGCTGGCTGGCTGGGAATGCGCGTCATCCGCCGCTAGTGACTCCCGCTGGATCGCTCGCCATTTTAACACGTACTTTGATTTAGCACTCGCGAAACTCTTTCCGCACTGTCACGAACTCACGTTATTGATAGTTTTGATCACGTCGGGGTCACCACTGTGAGAATTCGTGACCGTGGTGGATAAGTAATACACTGGAGTATGTTGTAAATAGGTAGCGATTAATTTATTACGATATCAAGTAACTAAAGCTAGTAGTTACACTTGACACGAAAAGGTAAAATTAAATAATGTTACATGAAGAGTAAAACTAATAGAAACACGAAGCTCGCCGTAAACTATTACGGCGAGCTTCGGCGAGTAAAATATGATCGGGGGTCAGAGAGGACCTCGCACGCTCGTAGTTCAGCACAGACTGAAGCTCCGAACCAAAACTCTACCAAATCTGCCGTTCACTAAACAAAGGACGCGGCAAATCCACATCTGCAGTTTAAAACACGAGAAATGCAGATGGGTACAATACAAGACAACTAAAAATAACAGAACAATGAACCTTAACTAACAATAGCAAATGGGTACAATACAAGATAACTAAACATAATAGAACAATGAAGAACCTTAACTAAAAGTAAAGAATCATGAAAGACAATAGTACCTATAACTTAAATCGCTTGCAGATGTTCAACGTGGGAAAAACACAAAAATGAAACTTTCTAAAAATTATTACAATAAGTTCTTCTATACAATACTACATTCTTAAAACTATGCAAGGGATGGGTACGTAAGACACAGTCCCCACAAATCAAAACCTACATGAATATTTTTGAAAAACATAAAATCGAAAATGTTGCGGTTTTCCGCCATTTTTCTGCAACATCCGGAAGCGAATTCCGTCTACCGCGCGTTCGTTGTTTCGTTTATAATCTTAGTACAAGGGCGTATTTTATTGTTAGATTTATCTTTTGTGTTCGCTTTGCCACAAGAATTAGAGAGATAGAAGGCTTAGGTTCATAGATACCTAATCGCAATCGTGCGGGACTACATTACACATGGTTGTCAAGTACGGAGTTTACTAGTAGACTTTTTGCCGTCGACTAAAAGTTGGTCGGTTGTACGTCTTTGACCATTTGAAGGGTAAACACAAGAGTACTTTTAATCCCAGTAGTACGTTCCCGTGGGATGTTTCCGACATCCGTGCGGGCTAAGCCTCGGGCAAATACTGGTTTTTATATACAAGACTTCCCTTTTGACTTAGAACTATGTTAAGAAGGACTTTTTTTTTCAGGAAGGGAAATCATCAAATGACCCTTCTCGCTCTGGGTGGAGCGGAAGGGAGTGTCAGACTCTTACTGACTAAAACCCACCTATGTTCCTTCCTTAGCCCTTTATGTTCCGGGCCAGCGGTAACCCTTTCGGACAATCCCGCTGACATGTTAAGGACTTAAAGCTGCGAAGATGCGTCGTTTGGTAGAAGAGTAAGAGATGGGAAGATGATATGACGACATCAGATTTTTTTTGCGCATTTCAGAAGTCCAATTTTCGCAATTTAAAACATTCGAAATCTAGTGCAGTCTCATCACAGCGACAAAACAATGTCAAAAACTTGTCAAAACATAGGGAAATTAGAGGTATTTTTGACAGATCGAGACCGAGATCAATCTGAGATCAGCGAGGAACGATCTTAAAATTACGAGAATTACCCTTCTAATCTGTTTCATAATCATCACAATCAGCTTATAATGTTCCCACTGCTGGGACACGGGCCTCCTCTCGGTGAGAGGGAGTGGGCCGTAATCCGCCACGCGAGCCCAGTGCGGGTTGGCAGATGTCACATGTCTTCGAATTTTTGGTTCTAGGATATGGCGGTTTCCTCACGATGTTTTCCTTCACCGTTTTGAGAGCTGTGATGATGAAATAATTTATACAAAGTAAAGCGTCTGTCTGAGTTCGAACCTACGACCAACAACTCGTAAGTCGCGGCCGTTACCACTTGGCCACCACTGCTCTCATCTGATCTCTTTGGGTCGAACTAATACTCCTGAGCTAGTTCCTGACCCCTCACAGCATATGCCTGTACATCGTATAACGCTGACGATATGGTTATGCACGCCATAGGTTTAGTCTAAAAACAAGGACCACCCTTCTGCATTGCTATTCACAACCATTCGATATGCTTCCGTGCCGAATCGAACCTCAATCAATGTTATCGAAGAAGTCCTCTAAACACTGCTGATAAATCAGTAACCAGAAAATTTTGACAGTTTAAACCTATTTAATGTCCATTATTCTTCTGTCGGCTATTTGCTGTCAGGTAAATCGGGTACGCTAAAATATGTAATTTTCGACTCGGATGCCTGTCGAACGATTGTAAATAGCTATAAGTACTATCTTAAATCATATGGCAGTCCAATTGCAATGAGTGCTTTGTCGGATACCAATATTTATTTTAAACACCATAATTTTTAACACATACTTAGTAAGTTAGTAGCACAGACAAAGTCAATTAACCTGCACAACACGTCATGCAGTTCATCAACCCCGACAAGCGACATACCGACATCGAGCATCGCTCTATTATTATAATCATATCGTGATCCGCCGCCAATAACGCGCATTATCACGATATAATTGGCCGTTCGGAGCGCGCGTGTGTCACGAATCATATTTCTTTAAAATTTTATTCTATTCCTGTTATTGTTAACGTGCATCGTGTTTCGTGAATCACACTAATAATATTATAATATTTTAAGTGTGTTTGTATGTTTGTTACTTCTTCACGCACAAACGGCTGAACGGATTTGAATGAAATTTAGCACACAGATAGTTCATAACGAGAATTAACACATAGAATACTTTTTATTCCGAAATTCCCACAGGATCGACACTTATGCGCGTGAAAACGCGGGGCGCAGCTAGCCATACATAAACGTAACATCACGCCTGTAATCCCCGATGAGTTAAGCACAGGTGTATCTATAGTCAGGGCCGGCCTTAGCCAGCCAAGGGCCCCGGGCGAGTCATGCCTTTGGCGCCCATTAGGTATACTTATTTCATTTCAATAAAAAAAAACTTATTTTGAATTTGTACGTAAATAAATAATTCATAGGCAAGTTATTGATAACATACAGGTTTTCTAAAAAGGTTTTTTGATTTGCTTGTGAACTTACGAGTAGGTACCTATGTAAAAAGCAAAGAAAAAAAAGTATGTATAATGCAGGGGGCCTAATATGAGTTGCAATTTCTCGCCTGTGGCCTCTCTTTCGTTTATTATTTATTTATTGTACACCAGAAAATACATTACATCAACATCACATACACAGACATACATTAAACACATCAATTACACATTACACACAGTCTACATCAGACGAGATCGTCTACGTCAATTCTACATTATTCAGTGAGAGAAACGACAAAATGTCAGCTCGTGTTTATTAGACATAGAATACTCATACTCACTCCGACGAGATAAGCCCATAAAAGTTAATACCCTGAGTCTAGTTTTCCTTTAGATCGATGATAAAAATAGGTATTCAAATTAAGTGGCGCGCGCGGCGCCCTGTAGTACCTACCTGGCGCCCCGGGCAGCCGCCCCGGTTGCCCCCCCCCCCCCCTCCTAAAGCCGGCACTGCCTATAGTACACCTAGATTTCGCCAGTTATGTTTAAGTCCCACGTTCTAGGGGGCGACCCTATTGCCACACCGGGCACATACTCAGACTCCGAGCTACTTACAGTACCCGGCGATAAATATTGCACATCGTTCTTTGGAAAGAGACAATCGGCTAATTTCGGCTTCGTAGAGCGTTATCTCTGTCGCACGAAATACAAACAGTCCGGTATCTATTAGGAGCTGTTAAAACAATTTTGATTTGCTTCTTTTGATAATTAATTTTATTCTTTATATAAAATGGTTTTGTGTAAAAAGGTCGTTGTGCAATATTTATCGCCGGGTACTGTACAAATTCCTAGTGGAAAAACCCGGAATTTGTCCCGACCTGGGAATCGAACCTACAACCATAAGGTTCTGCAAAGGTTAAGGTTAAGCATAAGCTCAGCGGTATCGCTTGCGGCCACTAGACCGATAGTCCGGTATACTTATAGGTCCTAGGTGCTTTATTCTTCAAGGACACAAGGCGTGGATAATGTTCTTCTAGTATGTCAATTTCCCATGCTGAACCTCAAATTATGCAGGTTGATTATCTCATTTTTCAATATTCATGTTATTTACAATATTGTGTATATTCCTACGCCGCGCAGCCCAATGTCTGCCTTTCGAGTCGATTTATAGAATTTTCCTAAAACAAAATGATTCATCCTGAGCCTCTCCAAAACATTCCTCTACGCAATATTAGTATGGAGTACCTATATCTATTTAAAATATATCATAACAGTATGTTAGCAGACAAACATCTAAAGACTTATTTATTGAGTTTCACACTTTTTTTTTTCACATCTCAAGTCAAGTGTAAGTAAGAAGGCTTGCACATTGTACAGTGGTTAGTTTCCAACATTAATGTCAGTTTTAAGGCTCCTATAAAACAGACGCGCCACGCGATATAATTGCGCGCGACACAAAGGCAGCGCTCGTTGCGCGACTTGCGGTGCCTTTGTGTCGCGTGTCGTGTCGCGCCTGTTTGAAGGAGCCTTTAAGGGTTCAGAAGTTTCGCTTACCTTATTTTGTGTTAGACCAGTGATGGACCAGTGGAAAAGATCGCGACTTACGAGTTGTAGATCCTAGGTTCGAACCCTGACAAGTGCTTTACTTTGTTTAAATTATTGTCATGATCACTGCTTTCGAAACGGTTAAGGAAAACAGCGTGAGGAAACCGCGGCATGTCCTAGAACCAATAATTCGAAGACATGTGACAACTACCAACCCGCACTGGGCCCGCTCCATCTCACAGAGAGGAGGCCTGTGTCCCAGCAGTGGGAACAATGTATAGGCTGATTATGTATTTTGCTTTATATTCAAATGGAAAAAGATTTGAAGAAAACACCCAGAAAATTACGCAGCAATCCTGTCAGATCTCAAGCCCCCAAGAGATTACGGAATCAAAACAGTGGCGAAGATTGTCAAAA
Organism: Luperina testacea; assembly: GCA_927399505.1. Lineage (NCBI taxonomy): Eukaryota > Metazoa > Arthropoda > Insecta > Lepidoptera > Noctuidae > Luperina > Luperina testacea. The sequence continues at coordinate 12,733,914 of OV656766.1, read as the reverse complement.
AAGAACTCCGAAAATGTGGGCGAAAAGTTAAAAAGACTTTTAAAATTATGTCATGTACAAAGAGGAAACCAAAGTGATAAAAGGCTTTCGCCTCTGTCCTAATATAAGAAATACGTTGTTTGAAGATATGATAGGATAAACGACCACTTTAGAGCAATTCGATTATAATTGCCAAGAAGGTACGCTCAAATGACGTTGACAGGGAGGCGCTGTCGGTAAACATTTATGCAATCGTTTCGCGAGATATATTGAAAAAACAAGATGGCGTTAGTTCCGATTTTGGTTTAAGGAGGCCTTAGTTCCGATTTTGGTTTAAGAAAAGATCCTTGTACAGCAACACCTACCAATATTATTGAACGCTGACATTCACAAACACATTATGAGATATTTAGAACATTTTAATTTTATTGACGAAGTAAATGATTGGTATTTTTTTTTAACATGGATATTTCAAGTAGGTTGGCAGTGTGTGGCAGTTGAACTTATGTAGTCCTAATGTAACAAAGACATTATTTGAAGATATGATAGGATATAGACTACCACTATAAAACAATAATGACAGTTCACTAACGCCGACCGTCCAACCGACCATTCTGCAGTGTCCACCATTGTCTGACCCACCCAACATAATGGGTTAGATAATGTTGGCCACCGACTGTACAAGCATCCTAAACCCATAGGTATGTTTAGTAAATCAATGTTCTATTCATAGCAATCGGGAGTGGATAAACAAGCGACGGGCGGCGCGTGCGCACGGAAATAGAATTCATCAGAAATAAGTACATCACTATTTATAGTAGGTACCTGATCATAATTATATGTAAATGACTTTGAAGACCTTGAATTTATTCTTGGTGAAATATATTAAATGGCTTTATAGTGTATTCACTGGCGTTTCCGAAAAAATGTAGGCCTCTATTTTTTTTGAGTGGGTTTAGTAAATTATAATAGCTATTGTTGAAGACAAAATAAGCTAGCTGAAGTGGCTACGGGCCGGCCATATTGCTTGTAGAAACGATGACTGTTGAAGTAAACGTGTTCTTGAGTTGACGCAGGGAATAGGGATACGTAAGGTAGGACTCCCTCAGGCTGGATGGAGCGACGACCTTCGCAGGGTGGCTGGTAGCCGATGAGAGTAGCCGAGGGTCGATTTAAATGGCGGCGCAGTAGACTGCTTTATGGCTGACGATGATCATGGTTGTTGATCATGGGCTAAATACAGTGTTAGATTATATGATAATCCAGGATTTCGGCTACCTACTTACAAAATTTCATCAAAATTGGTCCAGCCGTTTGAGCGTGAAGAAGTAACAAACATATAAACACACACACACACACACGCACACACTAACAAACTTTCACCTTTATAATATTAGTGTGATTTTTATGGTGTACATAATAAAGAGTAGTCTATCTACGTTATAGCAAACTATCTTCTGCTCGCGACTTCGTCCGCGTGTTTTTTTTTGGTTTAACGTTAAATATATCCTTAAAGTCTTGAAATTTCTTGTTCCCCGACATTGCCCCCACCCCGTTGCAACGTATCACCTGACCGCGCTATCGCTTCGTTTCAATTAGCGTTCTTTCTTTCTTTTTTCCTTATTGCTCGGCTTCTGAGGGCCATAGCGTGATGTTAAATAGCATATAGCCTTCCTCATGAATTGGGCCATCAAATGCAATTTTCCAGAGTTCAGTTCCAGTTCCAGTTCCAGAGATTACCCCTTACATAAAAACAAACAAACACCTTTTACCTCTTTATAATATTAGTATAGATGGACTAATGCCTAAGTCTGCTAGGCTGAAGTGGGATAGGGCGGGTCATATATGTGGGATACATCGGGATAGATGGGCCAGAGTCGTTACGCAGTGGGTGCCAGAAGACGGGCGTCGACGCGTCGTCGCGAAGGGAGGCCTTGGAAACGTTCGTTAACTTAAGAGGCGTTTTTGGGAGATTGGCAGGAGAAGGCAACACACAAGAAAGAGTGAAAGGTTGTGGGGATGCCCAGTAGTGAAACAATACAGAATGAAATAAAACTATACCTGAATCTAACTGCTGAGGCAGATTGAAACGACATCACTTAAAAACTGTTTTAAAACTGGCTAGATTGTATGGAAGATTTTTTTTGGAAAGTCTAGCGGATAAGTCGGAAAATGAAAATCCCCGGGAGATTCCGGGCACAAACAGCTAGTACGAGTATGAAATAAAATTAGGCACAGCAATTTACATTACTCACAACGTAGGTACTACTTAAAACTTAATACATTTGCCATTATGGTCGCATTATTTTGTCTAGTGAAAAAGTATGCATATAAATTAATTCAACTTTACCTACAGACGTTAAACAAATAACATTATAATGACAATAACAATTTACATAACATTTGTTACATACAAACCGAGTTCATTGAACGTCACAACATGGATGACAATACAAATTACGCACATTACACTTTCAGCTCTATTTTTTGCTGTTATAGTTGATAATCGCATGACTGTGTGCCGTAATTTGTCTCATGTCTCTCTAATTTGCCTAACAAAGACGTATGATGTTAAACATTATGTGTGATTTTTTAATGAAAATTAACAGTAAGCCTGTTTTGTTTACGAGTGCCGTTAAGTAGTGAGTTATTATAATAATATGAGAGTTATTAGTAAATATATTAATTTAGTACCTACTGAATTAATGCCTGGTACAACATGGTGACATTAGTTACCACTAGCGCCATCTAGTATCTAAGTAGCGGAACTAGTAGAGTCAAGATCCTTCCAGAAATTTCTAGAACTATCAATATATGGTCAGTCGGGGCCGGTATATACTCGAACATTCTAGATGTTTCTACAATAGAAGGTTCTAGAACTATCTGCGGCACTATATAAGGCCGACCGGGTCAGAGTTGGATAAGCGATACAAGCGAATACATTGAAGGCGATCTTCAAGTGCGACTTAAGAGTGATCAGTAGTGCAATTGTGTTTTAGTGTGTTTGAGTTGTTATTAGTGTTGTCTAATTAAAGTGTCATTTTTGGTAATTTACATCGGCAATTTTTATTGTCACAAACCCCGAGCTCGTAATTATAATCAACCTATATTATCCATCACGTGGGGGCCAGTGTGGGTGAACCCGCACTGGGGCCCCCTCGTGGTATGATTATGATCAGAAGGCAAATTCTCGTAATTTAAAACGGTCAAAATCTAGTCCCAATCTCATCTCGGCGACAAACAAATGTCAAAAACTTGTCAAAATGTTCTTAAAATGACGAGAATTGCCTCTATGATGTCACATGATAAATTTTTGGTTCTAGGACATGTCAGTTTCTTCACAATGTATAGTGGTACTTACTTTATTATTTTTCACTTCTAGACATTTATTTATTCAGCTTTATTTTATCCCTTACATTTAGTTTTATATTTTATAGTGTTGTGCACTTATTTATTTATTTGTTAGTTATGTTAGTGTTTGTACTTGAAATAAGATTAGTATTGTTAGGTGTAAGGGCCGCCTTTTGCGGTGAAAGCCTCCTCCAAACTGTTCCAACTGACTCTGTCTTTCGCCAGTCTCGGCCATAAGTTTCCGCCTGTTTCCTTTAAATCGTCACTCCATCTTTTAAGTGGTCTACCCTTCTTCTAGACATAATCAGCCCATAATGTTCCCACTTCTGGGACACAGGCCTCCTCTGTTCTCTTCGAGAGGAAGTGGGCTGTAATCTACTATACGGGCCCAGTGCGGGTTGGTAGATGTCACGCGTACGCATTTGACCGTTATTTCTTTACTGAACCAATTCCTACAAACGCCAGCACATCAAGCTACTACAATCTGTCAAATTTCTTTAACAGATTTTCAACTTTATCGCTATAGTATAAGGTTCAAGGTTGATTGGCACAATTTAACAGTTTCGGGTAGCTTGATGGGCTGTCTATATATAACCACAATTCTATTTACTAATAATATTAATTTATTTGTCCCCAGGTAAAGACGATAAACACAGCGGTGTTAATGAATTCAAATATATACAGGTAAACCAATATTAGCATAAATAGTCGTCTGTTTTGGGAAGTTTCACTTACAGTTGCACATAAAACAAATCTTTATTAATTAGTTGTTAATGGCGATCGTAATTTACGGGACAGCAGTTTGTCATTGGGGTACTGTTCACACTTTGGTATTTGTAAACTTTTTAATATCTTATTACAACGAGTACTTGGACGCCAGTCTACTTTTGTATTTATTTATAAAGGAGTTTATTTATAAACGACTAGCTGACCCGAGAGACGTTGTCCTGTTTTTGATTCGAAAGACACGTGGCGCCATCTATTATCATAATAACGTTATTGTTGTTTTCCTCGGGAACAGCACTCTTTTTCTTGGGACGAAAGGTACCCTATGTCCGTTTCTGTACACCTGACAACGTATATGCAAAATTTCAGGATAATCGGTTCAGTGGTTTAGACTTGGAAAGGTAACAAACAAACTTACTTTCGCATATTTATAATATTAGTTAGGATAATTAAAGTTAAGTGACGTTTAAATGTTAAAAATGTATGTAACTTTTATGAATAAAGTTGTGTTAAATATTATAAAAGTTATGTAAGTAAACCAATAACATTAAAAAGTATAGCGGATTTTAAAACGAATTGTAAAAGAGTTCGTCCAGTGTATCGAATCTTCGTTAATGGCTCATAGCCTTGCAGTATTGGCAAAGGTTTGTTATTGGCAGAACGTTAATTCAAGTTTTTTAGTCTATGATAACAATGCCCAATGCCTCAGCCAAGTGGGCCATCAGCTTGTTTGCCACCTTATCGCATTATAGTCCTCCAGGCCGACTTTTGATGATGGCGGCCAATCCCAGCGGAGACTAGTCATCGGCGCGGGAGATATCATAGTGCAGAAATGTATGCACAGACACAGTTGCACTCTCTCTTCCCTCTCATCTCTAATAGACCGATGGAACGGTAATCCGACACGACCGAGAGATCAGGCAGGGCTTACAGGACCTAAACGCAAAAAACGCAAGTTTTAGAAACAATAAAAGTATGTGATCGACTACAGTAAACAAAATCAGAAAAATATATGATTTATTCTTCAGGCTATATGCTAGGTAGATACTGTGTTGAAAACATAATACAACTAATTTGATATAATAGAAAAAATCATAAAGATATCTCTAAAAACTTTCTTTTTACAATAAAAACGATACTAATTGATATATCAAATCAAATTATTGAATCATTCTGATTTTTTATCAAATTATTCTACAAGCAACATACTAAAATACTAGTATTTTAATTTTTTAGTCCAACTCCAAACAATAGATTTTTCGTAATTAAATAATTGCTTCATATTTTGCAATAAATTACCAGCGTTGTGTCATCGCGCTTCTCTTTCTTTTCTATGCAGTCCGACAGTGACCGCGCTTTAGGTTATGTAAGCCCCTTAACATGCTTTCCGAAGCACGGGGGTGTCACCGCCATCTTCCATACTACGGGCTGTTACTGAGAGATTCCTAAAGGAAAACCCCAATAATACTTTTTCACGAACAGGGAATCGAACCCAGGACCCCACGCTCAACAGTCGCGCTTGCGACCACAGGTCCAACGGGGCAGTCAAATAGCAATAAAAACACATTTCATCTTAGGTTCTAAGATGCCGTAAATGCCTACATAAAGACAGAAAATTCATTTGATAATGGGCGATAACCATTTGCCATTGGGTTGCCCTTTTTTTTTCAGGATCAAATGACCCCTCCCGCTCTGGGTGGAGCGGAAGTGAGTTTCAGACTCCTTAGCCCTGTATGTTCCGGGCCAGCGGTAACCCTTTCGGACAATCCCGCTGAATTGGGCTGCCCTCTGGTTTCCTCTGACATCAGAAAAAATATAATTATAATATTATAAAAAACGGCACAATACTTAGTACAACTTTCTCCACGACATACCCTACTAACCGTGACCTCTATGTGTATGAATTACACAATACCCGCACATGTTCGCACTACCCAAGGTCAGGGACATTCGGTTCCCAAGGGTCACTGGTAATTCAGCCGACTTTCACACGAGGTCACATCACTTACGTCAGCATATAGAAGGTATATTAATTAAATAGCTAGTGATAATGTTTAAAGTTTCAAGTAATTGGGTTTGTCCAGGACTCAGGAAATTTCATTATATTTACCTGTCTATACTCGCGGCTAAAGTATAAACAGCAGCACGGGTTGAGGGATCAGGTTAAGCTACGCTTGCCGCGGTTGGGCTGTGGATGGGTGACTGACCATCTTTACAGCTCGGTATGTAAAGATGGTCACCCATCTACAAGCCCACACTGGTCCCGCGTGGTGGACTTCGGCCCACTTCCTCTCACTGAGAGGAGGCCTGTGTCCCAACAGTGGGACACAGGGGGTGGGGGGGGGTGGTAACGTATGTTTATACCATGCTAAAATGCTTTGTAGGTAAGGTATCATGGCTAAAGAGAGGCTCATGGGTAAATAGGGGTCGTACCTCAATAATAATAGCCGCACGAGTCGATAGATCAGGTTAAACTACGCTTACCGCGGTCGGTCTGGATGGGTGACCATCTTTACATACCGAGACAGGGGTCTCGGTAGGGCCGTGCCTCGGAAAGCACGTTAAGCTGTTGGTCCCGGCTGTCATTCGTGGATCTTTGACAGCCGTTACGGGTCGTCAGAAGCCCGAAAGTCTAATTACCAGTCTTACTAAATGGTATCGTGTTGCCCAGTAACTGGATTGTGGAGGTCTGATAGGCAGTCACTCCACGTAAAATAATTGGCTGCATCCGGTTAGACTGGAAGCCGACCTCAACATAGTTGAGAAAAGGCTAGAGAGATGATGATGACCTATGTGTGCTTTCTTGCTTTTGGTTTGGCCAGTGACGTCAAGCTACGGTAGCCGCGGTCTGCGAGTGGATAGGTTATACCTATTTACAGATCGAGCTCGTAAAAGTAATTATTTGGTACACTTTGCATCAATTCTTGATAGCTTAATCAAATTCGTAAGAGTCCCGATTTAAGGCTCCTACAAACAGGCGCGACACGCGATAAAATCGCGCGCGACACAAAGGCACCGCAAGTCGCGCAACGAGCGGTGCCTTTATGTCGCGCGCGATTCGCGTCGCGCCTGTTTGTAGGAGCCTTTAAGGCTTGTTAGGGCCCTCGCCCACGGCGACTTTTTGTAGCGATGCAGTCGCGCGTTTAGCAAACGCGCGACAGCATCACTTCTAACGCGTGTTAGTCGCATTTGCAACGCGCTACTGCATCGCGATTGTATCGATACAAACGCGCGACCGCGTCGCGACATAACGTCGAATATGACATTCTATAACAACTTTTGAATTTAAGATCATAAGTTTTGAGTTGTTTGAATGTTGTTACATGATGTCCACAAAGTAGTAATCTCTGGGTATTAAATGGATGCATCCAATATTGACGCTGCTTCCGTTGCCTACGCTTCGGCTGCTTACGTAAAAGCAGTTTGCATCGCGACTGAATCTGGTCCCGTGGGCGCGGGCACACAGCTAGCGACTGCTTCGCGTCTGTATCGATGCTATGCGCGAGAGCATCGCGACTGCATCGCTACAAAAAGTCGCCCGTGGGCGAGGGCCCTTAGACACCTCTAATTAAATACCGGTGGTCCTAGCAGGTACCAAAGTTCTTAGGAATTTTGTAGAATTATGTTTTACTGTTAGATAATGCTCTCAAAACTTCGATGGAAAACATCGTGAGGAAGCCGGTATGTCCTAGAACCAAAACTTTGGAGACATGTGACATCCACCAACCAACATATTATCATAATACAAGCTGGTGTATTTGTTCAAGAGCACTCTACATTTTTTATAACATGCGACTCACATTCAAAATATACCCGTCGAAAACCAACACGGCTAAGAATTCCTTCATATCAAAGCACATTATGTCATAAGAATAGCTTTGTCACAGAAATTAAAATTTTCAACAATATTCCAAAAGAAATAAGGGTACTCCCTCTAAAACGCTTTAAATCAAACCTATACAAATGGCTTATTGGTACCTTATTGGATTTAATTAGAGGAGGTGTCTAACAAGCCTTAAAGGCTCCTACAAACGGGCGCGACACGAATCGCGCGCGACATAAAGGCACCGCTCATTGCGCGACTTGTGGTGCCCTTGTGTCGCGTGTCGTGTCGCGCCTGTTTGAAGGAGCCTTAATAGTGTAAATGAGCATAAATTCTTTAATATTGCACCATACAATACGTAGCCAAGTTCGTATAGCAATAAAATTATCTCAAAAAATTACTTAAACCCCTTTATTTTATTTTATAAACCCTTCTCCATTACGTAAAAATAAAAAGGAGTTACTAAAGACAATAAAGAAAGGTTACGAAGCGGAACTGAATTTAGCCGAAAACCTTGGATTTCCCCTCACACGTAACGTCCAAACTCTTGAGGTTAATACACTGAGGAAATCTTCGAAGCATTTCCGAAACGATTACCGAAAATCACAACTTTAATAACGCACTCATAATCATCTTTATAGCGTGGCAATAAAGATCAATGTTGCGTAGATTAGCTGTGGATGTAAAGTTGTAAGAATAATGAGAATTCTCTTGATCCTTGAACCGAAATCGCTCAAGATTTTCGGTCGGTGTCAATGGTCGTAGAAGTATAGCAGAGTCTTGGAGGTCAAATATTTGAATCCAAGGCTGGTATAATTTTTAATAACTCGTGAAGAATAGAGACGGATTTTGTACCGGATACAAAAGTCAGTTGAGTATAATTTAGTGTCTAGAATTCGATAGATAAATATTCCGTTTGACTTGTTCAACGTTCGCCCCACGTTTTCGTCGTACTTTCCGAGAAATTCCTTATTCGTCCCTAGCCGAAAATGGCCATATAAAAGAGTTCACAGTCATTGCCTTTTTACTGGCATGTACAAAGTCGTTTTTGTCACCGTACGTGTGTATTAGGATGGACCTCGAAACAGCGATAAAATAAATCACAAAAAAATTTGAGAAACGAAAAATTCCAAACTTCTCCCTAATAAACTGCTCCATTTGTCATCCACACCGGTCGAATTTGTTCATAAACTCACCATTTTTATTTCACAAGCAACCCATTGCTCTGATAAACATTAAATTAACAGTACAAAACACGTTCCCACATAACTTTTTGTCTCCATAAAGGAACAATAATAACAATTATTGGCTAACGACTTATAAATTTTGCACGAATGAGAGGAAACAATACAAAAATGGAATACGGAACCCCATTAGAGGAAAATACCGGTCGCCATTTTGAAAACATGAGCTGTGTCAATAACTCTTTGGTCGTTTTTTTTTTGCACAATGTATTTTTTTATGCCATGTTTTTGTGCGCTGGCAATTATTTACGAGTTTATGTCGGTGCTTAGATTTATACAGTGATAACCTATTCGGTAATATTCTAAAAATATGTTTGTTAATTTTTGCTTCACATATTTGATGATGATAATGTTTCATCTACGAAATAGCTAAACTAAAGCGATTTTTCTAAAGGTCACCCAAAAGGAAATGGAGAGGGCTATGCTTGGAGTTTCCCTACGTAATCGAATCAGAAATAAAGAGATCCGCAAGAGAACTAAGCTGACCGACATAGCCCGAAGAATTGCCAAACTTATTTAAGTTTGGCAGTGCTCGCAGTACAGATGGCCGATGGGGCCGAAAGGTTCTGGAGTGGCCACCGCGTACCGGAAGACGTATGGGAACATTATATATTATAAGCTGATTTTATTATGCTTATGCTAATAAACTACCTAACGATATCATCAGCCTATCAGTCCACTGTTAAACAGGCTGAACTAGACACGCCACTGAGTTCAATCATCACCTAATCTTATGCAACGTTTCAAAGCAACCAATTGCACACAAATACCTCTACCACACATATTGTTACTAGTATCGTGAAGAAACCAAGTATGTGTAGGATTGTGGCCACATTAACAAATCCTTAGCTCTCTGTTACCAAACGAGTTTCATCATTGATTGAAGTTACTGCAGTTAGCTTATCGTATCGCACGATTTACCATCGTGGTTAGGTTAGATATACGTGACTTTATTTGTTAAGTGTTTTGTATATGGGTAATTGTGTTACTTCATGTGTTAGAGAGTTTGGTGGCCCTGTGGTAAAGGCCTCGACTTACGAGTTGTAGGTCATGGGTTCGAACCCAGGCAGGCGATAATTCCATCACCACTGCTCTCAAAAAGGTGAAAAAAAAACATCGTAAGGATGCCGGGCATGTCCTAGAATAAAAAATTCGAAGACGTGACATTTATCAAACCGCAATGGTAGATTACTGCACACTCCCTCTCAAAGGGTGGAGGCCCAGGCCTGTGTCCCAGCAGTGGGAACATTATAGGCTGATTATTTATTTATTTTAGAGAGAATGGTACAGTACCCGGCGATAAATATTGCACATCGACCTTTGGAAAGAGACAATCGGCTCTCCAAATCTTCCAAAAATCCAAACCTCCAATCTCTCCTAAATCGTCCAAAGAATCTTCCAAACTTCTTCTTCTTTCCAGCAGTTTTTTTTTTTTGAAGAGAGTTTTTCTTTTTTCTTCTTCTTTTCAGAATCTTTCCAAAGGTCGATGTGCAATATTTATCGCCGGGTACTGTATGCTAGTTTTGGCCAGTAGTAAAGCTGTTTGTCAATGAGTTTTTTCAGTCTGCCTAGTCTTTTACGAACTGTGTTCCAGTCTAACTGGAGGCAACTGAATACTGAGTAACAAGATACCCCTTGGTAATCATAATCATCACGCTTGGCTCACCAAATAGTTAATGATTGAAATAACAGATATATTCCAGGGGAGGATTGAGGTAGCCTATCCTTACCAGAGAATCCATACTAAACAGTTAACTAAACTCCATTCAGAACTGAGAAAGTATAAATTCATTCATGCAGTTTATTCAAATTATAAACAACTTTGTTATTGAATAATACTCGGAAATTATGTTTCCTGTTACACAACTTCCACTTTTAGAACAAACATTACCAAATTCAATGGAAATTTATTCACTAACGGCTTCCTAAGCAAGAAGTGGGCCACCCTTTATGAGGATTAAATTATTTCCCGATTCATCACCACTATCAGTTTACAATAGAGTAGAATAGAATATTCTTTATTGTACTGTAACCCATAAATATTAGAGAATATCATCATTTAATTGGATATCAATCGCGAAATATCCGCTACAGGACGTAGACCTCTCCCAAAAACTCCTTTAGAAAATGTTTTATTAACCACCTACTGTTAATAGCCCCCACGACCTTCGCTAGGTCATCCGTCTATCTACAAGGCCCACCCACGCTTCGCGGTATACAACACAAGAATTCCCCGAATACTCAATAACTGGGCCAAACTCGACTTTTTATTGACAACACCCGAAAACTTTTTTATCTGTGGTCGAACTTTATATCGGCCAGTGTCAACCCACAACGTGACATCATTGGCGATTTGAAAAAAGAACGCGTTGACCGCGATGGCTAGTCGCATACAGCGACAGTTATAAGGAAAACTGGACCTTATTTTTTGGGTACTAGAGTTCCTTCTTGAGAGGTGTTAGATGTAGGCGATACTTTCACTAAGTAGTACCAATGTCAGTGATTATTTTCTTCGCATTATGCAACCAGTTGCTTACGCAACCGTGGCGTATTTGCACGTGCCTACAACGCTAATTTAAAACGATCGCTATCGGATTCAAACTTTTTATGTTTTTTTATTAGTTAGTTATATTCAAGGTGGTGCACGAGTAGAGTTCAATTGTTTTTTTTGCGGAATTTAAACCACGTGTACGTGTTCAATGGAACATGGCGGTAAGCCAACATAAAATAAAACGCCTCGTTGGTTTTTAAAGAATAGAATATTCTTTATTATGTACGCCATAAATATCACACTATTAATTATTAAGGCGAAAGTTTGTGAGTGTGTGTGTGTGTTTATATGTTTGTTACTTCTTCACTCTCAAACGGCTGGACCAATTTTGATAAAATTTTGTATGGAGGTAGCTGACACCCTGGATTAACATGTAGACTACTTTTTATCCCGATATTCCCACGAGATCGACATTTACGCGGGTGAAACCGCGGTGCGCAGCTAGTTACAGATATAAATGTAAAAATTTTACAAGAAGTGACACAATAGGTGGTATTATCGCTAAAAGCTAGCTTTTAAAGACAACCTTTTTGGATGGATTAAGGGGAAAGGGGAGACAATACTGCAAGTAGTCTGTGGTGTACCATAATGTTTAGGAAACTTCTCATAAGTCTGAGCCTGTAGCTAGATATGGGCTTCTTCCAAAAGAGTGCTGTTTATTTTCTTAGGATTTCAAACTGGCTAGTCACAGTTGGTTGGTTCATGCTGCCATAATTTAGTCTTAGTGCCGAACTGGTTAAACTTGGGCCTACGTTAAAGGTGATACATTTTTTTTTATCTTTTGGTTAGAAAGATATAAAAAACGTATCAGTCTAGCGACCCCCTTTATATGACATATGTTACTATTTCATTTAAATGGCGCATCAAAAACAATTATCAGAATCAAGAATACAAAAGTCTGCGCGATTTAACTAAGTATTAACACTAAAAGTCCAGTATAACTAGGATCGCAGAAGAAATAGGAACTAAATTCGAATGTCTCGATTTTAACAGAAAAATTACAATGCGTGCCACGAAAGATGAGACTTGGCACACCACGTGGTTTGACATGCGCAGTACACGATTTTAGGTATCTTTAGCGGTATGAGGTCTGAGTGCGGGACGGGACCGGACGTCATAGGGGCGGCGGAAAGAGCGGGGGAGGCGGGGTCAAGTCTCATCTTTCGTGGCACGCATTGTACATTAACCTTCATAATCGGCGCCATTTTGAATAAACAGCTGATAATGTTCCCACTGCTGGGACACAGGCCTCCTCTCTGTGAGAGGGAGTATGTCATAATCCATCACGCGGGCCCAGTGCTGCGTGTAGGTGGATGTCACATGTGTTTGAATTTTTGGTACTGGCGACATATCGGTTTCCTCACGACGCGGCGACGTTTCCTTTCACCGTTTTGATGAAATTAAATACATAAAGTAAAGTGCCTGGGTTCGAACTCACGACCTAATTCGTAAGTCGGGTCGCGCCACCACTGCTCTTTAAGGCTCCTTCAAACAGATGCGACACCCGATCAAATCACGCGCGACACAAAGGCACCGCAAGTCGAGCAACGAGCGGTGCCTTTGTGTCGCGCGCGATTATATGGCGTGTCGCGCCTGTTTGTAGGAGCCCTTAAACTTTCCACTTCGAGAGGTTAACAAATAATTGATAGCATATAAATAAGGATTACTATTCACAAAGTACTGTATAACGTGAAACATATTTACTGATGGGATATAAAAATAAATGCTCATCTGGACCAGAGGGCCGTGTAAACAAATACCGATTCTCTTGCGCAAAGGATTTTATTTTTGTTGGAATGTAATTGAAGCAATATAGTCTTAGAACTGTGTAATACTGAAGGTCGAGTATTCGATGGACACGATCCACACTATACACTCGGATCTTTTATGTGCTAGACTAAAATGACAACTGCGTTGTAAGAAACACTTTTTTTTTTCAGGATGGGAAATCATCAAATGACCCCTCCCGCTCTGGGTGGAGTGGAAGGGAGTGTCAGACTCTTACTGACTAAAACCCACCCGTGTTCCTTCCTTAGCCCTTTATGTTCCGGGCCAGCGGTAACCCTTTCGGACAATCCCGCTGACTTGTAAGAAACACTGTCGATATGACAGAAAATGGCGATCGTAGATGTCATTTTAGTCTAGCAAATTAATAAAAGCAGAGTTCACACTATTAATTGATGGTAACATTTATGGTGCTACGGTTCTATTCATAGCATTTGCATTATTTAAATTATATCTTAAAAAAGCATAAAACACAGTTTTTGTTCCCTCTAACAAGACCTAACTTCTACTATGATCACATTGTCCAAAGTTTGCTTACTCTTCTTAATTTCCTATAGTTTGAGTTGAAGTTTCAAACCTTATCCTTTGGCTTATAATAATATAAGTACCTACATAGCTCTTTCGTGCAAGAACGCCTACTATAAACTAACTTCTAATTTCTGAAACTAAGTATTTAACCTCAAAAGACCCGCAACAAAGAACCGGCACCGTGATAAGGCTTATTAAAACTCTTAACCAAACATTCTTTAAGAAACAAATTAAGTGGAAAGGAATATTTCAGTGGGATAAGCTAACAATGCTGGAAAAAATAACTTAATGGCACGCGATAGTTTGAATATGTTTTTAAATAATATGTACAGTGCACATCAAGCTACTACAATCTGTCAAATTTATTTAATTGATTTTCAACTTTATCGTTAAAGCAGCAAGGTTCACAGTTGATTGGGAAAATTTTACAGTTTCGGGTAGCTTGATGTGCTGGCGTCTGTACATTGTTTTTGTTACTAAGGGCTTTAGATCGCTTTGGTGCTTGCTACGGTCAGCTAATTGATGGATGATGATTTTCTACCTATGCACGTCTCATTCTTGTCTCGAAGAACATCGTTCCAGGAGGTCTACTATCTAAGCACTAAATCTATAGTTTCGACTCTCTAATTCCGTCAACAAAGATGCGGGCCCGACTGAAAGTAACGATACTCCCGATTAATTAACTTTGTCGGACAAGCAAAAACACATCGGGAGTAAAGACAACTGTCAAACCATGTTGTCATTCATTCTTATTTCGGAACCTGAAGTAATCTTCTATCCGTAACTGATACTAAGAAGGAAACGCCCGGCACTTCGGCGGATACTACGGATTTCGTGCTTAGAAAGTATACCCCCTGAATCACCATCATATCCTTACATAGTATGTTACATAACATAACCTTGACTTGTCGGGAGGCTACCTATACGTGTGGACATTTTGGGGACCAGGGTCATCAAGCAAATGAGTGCACTAAACATGCTGAACCGTCACATTGTGGAACATGCTTGCGATTAAAAAAACCGAGCAACCACAAAACAGGTGATCAAGACTGCCCCGCAAAGAAATTTGCTGAGACAAGATACATCAATTCTATGGATTATAATGACGTCGCGTAAGACCACCAATATTTATCTATAACCCTTTTTATTGTTTATGTTATACTAGCAGACCCAGCGAACTTCGCACGAAAGAAAAAAAAAATCAGCTGTTCCCTACATTTACGAGTATGTTCGTATAACTTGTCAAAATGTAGGGAACAGCTGATTTTTTTCCGCGATTTTAGGTTTGGTCCCATAGTAAAAGTTGTTCATAATGATGAGTACAATGACCTCTTAAGTGGTTGTTAATGTTTTGCCAATAACCCTGTATAGCCTATGACACTCAAAAATAATGTGGCCTTTCAATTAGTAAAACAATTTTCAAAATCGGTTCAGTAGATCCACAGTTTTTTTTTTCTTTTTACCAGTTACCCCCTACAACCTCACAAAATTTACCTCTTTATAATATTAGTATACATAATTATTGTTAATTTGTCTTTTACTAGTTATAATACGTAAAAATAATTTTGGTTTTTAGAATTTATTTATAAGTAAACATGCAATCTTAACATTTTGTTGTCACGACAAATTTTTTGTGTGACAAAGTAAACGCGACCTTATTAAAAATGTAACGGTTGCAGAAATGTCTTATGATGATGCAAAAAATTTGCATACATTTTGCTCAATTTGAATATAACCATAATTAATGTAGATAAAATATTTAGTATTTTTAGGAATTTTAGATAATACTTGTGTACTTGACTGTGATACGTAAGATACAGGGTTATAACAAGTTCAGATAGAATCCAATTATTTCTTATTTGCCTCTAATTTAGGGCCCTATTTTGTAAATATTTATTTAAATCAATTATTTCAATAAACAATTTCAATTTCAATAACCATATTTAAAACACACCCACATGCAAGATTATACAAGGCTATCGCATCAACTTCGCAGCTAACAACCTTCCAATTAATTAATTATCTATTGCGTCACAAATTTCAGAATCACCCCCATGGGCTATCAGGCAGGGAACGGGGGTGGAAGTTGTATAGTCCTATTTACAACGTTACCAACGCGTGGAGGCCCACTGTTCAAAATTTTACAGTAAAATGCCTAAATGGGTGTAGGGTTAATGGAAGTGGCTTGAGTGTTGTTGAAGTGAGGTTGTGATCGCACTTAGTTAACATACAACCTAATGTAAACTAGACTTGTTATTGGCTAACAGTCCATTTACTATTTCTATTGCGAAAATAAATAAAACCGCACGTGTTTTGCAAAAAATACTGAATTGTATTCTCTGTTAATCTAAGATTTGGTCTTGTTTGACATTTTGGGGATACACGCGCAGCCACAACATTATGATGGATAGGATATCACTTAAGGTGGGGACAGGTAGGTATGTGTAAAAAACTAACTAAGAAGGTACAGAAAGTCTCATGCAAACGCATAAATGGGAATACATGATCTAACAAAACTTCGACTTGCATGGCATTTAAATGCGTCATTTATCGTCTACTTATCTGGCGGTCAAAAAGGTATGGCCAAATTTAAGGTTGTGGTACAGTACAGACCATCAAACTGAACAACTTGCTCCATGGGACCAACATAGTAGTCGCGAAATTCAGGTACACTCTATATACATATTATAAATTAAAGTCGCTCTTCAAGTCTGTCTGTGCGACCGTGTTGTTGTTCTAAACTACGCAACAGATTTTGATGCAGTTTTCACCATCATTTTGCGAATTTATTCCGGAAGGTTTACGCGTATAAAACATGAACTGAACTTACATAGAATAGAATAGAATAGAATAGTACTCTTTATTATGTACACCATATAAATTACAGACATAAATATAGAAACTGCACAAAGACGAAGAAATACATAAGACGAAGAAATCTCGATGGTTTGTCAAGTCGTATAAACCTTGCGAAACAAGGGCGGGTCGTTAGTTTAACTATACACAAACAAGACTTTCCTTCTACTCGGATATTATGCACCATCCAGTTTCAATTCTCACAGGCCTCTCACTTGCTTCCCGGTTTTACTTATTTCCCTCTCCAGGCTGTATTTACACCGAATATTTGCGCAAGCACCTATTTGTGTTGGCATAATGTTCTGGTTTCTTGTTTACAGAATAAGGCGCGGATAAGTCGTGCAAACGACATATTTCACTCCTGGATAACTAGAGGAGTGGGAGCAGGTTTTATTATTTACAATAATAAATAAAGAAGGATCGGAGTGGAGGCGCGCGTGCGGTGCGTGCGGAATAGGGAAAGTATCTGCAGAATGGGGTTATGTTTGCTGGGTTCTGAGGTCTTGATTTATGGCAAGAAACTAGTGGCAAATAGTTTGGTATTTCTGGTTTTTATTGCATCGTAGACCCTACAATAATAAATTAGGATAAAATAAATATAATAAATAATAGTGTTATTTTCGCAAGGGAGAAAATAACAAGTGGCGACGAGGATGGGATGGACGTACTAATTACACGGTAGCTAGTTGCACACTCTTTATTCAAACGTTCAACACGCGCCGGCGCAGCGGCGCGTATAACTAACTACTTGTACATATGTATATAACAAATAGATAATTAGAATAAAATTATTATAACACAACAGGTAAAAATAATTTAAAATGAAACAAGCGTGCCTATGTACAGACGCCAGCACATAAAGCTACCCGAAACTGTCAAATTTTCCCAATCAAGATTGAACCTTATGCTTCAGCGATAACGTTGAAAATCTGTTAAAGAAATTTGACATATTGTAGTAACTTGACGTGCTGGCGTCTGTACCTAATATGTTTTAATTCCTGGTATCAACATTATGATAATTCTCATCTGGCATCAAACTACACTTCCTGCTCTCCGCTTCACGTCTAGGGCAAATTTTATCAAAAATGTTTCAGTACGTTAGCAGTGAGAGCGAACAAATCATACACACTAACTTTTATCTTAAGTTTCAGTGTGCTAACATTTTTCACTCAATTATTAAACCAAGTGGTTGGCTGACTCTTCACCTGACCAGAGGGCTAGCATATTTTACCCCAAAGAATCAGAATTGCCATCAACGCGGTAATGCTGCCAGCCTTTTGGACACTTATCGCATTGACAGCGATACGGACGAATTTTTTGATGCCCAATGAGCCCCTTCCTTTTCTTAATTTTTTTATCATATACTTATTATAATATATATATAATTATATATTTTTCAGTTTTAGCTTGTAAATTGTAATTATTGTGTCTTTGCGAATAAATATATTACCTATTATAAAAAGATTTATTTTTAATGAGCTTGAACATTTATTTTTAGCACGTTAAAGCCTCCTGCAAACAGGCGCGACGCGCGACGCGAATCGCGCGCGACACAAAGACACCGCTCGTTGCGCGACTTGCGGTGCCTTTGTGTCGCGTGTCGTGTCGCGCCTGTTTGTAGGAGCCTTAACCTGTTGGTCTCAGCTGTCAGTCGTTACGGGTCGTCAGAAGCCCGAAAGTCTTACAATCGGTCTATCAAGGGTATTACCCAGTAACTGGGTTGTGGAGGTTAGATAGACAATCGCTTCATGTAAAATACTGGTATTCAGCTGCATCCAGTTAGACTGGAAGCCGACCCCAACATAGTTGGAAAGGCTAGGCAGATGGACGTGATGATGATGAACATTTATTTCATATAAATTAAAATAGTTATAGGTATACATTTAATAAGACATCTAACTATTTACACTAGGTACAGACGCCAGCACATCAAGTTACTACAATCTGTCAAAATTCTTTAATTGGCTTTCATCTTTATCGCTAAAGCATAAGGTTCAAAGTTGATTGGGAAAATTTGGCACTTTCAGGTAGCTTGATGTGCTGGCGTCTGTACCTACCAAATTAAAAGCCTAACACTATTAGTTATTCTGTGGTTTACCTAACTAACTATATGCAACAAAAAGGTGACATTAAGTTTATCGATGTTTTATAATAATATTACGTAAATTGATTCTAAAAAACTTTCAACAAGCAATCAATTAAATTCCTTTTAATGGAAACAGATAAGAACAGCATTATCTACAAAAATAACTATGTATTTACAACCGTCAGTTCCGTGTTAACAAAAGTTAACAATATTACAATAAAATGTGTTAATGTAACTTAACACGCTATTTTAACTGACCGTAGCGTAGTTAATGTGTTTTCTAAATAACTTTTATTGGTCCCCTCGAGGTTTGCTGTTCAGACTAATTGTAGTTACAAAGTAATTTTATAAATAGGTACATTAATTCTCTGGAGTAAAATATGCTCGTTATGATCTTGGAAAGAAATACGAGTGGGTAAGATAGTTAGTTTTGTTCTACAGACGCCAGCACATCAAGCTACTACAATCTGTCAAATTTTCTTTAATAGATTTTCAACTTTATCGCTAAAGCATTATGTTCAAAGTTGATTGGAAAATTTTGACAGTTTCGGATAGCTTGATGTGCTGGCGTCTGTACCTACTTAACAAAAGATAAGAAGGCGAAATGTGTGACCTAGAGCTCTCGTACATTGTTCGGAAGTCCGTCGTGTGAGTATCGTCATTTTAGAGCAGTGATAACCCAGTGTTAACGACAGTTAGGTCGTAAGATCGAACGCAGACAGGCGCTTTACTTTTATGTTTAAATTAATTCAACAACATTTAAAATAATATCAGCATGAATTTCGGTCGTAGCGTCCCGAGGATAGTCATCGATGCAGGAGATGCTATAGTGCACAAGTGTGTGCGCAAACACACAGGTGCACTCACTCTTTCCTTACTCTCATAGTCCAATGGGACTAAAAACATGACTGACGGAAGAATAACAGTTTATCCACACATGACTAAAACCTAATTACCGAACAGCAAACAGGAATCATTCAGCAGGGCAGTTCACGGCACACATTAACGATTGTTACTAAGACGTCATTAAGTCGCTAAGACTAGTCGCGTCATTAAAACAACTTCCCGTCAGTTATTGCTGACGCCGTCGTAAACTGGTACAGACTGTCGCAGGTCGTAAACTTAGTAAAGTCGTAAAGTGTGCACTTGCGTTTTCGTAGCCGGCTGCAGTTAGTTCGGATTTGGGTGACTATGTTAGGGTTTTTGTTATGGCATTCCAGCACGGTGACGTAAGACCGGCACTAAATGCCATCTGCTTTGTATAAACACCAGCTTCTGCCCGCGACTTCGTCCGCGTGAAATTTCTTGTTCCCTTGCTTCACCGCGTCGCATGGCATCGCCTGCTCGCGCTATCACTTCGTTTTCTCTTAGCGTTCTTAATGACTTTTTTCTTTCTGCTCAGCTTCTGAGATGAAAAAAGTGTTATTTTTTTCAACACTTTTTTCTTTCTGCTCAGAAGCTGAGCAGAAAGAAAAAAGTGTTATTCTAAGCCTTCCTCAAGAATTGGGCTATCAAATGCAAAATAGTTGTTTCAAATCAAACTGGTACTTAGGGCATACTGAAAGTTTCTGGATTCTGATAAATAAGACTAGAAAGACTTACGATACATTTATTTAAGTATATTCCCTCACAATTAATGCATTTTTGCATTCGCTGAAACCACTGTACAAAACATTTGGACCAATCATCCATATGGACCTCTTCAATGGCTTCATAAAACGCATTCACCGCCGATTCAGGGCTCGTAAAACGTGTGCCTCTAAGTTTGTCTTTAATTTTTGGAAACAAAAAGAATTCGCAGGGTGCGAGGTCCGGGCTGTATGGCGGATGCATCATCAGTTCCACATTTGAAGCTTTCAGATAGGCTTCTGTTACCTTAGCGGAATGTGAGGATGCGTTATCGTGGTGAGGAGGACATTGCTTCGAGGACGCTTTTCGCGAACTTTTTCTAAGGCTGGGCGAGCAAGTTTTGACGTACCAATCTGTCTTTTGATCTTCAAGCGATACTGTAGTGTAATAATATCCTGATTTGCCGAAAAAAGAAGCAACCATTTTTTACCAATGCTTCGACTTTTCTTAACTTTCGTCGGCAAATCTTCAAAAGTCGGCAGATTGGGTCTTTCCCCACTCTGCCTACTGGCTCTTCTTTCGGGTTCAAAGCAGTAAACCCAGGTTTCGTCTCCTGTCATGATATTATAGACAACTGTCCGTTAAACTTTTTTATCATTTCACGGCACCACTGGACACCCAGTCGTTTCTGGTACTCTGTTTAATCATGCGGTATCCATCGAGTGCAAAGCTTCCGGACCTTCAGACGCACATGTAAAATGTCTTGCACTTGGCTCATTCCAATTCCTAACAAAGCACAAATTTGCTGGCAAGTATTTATTTGTCAGTTTCAATAAGTTGTCGTACGGTGTCAATATTAGAATCTGTAACCGCAGTCGCCGGCCGACCTTCACGTACCTCATCATGGAGATCATCTCCATGATGAGGTACGTGAAGGTCGGCCGTCCACGTCCAAATTCTCCATACCACGAATACAGAG
Source organism: Luperina testacea (assembly GCA_927399505.1). Taxonomy (NCBI): domain Eukaryota; kingdom Metazoa; phylum Arthropoda; class Insecta; order Lepidoptera; family Noctuidae; genus Luperina; species Luperina testacea. The sequence goes on along the minus strand of OV656766.1, from coordinate 12,712,437 downwards.
CTACGACATGGTGCTTCATCACCAAATGCCAATTGAAGCGTGGCAACTCTCTTGTTGACTTAAGCCATAACGAAAATCATAAAAATTCACGAGTTAAATTCATTTGGATAGCTACACATAATTTTCGCAAGGACGTCACAATGAAAAAACAAAACAAATGACAGCCTCGCAAATTAAAAAGTAACATGTTCCCAATGAGTTCTATTTTCGATTTCCATAATTATTTTATTGTAAGTGGCCAGATCCCACAAGGTGGTACGACGACCTCGTGAAGGCCGCAGGAACCCGTTGGAAGTGAGAAGCACAGAACCGGTCGAAGTGGAGGTGCTTGGGGGAGGCCTATGTCCAGCAGTGGACGTCTTTCGGCTGAAATTATGAAATGGCCAGATCCAGAAACTTTCAGTATGCCCACGTACTTCAGTTTTATCACTAGTATAGGTAGATGGATATCTTCGCGCCTGTATTTCCCAAAGGATAGACAGGGCAGTTAAGTTATAAGTCCATGTAATAGAGAAGAGCCTACTGCCATATATCTAGATTCAGGGCTACTACAGAGTATTTGCTAATGGGAAGACAAAAATACTGACCAAGGAATAAGACCCATACATCTTACCCACTAGATGACTGGCACAGACCTTGATAATATGATTTCTACAATAATCTTCTATAATGTTGAAACTTGTAAATAGTATAAAATTTCATGTTTTTAAAAACACTGTGTTAAGTTAGCTGTAAGTTTCCCGAACAGAATAAAATAAATCGGAGTTCACCTTACCGAAAGGTTCTAAAAGTCTAATCAAATCTCTACTCAGCAACGGTGCTGTCAAAATGTCATGTTAGAACTTTGATTAATTGGCAAAATCAAACACGGTCGGTTTGACATTACATTTTACAGCTGTGTTCTAGCATTTTCTCAAGCATTTCCACGTAATGTAACGTTCTTAGAAATGGTACAGGCAAAAGGTCAGTTTCCAAGAGCATTTCAATGTAATGTAACGTTTCTGCGAATGCGTTCGACGTAATGCTCACAGCGAGTGAGCATTTACCTGTAACATTTCTTTCTATCTTGCGTTTATTGTTGAAATGTCGGACCTACAGGTGTGCTATAGCTCGAGTCATTGCTCGATAAAATGTTACACCAGTACGCTCGTTGGTTTTTAAAATCAGGTTGTAACAAAACTTTGAGCGTCGTGTTCGCAATGCGGTTCGCTAAAATTTAAAAACGGCGAATGCTCGATGTTTTGTTACAAGTAAATGCTCTAGTCTATACTCACTTAACGAGGTTAAATCGCTTTTTCGACACATGTCCCTCGCACAAAATGAATAGGAAATTACTTCTATTTTCGACAGAGCCACATTAGTAACTAATCCAATACAATCCCTTGCTCGGGAAAGTTCGGCAAGTTCCATGGGAAATAAACAGCTGATGTGTAAAACTTACTAGACGCACTAATGCGAATATGAAATAAGGATAATGTCGTGCTGCGATTTATTTGAAGACTACCTATTAATAGCAATATTCAAATAGTAGCGTTGTTTTGGTACCTAGTGCCTTCACTATGTTATAAACTTTAAAACATTTCTTTATACGAAGTTCCATTATGCATGTTATTATCTGCATTTTTAGCTAATGGACCAAACAATTAAAATGCGAAGACTAAAACGGACAAAACCTTTTGAGTTAGTGTAATGTAAAAAGTGTAGAAATAATAGTGCCAATGAGACACATAACAACACATGAACAAAAGTGTTTAAATCATCATTTATCAGACTCTAAGAAAAAAGAACGGACTTGTGTAAAGTAAAATCAACACTATTCTAAGTTTTAAAATAATTATCACGTAAAAAATTATGTTATATTAAAATTGCTAGGCTAGATGGTAATTAATTATTAAAAACTTAGTTCTTTTTAATAAAGGATAAAAAAATATCTGCAAATTTTGGCGAATGAGAGCTAGACCGAAAAAAGAGTAACATTTTGACCGTCACAAGACTTTTTCTTTTAACTACGTAGTAATATTATCATTAATCACTACAAAACCGAACAAAGGACGTATTTTTTGCTAAGAACCAAAACTGTGCAGAAATGTTATATGAAATCTCATGGTTGCACAGTTTTTCATTAATGCATTGTTTTTTATTTAGATATAAATTTACCACAGGTTTAATGTCTCTCATTAAGTTTAATATAAAATGTTTGCATTAGATCAAAAGTTACTGGCTGAAAAGAAAACTCGGATGAATAAAACCGACTTGGTGAAAAAAAAAAACAAATGGCGCGCATTTTGTACCATTGTAAAACTTTGATACTTCATATTTAGCAAGAAAAGTTTTAGAAAATGGAAATAGGCAGCGATAGCGATATGAATTCAACTCCAGAATGTAGGTATAAAAAACAACTGCAAATGAAATTGTTAATAACCTTTGCCGCAAAAGTCGCGGGATAAATATTTAAAAGCATGAAAACTTTGTTTTCATTAACTTGAGTTTTTATTTTGAGTAGGTATATTTTATCACGGTAGGTAGATTGATAGTTGAAAGAAAAGTAGATTACGCACCTTGCTAAAGTGAGTAATTAATGAACTCGTGTTAATTTAGTGCTCTCGCATGCGCTCGGGCACCAACATACCACCCGTGCATTAATAACTCACTTTGCGCTCGATGCAACAATCTACTATTGTTTTTTAATTTAGTTCCTCTCAAAAGTTGGTTATTTATATCATTGTCTGTTATTTATTTATTACAAAATATACAGTGAATGTTGTACCGATGACCGGGTGAAGGCCGAAGGAATCCGCTGTATGCGGGAAGCACAGAACGTAAAAGTTTGTAGTAGTTACGTTTCACGTACTGAGGTAACAAACATTAAAAAAAAATACAACCGAATTGAGAACCTCCTTCTTTTTTTGAAGGCGGTTAAAAAGAAGTGTGACACTCGCCCTTAGGAGGGTGTCAGCAGATAGGTAGGTAGGGGTTCAAAATAATAGGCGAGGTAGGTTCACTTCTTATTTATTCTCCTATACTTCCGTGGCCGTCTCACGTCTCAATTACAGAGGTTAAAGGTGGTAGGGTACACTGGCCTGAACCGACTCCCAGGATGATGGTCTTCCTGCCTCTGGTGTCAGCCCGCCACCAACGGCTCCAGCTCCAGGTTCCGTCGTCAAACTCAGTGTAGGGTAGGTAGGTGTCACCCTGCAGCTGGGGATCTTCCGCCAAGCGTCCTTGGAGACCACAACGTAGCGCAAGGTTGATGGGTAGACTAAAAATCCTGGAAATCCAGACAGAAATGGAAGCGTAAGCAGAGCTGTAGGCATCACGGTTCACGGTCCAAAGGTCACAGTGTCCCAGGTAGGAAGGTAGGAAGAAATACAGCAGAAACTAGGTTTAGAAAGTTATAGAACACCTTACAGAAAGCCCTTCTAATAAGATACATGGAAACTTACCCTAGAGGGATTTCGCGAAGTATTTAGTAGAAATTATTTAGATAATTTCGGAGCGAGGAACACAGCCGTCACCCGTGGTGCTCTCAAAACGACTAGTCATCATCCATACCGAACTCACGCGAATCGCGAGTCCCCGGCACTGCTCGGTAAATGATCGTTTTGAAGATGCGCGGGCGCATAGATGTGTGGACCTTCGCAGATTAAATGATTCGTAGGTTCCGTACTATATTATTTTAATTTCAAAGGTTTATTTAAATGTAGGTTTGTTTTATAGTGTTATAATAGATTAGTTTTTAAAGTTTTGTGTAAATATAGTATAGTTGAGTGTACATAGATTTCTTAACATTAAGCAATTTAACCTAAACTCTTTTTTAATTCGTTACATGTAAGGTGCAACGTTACAGTACCCCGCCAAAAAGCGTAGGATTTTGCGTACTAGATGCAAAATCCGACTAGCACTATCAAACTAACTAAACTGACTAATACATACAGAATAATCTTTCATACCTCACGCAAATAGTCATCTTTCATTAAATCATCGAGTCTATTAGTAAAGACTTGAGACCATAACAACAGAGTAATTATTAATATTGATAATAATTATACTCAATTAGTTAGTTTAAATGTATTAAAATAGCATTTATTATTTAACACACTTGAGTTTGAGTAGTAGGTTTTTTTATAAATTAAGGCTAGGATAAGATAAGTTTAAGTATAGAATTTAGTCTTTATAGTTAATAAGTTTGATGTCTTTGATGTGCCAAGAACCCAGTGGTTTTCCAGACATGTCAGAAAGTTCATAAACAAGTGGAGATTTTTTACCAATAACTTTACATTTTATGAATTTTGCTGCTAATTTTTTATTAAAATATTTGTTCTTATCACTCTGATAAAAAGTTCTTTTCCAAACCACATCACCAACACTAAACTCTGCAGGTTTTCTGCGTAAATTATAATGTTGACAATTCCTACTATGAGCCTGCAGTAATAGTGATTGAACCTTATTAAATATATTAGATAACACACCTAAGTTCTCAGCGTAGGAATCGCGTGGTTGAAAAACAAGATCTTCATCGTTTTCCGTATCAACGTAGTGCGACCCACAAGTAATTAGTTCGCGCCCGAACACTAGAAACGAAGGAGTAAAACCGGTTACCTCGTTAACAGAACTATTCACGGCGAATTGTATTTTAGGTATCAGCAGATCCCAAACTCGTTGGTCGGTAGTGATAAACGTTGAAATGGCGGTCATTATAGTTTTGTTGTATCGCTCGACTGTATTAACATGTGGTGAGTATTTAGGAGTAAAATGTATTTTAGGTACCTTATATTTGTCAAACATTTGTCTTAGCGTAGCACTTACGAATTGTTTACCATTATCAAGTATCACTGTAGAAGGTATGCCATGTATCAGAAATACATGTTCCTCCAGGATCTTGGTAACAATTTCAGCTGTCGCGCGCTTTATTGGAAATAATAAGCAGTACTTACTAAAGCAACAAGTCACGACTAGGATGTAGGAGTTTTGTTTTCTAGTAGTCGGTAGTGGACCTACTAGATCTACGCTAATCATTTGAAAAGGTCTAGAACATTGTTTAGGCCTACCCATTTCACCTAGAGGGGAATGAGTTTGGTGTTTATGAGCAATACAAATATCACATGACGTAACCGCTTTTACGACATCAGCATGCATTCCGGGCCAGTAGTATCGGAGACTTAGCCGCTTGTACGTTTTAAATATTCCAAAATGACCCGCGGTTGGTTCTGAATGGTTTTTTAAAATGATTTCTGTTCTAGAATCAGCAGGAATCACCTCCTTCCATTCAAACTCCTTATTAAGGGGATGTTTAGTTTGCATGTATCGAAATAAGCGATTGTTTTTTACTAGATAATTAGGGAACGACGTAGGAGAATTTTGGCAACCGTTATATATATTTAAATACCATTGATCACTAGCAGCTGCCGTATTAGGATTAGTGTCTATAGCTGAAACTTGGCATGCACGAGACAGTGCATCAGGGATGACATTATCCACACCACGACGGTGTTTAATTTCGAAATTGAACGCTGAGAGACGAACACCCCAACGAGCTAGACGTCCAGTTGGGTTATTTAGGTTAAGGAACCACTTGAGAGCTGAATGGTCTGTATAAACGATAAATTTTTTGCCATTATCAAGATAGCATCTCCAGTGTTCTAAGGCTACTAGTACAGCGAGAGCTTCTCTCTCAGTGATGCTGTAATTCCTCTCTGACCCAGTCAAGGTTCTACTCGTATAGGCTATAGGGTGTTCTACTCCATCTATAGTCTGAGTTAATAGACCTCCAACCCCATAGTCACTAGCGTCGGTATGGACTTCAAACGGTAGGTCAAAGTTAGGACATGAAAGAATTGGAGCAGAGACAAGAAGTTCTTTAAGTTTTGTAAAAGATTCCTCAGCTTCAGTAGACCAAAGAAAGGGATTACATTTCTTACTAGTGGAAGTAAGTTTGTTTAGTGGGCCAGCAATAGTGCTAAATTTTGGGACAAACTTACGATACCATGACGCGATTCCAAGAAATCTCTTTACGTCTTTTTTATTTGTAGGTGTAGGGTAATTTAAGATTGTGTCAATTTTATCTGAATCGACATGAAGACCTTTTGAATCAATGACGTAACCTAGATATTTAAGTTGGTTACGGAAGAAAACCGATTTTTCGTAGTTTATGGTTAGATTTGCCATACTTAATTTTTTGTGAACTTTTAGCAGAAGTGATATATGATTTTCGAAATTAGAGCTTATTATGACTATGTCATCGATGTAGACGAAGACAGAGTTTTCAAACTCAGGCCCATAGAATAAGGTATCGACGAGCCTCTGTTGAGTAGCAGGTGAATTTGTCAACCCGAAGGGCATAGTAACAAATCTGAAAGTGCCGCGATGAGGAATATAGAAAGCAGTCTTGTTTCTATCGTCTTCTGAGATAGGAATTTGCCAGAATGCTTTGGATAAATCGATGCTACTTAGGTATTTTGCATTATTTAAGTTATCCAAAATCTCAGATATATAAGGCAACTTGTAGGCGTCCTTTTTAGTAATTGAATTCAATTTACGACTATCTAGACAGAATCTAAGTTTACCGTCCTTCTTAGGCGTCAATAGAACAGGTGAAGACCATGGACTCTCACACTCTTCAACAACACCCAGCGATATCATTTCATCCAATTGTTCCGATAAAATACGTTGTTTCTCAGGAGAAACCCTGTAGTATCTTTGCCTAATAGGTAAGGAATCACCAGTATCAATATGGTGTTTTACTAAGCTAGTTCTACCCAATCCACATTTCTCAGTTGAAATATTTTTAAATTGTTCTATAATGTTATCAGCTGTTACACGCTGTGACTCAGTTAATTCACTGTAGGAATGCACTACACTAGTAGATTCTGACATTGTAGTGACGTCACTATTATTGTTTGCGGCATTATGAATAGAAATGGAATTATAAAACTTAGGAAACAAATTAAACTTTGTCCAAAAGTCAATGCCTAGTATTAAAGTTGACTTTACAGAAGGTATGACGTAAGCTTTCAATATGTGGAATTGATTTTCAAAAGTTGCGGGTAGATTAATAAATCCTATAGATGTTAAATTCTGTCCACCGGCAGCTGTAAAAGTTTTAGCAGTGCCCCTATGTAGTTCAAGGCCCAATGAAACAAAATGTAAATGTGAGTTATTACCTAAAATAGTTACTGTAGAACCGGAATCAAGTAAACCACAGAGATTTGTGTCACGTACTTGGATAGTCGCGTACGGTCGTAGATCATCCTTTGGTTTTTTATCGAAGATTGTTGTAATGAAATAGCTAGAAAAGAAAGTTTTGACTGTCAAAAGCCAGTCCTTCCAATCTTTTTCATCAAAGTTTTTATTTTTATTAGAATCTATAGTATTAATATTAGGATTTAGAGCCTTTTCACTACAGCAATCTTCACTAGCTAGTTTTTTGTTTTTGACTTCGAATGACACTTAGGACAATTAGGGTATTTCACGTCCTTTGTACCGCACTTAAAGCAAATTAGAAACCTATCCGCTTTACATTGTTTCAAGGAATGTTCAGAATTACGACAGCGAGGACAATAAACCGGTTTAGCATTAGAATCGGAAGTAGTAATTGCAGCTACATCCGGCTTATCATTACACTTATAAGAAGAATTATTATTATTATGTTTTGAGTTATTATTGTACCTATGTTGATTATAATAGTTCGATTTACTAGTACTTTGTTCGGTAGTTTTAGAATATGCTAGGTCAGGAGCCAAAGTATCAGACGACACTCTTGGTGGTTCTCTAAATTGAGATGTCAGAGATTGTATTTTCTCAAAATTCTTGCATAAGTCTCTTAAATTTCCCATTGTATTAATTGAATTTGTATTTGAAGCCAATACACTAGAATAACATGGTCTTATGTTATGCATTAATATATCTAGTTTCTCCTGTTCTGATATATTTTTAGTTAATCTCGAAAACAATTCAGACATTTTAGCAAAATAAATAGTTATGTTCTCCGTATCACCCTGTGTTCTGTTACGTATCTCAGACAATAGGCGGTAGTCGTAATCAAACTGACTGAAATCCTCTATTAGCAAAACTATCAACTCATCCCAAGTAGTAACTGAATCCTTAATACTACGGTACCAATGTAACGCATCGCCTGTGAATATTTCCGTAGCATACATTAACAACTTATTAGAGGGTATATTGCGCGCAGTACTATACTCGTTTACCCTCTGCACGAAAGCGTGTACACAAGATTTACCGTTATATCTCAGTTTTTGTAGTTCGCCAATGTGCGAGCGGTCGCAATACATCGATACGTTAGGTACGGTATCCACAGCTGTTTGAACACTCACAACAGGCTCATAGCTGGAGTTGGCAGATTTATTAATTGAATTTATTTTATTCATTAGGGACGTTAAATTTTTAGACAGAGAATTTACTTTATCAGAGTGCTTAGAATCCGAGCAATCAATTCTTTTTATGCGGTGGTACAAATGATTACATAACGCTTTAGTACGTTCGAAAAGATTGGTATCAAACTTATCCTCTAAAGATTTTACACGAGACGTAAGTTCGTTCATAGAATCACCAACGCCAGAAATATCGACATCCGGTTCGATTCCCGATTCGCAGATATCAGAGGTAGGTATAATTTGTGTTAGTTTATTTATTTGTTTACGCAGTTCGAGTACGGTTGATGCAGGCTCTTCGCCCCTAATGAGCACTTCATACATTAGTTCGTTTTTGTTGAGAACAAAAAATTTTATAGGGTATGTTTCCATGATTACCAGAGGAATGGAAAAAAATGATCACAATGAAAGAATAGACTATGAAATGATTAAATTTGATGTTCTTTACAAATGCAAGTGTACTAGCTACCTTTTACGATTGGTGACAAGAGGAAATGAGAGAAATAGAAAAATAATGTATTTGAAAGAAATGAAAAACTAAGAAGATTGTAGCTGTGCGAACTGTTACGTATAACAAGATTGTTATTCAACGTAAGAAAAGTATTCACCTTTTTTTAACTAGTGTAGGTACTGGGTGAAATATAATAAACAGTTTTAGCTTTGTCACAATTTAGAGTAAGTATTAATATGACCAATACGTAACAGTTAACAATTATCTGACACTAATAGGCATGGAAATGGAAATGAGTGAGAAAAATAACATTTAATGTATAAGAAGTACGTACCAGTTCGCTTTGCGTAGAATGTCACCTTCACGTTCACAGCAACAATGTAGGTAGGTAGATCGAATTAACAGCTGTATTTGAGGAAAAAAAAATCAAGACGTGATTAGGCCACTGGAAACACACGTTAAAGGCGCCACTGTGACACTCGCCCTTAGGAGGGTGTCAGCAGATAGGTAGGTAGGGGTTCAAAATAATAGGCGAGGTAGGTTCACTTCTTATTTATTCTCCTATACTTCCGTGGCCGTCTCACGTCTCAATTACAGAGGTTAAAGGTGGTAGGGTACACTGGCCTGAACCGACTCCCAGGATGATGGTCTTCCTGCCTCTGGTGTCAGCCCGCCACCAACGGCTCCAGCTCCAGGTTCCGTCGTCAAACTCAGTGTAGGGTAGGTAGGTGTCACCCTGCAGCTGGGGATCTTCCGCCAAGCGTCCTTGGAGACCACAACGTAGCGCAAGGTTGATGGGTAGACTAAAAATCCTGGAAATCCAGACAGAAATGGAAGCGTAAGCAGAGCTGTAGGCATCACGGTTCACGGTCCAAAGGTCACAGTGTCCCAGGTAGGAAGGTAGGAAGAAATACAGCAGAAACTAGGTTTAGAAAGTTATAGAACACCTTACAGAAAGCCCTTCTAATAAGATACATGGAAACTTACCCTAGAGGGATTTCGCGAAGTATTTAGTAGAAATTATTTAGATAATTTCGGAGCGAGGAACACAGCCGTCACCCGTGGTGCTCTCAAAACGACTAGTCATCATCCATACCGAACTCACGCGAATCGCGAGTCCCCGGCACTGCTCGGTAAATGATCGTTTTGAAGATGCGCGGGCGCATAGATGTGTGGACCTTCGCAGATTAAATGATTCGTAGGTTCCGTACTATATTATTTTAATTTCAAAGGTTTATTTAAATGTAGGTTTGTTTTATAGTGTTATAATAGATTAGTTTTTAAAGTTTTGTGTAAATATAGTATAGTTGAGTGTACATAGATTTCTTAACATTAAGCAATTTAACCTAAACTCTTTTTTAATTCGTTACATGTAAGGTGCAACGTTACAGAAGGTCTATGCAGTCAATGATGATCATATGAAGCAAGATGCAATTCATAAAGTACCTAAGCTATACTTTAACTCCCATAAAACACCTTTCCAACATGAATGAAAATAACAACAAAAGACTAAAGTATCATCAATAATGTTGCCATATTTACGATACTCATAAACACACACGTGAGCCTCTGTTAGGCATTCCTGCAGCCCTGTAAGTTGTACATGTACAGACGCCAGCACATCAAGCTACTACAATCTGTCAAATTTCCTTAATAGAATTTCAACTTTATTGCTAAAGCATAAGGTTCAAAGTTGATTGGGAAAATTTTACAGTTTCGGGTAGCTTGATGTGCTGGCGTCTGTACTAAAGATTCATGTGCCGTAATCGAGCTGTAAAGATTCTATTGATTTATAATGTATGTTGCAATGTTTTAAAGTGGTATTGTATGACTGGTATTGATTTATAAGGCACCCGGGTGGCCATCACCGTAGGTGAAACAGGTACTAGAGGTATCACAGGTGGGTTGTCACTTCAAAGACAAAGCTGAAATGGCTCATCTGCCTGTATTTACGGATATGAACATAATAACATCAAAGACATAAAAATAAAACATTTATTCATATATTTTATTTGTAAATTTTTATTCGTTTCTACGAATAAAAATTTACAAATAAAATATATGAATAAATGTTTACGTTATGTTATGTTATGTGTTATGTTGTGTGTTGTTTACGTTATGTTTCTACATAATTTTAAAAGCTAACAGTATTAAAATAATAATAATATGTATAAGTATATAAAAAGAAGGGGAAATAATCAAAGGGCATTAAAAAGTTCATCCGCATCGCTGTCAACAGGAAACGTGCCCAAAAGACTGGCAGCATTGCCACGTTGTATGGCAATGCTGATTCTTTGGCCAAAAAATACGCCAGCCCTCTGGTCACGTGAAGAGTCGACCAACCGCTTGGCGATGTCTCGAAATACTAAGTGGGCACCCGGGCCCCATGGCCCTAGAGTTTCAACCCCAAACGGCTCAAACATATAAGTTCCAAAGAGATTGGAGTATTTGTTCCCGCACCTGCAGCAGCCGCCCCAGCACAGCTCACCGTGCTTGGAAGATGGGATAGCGCAAGGGTTTCGTCACACGTTGCATCCCACACCAAAGGCCTACCAACGATAATATATAAAGGACATATTTACAATAAATACCTTAACAATTAAAATAGAGCACAGTTGCTAATTTGCCTGAACAAGATTGAACCTGTGCTTCAGGCTAGAAAGTGCATAAATACTTAATGTCAAGTAAAAACTTAATTATAAAATATAGGTAAATAGTAAAATACCATGTTACTTCTGGTTCTGTTTGCAGACAACAAATTGATTTTCTGTCTGTGCATAATCGATGGTTAGTAAATGTTTAAGTTTTTTTTTTTACAGCTGTAGTAATTTAATTTATAGATACAGTGTTCTGTGTGGTTTTCGAAAATGAAGAAACCATCGCTGGTTTACTTTTGGTGCAGCACAACAATTTCTGCCTCAGTATCGCTGTTTTCTGAAAAGTATGAGGGCCCGTGATTTTTTTTTCCATCTGGAATTTCCCAGTAGCAAATCGGAGTCTGGATTTGTGCTCAGTTAATGGGAATAAGCTCACCCCCTGTTACATGAGATTTAAACATACCTACTCGTAGCTGGCGAATTGTTTGGTACACTTCTACCTAACCCTTTGGGAATTACAGGCTATGCTAGGCTATATGTTATGTGTTTTACACTGCAGACATCTAAAAACTGGTATTTATCAGTCTTGTGACTTGTTTCCTAATCTATACCATAAAAAATTGCTGTCTCCCCCAAAAACGGATTGAGGTAATTCCGCTTTTAACATTTTCTAATTCCATCCTTAACTAGAGTTTTACTGCCGTCCATTCGCAATCAGGATATCTGACATACGTTCCTCAAAATAAGAGAAACCGATACATTTTTCCTCTCACCCTCCACTAAGAAGGAGGGTGGGGGGAGACTTTACGAGTGTCATAAAAGTGGATAATATACTTAGTCTGAGGGCAGAGTCGTGATCGAAATACGCCAATATCGGCTATTTATTTTGTGCGGGCCCAAATGAAAAGGCCTGAATTAATGTTGGCTTGTGGGAATTAGAATTGGGACTGCAATTAATCCGATGCGTTTCGGATCTTTGAGGTAAAGTTAAGTAAACCCATGTCATCCATCCCTCCTTTTTTTGTAGGGTTCCTTACCACAAAAGGAAAAAACGGAACCCTTATAGGATCACTTTGTTGTCCGTCTGTCTGTCTCTCAAGACTTAGGAATGCGTGGAGGTATCGTGTTGAAATTAAAACCATATACTCAGGTCTATAGTCCCTTGAAGCTGTGAAACTTCTAAGTTAACGTAAAAAAGATGGCGACGGCCGTTTATGCCGCAAAAAACGCATATTTCGACACTCTCAAGAGAATCAAAATTTATAGGGTACTTTCCGTTGACCTAGAATCATGAAATTTGGCGGTTTTCTATTGTATAACCTAACTTTTTTATGCGTAATCTAAAGTGCCATAAATTTTTTTGTCCTAATCATAATCTGTCCGAATGATAACTTGCCCAAACTTAATGTCACATAATATCACATGCGATAAAATTGAAATTCCTAAATACAATATGCCCTAAATTAGTTTGTCATAAATATTACAATCAATAATATACAAAAGACTTCAAACCGTTTTCAATAAAAGTTATAAGTCCTAAATTCAAATTATTTAATGTTTATTTATCCTAATAATGTTTTCAAAATAAATTTGTATTACATGCATGCAGCATGCAAGCAAGCATGTAGCATGCACGCAAGCATGTGGCATGCAACCAAGAATGCAGCATGCAAACAAGCATGCAGCGACCATGCAAGCGAGCATGCTGCTCCTAAGCCCGCGGGCCGCCTCGCCCCATACGCGCCTACGCGATTCTAAATTACACTCTAGGAGTAGGGCAGACAAGACTGCGTGGATTCGGATTTACAGCGATTCGTTTCTGTCACTAAAACCTCATTTTTAGCAAATGTTTTAGGACTAACAATTTTATAATAAATGAACATTCGCATTAAAACACATTATATAATACAATACTTAGGACATATGACTTTATTTCATGCAAAATTAGGAGATTCAATTATTATAGCACTCGATATTATAACAGAATAGTTTTAGAAGTAAAGATAATTACTCGTATGTAAAACAAAAGTTCAAATTTTTGAACATTGTGGTTACTGATGTTTATAGCAAACGTGTTATGGATAATGATTTTCGGACAAACAATTTTAGGACAAGAAAGGGAGTACCAATTTGGTAAGACGCAATGTAAGCATGTAGCACAAGTAAAAGAAAAAATCCGCAAACGCAAACAAAAGAATATATTATCTGGTTTAAAACCTCAGGAAACGGGGGTAAGTAGATAGATGTAACACTCGCCAGCACATCAAGCTACCCAAAACTGTAAAATTTTCCCAATCAACTTTGAACCTTATGTTTTTGCGATAAAGTTGAAAATCTATTAAAGATTTTTTTACAGATTATAGTAGATTGATATGCTGGCGTCTGTAACATAATCAGTCAGTCTGGCTACCAACGTTACAATTTCTCTCGAGTCGTCATGTTCTATACTGTACAAGAATATCCTTTGCCAACACAAGAAAATTCTCAATATTCGCGTAGTCTATAAGGCTAATCCAATAATTACAATACAATGAACGCACATACCTATCACCTGCTAATTATTCCGCGCACTCTGTAGACGGCAACCATGGATAATGAATTATAGTCAGTGATTAACCAACTTTGTATAACAATGCAATTATGTAATACAATTATAAATCTTTTCATCACATAACAGGTCACGCAAGCTGTAGAAAACAATGAGACTCCGATATACAACAAAACATTAATTAAGATTTATCTACGGTTTCTGTAATCCGGGTTAAGTTTTATTACCTTGTCAGCGGCTGTCATTGCAACAACTGTTAAATCTTAATATATATAAATTACGTGTCACGATGTTTATCCGCGATGGACTCCTAAACTACTTAACCGATTTTAATCAAATTTGTACACCGTGTGCAGTTTGATCCAAATTGAAAGATAAGATAGCTCACATCTCCATTTATAATCGCAATATTATTTTGTTGCAAATTATTTGTCTACCACAGCAACGCGTGGCCGGGTCAGCTAGTCTTAATATATATAAATTACGTGTCACGATGTTTGTCCGCGATGGACTCCTAAACTACTTAACCGATTTTAATCAATTTTGAACACCGTGTGTAGTTTGATCCAACTTGAAAGATAGGATAGCTCACATCTCCATTTATAATCGCAATATTATTTTATTGCACAAAAACGTTAGCCACACCAACGCGTGGCCGGGTCAGCTAGTAGGTATCTAAATATCCCCTCATCACCACTCACTATTGAATATAGGCCTGAGGACCTTTTTGTGCCATGCTTCCCTGGTCTGTGCCCTGGTCTCCTCCAGGCTTTCCCCGCGGTACACACATATATAATCTGCATTCGCATTTTATTTGCCAATAATGTAAACAAATATGAGTTAATGGAAAAATAACTTTAAATCTTATAAAATAAAGTTTACGCTACAACTTCAAACAATTTAAAAACTTTTTCAATAGTGCTAGTCACTCTGAAATCAACGTAATTACCATTGAAATAAAGGTGATATTTGTTTAACTTGAAATAATATTGATTTAAAAACATAAGTTTGTATAGACTACATAAACTCACGCCTTCTTTCCATTAGGGTAGGCAGAAACTACAGAACGCCACCTGCTACGATCCTTACATACTCATTGTGCCTCGTTTACGTTCATTCAACTGGTCATACACGGACGCCGGTTGCGAGTGCTACGCACCTGACCATTTTGAAGAACATCACTAATAACGCGTTTCCACACACATCTGGCTTAGTCATTTTTCATTCATCCTCTCCTACTGAATTTGAAATCTCAAAAGACAATTTTGGCAACTGACCATGACTTGGCAAAAAATTCACCGGGTCATATTGTATTCTGTCGATACTTCAGTTAGTAAAACATACGCCAGAAAACTATGTTACTTTCCGTCGGGTAAAAATACCTATTTAGTTTATCCTAGTTCTTTTGTTAGTCTTTAGTAGGTTCAAAAGGTGGAATAACTCTACTAGAATTCGTAACACCAAACACATAAAAAAACACTAAAGAACGAAACGTATAATAATCTCACTCATCACTATTTCAAACTAAAACGTTCAACCCGTCGACTGCCGAAGTCACAAAAGAACCCGCCCACACAATCTCGGGGGTCAAAAAGACCCGAAGCGCCCCGAAGTAAGATTGCCCAATTCATTACATGAATGGGAAAATCAGGACTGCCATATCCTTTATTTATTTACCGAGGCGACGGAATTAAATTACCTATGTATGTGCACGTGGGTCCCAGATGCCGTTTTCAGTACATTAGGAATAAATAAGTAGATGGAGAAGGCATTGCTGTGACACGATGGAAATATACGACATTAAATATATGATTAACCGATTTTTATTAATCGTAAGTCTAGGTTTCCACATGATAATTTTCCTTCACCGATATCAGTGAGCAGTGGTGACCCAGTACTGCAACAAGCGGTTTCCTTTGTGTAAATAATGTCATCACCAATGCTCTCAAAACGGTGAAGGAAAACATCGTGAGGAAACCGGCATGTCCTCGAATCAAACATTTGAAGACATGTTACATCAACATTTGTCTCATAACTAAAATAGTCTCAACTTAAAAAAAAAAACTTATATATAGTTAAATCAACAATATTTAACACTGTCTACTACCTAAACTCTTAATTATTTGTTTACCTATCTGTGTAAACTTGTAATTGATCATGTTTAAGTTGTGTACGAGCCTACTTCTCGTTGAAGACATTTTTATAATCTGTGCTCCATTAGTGGCAACACTATTCATAGATTTACTTCCCTTTCTGTTTGTCTCTCGGAACTGTCATGTCGGGACCGGCGTCCCCCCGCCTTTTTGTAAGCCAGAAAAAATAAAGTACTGTTCAAATCCGAAGATTTTTTCAATAAGTATGCCCAAACACATTTCAATTATGTGCGTAAACAAGTTGTTAAAAAATGCACTATATTACTTAACTAGCAGTAAGTTTTCCAAAAAATAAAAATAAATGTTTGCCATTTTAAAATGTCATAATAATGTCAAAAACGAGATATAATTGCTCCATTCACTTCAAGGTAAAAGCTCTGTTTTGTGTTATCATTTCTGACCTATCGTTGACGAAGGATTCCAAGTCACCCCACCAGCGTTTCCTAGTATTAATAAAATTGTAACTTCCCTCTAATGTTGCCATCGTAACTCGTGTTCCGTCTCAAATTTATTAGATTACTCCTGAGTTACGTCATAATTAGTTTACGCCAACGTTTTTATTGTACGCGTAATTTTCTTTTATTCCCCTAATTGTCCTTTTCGTTAATATTTTATCTTTTATCGGATGAGATTTTTTATGAAATATTTATGAGTGTTATGAATTTTCTTTGACTTTAAATGAATTATTGTAATGTATGATGATTGTGGAGGTTTTTATTGAATTGGAAAATTGGGTAAGGATAAAATGGAATAATTTATGAGAAATACTTACTCTATTTTAGATGACATTACGCAGCAAATAATAAAAACTGCTGGTCATTCCCAAATTTATCATTTAGTAATAAGGATTAGGTAAAAAATAAGTGTATAATTAGATAAGTTCTTGCTATTTAGTAGGTACATGTATGACCTTGTGACTATTTAACAAGTAACACACTTTATTTTTAAAGCCCATTTACCTAAATACCTTTAATTCCAAAACTATTTCTGCCAGCCTTCTAAGAGGCCTTGAATAGCCACATGTTCCAAAACCAATCTCCTGCACAATCATCTAATAACTTAGCCAAAATTCGATACAAAATACAAACCTAAAAATCCTTCTAAAAACTAAGTTTTTTTAAAATCATTTTCCCAAGACAAACCCGTAAGATAATTCAATACCCTATAACCCGTAAGATAATTCAATAAATATACCCTAGAACGTGCCGTTAAGCAAAACCAGCTGAATAACAAAGTTTAAAAGTTGATTTACCCGCCGTGGAGGCACTCTGATTTGATTATTGATGTAGATTGATATTGAAAGTGGAAAGAGTGGAACGTGGTATAAGAGGAAGCGGTAGCGATTTTCCAACGATAAATAATCAATTTGATAATTGGCAGTATGGGTCATTAGGGTCTTGTTTAACAAAGTTACTGCGGTAAATTTTTGGATGGGTAACAATTTTATACATATTGACCGTAAAATTGATAAATTTTTGAACGGCCACTTTTGTTTCTAATGAATTTATAAGCCTATTTATAAGAGCATTTTGCAAAAGGATTTCGTAGAACAAAGCTTTCAAGTTAATTTCCGGTCTGTTCTGTAAAAATCTCACCATGATAACTTAGGTAAAGTGAGCTTGTAGTGAGCTGTCATTTCATCTGATACTAGTGATTGCCACTATTGACAGCTGACTTCAAGGTCACTTCGCAGAAGGTTTTTTTAACAGAATGGACTGGCTGTTGCAGTAAATAAAACAGTCTTTAGTTTCAAGAATTAAAAAAATATTCTTGAAGCTCTTTAGTAGCAAAATTTATTTAAAAAAATTGATAATAATAATATTAATATAATTAATTAAATTCTGTACTAAATTTGTTACTAGCGACCTCTTGTATAACCCCGTTCAAGGAATACGTCGAGTTTCCGTCACTCTGTATAAACTTACGTATTTCCATGGGGATAACCAGAAACTATAGAACGCCACCTGCTACGATCGTTACATACTTTTTTAGCTTCATTTACGTTCATACATCTGGTCATACACGCACGCCGGTTTCGATTACTACGCACCTGACCTTTTTGAAGAACATCACTAATAAGGTCCAGGTCATATAAGTGTTGCATTGTACCTAAACTACTTTTGATAGACGCCTTTCATTCATTCTCTTAACATGACCAAACCATCTAAGCATATTCTTTTCAATTGTTGTCACTACATCTTCTTTTATATCACACCTTTGCCTAAAAGTATCATGCCTCAGCCTACATTATTGATAGTGTGTAAAAAATCTACCCCGAACTTGGGCTCAACCCTAAAAAGCACAGCTTTATTAAACGCGATAGGGCACGTCATAATCTATCGTACAACCTGTCTGCGATGGGTATTTTCGTCGAAATCGCGTCGATATTGTCTTGTTACTTACTTTCAGCTTTTCTTTTATTCGTGTCGACAGTAAACTGATTGTGATGCTACGAAAAGTAGCGGATAACTCCCTTTTGGCATGATTAATGCTAGCATAGTGAATTATTGGAGTTTTCGCTTTAAAAGCGAATATGTTTGGTGAAGTGAATTAATATTGGTGAAATAGCTAGACATTTTGCTGAAAATAAAATTGCTTTGAACATATGTTTGGTTTACAGAGTTGCACTTTACGAGTAGACAGCGTTGCGTTTGGTATACAAAGTGGGTTTAAAGTTTATTAAAGTGCATTATACAGGTCGTCGTAAAGCATAGTTCAGTATGTGGCTTAGAGGCTTTAGAATTTCCTTTATATAACCTTACATACCCGGTGTAGGGTCATTAGCTTTACTAAATAAACGTATGTAGGTAGTTACTTATTAATACAGTTGGAGAAATCATAAGTCACAGGTGGGCCGAACTCCTAATTTTTCCAGATTCAATACCAAAATCACATTAGCACAAACCACAAGGAAAACAAAGAAAAAGCAATCTACGAAGCAAAAATATGACAAGAATAAAAATAAGAGTAATCAGATCATCATTAATTCTTATTTTTGTGGGCGAATAACGTATTTTATATGAGAATGGAGAATAAATGGGAAATTAGCGTGGCTTGTTAAAATATATGGGGCGAGTGTGCTGACAGCGGCATCTATCTGGTTAATGAGTGGTCGGAA
Source organism: Luperina testacea (assembly GCA_927399505.1). Taxonomy (NCBI): domain Eukaryota; kingdom Metazoa; phylum Arthropoda; class Insecta; order Lepidoptera; family Noctuidae; genus Luperina; species Luperina testacea. The sequence continues at coordinate 12,693,183 of OV656766.1, read as the reverse complement.
TGACCCCCGTCGCGTTTGGGGGGTTGGGTGGCTGACGGGAAAAATGTGCTTGGTTTTTTTTGGTGTTGCGTCGAATCGTAAATGTTTTTCTACGAATTTGTGGTCGAAGTATAATACCTAACGATGGAAGATTTTATTTGTGGATTGTGTTTGTTTCCTGTTAGAGCGGTTATAGACGGTGACTTAAAGATTGTATAAAAAGAATAGGCAATTGTGTTAATAACCACCACCCAAATTGCGTATCACACTACCAATCATAATCTAAATCATTTTGAAGGATATTTTATAATCCATTGCTTGACATGTTCGAAAAAAATATCTGTTCAACAACGTAAATAATTCAATGAACGTTGTTGAACTGTCAAAATGAAGCCATTCCTACTGTTACTATGTTACGCCATTACCTACCCCGCTGTCATTAGGATTACCAGTTTTCTTGCTAAAACTGGTGCTACTGGCAATATTTCTCTATGGAGATTAAGAAATATTGTCTATTATAATAAAATACAGTACCCGGCGATAAATATTGCACATCGACCTTTGGAAAGAGACAATCGGCTAATTTCGGCTTCGTAGAGCGTTATCTCTGTCGCACGAAATACAAACAGTCCGGTATCTATTAGGAGCTGTTAAAACAATTAATATGATTTGCTTCTTTTGATAATTATTTTTATTCTTTGTATAAAATCGATAGGATCGAATAGGTCGATGTGCAATATTTATCGCCGGGTACTGTATAATCCTATGGCATATTTTTGTTTTATGTTCATGACATCGCATAGGACCTATGCGATGTCATGAACATAAAACAAAAATATCATCATCGTCATAATCAGTTTATAACGTTGCCACTGACACAGGCCTCCTCTCGGTGAGACGGAGAAACAAAAAATATATTCGATAGGAATCATCTTTAGCGCACTCAATCGCTTTCAATACCAGAACGTAAACAAATATAACATATTGGTATAACAATGAAATTGAAATTAAACAATATCTTGAAGGAGCCTTAACCCTGTTGAAATGGATCCTTCGCGTTAGGATCAAATAGACCACAGCCGACAAAGCAGGGTTAATAATAGAGGGTGGAGATAGTGGTAAGTTTCTATTGGTTTATTGTTTACTATTCTATTGTTGATGTCGGTCGGGTATTGTACTGTTAAATGTTATGCAATTTTAGTGAATAAATCAAATGGCCATTTCTCGTCATTTAAAATGTTTAAAATCTAGTCGCGGTCTCACATCGGCGACAAACAAATGTCAAAAACTTATCAATAACTAGCAGCGCCCCGCGGTTTCACCCGCATAAGGGCCTGTGCACACCACGTTTTTTAAACGCGCCGGTGACGCGCGTTTTAGAAACGTGCGTCGACGGCGCGCTTTTATCCAACTGAAGGTCTACAGGCTGCGTCTGACTCGCGTGCGTATCGCGTCTGTATCGCTACAAACGCGCGTCGACGGCGCGTTTAAAAAACATGGTGTGCACAGGCCCTAAGTGTCGATCCAGTTTGAAAGACACGTGGCGCCATCTATTATCATAATAACGTTATTGTTGTTTTCCTCGGGAACAGCACTTTTTTCAGGATGAAAGGTCGTCCATTCCTGTACACCTGACAACGTATATGCAAAATTTCAGGATGATCGGTTCAGTGGTTTAGGCGTGAAAAGGTAACAAACAAACTTACTTTCGCATTTATAATATTAAATTAGGATGTAGGGAAATTAGATGTCAGACTGAGACAGATCAGACTGTGAATGTTATATAACTACATCCCCGCCTTATCCTTTGGGGTTAACAGTCGTGATATTATCTGGATGTGACCCTATTGCCAATTTACCGGAAGAAATAGCATTAAGGGGCTTACATGACCTAAAGCGCGGTCACTGTCGGACTGCATAGAAAAGAAAGAGACGCGCGATGACACAACGCTGGTAATTGATTGCAAAATATGAAGCAATTATTTATTACAAAAAATCTATTGTTTGGACTAAAAAATTAAAACACCAGTATTTTAACATGTTGCTTGTAAAATAGTCTGACGAAAAATCAAAATGATTGTCTGTATATTACTATGATTTTTATTGTAAAAAGAAAGTTATTAGAGGTATCTTCATGATTTTTTTCTATCGTATCAAATTAGTTGTATTAGTTTTCATAATATTATCTACCTAGCATATATACTGAAGACTATCATATGTTTTCCTGATTTTGTTTACTGTAGTCGATCATATACTTTTATTGTTTCTAAAACGTGCGTTTTTTGGGTTTAGGTCCTGTAAGCCCCTTAATGGTTATTTGATAGAATTTGAGAGGTTATAGGCAAACGCTATGAAGATAATAGCTATTTAATAAACCATGTCAACAATGCAAGGCCTGCGACACATATTCAAGGAATGTGCTGAGTCCAATCTATTCTAGGAATGTGATAAGTACTCATGAACATGTAAGTACTGTATGAAGTCGTTTAAGCATTGACTATTTAAACTTTAGCAATAGTGCGGAAGACGTAGCGTTGGAAGGCCTCCCACAAGGTGGTCCGGCGACCTTGTGAAGGCCGCAGAACCCGTTGGATGTGAGAAGCACAGAACCGGTCGAAGTGGAGGTGCTTGGGGGAGGCCTATGTCCAGCAGTGGACGTCTTTCGGCTGAAATGATGATGAATAGTCTTGATGGTGAGCTGGGGGCCTAAAAAGGCCACTTTGGCAGAATCATAAAAGGATAACATTATGAATCATAATATGGCGAAGTCAGTCCGTGTTTTTCTTTTTTTCGCTGCACTACGTAGGTATAATCAAAGAGTTGGGATTGGATCGATTGGTATTTTAGCACAGACAAAAAAAAACCTGAAAATTCCTTTATCAATAGGATTTAATACGATTAACTTAACAGTTCTGTCCATTATGATTCATTATGTTATCCTTATATGATTCTGTCAAAGTGGACTTTTTAGGCCCCCTTGTCTCCTTAAAGGCCCACAATCGCAGGAGAACGGGAAAAGTGGAAAGAGGGAATGGGAGTCCTTTGCCCTGTAGTGGAATAACACAGGCTTATAGTATAACTAGCTGCGCTCCGCGGTTTCACCCGCGTAAGTGTCAATCCCGTAAGATTATCGGGATAAAAAGTAGCCTATGTGTTAATCCTGGTTATAAACTACCTGTGTGCCAAATTTCATCCAAATCCGTTCAGCCGTTTGTGCGTGAAGAAGTAACAAACATATAAACACATAGACACTCACAAACTTTCGCCTTTATAATATTAATAGTCTTGAATAAAATTTTAATTCTCCTCATTTCTTTAGAGGTTTGGTTTTGCTGGCAATTTGACAACTACTAAAAACAAACGAAACCAAAAAAAAAAAAAAAAAAGCCAGCGACTTATGAAAATAAACATATTTTTTACTTCGTATTGGCATTTTTTTATTTGTTTCTTTTTTTGTTAAATATTTGCTTCGATTTTCCACGAATATTTGAATGAAGAATTTAATATAATTTTTAAGTTATGGAACAACAAACTGAATGTCATACTAAAGAAAGTTCAAATTCCATTGCAATCAAAAATGTATAGGACTTTTTTGTTACAAATAGGTACTCAAAAATCAACTTAGAATACATTGCACTAAAGTAGATAACCGATTTAGGGCGCATTCCACAAAACTTTTATAACTAGAATAAGTCTTATTATGAAAATAAATTTTGAATTTTTGACAGTTATTACTAGAACTGTCAGACGTCAATTTTATTCCACGAATAAAAGATAAAAAAGCAGCCCTAAGTGGCGATAAAATGTTACTTATCTGCACACTGCTAATAGTTCATAATTACACCTTGACTTGTGTCATTTGTTTCTTCAAGTAGTCTTTATACCTACAATCTGTATTTTCTCACAAGATTATACGGACTAACAAAAGCTGAAGAGCACTTTGCCAAAAGAATAAACTCCCAATTTGGCTGAACAAATCGACTCAGGCTTGCAAGATTGATAGCTAGCCATAATGTTAGGCGGCCATCTTAGGAATGATAGATATACTGATTACCGTGTTATCTTGTAAAATATGTTGCTGAAAACGGAAATGAAATTCCAAGTTCAGAGGTTACGGCCGCAATCACCATTCTTGGCAATAGCCGTGACTCTAATAATGCGTAACACACTAACAATTGCAGTGGTTTTCAGTTTGACAATTCAAACATATTTATTTGCGTCATTTACGTCGACGAACCGACGCATTCTTTAAACATTATGAAGCAACTGCAATTTGCGTGCTGGGGTAAAAAGGCTGGGGCAGAGTGGCACTCACTCACTCCCCCCCCTCACCAGACGGGGCCCGCTCAGGCGGGCCGGCACCAGCCGGGGGTTGCGGAAGGATCGTACGTTCCCGCGACCCCCGGCGTAGGTGTGAGATGGAACACCGGGGTGGTTTTTAGTCAGTAAGAGTCTGACAGACCCCGCCGCCCGCCCCAGGGCGGCGGACATCCATGAGGATTTTCCACCCCGGAACAAAAAAAAAAAGAGAGTGGCAGGAAAATCGACGCGCAAACTGTTACCATTAATTCAGGACATCATACTAGACTGAAAAAATAACCGAAAATAACGCTACCGTAAAAAAGCACATGATTCTAAACTGTACCTACTGTAAAAAAAATCGCAGGTTATAAAAAAAAAATCATGTTTCATAGAAAAGTGCCAATACCTACGCGGTCAAAATGTATGGAACAGTAGGTTTTTTTTTATAACCGACGTAAAATGTCAACGATCAAGTCTTCATTGTCATGTACTGAATCCATAGTCACATTGCGCGTCGATGTGTGTGACAGACAATGCGACATAGTCAAAAAATAAAAAAAATGTCACATTTTTACGGCAGGTACTAATTATTGAAGCACTAAAACTATGAAACACTTATAAAATCGTCGAATTGTCACCTGTTGCCTGTCGCCTGTCGGTTTCATAAAAAAGGCCCTGATCAATCATTTGAAGACCCTCAACCACATGCATGCAAGCAGGCTAAAGTTTAACATACAAATTGGTTTTACGCCCGAGGCTAGTTTTTGAAGCTAGGATAGTAAGATATGCTATTGGCTTAAATTTACTAAAAAAATCTTGGCTTTTAATTTTTTTTTTCTACATTCACTAAGCCAGGATAGTACTTGCTTGCTATCCTAGCTTAAAAAAGACTTAAACGAACGTCGTAGCTTTTCCGAGTCAAAAGTATACTAAGTGAAAATCTCGATACGCAACAAAATTACCTCAAAATGGGAGTGCTTCCCCCTCCACCGCGCGCGATGCGTCACAGTCCTCACTTGGCGTAATGAATTCTTTGATCCTTTAGCTACCCAATGGTCTAATTGAATTCAATTACACCACTGGATAGCTAAACGATCAAAGATCCCATATCCATCCTAAATTTAGGATGGAGATGATAGATATGAAGCTGCAACACCAAACTGTATCCCCCGATTTTGTTATCATTGGTTTTTTTGACTCGCCTCCCACTATGGAAGCAATTTTAAAGACGTATTCACGTCAAAAAGTAGACTAGTGTAACCCGGCAAATACAGCTCATGTTCGTGAACGGGCGCTGTTAGTAGGGACTGGTCATCTCTTAGCTGCCACGGCTTATTTTAATTTGATATTTTTTTTTTATCTTTTCCTTACGGACGATTTTAACGTTCTGTATCGTTTTCACAATGCATGATTTCAACATGTATGATGTAACCAATATTTTGTAACCATATTATTTTGATTTAAAAGAGTGTCGGTGGAGTTTCCTGCCCATTCTTCTCTATAGGTATATACTACGCTTTGGAATAGGCAACTAGCTTCATCTTCCTGATTGACCAAAATTTTGAATTGTCTAGGGGTTGCCATAGACAATTCAAAAGTGCCTGTAATTGGTTTATTTGAAGCAAATGCTTTAAATTTGAATTCGCTCCATATATTCTTATTTATTTTCTATAAACAATCACTTTATCTCAATTGACATCGCGCATTTTTCGTTCCTTGTCGTCCCCCTTTTTACAGTGAGACTGATCAGCCGCCCAATTTGAAACAAACGACTCATGTGATGGCATGAGATAGATTGTATCGCCATAATGATCTCTTTTCACGCGAGGTAGATATGGTGATTTTACACCAATCTGTTCACACACTGGGAGATTTATTGGATGTTTATTTATATGGGTTTAATTCGTTGTCACAAGACAGGTTTTAGATAGCGCCTATAGAAAAGAATAAGCTTACTTACGATGGAACATCATTGTGTGAGTTGAGTGGTATTTTTTATTTTTTTTTAGCTTATGAAATGAGGGTTTTCTGAAATGACGTTCGCTAGGTGGCGGCACTGACACGTCAGGTCCAGGCATCTGTCAAAGAGCATATATTTTCTTTAGTCATGACTGAATGATGAACGAATGAATGAATCGAATGATGAACGTCATCATATATTTTATATTGGAAGACCTCTTGTCACAGTGGTGCCAACTGGTGTCGTAAATTTTCACGAAAACCCTCATTGGCAGATTGCCGTTTTATGTTAAAGTCAAATTCGTCATGTTAGTATATACATATATCCAATTATGCTGAATTCATCGTATATGTTTAACGGAATGTAAAATATGGTTACCCTTCCACAAAATGACCTGGGCAAGAACTGCGTAGATAGCCTAAGAACTTATCGATGGTGAACTAAAATTTCATTAAAATACTCAAAAAAGTTTATAATATGGCCCAGAAACCGATAGCCTGCAAAATAAACTATATCAATACATATATGAATGACTTGTAAGCACAATATAAAACTATTTTCCATCATTCCATAAAATCTTGTTACCCAACAAGCACACACGATAACCAAGATCTCACGAAGTCGTTTGCGCTAAAATCCGCTAAAGCGCTGTATGCTTACAGCGAGCAATAACAGTCAACTGAAAAAAATCGCTTCATTCGTCCGCTTTAAACTCGCAGCGAATAAAAATTCAGTACATTAGCGCTGAGGGTGTGGGATGTAGGGTGACAATGAGCGAACGGTTAAAATAAATATTACGTAATATTATCTTCTATTAAGTTTATTTCATTGATAGTACTAGCTGTGTCAGCATTTTTGAACACAAAAATTCATGGGTATTTTCAATGTTGATGAAAACTAATAATTTGTATAATCAGCCTATAATTTTTCTGCTGGGATACAGGCCTCCTCTCCGTGAGAGGAAGTAGAATAATTGTGCCATATAAACTTCTTGCGCCTTGTTTAAAAGAATGCTTTTATGGATCATGGGATTCGTATAAGAATGACAGCTGAAAAAGTGTTTATAGTATACTACACGATATTTATTTTTATTTGTTTATTTAGGTAATATTAAAAGTTGTTGAAACAAACAGCTGTTGTATCACTACATAGTATAAAACAAAGTCGCTTTCTCTGTCCCTATGTCCCTTTGTATGCTTAAATCTTTGAAACTACGCAACGGATTTTGATGCGGTTTTTTTTAATAGATAGAGCGATTCAAGAGGAAGGTTTATATGTATAATAATAATAATGTTTCCGTGCGAAGCCGGGGCGGGTCGCTAGTACGTTATAAAGAGAAAATAATATAAAGTTTTATTTCCATGTCACATTAACTCGTAAAAAATGTAATTTAATAAAACTACCCTACCACTACATTCATATTATTAATTCAGCACAGTTGTATTAACTCTGCAAATAAAACATGAACTCATCATTGACTTGTATTACTAGCGTACTGTAGCGTATTACTCATAAAATTATTTTTTATAGTATTCACGTTCGCAATCCAGACTAAACACGATTTCTTCATGTTTTTATAGTTCTGTTTACTAAAACTTATGCATTCTATTCAATTACTCTACAGACTGCTATTTGTAAAATCTACATATTTTACAAATGCAAATGCATAGAAATATTTTCGGCTTAAAATTTATTCTATTGCTGTTCGATTGTATTATTTTTTTCAACTTTCGTATTATGTCTTACGATGGTATCTAACAGATAAATGAAAACATACCTCATTTTTTGGTAAAGTAGTCGTAAATAATGTAGTGGCATTTAAACTTTTTTTTATATTATTATATACCTGGTAAAAGTTCATTTCCAAAACTGACCGTAAGTACTTAACTAAAAGAATACCGAATTCTTCATTTCCCTAGAAAAAGAACCCTTAGACTGGTCGTGCCCTACATCTAACCTATATAAATATATTATACATAAATAAAAATGAAATGCTGTTCGTTGGCAAACGCATCACTTGAGAACGGCTGGTCCGATTTAGCAATTTATGGTTTTAAAAGTTTGTAATAGTCCAAATTCAGTTTTTATGGTAAGAATAATTAGGCAAGTTGCCGGAAAATTTTCAAATTTGGATAAACTAAACGTCCTTTTTCCCCGGAGTTACTTACATAGCTTGCAGAGTAAACAAGCTGAAGTGGCAGTGGGCTGGCCAGGTTTGTCGATGATCGGTCGGTAGAGTAGACGAGTCCTGGACTGGAGACCGCGTATCGGCTAGCGTAGTGTGGGACGCCCCATCTAGATGGACGGACGACCTAAAGAAGGTGGCTAGACTGGATGCAGACAGGGTGTTGTGGCGTAGCCTGGGAGAGGCCTATGCCCAGCAGTGGACTACAATAGGCTGATTTGATTGAAACATCCCTTTTGTTTATGATTCTTGGATGAATTATTGAAAATTGGACAACATCAACAACAACGTCTGTTGGGTCAGCTAGTAATATACAAAAATAATCTCCTAAACAAAACACCCACATAATATCCCGCCCATAACCGTAGCAAGTACACCCTACAGAGCCTATCTCACAGAATTGGGCGCCTCAAATGTGACGTCATGATTAAAATCAGGCCCTTCACCGTCGTTTGTGGTTGTACAGGGATAATGAGCCCTTTTGGACTTGTATATTGACTTGTTAAACGAATTGGGGATGGCGATATGTCGTGGTGGGTGGAGATTAGAGTGGTCCCTGATTTTGGTCGGAAAAGCACAAACATTATGTAGGTTATTAAGGGGGAAGCGCTAAGGTAGCCCGCGAAATTCAAATTTTCTTACGTTTTTTGCAATTTGCTGGTCAGTATTAAGTTGTACGTCGATCAAAATATGATTCACTGCCGTAACAAATGTGTATTTACAGAATTATAATCATTAAAGTCTTCAACACAACTCTAAGATCACGTAACCCCATGAAACAGTTATTCTTTGGGGTTACATGGTCGTCTTCGTTGTTGTTTTTTTGACACTACACGGCACTGACTCCATTACACTCTCTGACAAGTGCGGAACTTCTCAAAATTTTGGCGGTTGTGACCATTAGCTCATTTATTAGCATTAGTACTATAGTCATGTTGGAATTATCATCCTTCAGAGCATTCTGTTAAGGTAATATTAATGTATTTAACCATTTCTTTATCATTTGTTGCAGGTAAACATCTCTCCGTCTACTACGATAAGTAAAATGGAGTGTGGTCAGAAAAAGTATTAAGTAAGACCATTGCATTTTAAGAGCGTTTATGCCGTACGGCCTTTCATACAAATTTTCAAGCCTTTGTTTTTCGAAATGAATGAACCGATTTTAAAGAAACTTCATACGCATAAACAGGATACAAAGGTCTAAAAAGTTACTTAAGAACATTTTCCAACAATACCTTTGTGTTAGACAAAGGAAATCTTACATATGTCGGTGGAAATCAAATCAAACCAATATGACAATCAGGCCGGTCACTCTGGATGTCTATAAACATCAGTAACATGTCCAATGCACGTCTTGCTAACTGCATTGGCCATCGAATACCATGGCAAGCCGCAAAGGATTTGGTTCAATTCGGTTTTGTGGGAGAAATTGGGTCATACAAACATTTTAAAGTTATTGTGGTGTTATAAGTTGTAAGGTAGAGCAGTGGTGACCCGGCTGTAGTGGCCACGCAAGCGTTTTACTTTGTGAAAATAATTTCATCTTCATTCCTCTCAAAACGGTGAAAAAAAATTGTGATAAAACCGGCATGTGCTTGAGTCAAAAATTCGAAGACATGTGACATCTACCAACCCGCACTGGGTCCTCGTGGTGGATTACAGTGCAGAATAGTGCAGAATATCCTCTCAGCCAATTTAATTTATAATAACAACGGATACTTTAAAGTTACACCAGTGGGCAGGTATTTTCTAGCTTTTCCAAAATATTTATCCGAATTGTCCCTAAAATATACAGTTAACAATATTTTAAAAACCAATCCCTACATCGTCATAAACTATCCTCCATGACCCGGGTATATACGAACGGTAACTGCAACTCGTTTCCATGTCAATCTTGCTTTCCCTATACATATAAACTTAACAATGTTCATAAAACCGACCCCTACATTATCACAAACGACCCTACACGTCCACTACTTCCAGGTATAGGAACGGTAACTAGTTTCCATGTCCTTCCTTCTTAGTTACAGTTTCCGGTGCCATTAAAAGTTTCCACGTAAGACAGAGACGAGCCTTTGTCTTCCTCGCTTGTTTGTGGAAGAATCGATTGGCTGGGACGGTGATGTTTATATTGCAAAGTAAAAATCTATTGGAGGTTTACATAGTCATGTCCTGAACCAAAACGAAATTTGTTTTACAGGACATTGTTTTTTTTAATATTGGCTCATTTGTAATATTTTCGTCATCATCATCACAGCCGAAAGACGTCCACTGTGGGATAAAAGAATCAGGGTCACGCGCAAAAAAAAAAAACAACCAAATTCAAAATAAAACCCATGAAATCAAATTTGTTTTCCGACTTTCACGCGAACGAAGCCGCGGGCACAGTTATAAATAAGCGAGTTACTGTATAATTATTTCCAAAAATAATTTAAATTCCAATAATGATTGCACCATTGCCTCTGAAGCCCTGAAGCGTAGTTAATTTAATCAAACACTCGTAAAACACTCTCCATTACTGATCCTATCGTAACTACGATTTATTATCTGCTCCAATATTTAACTATCACACTTTATTTAAGTCATAACTGTTAGTAATTTACTGGGGTTGATTTTACTATACTAATAATAAATTAGTCGTAATGGGGTATAATTGATTTGAGTGATGATAGAAAACACTTCCTCTATCATCTTTATATTTTCTTTGCTCCTGTTTTATGATTTTTATTACATATATTTATATAGATTAGTATATGCTTTATGTATGTATTTATTGTATTATGCAAATGGCACACCACAGGCTACCTACAGTATTGTCTCTCTTTCCCCCATTAATCCATCCGAAGGTTGTCTTCAAAAGATCACTCTTAGCGATAACACCGCCCATTGTGTCACCCCTTGTAAAATATCTACATTTATATCTGTAATTCATATGGTGTACAGACGCCAGCACATCAAGTTACCCGGAACTGTCAAATTTTCCCAATCAACTTTGAATTTTATGCTTTAGCGATAAAGTTGAAAATCTATTCTATTCTATTCTATTTAATTATTATTATTGAAAAATCTTACTCAAATTCATGATTGTGTCCCTCTCAATCTATACATTAAGTCGTTCCTAAGGGAATATCTTTCTCTCTCCATTTTTACGATATTTTAAATCAAATTAATTCAAACGTTTATTAAGTTACGATATATTTAGTTAAGTAAAAGTGACATGTTCTTCCCATCATTGTGAATATTATTTTGTACTGGATCATACCTAGAAAACGTGTGCTTACAGATATATTGAAGGTCAAAGATTTGCGATTTTTTTACCTTTGTTACGAAAACATGTTTTAAATGTTGTATGTAACTTAACTTGAAATCACTTCTAGGATCCCTGTAACGTATCATGCACCCATAAGCACAATTTTTTACGCGCGTTACTTTGTACACTATCCATAAACAGCAATTTTCCAGCAATAATTATTTTTGCACCTGATACTATGATCGAACTGGAACTGGAACTGGAACTCTCTACCTGCGTTTGTGTTTCCGAGTGAATACAACCCGTATCTCCTCAAAGTAAGAGTGAACAGGCTTCTTCTGGGTAAGCTCACTCCATCGTAGACTTTATCTGTGTCATCTCTGACCTAGATTAGAGTCAAGAGCAAACCCATTTCGAATAAAAAAAAAAAAAAAACGATAAAAATCAAAATCAAAAGTCATTTATTCGAACTAGGCTGAGAATCAGCACTTTTCGAACGTCAAAATTATAAAAGACAGTCCCCCAAATGCCCGCCCTTCACACTTGAGCTCACTTCCTAAGTAGATATTTACGTTGAGATTTTTACAAATTAGATCTGCTGAAATAAGGGTCCATATAGCCAGGGAGCTCACACTACCCTTGCCTATTCGTGGACTCCAAGGACTCGCAGTATCTAAATTGTTTACAGTGGTTATTACTGAACTGAATTTCACCTATAACCTAATAATAAATTACTTTACTGCATAAAATATTAAACCGTCAATTTATTTACGATTGCATCAATATATTTAATCGGAGCATTAAATTGGTCCAGAATTATCTTATTATCAATGCAAATTGGTAACCAGGGCCTAACGAGATTAATAGTTTTAGCAGCCATTTTAATTGATAGTTTATACTGAATTTGATTTATCGAGAGTATGCAGGGGGATTATTGTTATTGTGTAAAACGATGTGTGTAATTTTCCGGTCCATTTTGCTTTTGTGGCTGTAATTAATGTATGTTTTTAGCTAATAATGAGTTGAGCTGCACGATTTTTGACAAATGCGTGCACTGACTGGACAGGTCCGCTCAATCTGTGTGGTTCTTTCCACAAAATACCATTTCAGACACTAACCTGCATGATCTTCCCAAGATTTTGTCTGAACTTTAAAAGAGACTGTTACCTCTGAGTTTGTTTCGGCCTTTCTTCTCAGAATAGTCATATAAAAACGCCAACATCATCTAGTTTAAAAATATATGATTGACATGGAAAAGTGTTTGTACAAACCTACTTACAGAAAATAAATCATTTATCAATAAAAGCACTACTTTTCATCCCTTGTGGGAAGTTCTGCTAAAGGGATAGCAGTCTTGACTGCAAATGGTCTACAGAGATCACTATAATCCGTCTACCAACCATGGTAATTTTAATGATTAAAAACTTTTTCATAATTTTTGCAGTGGTCATACATCTAGCTACCAGTGGGTTACAGCCGGATTCAAACTCTATGGCGGCTCGGAACATGAGACTAATCGCTGCGCAGTAACAAATTCACAGGTCAGCGGGGGTGATGGGTGCGGTACTGCGCACCTAGTAGCGCACTTCAGAGCTGCCATAGAGTTTGAATCGGGCTGTAGTATGCTTTAGCTGTATCTAAAGAAATAGATAGGTTTTTTGGACATCCCTACTATAATTATTTTTTGTAGGTAGGTACGGACGCCAGCACATCAACCTACTACAATCTGTCAAATTTCTTTAATAGATTTTAAACTTTATCGCTAAAGCATAAGGTTCAAAGTTGATTGGGAAAATTTGACAGTTTCGGGTAGCTTGATGTGCTGGCGTCTGTACATGAAAATATTAGATATTAGGGTTATAATTTCTAGTCTCTAGAAGACATTAAAGGTCCAAACTCAAAGCATTTATTTCAATTAAACCATTTACAGGCACTTTTGAATAGTCAAGAAGGCCGTCAGTCAGAAAATATGAAGCTAGTTGTCCATTCCAAAGCGTAGTACCTATGGAGAAGAACGGGAAAGAAATTCCATGGACACTCTTTTAAATTATAATATTTTTAAAAAGTATTAGTTACACCATTAATGTTGAATTTATGATTATATAAATGTGAGAACGATGTAAAAAAAGACGTACACTTTTTAATCATTTTTAATTTTTATTTTATGTCTTACTTTTTAATCATTTTTAATTTTTATTTGCAATGTGCGTTTTTGTTTGTGCAGAATAAACAAATTTTCTTTCTTTCTTTCTTTCTTTCTTTACACGTTAAAAGCGTCTAGAGCAAAAATAGTAACAAAACAACAATCCAAAAATAAAATAATTAACCGAGGCATCTAAGTGATGACTAGCCACAACTGACGATTACGACGACTATGCGTCATGTTCGTCATTATTGTGATCTATGTGGCGTAGATCACAATGTCAACGTCCTATACAATGGCCCCACCGCAATTCAAATCCCAAAGTAACAAAGTCCGTTATCAATTTAACCATAACTACCCTGAAACAACAGTCGATGCTAAAGCCTTATCAATTATTTCTGTTCCCACTATCTCTATTTGCATTTACGTAATTTCAGCTCTGATCCAAACTAAATTGATATTGTAATACGGCCGAATTTCAGAGTCCCTAAACAAATGAGTTTCGGAACACAATGCGTACCTACATTTCAATTTGGCTGTGTTATACTATTAATCCTTCAGGGTGAAAGGGTCGCTTTGCGAGTTCCAGAGATAAATTATTAATTAATAATATGTATGTAAATTATTTATTGTTAACTACAACGGTATTATGTGTAATTAATATTTGGGGATTATGCGATGATACGTTAATTGGAATATTGTCACGGGTATCGTAAAATTCATACTTCACAGTTCGTAAAATATAGTATTTACAAGATTCTAGACCCCCTAGCGTAGGAATTTTTCGTCATCGTATCATCTGCCCAGCCTTTTCCCAACTATGTTGGGGTCGTCTTCCAGTCTATTATCAATTATTATATTTGTAGATGTCATTCGAATTTTTGGTTCTAGGACATGGTTTCCTCACGATGTTTTCCTTCACCGTTTTGAAATCAGTGGCGAGGAAATAATCCACGCAAAGTATAGCGCCTGTCTGGATTCGAACCTACACCTGAGAGTCGCGGCCATTTCCACTTGGCCACCACTGCTCCCATCAACTTCCGCTACCGCTAGTATATCTAACATGTGTAGTACTATTTGATCTAGTCAATCATAAATTTATACGGAATCAATTAACACTTTAATATGGCTATGAAGTAGGTAACCTATTGTTAATGCACCGATGACAATGAGGGTAATCCGTTAAGTACTGGATATAATATTCAATTGTTTATGCATATGTGTAGATACTGATGGATTAGATTATTAGGTATTTACAAGGCAGATGTGAGTGGAAACGCTAGAAGTGGATGCTCTAGGAGGCATACAGGATGACATAGTCATACATCAACACGCAAACAGAACACGCTATCAGAATACCAGCGCTGCAACATTTATTTTTTAAATGTCGTAGCATCATGCTGAGATAGGAGCCTTTTGGCCTCGTATAGGACTTTCTGTTTCATTTTCCTTTTGTTACTTTTTTTTTATAAAACTTGGTTTTTATTTTGCTGTATTTAGTTTAGTTTGTGATCTTCCTGTACGAGTCGCAATAAATACTTTTTCTTTCTTTCTTTCTTTCTTTCAAACTGTAAATAAAATCCTCCAGGCCGTATTTCGGCCACGGCGGCCAAACTCATCGGAGACTAGCCTTCGGCGCGGGAGATATTATAGTGCACAAGTGTGCGCGCAGACACAGGTGCACTCTCTCTTCCCTCACTCTCATAGTCCGATGGGACGGCAATCCGACACGACTGGAGAGATATCAGGCGCAGGTCCAACGGCTTTACGTGCTTTCCGAGGCACGGGGGTATAACACCGCCAACTTCCAAACTCAGGGCTGTTACTAAGAAATTCCTAATGGAAAACTCAATAACACTTTGCCTGGGAATCGAACCCAGGACCCCACGCTCAGCAGTTGCGCTTGCGACCACGAGACCAACGGGGCAGTTAAAAGAAACTGGGCGCAAACTGTAACCATGTCTTTAGCTCATGATTCTAGGCTCCTGACGTAGTTTTTCGTCAGTTATTTAAAAATAAACCTGTCGTTTCATAGAAAAGTGCAATACCTCGAGGTCAAAATGTATGGAACAGCAATTTTTTTTTTCAACACAGTGCAGCTGTGTCGTTTATTCAAACTAGGCTGAGAATCAGCATTTTTCGAACGTCAAAATTACAAAAGACAGTCTCCCAAAACGCCCGCCTTTCACCACTTCCTAGTGCTTTCGCTGGGGAGAAGAAGTGGCGCAACAAACTCCCCAGCAGCACAACTGTCTGTTCAGTTACTCTTAGTTACACTAGTTAGAATCTATGGTAACTGGCTGTGCATCCATGTCCTAGCCACCCTGTATAGCTTAGCAGAGGATCACAGCATTCTCTTATCTGCTAATAACATAAATAGGCACTGCGATCAACAATCCACCAACCGTGGTGATTATTTTCAATGTCATATTAACCCCATTTTCTTTACAACCTCAATAAAATTTATTTTTATTTTTTTTAAAGACAAAGACATTTATACGTCGGATATGGGAGGTACAATGCGTGCCACGAAAGATGAGACTTGACACACCACGTGGTTTGACATGCGCAGTACACGATTTTAGGTATCTTTAGCGGTATGAGGTTTGAGTGCGAGACGGGACCGGACGTCATAGGGGCGGCGGAAAGAGCGAGGGAGGCGGGGTCAAGTCTCATCTTTCGTGGCACGCATTGTACAAAGTTAGTTGGTATAAATGGATAAGATCAACACATCCGCTGCTAATAGAATATTTACAATGTGAACCGAATGTACACGTGGGTAGGCATAAAACCTAACTTGTATACTACTTAAACTCTATTAGACACTTATACTGTGGACATTTTATAATCTAATAATAATATACAATATCAAATAAAAACACAGCAATAACAACATTTCTATTATCCAACTAAATAAATCTATCTTATTATTAAAAAAATATTAATTACCCTTATAATCAATTCTTTTAAAGTGTAAAAATTATTTTGGAGAAACCATTTTTCACATTTAAAAAAAATATTAAATGGTAGCTCTCTTATCACTTTTGGAATATGGTTATATATTTTGGACATAAAGTGGGGTAGTGGAGAGTGCTATTACAAAATTAGTTTTTTAACTTGGTGGGGTTCCTTTTTAACCGACTTCTAAAAAGGAGGAGGTTCTCAATTCAGATGATTCTATTTTTTTTATGTATGTTCGGGCATAATTGCAAATCTATTGTTTTCGGCCACTGTGGAGAAGAAGTGAGAGTTTTTCTTGACAAAGGCTATTTAAAAAATGTAAGTAGAAGATAGAGTAAGATTCTTGAGCTTTTTAAAAATTGGTCTACAGCTCTCGTATAGAGGCGCCCCAGTTATTGCTCGCAATTTACTTGGGTACATAACAGAACTTCGCTATATAACGCTCAAATTTTATGGGCGAACATTAAAGTATTCATAAAAAATGCATTAGAACTGCACTTTAAAGATTAGGTATCATTAAAGTGCAGTTTTATAGTGAATATTAACTGGATTGGTTGGTCCGTCAGCAGAATTATGTAGATCAGTCATAAATTCTATTTTTAAACGACTTCAAAAAAGGAGGAGGTTCTCAATTTGGATGTTTATATAGGTATATATTATTTTTTTATATATGTTCGGGCATAACTCCCTCATATATAGACGGATTTGTAAATAGTTTTATTTGTTTGAAAGAGGTTTATTCCGAAATGATCCCATTTAAATTTATTTCACTCCCATTTCATCCCATTTTATTTTTCACTTTGTAGTTTTTTTTGGAAGTCGGTTGTTTTTTTTTGTAAAAAAGTTTTTAACGTCAATAACCTGGCTGCGAACAATAAAAAAACCGGCCAAGAGCGAGTAGGACTCGCGCACCTAGGGCTCCGTACAATGGTACGGCCTCGCCGATGAAAATTTAAAACACATAATGATATGTTTTAAATTTTCATCGGCATTTTTTTCGTCAGAGAATTTTAACACTGCGCGCTGTGGTGTATAATATTGCAGTTTTAGGTCAGCGCCATCTCTTGATCGATAGTAGAACTAATGTAACTTTTGTTGATGATTTCTGAAAAAGTGTGCTATTTAGATACATCGTTTTATTTTTCCCACAATCTTTACATAAACTTTTATCACACATAGAAAAATTTCAGATTTTTCTCTATGCAAACTTCGTGTCAGTTCTCCTAGTGGACGACTGACCGAAATAAATTGGTATAATAGCAAGGAGGAAGAAGAGAAGATATTTATTCCTTTTACACGTCAAAGATCATCATCATCTGCCGAGCCTTTTCCCAACAATCTTGAATTCGGCTTCCAGTCTAACAAGATGCAGCTGTATTTTACATACAGCGACTGCCTCTCTGACCTCCACAACCCAGATTCTGGGTAATAAATTACCCCTTGGTTGTCAAACCCGTAACGACTGTCAAGATCCACGAATGACAGCCGGGACTAACGGCTTAACGTGCTTTCTGAGACACAGAGGGGTCTCGATATATAAAGAAGGTCACCCATCCAGGGACTAACCACGGCAAGCTTAGCTTTACCTGATCGATCGCCCATGAGGATGTTATAATTAGCCACTCACGAGCCCAAAGATAACTTTATTTAAAACTAGATACTATAAATGTGAAAATTTGTATGTTTGGATGTTTGTTACGCAATCACGTAAAAACGGCTGAACAGATCGTTATGAAATTCGATAGATAGGTAGCCTAGGGCTTGGAGAAGGACAAAGGCTATTTTTCATCCTGGATCGCAGACGAACTCGCGGGCAATTGGGAATATAATAAAAATACACGACATATTTTAGTAACCGGACATTAGTAATACATAGTAGGTAGGTACTTAACGTGATTAAATTGCCCCGAATAAATAAAAGATTATTGTCATATACTTCATTTAATAAACCCTTAACAATATAGGTATACGAATTACATTTTCATTATTAATAACGTACGATTTTGAACTTTATATGCCGGTAATAAAGCTCATAAAATTATGGCGTAATATTTTTATACGCGTGCCGTGTGCCTCGACTTAATATATTTGCTGTAGTGAAAATTTAATGCCGAGCAATTTGGGCTGTTGTATCCATAGTAATAACGTTTGTTTTTCCGCGTAAATATTATTAAATATAAATTTGTCAGAAAATACGGAAAACAGACGACATAACTTCAATTTCAATTTGTCGTGAAACAAATGAAATGAAATACCGAGAATTTAAAACCTATTTGCATGCAAATGTTCGTTGTTTATTTTTCAGTTCGATGTTTTTTTTTTACTACTTACCAACATACAGCATACAGCCCATACAGCCCTGGCTGTGTGTGTTTACAAACAAAAATAAATATATGAGCGCAATTATGATCATTTTAATTTTAAATGTCATGTTTATGAGAAAGATGACATTTAAAATTAAAATGATCATAATTTCATAAAAATCGGAAATCTTTGTTTTCGCCCCCTATTTTAATTTTGAAAGCCCGTAGCATAATCAGCATATAAAGTTCCCACTGCTATGGCACAAGCCTCCTCTCTGGAAGAGCACTAAGCTACCACTGCTCGATATTAGACTAATAATTAAATGAAAAACAAAACAGCAGAGGGCCGAAATTGCGACACTAACAAGCAACCCCGGTATTACGGGTAGGTAACTGACATAACCGGAGTTAGGTAACCAAGCTAGATTACCGGCAATGACCGCTTATGTAACCTTTGATAAGGTACGAAGATACATACAGTTCTGTAGGACGGAGGATTCCATGGTGATAAATATTTTATTTAGCGCAAATTTTAACAACGCCATGTCATATACAGAGTGGCATACATCATGGAAACCACATAGAATAGAATAGAATAGTTCTTTATTTGCACAGAAAGTAAGTACAAGTTACAGACGTTAAATTATTCTATACTAACTACCTTAACTAAAGCATGCATGATTCTAGACCCCACTAAAGAAATAAAGAAAGAAAGAAAAATGCGTTTATTAGCATTAAAGCAAAATAAATACACCTTAAAACTATAATAACAGAAAACAAAGAATATAATGCCAAATGGGAAATAAAAGTAGAAATGTTTCGTCGGTTATCTAACAAAAAAGACATCCAGTCATTCTTATCTATCAAAGATACCAGTTACGGGTCGTAGTTTCGAACCCCGACAGGCGATGTGCTTTGTCATCACCACTGCTCTCAAAACGGTACAGGAAAACATGGTGAGGAAACCGGCGTGTCCCAGAACCAAAAACTCCAAGTCATGTGACATCTACTAACCCGCACTGGGCCCGCGTCATGGATTACGGCCCACTCCCTCTCACAGAGTGGAGGCCTGTGTCCCAGCAGTGGGAACATTATAGGCTAATTATTATATCAAAGGTGCAAGCCCATATATTTGTTGGCGTACCATAAAATCCATGCGTACATTACCTAGGTACGATAAGCTTTACATAAGCTGGTTACACAATATACGCCCACCTTTGTCCATTACCACGGAATTGCTGTGTTTATGTAAATGAGTCAGACACGCCTTTTCTGCTTAGATGAAGGATTATATCGGAAGGGATCTACCTATAAACGTCTACGAACTACCCCATGGCTGGCTGTAACACATAACAACATCAAGCTTAAATTCCAAGAGTACTTAGATAAGCCTACCCTTTCAGGAAGTACACCCACATTTCATGGGTTTCAATACTGGTCTGGTTGCTATAAAAAAAAATGAAAAAGTGTTTATTCATAGAAGTGTTTTTTTTTATTACCTCTGCCAAACTTGGTTTTTGAAGGTATGTGGGTCGTATTTCCTGAAGGTAGGGTGTATAATGGGGGCACAGATACTGACTGCTACTACGGGCTGCTACTGAAAACTTCCCTGTAGAAAAATTCAATCACTTACGATTATTTATTTATTTATTCATCAGAAAGCTTACAGTTCAATATCTAGATAAACGTTGTGCAATTAGCGCTTAAGGTAGCATTACTCGTGGGTCACCCACGACCCATTAACCGCTTACAGTTCAATATCTAGGTAAACAATGTGCAATTAGCGCTTAAGGTAGCATTACTCTTGGGTCACCCACGACCCATTAACCGCTTACAGTTCAATATCTAGGTAAACAATGTGCAATTAGCGCTTAAGGTAGCATTAATCGTGGGTCACCCACGACCCATTAACCGCTTACAGTTCAATATCTAGGTAAACAATGTGCAATTAGTGCTTAAGGTAGCATTACCCAGGCAGGCGCTTGTGTAAATTATTTCATCACCACTGCTCTCAAAACGGGAAAGGAAAAGATTGTGAGGAAACCAACATGTCCTAGAAACAAAATCGAAGACATGTGACATCTACCAACCCACACTGTATCGGCGTGGACCGTGGTAGATTATAGCCCACTCCCTCTCATAGAGAAGAGGCCTGTTTCCCAGCGGTGGGAAAATTACAGGCCGATTATGATAATGATGATAGCACTTACAGTTGCCAATTACAAGCTTCCACTTAAAAAATCATTGGAACAAGGTTATAATTACTACTCTTTGCTATCAGATTGGTGATTAGCGGACAGAAGGATAATATGAAGGATTAATATGTTCTTAAAAAACTGACTTTTTCGCATTCTTTGACACAATAAGTGCAGAAAAGGTGGTCTTCTCTTAAATCCAGCACATTTCTGCAAAAAAAGTTTGTTTAATTAAATTAGCATACCGTGTTCCGTTGTTGTCCGATACAACTGATTGCTGTGTGTTTATGGAAATCAGGCTGGTCTCGCCTTTTCCTGCTCTATATACATCTATGTATCTGCGTAGAATAACGCCAAAGGAAAAGTTATCATGTAACTGCG
Organism: Luperina testacea; assembly: GCA_927399505.1. Lineage (NCBI taxonomy): Eukaryota > Metazoa > Arthropoda > Insecta > Lepidoptera > Noctuidae > Luperina > Luperina testacea. Next base: position 12,671,524 of record OV656766.1, on the reverse strand, counting down.
TTTGTGAGAAACAAGTTATTAATTAATAGTTATGAAAAAGCACATTTTAAACTTATATTTTATTTGAAACAGTATCCACAGAAGTTACATAGAAAATAGGGCATAGTTTTAGATGTCAGCAAAAATATGTTTAGTCGAAGCAAAAAATGCATACTAGTCATCCACCCTTTAAAAGTTTTTTTCGTTCACTTTCTACTCTGAATTTTTCATGGATATTTTTTGCCAAGCTTATTTTTGTTTTATATTTTTAACCAGTCCACATACCTCAAAATATTCCACGAAAAACACCACAATCATCGAACACAGCCACATCATTTTCCTTGTACGCAAAATACGCGCATTGACGTGGAGTTGCGGACACCAGCCCGTATATTTTCCTAGAATTCGCCACACCAACAAAAGTACCAAGATCCGGCCCACCTGAATCAAATAGTGTCCAAATACCGCTTCATTGCCAAAGTGAAGCTAAATTTTAATTAAGACGCTCCCCGGTACTGCTGACCTGACAAAAGTAGCCTATCGAACTTTGTCGGCTAATTAAGGCCTTACTTAGTCAACTTTGATGCACATCGGAGACAGTTTGCACTCGTGTCCCCGTGTATAACAAATTGGTGTTAGTTCCAGGTCAAGTGGAGGGAGGGAAACACAAGTTTCGTTGCATGTTCTTCGTGTGGTTGGGTATTTAGAAGCTGTTGTTAGTAGGTGTTGCGTGTTGGTTGCGAAATTAATAAAACTTTTTTTTTCAGCTCAATACATAATGCTGTCGTTTTGTTAATTGTTGACGTAGGTAAAATAACGTTTTACTTAAAAGATGCTGAGACATAAAAATCTTGAGTTTCCCCAAAATTATTGTCATTTGTTTAGTTTAGCATGTTGCCCAGCAAAGAATGTGTTACCCTCACCGCACCTATGGCAATTGTTATAAGATCTACAGATGTTTATATGATACCTAAAAAAAATTGGCGTGCCCTTTTTCCGGCAACACGAAACCAGGAAAATTACCTTATTTTTTCCCTCTGCACCACATCGTAAAGAAACTAATAAATTGATATTCAAGATACCAACTTATCTGACAAGAAATATTACTACCCATAATTCGCTACACGAACCAATCAAAGCGAAATAACAGAACAAGATTACTTACACTAAAATCCAATTACACACGCATACACCCACACACCCCACTACTTACACACACACCATTAGCTGTTATTAGTGCACACAAGCTCAAAAACATGTGTTGTGTGTGTATGTACACAAACTTACGCTTCTCAGTGTTGGTTAACAGCATATCTGTGTAACCAAAGGCTTATGGGTGATCAGTGATCCCTGTAATCCCTTTCAGGGCTGCCACACACCGAAAGCCGATTTGTAAACTCGATTCTACAAAATTATCATTATTTACTCGAGTTGGTCTTGCGGAAAATCCTGTATGGTGGACGTTTTATGAGTATTGTTTTGTTTTAGTGATCTTGAAAACATACTGAACTTTACATTGATATAGAGAATTATCATCATCATGTCAGCCGAAAGACGTCCACTAGGTCTCACCCAAACACCGCCACTTCGACCGATTCTGTGCTTCCCGCATCCAGTGGATTCCTGTGGCCTTCACAAGGTCATCGGTACACCTTGTGGAAGGCTTTCCACCGCTACGTCTTCCATCCCACCAAGGCCTACCTTTCATCCTGTGCCTCATGCCCTGTCACCTGTGCACTTGAGGATCTTATGACTGCGTCAGTCAGCGGAGTACGCGGAGCTGAATTGTGGGCCAAGGATGTTTGAACTATTTGCCGTCGATACGCTGAGAAGAAGGGTAGGGCTGTGATAATTGAAGTTTTGGTTCAAAATAAAACTTAGACACAAGTTAGGGCTTTCTATAAGTAAAAAAACAAGCCAAATTCAGAAGCATTTTATTCGTGATTGAAGCTACATTTTTAATCAGTGTTTGACAAAACTATAAAAGCCATTAACATTTCATATTTATTCAACAACCAACATGAATTTAAACAACTTGTAAATCATACAAAAGGATTTAGGTAGGTACTCAAAATTCATTCACGAATAACATTCGTACAGCAATGATCGAAGCATCCATAGTGGTGTTTCAGTGTCCACAAAACAAAAAACAAAATATTTTGAACAATAAGTTATGCATGGAAAATATGATTGCAAAAATTTATAGTGTTTTGTTTTAAAAGTGGTTTAAGGTCATAACATACGTATCAAACCGGAAAGGGATCGGCACCGTATCAACTCGAGTCGTTCAGTATTCTTTGTATGAAACTCCCTACTGCAACGCACACTAATCGGAATCGTAACGTAATCGCCTCGCCTTGAGATAAGCTCACGAACCGCGATGCGGTGCATTACGGCTCGTCGTCCCCGCGCTTACGGCTTGTCGTCCCCGCGCTTACGTCTCTTCGTTCACCCTTGCCCCTCTCACCCCTCCAGCCTGCCTGCTGCACCATCAACCAGCGGTCGGCGAGCCGTAAGCGCAGCGTAGCCTAGCCGTAGCCGAGTCGACGTATCTCATCCGCTTTGGTGACGTGTTTACGTTGAGTTAACGCCTGTTTGACGGCGAGGCGAAAGGCGATACGGTGCCGATCCCTTTCCGATTTGATACGTGTGCTACCATATACCTTTAATCGTAGTGCTTTTTGTAATATTTCAATATCAGAGCGGCGATTCACGTAATTTTAATAACGTTCACAGTCTGATCTCAGTCTCAATCTGTCAAAAATACCTCTAATTTCCGTACATTTTTGACACGTTTTTGACATTGATTGTCGCTGAGATGAGATTGCGACTAGATTTCGAAGCAGCGGTGCTATTCTGTAAAAATCTCACCGTGAAAACTTAGGTGAAGTGAGTTTGTTTTTGCTAGGAATTGACACTATGACAGCTCACTCCACGCTCACTTCACCTAAGTTTTCACGATGAGATTTTTACAGAATCGACCGGCAGAACTTAGTGGTCTTGCAATAATCATCAGGGAGTAATAGCGTAACACACTAACAGTAGAAACAGCTTTCGTTTTGACAATTAAACATCATTCATTGCGTTATTTACGTTGTCTAGCAGACAAATTTTTGGAACTTATGAAGCAATATCCTTCAAAATTATTCAGATTGTGATTGAAAGTTTATTACACAATCAGGGTGCTGGTTTGGCAGACGGATTAGTGATCCTACTATTTAAGCATGGATTGAAAAAAGCATTTATTAAAAACACACATTTAATTTAAAGAAAGAAAATACGTTTATTTGCGGCAAACATGACGCATAAAAATAAAAAACACAAACAACAGAAAAACAAAAATAACAATTTGGGAGAAAGTATGCGTCACATCTACGCAAAACGGCCAACGCTCAGCATAATGCTAAGACCCTATACGAGACAGAGTCCCAGCGCTGGTTTTCAGCGACAGCCGGTGATTGACGTGATGACGTTAGCTAGTGCAGCATACGATTAGATATAAATTATAATTTAGCTAGTTATCTTTACAAGTCTGTGAAAATTGTTAATCAAATTGACTACCAAATAAAATTTTCCGTATATTCAAAGCACAACGTTCTTTGATAGTTTTACGATATTGCTATAACACAACAAATGGACGTAGGGTGCCAATGTGTGACTATTCATTTCTCTGACAATACTTATAGTAAACTGGGCACAGATCCAGACACCAAGTTCCTTATTAACGTTCAAACTATATTACTTCTACCTATTTCTTCCACCTAACACATTTAAATTGACAGTATATCGCCAGCTTTATTTCCCACTATTTTCACTAGCACACTAACTAGAAAGCTGGCTACACACGATCCTGCACTCGCGTTGAGCTTCAAGCTCTAATTACGTAAGCAAATAACACTGGGAACTGTGTCACAGGAAAACTTTCGTTATTAATGTACAATGGGCCGACTACCGGGTTTGCTTGCTGTTGCTGGCAGTCTCGGAAATCAGGGATTCTAGGAAATTACTAGAAAATGACAGCTTATGAAGCTTAGAATTATGGCTGGTAGTAGTGTGTAAATAGTACATTACGATACGTGTCACTTAAGTAGTTACTAAGTTAATAAGTTACACGTATCGTATACTATTTCATAGCACGTGTTACATAAACGCGCACTTTAATCACGCTTTTCTGTGTAAAAATGGACTACTTAAGTCACAGATAAACGTGCCTTAAGTGCGAGTTTAAGTCACAGAATGCTATAAATAATAATACCAATATTTGCTAGTTCTGTTTTCCTATAATATTTTATTTGAATAACAGCAGATTGTATAAAAAAATTGCGTAACAATAATAATACAGAAAATATGCGTGATTTGGTAAATTGAATCCCTCAGGATATAATGACAGGCACATTTTTTAAAGCAGAACTACTTAATGTTTTTAATTTTGTTTTCTCTAATTAAAATAAAATACCTAGACATAATGGTGACTAAAAGTTACAACTAAACAAACATGAAACACGATATCCTACATTTATTAGGGTTATTGTACACACAGCTTCATTAAGTGATTACCCCTCCAAAAGACATGTGCGTTCAAATCCGTGATAGGCCCAAGTTGGTTTTTGTATTTTGCAAAAACATTTTATTTTAATTAATTTATTGTTTTAGTGAATAAATAAGTTTAAGATAATATGTATTTATTTTTTTAAATTCTGTTTTTATTATTGTTTTTTTCAATAAAACGTTAATACTTTTATTATTGCGAAAACGACAAGCAATAAATAGGGTTAACATTTACGAACGTTTCATTCATCGTCTAAATAGACTAGAGGTTTCAAGACCGCTTGCCGTGCCTATGAGTGGGAGTTCAAATCATAGGCACGAAATGTGCTTTTTATTCATTATAATTATTATTTTAATATATTTTTCTATTTTGTTTTAGTAATTATTTATAAAGAATTTTAAAATAAAGAAAAATAAAATACCTTAATAATCATATAATAATATTTATTATTGCTATTATTTAACAAAACTATGATCTTATTTTACAACAAAGATTTATTTTGATTTGATAATTTTATTTACAGTTATCATAATATACTATTTTACCAACTGACACAATTGGGTTCCTAGACAAGTAGCATCCTATTAACGTAAACGATAAAATAGTAAGCGGTAGAAATATTTTAGATTGACATAACCTAACGAAATGTCACGTGACCTGTCATGCCGTCTCAGTATACAAATTTGACATTTGACAGTCTGACAAGTGACATCGAAAGAGACAAGTTTTGAAGCATTTGCAACTTGTCTAGGAACTAGAAGTTAGTTTGGCAGGATTACAATCATGAGCATAATAAGTGAATAAACATGTTATCAATAGATAATCAATTAACATCTCTTATTAGCTCATGATATCTACTTAGAATATTTTGCTATACAAAGTAAAATAGTGGAATCAAATGAGTTAAATGTCTTCGTTGTTTATTTTGTTGTCATACTTAATTAATATAACTGCTTTTTCTGGTTCTCTTCGATGTTCTTCTGTTAGACATAATATTTTGCAGGTCGATAACTGTGAATGTTCGCTGCGTGTAAATGTCTTCGAACCGTGGACAGAGATATTCCATGCCGTTGCGAACTGTAACGAGTGGATGTAAACGGCGGTGTAGTGTGAACCTTAACAATATCCCGATTATGTTCAGATTGGTCCGTATAGATCCCAGTAGTTCTCCGACCCATGGACATTGTCTTAACATCGCCGGTTTCTTGAAATCTGCGCACCCATAAGCGCACCGTTTGTCTCTGTATAGAAAAACATGGTTTTAAATAAGTTATTAAATACCACACACAAGATACCGCAAATAGCTCAACAAGAAAAAAATCGGAGAACACAATTAATATTATAATGAACTTACTGCTATGCCAAGCTGTCTCGCAATTCCTTTTATGCTCACATTTTGTTCACACAGAACAACTACAATTTTAATTCTCATAAAATCATAAATCATTTTAAAAATTAATGGATAAATCGTAGTCGTTTACTCTTCGCCGTTTTAAGTGAACGTATACATCAAACGTTGTAGTTATAACTTGAGGGTATGGATTAATTTTATAAAAACAACGTAAGTAAGTAAAATTAATGGATACCCTCAAATTATAACATCTATCGATTAGACATCCCCACCTAAAGATAAAATGACTCAGACCATAGTAGATAACAATTTCAACGCAATTCATATGGGCTCGCTGGCTAGTTCGTCAAACTGCCGGTATGAGTATGACGACGTTCGATGATGCGATGGTTCGAATCTGAGTCGAAACAATGTGGGTTCTTTTTGAAGTATTCTTTAGATTATTTGTAAGGAATTTAATGTATAACATTTTAAAACTTGAGGGGTTAGCACATACTGACGCTGTCTGTACATTCGTCACAAAGTAAATTCGTCACATTTTTTAAACTCCATACATTGAAAGTGTATTCGTCACATGCATAAAAAATATGTGTAAACTCGTCACAATATGCCTCGCCTTTTACCAAATATATTGAGATCGGCTTCCAGTCTAACGGGATGCAGCTGAATACCAGTACTTTACATGGAGCGACTGCCTATCTGACCTCCCAACACAACCCAGTTACTAAGTTATTACCTAGTAACTGGGTTGTGTTGCGCCCTCCCGCCTTCCTTTTGGTAAGACTGGTTGTCAGACTTTTGAGCTTCTGACGACTTGTAACTACTGTCAAAGATCCAAGAATAATAGCCGAGACCAAGGGGTTTCCCTGCCGGGTCAGTGGGATTGTCCGAAAGGGTTACCGCTGGCTCGGAACATAAAGGGCTAAGGAAGGAACACGGGTGGGTTTTAGTCAGTAAGAGTCTGACACTCCCTTCCGCTCCACCCAGAGCGGGAGGAGTCATTTGATGATTTCCCATCCACAAAAAAAAAAATGGGGTTTCGGTATGTAAAGATGGTAACCCATCCAGGGACCGACCGCGGTAAGCGTAGCTCACTCTGATCGATCGACCCTGTGGCTGTTATAACTTAGCCACAAGCCCCTCAAACAAGATTTCCAACATTGCAATCAAAAACATATTCTACCCACATTAACACAGTACAAGCAAATAACATTAAAACAGTGTAAAACTTGCATTAATAGTCTGCAATTCTAACCCGACTTCACTTGCGAACTAAGACATAATAAAACGACTAAGTAAGAGATGTAACATTCAGTTTTAGTGCTAATTTTAGTGTTACGCCTTAGGGAATCTTGAGTTTTAGTTCCAAATGTTATTGCTGTCGGTGATTTAAACTGAAGTGCATAGTTGAGAGATTTGTGCTTGAATGGGATATTTTTGAACATAAACAAATGATGAATAAGTTTTAAGTTTAAATCGAAATTGCCATCGTAAGAAATGGAGATTGAAGGTGCTTGGGTACATTAAAATAGGGTCCTCAAGACAAAGAAGAAGATAGTTGTAATATTTATCTGGCGCCCTCTGGGCAGTTAGTCCTCAACCTCCATCCTGATTTGTTTAGATATAGATACATACTTTCACCACGGCATGACTTAAAGCATAGTTCGAGAGCTAATTCTTATAGTTCACTACTTTACTTTGAGCATGCATCATCAAACCTATCACAAATCAGTCTTCTCCATAAATTATCGTAGGAAATCAAGCATTGTTTAACGATGTCTAAAACTATCTTTCAAAACTTAATGTGCAGTCGTGCAACAGATAAATAATGGTCCATATCTGCCCATTCACTTCTTCATATCAACTTCAATATTTTCAACAAAAGACCAAAGTACGAGACACATCGAATAACAAAACGGTAACAACTATACTTAGCAACTACCTGAGATATCGCAAACTATATTCTCGATATCCTCTCGCTCCGCGCACTAATTGTTCAAGTTCCACATAATTAGGAAATTCCTCAATGCACCGAGCTTGAACATTGCCTGCTACATAGACATTTGTTGTAAAGTTTACGTAGCGACACATGTGAGGTCGAAGTTTATTAAATGCCACAGGCCGAGTTCCGATTGTTTCGGTGGCTTATTATTTCGCTTACCTATTTTATAGTATGATATTGTTTTGGCAATATCATTTCCAAGAGTAAAAAGTCTTTTGCATCGCCATAGTCGGGTAAAAAGTAAGTTCATATTTGAGTGTTGAGAGCAGTGGTAACGGCCCCGACTTACGAGTTTTACGTCATGGGTTCGAAGCAAGGCAGGCGTTTTACTTTGAGTAAATTATTTCATCACCACTGCTCTCAAAACGGAGAAAGAAAACATCGTGAGGAACCAAAGATTCGAAGACCAACGTGCTCTGGGCCGGCATGATAAATGGCCCACTTCTTCTCACCGAGAGGAGGCCTGTGTCCCATCAGTGGGAAGATTATGGGCTGATTATGTATGGTATGTACAGTACCCGGCGATAAATATTGCACATCGACCTATTCGATCCTATCGATTTTATACAAAGAATAAAAATAATTATCAAAAGAAGCAAGTCATATTAATTGTTTTAACAGCTCCTAATAGATACCGGACTGTTTGTATTTCGTGCGACAGAGATAACGCTCTATGAAGCCGAAATTAGCCGATTGTCTCTTTCCAAAGGTCGATGTACAATATTTATCGCCGGGTACTGTAACTGCAAGAAGCTGCAGCGACACACACGGTCACAAGTAACCACTACTTGCCCACATTTTATAGATAGATAGATAAAACGTTTATTTAGTGCAACAAAAGACACAATACAGGTATTAAAAACATTAAAAAAGGTGAAAAAAAAAAATTAAAAATAACAAAGATTAAAAAGATAAATAGAACCATAGACACCTAGCTCATAAACATCTATAACGTCGATCACTACTGGGCGGTGTGTGTCTTATAGTTGCACCAATATTATTATACGCTGCGACGTGGTATTGTTATGGTACGTGTGTTCACACCCTAATCCAAAAAAAAAAACTTCAAATTGAAATCTCCAGGCCTGCTCAAAGAAGCAATCTCCCCTCTTAGCAGACGAAACCTAAACAGAATGGCTTCTAACTCATATCGCACAAGAGCTCATTTCGACGCCGGCGGTACCGAAATTGCTATAGACAACAATATCCCGTAATTTAATAAGTTCGGAAGACGTCGACGTAGCTGCAATAAGCTACCGTCAATGAGTGCTGCGCCTGGCCCTAACGACCAAATAAAGGTAGGTCGCAGTGAGAGCGAGAAGCGGGAAAAAAGATGGGATATCCTTGAGACGTCGAATCCGGCTACGTATTGAAAGTAATGGTCATCATTTTGAAAAATTAATCAGTTAAGGTTTAATAGGTAGGTAACATAAGACAAATAAAAAAAGTATAATTTTGTTAAAAATGAGCTCTTTTCTTTAGTTTTCCGTATGTCATTGCTTCCCAGAATTTGATCCTTATTAGGGACACTATCGAGTGGTGTAAAAATACAGTGTGTGTTTTTTTATATAAATCAACGGGTTCGATTCCTGGCTAGAAATATTGATTTTTCAAAAATCCAATGATGCAGTTTTAGTTTTCATCAAATCGAGCCCGCGACTCCTTTGAGTACTTTTCGCTATTCCTCATAGTTTCGGATTTGGCCATCCACGCCCACTTGAAAAATTTACCCTGTATATAGAAGACTAGCAGCGCCCCGCGGTATCGCCCGCGTAAGTTTCGATCCCCTGGGAATATCGGAATAAAAACTATCGTCATTTACCAAGACTTAAACTATTTCCATACCAAATTTCATCTAAATCGGTTCAGCGGTTTATGCGTGAAGAGTTAACAGGCAGACACGCTTTCGCATTTATAATATTAAGTATGAATTTTATTGATTATTTATTTATTTATTACTGTAACTGCCCGTGACATCACAGCGGAAGAAGCTGAAGCTAGTATACGTCAGTATACCAGCGCTGCGACACTTAAGACACTTCTCATGCTGAGATAGGAGCCTTGAGGCCTCATACTGTCGGTGGCCAACATTATTTGGAATACTCCGTGCAAGCATGTCGATAAATCATGTTGTTAAGCAATTTTAATCATTATATTATTGTCGTTAAGGTTGAAAGGCTAATGGTATCACGACTACTAAAAATACCAAGGCGAGGGTATATTAATTAAAAAAAATATCGCGCATCAGTAACATTAAAGTTGTCTACGGTTAAAAGCTAATTCCGTGATCCATTTTAATAGCTGCTTGTGATTGTGCGATAATGAACTTTATGAAAATAAACGGTATGGTTCAAATTCTATAGAATATTGCGTATAGCATCACAACTAAGGTCGAATTTCAAACCATATTACAAGAGTTGAGTGACTATTAATAAATCTACCACCAACTTCTACCAATTCATCAGGTCCGATAGACGACATCCAGCTAGCAATGGTTTTGTATAGCCATTAAGTTGCGACATGACGCTTTGATTAGACCAAATTCATTAAAAATACTGTTCACGATTTATGTCAAACGTTTTACAAATGTTTGTGATTTGTAAAACGTTTGACATAAATCGTGAAAAGTAGGTGAGGAGGTGAAAATCTAAATGAGAAAACCCTTTTATTAACTACTATAAACTAACTTGTTACCCATTACCAAAAGTGCAAATACTTAAACTTAACAAGCATTGTTATATTCTCATTAACCTGTTATTAAAACTAGTTCCAGACTTTTAATAAGTAGACGCTGGAAAACTGTCAGGCGTCAAACATTTCACAATATAATATCCTCTTAGGAACGTATTAAGTTCATAAGCTCTTGCAACTTTACTTAAAATACTTACTGAGGGTGCATTTTCATCTTGGAAAATGAGCAGGGCAAAATTGGTATTATCACATAGTTTATTAAACTACTAGAAGTACACAAAGGAGAATCTATCTGAAATAAAAATCTATACATATAAAACATACTCGTAGATAGGAATTGTTGGCGACTGGCTGGTTAGTCGTTCCTTTTTTATAAATCTGTTTTTTTAAACTATTTTATTTCTTAATGACAAATGATGTATTTTTCGGTTATGTCAGGTTTTTTTGCTTGTGATAAGTGAGTGTATTCTTTCTCTTGGTTCTGCTAATAATTATCTTAATTTACTGTGACCCTCTTTGTTTCATTTTCCATTCTTTTTACATTTAAATACAGTCCACATTCGTCCACATTTTTGGTCCATTCGTCGCCGAAATTTTACCATTTGAACCATTTCTTTCGTGACAGTTTTCACGTCATTTTCATTTTGAATTACGATATTTTCATACAATGATGGTCACACGGAGTAAATCAAGATTTATCGCGAACGTAACGGCGAACCCTGATGATCGCGACGAACATTCAACGATCTCTCGCCGCGATCTCATCAATCCCGTGCCGTGCGGAAACGTTGCACCGCAAGAGGACTCGCGTGCCGCGGGGAGTATTAGAAACGTTGCCCCAGAGCAAGAACCCTTAGTACTTCCTCACAGTTCCGGCATCGTGGCCCAACCGCGCTGACCATCATTGTATGAAAATATCGTAATTCAAAATGAAAATGACGTGAAAACTGTCACGAAAGAAATGGTTCAAATGGTAAAATTTCGGCGACGAATGGACCAAAAATGTGGACGAATGTGGACTGTATTTAAATGTAAAAAGAATGGAAAATGAAACAAAGAGGGTCACAGTAAATTAAGATTTATCGCGAACGTAACGGCGAACCCTGATGATCGCGACGAACATTCAACGATCTCTCGCCGCGATCTCATCAATCCCGTGCCGTGCGGAAACGTTGCACCGCAAGAGGACTCGCGTGCCGCGGGGAGTATTAGAAACGTTGCCCCAGAGCAAGAACCCTTAGTACTTCCTCACAGTTCCGGCATCGTGGCCCAACCGCGCGACACGCACAGCAGCAGACATTCGCATACAACAAGATCCAGTGCGACTGTACGAGCGCAGAAGTTAGCCATTGAGGCAGAAATTCATCGCCGTCACGCAGAACGTGAGAAGGAGTTGGCCGAGCGCGAACGTGTGCGCGAGCGTGGGCTTGCGCGCATACAACAGGAAGCAGACGAAGTGGAGCTACGTGCGAAACTCGCTTCTCTCGAAGCAAATTCGGATAAGTATAGTAGTAGTAATCGTAGCTCATCTCACTCGCACAGGCATCGAGTCGCAGCATGGGTCGGGAACCAGCATGACGCTGACGCCCCCCTCGACCTACGCCCTCAAGCTGTGACACAAATCGAACCACGTGCAATGCACACCACTGCTTCTACGCCTGGTAAAAACACGCAGGCTGATCCTGTTTCGCAATTGGCGAAGGCAATTTCCACTCTACCCGATCGCCACAAACGCCTCGAACTTATGCCATTTTCAGGCAACATTAACGATTGGCTGCCTTTCAAATGCACTTATGAACGAACTAAATCATCTTTTACACCCACAGAGAACGTTGCACGCCTTGTTGCCGCCATCCGCGGCGAAGCCCGGGTTGCTATTTTATCCGTTTTGTTCGAAGCAGAAGACCCCGACGAGGTGATAGCGGCTCTGGAGCAGAACTACGCACGACCCGAGCTCGTAGTTGCCCAGGAGATCACCGCTCTACGGAATTTAAAGATAAGTAACGTAGAGCATTTAAATACTTTGGCTAATAAATTACGAAATTGTGTGACTACAATTAAATGGCTAAAACAGGAGGAGTATTTGTCCTCGATCGAACTGCTTCGCACGGTGCTTTCTAAGCTTAGCGAGCACACCAGAGATCGGTTCACCGACTACGCCTCTACTCATAAGCCTTTTGAGCCATCTATTACTAAACTGGAGTTGCTATCTAGATTCTTAGTTGTTGAGGCCGAGCGGCAGCTCAAATACAATTATCTGGTTGACACGACACCGAGCTCGTCGCACAGTAAGCTCCCACTTTACAAGCCTCCAGTTCATAAGTTTAACATGCCAAAAGATTTGACTATTCATGCTACTACTTCTAAAGACAAAACAACGGAATGTTTATTCTGTAAACATGGTTCACACACCGTAAAAACCTGTAAGGCTTATTTGTCTCTTACGGTAGACGACAGATGGCGCTGGGTTAAGGAAACTAAAACTTGCTATAGATGTCTTAAATCTCAGCCACATACATGGAGTACTTGCCGAGTAAAACGGTGCGGCGTTGATGGCTGCACGAGACGGCATCACGCCCTTCTCCACGGCGATGTAGTTGCAGGTGACAACAAACCCAATACTAATACATCCAATTTGCCACAGAGTTCATCGACTAATACTGTCGTACCGCAAAAAGATGGTGACGTCATCGCTGCCACATTCGGGGTACCCGCAACGAGCACGCGTGGACTATTAAAAATCCTGCCAGTCGTTGTGGAGGGACCACGCGGCACTTTTGAAACGTTCGCACTACTAGACGAGGGCAGCACGAGCACTCTCATCGACGGTGACGTAGCCACGCGCATCGGAGCAGAGAACGTCGGCCGACAACAACTGCGTGTTACTGGTGTTGGTGGTATGTTCCTGGACACCGAGGTATGTCTTGTAAATTTTTACATTCGAGGTCGCCATCTACCTGAGCGTCATTTTATACAAGACGCGCGAAGCATCACGCCCCTTCAGCTTAGTCCCCAAAGTACCGATCATCTAGACTTTTCCGAATACGACCATCTGGCTGATCTGGCTGACGTGTTGGCATATCAGAACGCAACGCCTACTGTACTTATCGGCGCCGCAGATTGGCATCTATCTTTGAGCCGTGAGATGCGCGTAGGTAAAAGAAACGAACCCGTAGCGTCAAGAACGCTCCTAGGCTGGGTAATTCACGGCGCAATTTCTACAGTTTCTAAGCCTGTACATTTTATTCACAACACCGCTGACACATTACAACAGCTTGACACTCTCGAGGCACTAATTAAAAAACAATACGAAATTGACTCTTTAGGTATACAAAAACATACCCCTAGACAAAACAGCGACGACGCTCGCGCAGTAGATCTCATAGAGTCCTCAGCTGAGAGATTGGACACCGGTCGTTTTCAAGTTGGTCTTCCTTGGAGAGACAACGCATCAAATAATGTACCTGATAGTTACCCTCAAGCTTTCTCACGCCTAAAATCACTAGAAAAGCAGATGACGAAAGATGAAACGTTTGCGTCAGCGTATAGGAATTTTATAAACGGTATAATCGAAAAGGGCTACGCGGAACAATGTGATCCTTCATCGTACCATGAGTCGTATTTAAAGAATAAATCTAACTATTCTATGAGATGGTATTTACCTCACTTTGGAGTTTTTCACCCACAAAAACGCAAGCTAAGGGTTGTCCATGATGCAGCAGCATTAAGTAGGGGTGTTAGTTTAAATAGTATGCTGCTACAGGGCCCAGACCTTTTACAGTCACTTTTAGATATCTTATTTCGCTTTAGGGAGGGACCTATAGCGTTCAATGCGGATATTCAAGAAATGTTTCCCCAAATTAAGATAAAAGAAAGCGACCGCGACGCGCTTAGGTTTTTGTGGCACGATGGCATCTTTGAGAGTGAATACCCCGCAGCCGCGCACGCTATCATTCACGACCATTATATGGACGACTTTATTGGAAGCCAATTCGATCTTTCCGACGCCGTACGCTTGGCTTCCGATATTGTCACGGTCCACAAGAAATGTTGTTTTGGAATGCGTTCATGGGTGTCAAACGTACCAGAAGCACTTGCGTTGGTGCCCAAAGAGCTTCATAGCAACTCAGACTGCAACTCAGACTCCGACGTCAATCTACCTCCTAACAATGACGTAGGCACGTTAGGGATAAAGTGGAATCCTTTAAGCGACACCTTAGGCTTTCGCACGGGCGATAAGGACTTAGGCACAAAATTAACTAAGCGTAGTTTGCTCTCTAGAGTCATGAGTGTCTATGACCCTTTAGGTTTGCTGATGCCGATAGTAATACAGGGTAGGATTCTGTTACAAAGATTATGGAGGGAAGGAATTGATTGGGATTCGCCTATACCCACCAAGTATGAAACCGAGTGTAAAACATGGTTTGGTCAGCTCAAGTTAGCAGCAAATTTTCGAATTCCACGATGGTACGCGGGTAAGCCAGGCGTGTGTGATACTCAGCTCCATGTCATAGCTGATGGGGGGGAACAAGCGTACGCTTGCGTCGCATACTGGCGATTCACTTTTAATGACGGTTTAGTCTCTCTTGCCTTAATTGGTAGCAAAGCGCGTGTAACCCCTCTGAAGCCTCTCTCTATCCCGCGAGTAGAGTTACAAGGAGCGCTCATCGCGACACGTTACGCACAAACTATTTTAAGTGCCCATCGCACAAAACCTTCCGCTGTTTTTTATTGGACCGATTCTACAACGGTTTTAAAGTGGATTCGCAGCGATGCACGTAGGTTTAAAGCATTCGTTGCTCATAGGTTAGGGGAAATTTTAGAGTCCACGAACCCCTCCAACTGGAGATGGCTTCCAAGCGACCTAAACATAGCGGATGATGCAACAAAACCGAAAGATATGTTTTTTACAGCGACACACAGGTGGTTCACTGGCCCCACTTTTCTGATCAATCCTCCAAATCAATGGCCTCGTGAACCAGAGTACACATTAGAGTGTCCAACGGACGAGGCTTTACGCGTGTCCGAGCTAAAGCCCGAGTTTACCGGAGTTCTAGTAGATGCCCCTACCTTTGAACTGTCGGTCCCAGATGCTACCCGATTCAGTAGTTGGTTACAGTTATTACGAGTCACAGCTCGCGTTTTTCAGGCCGTCAGACATTTTAAGTCATTTTCTAAATCTCCGCGTTTATTCACAGAAGCCGCTCGCGACGCTGCGTCACTCTCGCAGCTGTCCGCCGCAGACATCGTACAAGCAGAGCAGCTCCTACTTATGAAGGCGCAGGTAGATAGCTTTGCCGAAGAACTCAAGATGCTGAAAGCCTCACAACCATTGCCGAAGGGCAGCGGCTGGTTCGCTCAGTGAAATCCGCGCTACACAGCACACTAAAAGAAAGGGCACCTAAAGAGGAGGTCTTAGTGACTTTACTACTCGAAGCGGAGTCCATCATAAACTCCAGGCCGCTCACGTACGTCCCTAGTTCACCAGACACCCCAGAGGCCATAACACCATTTCACTTCATCCTCGGCTGTTCATCGACTGCTCAGTGGCCCGTCGACTTATCGGACAACGATCTCTTACGCCGGTGCGATTGGCGGCACGCTCTTCGGTTGGCTGATCACTTTTGGGAGAGGTGGCTAAAAGAATACCTGCCGACTTTGATCCCACGAGGACGCAGAAGAAACGTCACGAACTTTTGCGAGGGTGACGTAGTTGTCGTGGTCGACAACACCCTACCACGGGGTCTTTGGCTTCTGGGTAGGGTAACCAAAACATTTACGGGACCGGACGGACTGGTGCGCGTTGTAGATGTAGCCACCAAAGGCGGGATTTTACGTCGACCAGTCCGCAAACTCCTACCACTTATGGCTGACCCCCAGCCAGTTGCCACCAGGGTTTAGTGTCCCACTAGGGGCCCGGAATGTTGGCGACTGGCTGGTTAGTCGTTCCTTTTTTATAAATCTGTTTTTTTAAACTATTTTATTTCTTAATGACAAATGATGTATTTTTCGGTTATGTCAGGTTTTTTTGCTTGTGATAAGTGAGTGTATTCTTTCTCTTGGTTCTGCTAATAATTATCTTAATTTACTGTGACCCTCTTTGTTTCATTTTCCATTCTTTTTACATTTAAATACAGTCCACATTCGTCCACAGGAATGAATGTAGAACGATTGTTCTACATTTTTTTGTACCATATTAAGACAGCTTAATGCCATCGTGATTCCAGGGTAAGAGAGACGGAGCTATACATGGTCGATAGCACCATCTCTTTTTCGCACTGGAATCATGATGGTATTCATCATAATCATCAGCCCACAGTAGTTCACTGCTGGACATAAGCCTCTCCAATTGCACGCCATATAGCTCGATTCTCGACAACTCTCATCCAGCTGCTTCCAGCCACCCTGCGAAGATCGTCACTCCACCTAGACTGAGGGCGTCTACGTTTGCCGATTCGCGGTCTCCACTCAAGAACACAGACGTGTTCTTGAGTCAGACCCCAGCGCTCATCTGTTCTACGGCTAATATGATTGATGACGGCACGGCACCTGTTATTCGGTTTGAAAGGTATATTGTATAGTATGTGACTTTTCGACGAATTTTCCTAAAGTGTATTGAGAACCACCAAAGGGCTTAGTATTTATTTTATAAAGTACTAACCCCAACTTCGCACATGCAATAGCAAATTGTCAAACTTTCAAGATTTCTGTGCTAAATCTAAATTAATGATTAATCATCATGAATAATGAATAATTGATAATTAATGATTGATCATGATTGATGGTTTAGATGTATCCTAAATCTTCCTGAATAAGTTCTCTAAATGATGGTGAAAACCGTATCAAAATCCGTTTTGCAGTTTAGAACAACAACGCGGTCATACAAACTTCGGATTGATCGATATAAATATAAATACAGTCAAATCGTTTACTTTTTCATTTTCCTAACAAGAAAAACAAAGAAGAAAGAACTACGCTTATTTGCGGTGAACATGACGCATAGAAAGAAAACAAAAAAAAAAACAAATTGTGGGAAAATATGAGTCAAATCCACGCAAAACGGCCACCGTTCGGACAATGCCAAAACCTATGCGAGACAGTCCCAGCGCTGGTTCAACCCTTGCCGCTCTTAATCCGCGGACCCCGCTATCACTCGCATCCCACCCTCAACGCTTCAATATTCCGACAAGATGCAAGCAGCCGTAAAAGAGGAATTCCTTTATGCGCCTGTAAAGTGCTTCGCTAATATTTAACGGGAAGGTTTTTTGGTAACGAATCTTTTCACAATTTTCAGCTTTAACATCTAAAGTGCAGGCTTTTAGCGTTATAACTTCGTTTTTTCTGCGTAGTGTTAAGTTCATGTTACCTGCATGTTATAGGGAATCGTTTGTGAGAAAGTGTTTAAATTGTCGAAAAGTCGATGTTTCTCAGCAGGAGATGAGGTTAGACGTAATTGAATTGCAAAAAGATGGGTAAATAAAATGCAAGGCTAATATGGCTATACTTTTTCAAGCACGACTATACTTCAGATCTTGTTGGCTCAGAACTTCACCCCTTCCACAGCGTCGTCTGTGGCAGCACAGAGGTCACTTTGACTATATGGAGGAGGAGGAGAAGCATAGTTTGTGTCGTAGCTCCACATACACATCCTATTACAGTTCCGTCGAGGTAACCCCACTTTACCAGGTTGAAGTTACATCTTCCCAGTTGTGTCCGGAGACGGTTCAGGGACTTCCAAGTGGACCACGAAAGGTAACACCCTGCAGTAAGATGCTCCTTTGGTGGTAGATTGTACGTAGGAGGGGGAAGTGTATCCTGTCACAGTTTGCAACAGGCGTCGGCCGGGTTTCCTGGTATGTTGGCAGCTTATTTTGCAATTTGACTTTGGTCTATCTACGCTTTAAATATCTCAGTATACGATAGACATTCCTAATTACTTCGAGGTAGATAAAACAGGCTGTTCTGACAAATTTTAAGATCTAAATCGTTGCTTCAACTGTTTGATTCCCTTTAAACTTTTCTACACGTGTAGGTACGCTAAGAGTTGCTTGAAACGATCATCAAATTAAATTCAAAGCTGAAAAAAATTTAATGGAAAATTCATTACATTCCCTTTCAAAGTCTTTCAGCTGATCTTAGATACGTCATGTTTACTGAACTCAAAACTTCATGTCTATTACCATATTAATAACAAATCCCCACCATATTCGGAAGTACGCGGTTTTATCTTATCTAAGTTCAAAACATAATTTAATATTACGACGTTTTCCAAACTTTTAGTATACATTGCTGCGGCTTCGAGACCCGAGTACGCGCAAACCGTATTTACCTATCAGTGTATACATAGGTCGCATTAATTTCCGTGTCGCGGTTTGTATCGTACCACATCGACGGAACCATTACGATGTAGACAACATCAAACAAGATGTCGGCTAAGCTTGGCCGGAGTTGCCCGAAGTTTCTCGAAGTTGGCCGAAGTTTGAACAACTTGCGGTCGATTGCATAAAACTTTGATCGAGCGTTAGGTTTAACCGGGATAATTCTAATTCAACGGATTAGTTAACGTATAAACGTTATTCTGAAGTGGGTGCTAGAGATTAAGGGGGTCGTATTTCATGTTCTACTACTAGACGCTTTTGATATGAATAGTCATCAAGCTGTCTCGCACTGCTAATATATAATCAATTTGGCGGTATTCATCATAGTTATTGCCAGCTCATGCCGAAGTAACCATATTAGCCAGGTGGTAGCATATCAGCCAATAGTGATCGATCTGCTGGGACACAGACCTCCTCACTTTGAGTTGGAGTGGGCCGTAATCCACCACGCGGGCCCAGAGCAGGTGGTTAGATGTCACATGTCTTCGAATTTCTTTTTCTTGGACATGCCGGTTTATTCTCGATGTGTTCCTTCGCTATTTTGAGAGCGGTGGTGATGAAATAATTTGCACAAAGTAAATCGCCTGTCAGGGTTCAAACCTACGACCTACAAATCTTAAGTCCCGGCCGTTACCACTTGACCACTGTAGCACTGCTTTGGTAGTAGCGGTTTGGCTAATTTGCCCTCACGAGAGGAAATAGCCATTGTCGTCGCGATTACTAGAGATCGGTGACAGCAGTTCGGGCCATAACCAAACAGGAAAAATTACAACCTTTTTCCCTTTCGCTCATTTTCAACGACATAATATTATATCGCCTACTTTTTGCCAGGAAACTAAACACATATAACTTCATAGAGTTACGTCATACAGTTCGCAAATCCTCCATAACTAGCCGAAAACGCATAAATAACAGTTTTCAGGAAAATATGAATGGTAAGACATGGTAAAAAGGGATAAGTCGGTACTTACCAAACATCTGGAAGCAGGATCGATCGGAATTCAATAAAATTAAACATTCAGGAAACGTGCCTTGGGAGAACTTGAGGAGTTGGCGGTGGAAGTTGAGAGAGGAAAGCGGTTTGTTTGAGATTAGTGTTTTGTTGTTAGGGAAAGTAATGAAAGTAAACTTTATGATTAAATTGAGTTTCTATTGCGGATGAATTGAAATTAAATGCATTACATATTTATGTTATTTTAGAAAAACCTTTTTCTTTCTTCTTGATAAGCCCTGAGTTGATTAAGTCTGAGTATTGCAGTGGAGTTTACAAAAGAAGACGTGGTCCTTACTATACATGACCACAGTGTGCCGGACCGATACCATTGTTCCCGTGAGGAGTTATTTGCATGACTTCATCCCAGCGAAGGCACTAAGAAGTGGTGAAAGGCGGGCATTTCGGGAACCTACTGTAAAGGCACAAGTTTTCTAGTTTAAAGAATGTGGTCCAAAATATGCGACTTTAGAGGGTACTCTAAAGTCGCATACTTTACATATATATAATTTTTTTTATACACACACATTTTTTTCTATTGATTTCTAATTCAGTTCAGAATACATTTAAATAGCACGTCAAGTCTCAAAGACTTTGTGAAGTCGAATATTTTAATAGAGATAATATACAGGGTGGAAGGGACAACAACGCGCAACTTGTTACCACAGATTTAGTACAGACGCCAGCACATCAAGCTACTACAATCTGTCAAATTTCTTTAATAGATTTTCAATTTAATCGCTAAAACATAAGGTTGAAATTAGATTGGGAAAATTTGACAGTTTCAGGTAGCTTGATGTGCCGTCTGTTCATGATTCTGAAAGACGTTAGAAGTTTTCGTCGGTTATAAAAAAAATGCTGTCTTGATCGCGTAGATATTAGACTTTTGTAGGAAACAGTTGTTTTTTGCTAACAACCCCTCCTGGGTTGTTCCAGAATCATATCAGTATTGAATCTGTGGTAGCAGGTTATGCGTCTAGGTCTCCCTACCACACTGTATACAAAATCGCTTCATCTCATGCCTTACTCCACACAATTTCAGCGGCCCAGCGGCCGTCCCCCCACTTAAGGTTAATATGTTTATTTACCGAGGCCTGCTATGTGTGATGCCCTTCTGAATGTACCCTGAAGGGTGATTTGTGTGTTCAGGCAAGATGCTTCTTTTATTGTCGGAGTTCGGTGGTTGTGATGAGTATATTCTTGTACTTGTGTACATTGAGGAACTGAGAGTTACAAGGAGTTTGTTTTTGTTACTACTCTTCGAGCCTTCGATTTGTTAACGATATTCTTATCTTGCGTTGTCTTGTTACACTTGTATATCAAAGGAACCTGAACCCTCATTGCGTAACACTATCAATCTGAATCATTTTGCAGAATATTGGTGATACATAGCAATGGATTGCAGACAAAATTTTTCGAACATATGAGGCATCATCTCAGCGGCTGTCATTGCAGCAACAGCTGTTAAATAGGTACCTAAATATTCCCTCATCACCCACCACTCACTGTTGAATATAGGTCTCCTACCTTTCGTGCCATGCTTCCCAGCACCCTAATAGTGTAACAAACTATCAATCGGAATCTGAATCAATTTGAAGCAAATTACCAATCCATTGCGTCATAAGTTCGAAAAATTGATCTGCTCAACACGTAAATAACTCAATGAATGTTGCTGAACTGTCAAAATTGACGCCATTGGTACTGATAGTGTGTTACACAACTACCTCGCCGATCAATGAAACGAGCAAATCAATCATGAAATGGCTGAAACACGTTTAATCAAAGGACGGTGATTACTATCATTATTGGGCACTTGGGAATGCCAGTTGACAGCAGCAAAATGTACAGACGCCAGCACATCAAGCTACCCGAAGCTGTCAAATTTTCCCAATCAACTTTGAACCTTATGCTCTTGCGATAAAGTTGTAAATCTATTAAAGAAATTTGATTGTAGTAACTTAATGTGCTGGCGTACGTCTGTACGTCTACAACTTCATTCTGCTACTCGTTTGTAAAGGTACGGTATAGCAAACAAACATTCACTTTGAGTTGAAAAAATTATAAAAGATACGTCTTAAAGATAAGAAATATCATCATCATCAGCCTACAGCAGTCCACTGTTGGACATAAGCCTCTCCAATCACAATACGTGCCACGAAAGATGAGACTTGACCCCGCCTCCCCCGCTCTTTTCGCCGCCCCTATGACATCCGGTCCCGTCCCGCACTCAGACTTCATACCGCTAAAGATACCTAAAAGCGTTTACCGTCGCATCGTCGATCATTGTAAGATACATGATGAATAATATTATCTAACAATAAAAACCAAGCACTATAATGAAAACAGCAATAAATTTAAATTATCATATCAATTCATAAACAAATGTCAATAATATTATTTACTACGACGAACTTGTGAAATCAATCAAAATTAAAATGTCAGAGTCAGTTCTCGGTCTTGACATACAAGATAAAATGTCAGAAGTATTATTTACTGAGTATATACCGAGAAAAATGTGATGTGAACTTGAAAACTGCTACAGATGTTCTATGTCACGAAGTCCGTTTAGCTATGAATGTTGTCAAGCGTGCACATGCACATTGTGATCAACAGAGACTCAACAATGGGTGAAGTACATATTCGCGGAAATAGCCTCATGCGACGGGAGCAAGGGGCAGCCGCTGTGGGAGCGCGCTTGTCGGGATACGTCACTACTACAATCAAAGCCGAACGGACTTCGTGAAATAGAATATCTGTAACTGTATGGGCAACTAGCTTCATATTTTCTGACTGACCGACTTCTTGACAATTCAAAAGTGCCTGTAAATGGTTTAATTGAAATAAATGCTTTGAGTTTATGAGTTTATGTAGCGAAATAAGTAACGTTGTGATTTTGGAGTATTAAAACAATAATAGACCCACGCATGTGAGTAGCATCATCTGTCTACATAGCCTTTTCCCAACTATGTTAGGGTCGGCATCCAGTCTAACTGGATGCAGCTAAATACCAGCATTTTACATGGAGCGACTGCCTATCTGACATCCACAACCCAGTTACTGGATAATAAGATACCCCTTGGTAAGACTGGGTGTCAGACTTTCCTGCTTCTGACTACCCGTAACGACTGTCAAAGATTCATGAATAACAGCCGGGACCAACGGCTTAACGTGCTTTCCGAGGCACGGGGGAGTCTCGGTATGTAAAGATGGTCACCCATCCACGGACCAACCACGGTAAGCGTAGCTTAACCTGATCGATCGACCCATGAGGCTGTTACTACGTAGCCGGAAGTAATATTATGTAATTTTACTTGGTATTTCTAAGCAATGACTAAAATGTCAAAGTTGATTATAAAAGATACAGAAATTAGAACCGCTTCGTAAAGCGAAAATTAAGCGCCACAATAGAACAATGGACATGAGAAACATTATCAAATAATGTAGCATAGACTTATACTATGAGTATACCCTAGGTAGTGTGATCTTTGAAAGCTTTGTACAGACGCCAGCACATCCAGCTACTACAATCTGCCAAATTTTCATATTTTCAACTTTATCGCTAAAGCATAAGGTTCAAAGTTGGTTCGGAAAATTTTACAGTTTCGGGTAGCTTGATCTGCTGGCGTCTGTACATGAGAAGGCTGATTCATCTCGGTTCTATATGAAATGACTGTAGTTGCAATACACAGGATGGCAGGCACTTTTACGAACAGAACGGTACGTGATTCTGAACCCCCCAGCGTTTAACTTTAAAAAAAAAAACTTTTCACCGGTTATTAAAAACAAAAAAAAATCAGTGGCACTCCGGGAGTGCCGACAGAAGTGAAAACAAAACACAAACAGAATACTTTGCCATCACTCACTGACATATCGGATATACATTAAAACCGAGTACATCCCGAGGGCAGCCGAACACATCCGAAGTGGGTATTTTTTTAATCGTCTTATACACAAAACATGCGCCAACCAAAAAGTTTTCACTTCAAAAATAACTGTTCCTTACATTTTGACCGCGTGGTTAAGCACTTTTCCATAAATAATTTGATAACGGATGATTTTTTTAACGCTAAAACTGAATTCTAGGTTATACTTTGTGCGTCAATGTCCCCGCTACAGTATATTTAAGAGCGAATGGTAAGAAATGAACTTCTATAATAGCTACAACATTTTCTCCGAAAATCTTGAGATCCGTCGCAAAATTTTCCCTACTCGTAGCAAAATCAAGCATACATTCAAACAGACGAACTACAAACTATATTAAATAACGCGCAGCGCAAAATTTACATATCTTACTAGTCCCGAAACACGGAGCAGCGAGTAAATCTAGTCACACATAATTTGTACCACTCACAAGCGATGCGAGAATTCATTTCCGCAATGAAATGGGGGTCTGATTGCTATACCGTTTATCACTGAACAATTTGCTTTTATTTATTGAATTGTGGTTAATTTTACATTGAGAG
The DNA here is from genome assembly GCA_927399505.1 of Luperina testacea. Lineage (NCBI taxonomy): Eukaryota > Metazoa > Arthropoda > Insecta > Lepidoptera > Noctuidae > Luperina > Luperina testacea. Next base: position 12,647,120 of record OV656766.1, on the reverse strand, counting down.
TGTTGTCTTTATTCTTTGGTCATGTGAAAGTTCAGGTGACCCTATTTCAGGCTTTATTTTCAATGGCAATGACATTTTTTTTGTGACTGGTAATTTAAAATATAATAGAATCCGGAATGAGGTAATCCGGCGGAGAACCAAAGCTGTCGACATAGCTCACAGAATAAGCAAACTGAAGTGGCAATGGGCCGGCTGCATTAGCCATAGAACCGATGACCATTGTGGTAGACGTGTTCTTGAGTGGAGATCGCGAATCGGTAAACGTAAGGTAGGACGCCCTCAGGCTAGGTGTAGCGACGATCTTTGCAAGGTGGCTGGTAGCAGCTCGATGAGAGTTTCCGAGGATCAAGCTAAATTGCGTGCTATTGGAGATGCCTATGTCCAGCTGTAAGCTGCTGTAAGCTGCTGTAAGCTAATTATGAATTTAAAACAGATTGCTTGATTGGCGGCCATAATTGTGTGGGCTACATTCCCCGTTTTATTACAAAACGAAATCAGAATAAGGGTCGGTTTTTTGATCCGTAGTTAACTCAACAAATTGTTATTAATGGTTTAATTTTGACACAATGTGTTTTTTGATCAATCTAACTATTATTTGACACAGTTGACCATTAGTTACTATTTTTAACAACTGGTCGAGTTAACCACGAATCAAAAACCGGCCTTTAGCGCTAGCCTAATCTTTGAGCCAGTTTTTGTATTCCGAACTTTATTTCGATTTAGGTAAAGTTTTAATACTAAAATGATAACTTAGCACCGAACTAAGCTGTCATTTTTTTGTATAAAAAACTGCATTTCTATTTCTATAACTGTTAGGTTCTACTGCATTTCAATAATAGAATATTGTAACCACGAATATTATTTTATTTAGACTGTAACCAATCCTTACATCGCCACGGCAAAACCCGCTGAACCTTACTAGCCCAAAAGTACCTAGCTTATCTAGTAAGCTAGATAAGCTAGGTACTTTTGGGCTAGTAAGGTTAAGCTAGGTAAGCCTAGCTTTACCTTTATACAGGGTCAAATAAAATTAGCTAGCAAAACTCCGCAGACGTGTTGATATCTAGACATGATAAAACAAAAAAATATTTGATGATTTCTTTTATAGGGGTCAACGTTCGTTCGTAATTTCGCTTATTTTATTCATTTATTTCGACCCTACAATATAATCGTCATGGATTATATTGTAGGGTTCGGACTATTTACCACAAAACTATATTTTTTTTTGCCTAAAAACTAGGTCAACAAATATAGCATTAATTCCCACTAAATACTGACCAATTCCTTTTTATTTACTTTCAGGTAATTGCCGTTTTTATTCAGCAGAGTTTCCTGATCGTAAGTAAAACGTATTTTACATGGAGGGTGATTCATTAAAATTTCGTGCGTCATTGGTTAGCAAAATAACCTGGTTTCGTCTTGGTTCGAGAATATTTTTATGATGAATGTTCCTTTCAATGGTTTCGCATTCATTATTTTCCAATAGCCGTCCAACATCTTGATAGCTTCAGAAATGCAGGTTAAGAGACGATATTAATTGCTCCGAATACCATTTCGCTGGAGTTTTTATCGGATCTCAGAAAAAAAATGGAATAAAGTAAGAAATACCTTTGGTTTTAATGCTGCTGAATTAAACAAATCAGCAATTTAAATATTGATACTTAGTACTGCAAAATTTATATTTGAACGAAGCATTTATGAAGCGGCTTGATTGCCGGGTTGTGAGGCATTGGAATACCGTCCACAGATCTGGATATATCATATAATATGTATAAAATAAATTGGTTAATAATAATTAAAATAGCCCTACATTTAACGCTAAAGATTTCATGAAATAGATTCAATATATAGGGTTATTAGAAGTTAGAGAGTTGTATTAACGATTTTAATCATGAAAATTTTGTAAATACATTAATGCTACGGTCGCGAATCATATTAGAATCAACATACAACCTTATACTGACCTGGAAATTGTAAAAAACGTAAAAAAGAGTGAAAAGAGAAAGTTGAATATCGTGTGTCACCCTAACCTTTTCACCACACAAGAGATTAGATTTGCCCATTAGTTAAGTATTTTTTTCACAGTAGGTAAATAAAATATGGTTGTCGAACTTCACCTATCCGTTTCTACTATTCTCCATTACCAAACATGACCATCAAATACCTCTCCAAAACTAACCACATTATAATTAACTTTACATTTAATGGCGATATAAACTATTTTACACTATGTTACACCACCTTTCACAGCCACTCTGCGGTAACCATATGGCCCTGCAACTTAGAACCCACACAACTTAACACGTCCGTACAACTTTATGTCTTATGATAATAAACTTAAGGCATAAATTATAATGGCAGTGATTTTCGTAACCGCAAACTTGGCTTCTGTGATAGAACTTTACAGATATAGAAATAAGGTAAATTTTTGCTTGATAATGTACAGTTTTGTATGCCTCTTGGAGTGCATCATGAAGTTATGTTTTCAAAGTAATTATTTTGTTTTGTGGTTTCCGGCAAATTTAAATAACTTCACACCATTATGGAATGTGAGTGACGACAGTGTCAAATATCAAACAGAACGTCGTATAGAAAAATAAGAGAGTGAGTGTTTAATATATTATAATAATAAATCAAGATGCTGAAAAAGTCACACATACTCGTTCTGGGTCTGCCCGAACAATTCCGGACTAAAACAAAGTCGAAAGTACGACTCTTCGTCGGAATGCCAATCTAATTTCAAAAGCTTAACAACATACAAACATAATTGATTAAACGATTAGTTGCTTTTGAGAGCCATGTACTGCACACTACACACTATAAATCACAATCTGGATCAATTTGAAGGAAATTGCTAATCCATCGCTTCGTATGTTTGGAAAATTTGTCTGCTCATTATCGTAAATAACGCAATGAATGTTGTTGAACTGTCAAAATGAAAGCCGTTGCTACTGATAGCTATTAGCTAATAGCTATTATCCCGCTGTTCTTGAAAACAGTTTTAGTTTGGAAACTTTTCAAGAATGAAATAAAAGAACCGGTCAAGTGCGAGTCAGACTCGCGCACCGTAGGTTCCGTACTTTGTAGATATGTAAATAGTTTATCACGGGATTTTTTCTAATGTACAGACGCCAGCAAATCAAGATACCCGAAACTGTAAAAGTTTCCCAATCAACTTTGAACCTTAGACTTTAGCCGTAAAGTTGAAAATCTATTAAAGAAATTTGACAGATTGTAGTAGCTTGATGTGCTGGCGTCTGTACCTACAAATTTACGGTGTACCGATTTTTTCCTTCACTTGTGCTACATGATCTTGCTTCTTGCCAAATTTCATGATCCTAGATCGACGGGAAGTACCCTATAAATTTTGATTCCATTGGCCATATCTTTTTTTTACGTTAACTTGGGTGTTTGATTTTTTCACAGCTTCAAGGGACTGTAGTCGGTAGAGTATATGGTTTTAATTTCAACTCGATACCTACACGCGTTCCCGAGATAAAGGGTCTTGACAGACAGACGGACGGACGACAAAGTGATCCTATAAGGGTTCCGTTTTTTACTTTTGAGTTATGGAACCCTAAAAAGCCCAAAATTCCACGTCATCAACATAGGCTATTCAAGAATCTTCAAGTCTCCATTTGCAACACAAATTTTTCTCTTCAAAATGCATCTATTTCCATTTACCAAACAACTACAAGCATCAACGAACTGGGTTGCAGGCGCACACAAACTGGTATACGACCGAAGAAAATACATTTCCGCCAAGAATACGTAAAAGATTTGCACATTATGTATCTAAGTTATTTACTTCTTGAGGCATCCTATAAATCACTTGGCAGTGCTCAAGATGCTCAGGTGTTCAGTGATGTCAGCATCAACCGAAGGGGCCTGTCAGGGCCGAAGCCTGCCGGGTCCGAAAGGGTTACCGCTGGCCCGGAACATAAAGGGCTAAGGGGGGAATGGGTGGGTTTTAGTCAGTAAGAATCTGACACTCCCTTCCGCTCCACCCAGAGCGGGAAGGGTCATTTGATGATTTGCCATCCTGAAAAATAAAAAAAAGTGCTCAATACGTTTTTAAACTGACCTGCCTGGAATAACTCTGGTTGAACTATAATTAAAATAAATTATTAATGTCAAAATCTACTATTAATTTAGAGAGCAGTGGTAGCCCCGACTTACGACTTTGTACGACCCTTATCTCCGAAGTTTGCAAAGAGAAAAATCTGAAATAATTCTATGTGATAGAAGTTTGTGTAAAGATTACAGAGAAAAAAAAAACGATGTCTCAAAAAAGCACACTTTTTCAGAAATCTTCAACAAAAGTTACATTAGTTACACTATCGGTCAAGAGATGGCGCTGACCTAAAACTGCAATATTCTACACCGCAGTGCGCAGTGTTAAAATTTTCTAACGAATATAGGCCTCGCCGATGAAAATTTAAAAACATATTATTATGATGGTACGGAACGCTCGGTGCGCGAGTCCGACTCGCTGTTGACCGGTTTTTTAATTAAATACTATATCTTATACATCTTCGTAGATCTATATAATTAATGTTTTTTTTTTTAAATAATCTCATTCTTGTATCGTATCAATCAATGTGAACGAGCCAAATCGCTGACAAGACTAAAGAACGAACCGTATTTAAACTTCTAAGGAACTCTAAAAACTAATCAAAAGTTCTTAGAAATTGATGTTTTCGGCTTAATGTTCATAATTTGATTTCAGTTACTAAGAAGACGTTTATTCTATGAAAAATATATAGTTATTATTCAGTAGTAGTCGTTTCGGAGAAGAAAACTATAATTGGCTGTGCCCGTGGCTTCGTTGACGTGACTTTGTATTCTTTCGACTTTACAAGTCAATGGAAACTTTAAGTTATAGTTTATCTAGAAAGAAACGAATCTGATAAAGTTTGCAGGGCCAACATAGCCAGAGATCGCACAAGACAGGGAAGTTTGTAAGGAAACAGAGGAGATCTTTTCCCACCAGTGGGATAAAATACAGTTAGCCTACAAATTGTGTACAAAGAAAATAATTACAATTCTAAACTAAATAATGGCCTGGCTTAATCAGACCAGTGGGGTAATTGCATAACACACTTATAGTCTGTAGGAATGACTATTATTTTGACAGACCAACAGTCTGCTTCACAACGTAAATAACGTAATGTATGTTACATTACGTTATTTACGTTGTGGAGCAGACAATTTTTTGGAACATATGTAGCAATGGATTGGCACTATCCTTCAAAATTATTCAGATTGGGAATTGATAGTGCCAGACCAGTTAGTAACCAAATTAAAATACTCATAGCAAATACTTAAGTGTTACTACCCAAGTAACATTTTAAACTGTATAAAAGCTGTATTATGGACTATTTGTTTACTGCAGGCTGTTAAACGTGCTGTATAAAGACTGTATAGCAAGCTATACAGCCCTTGTAACTCTGAAATGGGCCCCAAAATTATACAGCTTTAAGTGTAGATTTAGCTGTATAACACCTGCATAATAGCTGTACTATTTGGCTGGCTAAGATACTATTTAGATACTTTTATACAGCTTCCATTCTCTAATTTTCTTTTTTATTCTTTTATACAGACTCAGGCTTGTGAAAATCTTAATAAAAGAATAAATATATTATAATTGTGTTCGTGGTTGAATTCATTCTCCATTTTATTTACTATGTGCCATATCTGAAGATAAGCGAAAAAATATTTAATAACCAAGTGGTACTACTCCTCCTGTTTATCGTTGTTGTTATGCTTGCGACTGATATTTTTATGTGATTATGTATACTAGTTTTAAGCTCAAAACTCACGCCCCTTCGAAATAAGGAATATACATACATTTTTTCTGTAACAACAAATATGTGATCAAATCTGAAAACAGTTTTAAGAGTAACCCGGACTGTTCTATTGATAGTAAACGTAATTGTGTGTACTATACAGTTAAAATCTTTTGTAATTTTGTACTGAAATTTTAAAAACAAACAAAAAAATATCTCGTAAAATTGCAATGCAATTTATAAATTATTATAAAATGGCGTCCTTAGTTTATACAGCTCTTGCTCTTCTAGTACCCCTTAATACAGCTTTTTGCATAACAGAGTCGTTATTTAAGAACGTATCTCAGCCTAAAGAGTAACATTGTCTGTACATTAGTATTTAAGTACTGTAGAAGCTGCCTTAAATTCTTATTCATATTCATTAATACAGTTAATTAGGGTTCAGTTGAAAATATAGAAAACCTCATTATGATCCAAGGCCCGTAAGGCGGTGAGCAAGGAATCGGATAATATATAGACTGATTTTAGGTTATATTAGTTTCAAAATAATCGATAAGCTGGATAATTGTGTATGCCAACACTATAATAATAACTTTAATCTTCTAAAACACGAAAAACTGTAAAAAGGGAAAAATGTACGCCAATCGCATAAGGCTTTAAAAAGGAGTAAATCTAAACTCTTCTACATGAGACAGAATTGAATTAAACTATTATAAAGGGAACTGCTTGCTAAGAGTATCCTAGATTTCCGTTGTACAGCTATTATCAAGCTTAACTTGAAGGCTGAACAATAGAGTAATTTTACACCAATATTCAGGCTATAACAATATTTAATGCTCTCGTGCAGAAGTAGGTTATATAAAAGTATAATTTGAGAGCAGTATACAGTTATTGTCTTATAAAGTTGCTGAACGCAGTTTTTTACGCCGCGGTCTGTATTTTAGCATTTTCCAATGCTATTTAAAAGCTAAAGGTAAAAATTTAGGCTCTATACATCCGTTAATCAGCTATACTGTATACAGTTGTACAGTTATACTAAAGTACAGTCCTATACATATTTTTACACTCTTGTACATCATTTATTAAGCTTATAGCTGGTAATGCGCTGGTAAATATAATATTTTTCCGCTTAAATGTTACTTGGGTAGTTTCACACGGGTAAGACTAAAGTAACCCGATCCATCACACCATATGGCATAGGAATTTCGCATCGCTGACTCAGTGTGGTGCATTATGTAATTAACTATGTACCTGAATATGTTCACGGTGACTGGTTTAGTGGCGGTTGGTAGGCAGTATTGTACAGACGACAGCACATCAAGCTCCTACAATCTGTCAAATTTCTTCAATAGATTTTCAACTTTATTGTTAAAGCATAAGGTTCAAAGTTAATTGAGAAAATTTGTCAGTTTCGGGTAGCTTGATATGCTGGCGTCTGTACCTCAGACTGAGACTGACATATCTCTAGGGTTCCTCGAAAATAGGATAACTACATTTTTCCTTTGGGGTTGTTCAAGGTGACTTAGATCAGATATATTTAGAATTGAATGTTTATTTACATATAATATTTGTTTATTAAACAGCTGAGTTGTTACAAATAATGATTGGTTCGTGGTACATACCCAGCACATCAAGCTACCCGAAACTGTCAAATTTTTCAAATCAACTTTGAACCTTATGCTTTAGCGATAAAGTTGAAAATCTATTTAAGAATTTTGACAGATTGTAATAGCTTGATGTACTGGCGCGTCTGTACCGTCTGTGTCTTTTACCGGTTGGCATGTGTACACTGGTGTACTTATAACTAATAATAAAAAATGGTCCTCCAGACCGGATTTCAGCCATGGCGACCCATCTCAGCGGAGACCAGCCTTCGGCGCGGGAAATATTGTAGTGCACTAGTGTGTGCGCTGGCACAGGTGCACACTCTCTTCCCTCCCTCTCATAGTCCCATAGACGGCACGCAATCCGACACAGCCAGAAAGAGATAGCTAATGCACTATCAAATTGGTGACTAATTTTACAGTTCTTGTTATTAGTTTTGTTATTACAGCGTGACTATGTGGCACAACTTAACATTCCCTTTTGATTCACTTCAAGAGGAACAAATACCTACGTCGTTTACCTTTAGAAGATAACCACGTCTTTCAGCGAAATATGGTCATTAAGAATGTTCTAGAATTGGTCATATGGAAGCCCACGGTCAATGACCCATCCGGGGTGATGATAACATTCGCTAAAGGTCTCAATAAATCAGATTTCGAACTAATTTTGTCATCAAAATGGTCAGACTGATACTTAGTGATGACCTAGACCCACTTACAAATTGAGTGTTTTTATTTAAATACTTCAATAACCTTAAAAAAATTTTGATTGTTGAGGTTAATTTTATAACCTTAACATTAGTCGATGATTTTTCAATTACATTTTAATAGTGTTATTCAAATAACAAATTACTGTAAAAAAATGTGGTGAGATGTAAAGTTGAAACCTTCTAAATACAGATGAATGTGTTACTAATTCCTTTTAGTGAGTGATTGCGTCAGAATTTAGCCTGAACAAGGTTTGTTTACACTTTCATCTAGTACTTTTGGAACAGACTATACACAAATACTCGTACAGCGTGATAATGGGGGTTTTCTGAAATGACGTTCGCAAGGTGGCAGCACTGACACGTCAGGTCCAGGCATCTGTCAAAGAGCCTATATTTTCTTTAGTCATGACTGAATGATGAACGAATGAATGAATCGAATGATGAACGTCATCATATATTTTATATTGGAAGACGTCTTGTCACAGTGGTGCCAACTGGTGTCGTAAATTTCCACGAAAACCCTCATTGCGTAACACACGCAGGCTTGGCTTTCATTTTAACAGTTCAACAACATGCACTGCGTTATTTTTGTTGTTGAGCAGAAATTTTTATCGTACATATAAAGCAATGGATTAGCAATTCCTTCAAAATGATTCAGATTGCAATATTGGTATAACTTCAGCTGCTACAAATTCATTACTTCTTCCATTTTCTGCATCTTCTCATCTATTTTTACACACAACCAATAAGGCTACTACACAAATACAGGTAAACATACTATAAAGATGACCATTAAGGGGGAGTACTCACCCGAGTTAAGTGCTAGTCTCACCGCTAACTGCTGAGAACTGGAGAGCACTACACCAAGCTTCCGGTCTGTCAGTACATCTCTTAAGCTAAATGTTTTATTTTTATAAGTAACCTTTACGGCTTTTAGTTTTATAGAAGATGGACTAGTTAGTTTGTAGTTTCTTTGTACTTAGGCAGTATTTTGTTAAAGACAAAGATAAGTGTTATTACTTTATACAAATCTTAAAGCTCATCGTTTCTCTAGTTTTTTTTAAGTATTCTTTTTTATATTAATGATTACAACACGTTTTTAAGACTTGATAAAAAGTTGAGATTTCTTTATTGTATGTAGGTTTAATAATAAAGTATTATATGTACACTAAACCAACCGGAATAAATTCATTGATTGATGTTGAGCATATTGGTAATGCAGTTTCATAAAGCAGAAAATGTATGAAATAAACTTGTAAAATTGTCAGATTGTCGCCTGTCTGTCACCTGCCGCCTGTCGGTTTTATAAAGGAGGTATTCCACTCAGAGCACTGATTTGAACCGCGCTTTGACGAACCGCACCTGAGCACTTCCACTAACCGCACTGAGACAAAATTTTGTAACCAAGCCCCAGGATGAAACATATGCCCATCCTGTTGACATATGACCACTAGCCAATCTCCTTCCTGACCAGCCAACATTTGGCCATTATGTGCCAACCTGGTGTGACCAGCCTTGTAAAAGACCAAAGCCATTTTAAACGTTAACGGCCATAACGAAATCCGCCACAATTGTTCCAAATAATGACTTGCAAATACTAGAAGTTTTTCTAGAGTTTTTTCAACTACATCTGAATGACCTCGACGGCCGTTGACCTGTGACGTCATTCACAAGTTTCCGCAAGCATGTTTGTTATAGAATTATTTAGAGGTAGGTAACCAATTTATCTTGATAGTACATAGAGGCTTTGGTTGTTAAGGAAAATTACCACTGTTATGTCAAATCTAGTAGGTACACTTTAAATTACGTGCCCAATTTTCCCACGGGTCTTGATATACCAGACTGGTTGATATTACCACTTAAGTTTGATTTAATTTGTTGATATATAGTTAAAATTATATGTTCTGTGTACATTATTAGCTATATGGACTGATCAGTTCCAATGTCCAAAAACGGTTTGAGCTAGTCAGTAATTGTGGTGTCTGGCTACCGTGATTCAAATTGCTAAACTGTTGTTTATAAAATTAAATGAGGTCTATTTTACGAATGGAACACTAGGAAAATATGGTGCTATATATTAAGTAAAAATAAAAATATTTCAAGAGATACAGAGCCCAAAGTTAAAATAGACAAAACCACGAAAGCAGTGTAACAGCAGTTATCACGACAAAAAATCCTATGAGATGGTAGCCACCCGTCCAGCTCTCCCAGGTTTAACTTTCATCTTTGTCACCTCTTAGTTGCGTATACGTCTTTCACTAGATAGTCAAGCACCAAGATAGCCGTCAAAGCCCGAAGAATTGCCAAACTAAGTAGCAGTGGACAGGGCACATTGCTCGCAGAACAGATGGCCGATGGGGCTGTGCGACGAAGTCTGGAGTGGATCGACGAAGACGTAGCGTTGGAAGGCCTCCCACAAGATCTACTAATGACTTGGTGAAGGCCGCAGGAATCCGCATCCGTATGCGAAAAGCGCAGAACCGGTCGAAGTGGAGGTGCTTGGGGGAGGCCTATGTCCAGCAGTGGACGTCTTTCAACTGAAATTATGATGATTATGATGAGATAGTCATTTCCATCATCTTTTTCCAACTATGTTGGGGTCAGCTTCCGGTTTAACCACGTGCAGCCGAATACCAGTATTTTACATGGAGCGACTGCCTATCTGACGTCCACAACCCAGTTACTGCGTAACACAATACCCCTTGACAAGACTGCGGGGTAATTGCGTAAAACATAAAATGATAATTGATCATAATTTCTTTCATTTTTACAGTTTAACCATCTTCATTGCGTTATATACGTTATTGAGCAGACGAATTTATGAAACCTATGAAACAATGGCTTAGAAATATCCTCAAAACTCTCGCTTTGTGATTGAAACTGTATTACGCTATTAGGGTCTTAGTTGTCAGACTTTGGGCTTTTGATTACCCGTAACGATTGCCAAAGATCAATGAATAACATCTGGGACCAACTGCTCCATACTAAAAACAGAATAAAATAAATATTTAAGGGTCCCATAGAACAAACGTGTTTTTTTCGGTGTTTTTGCCTTGCGGTACGGAACCCTTCGTGTGTGAGTCCGACTCGCACTTGGCCAGTTTTTTTTATCATTTTTCCTCTCATCCAAAGCACCAATCATTAGATAGTCAGTCAAAAGCTATAAATAGGTATTACAATAATGATGATTCATTAAAAGAGGCATGGTACCAATTGTCACACCATTTATATAATCAAATGACTCACAAAGTCGTCTAATTTAGTGTATTCTAACACAAAATTTATTGTACAAATATTAGCAGTGCGTTGACCTGTCGAATTTTATTTTATAGACAACCTCGGTTAGGTAGAAGCTTACTTATTAAATTAAAATCTTTTATTTCGGACCCATAAGTATAGTCCATTTGGTTAGTATACACTTAAAAAATAGTGTTAGTACTTCTACATACACTTACCAGAAAAACAACACAAATTAATCATTAATACGACGCAGTGGCATATAGGCGTATCCAATGTCCCAGTATGAGGCTGTCCCACCTATCAGCTATAGTATATTCAAATTCAAATTATTTTATTAGTCACAATTTGTACAGGAATAGAGTAGACTGTGACCCCCAAACTAGGCATTTGCCTGTATCTTGGGAGTCAGTGTTGCGGCATTTTAAAAATTATGAGTGTTGCGACATTTTAAAAGGTATGTGGTACATAGTGATTATTGCATTATATATAATATGATATGATGAGATATATTGACAGTTTTTACAGTGAACAGTATACCCTGCAAAATAACACGGGGTTACGACTGAAAATTAAAAGTCTCATCGAAAAACGTTAACTGCTGGACATCGGCCTCCTAAGTATTGCCGACCCTGAGCAGACAGCAGAAAAAGCTCGAAATGTCTATTGTGCCTGTAATTTTACCAGCAACCTTTCTACAGAAATTTACTAAGCTTACTGACCATATTTTTTACAAGAAGTTTGCTTTTACGTTTCAATATAAACGCGCTCCCTTACCAGGAGCGCTCGCCTGGAACGAAATCTTTACCTGCGACTTAGCCGTGTTACTTCTATTTAATTATATGCATTGAACCATACTGCTAAAGTATTTATTGCGACTTATACAGGAATATTACAAACTCACACACCCACACACGCACACACCCTCACACGCACACACGCACACACCCCCACACACCACATACACACACCACACTACACACCACACACTACCACCACACACACATACACACACAATACCTCACACACACACACACACACACAAAACACACACCCCACCCACACCCCCCACTATTTCTCTACACTATGTAGCAGTTGACGGCCTGCGCAGTCTACTTGCAAAACCCTAGACCCTACAGTGGAATCTTGGATTTAGACTATTACATACATTACAGACGAATGCTCCCGGTGCCTGAAGACTTTATCATAGTACCTACATGACTAACCTCTAACCTGACCTCAGATTGGGCAATTTGCGCGACAGCAATTAAGCCACGACAAAAAAATATCTTCTAAAATTAGATTAAATTATCCAATTATATTATTTGCAGTGCGATGACCTCTTGAATTTAACAGAAGACCTTGATGAGGTCACCGGCGTGTTATGCGATAGTAATCTATATGTATGTATTGTTAGGCTTTTTTGGGGGTCGTAGTGGCGTGGTCTTTATGCGTTTTTTACTTGTATTATTCCCATGCTGGGCCAAGGTTCTTAGAAAAGTTTTCCAAGTCATATTTATAGTACGTACCATAATATTAGTAGTAAGTAGTCCGTCTTATTAGTTTAGTTAGTAGTATTTATAGTATATAGTAGTTATATAGTAGTAAGTTTACCTGCGACAACATGGATATCAGATCATCATATCGTAAAGAAACCTAACTTAATACATGATCTAGCATCGGCAACCTGCGCGGACCGGCGCGGCATTGAGCAAGCGTGGTGATGCAGTTATAGGTTAGGTATACTCAAGAGAAACGATTTCGCCATATTGATAACTCATGAAATTTTCACTACTATTTAACATTAAGGGGGAAGCGCTAAGGTAGACTGCGAAATTCAAATTTTCTTACGTTTTTTGCAATTTGCTGGTCAGTATTAAGTTGTACGTCGATCAAAATATGATTCGCGGCCGTAACAAATATGTATTTACAGAATTATAATCATTAAAATCATCAACGCAACTCTCTAACACCACGTAACTCCAAAGAATGATGATTTCATGAAACAGTTATTCTTTGGACTTACGTGGTCTTAGAGAGTTGTGTTGATGACTTTGATGATTATAATTCTGTAAATACATATTTGTTACGGCCGCGAATCATATATTAATCAACGTACAACTTAATACTGACCAGCAAATTGCAAAAAACCTAAAAAAAAATTGAATTTCGCGGGCTACCCTGGCGCTTTCGCCTTAAGGTGTCAAAAAACGACACAATACAGAGCAGAGAGAATACAAAGGTTATTGGAACCATAGATTCATGCCCCCTCTCCGCCGCTCTTTTCGATGTTAATATTTTAAAGAAGAAGGAACTTTGTGCCTGCAGAAGGATATTACATATACGGATACTGGTAATTGCCCAAGAAATATTTTATATAAGTTGGTTGTGTAAAACGCTTCTTGATAAGTCGGTACCTAATTGTTTGCTTAGCATTAGCTTAACCCCTGTCTTGTCTGGACCAAAGCCAATCTTAAAGCAGGGTTTTGTTCACAACCACTATTGTCTGTGTTGGTATATTAATGATGTCTAAACTAGTCTTGCATTTGTGCCTCTTCTTAAACAGAGAAGGAATCAGAACTATGCTTGCTTTTTGCGAGCTAGTGATTCCAGAACACTATACACCAGGGGTGGCCAACCGGTCGATCGCGATCGACTGGTCGATCGCGACTATTAGTCCAGTCGATCGCGGCAAGGAAAAAAAATATAAATACGTAGAACAGACTGCGCAACGTACCTAATCACTAACTGCTGCACGCATCATCTTGTATCATTTTTCAATCGCCGCCGGTCTGTCACGTTATTTATCCTCTCTTCTATGCAGTATAGCTCTCTTTTGTTTTCGGCGCGCGATAACAATAAGCGGGAAGCGTGTGGGGCACGGACGGTTATCAATCCGCCAGTCAGTTGACGACAGACTAGCGGAGTTACGAGTGGTTACGAGTTAAATTTTTCCATCTCAATAAAATAAAAAATCCTACATAATTGTGTACTGAATGAACTATGCTGTTTCATTTAAGATTTCAAGAAGTATGTAATTGGTAGATCGCACAGGGTGTCGTCAGTGAACAGTAGATCTTGGGTCTAGCCAAGTTGGCCACCCCTGCTATACACTATGGAAATCACATATCCATAGTAATATTATAAATGCGAAAGTGTGTCTGTCTGTTACCTCTTCACGCTTAAACTGCTGAACCGATTTAAATGAGATTTGGTATAGAGATAGTTTGAGTCCCGGGAAAGGACACAGGGTAATTTTTATCCCAATATTCCAACGGGATCGCCACTTATGCGGGTGAAACAGCGGCGCGCTGCTAGTATGCAATAAATTATACCACATACTTGTTATCACCTTTTCTACGACCTTTTCGACGATATACAAAAAATTGACGAAATCAGTCGCGAAAGAAATTCAGCTGTTCCCTACATTTATGTTCGCATAAAGGCTCCTACAAACAGGCGCGACACGCGATATAATCGCGCGCGACACAAAGGCACCGCTCGTTGTGCGACTTGCGGTGCCTTTGTGTCGCGTGTCGTGTAGCGCCTGTTTGAAGGAGCCTTAACTAGTCAAAATGTAGGGAACAGCTGATTTTTGTCCGCAACCAAATTCGTTATTTTTTGCACACTTATCACCAGAAAAGGCGATAACAAGTATGTGGTACAATTTATTGCATATATGTGGTTTCCATACCTTATAAAATTAAATTCTGCAAAGGAAATCAAAATAATGAAAAAAGAGAAAGAATTTTTATTTATTTATAACAGAAACGCAACTACTCCTTAATAAATCTTAATATCTTTCATTGGCTGAGAATCGGCAGGCAACGCATAGCGTAAATTTAGAAGCACAAGACTTTATTTTATAACATAAACACTAAGAAAGGATTTTTCAAAATTCATCCCCTAAAATAGTAAAAATAGGGGGTGAAAGTTTGTTTGGATGTTCGTCATTTTTGCCGATAAAAAATCGCGCACAGCTGGTAAAAATATAACGTAGTAGAAACAAAAATATATTATTTATTAGAAAGAAAACACCCACAAACGCACAAAATACATCTTGAATTTCCCCGAAAGCCTCCATTCATCCTAAAGCTATTACATCGCTAATTACTTTTCCCGCAACTGTCTGGTATGTAATGAATCTTTATGTCGCATGTCGTCGGTATAAATGTTATTTGTTTTATCCCGCACTCTGTCACCCTCTAACAATGGGGGAAAACTATAATAACCTTCACGGAATGGGGGTGTGGTTGCAGTTTCAGCGATTTTGGTATGTTATTCTTATTTTGACGTGACAACGTCTAATAAATCGATGAAGCTGGCTGCACACACGAAAAAACATGACTCATGTAGCGTTACCTCGCGGCCTCGCTCTGTAGCGTTGTAGCGTTCCATGGCGGCTTGAAGTGCAAGTGAGAGCGCGGAACGAGCGATGAGAGACAGATGATGTCGAACGCTGCCGAATCGGCCTCCGCGTTCGGCAATTTCATTAATATTTTGTTATGACGTTGTCACGTTAAACTATCGTCCGTAAACCGACTTTACAGACAACCGATTTTTTGGCTTGGCTTTGGCTCGGCTTTCCCAATCATGCGACGCCATTTATTTCGGTCTTGTGCGTTAAATATGCTCCGTAAGTCCCATCTCCCTCATGTCCTTTTGGATCTTCGTCATCCATGTATTTTGAGGTCTTTCCGACATGGTCAATATGGTCATCTGTTCGTCTAAGTACATGATTTTGGTGTCTTATTGAACTTGCAAAATGGAAAGGTATCTACACATACAAGATCTCCTTTTATGTAGAACAAGCTACAGAATCTCCAGAGACTGTGAGAGAGAGGTCTGTGGAAATTCTGTAGCTTTTTTGTAGAAATTCTGTAGCTTTTTTTTGCGTAACACACACATTATGAGAATTGATCGCAATGCATTAAATTTTGACAGTTGAGCAACGTTTATTGCTTTATGTACGTTATTCCGCAGACGATTTTTGAAGCAATGTATTAAGCATTTCCTCCAAAACCTCGGTTTGTTATTGAAAATGTGTTATGCAATAAGGGTGTTAAATGGTCTATATTTGTTGAATGGTCTATATTTGTAAACATCACGTAAGATGACGGTTCAAGACACGTCTCAATAGGTGGGATTATTATGTAAAGCTCCTTGGAAAACAAAAACAAAGTATACCTACCTAGTTTGTACTACTTCTTTCACTAGGCAGAGCGTTGACATGTTCCCTAGTAGTTAAAACAGTATTGTATGGACAATTGCAATGGTGTAAATGCCTTAGTAACTCAACGATCAGAAAGTGAATACGATTCTGTACTAAAATAGTCTTGACGAAAATAACTTTAAAAAAATAACTATATAAAATACGGACGGTCAGACAGACTTACAAACGGACGTGACGCAATTATATGAGGTCTGTTTACATTTGCATTTGTTAGCCATCGGCTACGACAAGCCATTTTCTTTTAGTCCCACAATCTCACTTTTCACTTTCTTTTCACCGCTATCTTTCGCACTCCCAAGCAGCACTTCAATGTCAGACTTAATATAAATACCTATTCCCCTATCGCCGTCATTCACACCGTAGTAAATAAAAGTAAGAAAAATAACCCGGGACTTACCTCTGGGGTCTTATCTTCGTCAGAATTGTCACGCAGCGCAGTTCTTATGATTTGTGGTGTTATGAAACTGAGCAAAGAAGTTGAAAGAATTTTTGTTTTATTAATAAGTGAAAAGTTGGTTGAATTTCTGTGTTCCGTTATTTGGTTTGGGAATTAGAGTTCTCTTATTGACGGGAAATTTTTTGCGCTTTTTTTCTCACACAATCGTTACTGGTCGTCAGAAGCCCGAAATTCATTTAGAAGGAATCTATTTAATAATTGATATTCCACGAATAAATTTACTTAATTTATAATTTTGTATATATGTAGTTGATAAAAAAATAAAATTAATATTTAAAAATTATAATATAAATTGAATCTGATGAAGATGCAGATTATAATTAAGAATATAATGGATTGCAGTAAATTTATTTAAATGAATATTAATTTGTAATAATTAATTGAAAGTGGATTGAAATGTAATTTAATAAAATGATTAAAAATTTAAATATGCACATATTATTGCCCATCGCTTTAATATAAATAATAAAATGAAATAAGTCGAATTGTTGCGCTTTTCGAGATTCAACTGTAATCGTTAGTTAAGGGTGAATTTTCAGAAAATCTTTAGTACTAATTAGGTAGTAGGTACAGACGCCAGTACATCAAGCGCATCAACCTTTGGAGTCATGGTTTAATTAGCTTATACCCGCGGCTTCGCCCTCGTTGATTTCGAAAATTAACCCACGAGAACATGCTACCGGGACAAAAAGTAGTCTATGTTCTTGCTCAGAATGCATCAAATTCAACAAAATATATCATATATAGGGTATGTATAGGTATATTAAAAAATATATTAATATATATTTTGTCTCCTTGCCAAATTTTATCGATATCCATTCAGAGTGTTAGGCGTGAAAAGGTAACACACAGATAGAGTTACCTTCGAATTAATAATATTCTAGTACGGATTGATCAGGTAGGACACTGGCCTATTCGCCAACCTATTACATAAAAATAACCTCCAAAAAGTCACACAAACTACATCTATAAGAACCGTCGCATATAAACCTCTCATGATAAATATACCTCCATTCCCCTCAAAAAGACGACACGTACCCACCGTTGATCCGAGCTCAACCCTCCGCTGCCCGTATTATACATTCAGCCTGCATCGGGCTCTGAATACCCCCGCATGCAATGTCAAGGCGACACTGTCTGTAATGGAGAGTTAAGAATGTATGGGAATGTCGGGTTTTTGAGTTAGCGGCCGGTTTTTTTAACAGATAGGCAGACGCTCCATGTAAAATACTGGTATTCAACTGCATCCGGTTAGGCTGGAAGCTGACCCCAACATAGTTGGGAAGAGGCTAGGCAGATGGTGATGACCGGTTTTTTTTACATTTTGGTGTATTTATTTTTTATTGCTGAATGGCTCTCTTGGAAAGCGATGGATGAGATCTATGATGGAACGAGCGTGCCCAGAAGATGCCTAAGGCACTGGAACTCCCACGACGGAATACAGCAGGCTGCTTGACGCCGGACTCCGGTGGGTGGTAATATTAAAAGAAGAAGATCGGTTTTTTTGAGGGTTAATGTGATTATTGGTTTTTTATTATTGACTAGCTGCGCCCCGCGGCTCACCCTCATAAGTCTGGATCCTGTAGCAATATCGGGATAAAAGTATCCTAATCCAGTTCATGGTCAACCCATGTGCCAAATTTCGTTTTTTCCAAATCTGTTTAGCCGTTTTAGATTGAAATCGTAACAAACAAGCATACAAAAAATCAAATGTTTTCCTTTTATAATATAAAGTTTAGATACCATACATATCTACCTGCCGTAATGAAAGCAGAGGCTTTTACTCTCTTTCTTGCCATAAAACAACTTGAATATACAATACCTTATAAATAAATCAATACAATTCCATCGCACCTTTAAACACTCTAATAAATTTTTAAAGACACCCCTATCTTAATCGAAAGTACATAATCGAAATATCGTAAAACGATTTTCATAACGTTATCATTACGTTAACGTCTTCGGTACGTTTTTTTTTCTTGAGGGTGCTTGAGAATGGGTGCTAGGAGTAATTTAGGGGGTGATAATCATTTTTTTTTAGTAATGACTGATCTTTGAGGTTTATTTGGATTTTTTTTAAACGAGGGCAAATATAATCGAGCTTCGACATTTAAAATTAACATGTTTACAGTGTACAGATTTAGATTTAAAGAAACTTTATTCTCAATAAAGGCAAATGTCACTCACTTGAGAACAATACTAAAACATACATATAAATTACACAAAGTTAGTCGTCATCAGTTACAAACTAAACTACATCCATTCAATGCCTTCATTTCTCTAGAAGTGCTCGATCTGCCATTATATACAGCCTTTTTTTTCAGGATGGGAAATCATCAAATGACCCCCCCGCTCTGGGTGGAGCGGAAGGGAGTGTCAGACTCTTACTGACTAAAACCCACCCGTGTTCCTTCCTTAGCCCTTTATGTTCCGGGCCAGTGGTAACCCTTCGGACAATCCCGCTGACCCGGCAATTGTATGCTGACTAAGTTGAGCTTTGAATGCATTGAAAGAGTGGAGATTTCTTATACTAGAGGGTATTCTATTAAAAAGCTGTGCTCCTTCAAAAGTAAGCATTTAGTTAAGAAATGTGTAAGAATATTTTTTGTTTAAGCCAAAGTACACACGGGCGTTTAAATATCGCGCTATTTTAACCTGGGCTTATTCGCATTTTCTACGTAAAAAGCACATGGCGTAGAATATCTAATTTACATACAAGACACACTAACAAAGGATTGCAAATATAAAACACAGTGACATTGAATGTCAACTCAAATGTCAACGAACTCATTTTGACAACTCAATTAAAACGAAATAATAATCACCTAAATAGAATAACACTATCCAATCAGAATATTTTTGTATAATTAAGAAACATTTTGGAATAGAAATTAACATTCCTTAAAATAAAATACGTAAATTTGTAAAGAAGTAAAGTACCCGACATAGCCAAAAAATATAGCAGAGGGTAATCTAAATCCATACTTCCATACTATCCATTCTACGAGTAATCCATCCATACTAATCCATGCTATAATAATTATTATAAATGCGGAAGTGTGTCTGTCTGTCTGTTATACCTCTTCACGCTTAAACACCTGAACCGATTTAGATGAAATTTGGTATAAAGATAGTTTGATTTATCCCGGAATGGGTATAATACATTAATATTAGACTTAAATACAATAAAGGATTCTCGATGTTTTGTCAAGTCGTAATAACCGTATGAGGCGGGTCACTAGTAAATATATATATCACCCACACCCTAAAAGCGGTTCTGCACTACATCCGATCCGAATCCGAGAAATGCCGGTCAAAAGTGACCATTGTCTTATTTGTATGAAGGGTTGCGCACTAGATCCGAACTCTATGCGTTCGAATTTAGAACATTCTCAATTCGGATTGAATTCAGAGGGGCAATTCTACTAATTTTAACAACGTTCACAGTCTGATCTCAGTCTCAATCTGTCAAAAAATACGTCTAATTTCCCTACATTTTGACAAGTTTTTGACATTTGATTGTCGCCGAGATGAGACTGCGACTAGATTTTGAACGTTTTAAATTAGTAGAATTGGCCCTCAGATCTTTAATTCGGATTCGGGTCGGATGTAGTGCAGAACCGCTCTAATTGCGTAACACACTATCAATCACAATCTGAATCATTTTGAAGGATATTGCTAATCCATTGCTTCATATGTTCGAAAAATTTGTCTATTCAACAAAGTAAATAACTCAATGAATGTTGTTGAACTGTCAAAATGAAAGCCATTGCTACTGATAGACGCAATTACCCCGTTGGTTTCAGAAACAATTTTACACATTTTTTTTTTCATTTTTAAGGTTCCGTAGCTCAATTGGAAAAATCGGAACCCTTATAGGATCACTTTGTTGTCCGTACGTCCGTCTGTCTGTCAAAAGTCTTTATCTCGGGAACGCGTGGTGGTATCGAGTTATATACTTAGCTCTGCAGTCCCTTAAAGCATTGAAAAAATCTAACACTTAAGCTAACTTAAAAAAAAGTTACGGTGGTATATGCCGCAAAAACGTATATTTCGACACTTTCAAGGGAATCAAAATTTACAGGGTACTTCCCGTTGACCTAGAATCATGAAATTTGGCAACAAGCAAGAACATGTAGCACATGTAAAGGAAAAAAATCCGAAAACCGTAACTCTGTAGGTATATAAAAAAAAACCGTGATAAACTATTACATACCTACAAAGTACCTACGGAACCCACGGTGCGCGAGTCCACCTCGCACTTGACCGGTTTTTTTTTGCTCTTTGTTATAATCTTAAGACATCGTTTACGTTCGTACGCACTACGTCTGCTGTATTTTAATGTAGGTAACGATAATAAGTGAGCATCGTTTTCAGTCGGCTCACGTTCGCTCGCGATCGTAATAAGGACGCTGACGAACACGAAAATTGTCTGCTACAATAACATTTTACTGTGCTACAACATGTTACAGAAGCTTTTTGCTGTTATTGTTTTCCTTCGAAGACTAGAGAAGGATAAAGTTTTCGTCGGTCCAATACTTGGGGTTTGCTATCTGAGTCCGTCAAAGAAGAACCGCGCCCGTTTGAATGTAGGAGTCTTTGGTCAACTGGACCCGCGGGTCCAGTTGACCTTATCACATTTTGAATAGGTCGACTGGACCCACTGCCCAATTTCATCATTAGTACAGTCACGGAGTAAAGCCGAATCTTTTAGTTTTATTTCTATGACCTAAAATATACTAATACTATTCAATTAGATATTTACACGTACTTTAAAAAAAGGAGGACCTCAAACGCGTGAAAACATGAGTGAAATTCAATTTTTCGGACGGGCATACATTTCGGGAGTCAAAAACTGTCAGAACGTATTGTCATTCGTACTTAGTTCGGACTCCGAACTAATCATGTGTCCGTACCTAGGAGTTGGATATGTCCGTAACTTCGGATTTTGTGCTCAGGAAGTGTGGTAGTGTCCGAGCTACAGAAAACCGCTAGTCAAATGCCAGACGATAAATCATATAAATACCACGATTTGAAAACACATTTTTTACCGTAGTTTTCCAAAGATGGTCCGCTGCCCATCATTTTTATGTAAATGCCTTAGTTGCCTTTGTAATTTGTACATAATATAATAAAGAGTATTCAATTCTGTAAAATACACGCAAACATCAAAAAAACAAAGAACCCTCCTAAGGTCCACACAAACCTTTTCCTGGAAGCCAGCCTGAAAATGAGCTTCCTATTTTATATTTTTCCCAGGAATTCAGTTAAGAGAGATTGAATTTCCTAGAATACAACAAATAAACCCTATAATAAAGTCCCACGTCCTAGAAAATCTACACTATGTAACAGGTTTCAGTAACCAAACCACAGTATAAAGACATACAGTATTGTATCTCGGCCGTAACCTTGATGTAAATGCCTACAGCCGCGCGGTACGTAAACATGCGATAGGGCTGCCCGCCTCCAGTATTTTAATTACATTTGCCTACTTTGTGTTTCCATTTAGTTTTGTTATTGTATTTTACTGTGTGTACATAAATACATAAATAAATATACTGAAATTTACACACTTTTGATGTGTGTACTTAACACATCAAAAGTGTCTAGGGATCAAGCATTTTTATGCGGATTTCTTGAGATTGAGATGTGGCTTTGTAATAAATTTATGATTTTATAAATTTATATGGATCCTTTTTGGTGCATTTCATAATTTGAAACAGGAACTGTTAATCAAATTCGAGTAAAAGATGAAAATCAGCTGTCAATATTTTCCCTATAAAAACATACAACGCATTGAAGACATTATTAGTGCTACTGTTTCCCTACTACTGATTAAAACCAACGTTATTATGGAGCGGCGACGTCATTTAAGCAGGGAAGAAATGCTCAGAGTCGTGGGAATGATAGAAGCTGGTTCCCGGCAACGTACTGTGGCTTTAGCTCTGAATACAAGTCGAGAGTGTTATCAGTCGACTTTGGACACGTTACCGAAGCACTGGTACCGTGGCTGAGCGCCATGGAGGACGGTATCGCTGCACCACACGGAGACAAGACCGATACATTCAAATCTTAACTCGAAGAGCTCCAACAATAACCGCCATGATGTTAACCGTGAGGCTTCATCACTCTTCAGGGAACTTAATTAGCGACCAAACAGTCAGAAACCGCTTGCATGAAGTGAACCTTCATTCCCGAAGACCGCTACGGGTACCACCTATAGCAATGCACAATCGTAGGATTCGATATCAATGGGCTCTTGAACACAGAAATTGGGCAGAAGAACAATGGCGTTTCGTGTGCTTTTCTGATGAGTCTCGTTTTGGTATGAGACCGGATACAAGACGTATACGACACTGGAGAACCCGTAGACGCCAACAGCGATTAAAATCCTGCCAGGAAGTCCATCCTTATAGTGGTGGAACCATCATGGTATGGGCGGGTATTTGGATCGGCGGAAGAACTGAGTTGATTTGGACCAGAGGCAACCTCAACGCTCAAATTTATGCTGAGACGATTGTATCTGACGTCATCGTTCCTCTACAAGTGCAAATCGGTCCCTTATTTCAGTTAATGCATGATAATGCACGACCGCACACCGCAAGAGTTGTAAGACAGACTCTCGCCGCAGCTAACATCAATGTCCTGCTCTGGCCTGCTCAGTCGCCAGACTTGAACCCGATTGAGCATGCATGGGATATGCTACAGAGAAGAGCTCTGCCGAATATGGAGGGTATCCAGTCGCAAGAAGACCTTTTTTTGTTGTTGCAACGAACATGGGCGGCCATTCCACAGCGTGATTTGGATGAACTCATTTTGAGTATGCCAAACCGATGTTCTTGTGTTGTTAGTGTTCGCGGTAGAAACACGGATTATTAATTGTTTAAGTTACCCAATAAAATTTTAAAGAAAACTGTTATTTCAGTCTTTTTTTCGAACTTTAATGTTAGTGGTTCAAATGTCAAAAATCCCTTTATTAGGAAAATGGCAAATTTCTTTATTAATGCAAAGGTGACTTGGTTTATCGTTACTGTGACAAACGAAAACACTTTATTTGATGAATCCTTAAAGAAAATTTTAATTAATATCAATCAGGAGGAAAGTTATTGCAAAAATATATGTTGATCCCTAGACACTTTTGATGTGTGTACTTCTTTTTATATAAACAAATAAAATACTTTGTGAATTGAATAGGAAGTGTTTAATAAAAATGCGTGTTGTTTTGATCGCCGCCGCACGACTCCAGCTAGTGAGCAGCGCGCTGTTGCTATTCAAATTCCGAACTAATCGCCGCGCGACGCCAGTCAGTAGGCAGCGCTAGCGCGCTGTTAAAATGGCGGGAAAGCAAGTGTGCATTCACAGATTGATTTTATTTAAAATTAAAAAAAAAAAACAGTTTATTCGGTAATTTAAAAACTTGGCTGCATGCTCTAGTGTCTTTGCCAACATTTTCACGCAGCCACGGCAGAAAATAATTCTCGCGCCATTTTTCTCAAATTTTCTTTTCTTTGTACTTGTATTGTGAAATGTTTTTTTTTTCTGTTTCCTCGCAAATGTGTTAAAAAACGTCGTACGATATACGTGCGTATTGGTTATAACATCTTAACGCACTAATATCGTAATGTACTATTACAGAATTATAATCATTAAAGTCATCAACACAACTCTCTAAGACCATGTAAGTCCAAAGAATGATGATTTCATGAAACAGTTATTCTTATTACAGTAACAGTTCTTCAATAAAAATAATTAATTTTATTCATAAAAGTATGCAATCATTTCATTAATGTTTTGTTATGATGTTGTCACGTTAAACTATCGTCCGTAAATCGACTTTACAGACAACCAATTTTTTTCTAGTATTATTCATACACACAGTACAATAAACAACTATTATTAATAATAAAAACCACGTCTTTACTTTAAATTATACAAACTAACAAAACACACATGCCCCGAGGTTTTAACACAAGCGTACCTACCGTACTTATAATGATTCATGAACCGCCTAAAACTACCTACCTCACTCGTGTTTATCACTTTCCTTTACTCTATTCACTTCATTTATTAATCCAGACATCTTTTTTTCGGGAGATAAAATGAAATACTTATCCATTAAAAAGACACACAGTACCTACCCACTAGTAAGTAAAATAGTCTTACCTTTCAGAGTTTCCAGGTAATGTAAAAAAAGCTATCTCTGGATGCGTTATTGACGAATTCATGCAACCAAAAACAGCACAATATCGCCTACTCATATTAAATATGTACTTGAACTTATTTTTAGTGAAAAAATCGCGCGGTTATTGTTATAAAAAACAACACACCGTCCGTTCGTCACTGCGGCACAGTCGCGACTCCGAGCCGCCTGAGCGCACACGTAGATCGAAGCGCGTAGGTATAGCCCGCGTTTCGTCCGTTTGTATGAAGACGACCTACTGTATATATTATTACCGTGACCAAACCATGCCAAGTTCCACAATTTAATACTACCTGTTTGAAAATAATCCAAACATACAGGATTTATTGCATTAGCAACATTTTTAATTTTTATTAATTATTAGTTTTTGTATACTGGCAACATATATATAAGAAAAACTGCCCTGTGCGCCATGAACGTTTGTGCTCTTGTATCTTTATATTTAAACCTATTCTGGAAATACAGTTCTATTGCTAAAAATCAACCAGCATTTTATTGTACATGCTGGCTGTGGTCCTTCGACACCAGTGAAAAGTTGTGCAGTGTGTGATTCGCGTTTTTACGTTAACGTGGTTGGCCGGAGTTGGCGCCATAGCCATTGTTCGTGTTCGCCGTGCAAGTTTTTGCCAGAAATCTATAATTTCTCTGCAAAATTACACGAAGAATCGCGAGGACTGCTGCTTATTTCGCTGAATTACATTCATATTGTTGTGGATTGCAAATCTATAATTTTGCAGCTCATTGCGAACTTGAGCGTTCGTGGTCGCCGAGCAAGTTTCAGCGGGAAATCTATAATTTCTCAGCAAAATAAAGGAAGATTCACGAAGATTTCTGTTTATTTCACGGAGACAAATTCGATTCAAGATTATTTCTCTTGTGATAAAATTGCAAATCCATAATTTTGCATTTCATTCACATCTACCTTCCGTTAAAAATATCATTCGGACTTCGGAGCGGGAAATCGTCGGTGTTGCGCGATAACGTTGGCAGCAGTGCGGAGCTGTCATCGAGACCACCTTTGGTTGTAAACAACAACATAACCTGTAAAGTTCGTCCGGTGTTTGCGGCATAATAGTGCGCGGATACGTAATTGCGAAGTGTATTTGTGCGTATTAAAGTGTATTTGTGCGTATTAAAGTGTGTTTGTGCGTAATCTAACGTATTTACCATGTCGACGGCGGAGGAAATGCTTAAAAGGTTGCGTCTCGCCCGAGCACAGCAAAAAGGTACTGTTACACGCATCGAGAACTTTATTAGTGATCCAATTAATCATGCGTCTGCGTCTATCGAAATGATACAAGCTCGTATTGATAAGCTGAATACAACTTTCAAAGACTATGAGAGAACACAACTAGATATTTTATCATTGGATGAAAAAGATAAGGAAAATGTTGCCATCTTAGAGGATAAATATTTTGAAATCATCTCAAAGTTAAATTCAGCTTTAAAAAGCTTATGTACATCTGAGGTAAAACAATGTTCAAATGTTTCAACTTCAAAATTACCTAGCATTGATATCCCAATATTCGATGGGAAGGATTTTACAAAATATACTCCATTTATTGATTTATTTATGGCTGTTGTTGATGGAAACAGGACACTCTCAGACGTGCAAAAGTTATTTTATTTGCGCAAATTTTTATCTGATGAAGCATTGGCTGTTATTGTTAACCTACCACTTGTAAATGATTCTTATAAAGAAGCCGTTGAGCTTTTGAAAAAACGCTTTGACAATAAGTCAAGATTGATATTTAATCACATAAACATTATATTGCAATTGCCTATTATGCAAAAAGGTACATCGGCCTCTATAAGGTCCTTTATATCACAAGTGCAACAACAATTGTATGCACTTAAAAACTTGCAGCAGCCTGTTAATCAATGGGATATGCTTTTAATTTCAATCTTATCTAAAAAATTAGATATATATACCAATCGTGCCTATCAGCTTGATAGGAATATAGATACACTTCCAACTATGGAAGAGTTTATTTCATTTTTAGAGAAGCGCGCTATAGCCTTCGAAGATAGCTGTAATTCGGACAATAAGAAGAATGCAGTACAAAAAGTGAGCAATGTTGTCACTAAAAATTCTAGTTCTTGTTCTTTTTGTGGTATAG
Organism: Luperina testacea; assembly: GCA_927399505.1. Taxonomy (NCBI): domain Eukaryota; kingdom Metazoa; phylum Arthropoda; class Insecta; order Lepidoptera; family Noctuidae; genus Luperina; species Luperina testacea. Next base: position 12,619,770 of record OV656766.1, on the reverse strand, counting down.
CACATTTGTTGCATTCATGCCCAAAATTTAAAATGGCTTCAATAGAAGACCGTATAAAATTCATAGATGACAAAAAGTTGTGTACTATGTGCTTAAAGACTCACACAGGTAAGTGTAAGTTTTCATTTACTTGTAAAATTTGCAAGCAGGAGCACAATACGCTCTTGCATAAAGACAGTGGTCCTGGCCCGCAGGCTTCTATATCACTGCATTCTGTTAATTCATCAATGAATACTATACTGCCTACTATAAAGGTCAAGCTGATTGACCATCAAGGTTCAGAAGTGTATGTTAGAGCTTTACTTGATTCAGGTAGTCAAGTTTCGCTTATTACCTCACATCTTGTGGAAAAATTACAATTAAAGCATAAAAGCCAACATACTAACATTATTGGCATAGGGAATAATTGTAATCAAATCAACAAATATGTTAATATTACCATCAATTCTCCAGTGAATAATGTACAATTAAAAATAAAATGCCATGTTGTAAACTATATTACTTCAAATTTGCCTCAGCATCATGTTGATATTTCAGAAATAAATATTCCCAAACACATTCAATTATCAGATAGTGAATTCAATGTGCCAACAGAAATATCCTTGCTATTAGGTGCCGATATTTATTTTAATATTTTAATCAATGGTCAAATCAAGATTCCTAATGGTTTATTATTGCAGAATACCTTGTTTGGTTATACCATTGGTGGAAAGCAAACTGCGGATGATCATAAAAGTAATTTAGTTTCAAACTTGGCTATTTGTGATAGTAACAAATTAGAACTTGTAATGGAACAGTTTTGGCTCACTGAGATGATTCCCCAATCTACTACAAAGACCTGTGATCAATTTAAAAAATCTGAAAAATGTTTTCAAGAATCTGTTAAACTTGAAAATGACAAGTTTTGTGTTGATATGCCCTTAGTTTCAAAAATGGAAGAGTTGCAGCTAGGGGATTCTTTCTCAGTCGCTCTTCAAAGGTTCCTATCACTGGAGAAACGTTTTAACACAACCCTGAATATTTTGAAAAATATAAAGGCTTTATTGATGAGTATATTGCACTGGGGCATGCTAAAACGGTGGATATAGGCAGCTATGATGTCCATAATGGCACTGTCTATTTTTTAGCTCACCATGCAGTTCTAAATGAGGCGAGTCTCACCACCAAGATACGTGTGGTCTTTGATGGTAGCATGAAGTCTAGAGCTGGGGTATCACTGAACGATTTAATGTTGAATGGTCCAGTTGTTCAGAGCGAACTTTTCGATATTCTCCTCCTATGGAGAACATACTTATACACGCTCACCTGTGACATAAAAAAGATGTTTCGTGGAATTCTGATTAACCCAAGTCAAACTTGTCTTCAAAATATTTTATGGCGTGAAGATCCATGCAAACCCATCAGCTGTTTGCAGCTCCAGACTGTCACATATGGTTTGAAGTCGTCCACCTTCTTGGCCACTCGTTGTCTGATAGAGCTGGCTCAAAGACATCAAACTGAATTCCCGCTTGCCGCTCAAGCCATGCGGTTGAACACTTATTGTGATGATGTCATTTGTGGTTCTAATAGCATTGAAGATCTTAATCAACTCAAACATGAACTTATTGCTCTGTTGGGTAAGGGTAGCTTCACGCTTCATAAATGGTGCTCAAATTACCCGGAGGCTATTAATGATGTCCCCAATGAGCTTAAATGTTTTGAAAATTTAGATATTAACAAAAACAACATTGTAAAGACATTGGGTTTGAAATGTGATGTTTTAAATGATACCTTCACTTTTAGCTGTCCAATGATTAACAATGATGATACCAAGACCAAACGGTCTATTCTGAGTTTCATTGGCAAAATGTTTGACCCGTTAGGTCTCATAGGTCCTATTATAGTTGTAGCAAAGATTTTTATGCAAACATTATGGTCTATGAATTTAGATTGGGACAAAATATTGCCCCAAGAGCAACTCAATGTTTGGGATACATTTATAAAAAACTTAGTTTTAATGAATACAATTACTGTGCCAAGATGTGTAAGTTCATGTCAGGTGGATATCATAGAATTGGTAGGATATGCTGATGCATCAATGAAAGCGTTTGGAAGCTGTCTTTACCTAAGAAATGTTAAAACTGATGGCTCAGTCTTTGTTAATTTATTGTGCTCTAAGTCCCGTGTTGCCCCATTAAGGAAAAACTTAACAATTCCAAGACTGGAATTAAATAGTGCTTTGCTTCTTTCGCAAATTGTGAGTAGAGTGTACAATATTTTAAAATGTAAATTCCCTAGTCTCACAGTTTACTTATACAGTGATTCTCAGATTGCACTGGCATGGATTAACTCTAAAAACTTAAAGTCAAACCCTTATGTGGCTAACAGGGTAAATCAAATAAAAACATTAACTTCAAACTTTCGGTGGTCTTATGTCAGCACGGCTAATAATCCTGCTGATTTACTATCAAGAGGTTGTGACCCACATAAATTAAAATCAAATGTGCTTTGGTGGCATGGTCCAAAGGAATTGTTAAGTAAGGACTTTGAGCACTCAGTAAGTAAGGTTGAGTTCCCCATTCCTAATTTAGTTGAAACAGATATAGTAAATTCTATTTGTAAAGCTAGTGAACCTTCTAAAAAAAGTGAGCCAGTATTGAGTAACTTAATCGAAAAAATATCAGATTTTAATCGGCTTCAGCGAATTGTTGCCTATATATTGCGATTTATTAAAAATTGTTCCAAGAACACTAATAAAATGTATGGTTCTTTGACACCACAGGAGATTTATGATGCTTTATTGGTAATTATTCGTAGTGTTCAAAGACAACACTTTCCCAAAGAAATAGAGTGTCTTAAAAATAATTTACCCATCAAGTCAGGTTTATCAGGTTTACATCCTTTTCTGGATCAGGCTGGTGTGCTTAGAGTTGGTGGACGTCTTCAATGTGCCATGGACATGCCATATGATAAAAAGCACCCTGCAATAATTCCTAAATCCTGTAACTTCACAGATATCTTAGTTCGTAATGAACACCTGCGTTTGTTGCATGCAGGAGCTAAATTAGTGTTGAGTTCACTTTCACAACAATTTTGGCTTATCAGTGGCATACGTGAAGTTAAGAAGGTGGTAAACAGGTGCATCAAGTGTTTCCGGTTAAAGGCTGCTGCTGCAAAGCAGCTTATGGGATCTCTCCCTCAAGAACGCATTTCTGCCGCTAGGCCATTCACTGTGACTGGGGTAGATTTCTGTGGACCATTTAATGTTAAATCCTCGAGGATCAGGAAACCATTAATCACAAAAGGTTATGTGGCACTTTTTGTGTGTTTTGCCACCAAGGCAATTCACATGGAGCTGGTCAGTGACCTCACAACTGAAGCCTTTTTGGCATGCCTGAAACGCTTCATTGCTCGTAGAGGAATGCCACAGAAAATTTTCTGTGACAATGCAAAGACATTTAAGGGTGCCGCAAATGAGTTAAATAAACTATATGAATTGTTCAAATCAAAACTTCATATAGATTCTATAAACAATTATTGTACTCCTAATTTAATTAAGTTTAAGTTCATTCCTAGTTACTCTCCAGAGTTTGGAGGCTTATGGGAGGCAGGGGTTAAAAGTTTTAAATACCATTTTAAGAGAATTGTTGGAACCGTTGTCTTAACTTTTGAAGGTTTGTATACTGCTATCACAGAAATTGAAGCTGTGCTAAATTCAAGACCTCTCCTTCCCATGAGCTCGGATATTTCCAACTTTTGTTATTTAACGCCTGGCCATTTCCTCATAGGAACCTCTATGATGAGTTATCCTGAAAGCGATTTGTCTAATCATTCTATTAATAATTTAAAATTTTGGAATGTTTTATGTAAAATTAAACAAGATTTTTGGAATGTGTGGTCCAGGGATTATCTTACACAGCTTCAAAACAGGCCAAAGTGGCACCATATCAATCCTAATTTAAAAGAAGGAGATCTAGTTGTTCTTCGCAGTGATAATACTGCTCCACTGACATGGCCCATGGCAAGGATTGTGAAGACAATATCTGGACCAGATGGTATTGTCAGAGTGGCAGAAATTAAACTGCCAAATAATAAAATATATGTTAGATCTTTAAGAAAACTATGTCCGTTGCCAATAAATTAAATATTCAAACACAATTTTATTCAAATTTAACTTTTCTTGATTATATGTAGTACAGCATTTGTCATGACATGGCCCCGGCCCAACTATGTTTGAAAATAATCCAAACATACAGGATTTATTGCATTAGCAACATTTTTAATTTTTATTAATTATTAGTTTTTGTATACTGGCAACATATATATAAGAAAAACTGCCCTGTGCGCCATGAACGTTTGTGCTCTTGTATCTTTATATTTAAACCTATTCTGGAAATACAGTTCTATTGCTAAAAATCAACCAGCATTTTATTGTACACTACCCTCGTTTATGCAACAGGTTCGGACATAGACATTCTTGGAACGCTCTCCTAAGCTCACCTTATTTAGACTTAGGTGTTATCACAGAATAGTAGGTTCAGAAGTTACGACGAGCGACAAGAGGCAGACGCACACATAAACGCGAACGTACGACGATCTCAAACTAATGTCTGTTCCAAAAGTATGTGATGAAAGTGTAAACAAACCTTGTTCAGGTTAAATTCTTACGAAATCACTCACTGAAGGGAATACTTTAGTATAAAATCATTCTGTATGCCGTGCCTGTGTTTTTCTAAAGGGGGAGGTGTACGTCACCAGAACTCGCTGCAACTTTTATTTAATTATTGCGCAATACTTTACGTTCATCTTTATTTAGAAGTGTTCAACTTTGTATCTTATCAATATTTCCAACGAATTATTATATGGGTAACATTATTGAATTGTGATTGAAAAATCATCGACGAAAATTGAAGATACCTATAAGATTAACCTCAATAAAATTGTCAAATGAAAATCCTTTTCATTTGTCTTCTGTAATCCAACAGTTGAATTTCGAACTTAAGTATTCAAATAATCATATACATATAACACTGAATTTGTAATTGCAATCCACAGGTAGGTACGTTTTCTGATCCATTACATAACATTTTCATCTAATACTTTTGCAACAGACCACATATGGCAAAGGAATTTCTGTTGCGAGTGCGCTTGCACTCGCAGTACGTGAATCATGTCCGTGTGCGTGTGTTTTCACTGATTGTATGAAACTATACCTTCTGTTCTATTCTATTGTAGTATGTCAACTCGCCTAAATTAGACCAGAGTTTTTAGGTCTTAGCTTTATAACCTCAGTTATCTTAGTGGCATTTTGGCGACCTTGTTGCCCTATCAAGCGTCAAATGGGAGTGATTTGTGCGTTTTTGTTTGTGCAGAATAAACTAATTTTCTTTCTTTTCTTTTCTTTTTTTTTATTTATTTTATCCTAGCTGCGCCCCACGGTTTCACCCGCATAAGTTTCAATCCCGAGATAATATCAGGATAAAATTTATCCTATGTCCTTTCCCGGGACTCAAACTATCTCTAGGTAGGTAATAGGTAATACGGGCTGGTGTCCGCAACTCCACGTCAAGGCGCGTATTTTGCGTACGGTCTAAACTGTCTCTATAGCAAATTACATATAAATCGGTTCAGCGGTTTAAGCGTGAAGAGGTAACAGACAGACACACTTTCGCATTTATAGTATTCGTATGGATAAAAATAAAGGCATAATAACAGACTGGATGCGGAAGGCGCTGTACAAGGTGTTGAGGAGCAGCCTGGGAGAGGCCTATGTATGTCCAGCAGTGGACTATGATAAGCTGAGTTGATTGATTGATTGAAAGGCATAAAGGCTCCTTCAAACAGGCGCGACACGACACGCGACACATAGGCACCGCAAGTCGCGCAACGAGCGGCGCCTTTGTGTCGCGCGCGATTATATCGCGTGTCGCGCCTGTTTGTAAGAGCCTTTATAAAGCTTCGATCCTAGTTCCTAAAGAAGTTCCTATTCAAAAGGAGTCTTTCAAATCAACTATTACTCTTTGTTCCTTTTAAAATTAGGCTTATTAGATAAATTAGACCTAAGTCTCAAAGCTTAATTTCACTTTCACAGAAAACTCATCAACCCCTGCCCTTCTTATCCCAATTTATTTGGGGTCGACGCAAGATATGTATCTTATTCCATATATATGCCAGTTAGTCGTCATCTCAGAAGTACAGTATCCGGCGATAAATATTGCACATCGACCTTTGGAAAGTGACAATCGGCTAATTTCGGCTTCGTAGAGCGTTATCTCTGTCGCACGAAATACAAACAGTCCGATAAGTATCTATTAGGAGCTGTTAAGACAATTATGATTTGCTTCTTTTGATAATTATTTTTATTCTTTGTATAAAATGAAAAAAAAAGGTAAAGGTCGATGTGCAATATTTATCGCCAGGTACTGTAATAGTCCTCCAGACCGAATTTCGGCCATGGCGACCAATCTCAGCGAAGACCAGTCTTTGGCGCGAGAGATATTATAGTGCACGAGTGTGTGCACAGACATAGGAGCACTCTCTCTTCTTTCACTCTCATAGTCCGATGAGTCGGTAATTCGATACGACCGTGCGCAGGACCAACGGCTTAATGGCTTAAAGTGTTATTACGTTTTTCCATTAAGAATTTCTAAGTAACAGCCCGAAGTCTGGAAGTTGGCGGCGTAATACCCCGTGCCTCCCATAACTAACCCTTTCAAGCCTCACATTCATCTTTCCATCATGTCTTTGGTCATCCTCTTACTTTTTTAAAGGAAACAATTAATTCTGATCTTCAAAGTGTTAAATGAGTTTTATATCTTTCTTTTTAGGGTTCCGTACCTCAAAAGGAAAAAACGGAACCCTTATATGATCACTTTGTTGTCCGTCTGTCCGTCCGTCCGTCTGTCAAGACCCTTTTTCTCAGGAACGCGTGGAGGTATGAAGCTGAAATTTATATCAATTACTCAGGTCTACTGTCCCTTGAAGCTGTGAAAAAATCAAACTTCTAAGCCAACGCAATCAAAAGATTTAGCCGTTTATGCCGCAAATTTTCGACACTTGCAAGGGAATCAAAACCTACAGGGTGCTTCCCGTGAACTCAGAATCTTGAAATTTGGTACGAAGCAACGTCTTATAGCATAGATAAAGGAAAAATTACGAAAACCATAAATTTTTAGTTACATCACATAATATATATTTTTTTATTTAATAATTTTAAACTTACTACCCATTTCCTCATAAACGCGTAGAGGTATTAAATTGAAATTCATACCAAATACTCAGGTCTATAATACCTTTAAGCTGTAACAAAATCAAACTTCTATGTCAACGCAATCAAAAGAAACAGCAATTTAAGCTGCATATTTTGAAATTCGCAAGTGTACGGAACCCTCGGTGCGCGAGTCCGACTCGCACTTGGCCGGTTTTTTTCCTTATTGCAACCATGAAACTACCTTCAACTGAGATGAAATGGACAAATAAAAACTTTGTCCAATTTTCTTCCCCAAACTTGTAACCGAAGCCGGGAGTAAAAACTAGCAAGTAATACAAGCCTGTCCTTATTACCCGACCGCCTAATTTCACCAACTAGATTATGAAGTTAAGCTACAATGCCATACGTGAGCAGGGTTGGGGCCCAATTTAATAACGAAGAACATTACGGTATCAACGTTAACGCGTATGTTTCCGTTTGCGTTTTCTTAGAAGGTTACACGTGGAAATGCATTTAGTCAGTCACGTTGTTTGTAACGAATATTATATCAATCGTTTTAATAATAGGTATTAGCAGCAAGAATACGTTCACTGGTGACATTACAAATTGGTTAGTTTTTCATCTTTCGTTGCAAGCTCTTAAACGAGGGCTTCAGACTTCTAATTTCGTGCGATATCATCATCATTATGATTCATAATTATTCACCATTTTACATTGAAAAAAGTAGGTAGGGTCTGTGGCATGGCTAATCTTAATTAGACCAAAAAAAAAACACGTTAATGATCAAGATCAAGCCAAATCTGGTAAATGCCTCACGAATGCCTTTAATAGCTGACAAAGGTCGCATCATTAGTTTTTATCGTAACTACCCCCCACCTATATAATTATGAACGTGTGTGGCTTGTCAAATGTCCTGACTGAGCTGATGTTTTCTTGTTATTAAAGGTCTATGTTAGTCGTTAGTTAGGTCTTTAGTTGAACCTAGATTATTGCGTGGCTTTATTTAATTATAAGGATAACTTTTTCCCAGAGGCATTTTCATTTCTTTTTTATGTTGAGATTTTCTTATCTTTTATTGGTTCATGGATGGCTCAGATCTCTGGTGTGTTTGCGGCGTCTCTCCACAGACAATGGCTCACCCCCAATCTTGCGTCGCATGGTGTCACCTGCACACGTGAGTATATCTAATGGCTGCGTCAGCGAACGGTATCCGCGTTGCTGAGTTTTGAGCCAACAAATATAAAAAACTATATACATTTTCTCGTGTTATAAATAAATAGAATCTTCATCTTCTTCATTGGCATGTCATTGTTTCATGGCATTTGCCTAGCATGTGGCAATATTCTCTTTGTGGCAAATTGATTATGTACTACAAAATTTTGGGTAAATGAACGACCTGAGTTCACCTTCAAAACGATATGCCATCTTTTATTTTGTCTCCCCCTGTTCCTTTTGCCGCCTCTAGGGTACCATTCCGTCACAACTCTACTCAATTTGTCTTGAGTGCATGTGGTCTGTCTGTTTCCACTTTTGTTGGTGTATTATGGTAATCAACTCAGCCCAGGCTGCACCACGACACGACTCTCCTCTGCCTTCCACATCCAGTCTGTCCCTGTAGTCAGTCTGTAGCTGAGGGCGTCCCACACTACGTTTGCCAAACATCGATACCTTTGTCTTTTCTCTAATCAATGTATTTTCCTATCCTGTTTTGTTTTTTAATACCAGTCTTAATCAGAGTATGACGGGAACTATACAATTCCCGCAAAACAGATGACAAATAAACCCAAATTGTATCGAAATTCAACATCGGCATTGCACCCAAACACAAACCCCTCAATAAATAATGTGTCCTACATTTTCTTCCAACATTGCCCCCCTACTTCCGAGCTACCCTTGGGACGTGCACGCCACAGTCGCATAACGTTTAAGTTTTCATTGTGGCGCAACTGACACCCGGTATTTTGTCCCATGTTGACAAATTCTTAACAAATGTGTCTTCGGAATTGTTCGGGAAATTTGGAGCTTGAAATGTTACTTCAAAAGTTTTTTACGATATGCAGGTTGAATTGAATGTTTGTTTAGTTCATGTTTTTTTTTAACCGACTTCTAAAAAGGAGGAGGTTCTAAATTCGGATGATTAAGTTTCTCTTTTTTTTTAATGGAGGTCTTAGGTTCGAACCCAGACAGGTGCTTTACTTTTTGTAAATTATTTCATCGCCACTGCTCTCAAAACAATGAAGGAAAATAAGAAATATCGTGAGGAAACCGGCATGTCCTAGAACTAAAAAATTCGAAGACATGTGACATCTACCAACCCGCACTGGGCCCGCGTGATGGAGTACGGCCCTCTCACCGAGCGGATGCCTGTGTCCCAGCATTGGGAACATTAAAGGCTCATTACGGTGTGGCAGTAGACTTCTTTTGTAAAACTGCCATTCTTTCTACAACGAGTATAGGGATCATGTAGAATTTTTCAAGCGAATTTATTTCGCGTGAATTAATTTCACTACAATATAATACGTCACAGGCAATTTGAAACCCAAAACAAACAAATACCAACCAATTGTTTGACATACATCACAGCAGAATAAAAGACAGATTCGAATTTCGAATAAAGGTAAAATAAAATAAATTTTGAATTAGGTATCACAAAACGGATACCAGGAACCTGACTACAAAATAGTATCACTATGTTTAAATACGATACCAAATCCAAAAAAATATTAAAAAAATAAAATATTATAAATGCGAAAGTGTGCCTGTCTGTTACCTCTTTACGCTGAAACCTAAAGTACATAGAAAGTACGAAAGTACATAGAATACTTTTATCCCGATATTCCCACGGAATCGACACTTAGCCGGATGAAACCGCGGGGCGCTGCTAGTAAAAAAATTAGTTACTATTTACCGACGTTACAGTTAATCGCATATCAGGGTAACAAATTGACATTGTTAGCACCTTTATGTCGTCGCAGTTAGGGTGATTTTCGTAGTGCAAGTGTTACCAATATTATGCGGGTGACTGTACATACATAACGGGTGTAAAAATACCCTTATCGAAGCCGGGAGTTGTGCTTCCAGTTTTTTGTACTGGCATATACCTAATAATCTTCTCGTTACGAAGATATTGTCAAAGTTCCAACTTTGTTGACGTTTTTTTACGAAAACAAGATTTTTTTTTGCAATTCACCTTAATTAAACTAATAAGTTTTGCTCAATGTTACTTTGTTGATGAACAGAGTGAGTATATAATAAAGAATCTTTAAAAAAATACAGTTGTTAATGCAACAAAGGCACTGCTATAATATGACTATATTCTATCAACACAGATGCCTCGCAAAGCCTGAGCGATACAGCGCTTTCAAGCGCTGACGTTTGACAAAGCACCGCGTACTTTTGATGAGCAATCATCGTGATAATTCCAATTAAATTAAATTTTTCGCTTAACCTAACCTGGGAACCAACTGGCTATGGAGATATTGTTTGTCAAAGTTCCACCTTTAAGTATCCCTACAACCCCTGCACGGTTGCATACACAACGCACAACGCGCAAGAAATTTTTCACACCAAAAATAAGTCCCCAACAAAAAATTTAGCTCAATGTTACTCCAGTTGATGAAAAAAATGAGTCGATAATAAAGGGTTTAAATACAGTTGTTTGTGCAACAAAGCCACTACTATATTCTATCAACACAGGAGCCTCGCAAAGCCTGAGCGATACAGCGCTTTCAAGCGCTGACGTTTGACAAAGCACCGACAACTTTTGATGCGCAATACAAATCACGTGAACACCTTCGCTTTAATTGATAGCGTCAATTAAATTAACGGCAGTACTTACACGGAATTTACCTGAACATTTGGGAGGCGAAGTCTTCATTACGGGTATATTGTAAATCAGGGATGTTAGGGAGCTCCGTAACCGTAACCGAAACTATCGGATATCCGATATAAAAAATTATCCGTAACCGTAACCGAATCCGAAATAAAAGTTTCGGATAATATCGGATAGGGGCGGGGCCTAATTGAGACACAAGATAAAGATAGCTATGATTGTTATGTTAAACTTAAATCATAGTAAATAAATATGTGCAATGTGCATTCTAAATTTAAATCTAATTTTAATATTTTCTTTGAATACGAAATTACTAAATAAGTATAAGTAATAATTTTATTATTACATTTTCATTTTAGGTAGATTAGATAACACTCAACATTTATTTATACTCATTTTTAATTTAAATAGCTGTAATAACTCACAGCCTGATTGTAATTCCTACCAAATAGTTGCATATAAATAAAACTATTTTATTAACTATTTGTATTGTACTTTTGAAATTCCTAAAAAAATTAATAACCGTAACCGAAATTATCCGAAACTAACGGATAATCCGAAATAATTTCATATCCGTATCCGTATCCGTATCCGGTATAATAATCATTCCTATATCCGTAATTAATCCGTATCCGAAATTTCATATCCATAACATCCCTATTGTAAATCATTAGTTATGGGGGGGTCCCCACTTTAATTTAAACATTTCACTTACGGGTGTAAATGAAATGTTTAAGTTAAAGTGTTTGGAATTAAGTCGTTTAAGTTTTGATATTGTTTTGAAATGCTACATTATGTTTCTGTTACGTTAGTAGATAGCTACAGTTATATAGTTAGATGTGTGACCTGCGTGTCATGCGTGTACGCCTCTAAGCTCATTACGATTAAACAGCTTGTTATCGCAGGCAGTGTCTTTTTCCTCGCTTTTTGGTTAAGACGAAAGCGTCAGGGTAGACCGCGAAATCCAATATTTCTTAAGTTTTTTGCAATTTCAATATCAGGTTGTATGTTGATCTAAATGATTCGCGGCCGTAACAAAATTTTTATTTATAGAATTATAATCTTGTAGAGCACAACTTAAAGTGGGTATTTTCTGCATTTTCATTTTAAAACAAAATAAATAACCAAACAAACGATGAGGGCGCCACTGCACGGTCGGCGTTTGGTCGGCGCCCTCTTAACAAGAAGTGAGTCCGCCAGGCGAATCACCTCACCAATTTTTATTTAAAAAACCAGCTGTTTTAAAAAAAATACCCTAAAGATCATACACGGGAAGATTATCAACAGTTTACGTATGTATAAGTGAAGTAAAATTACCATACGCAAGCATGGCACGACCATTAACCCTAAAATGCGGCGTTTACTTTAAAACAAGAGTGTTACAATAAAGTGGGCCGTTAATTATAGTCAGTTTACAGGTTAAGCGCACCTTAATTTGTAATGGAACAAGCTTTTACGAGAGGGGCTGTATCTTTGCGTGTTTTTTGGCTTTTAGAAACAGGGTAGGAACATGTTTAAACGGGGATTTAAAGCGACGAAATTCGAGTGTTATAACAAAAACTCATCATCTGTTTACGTTTTTAGAAAGAAAGAAAATTGATTTATTTAGCACAGACTAAAAGACACAGTACACCAGAGACATACAACAGATAAAAACAAATAAAAAATAAAATACCTTTGTACTCAAATTATAATTATGTCATATCCCTATGTAAATTACTGTGTGTAGGTACATAAATTATAAAATAAATGAATAAATAAAAAAGTGTAAAGTCTGAAAGTGTAAGTTTTACAAGTAATGGTTGGGGTTAGTTTTCAGTGTAACCACATGATATTGTATTCAGAGCAACTGCCGTCTGACCTCAATAACAATGACAATTTGGTAGGTACTAGGGAATACCGATATTCTAAGGTCTAACAGATCGTTAGATGTTTATTTTCATGGACATTTTATGACTAGCTTCTGCCCACGACTTCGTCCGCGTGAAGTTTCTTGCTTAAAATATATCGCATATCTCTGCCCCGTTACTTCGCTTTCGATTATTGTGTTTTCTGACTTTTTTTCTTTTTTCTCGGCTCCTAAGGGTAGTAGCGTGATGTTTAATAGACTAAAGTGAAAACAAGGTAGTTCAAGAGATATGTGCGTTCAAACAAAAAAAAAACAAACGAACTCTTCAGATTTAATACAATAGATATAGATGTCAAAACGGTAATAACAGTTAAAGAAAAAACAAGATTAATCACACAAAAGGGAAGAAAAGGTAATCTAGACTTAACATTGCTTCATTATTGATTCAACTCAACGCATAAAACGTCACTGAAACTACTGAAACGTTCACAACAAGTTTTCCAATCGCTAGCGCTGGATTTATAGGGGTTTTGCCCCATAAACATAACAATTTGCACCACAAACCTCAAGACAACCCATCACAACACGTGAAATAACATAACACCATAAAGATAGTTCAACCCACCAAGTAAATACGATCACATAAAACCAAATGGGGCCCGAAACGTCCGACATTAGGGCTCGACAGGGGTCAATAGGGACTATTTAGGGCCCCAAACATTATAATGTCTTGGTAATGGCTTCATTATCATGTAGCACTTGAGGATTGAGCTTGCAAAAAGTTTTTATGGAAATATGTTCTTCGTCACTACGTTCATTTTTGGGCCAAGAATTCTCGCCGTTAAATGAAAAATTAAAAAAAAATCGTGCGTGCAGCACCGTAAAAGTGACAGAAGTAAAACTTCTTAAAGAATAAGGGAGATTTAGTGTGAGAGACAGAGAGAGTCCGTGACATTTCAGTCTCAATTCTCGTCCAATTATGGAATTGCCGCCTAAGAAGTTACACTTCAAAAACCAAAATCGATCACAATAAATAATACTTACTTTTTTAAGTAACCTGCGTGTTTCGAGTTAAAGTTAATTATTATTTTCACCAATTAAAAACAATTAAGAGGCAATGTTACTTTTATTTTCTTTTAATGGTTTCCGTAGACAAAATGGTTCACAAGTAAAGCAATCCACCAGTAACAATAAATATTTTGGCAGTTTGAGTAATTTCTGTGGCCTACCCAAATGTCCTTTCTTTGGTATTATTCGTCAAATCGTTGAGCTCCTTAAGTCTTGAGTTGAGCTGCACGATTTCTGACAAATGCGTGCACTGACTGGACCGGTCCTCTCAATCTGTGTGGTTCTTTCCTCGAAAGACCATCTCAGACATCGATCTACATTGCCTTCATATAACCTGACCAAGATTATGTCTGGACTTTAAAAGAGACCTCTGAGTTCGTTTCGGCCTTTCTTCTCAGAGAAGTAAGATAGGAAACGCCGACATCATCTAGTTAAAACAAAAAAACATGATTGACATGTAAAAGTGTTTGTACAAACAAGGTTTGTACAAACACTTACAAAAATGAAATCATTTCTCATTGGAGCATTTTCGAAAATACTTTTCAATACTTCTTCCTATCGTGTCGATGGTAATCTATATAGACCCAGCCCAGAAATTGGGTACGAGCTTGACACATTCTGTAGTATCCCTCGACTTCTGTAGCGTGCACGACATTGAGTATTATTTTCAATAACGTGAACGTTTGAGGACTTAAGGATCCATTATTAAGATTCTGATCAGGCAGCGCAGTCGGGTTAAAAGTTCATTAACGACAACCATAGATATATGAAAGAGGGACAACTCTTAAAAAACGGCGTTGCATGATCAAAACAACCACCAGGTTTCACTAAAACCTAGATACACATAGTACTTGTTTCGGAGCCTAAGTGATTCTTAAGTAAGCGCAGTTAGGGGTCCCAGGCATCATTAGATCAACGATCGCTATTCCAATTTATTAGGTTCGATAAGCCCTGTTATTATCTAGATATCGTGCGACGTAAGTGTTTTAGGCTGGTTACACAAGACTCTAGTGATTAGGTAGGTGACTAGAGGTCGACTAAACGAGCCTCCTAGTCACAACGTTACAAGGTTGCAATCGTCGTATGTTTTTGTTGATTTGGTTTGAAGTATGACAGAGCTTTTTTTGAAAATACAGAGCATATAAAAAAGGTTGCATTTCTTTTTCCAATACGTATGCGTATGCAGTACCTCCCCACAGACAATGGCCCATCTTCCATCTTGCGCTGCATGCTCTGTCACCTGTGCAATTTATGATCTTATGACAGCAGCTGCATTTTGGCCAAAGATGTTTGAATTTTTTACGATCAATACGTTAAGAAGAAGAATACTGTAGTTTCTTCTGTGCGCTGTAATCAAAAATACATCTTTACACAAAGAAAACGTATATTCTCTTTGAGAACTCAAACTGTGGTATTTCTGTATAGAAAATAGAAGGCAGAAAACAACAGGATGCTGCATTCACTGATCCATCATTATGTTCGTACGTCTACCAAATTCTCCTTGACACAGACAGACAGACTTAAATGTGTAAGGAATAACATGGCATTTTATTAAAGTTTATAGAATAAGAGTATTTATTTTTAAAGGTATTATGATAGTTACATAACAACAGATTTATGCAAGTACAAAAAAACGACTCTGATCGCAGATATCCACGACTAATCGCGAACACATAACCAACCTAAATCTTAAATGACGAAACTATGAGACAGAGAAGCTAATATTAAATAGAAACTTGGTACATTATTATCACCCAAACTTGAACTGTCTTCATAACAAGTAAGCCTCGACTACGCTATATAAACTTGACTAAGTTATGTGCCTCAAGTTGAGGTAGTATCGCGTCAGGCAAGCGGCCATTTTGATGTAAATGACAGAAATAAGATGGCGGAAGATAATGCAAAGTTTTTGGTGGAGTGCAGTTTTATTTGAGTTTGCTTAATAATTAATAATAATTATTGTTGTATTTCTTTGTTGTTATAATCGTTATGATAACATGAAGCAAGTTATCTACATCTATATAAATAAATAAAATTAACAAATGAAATGAAGTGTCTGTTTGTAATTTCAAAATAACAGCTTTTTACTAAATGATACTATGTACATATGAAAATATACAGGGTTATTGGAAAACTACCAACAACCTCTTAAGAGGTCACTGCACTCATCATTATGAACAACTTTTATTATGGGACCAAATGTGAAATCGCGAAAAAAAATCAGCTGTTTCCTACATTTATGTCCGTATAACTCGTCAAAATGTAGGGCACTGCGGATTTTTTTTTGACAGTGAAACATCTCTAAAAAAAGTATTCAAATATAGCTAGGTATTTTGTTTGGCCGTTTACTGTTTTGCATCATAAATATTCAGTTCATCTTTTTGTAAGATCAAAGGGCGTCGTTTTCCATAATTTCCATTGCCTTGAAAAACACTTCAGACGCTCTTTAGCTTGATTGCAATAAAAAAGGAACGCATTTTCGTTTATATATTTTTACCCATTACCTACTTTAGTAAGATTCTATAATCTTACGCGCAAACTATAACCATTCATTCACCACATGATTCTAGACCTAGATCCTAGCGTAAATCGTCGGTTATCAAAAAAAAAACAGTGGCACTCCGGGAGTGCCGACAGAAGTGAAAACTTGAACAATTACGTATGTATTTTGTGAATCGACTTAACAAATCACGGGCGGTACCGGCTACAGCCATCCGTCTTACGAATTTTCGATCAGGTCACGTGTCCTGACGCGAGTTTAACATTTTTTACCCATTACAAAAAAAGTGTACAACGCCGCTAAAGAAGTTTTCACTTCAAAAAATCTGCTGTTCAATAGAAAAGTGCAATACTTACGCGGTCAAAATGTATGTCAGAGCCATTGATATATTATTTTCGTAGATACGTGACTCAGTCTCAGCGCCTGTTTCTACTGAACTGAGTGATTGCTCCTAGTTGGCTTTAGTCGCGCATGGAACATCGTTGATCACACAGTTCAACAATTTCAGTTATTTTTTGTATTAAATACGCATTAAAATGGCTTGTTATTCAAATTCAAATTCAAATTCAAATATTTTATTTCAGATTTAGGTACATCCATATTATGTTAGTAGTAGTACAACTTAGCCTAATATTAGTATACATCAGAGGCGGCTCGTGACATTTATTTGTGGGGGTTCACTAAAAAAAGAAACGTAGTAATGCTTATCAATATCATACACAATGCATTGAGACGGTCTTGCGCCATACGCATTTTGAGAGTCTTTTCACAATTTTTAATAAAAGATCCACTGTATTGTTCCATTTTTAACACAAATGTCGCGCACAAACTATTTTTTAATACTTATTTAGAATAAACACTGCGAATCTACTGACAGCAGTGACACTGACAGCCGACCGAGTTGAGCCGACCGTTTGTTTACATAAGATCGGCAACAGCGCATAGGCATTAGGCAGGCATAGATCGCACATCCGCGCGCAGCCGCCTTGCGCCGTTTGGCAACGTCGCGCGTGAGCGGCGCTCCAGATTAGGCTAATTTCTCATACAAAATCTTTTGTTTCACGCGTCGGACTGTGTCGATATTTCTCTTTCGCACTCATTGAATACAGTGCTAGAAATCGTACTGAACTTTGTTTTATAGGAGCGCAATCGCTGGCGCTCCACACGTTACAACTTGACGCCAAATGTACGCGTAGGAAATGGTTTCTACGTTTCTAGTAAACTGCTATTGTATGGGCATAGTAGAAAGAATGTATGTATAGGATTATAATAAAGAAATATAGATTATGCTATTTTCGTGGGAGTGCACTGCACCAGCGCTCTTTAAGACGAGCCGCCTCTGGTATACATACAATAATTAAGTTTTGGATAAGTGCGTCTGTACACTTATCCACCTTTGTAGGAGAGGAGAGTCCCACCGGTCTGAAAACACATTCAGGATGCCATTGGAGGAGGAGCGCAAGCGCGTCATCATGGAAGCGCATCGCTTCCTTATGATTGCGGCGAACCCGTCGACGCCCGCTTCCGCGAACATCCCTGACGCGCTACACCGCCACGGCTATGCAGCTAAACAATGTTTTAATGATACAAGATAGAAAAATAAGACACACGGGATTACTTACCACTCGTAATTACAGCCAAAAATGTTAATATGATGAAAATTGTAATAATTTCAATGTGAGAGCGAGATAGATATTACAAACATGCGTGAGAGACACGATACTCACGCAACGCTACCACATGCAATGTCATTCATTCATGATAATCGTAAAGATTCGGTCAACATTCGGCGGCTAGCACGATTTCGCTCGCACAACAGCGCCGGCTCCTATCTCTGTTCTTGTCTATCGGAATTGTAGGTTTGCGACTATGATGATAGATGTGTGCGTTTCGGTGCATGTAGTCGTGCGCCGAGCCCAGTTGCGATGTTAGCACGTCACATATCTTCCCGCTTTTAATTACAACACATTAAAAGAAATAACAAAAACTGACGAATCGACGAAAACTGGCAAACACTGGAAACTGTCGAGTTAACGCAACTGTTTAATCGGTAAAACTGACTAATCAACGAAACTGGCGAACTAAATAAACTGACGACTGAGGGAAACTGATACGCGGACTCAAAATTATAGGTGTTCTATTTTTACATTGCAACTTTGTCAGAAAATATAGGTGACCGAACAATTCGTATGACGTAAAAATTCAATGTGATAGATAACCTTAAATTTTTTAATATTAACGCCAACTTTGCCTTGGAAAGTTATAGAAAAAATTATATAAGTGCCGATCGCAGAGGTTGCGGGAATGTGACTTTTACACAGAATTCTTCTAAGTGTCTTTTTAATGTGGATAAAGTTAAGACCAATACGGAATTTTATTAAGGGGTTCAAAATCAAACTAACTCAAAGCATTTATTTCAATTAAACCATTTACAGGCACTTTTGAATTGTCAGGATGTCGATTAGATGGCTTTCGATGTCGTATAGACTTCTTGGTTCGTATAGAAAATTATTTTAGTTATTTAGTATCTCCAACAAAAGATACACATATAAATAACTAGCAGCGCCCCACGGTTTTACCCGCATAAGTGTCGGTCCCGTGGGAATATCGGGATAAAAACTATCCTATGTCCTTTCCCGGGACTCAAACTATCTCTATACTTAATTTCATCTAAATCGGTTCAGTGGTTTAAGCTTGAAGAGGTAACAGACAGACAGACAGATAGACGCACTTTTGCATTTATAATAGGTATTAGTATGGAGTATGGATTTGATGGGCAACATCAGGTATTACGTGTACTTCTTCACTTATAAGCAGTGATCGGAGTAGGTAGATTGAACTGGGGTCATTGATCCGAAACGTATATATTACTATGGACATTCCTCCGGAATTGGTGGTAGTCAGAATTTCATTAGTTAGCCGAAATGTATATCTATCTATAAAAGATCTAGCCATAAAACGCTAAAAATAAAAAATAAATATTAAAGCTTCGATCGGAATTCGATTGTTTTTATTATTCAACAGATAAATAATGAATTAATTTAGTTTTGATACCTTCCTTTAAATTTTGAATTGAGTAGTAATAATATTATCACCACCAACATTAACAATATTTAATTGAATCCGAAAATACCGGAATTACTTTCCGGAAAAATGGCTTATCCATGTTATTCTTTCTGTGTGCATTTGTGATACAAGTACCAAAAATCAATCTACCTAGTCCGATCACTGCTTATAAGAGACCACATCACTACATATTATAAAACAAAGTCCCCCGACCCGCCTATCCCTGTCTGTATGAACGCGATAAACTCAAAAACTACCGAACAGATTTTTATACGGTTTTCACCCAGGGACGTAATGATTCATGAGGAAGGTATAGGTGTATAATTCATTACGGTTTTGTGTAAATCGTTTGTTGTTGAGGATGTCGGAAAAAATCATGGCGGCTGGGAGCTATACTGCCGTGAGCTGCGTAAACCAATAGAGTTATATGAAAATAATGGTAGTACGTTTCCGTGAGATATTTTTCGACATTCACGCGAGCGACGCTACGGGAAAAAGATAGTGTACAGACGCCAGCACATCAAGCTACTACAATCTGTCAAATTTCTTTAATAGATTTTCAACTTTATCACTAGAGCAGAAAATTTGACAGTTTCGGATAGCTTGATGTGCTGCCGTCTGTACATCAGGTGAATTAATGAAATAAAGAAAATAAGTTTATTTGCGGCAAACATGACGCATAAAAAAAAAACAAACAAAAAAAATAACAATTTAGGAGAAAACATGCGTCACATCTACGCAATCGGCCATCGCTCAGCATAATGCTAAAACCGGTCGTAGGTGTAATGGTCGGTAAGAACCGTAAATAACCGTGCATTAAAATATATACATCGTGAAAAATACTTACATTTTAACTAACCACCTTACTATTTACGAGTTACACCTTAAATAAAATAAAAAAATATCCTACCTTGACTTTTTAATCACTGGACAAAGGTTCACGCTAAGTTCACATCATTCATCTCTATTGGCTCACTACTTTAAAATCATTAAAAAGGACCAATAAACACGTCCCTAACAGCCCAACCCTCAAATCCTATCATTACAACTCTCGACTAAAGACAATCAATATGCGCTCACCAATCACTCAAGTACGAAACGATTTTAAGTGTCACCCTAAGAAATATTGAGACGGCACAAAGGAAAATAAAAAGAAAATGGCGCTAAGAAACAGTAACGAGACTGAATGGGAAAGAATGGCGCGGAAGCGAGAAATAATTAGTTTTTCTTTAGAAAAAATGCGGTGTGAAGTGACGGTTGTTTTTATTGAGAACTGTTCCGCAGTTAAGGGTTTAGTTGTGTTGTTTTTTATGTGTTTTGTAAGTGTGTTTCTGTTTACTGGTTAAAGTGCTATTTACGTTAGCAATCCAGGACGTTATAGTGTAGGTACATAGGTCTAGGGGGGTTGTATCAATAGTAGGTAATGCAAATTCTGAACAAATTATTCAGCTTTAGTTAATACTTATCCCATAGAAAAAAGACGTCCAGTTTTTCCGAATTTTCCTGGAAACTTTCCCGATTTTTTCTTCCCATAACAACCTAATTCTGACGATTACGGACGTTTTAAAACAAAAATAGCCAAATCGATCCAGCCGTACTCCATTTGTGCGTTTATAGAAGAGTTTATATGTTACTTCACGTGTTACCTTCCTTAGTTTTGTATTTAATTTAAAGGATTTTTTGTTTTAATAAACAAATCACTCGTGATTTTGATAGTTACAAATGGTCTATTCCAGAACGTTAGGCTTTCAGCTAAGCTGGTTCCAATAAAAAGAAGAAAGAAGAATTTTACCACCAGAAGAAATACAATATGTCTTTAACCAATTATGTTGGGGTCAGCTACCAGTCTCACCAGATTCAGCTGAATACCAGTATTTTACATGGAGCGACTGTATATCTGGCCGCCACAACCCAGTTACTGAGTAACACGATGGCCCTTGGTAAGACTGGTTGACAGACATTTAGGCTCGCTTGACACTATGCCTGACGTCCCTACCCGAAGAAATTGATCAACAAATAATTATTACACCCAACGAACTCTAAAAAGCGAGCCATTGAAGACGAATCTCAAATTAAGGCCTATCTGGATAACGTTCTTACGTCAATAAAAAATTAAATTCTACTGAGAGAAGAAACAATTCTCTTCCTTGAATAAATATTATCTTTGCCGACAACGCTATTAAAAATGTGAGCTAAGTCTGTGAACGCTCGAGTGAGGTTTAAATAAGGAAAGTAATGTTTGAATTTTACATTCGAATTTGAAGGTTTTTGGCATAAATTATGAGAACATATTTATAAGTTAATGAGTTTATCTAATTCTGTTTGGCCTCTCTCTATCTTCACTTATTTGGGCTCATATTGGTCATCATCACATAATCAGCCTACACAGTTCCCACTGCTGGGACACAAGCCTCCTCTCTGTGAGGGGGAATGGGCCATAATCCACCACGCGGGCCTAGTGCGGGTTGGTAGATGTCACATGTCTTCGAATTTTTGGTTCTAGGACATGCCGGGTGTCCTCATGATGTTTTCCTTCACCGTTTCTGAGAGCAATGGTGATGAAAATAAATTACACAAAGCGCCTGTCTGGGTCCGAACACGACCTACAACTCGTAAGTCGGATCTGTTACCACTGGGCCACCGCAGCTCTCACTGGGCCACGACAAACATAAAAAAAAATAAGAGAAATAATAGATAATAATAGAAGAAAAATATGTACATATTATTCTAAATGAAAATATATTTTGCAATTTCTGCCATTTCTAAATGTGTTATACAGGTTCTCGCTTAGAATAGGTACCAAAAATATGTACTCTTGAAATAAAATGTTGATGTATTAATTATTATTAGAAGACATTTTGTACCGAAACACGTGTTAACTTGTATGTTATACCTATTAATACGGAACTCCTGTTATCACAGATTTTTTCTTTTCTTATTAGTATTTTGGTAGAAATCAGGGGGTCTGGTATGGGCCCAGACCATCTGATTTCTACCACCTAATTTATTTTAATTAAAATAAATCGAAATAATGTTTTAGTATGTAGATGACACTTTTTACACCGTAAATATTTTGTTGGTCAATATTTGAAAAACTAGATGGCGCCGGCATTTCCTAGCTGACTGATCACTGAAAAGAAATGCCGAAACAAACGCAGAGGTCATGGTCTCTTTTAAAGTCCAAACATTCTTCAACACAAACTTCTCATTCACTCCCACGAAATAAGTCCCTTAAGCAGTACTACAGAAACCGTTAAAATAACACTAGACACATGCCAGTACCATTTTTTAACTACACAGCCCTAGGCAACACGCAAACGCATACTCGACAAAAAACAACAGCTCAGTCTGACGTCACACCTCGCAAAAAGTACTCAACCAGCATTTTATTACAGCAGTGATAGGTTCCGTATGCGATCGGAACAGACTCAAGGTCAAAACAATGAGGTCGTCAAAGTAAGAGTGTAACGAGGTCACAAGAAAACAAGCTAAGGTCGCGAGTACAAGGTGCTTATGAAAACACGTTTCTGTTTTGTTTTTTTTCGTAAGTTTGGATTGTTTTGACTTCTTGAGCGTGATTGTGATTTTGTCACTTTGTCAGCTGTTTTATCTCGAGTAGGTATATAATATAATGAATCACTAGCTGTGCCCGTGGCTTCACTCACGTGACGTGACATGTGAGATGTCAGGATCGACTGCTTAAGTCCTAACATTTTTCTCGTCTAATTAAATCTCGCAGTTCTGTAACTGTTGAGGAATACGGACATAATGCAATATTTCTAACCCGCCATAGCAAATAGCGTGACAATCGCGCCCATTCGATGACCAGACCTTTAAGGAATATTTGTGCTAAATTTGGGCAAAATCTATTCAGTAGTTTTTGCGCCAATCCAGAACATACATCCAGAGAAACGGACAAAAATTCTAAAAACTATATTTTTGTCATCTCGTTCCCATACCTCGTAACAATTACTTTTTCCAAAAATATTCAATGTACAGACGCCAGCACATCAAGCTACCCGAAACTGTCAAATTTTCCCAATCAACTGTGAACCTTATGCTTTAGCGATAAAGTTGAAAATCTATTAAATAAATTTGACGGATTGTAGTAGCTTGATGTGCTGGCGTCTGTACAGTTTTGACTTCATTACTATTTTATATTATATTCATGTATAGTTTTGTATTGTTTAGCCGATCATTTATCTATTTCACTATCTTTGCAGCTACATCACACATCGATAATTCCTTTTATTGAAAGTGTCGTTACTGATGGTGGTAACATTCTACATAATGCAGAGTTCTTCCCTAGTCCCTAGACCTATGTTGTAACCAGAAAGTAAGAATAATCTTTAAAATTCCAATTAATAATATATACGGTTTTAATATCACTTCCACTTTGCAAGGTGTATGATATATGTGAAATAAGAACCACGGGGCCTAAAAAGGCCACTTTGGTAGAATTATAAAAGGATAACATTATGAATCATAATAGACAGCTAACTGTTAAGTTAATCGTATCAAATCCCATTAGTGAAAGATTTTTCAGTTATTTTTTTTTCTGTGCTAAAGTACCAATCAATCCAATCCAAATCCAATCTCTTTGATTTATACCTACGTAGTGCAGCGAAACAAAGAAAAACACGGATTGTCTTCGCCATATTCTGATTCATAATGTTATCCGTTTATTATTCTGCCAAAGTGGCATTTTTAGGCCCCAGATTCCTGTAATCAACCAAACCTAAAGGCGGTAAACTGGCAATGTCCACATATAATATTTGTAAAGTAAATACATTTATAATTTTCGGTCTCTCATCGGCCATTTTACCCTAAAAATGGCACATTCTAGTGCCTGCGCCCATATCGATATCGTAGTTAATAATCTAATATCGATGTCACCCGAAGCTCCCCAGTCAGGTCAGCAGCCTATTAATTTAACCCATGCTGGCTTTTAGATACATTTTATTGAATAACTCGATTCTATTAGTAAGCGAGTTAGATTGTTTAGAGTGAGTTGGTGGTAGGTTCTTTGTGGTTTACTAATATGAATCTTTTAGGGAATTAATGTTAGTTTTTTTTTGCATTCTATACTCCACGACTCCAAATTAAAAATATTTAGCATCACGCTAGGAGCCCAGTAAAAAGAGTGAAAAGTCAGAAAAACCCTAAGCATAAACGAAGTAAAAGGGCGGGCAGGTGATGGGGTGGGTCGGGTTCGGGGCACAAGAAATTTCACGCGGACGAAGTCGCGGGCAGAAGCTAGTATTTTTATACATAAAGAAACGTCTATCATATAGTACCGTGTTCAGCCTTGTTCACAAATAAATTGCTCACCTCTCAAAAGGAAACCCAATTTTCACAGTTCGTTAATAATACAAATGGCGACACAATAAAAGGTATGTAATTGTAATTAAAGTGGCCGAACTCCCATTAATGTAGCCAAATGTCACACCGACGGGCCTTTAGAGGTTATAAATGAAATGGTTGTTATTAGCTTGTTATATTGTGGTTATTTAGTATCTATTTAGTATTTATTGTGTGGTGGGCCCGAAATTACGTGGAATAAAGCTTTGATGTGATGTGTCGTGGAATCAAGCTTTGGTTTGATGTGTCGTGGAATAAAACTTTGGTTTTCTAAGAAACAGGTGAACGATCACACAATAATGGTTGTCCGAATACAAAGCGTTTTTTGAAACCTTAATGTCAAATACTGGTGAAAATTACAGTTTTTCATGACGTCCGTTATAATATGACGGAACCGCTCTTCTAGGATATAAGACATATTCTGCTGTTTGATCGGAGTTTACAGACGTAACAAAACACCGGTTATCCCCGATAGGGGTGTGTACCTAAGGAACACTTACATTTCGCCAGTGACGTTCAAGTCCCATGTAATAGGGTCGAGCCTAATTGTTACTGAGAAATTAATTCCTAATGGACTTTGCTCTAATAAAACAAGACGACTTAGTTATTCGTAAGGGAGAAGTTTTAATGGCTTGTAGAATTCAGTGCTTTAATATCTTTAATATAGCCGACTTGGTGCCAAACAAATAAAAACGGTAAAAATTTTAGAAAAAAGATCTCGATATCAACATAAATTGAATTTTCTAATATTAAAATATATCTTACCATACATCAAGATATATTGTGCGGTACATACAGTAGATATTCAGGACGCGGTCGGTAAACTTACACCAACATTTTCTTAATGAAACCATCATCATTTGCCTAGACTTTTCCTAACTATCTTGGGGTCGGCTTCCATTCTAACCGGACGCAGCTGAATAACAATATTTTACATGGAGCAACTGCCTATCTGACCTCCACAACCCAGTTACTGGGTAACACGATACCCCTTGGTAAGACTGGTTGTCAGACTTTCGGGCTTCAGAGTATTAACAGGGACCAACGGCTTAACGTGTCTTCCGAGGCATGGAGGGGTCTTGGTATGTAATGGATGGTTACCCATCCAGGGACCAACCTCGGCAAGCGTTGCTTAACCTGGAAGATTGACCCGTGTGACTCTTATTATTTAGCCACGATCTATAACCTAAATTAATTAATTGCTTACTATTCGGTGTAGCACAATCACTTAACAAACGGGAAAAACTGTGTTTAATTATGAAAGGATCGTTTGAGACAACTCTTTGTGTTCTCTTTGTATCTTTAATTAAACATGGGACTCCTCTTCATTTCCCTCTTAGCTACAAAATGGCTACAAACGATCTAAATGTTCAATTTAAAAGTACAATTTCCCCTTAATCATTAAGTGCTTTTAATGAACGAAGGAATGTTGTGTGCAAAACACAGTCACCGAAAAGTTATATAAATTGTAAAAAGACATTTTGGCTACTTTGTTTAAGTGTGTATTGTATGTTTTATTTTATACTGTGTGTTTTATTTGTGCAGAATAAACAACTTTTGTTTATTTATTCATTTATTTATATATACTTTATTGTACACCAGAAAATACATAACAAAAAAATACGATTATGAATACAAAACATACAATGGGCGGCCTTATCGCTTCGCTTTGTTCTTCTTTTTTAAGCATTAACGCCTGTGTATATTACTATTTCTATTAAATTTAAACCAAAGTACAATTTTTTTACAGCCAAGCACTAGATCGTTGGTATTTATAAGTTTGCTATACCTAGCTATAAGTACTATTTTTTACAGTTATTTTGGTAGTTACTCATAAAAATTGACATATTGTCAAATATTTTCTATTTGCAATACTTATTACGATTGAGGGCTGATTTTTCAATCGACAGATAATTCTTATTCGTGAAATAAAATTGACGTCTGACCAATGACAGATTTAGTATGGAAGAACTGTCAAAAATTCAAAATTATTCCTCGGATAAAATTATCTGGCGTTGAAAACATCAGCCCTTAGTATGTTTATTTAAGAGTAATCACGAAAAGCCTCTAGAAATGCGACGTTGCCAGCCCGCGCGGGATGAACGCTCTTAAGTTGTTACCAAATTGAATATTTGCCCGGTTTAAGTAACAAAAATCTTGTAGTACCTAAAATCGTGTAAATTAAATCGATGCTAAACTTCACGATAAACGAAGAAAATCGTTAAAAGATTTCATAATTCTGTTTATTGTTATAAAGTTTAATATCCTTTCCGCACTTGGCTGTGTTATTATTGCCATATTAAAACGTTCTTATAGCGCTAAGCAAACTTTATGTACGCTTTTATTCCTCTCTTTTATTATTTACGATACCCTATAGGTACTTATATCTAAGTATGTTTTGCCAGGCGTGATGATTTTGCTAAAATTAGGTCAAACTCAAACACAAAGCATTTATTTCAATTAAACCATTTACAGGCACTTAATTAATTTATATTCATATTAATTTAGTACTTATCAGAGCTCACGATCTAGTACTTATCCTAGCGGTATGTTAAAGGCTCCTTCAAACAGGCGCAACACGACACGCGACACAAAGGTACCGCAAGTCGCACAACGAGCGGTGCCTTTGTGCCGCGCGCGATTCGCGTCGCACGTCGCGCCTGTTTGCTGGAGCCTTAATGCTTAGATTTGTAGCTAGCGTGCTAATTGAGTTGTTGTGAATGGCCGACGTAATTTTCAAATAGTCGGTCAGTCAGAAAGTTGAAGCTAGTTATCAATATGAAAGACGTTAATGAATAAAAATCTTAAATTGATTAACTATCAGACAACGTGTCTGTCAGTGAATCAATTTAAGATTAATATAACCTAAACCGCTAGGTAAGTTTATTTTATAACGGTGAGGACTGTGCAAGGATTTATAAAAATTCATCTATTATCATCATCTGCCTAGCCTTTTCCCAACTATGTTGGGATCAGCTTCCAGTCTAACTGGATGCAGCTGAATAAGACTATTTTCCATGGAAAGATTCATCTATTTATGGGGTAAAAATAGGAGATGAAAGTTTTAATGGAAGATCGTCATTTTTGTTATTTATCTTTTTATTACAATATTAGTTTTGATTTTTTTTACTATTTTAGATAATTATGTAGATATGTGTTTTAAACTAATAATTTCTTTTTCTATTTCCAGGTAAATTTCCTATCAAAACTGTTAAAATAAACTAAAAAAGCGCCTCTATCAATGTAAGTAGTCAAATCACAGCATTCACCATTTGTTAGCGAGACATGAAAACTGAATTCATTTGCTAATTACGTGGCGTGGTTAATAAAGTCAGCCGGACGAACTCATTAAAAAATACTGCTGAATAATAAAACATCTGTCGATGATAGTAGGTACTCTGCTGGAAGGGATAAAGTTAAAAGTTAAAGTTAAGTTAAAGTTTTAAGTTTCTTTAATATGTATTAGTTTATTATTGTTTAAGATTATTTTGTGTATTTTATCTATGGGCCTTAGTTGCCTGATAATAAAATGATTATTATTATTATAAAGTAATTAGGTAACAACCTTATCTTGTTTTTTCCGACTTCAAGGTAAGTTTGTGAGGTTTAGAAATTGCATGAAGAACTTTGTAGGCATATCCAGCATTGAGTTTATAGGTGTACTTTTGCATGACATTTGCGGGTTCATTTGTACTTAGTTTTTGGACTATTGCAGCTCAGCTTATCCTGAATAAAATATAACTAAGACGAAAACCTCTTTCGAATGGTATTTACTAGGACATGCAGGTAAACTACACGGATAAAACTAAATAGTCAGAATTCTATAAGAAAGCGCCAATAAAATCCACCTAAATGTTCGAAGATAAAAATCAAATAATCACCATCTGCCTAACCTTTTCCCAACTAAGTTAGGGTCGGCTTCCAGTCTAACCGGATGCAGCTGAATACTAGTATTTTACATGGAGCGACTGCCTATCTGACCTCCACAACCCAGTAACAAAAAATCAAATAATAAGCAACCATAAACCAGTGGGGTGATTGCGTAACACACATATAATGACAATTGATCGCAATGCAATTTTGACAGTTCAGCCTCGTTCATTGCGTTACGTTGCTGAGCAGACGAATTTTTTAAACCTATGAAGCAATGAATTAGCGACTCCTTTCGGAACCCTTTGCTTGTCGTTGAAAGTGTGCTATGCATTTTGGGTGCAAATCTTCACAGCTTACACTTGCTGATGAACATTGGTTTTAAAAACATGCTGCACCAACCACAGAATTGTTTTGCTCAGAGCGCAGGCGATCTCATCACCCTAATTGCGAAACACACTATCTATCTTGATCTGAATAATTTTGAAGGATATTGATAATCCATTGTTTCATAATAAGTTAACATAACGCAATTAATGTTATGGAACTGTCACAATGAAAACCATTGCTGCTGATAGTGCGCTACGCAATTACCCCACTGATCATTTCTGGGCATAACACATCTAGTAAACCCCTATATCTCCGCTGATTATTACCCTAGGTGCCTAAAGATAGTTAGCTGAGTGCTCGTAATAGCTAATAGTGTCATGCGCACTGATAGCCCTTATAAAATTATGACTATGTAGCACTAGGGAAATTACATACGCGACACTTTTAACTTGTCAAACTGTTCGCTGGAACTCGTATCAGCTTTTAAAAGTCGCAGCGTAGCTTTTTGATATTACACATTTTGTAGTTGGATTATTCTGTTTATTTATTTATTTATTCTATTTATTTATTTTTTTATTTTTTTTTCTGTTTATTTTTTTTTTCTGTATTGTGTCTTTTGTTGCACTAAATAAACGTTTTATCTATCTATTTATCTATCTATATATACTTTATTGTACACCAGAAAATACATAACAAAAAATACAATTATGAATACAAAACATACAATGGGCGGCCTTATAATAGATATATATCTGTTTGTGAATTAATACCGGCTCGTTGGGGGTGTACTGGTCGCAAGCGTCCATGAGGTCCTGGGTTCGATTTCTAGGAAAGACAAAGTGTTATTGGGTTTTTCAATTACGAATTTCTCAGTAGCAGTCCGGAGTCTTAATATGTGCCCGGTTGATAGCATTAGGCTCGCCACTATCGCCCGGGTGTCACCATTGCCAGGATCGCCCAGAGGACACGGTGGAGCACAAGGTGGAGGTCTGCCCCGCTTGGGCGGAGCACCGCCGTGCCCTCGTAGAGGCAATCGGCAGCGGCGGCGACCTCTCGCGTCCGGCCCTGGTTCAAGCCATGGTCCGGGGCGAGAGGGAGTGGGGGGCAGTCGCCTCCTTCTGCGAAGCAGTCATGCTAGCGAAGGAGGCGGCAGGACGGCTGAGGGAGAGAGCCTCCTGTCCCACCCGCCGCGGGAGACGATCCGGGCGTCGGGAGCCGCGCGACGACTCCCGGCCACCGTAGGCGCGGGCCTGCGGGCGGAGAGTAATGGGTAGCTCACCGTCCGATCAGGACCAGGCCCGTGCCGGACGGCGCGTACATGTTCCACGCGCGCCTCAAAGAGATGTCAGCATTAAACGAAGGGGCCCGTCAGGGCCGAAGCCTGCCGGGTCAGCGGGATTGTCCGAAAGGGTTACCGCTGGTCCGGAACATAAAGGGCGAAGGAAGGAACACGGGTGGGTTTTAGTCAGTAAGAGTCTGACACTCCCTTCCGTTCCACCCAGAGCGGGAGGGGTCATTTGATGATTACCCATCCTCAAAAAAAAAAAAGGCTCGCCCCTATTTTTTTTTATTTGAAATGGGTTTGCTCTTGACTCTAGTCTAGGTCAGAGATGACAGAGACAAAGTCTACGATGGGGTGAGCTTACCCAGAAGAAGCCTGTTCACTCTTACTTTGAAGAGATTCGGGTTGTATGCACTCGGAAACACAAACGCAGGTAGAGAGTTCCACTCTTTTGCTGTGCGCATTATAAAGGACATTTGAAAACGCTTAGTGCGAATTGGTGGAATAGCAACTAGGCAGGGATGGTAACTTGCAGTGCGTCTGGATGTCCGAAGGTAGAAGGGGGCCGGTGGAATGAGGCCACTTTTACTTAAACGTAACTGGCGGAATGTGATTGTACCTACTATGGGTACATAGACTCTTCTGGGACACTGGGCGTGATGTCATGCGTGTATTTACCACTGTTTTCAACAATTCCCAGAAAATTGAAACTTCACTGAGGGTTGATTTCACTAAACAAACTAAACGCGATCAGCACATCTAAACTGCGATCAAGAGCTGTCAGTGTCAATATTCTCAAACAAAGATGACACTAACAGCTCTTAAACGCGGTTTACATATGCTGACCGCGTTTAAATTTATTGGTGAAACTCACTCTAAGGTTGAAACTATTTAATTGTCACATTGACGAAGACCTTGTCGTTATATGAAGTGCAACTTGCGAAGTGACGTTCAACGGCAGGGTGATAAAGCATTCACGAGGTCGAATTTACACAGTAATAGCACTTGCCAGACTCAAAGCCATAAACTTGTGAGATGCAGTGTAAACTGACCTTTTCACCTAAACCTCGCAACAACTAATGAAAATTGAACAAAGTAAAGAATACATTTTAATAAATAATCTTTTGTTAGGAAATCTCGAAACATGTACATTTGGGTAAAATGTGTATGTTGTTTAATGTATGCATTTTTTTTTGTGATTATTATTCTTTTTATTCTATTCGGGAAACTTATAGCTAATATAAACAGTGTTCTTAAACAATACGCATTTGAAGGCCTTTTATCAGTTTTCACTGATAAACACTAGAAACAAAAAAAGGTCGGTACAAAATACCTGTAACATAAATAAGGAAACAAAATAACACGATCGATTAATAAAAACTAAAAATCTATTACCATTTATTTGATAATTTCAAAGACAAAGGGGCAGATATCATACAACGGAGGAAGTCGGGAAAAATTAGGGGTAACATACGTAGGTACCTTTCTCTATAAAGTCAGTCTCTTCTTAGACTCGCGTTAGTGTTATTAAGGTAACTTAGAAAATACAGAGGTGACATAGAAACATCAGTGAACAACCAGATTTTGAATTTCCAACCCCGTTCCAAAAAACAACAAAATCAGCTTCCAAAAACTACGTAATGAAACGTATTCCGCGACCACCCCAACCAACTAGACACACCCAAGCAACAAACAAGCATTGTTTACAAAAAACTAGCCGCCATTTTTCACCGAAATGCACTCGGGAAGGGAGAGAAGAAAAAGTAAAAACAATGGCTACACAGGCTTGCCAACATTCAGTTATGATTGATGATGATTGAGTGAACCAACCGGTGCGCCGTTCATTCTACTGGAGGTTTTTCAATGGAAGCCTCATTTACTTAGGTGAAGGCTGGATATTTTTAGAATGGTTGCCCTAGAAGAATTTTTTGTTAGTTGAATTACTTTCGCTTTTGGAGTAGCAGTTTTTTAATCGCTGTCTTGTCAGCCAGCATTCATCATTTAGATTGTATGTGTCCTAGAGAAAATACAGCTTTTTAGTTCATATCCGTGCGAAAGGTACAAAAATGCAAGTTAGACTCGCGGGCTCCTCCTAATTAAGTTCAACTAAAATTGTTACATTTAGTTATCGTTCATTTTATGGCAGCCATACTGACGTATTCTGTGAAAATTTTAACTGGCTACCTACAGCTATGTAACCAACAGACAGACAGACACAAATCATAGGCTCGGTAAGTTATCTTGTGGATAAAGAACCCCAGAAAGTAGGGTGGCACGTTTAATACCAACCATGAAAATAACCCGTAGTAATATACATATACATATACAGTACAATCTCACATAGTTACTTAACCTTTTACACGGTAAATGTAAAAAATACGTTAGTACGAAGCCTCCATTAGGTTAACATCTTTTTACTTCATTAGACGCGAGCTAACATTAAAAGGTTGCGCTAAAACAGACGATACACTGTTAGCAGTATGTTTTATAGAGTATGAATGGTACGATTTGTTTTTTTTTACTAAGTGGAAGAAGCTCGGTAAAATGAATGCTCCATTTCTAAGAAAAATGTAAGAAGGTAACACTAAAATCTTGAGTAGGTAGGTAGGATCATAAAGTTATTGGGGGCAGTGTACTTATTTTTATTAGAAGTTGCAAAAAAACGGTAAAATATTGAAAGTGATCTTACTACAGCAATAGGTACCTATTCCTAACTCCCTTTTATCACACTAATTATTATTCAGGCGAAAGTTTGTGAGTGAGTTTGTATGTTTCTTCACGCACAAGCTACTAAACGGATTTGGAATAAAATTTGGTACACAGATAGTTTATAACCAGGATTAATACATAGGATACACTTTATCCCGATATTCCCACGGGGTCGAAACTTATGCGGGAGAAACCGCAGGGCGCTGCTAATAGTGTTATAATAGGGGTATAATAGGGGTAAGGAATACCAAATAGGAAGATGGATGACTATTTTTTAAGTAACTACCTATTTATAATGTGTGGAAATTAAAATTGAAATCGATTATGGTAATAATCGATACCGATCTCAATTCCAAAAGAACAACACTATCAAACAAAAATATTTTACCATGATATATCTACGTATCACCGGGGGCTTGTGGCTTGTGGCTAAGTATTGACAGCCGCACGGGTCGACCGATCCAGTTAAGCTACACTAGCCGCGATTGGTCCGTGGATGGGTGACCATCTTTATATATCTTCTATGCCCCAGAAAAGTCTGTCATTTGTGGATCTTTGACAGTCGTTACGGGTCGTCAGCAGCCCGAAAGTCTGACAACCAGTCTTACTAAGGGGTATCGTCTTACCCATTAACTGGGTTGTGGAAGTCAAAGATAAAATAGGCAGTCGCTTCGTGTAAAATACTGGTATTCAGCTGCATCCGATTAGATTCGAAGCCGAGCCCAACGTAGTTGGGAAAAGGCTAGGCAGAGTTTTTTCATTCGGTCGTTTGTCTAAGTACGCCACAAATACGAGGCAATAAAACCTAACAGACTAATTAACCGTACTAAATGAAATCCGAAAACAAACCGGTACTCGAATAAAAACCCGGTATTCACATCCCTAAGCCCTCACTAACAAGTATCTTCATTACGTCATTTCGCATTCATAGAACACTCTCCTATTTTTTACTCACATTTTACCTTTAATACACGATCCAATTCACCGCTCTTCTAAAGCTGAAAAAAAACTTCCCGAGTATAGCCCAAAAAAGTCTGTAATGGAAGAGGATTAAAAGCTTGCACAATTCAAACTAACTGCCAACGGGGGTTTTAAGAGGCGGATGTGGCACAACACTAGTTCCTAGGGTGGGGCTACATCGATAGTTGCAAAGATATTTTAATATATTGCACTATAAATTATTTATTCATAAGTTTAAGTAAAGTGACTGCTAAAAAAGACGGACAGGTTTTTTTGCGGCGATCGTGGAAATAATTTGTTAATACGGAGTACCTTGAGGTTGGCACAAGAACGTGGGGATTGGTACAAGAAAAGACAGGCCTATGCGCCCAGCAGTGGGTTAAGTCGGACTGTAGATGATGAATGTATGCACTTTCAGGTATTTTTATTATTTGGATTTTGCTCTTAAGCAACCGTCAGACTAGCTATCTTCAATCTACTTACAAAAAATATTTCTCCAAACTTCAAGGTCAAACCTTCCAGAGCCCGAACCTTACCTAATACATTGATAATAATACTAAACTAAACATTAAAATATACGCACGCCATATTTCCGTAATTCTTCTTTCCTGCCCACATGTCCAGCACACAAGTTAATTATAAAATTAAATCACGAAAAAGGTTTTCATACTGTTTTATAGAGCGGCCGTTGCGTCCAGAGCGTTTTCCATTTTTGAATTTGAAATGCAAATTAGATTTGAAAAGCGAAGCGAAGAATATCGCTTGCACTGGAATTTATGTACATGATTTTTAAAAATGCTGGGATTTTGATTTTTGAATAAAATATTGTGCAAACGTTATTTTAAAATTGCCGGGATATAACTTAATTTTTTGTTGGGATTTTTTTATACGTAATATCGCTGTTTCCAGTTGTAATTCTGTATAATTTCACGTCGGTCATCTAAAATACTTTAAAGTATGTTTATTTTAACTGTAAAAATATAATAAAATACACGATTTTGGAC
Source organism: Luperina testacea (assembly GCA_927399505.1). Lineage (NCBI taxonomy): Eukaryota > Metazoa > Arthropoda > Insecta > Lepidoptera > Noctuidae > Luperina > Luperina testacea. The sequence continues at coordinate 12,584,750 of OV656766.1, read as the reverse complement.
TTGAATATAATTTTTTAACATTAACACACAACACAAATTCCCAATTATTATCCTTCTACAAAACATTTTAAAAATTTAGCACTGGTGTAAAACCACCGCTACTTAACGAAGACGTATAGCTCGTTAGCTGGACTTAGCTAACATGCCAGTAAAAACCTCGCGGTTTTAAATGTGTGAGAGTGGTGAACTAGGTTAAATTTTGAAAAATGCTGTGTTAAGTAAAGTTATGTAAAAGTTGTAGAGTATGATTTTGAATTGAATTGATATAATGTAAATTGTAGCTATGGATCTTGATATCTGAATTAAAATATTATTATTTGTCATCGAGATATAAGTACTAACGTACTAGAGAAGACACCGTAAATTCCTACTTTGTCTCGTTCAACTGCGGCGATCGCGCCGCACCTCACTCAGTCGCTCTCTAGCTCTTTACGCGTAAGTGCCGTGATTTACATGGCGCTTAAGACCTTTTTGCCGAGAATAAATACACTTCTGCAGCAAATCTAGCGCTGTGGTAAATTAGTTACGGTTTAGACGAATTGTTATTATTTTAGCGCTGCAGCGAACTAAAGATTCAAATTACGAAGAATAGGACAATTCAGTTATTTGACGTAGCTTCTCTAGTACGTTAGTACTTATATCTCGATGTTATTTGTTTATTATTATCATTATGAAAATAGCATTGAAGACGTATCGTTGGAAGGCCTTACACAAGGACCTATGACCTGGTGAAGGCCGCAGGAGACGGCTGGATGCGAAAAGCACAAAACCGGTCGAAGTGTAGGTGCTTGGGGGAGGCTTATGTCCAGCAGTGGACGTCTTTCGGTTAAAATAATGATGATGAAAACTGCGAGGTTTTCAGCTTGCGATATCTTCCAGACAACCTTTGTTTTTTCAGGTATTCTCTTCTATCTAGCTCCTTTATATCCATAATGCCTTACTAATAAACGTTGTTAGTACGTAACGTAGTTACACAACGCTTTGTCTTCTTCTTTCGAAAGTCAAATTACTGACGCCTGAGAGGGAGAAATCGGAATACGTTTAGTAGTAAGGGGGTTAGCAAGTACCAACGAATTGCCTCCGGCTTTCGTTTAAACTTTTTTTATTATTAAGAATAACCATCTTTTTTTTCTAATTCATGTAACAAACTGGTAAAACTTCTGAAAAAATTCGCTGCACATCTTGATCAACTTTCAGTTTTACTGAAACAAATCTCAGCAGTCAACTCATGAATAAACCTTAAATAACTCCATGGCTTTACCTAGAATTCTGCCCACCCTATCCGCTCTAAAGATCGTGGAAATTACATGAGTAGTCTTGTGTACATTAAATTTGAATAGAAGCACTCAAACTAACGTAACTCGGTTAAGCTCCCCAAGCTTTTAACAATATAAACACTGGTTTTAACCAGATTTCAGTAAGCTGCAGTAATACATCAGACGATTTCGGTTTAAAGAAATTTATTTCTCATAAGAACATACAGTCCGCTTATAATGAGATACAGAGTAATAAGTATGATAATACAGTACAATACAATTTCCTCCAGAGTATTAGAAGTTATAATGTACATACAATATACATGTTTCTTAAGCTTATTTTTAAATGAATTCATGTTATCGCACTCTTTAATATCGTCCGGTAATTCATTGAACAGATTAACTCCTTCAAATAATATTGTCTTTCTACCGTAATTTGTGCGTACGCTGATGACTTCAAGTTTGTTTTTGTATCTATTTCTCAGGTTATGTGACATTGTTTTTTTCTTTAATTGTATGTTAGTTTGTATTGAGTTGGAAATTTAAAAAATACAACCGTGGAACATTTTAAGACGCATTTTCACTTGGCTTGGAATAAGCAAATCCACTTAAAGCCAGCATGCACCTAATAATCCAGTGCTTACCGACGCGCGCCGGTTGCAACCGCTTTAAACCGGATTTTTCCGCTTATTTGAACGCAAACATGACCTTATTTTTTACACATTTCGACGCTACAATTTATCTAGATAGCAATATCGGCTAGATACATAACAGACAATTTTCAACCTTAATGCTTTTGCCATTAGCGTGAAATCTTTATGAAAGCGGTTATCGATTCCCGAGACATATAAAATGACGTCACATTACTCCATGTTATCGTACAACGTCCTGTATTTCGTAATACGATACTAAATGTCATTTTTCATACGACCAGAAAGTATGGACCCTTTATGAAACTAAGCGTTGTTCCAAAAATCCTTGGGGACTGAGGTCTACGCCGAATGGCTGTTATAACGGACAGAAATGGACGTTTTGACCGATTGCGACCCGGTTTTCGGCTTGAACCGGGTCTTATTTGTCATTTGATTGCAGTGAACAGCCTACTACGTACGTCGTTTAGCTGGCCAATAGAATCGATTGAAAGGGTTCTTGATATATTTCCACTTTATAAGCTAAGATGGAGTATAATTATTTACTGTCAAAGAGACTGAATGGTAAAGTATTCTCTTCGAAATTGGAGATAGAAATCTCGTCTGCGAATGGATAGAAAAGAGTCTAGAAAAACGAAGGTAAATATGCGAAGTAAGATTAGTACTGGAGTTTTTTAAATAAATTCATTAGAGGAGTTTTATTCAACTTTTCATTACAAATGCTTACTTTACTTAGCGTTTCATTAGAAAAGCTGGACAGACACATTGTATAAATAAATTTTTAGAAGTAATTTTTAGATTTGTGATTCGAGAAAATAAATGTTTGTAAAAAAAATATAAGATATTTTTTTTGTTTACCCCAAAGATGATTAATGATTTTATGTAATGAAATAAATAATAGCACCATTACATCACTGTGTGTAAATTAACTTTACAGCATCAGCATGCAATGAACGATCTCATACGCAATTGACATAATCACCTTACTTGTTAGACCAATTGATGATTATAATATACCTTACTTTTATTACATTTTATTTGGACTGCAATACACTGAAGTCAACTTTCAGACCTCATTAACTTCGCATTAACTTAAAAACTATACTAAAACTTCGCTTAAAACCAGTGACCTAATTAAAATTACTTAGTCTAAATAATCCGTTCGAAATAAAAAGCGCATGAAATTTAACTTAGTTTAAACTTAAATGCAAGTCGGGCGGACGTGTGGAAATCCCTGGATTATAGAGGGAGCGGAGCTAAGCTAAGTGACTGCAATAATCCTAGTGAAGCTAATAAAATGGTACAGTGTGTCGATTTTGAAGTTGGGAAGTTTGTACCTAAGGTTTGTTTGAATATAATATGCAGAGAGACTTTTTGTTGCGTTGTATACAGGGTGGCAGGAAGATCGACGCAACCTGTTGCGATGGTTTCAGTTCATGATCCTGGAATGTAACGAACAGGATTTTTTTTTAAATAACTGACGAATAATTTCAACGCCCCCTGCGTTGAAATTGTTCGTAAACAATTGCTGCTCCATACATTTTAACCGAGGTATTGCTATTTTCTATGAAACAGTGAGTGGACCGTTATCTACCAAACATTCCAGTGCGGATTGGTAGATGTCACGTCTTCGAATTTTTGGTTCAGGGACATTCCGGTTTCCTCACGATGTTTTTCTTCACCGTTTTGAGAGCAGTGGTGGTGAAAGAATATTCGCAAAGTAAAGCGGCGTCTAGGTTCGAACCTACAACTCACAACTCGTCCATCACTGCTCTGCTGCACTGCAAGTCAGGGTCTCACATTTATTTTGATATGCTTAATTAATCTATATCTATACTTAATATTATAAAGCTGAAGAGTTTGTTTGGTTGAACGCGCTAATCTCTGGAACTACCAGTCGGATTTGAAAAATTCTTTTTGCATTTGATAGCCCAATTCTTGAGAAAGGCTATAGGCTATTTAACATCACGCTATGACCTTTAGGAGCGGAGCAAAAAGAAAAAAGTCAGAAAGAACGCTAAGCTAAAACGAAGTAATAGCGCGAGCAGGCGATGCGATGCGACGGGGTGGGTCGGAGTAAAAAGAAATTTCACGCGGACGAAGTCGCGGGCAGAAGCTAGTTTATTTATAAAACAATCTAATTTTGTTTATAAAAAACTATCTTCTCTTATGTATAGGAACGCTAAGCTAAGTGACATTTAAGTTAATGCAGACATCTCAGCCAAGCTACATCAGCTCCACAGTGTTACAATGTTAAACATATTTATACTTTCGGAAGCTCATTTGAATATTGAACAGTTATTCTCGCGTTTTAGTGTCAATAGATGTTTTAGGGCCAATCTTCACGGACATGATGTGTCGTGACAAATCCGTCGTCACGATAAAATTACCGTATGAAGAGATTGCCTCGCAACTTAGTAGACTACAAGGCTGCAGGGCATCGACGCATAACCACAATCTGTTACTTGTGGATTTAGTTGTAACGTTGTGGTCAGTTCTCAACGGGAAATAGTCGACTAATGCTAAATAGTTTACAATTAGTAAGTTGCAAGTCACATCACTAGAATCATGGCACAACACTAATTTTCTAAGAACACTCTGCCATTTTAACATCCGCTTGCGGGAGTGATTCCCTAATCCTCAAGAAACTGTGTACCCCAAATCTAGGGGTCTACATCCCGGCTTCTATGTTCAGGGTGAGGGTTAGGCTTCTACAACGTCACCAAACAGTGCGCTGCACGCGTATCTGAACTGAGCGCTGCACGCGAAGTTATACTGTGAGCTACACGTACGCTGATCCGCGCCCTACCGGCGACTTGCTGTTACGCCGCTGTCTGCGGCCGTGTTGGCAAGCCCTGCCCCCCGGTGTTCAAGCCTGTGTCCCGGGAACCAAAGAACCACCTTTCCTATCTTACACGTGCTAGTGCTCAGAACGATTAGTGTGTCCGCGACCTAGTCTGCTACTACGTATCTATTGTAAACCTGTAGCGTTGATGCCTTTTTAGTTATTATACTCTATGGTGGATGCTCTGTGGTCACCTGTCATGTCAGTTGGTTTGTTTTATGTCTATGTTAAATATATTTTTCCTTACATAATAATATCGCATGAATATTCCTTGTACAGACTTTCACCTTCCGTTATTAATTTTATAAGTGTTTTTTTATGTACGTGGACTTGGTCATTATTACAAATTACCGAACATATCATCTATAATTTTTATCCCATACTTACTCACTTCAAACCTACTATGAGGATTATACGTATGAACCTTACTTGTGTGTTTGTTTTATATAACCTAACTAGCGACCCGCCCCGGCTTCGCACGGGTGCAATGCTGATACTAAATACACTACAGAAAAACTGTGAACGTTGTAAGTATATAAAAACATAGCGGCCCGCTCCGGCTTCGCACGGGTATAAAATATATAGCCTATGTGATTAAAATCGATTCAGTAGTTTTGATTTATTCATTACTGCCCGTGGCCCGCACGCGTTAAATTTGGAGTAAAACAATCCCCCTTTCCCTATACCATGAAGATTTCCTGCTATCTTTGGAATATCTAAATTCATACACTACATTTTTACTTATTTACTTTTTACATTTTTAACTATTTATTTTATTTTTACAACATATTACAGAATTTCCCTAATATTAAACTGTAAATTTTAATCAAGATCTTAATAGAAAATTGCAATCCATAAATTATGGTTTTATTTAATCTAATCTTATCTCACCTTATGTAGGTACTTATAATTACTATAAGTGCGATTTAAAAATTAACCTTAGAATAGAATATAATTTATATTTTAAAACTACTATCATACAATTATTTATCGTAACTTACTTATAATTACTGATACGTTGTCGCGCTGAAAAGCACGTTTTTATAATAAACGCGTCCGATCGCTGCTAAATTCAAAGTGCTATAGGGAAAACCGCGGCCTCAGACGCGCTATTTATAGGCACGCTCTTGCCGCACCGGGCGGCCGGCCGGTACCGCCGCAAACGCTACGTTCCGCAATTTTTAAATCTGTAATATCTTCGAAAATATTCACTTAAATCATACGGTGTAAAGGGCCATATAGATCTATATTAAATGAACAATGTATTCAAGGTATTTAATTGGTTAAGGATTAATGCTGTATTGGTTAAAATCGCTTCGAAAATTAGCCATTATTTGTCGTAAAAAGTAAATGACAAAAAAAAGTTATTGTGGGTTATCCATAAGAGATAGACATATACCATCACGGACTTTTCTGTAGACCTTTTCAATGTGTACAATACTTAGTACATTATTTTGATAAAACTCGTAGGGTTCAGCCTGCGTTTGCAATGTAAGCGGAAAAAATGTAATTATTTACGACATCACATTAGAAACCTCAAAAATAACAGTACTTCTCCACTATTTAATGGATGTTATTATACATATAAACCTTCCTCTTGAATCACTCTATCTATTAAAAAAAACCGCATCAAAATCCGTTGCGTAGTTTCAAAGATTTAAGCATACAAAGGGACATAGGGACAGAGAAAGCGACTTTGTTTTATACTATGTAGTGATTGTTAACGGCCTGCAAAGCCATAGCAGTTACACAGTACAGGATTCTGAATCCCCTGCGTTGAAAGTTTTCGTCGGTTATAAAAAAAGATCTGCTGTTTTATGGAACAACATTTTCCCATCTGCGACCAAGATTCGACCAGATTTAATACATCATTGAATCACGAATAAGATGTAAAAGTCGTAGTCGGTCAAAATTTTACCTCCGCCATACTTATCAAAGAGAGGGCAAACACGTGAGGCCGCTTGCAGAACCTGTGGGTCCAAAAACATACGTTTTTCTCAACTAAGGTCAAACCCAGAGCTATTAGTTACACAATTATTCCGGGACAAACAAAATCAAAACTACAAAAACGATATTATGTTCCAAGGAACCAAAGTTATGCTCCCGAGAAAGTTAACCTTTATTATCCGTCAAAAGATTTCTTTTTTTTCATCTTTTTTCTCTTACGTATCGAAAAGGTACAAGTTTCCAACAAAAAGGACTTGAAAGTTAATTCTTTACTTTGTGAGACAAAAGAAATGTAGTGAATTCTGAATGTAAGTTGAACGTCGGCGAGTTTTGTTTGGAGGGTAGTTTAAGCTGAAATACTCGTTTTGATTCAGTTTCTTCAAACAGTTGGATTGTGAATGTTTCAATAACCTTCAGTAAGTAATAAATTTTATTGTTTTGTTGGTTTTTAATTTTTTTAAATAGAGCCCTAGCTTGCAACTTAATATCATAGTTCTGGTATTTTATTAATCAGTCAGTATATCCGTCCACAGTACCATAGTTGGGGAAAGGCTGGGCAGATGAAAGCATTACGTGATTCAGAATTACCTAGTGTAATATTGGTGCCGAATAATTTATTATAGTATTCGCGTAGGTAGGTATATGAATACTATATTTATTGCAACTTGTTAAAACAGTTGATAAATGAAAATAATTACTTCCATCAAAATTTTAACAATTGCAAGTAGATACGATGCATGACATGACAGTGTTAATTGGACATGCCCGAACTTTGGTAACTATACAATGGATAAAATTATTGTAACAAGCGACACATTTATGAATACGTTAATAACGTCATTAAAATTTTGTATTTAATAAGGATAATCTGTAGTGATCCCTCGAGAGTTGTTATAGAATTAATTTTAACCATATATGTATATTCAAATTATTGTTCGAAATTAATATGCGGTGTGGCATGAAATTTTGACAATACCATTTTAATTTTAAATTCATTCGTTCATTCTTATATGAATGATTTTTTCATTTAAAAAAGTGAACTACTTAACATAGTTTCAATTTTCTCTGTTCATAATGATCTTTTTTACGTAGCAAGGCATTGCAACGTTAAAAGGTAAACACAAAAGCTAGATCGTAAATATTTCTTGAAAACAATAAATAAGCTAATATAATAATAAGCTTAAATATAATAATAATCTTCTTTTAAACAGTACACACATAATATATATAACAGACAAGTGTCAACATCGTGTAACCCAGTATCTGGGTTGTGGAGATCAGATAGGTAGTCGCTCCATGTAAAATACTGATATTCAGCTGCATCCAGTTAGACTAGAAGGCGACCCCAACATGGGAAAACGCTAGGCAGATTGATATAAACAGACAAGAAGAAAGGAACAGATAAATACATAAAAAGATAATGTTTTTTCTCTAAAAAAAATCCATCTTTATTAGCATTTAACGTTTATATAACACTAGCTTCTACCCGCGACTTCGTCCGACCCACCCCGTCGCATCTCATCGCCTGCCCACGCTATTACTTCATTTCTGCTTAGTGTTCTTGCTGACTTTTTTTCTTTTTGTTCGTCTCCTAAGGGTCATAGCGCAATGTTAAATAGCCTATTAGCCTTCCTCAAGAATTGGGCTATCAAATACAAAAAGAAGTTTTTCAAATCCAAGTGGTAGTTCCAGAGATTACCCCCCTACATACTAACTTTACCTCTTTATAATAACAAGTATAGATGAAAAAAAAAAGTTTCATGAAATCTTAAGCATCCTTTATTTTATGATTAACTCATACACACACACATAATTATTATATACACTAAAAAACACATACACATATAAAACACATCATAAACACTTGCACTATACTTCCGCTATGAAAGCACGCAACTAGTGCAGTAAAAGCACAAATATTACCCGCTCATATCGCTATGGGTCATATTAAGAATATTGCTTGCAGCACCTGTTATGTAATAACGAAGATGTGGGTTACTGGAAGGGGTGGAGCGTGGTTTGATTTTACATAAATGAAAATTATGCCGAATTTTATTATTCGCAAATGGCGTCAACGGCGCGTTCGAAGTTCGCGCTCTCATTTCGTCATTATGTCATATGTCACATGTTAGAGGGATTCCCCTCGATTTTAAATACGATGTTTCCTTAGGCCAATTATCGTATTTAATAATGTTTAAAATCTAGTCATTATCTCATGTCGACGACAATCAGTGCCAAAAACTTGTCAAAAATGTCGGTAAATTAGAGGTGTTTTTGACAGATTGAGACTGAACTTAGACATACAGGAATTTTCCCTCGGGCCGCTACTACGAATATCCTACAGAAAAAGACCTAATTTCGCTGTGTTTGACTAACCGCACCCAGATCCCAACCGTCAGAAGTAACTTTTTCGACCAGTAGACTTCGAGAGAGAATAAGAGAATAGTTATTTGAATCCCGGCTTCTAAAATCCAATATTAATCTGTTGCCAACAAACATGATTGGTAATTGTTATTTTAACCAGCCAATCACACGAGCTAACATGAAGTTAACCACCGGTTTACTGATCTGAGCTTTAATCAGAAACTAGGTACCTATCGCTATGTTAGATTACATAAAACCACACATGTGTTCCGCTCAATCACATTTCCTTCCATCCAAGGTCCATTCCAAGGTTGCCTGGAAGAGATTGCAGAAACCAATATGGCCGCCCATTGTTTGATTTGTAGTGTCAAATGGATTTTCTTTTGTTATGTATATTCTGTTGTACAATAAAGTATATATAAATAAATAAATTTCCTTAGTAATATTTAAATACAAGGGGAGCTTTTTGCCATTATATGGGCACAAATCTAGACTAAAATATCTCAAAACCCCAAAAACACTTGACCAGACTTAATAAACGAGCCCAGAACCTCACGTCCAGTAGTCACGCTTTCGACCAAGACACGCTAAAGTAAGTCAGAACTATTATTTATAGATATTATACTATTTTCGCCATAAGATGAGTTCCCTGACAGTTCATTTTTTTCCGTGGCACGCATACTACTTTAGACGAATAAAAAATAAACTGGCAAAAAAAATAAAAAAGAAATGATAAAAAAAATATTGCCTTTCGTAAATTACTAAGTAAATTATTTTAGTTATAATTAACTGTTAATAAATTAAGTAAATAAAATAAAAAAGTATAAATCTTAAAAATGTCTAATGCGTTGAACGGAACGTCAGCCAATAGAGATTGCCACTACTCAATACACTAATCGACAAAAAAATAGATGAATCGGATCGGCCATTTTGTAATCGCGATCGCGTCGCATCAGTACGAGGGCGTCTGCCTTGTAGGAAGTAGGATAACCAGTTTATTAAAAAAATATTTTGAAAATCTAAAATCGATAATCTGATTCCATTTTCTTTGCCAACTGAATCGATATTATAAAAAAATCGATTATATTTCGTTAGGTTACGTCACTACAATTGTCAGACAAGAACTGTCAGGGAACTCATCATAGGGCGAAAAGACTATAGCTTATGTTTTTCCAAGCTAAATGTCAACCTACCCTCCCTCTGCTGTCAGTTCGCGCAAGTAAAGCCACTTAGCAGAAATAAGTGTAATAAATTATCTTGCTAGACGTTTAACGTCTCTAAAGTAGTATTAAAAGACGCGGCATCCAGCCCAGTAGCTTTTAAATGAATGGGAAATGGGTATCATGCTTTATTATTAACGGAATTTAGGTCACTTTTACGCTGTAATTGAGCTTATAAATAGCTTTAACTTCGAAAGTAGGGACAAAATCATTTTCGTAGGCTTTGTCTTGACTATCCCCTTTTGCAAGTAATTAAAGGGTGCACAAACTAATTTATATCATGTAGATCTCTGGCCTGTTTACCAACTTACAACAAACATAAATTATTTTATGTATTATTCTAATTTTTTTTTAAATTAGTGTTAAGTTTTTTTTTCAAACGGAATAAGTTCAATTCAGCTCGATCATAAGGAACTTTATATGTGCAAGCGGTAACGATATGTACCAAATAAATATCAAAAGTAATCTTGGATGACCATAATACTTTTCAAAGATACTATTCAAACTTTCGGGTGTTCCTGATCTTTTCTTGCCTATTCTATTGGTGTTGATCATATTGAAAAATCAAAATATTTTATTTCACATGGGCACTTATGAAACGTCAAAAGTTAGATTATGAGGTTAGATTGTGATATCTAAATTTAGATTAACTAAAACTAGCAAGTCATTTCTTGTAAATAGCGTCCGTTTTTATAACAAGTTGCCAATGCCGGTTACAGAACTTAGCGATGGAAAGTTCAAAACCCTCATCAAACGTGTCCTTATCAAAAAAGCATATTATAAGATTTAAAGACTACGTTGAAGACAAGGCTTCCCTGGCACCTCATTAACGGCATAACTATGTAAATGTCTATTAACTGCTCTTAAATTACGATGTTTATTTTTTATTTATTTTTTACATACATTCTTTGTCACAGTCTTTTTATTATTTGACATTATATACAGCCAATTCTAATTTTTCATTTCTTTATTAATCAGAATAAAAAAAATCGTTGTCCTTTCTTTCTTTAATATAATTCTGAATACAATCTTTAATGATACCACTTCCAGACAACTAACTTCTTTGTAATTAGCATGCAGCTGAAAATATTACCCGCGTGATATACAACATGCACTTAATTGATTCTCCGAACCCATTTGTGCCTCACTTTATGAGCAGTCGGCTAAAAAGTGGCTTCCGAGAAACGGTTTTTCATTTAGCTGATTGTACCTAGTTTTATACATGGCTACTTTAGTATCTAGAATCGTTTGAAGGTAAAAATAGTATATTGTTTGGAAGTTTATGAACATTGTTTTAAATTTTAAGCGGTATATTTCGAGTTTCAAGGTAAGAAACGCTGACGTGAGGATTCGGACTCGTTCATAACTGATTAGACGGTAAAGGCACAGCATAAAGAAAAGTGTAAACATTTGGGGGTGAAGGTCCGCCCAACAGTGGGAAAACATAGGCTAACTGAAGAAAAATAGATGTTTCGAGTTTAAAACGTAACAAAGCGACTTTTAATGAATGATCTTGTTTTCTCGTCTCGGTTCGAGTATCACGAGAATATTAGTCATACCAAGGATCAGATTAGTCAGTCAGTAGTTTTAAATCTAACAGATTTATAGGCTTAATAAAATTATAACATCAAAAAACATGCTTTATAGATAAAGTGTGATATTTGTGAAATTATTTGGGCTGTGAGCGCTGCTAGATACAATGGAGTTTACCCAATCTTACTAGATATGTCCGTAAGGATTGAGGAGCCACATCAGATTTTTTAAATCTGATCTCACCATTATTTAGCAGCAATGTAGCTGATTTTGCATGTTTTTAGACGGTAATACAATTGCTACTAAATGGTACAAAATTTTCAAAAATATTCATCTATTACTTAACGAGTTCCAGGTGGCTCCTCAATTCAGACGTTTACATTGAGGAGCCACTTTTGTATTAAATATAAGTAGTGATATATTTTGCTGCTAAATCTAGAATTCGTGTAGCAGCAATGTAGCTGATTTTGCAAAATCAGCTACATTGCTGCTAAATAATGGCGAAATCAGATTTTAAAAATCAGATGTGGCTCCTCAATCCTTACGGACTTTACTAGATTGATTGTTCAGCAATCAAATCAAACCACGTGTCAGTCATTTAAATCCTGTATACAGAATATGTTAACGTAACCTAAATCTTTTTAGCTAGCTTACCTATTCCTAAGCTACATATTACACACAATGAGCTGTGAAGGTTCTTCTCCGCTTAACATGTTCGCCTAATGAAGTCTGTGTACCGTCATAAACGTATTTTGTTTAAAATAACTTGCTGGGAGGGTAGTTAATTTAAATTCAAGTGAGAGTAGGTTAGTTGATGGTTTTGAGCTGAACTGAAAAGCAGAAAGTGCCACTTTAATTAGAAAAAGGCAAGAATAATAAGTGCTTAATGGCATTATTTTATTAAGTCTAGTTGACCCAGCGAAATTTGTACCGCCTCAGATTCAATAAAAACGAATGTATGAGAAAATAAATTGTCTTTATTTTTTTTTCGGAATTTAACCATGTTTTAATAGTTATTCTGCTATTCGGGGCGGCGACAAATCAAAGATCATCAAAATCGGTCCAGCCATTCTTGAGTTATAAATGATGTAACTAACCAGACTTTGTTTTATGTTTATAGATTAATTCGTCATGTCATATACTCAATAATAGGAAGAAGTGCCTTAGTCTCTATATATAACGAGAATTATGCTAAGCCCTTCAGAAAACAGCGAAATAACTTTATTTACTTTTTTAACTAAAATTTTTCTGCAAACACAACTAGAAAATCTGCTTACTCCTTATCTCATACCTTAAGAAAAAAGCCTTATAAACCTAAGCATAATTCAAGAAGAGCCATAATTCTTATTGGCACCGAATTTTCCTAAACGACGCCTACGCGGCTACGGCGTAGCGTGCCGTAGCATCGCTACGAAGCGCGTAGACACCGCTTCAGTTATCTTTTATGGTGAGAGTGATTTATTTGTGTCGTTTCAGTATATACGTTACACGGCTACACGTGCGCTCTGCTGAAAGGTTTTTAAACACATAAGTGATATACATAGATAAGTTTACCTCATAGTTATATAAATACATACTTTATTATCTACTATTCTTAAAATAATAGTTAGATAGTAGATTTTTTTAATACTTAAAAAGCAAGTGTTTAATTTTCTAAAACTATTTCTAGCTGTATAATATATTTCAACCGTCGCGCGTCGTCAAAATATACATAGGAGAAATAATTGTATTTTCAACTAGTTCAACACCAATTAAATAGTTTTAATACAGTTTATAAATAGATTTCGTATTTCTAATTCTAAAATGATCACAATATTACTGTTAAACCTTTATTAAAATTAACGCAACGACTTGTTTTATATAATTGATAATTAATGACAAACAATATTTGAAAAGACGAAATAATATTGAAACCTTTTAAATATATTCTATACTATTGTATTACAGAAATAAGCTAATCTCTAACTATCTAACTCATTTCTTATTTATTGAACTCCGTCTCCATTACAGCAGATCAAATGTTAACCTACTCACGCAGCCAATACTTCTAAAATCCCTTTTTACTACTTATTTCGTTACTGCCCACTCTAATAATATAAATGTTATGAACATATTTACCGATAAAAATAAATTGACTTGCCGACATTTTGACCTTGACCTTGAGATCGCCCAAGGTCACAAATATTCAATATGTTGTTAGACACACATTTGCACGAGTAATTCCAATATGTAGATGTTAAGCTGTTTCTTAAAGGGGATCATTAAATTGAATTCGGTTTTTCGATATGTTTTCTTTTACAGTGATCTATCTGTTTTAGGTAAATATGTTATAGGATGGTAAAATAGACGGATTTATTTGTAATTCTCATATAAGAAAGTTTTATTATCATGAAACACTATAATTTATGTTTATAAATAATCACTTGCTTTGGTGCAAATTATTCTTTGGTTGGACGCCACCGTTTTTTGGAATACCAGATTTTAAAAAATAGTGACACTCCGGGAGTGCCGACAGAAGTGAAAACAAAACACAAACAGAATACTTTGCCATCACTCACTGACTTATCGGATATACATTAAAACCGAGTACATCCCGAGGACAGCCGAACACATCCGAAGCGGGTAATTTTTTAATCGTCTTATAAACAAAACACATGCGGTAACAGCTTCGCTTACGGTAACAGTGCCGCGAGTTCCATGGTTTATTCCCATCTCAAAAAACGCCCAACGCGCCTAAAGATGTTTTCACTTCAAAAAAACATCATGTTCCTGTAACTAATTACTATTACTCTTAGCCTGCATTGTCCCACTACAATGGCAATGGCCACGACTTCCAGCTCTTTCGATCCAGGACTAAAGTAGACCATTGGTCGTTTGTTTTCTCCAGCTTATCCCACCATCTTCTACAGGGTATGCCGCGACGTATAATTAATATCTTATTTATTTTTATAAATTGCTTCACGAATATCTTAGCTTCTCAAACTTAATTAGAATGTTTTAATGAAAACTGCTGTAGTGGTCAAGATGAAAATACAAACATAACCAGACAAAAACCACTCATAAAGTCACTGCCTATGAAACATAGATTAGGTATAATATTTCAGCCCCCACTTAACAACATGACCTTGAGATTCAATGTCAAACGGTACTTCGTCTGAAACTATCTTCACAAACCGCTTATTGATTCTGAATAATTGTTACATAGGGATGGCGCATCGGTCAATTTTAAAATACACATACATAACTTCACGACTGTATTCACCGAAGAGTTTAGGCAGTGGTGTACTTATAACAACCCACATTTCGCCAGTTATAATAATAATCATTTTATTATCAGGCAACTAAGGCCCATAGATAAAATACACAAAATAATGTGTGTGTGTGTGTATGTGTGTGTGTGTGTGTTTGTGTGTGTGTGTTTGTGTGTGCGTGTGTGTGTGTAATGTGTGTGTGTGTGTTATGTGGCTCGCCCTCAATTACATGGGACTTAAAGCCTATTCCCATCAACAGGGCACAAATTCAGTCTCCGGGCTGCTACTGAGAAATTCTTGATGGGAAAATAACACTTTGCCCCATCTAGGAATCGAACCCAGAACCTCATGCTCAGCAGTAGTGCTTGCGACCAGTAGACCAAAGAGGCAGTACTTTAAAATACGTTTACAGATGTTCTATGTCACGAAGTCCGTTTGGCTATTAATGTTGTCAAGCGTGCACGTGCACATTGTTTATTTAAACCAAAAATTTTATTTCGATTATTGAATCTCGACTTGAATATTAGTCCAGTCAAATTAGTCCTTAACCGTTATACGAGTAAACATATGAGTCCCTGTCTTTTTTTTTTTGTTTAGCCTGCGCTGTCCCACTCATGGGCAAAGGCCTCCCTCCACTCCTTCCATCTTTCGCGAGCCCGCGCGTCCTCCTTCCAGTTTTGATGGAACCTATCCAGCTCGTCCGGCGGGACGAGCTGGATAGGTTCCATCAAACCGCCGCGACCCCGCCTCACTGTCTTATACATACAAAATACCAGACATCTGTAAAAATTCATGAAAAAAGACAGGGACTCATATGTTTACTCGTATAACGGTTCAAAAATGTATATAAAAGTATGTACATTAACGTGCATATTACGAATAAAATATTTTTTTCAATTCTTACAACCGCTATATCACGGAAATGGCAATAATTATGAAAAAAAGTGTGGATACATTTTTTGTAGAGAATCGGATGATCTACAATTTTTGTCTGAACTATTTTTGCTGTAAAACTCACCGTTTAGCTGAAAAACGCGAAAAACCTATTTTTGCAAACTTTCACCATCAATAAAAAATTTTGCACAAGGGGGATTGATGGGGACTTTTCACAATTCATTTATAATAGTATTCTGAACATTCATACCAATTTTTAGCTCTATGGGAATTATTGTAACCTTCGAAGTCTTATTTGACTGGACTTATATGTATATCAGATTTCTTTGTTAACGTTACCCACTTTTACACACACAAGCGCGCTTGTCGGGATACGTCACTACTACAATCAAAGTCGAACGGACTTCGTGAAATAGAATATCTGTACTCTGAAGCAAATCATCATCTGCCTTATCTTTTCCAACTATTTTGGTATCGGCAATCACTTTGACCGGAGGCAGCTGAATACTAGTATTTTTATAACTATATACAAATATATTTTATACTGAAGAAGAGGGGCCCGTGGTTAAATTAAAACAGCCGTACAGGTCGATCGATCAGGTTAAGCTACGCTTGCCGCGGTTGGTCTTGGGATGGGTTACCATCTTTACATACCGAGACCCCTCCGTGCCTCGGAAAGCACGTTAAGTCGTTGGTCCCGGCTGTCATTCGTGGATCTTTGACAGCCGTTACGGGTAGTCAGAAGCCGTGCCATGGAATATGGGTTTAATAAAAAGCTGTTATTTAGACATTACAAACTTCAATTTCATGTATTTGAATAGATTACTCGGAATACAGTGTTGAAAATATATTTTTACCACTTGATTGTTCTCTATTAGTCGATAATCACTCCCATTCTAGTCATATCAATTGTCACATAGTCCATCCATCGTTTTTTTGGTCTTCTTTTACTCGTACAGTCATCCACATTCATACTCAAAACTTTCCTGACGACATTTTCCACAATCCTCCGCATCACATGCCCATACCATGACAACCGATTTCCACACAACTTTTCAGTCACCGATGTCATTTTCAGACTTTTTTCTCTTATATACCCTTTTTTATTCTATCCATTCGCGTAACACCACACATCCCAACCTGTTAATTACTTAGAAAAACAGTCAACGTAACCAAACAAACACAACAAAAAAAAATGCCATGTTTCCGTTCGCCCAATTTGGGTGTCACGTGATTTCACATTTTTTCTTTGTTTTTATTTACGTCTCTTTTTACCCTTTAATCAATGTGTACGTCTGTATTTTATATTCAAGTAAAATAGCAAGTGTACGCATTGTAAAAAAATGTTATTCTACGCGCCGTTTTTACACGAAACATTTATTTTTCGGCCGTTTTCGATGCAAAATCGCGAGTTCGGTAATGGTTTAGTATTTGTTTTTGAACAATGGAGTTAAGGTTCAGGTATTTTTGGTACATGTTTTTGTATTATCAGGGAATGCCTTTATTATTTACAAGGCTTGTTATAAATGTAAAGTATGTACTTTGTGAATATTAAATCGAGTATGATAGGCAATTCATTTGACGTTTGCACTTTTGACGTTAATAGCACACTAACTGTAACTATTGTTGTCTCTCTGCTTGGCGAAGGCTTTTTCTCATGCGAAGAAGGCACGAGCTTTGATCACCACGCTTGTTCAGAAAGACGGGTTGGTGAGCAGAGGTAAGAAATATATTATACTAGCAGCGCCCCGCGGTTTCACCCGCTTAAATCTTGATTCCGTGGGAATATCAGGATAAAAACTATCTTATGTCCTTTCCCGAGACTCAACCTATCTTTACACCAAATTTCGTCTAAATCGGTTCAGTGTGAAGAGGTAACAGACAGACAGACGCACTTTCGCATTTGTAATATTAGTATGGATAAGTCCAGAGGGGCATTTCTCGTAATTTTAAGAACGTTCAATCTGATCTTAGTCTCAATCTGTAAAAGTACAGATGCCAGCACATCAAGCTACCCAAAACTGTCAATTTTTTGCAATCAATTTTGAACCTTATGCTTTGGCGATAAAGTTGAAAATCTATTAAAGAAATTTGACAGATTGTAACAGCTTGATGTGCTGGCGTCTGTACCTCTAATTTCCCTACATTTTGACAAGTTTTTATTATTTATTTAATAGTTCAAGCACATAAATGTACAGAGGCGGACTTAATGCCATAGGCAAGAAGTTTTTGACATTTGTTTGTCGCCGAGATGAGACTGGGACTAGATTTTGAACGTTTTAAATTACGAGAATTGAGCTTCTGGATCCCCACGATATTTTCCATCACCAATATCAGTAATGTCCAAGAAAAACTCAGAAAGGGCATATGAATTAAAAAAGTCAAATTGGTTCTCGTCCGCCTTTGAACCTCGTGCATGAGAGACGAAACCTTAGCCACAGGGTCATTACGACACAACAGACTGTTATGGTATGGTATTAAATACAACCACATATGTAGGTATCTTGTTATCCTTTTTAAAAGAAGAATTATAAGTTATCAGATTAAAATGCGTGCAAGCGCATAAAAATTGCCTCCTAAGCTTACATACTCATTTTGTGGTCTTTACCTTGCAATAAAAATTTTAAAAATATTACCTATTTTTACTTGCGGACCTGGTTCAAATATATAATAAATATCCTTCACTTTATCCCGGCTTTAGGTCAATGTTCGCCTTTGCAATCGGCTTGCGGCCTCAAAGTAATACTGTCGGGTTTCGTATTGATAAAAGCCTTAAACCTTGCTAACGCTTTTAAATATCAACTAAAAATTGTCATTTATTGGAATATTATCGTTGTAACAACAGTGATCGAGTGCTGAATTGGCCAAAACTTCAGGATTTAAAATGTAATCAAGATGAATAGAACATCGTAACTAATATAATAAACTAAATATAATATATATAATCACCAGAACTATTTGTATGTCTGTTTAGCCGAAAACCAAAACTTTAACCTATCGTAGTAACCTATCAACACGAACCTGTAATACCACATTATCATTACGTAACACAAACAGTCTGGCAAGAGTTGCCAACTAAAATAATTATGAAACATCGCTGGCAGGTCAGATCCTGTTAGTTTGTGTCAACTTTGATGAGTTGGAAAAAGTATTTTAGTTTTAATAGACTTGGCTACTGTACTGAATCCAGGATCTCATTTACATAGAAAAGCTACGAACTGGTATAATTTTAAGAAATATAATAATTTCCATCAGAATCAATTCAGAATACATAAATATATTTTTTTATCCTATTTATAGTATCTCTTGTTCCTTCTCTGATAATAAAACTTAAACTTTTTTAAAGACGGTATGTCATGTTAATAGTTTGCAAGCTTTAATATGACGTACTGTATGACAATGTACAGACGCCAGCACATCAAGCTACCCGAAACTGTCAAATTTTCCCAATCAACTTTGAACTTTGTGCATGAGCAATAAAGTTGAAAATCTATTAAAGAAATTTGACAGATTGTAGTAGCTTGATGTGCTGGCGTCTGTACATGAATATTTTTTATTAGGGAACAGCTCCTTATAAATTCCGGTCGTGTCAAAACAAATTTCCCTTTGCTCCCATAAAACTATCTCAGTATCTGCACGATCATCATATGATATGACCTTGATAGTGTCTGGACATTAAAAGAGACTGCCGCAAAGCGTTTTTCGGTGTTTTTGAAATGAAGTTTCTTAGCGTCTCTTTGTCTCTTTCTACTACATACGAGTGTCTGTATGCATGCGAATATCGTGCTAGGAATTTCGTTCCTGATGAAGGTCCTCCGACCGCAAAAGTTTTTTTTTTTCAGAGTAATCGGGTAGGATGGACCGACGGATGGACGGATGAAGGACCGACCACAACCTACCAACCAACTAAATATCTCTTTTCACATCATTTTTTATCGTGTTTAATATTGAACTTAGGTGTCTACATACCTACTTATAGCTGTATCAACTCTATAAATGTTAAGATCCTTACAAAATACTAATGCTTCTTCCACATTTATAATCCCAAACAAGTCAGATAATAAGAAATTTTTCCCAACTGCCCATAAGGTTAAGAAATAAATTCTATTTCTGTAACACGAAATCCTCGCAAAGTCACAAATATTTGAACTAACTTCACAGTTGCGAGCACAAGCTGGGAAATAAAAAAAAATCACTTAAGTTAAAAATTAAGCGGTGAGGAAACTTAATGAGTTCTCGGCAACCAAATGAGGTCGGTGCCTCACACCCCGACAACCTCCGACCCTCTATAGGGCTGTTAGTTGTCTTGTATATCCGGTACAGCGACATTTTTAATATTACATAAAAGTTACTTAGCTTTGCGCCATCGGAAATAATTCCTTAAATTAATCTTCTTAATTTTATTTAAATTTGTGAACAAACCGATGTCTTCCGTAAATAAATAAAAGCAAACAATAATGCGCATGACCCGTATGATAAATGGTTTGTATTGTTATACTCTACTTATTAATCCTAATTTATAAAAAAGTAATAATGGTTTCATTAATAGTACGAACCACATAGTACTTAACCATAATTAAAACAGCTGTTTAACTTTTTATCTTATAAAAATCTGTCATTTAAAATATAATCTAATAACTAAACAAATCATCATCTGCGTAGCCTTTTAGCCGAGTGCAACACACTTGGGAAATGTTTCATTATATTATTAGTATTTTATGTGAGTCTTATCAATGTAAGGCCATGTCTGGAAGGGCCTTTTGAAGAAAGAGCCATGTTGACGTGTCCCAACAGACGGTATGCATGCATCAGTCATCGTGTAGCTCAACCCTATTTTAGGGAGCTCAACGACCCGACACATGACACTACCCGATCTGCAGGACATTTGCGTAGGCCATGTACACAATACTCGAAATCATCAGACAGTTATAAAGTCATGTATTCAATGGAACTGAATACCAGTATTTTACATGGAGCGACTGCTTATCTGACCTAAACAATCCAGCTACTGGGTAACACGATACTCCTTGATAAAACTAATTGTCAGTCTTTCGGATATTCGGATAAACAACCAAATGCACTTACAGAAAGCTTAAAGTTACGAACAAATCCTCAAACTAAAATTGCTATACGAGTATCATTGCAAAACCAAAACATTTTCTATTTCAACCCTCTACTACTTCAAACTTTCTTAAAGTACGAACAGATGGATATACCTGTTTATGTAGTACCCTATTGTCCGAAACACCTCTAATCCTTGGAACACAGCTTTTAGTACAAAATACTCTTATTCAACAACACTGAATAAAACTAGACTTGGATGTTATATTTTACCGACTTTAATAAAGGAGAAAGCTGTGCATTTGAGGCGGTTTTTCGTCGTGCATGTGATTTCAATTTCTAGAAGATTTTTGGGATTTCTAAAAAAAAATCCAGTTGACTTATGATTACGCAGGAGATTTGTGAACGTAACAATCTAGGAATATAGTGCTTATATTATAAACGAAAAACAAAATACTTAAAAAAACAACTGACTTTCAAAATACATATCGGAGAAGCGACAGCAAAAAACGTTTTTCGAAGTCGGAAAAAATAATGATATTTTGGAAGTCGGGAACATAAAAGAAACTAAAGCCACTATGAACTCATGTCAGCCCTGGCAACTGCACCTTGAGTTAAACTAGATCTGCTTGAAGGAAACAATTTGGAAGTCATTTTGTAGTAGATTTCGCTTTGAAATATTAAATAAACCACCGGATCTTATATATAAAGGATGATGAACGTCTGTTCGGGATTATAATGAAGTGAAATTCACAACAAAAAGTCCCTTTGTCCTCTCAGGATAAGTTAAAGGAGGTTGTAGTACACAATTATGTCTATCGAATCTCTTGTCTTATGCCATATATATTTTGGGGTTGAAGCAGCACAGCTTTTTCTTTCTTTTGCTTTCATCTCAGATACCAATTAGGTATATCGTATACAACATGGTGAACATAAGACGGAAATTGGAGACGTAGCGAAGTTGCAGGCTTGGGGAGGCCTATATAACCTAAAAATATAGGTAGGGTACATGACATAATCACACTAATATTATAAAGACGAAAATTTGTGAGTGTGTGTGTGTTTATATGTTTGTTACTTCTTCACGCTCAAACGGCTGGACCAATTTTGATAAAAGTACATGTTATGAAATGGGCTTAAACTAATTATTTTTTTGAACAGCTGTCATGTATGGTTTTTCTGATAGGGAAACTTATTCAGGATAGCCTCACAAACACAGAAAAAATATTAAAAGCACCATTATTGAATAAATACATATTTTAAATCCAGATATTTTAGGTGTCGTAATATTATTTTTGCACATTGAAACAAAGAAAAAATGGTTAAATATAATTTTTTAAAGCAAATTATACACCTTATTGTTATTTAAAATATTCTAAAATACTATTAGATGGCTTAAAATAAAACCAACTCCATGATTTGTATGTCTGGCATTGATTCCTTTGCCTCCTAATGGAATCTATGAAAATATTACCTGTGCCAGTAAGGTTGTCATACTTGTCAGCTGTCAGTACACAGGTGAAAATTGAATTGAATTTGACACTTGATTGACGTTCACAATTCACAATGACAATAATGACATCCATCCGAAAAGTGTTGCCAAAATCAATAATTACTGTGGGTTGCAATTTATTTTTTAAATAATAATGATTTAAAAATATAATAATTAAAGAAAGGTTGCTTTCAAAAAAAATTTAAAAAAATATACAAAGTCTTCCTAATTTATGTACTTTCATAAAAATATGATCTCTTCCCTGTTCACAGCAGCTTCGAATAAAAGCCCAGCCTTCATACAAAAACCTAACATGTCCTTTGGTATGGAGGTAGCTGACACCCTGGATTAACATATAGGCTATTTTTATCCCGATATTCCCACGGGATCTTTGATCCACTTCTTTTTTTTTGTTAGCCTATACTATCCCACTGCTGGGCAAAGGCTTCCCCAAATCCTTCCAGGAACTTTTCCCCATGCCACCTCGAACCAGCCCTCGCAGTGACAGTAAATACATATATTATTAATAATTATAACTAATTAATAATTATATTTATTTGTTTCAGGTATGTCAAGACATCTTTCTACAATACAACAACCAAAGGTAGGTAATTTTATTTTAAGATTATAATTTCAAACTTCCAAGGAAATAAGTCACCATCACCAATGACTTTGTATATATAAGCCAAACAGATCACCATAATAAATAAACTGAAAACCGTCCATCACGGCTAAGTAGTGTAGATTTGATCAAACTTACAGCCGCCTGCCAAGCACCTAAGTCGTTAGACCCCATCATTTACACATTAGTACATTTCTTTCAAAAGAACTCGACAATTCACGACACTCGTTGAATCTAAACGACTTCAAAATTACCAAAAACGTTTAACCCAAAAAAGTTTTAAAACTTCTGTCATTTTCTGCAGCGGTTCGGATTTTTCATTCCCGAAGTGCACTTATTTAAAACAATAGTGCATGATTATCATTCAAGTTGGCGTCTTGCAGATAAGCTTTATCCTGCTACACAGAGCTGCATAAAGTGATAGTCCATATAATTATGTATATGATGCTACAACGATACAACGTCAGCGGTTCGGAGTTGAAAAATATTTAGATGCTGGCGCTGACCTTACGTAGAAAAACGATAATGGCAGCAAATGCTTATAGTATAAAGAAGAAATTTAGATTCTAAGTTAGAAGCTTTCATCGAAATTAAGATATTGGAAAACCTTGAATTTTTAAACAACTTTTGCTAATTCGATTAACTTGACTTTTGCTAATTTGCAGGGCGGCTAAGCTCGGCCGCTTATGCTGTTAGAAAGATAAGACAGTTAACAGATGTAGAAACCGCGCGTTTGGTCTATTTTTAGTTACTTCCACAGTTGTATGTCATATGGCATTTTACTATGGGGTCGGGCTGCTGACATTGAATCCATTTTTATTTTACAAAAGGGAGCTGTCAGAGCCATTTACAATCTACGTCGCCGCGAATCTCTTAGGGAACTATTTAAAAAGGTTAATAGCACGACGACGGTACCTTGCCAATTCATTTATGAAAATTATGTATGTAAGAAAAAACCAACATCTTTTTAACAAAATAAGTGATAGACATAATTTTAATACTAGAAATATTGGTCTAATTTAGTTACTTCTTCTTAGTACTTTACTCAGATTATCTAAAGTACATACGTACATCTTTTATGGGGTACTGTGTTAAATGCTATAACAAAATATCTTGTGACATGTTGCAATTAAATGAAAGAAAATTCAAAACTCATATTAAAAGTAAACTACGTAAACAAGGATATTACAAATTAGAGGATTATATCCAAGATAAGAATACTTGGATAACATGCTGGTTCTGCTCCATAGGACAATCTAAAGTCTAGACAAAATCAAACTGGTTCCTAATTTATTTTATATTTTATGAAATTGATTTTTACAATCTGTGACTACAGTAACTCACACACTTGTTAAAATTCTAGGAAAATCATCTACTTTTACAATATTTGTAAATAGTTCGTAAATATGTGAGCACCCTGTATCTATAACATAATTGATTTACCTGTCATTGCTTCATTTTTAATTCTTTTTACCTTTTGTGGTAGACTAATTTTATTCTAGGTGCATCGTCTTCACATATAATTATATTATGTATACAAAACCTTGTAAAGCATTTTAAAAGAGTAATGGTGTAGTTTCTTGCCCATTATTCTCCATACGAACACTACGTTTTGGTAGGGGCGACTATAATCAATTCAATTTTACTGTAATTTTTGATGTTCAAAAGTGTTTTTAATGTGCCTATTTGAAATAAATCATTTGACTTTGACTTTGAAACACGTCCCTGAAAAACAGTTCAGAATTTAAATATCAATACTAATGACATTTCTATAAATTGTACGTACATACATACATTCGAATACCTAAGGTGAAAGCCTACTTAGAGCAGTGCTGGCTCAGTGGTAACGGGACCGGGTTGTAAGGCGTGTGTTGGAACCCAAATTATTTGATCACCACTGCTCTCAAAACGGTGAAGGAAAACATCGTGAGGAAACCGGCCAAACCAAAAATTCGAAGACATATGACATCCAACAACTCGCTGCACTGGCGTGGTGGATTATGGCCCACTCCCTTTCACAGAAAGGGGAGGCCGGTTTCCCAACAGTGGGAACATTATAGGCTGATTATGATATGTCTACTTATTTCTATATGTTATTTCAATTTCTTAAATTATCAATTTAAACTTCAGCTACAGAAAGGTTTTTCTGGAAGAATTACCACAAATTACCCAACATTTCAATGAAGCCCAATTTTAAATGAAAGCATAATGAAAGGCTCCAAGATTTTTTTTAATTTATTTGAATTTCAACGAATCGTCAAATTCTTAAGAAATGTGTAGTAATATTTAATCAAACAAATTAATCTATGGTCTATTCAAATTTATGTTGGCAATTGATGTTATCTCAAGTTAAACAAATATCAACTTTATTCCAATGGCAATTAAGGCGATTTCAGAGTGATTCAGATTCAGATTCAGATTTATTTATTTGCCATCAATGTAGGTACAAGTTTAAGATGATACAAATAGCTGAAGGTTACCGCTACATTCTACCTTACGGCATGCAAATTCATAGAAACTAATAGATTACATACAATATTATTATAAATTAACAACTAACATGTCATTCTAATTAACACTAACAAACATAAAAAGAAGGAAATAATAATAAAATAATAATAATCATCAAATAGTCAATTGCACATAAATAAATCTTGTCAATAAAATGAATTTCATTATCTTGGAATTAAAATTAAGTGAAATATTATTTTA
Source organism: Luperina testacea (assembly GCA_927399505.1). NCBI lineage: Eukaryota > Metazoa > Arthropoda > Insecta > Lepidoptera > Noctuidae > Luperina > Luperina testacea. The sequence goes on along the minus strand of OV656766.1, from coordinate 12,558,903 downwards.
CAAACATAACGTCATTTACAAATTTTATTGTCAAATTTTTTTATCATTTAAAAAGTCATTGATACAATAATAACATTTATCCAATAATAATGCAGTAAGCTTAGATTTAAATGTTCGAATAGGGGTCAGTACTTTCAGCGACCTAAACACAGGTACACAGCTGTCTGTAGTGACTGGCACTATTCAAAAAGTTATAAAAGATTTTGAAGTTGTAGCGTAAACTGAACTTTATTGTGTAAGAATTAAAGTTATTTTTCCATTAATTCATATTTGTTTACATTTTGGCAATTAAATCGCGATTAGTTCTTTCTTCACTTCTTAAGAGAAAGTTCACGAAACATGAAACTTGCCGTATGAAAATAATTATTTACATTTTCAGGTATCTGAGATGAAACAAAGTTTTCATGTTGAGTGTTTTTATAAGCGCGAAATTTTACTAAAGTGGTGATAGATTTCGTGTTTCTTAGACGTAAATTTTGTTTTATTTTGTTTTTGCTTTTATGTAAGAGAACATTTAAAACACGTTATGTAATACCTCATGCTGGTTTTGAAACGTATAAAGACGCCTTGCTGTTTTTTTTTTAGATAGAAAGAAATCTTAACAATACATTTAAAACAACCAATTTTTAAAATATTTCAAATAAACTTGACTTCCCCGTTGGTCTAGTGGTCGCAAGCGTTACTACTGAGTATGAGGTCCTGGATTCAAATCCCGGGTCGGACAAGCTTTTATTGGGTTTTTCCATCTTGAATTTCTCAGTAGGAGCTAGGAGCCCGGAGGCAATTAATCAATTAATTCTCCTATTACATGGGACTTTGGCAAAATGTCGGTGTACTATAGATGCGCCTAAACTTTAAAGGCTAAACCTTCGGGGCATACAAGTGTTATGTTATTTCAAATAAACATTGTCAGAAAATAATAAGTACCTTCCTCGGAGCATCTTCATCATGCATGTAAATCCTTCAAAAATCCATTATAAAAAAGAAAAGTTCTTCAAACAAAGCTAACCCTCTCATCTCCTGGCATTTTAAATGAATCTCGCTGAAGGCACGCTAGCTAATCTTCCTAAGATCCTATTCCAGGCCACAAAGCTGAACTCAATCTAGACGCAGTCTGCCGCATTTCCTAGGTCAAAACAAATTTCACCCGGTGCACATAGCGGCTCTCATCAAATATACTGAAATAGGTAAGGGAACCTTTGTGGCAAATGGTTTGCGTGCAGACGGTGGGTTGGGACGCAGTTGCAGCGAGAGGTTAGGTTAGAAGGAATTTATGTAAAGGGGTTGTTAAGACTAGATTAAGTCTGTGTGCTACGGAAGCGGAATTGGTTTCTTGGAAGCAGAATTGGAAGTTGGTTACAGAACATCAACTCAAAAGGAAATATTCTAGATTATGATGTGGGTTTAAATTACGTCTGCTGGTTAAATCATGATTCGTGATTAACGTAAAGGCTCCTGCAAACAGGCGCGACGCGCGACGCGAATCGCGAGCGACACAAAGGCACCGCTCGTTGCGCGACTTGCGGTGCCTTTATATCGCGCGCGATTTTATCGCGTGCCGCGCCTGTTTGAAGAAGCCTTAGAGCGTTCATTTCTCTGTATGTACTTAGCTCTTAAATACTATTCATAAACAACATTCTATTGTATAACGGGCTGGTGTGCGCAACTCCACCTCCAAGTGCGTATTTTGTATAAATACTGTACGTTTTTGTATTTCTATTTTAAAGGACATAAGTGGCAGTGACATTAAAGGCCGCAGTTAAAGGCTCTTTATGAGACTACATTTTTATCTCTTTATGACATGACAGGACGCAATGCGATACGGTACTAGATATTTTTGCTTCCAATAGAATGTCCGCCTCTGTACATTTATGTGCTTGAAGTATTAAATAAATAAATAATAATAAATAAATGTCACCTATTTTTGCAATATGAGCAGAACTCATTGCTAATCACAGAAAACGGCTCGATACATTCAATGTCAACGTAAGAAATGTGTGCTGCCAAAGTAATTGCAGATATTTATGCTGCCAGTGGGATAACACATTTTTTTTATATGAGCGGCACTGATTGCTATATAGAAGAAAACCCGGAACATTATACTGTCAGGTTTTTACGTGCCAAAGTGATACTAATTCTGAATTTAACTAAGTAAGCAAATATTTATAACGCAAGATATGTCCGATATTTGCATACCAAGAGGCGAAGCATTTTTTTTTTTTAAACCGTTGTAGAATCTTAGATTTTGGCGTCGCTTGTCTTCTTAGACAGTTTTTTTATGTATTTATTTATATTTAATTAAAACGGTACAACACCATTTACATTAATTAACATAGAGACAATTATTACGTTGAAATTATTAAGTTAAATATACATAGTTTACTTTAAAACTAACATAGCACAGTGGACCCCTTGCATATTTTCCGTCACAGAACACCAGACATACGCATAATTTTATTCCATTCATGCGCAAATATATCACATTCAGGGTTGGCAGTCAGAAGGGCATTTAGCACTTTTAGAGTACGACAGACTGACGATGATGATGGGATTTTGATGTGCCTTCGATGTCACATATTATTTGTGCTGCCCCTTGCCTCAAAAGATCAGATATATTTGCCGTCATCTTAACGCCAGATATTATTGGATGAATCGTGAAGTCAGTTATTATTGCCGAGCTGTCCTTAATCAGTCGATCATTTACCAACTGCTGGGGACACAGGCCTCTTCTCTTTGAGAGGCAATGAGCTGTGATCTACCATGAGGGCCCAGTGCGGGTTGGTAGATGTCACATGTCTTCGAATTTTTGGTTCTAAGACATGCCTGTTTCCACACGATGTATTCCTTCTCCGCTCAACTTTATATTTCGCGCTGCAACTGCAACCACACCTCAAAGCCTGCAATCTCTTTGCTCGGTTAGGCTCACGCTCCACTGCAGCAAGATTTAACTTTTCAAAACACCGAGGTTCAGTCCGCTTTGTAATTCTGCAAGCTATAACTAACGTTGCAACAGAGAACCGACTAATTTTCTGAATTTTGAGTTCGCTCTGTTGTGATATTATATCTTGCAGCATTTGATAGGTACAGTATTATTTTTGTCTATCTCGACCAGCTGAAACAATAATAACAATATGAAAAAATCTGGCTCTTTTTCCTTTTATTTAATTAAATACATATAAATTATATTATGTTATATATTGTGTTATATTCTAATATTTAAAATATTAGAATATAACACATTTAATAATAATACTATATTAACCGCCGCCGCCCTAACCACCAGTAGCTTGGAAGCTACCGGCGGTTAGGGCTCCAGAGATAGGAACCTCCTCACAACTCGGCCTTCTGAATCAAATCCTTGATCCAATCGCCTAACGAGAGCCTCGAGAGATGTTGATCGAGGCCTTTGGCCATCAGGCTATTAGCCGATACGACTAACGGCACATTGACAGCCGAGCTCACATGTCAAGATATTTAATTTATAAATACATAAGCTACCACGAAATTATTACTTATTCATTTGTTTTTTCGCAAAAATTTATGTAGCAAGCATCATATCAGACTCATGGTTGCTCAAACAATCTATTTTTTTTTTTTTCAAAAATATCAACCAAATTCTAGACCTTCACCAGACAAATGCATAGAATCAATCAATCTTGTTCCAAAGTTAATAAAAACCTAAAAATTAAAACATACCGATTAGTCGGGCAAAATTTCAGAAATAATATTTTTCCTTTTGGTATAACACAAAAGAAACAACGATTGTCTTATTACGTATAGCTCGGATAGAAACGAAATTGCATTATACAACTTTCCAAATGGACATCCTCCTCTGTTCTCTCCAAAGAAGTTGTACTTACGACTAAGTTAGAATCTGTTAAGTAATTGAACTTGCCTTTTGTATCGATAAGCACACGATTAGCCGCCTTAAGCCCCTTGAAATTAGGTCTTTGTTCCGTCGTCTATACATTTCTTTAGATAGACATTGATGATTAGGAAATTTATCTTTGATGAGTATGTAAGGCGCGTTAATGAATGGGGGTGGAATAAAGAGGTTCAATAATTGAGTGAATGGTATTACGTTTTGTTAAAAGACATTATTAACGTATAATTTTAGTTTCAATACTGGCTTCATAGGAAATCCTGACTAGAATCAATTCTATTTTTTGTAATTTCTGACGTTCAAAAGTGCCTTTTATGTGCCTATTTGAAATAAATGCTTTGACTTTGACTTTGACTTTGACCACATTTCAAACTTCTTTGAACAGGACTTCTTGAATGGATATCACTGGCTGAATGTACGTTAGTACTTATATCTCGATGGGCTGAATAGACTGGCTATGTCTGCCGTAAGCACTGGCTATGTCTGTGACAGAGTCTACAGTCCGTTCAGTAATTTTACCTCTGACAGCAGCAACCTTATTGTAACACGAATAAAGATCACAATGACTTTAACAGACTTGTCAGTGGCAGCAGCTTTATGGGAATGATAATAAATATCATTGTGATCTAGACAGTAACGCAAAATCCTCTGATTTTGCACGATGACGATAGGTGGTAGTACTCATAAAATTCGTGGCGCCGAAAACGCGACACTTCTGTCGTAGTTCGAGTAAACGGTGACACCTTTAGTTTTCAAGGAAAGTGTTGAAAATGCCGCCTTTAGCAGCGACCGCCGAGGCGTCTCCATGCTCTCCGCCCAAAAGGCTGATAGGTTTCCGAACAGACGAATTCCCGCACAGAGACCGCTAATCTACCCAGCCAGATGTTTTGGCTATCTGAAAGAACCTTCAACTTGGTACTGAAACTAAAACACCGAACTTCCACGAAATCTGATGATTAATATCATCAAATATTTAGTTAAGGTTAATATCTAAACTAAATAGACAAAGACTTCGAAAACGAGACTACAGTTCAACATTGATTAAATACTACCTTGTTTTTCAACTTTGATTGGCCAAAAAATAAGCCTTAAGCAGAATCATAACCTATCCTCTGGTCACGTGAAGAGTCGACCAACCGCTTGGCGCTGTCTTGAAAAACCAAGTGGACCCTAGTGTTTTAACCCTAAAACGGCCCGAACACATGATTCCCAATAAGCTTGGAATATTTTTTAAATTTGTGAGACTAAGACTAGTTTGTTTAGTTTAAGAGAAAGTTGTTATTTGTAAAAGCACGATGGGATTGACATTATCGCCTTTAGCGTACAAAAATCTCTTAAATAAATAAAAAAAAGGTGTGGGCTCGGGGGAACTCGCAGAAACGAAGTTCAAAATGAAAATCCAAGATGTCGGCTGCGAATATTTTAAAACTTTCGCAGCCGCCATGTTGGATTTTCATTTCGACTTTAGCACACTCGAAAACCATGAAAACTATCTCTCTCTCACACACTATGTCTATAATATGTAATAAAAAAGTCACATATTGCTTTTTTGTTACGTGACGATTTCTTCCAGTTTACTCCTACCGCAAGGTCCGTTTAAGAATTTCGTTCCAAAAAAAGAACTCTTGTTTTTAATATTGTCCCAGAATCAATTACCTACTAGATACAGTTTCATTATTACAAAAAGCGTAATAAAGGCTCGAGAGTCATCATCAAGGCCCCAACGTTGTCTCCATAAAAAATGATTCCCATTTTATTAAAGCTTATCTCTTTTGTGACTTCATAAATAAATTACTCAGTCTCTCGGTCGGATTCCCTCACTCGTTTTTCAATTGTGAACAGAGATTTTCCGTGCTCACTTAGTCGCTTAGAAATTGACAAAGGAATGAGAGCATAGTGCTTTAAATAGTTCTCTGTGTCGCATTTTAAAACGGGTGTATAGATAACTTTAATATTATCAGTGTGAATAGCTTTTGTGAAGGGGTGCCGTTTCTTTTTTCTATTTCTGCTTACGTTTTCAAACGGATAATTAATGAGGTATTTTTTGGGTGTGAGAATTTCTTTGTTTTTCGAAGGTTCTTTTTGAAATGTTTTGTATCCATTTTCCTTTCCTTTGTGTTCGCACGTACGTCCCTTATTGCAGTGCCTTTCCTTGGAAATGTTTGTGATATTTCTTTTGCTTATGTAAGTACCCATATGTTGCAGCAGACGAGTTATGGGCCATATAAAAACGATGGTACTTAATCTGTCGCGTAACTAATGCCAGTTAACTTGAAACCAGTTATTTATAAGGCAAGTAGAAGTAGACTGCGTTCGCATTTTTGTTTCCAAATGTGTAAACAAATATGTGTTTTTGGAAAAATAACTGTAATGCCCACACATAAAGTTCAGTTTGCGCTACAACTTAATTTTTTTTAATACTTTTCAATAGTCATTCTGAAAACGACTTGAACGCTAACATAAGGTTGATTTATTCTTTTAAGTGGAAGTATCATCAATTGGAAAGAAGAATTTGAACAGACTTTAGGTACAGACGCCAGCACATCAAGCTATTACAATCTGTCAAATTTCTTTAATAGATTTCTAACTTTAAAACAAACACACTCTTTCGCTCTATCACACACACCACCTACACATATACAATCACCCACACACACACACACACGCGCATTAAATATATGTATATATATATGTATATTAATTGTACTAGTTTATTGTAACTTTTTGTAAGGGACAGGGACTGTTATTCCTTAACACATTCTATAACCTAGCTAGGAAAACAGAACTTCACCCACCAGATTGTGTTTGACGTGGTACAAACTTATATGTATAACTTTATGTATGCCTCATTTACTACAATCTCCTTTTTTATGAAATAAATTTATTATTATAACTTTAGTGCTAAAGCATAAGGTTCAAATTGGTTTGGGAAAATTTGACAGTTTCGGGTAGCTTGATATGCTGGCGTCTGTACATTGCAAGTACTTGTTAAACATCTGTTTTGACATAAGTTGTGTATTTATCTAGTTATGAAATTTTTCGCTTGCCAGCTGTTGTTGGTATCTATGGGAAGAATATAATTAACGATAATAGCTGACTACTATTCAGCAGTTCTGCTACTTCATTTTTTTGATAATGTATAAATATATAATCAGCGTCACGACTGCCATATGGGTCGGAAATACGAATAAACTTTTATCAGACGAAATGCTTGTCCATTCATATTACCCTAAGGGTGGATTCACAGATTTCTATCACTTAAGTAGGTAATTATATTGTGACTTAAGTTAATAAGAAAGGAAGGGCGAATTCGACAAAACTTGTGTGCCTAGTATAAGATGGTTATCTTTGTAATCCTGCGAGTAAATGTTTGACGTCCGACAGTTTTTGTATGGAAAAATTTACAAACATTCAATCCCAGAATTTTAGGCATCAGTAATTGGTCAAATTTGCCCTAAGCAAGAGAATACTGCCATATTGATTACATAATCAATATAGGCAATATTGATTATGTAATATAATATGGCAATCACTTCTTTTCGTGTCGATGGTATTCTTCCTCGTTTTTTTTGTACAGTTTGCTTTAGTTTGTCGAGCGAAAATTATGTCGCGCTATCGTTTGTCGACCAAAAGTTTCGTCGTCCCATCGTTTGTCGCGAAAACAATCAGTCGCACTAACGTACATCGAGCTGATATGCTGTCGCACCAATGATGGTCGACATATCGTACTGTCGCCCTAACATTTGTCGCGTATTTGTTTGTCGCAACTTTGATGCGGAGTCATATCAATAAGGTAATAGGTATATAAGGATGCCAATTCTCTTCCTCTTCATTTCCTTTTAAAAACTCATGGTACAAAGAGGGGTAGTCGGTTTTGTGTCCGGCTTATTCAAAATGCCATTAAATATTCTATGGGATAAAGTGACGCTCGAGTCAAGTCACTGGCGCGAGTGGCATCCTTCAAACGCTAATGAACATTGAACTTGAACTGAGAACGTTCCAGTTAAGTCGGGGACGTTGGCGAAGTGTGGATAAGACTTGTGTGTTTATCTAGTTTAGTATAATAAAGTAGAGACGACAATACAACAATAAATTAAACTGCGTTATATCTAATGATGTTCCCAGTCTGCAAACCAAAATTCAATCAAATATGTATATCCAATACTTTAGACACTATTCAAAAACCCATATTCGGCCCATCACTACTATTTAGCTTGTTTGAAAAAATCTCTTTTTATTTAGGTGGTAGGATTAAATTTGATAGTTCCAAAATAATCCTATGCATTAGTATTGCCAGTGCTTTCATTTATTGTATTATAGTATATGAAACTGATCGTTTAGAATGTATATAACTATGCTTATTGGTTGATCACACAAAAGCGCACCTAAAAAGCTATTGAATGTTTTGTCGCTGAAAACCAGCGCTGGGGCTCTGTTTTGCATAGGGTCGCAGCATAATGCTGAGCGATAGCCGTTTTGCGTGGATGGTGACGCATGTTTCTCCCACCTTTTTTTATTTTTTGTGTTTTTGTTGTTTTTTGCGTCATGTTTACCACAACGTATTTTCTTTCTTTTAGCACGAGTAGTCATAAAAGTTTCTTCAATAATTAAATAAATCTATCATATCTACTTATTAATTAAAAACTGAGCAGAAACTTTTGCACCAACTCCTATAGAATAACTGAATTTATTATCCCATAAAAGCTTACTTAAAACGTACTTAGGTGAAAATTAATTAAACAATCACCAATCCTTCTCAGCCCCATTCTTATAACTTTCTCAAATGATTGTCAAATACCATTTGATAATCGAGAAAAAAAAAAAAAAAAAAAAAAAAAAAAAAAAAAAAAAAAAAAGAAAAAAAAAAAAAAAAAATTGAAAAAGCGAGGTGATCCTCGCTTTTTACGTCAGTAGTTCTGTACCTTCTCTTTCTCGAATTGCAGCACCAACTTACTTGCAATTCTGCCAGCAGTTTTAAATGACCATAATATACCAGCCTTGTACTGTCCCACTGCAAGGCACGAGCATTAGGGTGTCCCGAAAAATTTTTTTTCCGTTTTCGCTACTCAAGCCCCCTCAAAAGTTACATTATTAGTTTTAGATTACCGTAAAAATAATAAAAAAATCATAAAAAATCCAACCTTTCGTGGCGTGCTCAGGTCAATGAGGTCAGCCGAAAGGTACATTTTTCCTTTCATTCGCTGAAATGCCTTCAAAGTCTTCTGCCCTTGAAGATTAAAATTTCATTGGCACAAACAATTATTCAGCCGATTATAGATTATGCCGACGCCTGCTACCTGGATGCTACTGAGGAGCTACTAAACAAGCTTGAGCGCTTGCAAAACCTGTGCATTCGCTTTGTTTTCGGTCTTCGTAAGTATGACCATGTCTCTCACCTTCGCAAGGAACTCAAGTGGCTCCCAATCCGTCTTCGCAGGAATACTCGGATTTTATGTCTCCTCTTTAATATCTTACACAACCCGTCTTATCCTTCCTACTTGCGTGAGCGTTTTTCTTACGCTCGCTCTAGCGACGCACCATGTAGATCACACCTAAGATCCCTCCTTAAATCTCATCCTCATAAAACAAGCTACTATTCTTATTCCTTCTCTATCCATGCTGTAAGATTGTGGAACTCTCTTCCGCCTAACATTCGTGATCTAAAAACTATTTCTCTATTCAAACGTAGATTGAAAGAGCATTACCTTTCCTCTATACTGTGAGTATTTATATACTTATATGTTTATATATTTTAGTATTATGTATTTATTTAAGTATATTTATGTTTATTATTATTTTTTTTTTTTTTTTTGCATTATATGTGTAGGTTTATTTAATATTCTAGTTTTAGACGTCACACATTCATATTTTTCTCTTCTTGTTCTCACACACTATTGTCTACATTTCTTTTTTACTTCTCCTTTCGCAGGTCTGCTGGAAGAAATTTCTTAAGAAATAAGCAGTACCTTTGTACTCAATTTATAATCATGTCATGTCCCTTTGTATTTTACTGTGTGTACATAAATTATAAAATAAATAAATAAATAAATAAAAAAATATCTTGAGGGTTCTACCGGCATTTTTTTAAATTTTTTTGGATTCAAGGATCTGAATCAGGATCTGAATCAGGATCTGAATCTGGATCTGAATCAGGATCTGAATCAGGATCTGAATCAGGATCAGAATCAGAATCAGGATCAGAATCAGGATCTGAATCAGGATCTGAATTTGGATCTGAATCAGGATCTGAATCAGGATCTGAATCAGGATCAGAAACAGGATCAGAATCTGGACCTGAATCTGGATCTGAATCAAGATCTGAATCAGGATCTGAATCTGGATCTGAATCTGGATCTGAATCAGGATCTGAATCAGGATCTGAATCAGGATCTGAATCAAGATCTGAATCAGGATCTGAATCAGGATCTGAATCAGGATCAGAATCAGGATCGGAATCAGGATCTGAATGTGGATCTGAATCTGAATCAGAATCTGAATCTGAATCAGGATCTGAATCAGGATCTGAATCAGGATCTGAATCAGGATCTGAATCAGGATCTGAATCAGGATCTGAATCAGGATCTGAATCAGGATCTGAATCAGGATCTGAATCAGGATCTGAATCAGGATCAGAAACAGGATCAGAATCTGGATCTGAATCTGGATCTGAATCAAGATCTGAATCAGGATCTGAATCTGGATCTGAATCTGGATCTGAATCAGGATCTGAATCAGGATCTGAATCAAGATCTGAATCAGGATCTGAATCAGGATCTGAATCAGGATCTGAATCAGAATCAGGATCAGGATCAGAATCCGAATCAGGATCTGAATCAGGATCGGAATCAGGATCTGAATCAGGATCTGAATCAGGATCTGAATCTGAATCTGAATCAGGACCAGAAACAGGATCAGAATCTGGATCAGAATCAGGATCTGAATCTGGGTCTGAATCTGGATCTGAATCAGGATCTGAATCAGGATCTGAATCAGGATCTGAATCAAGATCTGAATCAGGATCTGAATCAGTATCTGAATCAGGATCAGAATCAGGATCTGAATGTGGATCTGAATCTGAATCAGAATCAGAATCTGAATCAGGATCAGGATCAGAATCCGAATCAGGATCTGAATCAGGATCGGAATCAGGATCAGAATCAGGATCAAAATCAGGATCAGGATCAGAATCAGGATCAGAATCTAGATCAGAATCTGGATCTCAATCTGGATCTCAATCTGGATCTCAATCTGGATCTGAATCTGGATCTGAATCTGGATCTGAATCTGGATTTGAATCTGGATCTGGATCTGGATCAGGATCAGAAACAGGATCAGAATCTGGATATGAATCTGGATCTGAATCAAGATCTGAATCAGGATCTGAATCTGGATCTGAATCAGGATCTGAATCAGGATCAGAATCAGAATCAGGATCAGAATCAGGATCTGAATCAGGATCTGAATCAGGATCTGAATCAGGATCTGAATCAGGATCAGAAACAGGATCAGAATCTGGACCTGAATCTGGATCTGAATCAAGATCTGAATCAGGATCTGAATCTGGATCTGAATCTGGATCTGAATCAGGATCTGAATCAAGATCTGAATCAGGATCTGAATCAGGAACTGAATCAGGATCAGAATCAGGATCGGAATCAGGATCTGAATGTGGATCTGAATCTGAATCAGAATCAGAATCTGAATCAGGATCTGAATCAGGATCTGAATCAGGATCTGAATCAGGATCTGAATCAGGATCTGAATCAGGATCAGAAACAGGATCAGAAACAGGATCTGAATCTGGATCTGAATCAAGATCTGAATCAGGATCTGAATCTGGATCTGAATCTGGACCTGAATCAGGACCAGAATCAGGATCGGAATCAGGATCTGAATGTGGATCTGAATCTGAATCAGAATCAGGTGCAGAATCAGAATCTGAATCAGGATCAGGATCAGAATCCGAATCAGGATCTGAATCAGGATCGGAATCAGGATCTGAATCAGGATCTGAATCAGGATCGGAATCAGGATCTGAATCAGGATCTGAATCAGGATCTGAATCTGAATCTGAATCTGGATTTGAATCTGGATCTGGATCAGAATCTGGATCAGAATCAGAATCTGGATCAGAATCTGGATCAGAATCATCAGGATGTTCTTTAGCATCGTTGTGATTTGAAAGTTTAAGACACGAAAAAGCGACAGTTTTTACATGTTGTTTTGTTGTTTTTTTAGAGACATGTAAATTCATAAGATTTAACACATTGGGAGAAAATGAGATAGGAAGCATTATACAGTGTTTTTTGAAGGTTTCACTTCTACCACGTGTGAATTGCACACATGCTGTTTTTTTTTTTTGTCTGTGTAAAATACCAATCAATCCAATCCAAATCCAACGCCAATCTCTTTGATTATACCTACGTAGTGCAATGAAAAAAAGAAAAACGCGGACTGACACAGTCAGTGGAAAGATGTGTAAAACTAATAGTGACGGAGGCTTCTCAAAGCGTCACGGACGCTACAGCTCGGGATGGTTTTATTAGGAACAGATCAGAAATGCCTAATTTTGGTCACAAAAACCAGTTCCGTTTTTAAAGTTGCCATTGATTATTTTGTCTTTCAACTATTTTAAACCTTGCTTTAACTCATTGTTGTACCCTTAAATTTAATAAAAACCATTTAAATGTTATTTTTGTATGATTTATAGTTTATATTAGGAACCCCTAAAAATAGCAAATTTGAAAAACTTCAAGGACTGGTAGAGGCCTCAAGATGCCGGATATCTAATTAAATTTTATAATAATCGTAATATATGTGTCAAAACGCAACTTTTGATACCTCTTGCGTAGCCGTAGCTCAATTTTTTTCCCCCATACATGAACGGGACACCCTAACGAGCATTGATCACCACACTTGCTCAAGACGGATTGGCGATTTCAGACTTATATTAACTACTTTAGCTTCTCAGAAATTGGGTTAACAAATGCAAAAAAATAATTAAATCCAATTGGTAGTTCCAGAGATTAGTTCATTCAAACAAACAAACAAACTCTTCGACTTTATTATTATTATAGATATGTCCAGCGGGGTAATTGCGTAACACACTAAAAGTAGGAATGGCTTTCATTTTGACAGTTCAACAACACTCATTGCGTAATAGACGTTGTTGAGCGGACAAATATTCAGAACATATGAAGCAATGGATTAGCAATATCCTTCAAAATTATTAAGATTGTGACTGATAGTGTTACGCAATTAGAGAGCAGGTCTCATCACAATATTTTCCTTAACCATAACCACCAGCATCATAACTTAACCATATTCATTACTTTTTCCAACCGCATCCACTCTATTCCTATCAAATGTCGCCGTCCATTACGTGAACCAACCCGAGCGCGTCACCCTACCAGTAACTTCACACGCACTCGCTCGGAACCACTGGCACCGGCTACTAGCTAGCCCTTTACAACATGGAAACTCATCGTTATTATGAAAGTTCTTTTGTTGTATCAGAATGTTTGAGGCAGGTCGTGGACATGTTTCTAGTTGTATGATGAATATGGGTAGGGTTTCTGTAGTAGACGTAAGAGGGATACCAAAGTACAACATTACAAAAGTCAGGTACCTACCTATCTACTCACGAAACTAACTTAAACTGTCGTTCGCTGAAAGCATAAATGCCGTTTTTTTTTTTAAGTTTTCAGCGGTTGAGACTTTAAGGTCTAGTTTTGTGTAGGTATTAAGACTACGTCAAGGCCGCCGTTACTTTTATATTTCTTTATTATGTAGTTTTAAAATTAGTTTTGGATAACTTTGACTGTAAAATTTGTGAGAAAGCTAATTATAGGTAAGTAGTGCTTCACAGCAGTAGTGCTTTTCAGTGGTTCTTCAGTGTGTGTTTGCTGTAAGTACACTTCAGAATTAGTTCCTTAAGGCTGCTCTCTCGAAAAAAGCTTGAAAAAAGCATGCAGATGAAGCCATTTTTTGTCGGCATTTACAGAGAAATTACATCTGAAAAAAATCCTTAGTAATCTTCATGATATAATACGTAATTTGGTTTAGCCATAATTTTTCTACCGATATCACATAATTTAAAAAAAAATCACCAAATCACCTCCAAATCATTGAGATGAAACCTTTTTACTCCTTCATTTTTTATCAAAAGAGTGTAAAAAAATATATCTACATCTTTGCAATACAAAGGAGAATAATTTGGTTTTGTTACTTTTTTAAAATATGTATTATTTTTATGATAATAAATTAAAAAGCCCTCTGATAAAGGACTGCGTCTACATCACCCCCGCACTCGTCCATAAATTTAGTGCGGGGCGCATCGTGTTGCTAGGTGGACGTATGTCGCGTTGCGAGAACTCCGCACTACGAAATAAAATCGTAAAATATTACTGCAAAAACAAAAAGTGTACCTACCCAAGCGGGGTTTTATGAAACTTATGCGCTGTCCATTACTCTGTGTACATAGGTACTGTTTATAAAATACCTACCTCATTCAAACGAAAGTTGTAAGTACTAGTAGTGAATGATCACAGAAGGTCCACGTCCACGAAATGATTCAGCCAATATTATAAATTTTACTTTTCGGTGCCTAAGTCTATTATTCTGATGCGTTGCGATTATTTGTGACATATTGTAACACAAAACTGAAAATGCTCCTAAAGTAGGTATTAATTATGATTATAGGTTACGTACTTGCTAATAATTTGTCAATTTATTGATTACCGGCGTAATTATTTTCAAATAAAAAAATCAAATCAAATCATTTATTTGCATAAAACAGGTTCAGTGGATGTTAAAAAAGGTCAAATGGTACACTGTTAATAACCATATAAGGTGTGCAAATATAAAACAAGAATGTTAACTGTTAATTTCACTATTCAATAAAGTACGGACGCCAAGCACATCAACCTACCCGAAACTGTCAAATTTTCGCAATCAACTTTGAACCTTATGCTTTAGTGATAAAGTTGAAAATCTATTAAAGAAATCTGACAGACTGTAGTAACTTGATGTGCTGGCGTCTGTACAATGTCATTGAAAATAAAATTATCGTAAATACAGATCAGTCAACAAAATAAGGAATTAAAAATAATAATGTCATACAATAGTAAAAAGTAGTAGTTCAATAGTATATATGTATATACAGGCTGGATTTTTTTAACCTCACCTAGAGGGCAAGTACTCTAAACACTGGAGATAGCAAATTTTACTCAAAGGAAAATCCCTTCATTAAAAAAAAAAAACAAATCTGCATTCAAAGATTTTCGAAAATTCGCTTGCCGCTCTCGGGAATCGAACCGGCTAAAATCCGAAAAAATAATACCCTGTACTTTTATGGCATCAATCGATAGGGTCAATCATAAGGATCAAATCTCTCTATGGCAGATCGAAAGTCGAATACTTTTTACTCGACTTCTATCGTCGCGGGTGACATCAATCAATCAATTAAATCAGCCTATCGCAGACCGCGGGTGGCACAGACTACATAAAATTAGAAAAACAAATTGGTAGTCATGTTTTTTATTATAATTATCACTTATCATTACTAGATCCATGTGGGCTAAAGTGGGTCAATAATATTATTCAACTAATTAAATCAAATAAAAAAATCATTACCTATACGTAGTGAATCAATTAGTTCTACCAGAGAAGTTGAAGGTGATTCTGTTGATTTGGATGTGAATGTATTTTTTTTTTACAAATTATGAACCTATATTTTTGTTTTACTTGTAAATATATGTATAACTGCATTCATTTTAGGAACAAGATGATTTGGGCAT
This sequence comes from Luperina testacea, assembly GCA_927399505.1. Classification (NCBI taxonomy): domain Eukaryota; kingdom Metazoa; phylum Arthropoda; class Insecta; order Lepidoptera; family Noctuidae; genus Luperina; species Luperina testacea. Next base: position 12,543,222 of record OV656766.1, on the reverse strand, counting down.
TCAAAAACTACGGTCTCTATAATGGATGACATGGTGACTCACAAGCATCTTGTAAGGTCTGTCGAAGAACTTGAAGATTATTCAGCTGAATTTTAGTTAATATATTTGTTTATAAAAAATATAACAAATAATATGACATACACTAGTGATAATTATACTACCTATACCTACCTACCTACCTACCCTACCTGCCTACCTATCTACCCTACCTTCCTATCTGCCTTACCCTAACTACCTACCTACCCTACCTACCTACCTACCCTACATACCTACCTACCTATCTACGTACATGCCTACCTACCCTTCTTCTCTTCATAGAAACCTTCCTAAGACTTCAACGAATATTTAAAAAAAAACCGAATTGGTCCAGCCATTCTTGAGTTTTGCGCTTAGCAGCACATTTAGCCATTAATTTTAGTTAAAAAGATACATTAAGTTGTTTACCACATGGCAAGCCAGGCTGATTTATATTAAGGGTATAGCTTCTACTCACGGCCTCGAAAGCTTTTAACAATTTTATTTGTAACCATAGCCCGAAAAGTACATCCATATCAATAGATAATACCTAAATAAAACCAAAACTGGACCATTGTAAATACAGGGTGTCCCAGAACTCAACGTCAAGCCGAAACAGGGTGACAGGATTGATCATAACCATCACGAGAAAAATCTGAAAAAAAATCTATCCCATGCAGTTTGAAAATTATGGGCATTTTAAGAAAACCTAGAATTTTGATCAAACTGTAACATTTTTCGGTTATTGTGGTTATTCTTTTTTATTTTTGTTCATTTGAACTTTGGAAACGTAATCCTAAATAACATTTCTAGAATCCCAATAAAAAATAATGACACAATTGCCTCAAGTTTCCGAGAATTGAGACTATTCGTTAAACTACGAATTTAAAATTTTCAAGATTCGTCGACTTTGAGAGGCCCTCCTTTAAAAAAAATGTACTAGAGTGCCTTGGCAAGTGGCATTAAAAGTTGCCGCATTTAATCAGAATTCTAAAATGGTACAATACTTGTTAGTTCCATACAATAAAAAAGAGTAAAAAAATTAAAACCCCAAGTAACCCGATTTTTGCTATCTTAGTTAAAATGTTTTTGATTTGCACAAGCTCTAGGTAGGTTCTTAATTTTAAGGCAAAATGATGAGAGAGATGGATAGTGGGTATATTTGCCATGAATTGAGTGAGCGAGACAGATAGTGACGCCACTTTTATTAAAGTGAAAAAAAGTTAGTAAAATAATGAAAAATCTTGATCTAGTTTAATTTAGGTTTGTTGGAATAAAAGTCAGATAGAGAAATAACGTTTTTTATTACAATAAATGTTCAAATTGTTTACCATCAGCCTCAAATTTTTTTTAATTTTTTTACTCTTTTTTATTGTATGGAACTAACAAGTATTGTACCATTTTAGAATTCTGATTATATGCGCCAACTTTTAATGCCACTTGCCAAGGCACTCTAGTACATTTTTTTTAAAGGTGGGCCAATCAAAGTCGACGAATCTTGAAAATTTTAAATTCGTAGTTTAACGAATAGTCTCAATTCTCGGAAACTTGAGGCAATCGTGTCATTATTTTTTATTGGGATTCTAGAAAATGTTATTTAGGATTACGTTTCCAAAGTTTAATTGAACAAAAATAAAAAAGAATAACCACAATAACCGAAAAATGGTACAGTTTGATCAAATTTCTAGGTTTTTCTTAAAATGCCCATAATTTTCAAACTGCATGGGATAGATTTTTTTTTATATTTTTCTCGTGATGGTTATGATTAATCCAGTCACCCCGTTTCGGCTTGACGTTGAGTTCTGGGACACCCTGTATATGTGGTACACATAATTATTTAACTTTCACGATGACTTGACCTTCTGTGATTTCGATACTCTGTGACGAGACTAGGCGAGGCAAACCGTGGTGGCGGCGCACACAACCGCACATTTTCTGTTGCATGCGGGTAGCGGAGTGGCGCGGAGAAGGGGTCGTTAGCTCCGCCCAAATGCTCAAGGTTATCGGCATTAATACAGGCCTTAACCCATTAACTATTTGGAAGACAAAAAGAAAGAAAATACGTTTATTTGCGGTAAACATAACGCAAAGAAAGAACACAAACACAAAAAAAGAACAAGTTGGGGGAAAACATGCGTCACATCCATGCAAAACTGATATCGCTCAGCATAATGCTAAGACCCTCAGCGTTTTCAGCGACGGCTGGCGTCAACGTGATGACGTCAACCCGTACAGCATACGATAAGATAAAAATAAAACAAAATAAGAAATAAAAAAAATATACAATACCTAGTTCTAATGTTACTATATTTGTTATGTTGCTATTTTATAGAATTTCTGGCGCAAGCATGGTAGATGTGACTAAAATGGACAATCAATGCTGCAATCATTCACTTAAGTCACAACTTATCCTTTCATTTTTCGTAGTCCTGCCATACAATCAACTCCACATATGCAAAACATAAATCTAGTAGCCATCACACGTCTCAGTGTCCAAGAAGCCGCGTTTCTATTAAATTGACCATTACGACAGTAATCACAAGCTATTCTCGGCTAACATCGAAACAAAACCAACAATAACATTGCCCATAATGCATGTCTTTTCAAATGTCTCCTGCATACAATACACAATATACGCCCATATTTCTTGTTCACATGCACTCGCTTGGAACGCACCTTTAAAAATCAACGGAACGCATCATTATGTTACACTTAATTTATCTGTGGAACTTAATATATACCATAGACAAAAACGATTTTCTTTTTTATGCCTAATGGCGCAGGCTTCCGAGTGCCAGCAAAAAGGTCGATTACGTAAAGTTTTTATTTATTTACTGTTTTTCTAGTGAGGAAAAAGTAGTTTGAAGTGTCTGAAAGATTCGATCTCATTTCCTTCGAGATAAATTACGTTGTTGCAAGTTTCGGCTTGTCATCTGATGTTTTTGTAAATTGATAATTAAATTGTTGTTGCTTTTAAATCAATCGAAGGTCCATCACAGTTTTCTTGCGTTTTTTCCCTGAAGAGTCCGTTAAAATACGCTGGAAATAGATTAAATAATTATTGTGTTTCGAAATTAGTAGGAATAGTAACAGCTATAATGTCATTCTGTTAAATGCGCAGCGCAGTACCTATTTAGTCCAGCATTATTTGACAATTTGTCATACGCGGAATTTAACTATCTTAAACGATTTACCACTTCTCATTAGAAACATCTGGCATCTTTTGATCCAAAAATAAACTTTTACAACGATCTAAAAGCGTCCGTCATTTTGTCCGACATGCATGGCAGTCTCCTAGACCTTTACATAGAGGTTTAACAATAAATCAACTTATGAAAGTTGCGATAGGTCAGGCACGGTCACATTAAATGCTCGATATTCAGATTTTTACGTCACGAATTTAAATATACTGGTAATAAAATAATAATAATATAATTTATTTAGTCGCCACTAACGTTTGGTTCACGTGTAGTCGTACTAATGTTTTGTTTTGTTTAATAAACGATTTGATTAAAGGGAAATGTTTGTGCAAAAATGTACCAAACAAGCATAGTCCTTCGATTTTTTGTTACATTTTAATTAACCTGACAAAAAATAACTCTAAATATTTTCCTTTAATCTCGATTTTTTGTTTATTTTTCAAACATGCTTCTGAATTTTCAAAATATATTTTTTATGCAAAAATGTGCCATCAAATTACGTGTACGTTGCAAACCAAACATGTACGGAACCGTTGAGTCGTATGCGATCATAGCTCGATGCACTCGCATCGTCGTCGCTCGCCGGGCCGGAACGCGCCGTCCGGCCCAGCTGGCGGCCATTGTTGTTCTTTTTTTGTTTTAATTTAAATTTCGAACGTGTATTCGATGGTCGAAATTTTAAAATAGACGTCATTGTGACGGAAAGAATAGGTAGTGGAATTAGTGAATTGTCAAAAATGTTAATCCATTTGGTCGAGTTCTTTTGTTTTAAATGAAAATATCATTTATAACGCGGAACTATTCCTACCCTCTCCCGCCACAATCCACGCGCTTCTAGCGGAAACGCCTCTCGTTCCCGCTCGGTCGATGAGGACGAGTCGAAGCTTCTAAAACATTCTAGAAGCTTCCTTTGAAAACATTCGACGCGCACCCCTTTTTGACATTAGTCGTGTGACGTCCGTCAACTGGGCTGCGCACCGAAAAGTGTATAATTATTTTATTAAACTATGCATATCTTCGCCCCGAAGCCTGTAAATTGTTATTGTATAAATATTATTGTGTGTATGTCAAACATATTTTAATTTTGCTGTTTTTCCATACGGTTTTGAAGGTTTATCAGTGAATTTCTACCAGCGATAGTAATAAAGATCAACTGCATTTTTACTACATACCTAGTTAAGATTTCTACGGATACAAGCCGTTCCCTTCGATGGGATTTCCCATCGACAAAAATGCCGGAATTCTCTAGGGGGATGCATTTTTCAAAAATCCTGTCATCTTCATCTTCATCAGTGTTCACCTTCGTTATATTAAAAGAACTCTTGTGCAAAATATTATACTTCTAGACATCGTGCAGCGGTTTAGGTTATGCGTTGTCTGTCAGTGAATGAAAGAATGAATTTTTGTATTTTATTAAGTAGATTCTAGAATAAATGCTGAAACGGTAACGTCACATGGGTCGTTCTGTACAATAAAACAATAGGTTTTTTCTATTGTCGATCATGTCGCGTTTTATCACCATCACATACGTCAGTGAGTCAGTTCATGTGATAGTGAGTTAGTGTAGTGTATGTTACCAATTCATTTGCTCATGACTTAATCACTTCCAGGTTACCTGACAGGAAACAGGTACTCCCATACTTTAATGTGAAAGCAAGCAGCTGAATCTCCTTTCCCACCTCTTCCTGCTACCGTTGCTACTATAATTGTCTTTGTTCAAGCACATACTTCCTGCCATGGGGGCTGTAAATATTGTATTTTATGCGGGCCCTATAATGACGGTATTGTTTAGTTTCCAAACTAAGGGTAAAGGGGATGCATGTAACAAGTTAACAACACTTGGTACTCGACAAATTATTATTTGCTCAAAATATTGGCTTTGTTTGGGAAAGTTCGAGAATTCCGTTTACCGCAAATAAACGTATTTTCTTTCATAAAAAATATGTTATTTAAACTGCTGGACATGGGGCTCCTGCACTATTTTTCAGTTGGAGCTTTTGTTAGGAAGGGGTCTGTCCGTATTAGGCTCAAAAATCAAACCAAATCATTTGAATTTCAAAATAAAAATAATTTACTCAAATAAGGCTGAGAATCAGCACTTTTCGAACGTCAAAATTACATAAACCTACCCCAAAACACCATTCTACAAAGTTTTATTTCTTTTTTCATGCATTAATCTACAGCTCTGTCTAACCCTCCAGCCAGTATGAACTGATGACATTATTCAAGACCTATTTCAGAGTAAAAAAAAACTACTCAGACACTTTACAAGACGAACAGCAAATCGACCCGCCATGTTTACCCAGACAAGTATTTGTCATTATAATTATTTTTATGCGGGTACATCAAGTACTTATTTAGCCCGAGTGGGGGAGTTGATAGGCTTTAATAGGATAGTGATGGGCTAATATCGATAATACCAATTTCTATTACCCAACTTTAAATTAAGCTGCACGTTGTTTTAATTAAACTGTGTAGGTTCGGTCCATTTGGGGACGAATTGATATTTTCAATCAGATTATTTGGTTTATCAGGCGGTTCAGACCGGTTTTGTGATAATATTGACGTTAGACGTTAATCGATAAAATTATGGCTCATTGTATATGGTTTTATCTTTATCGAGTACATTTTGCGGATTAATTATACGGATAGTAGAATATTATCATGTCATAACAATGTGAAAGTATCATTATTTTTACGATGACATTCACTTAGCATTATTTGTTGCTTTTGAGCAGTCAGAGCTCAAAGAGGTTGTACGCAGTATGCGCGCCTTAATGGATGGACGTGCGGTCGTGGGATCGGCCGCACTTGGTGGTGATACCAGTCGGGGGTGCGGCGAATGTACAAATATCTCCCGGGCCGCAACAGTGGGGTTTTAGTCGGTAGGATTCCGACATAACCCTCCGTTCTTCCCAGACGGAGGGTATCCATGAGGATTTCCCCAGGATGTAACGAATAGCTGCGGCGGGTTCACGGATGAGTGCTAACGCGTGCCCGTGTTCCCGCCGTAAGCGGCAGAGAAGGATACCGTGCAGTTTTAGTGGGTTAGAGTTCCACATAACTGCACTATCTCCCCGTGGTAGTGCAGTATGCATGAGCATTTCTCCAAGATAAAAAAAAGAAGAGGTGGCGAGACGACCCGGTCGGTTACCGCAAGGGTTTGATCGAACTGGAAGGATTAGTGGGAGGGATTTGCTCAGCAGCGGCACAGTATAGGCTAAGAAAAAAAATTAAAAACAGGTGAAAGATTGTACTTAGTTTTTTCATAGTATCACTGTTCAATGTTACGTCTTTTTCATTTAGTAGTTCATTACCATTTTCTTTGATCTCAAAATCTGTCCTGCGTAAGGCTCTTAGACTAATTACGCTGAGAACCTTTTCAAAGAACATATTCCGACATCAATCGTCAGCAACAATATTATTGCTGACGAAACTTGTGATTTCATTACATTTTAGAGATACTTATATTATATATCTCTAAAATGTAATCAAATCAAAAGTATCTCACAGAAATAAAACTTAATTTTACATCTCCAACTAACGAAAATTAATACCATTAATACTGAATGTCTATTTCTAATTAAACGGCCTACACTTTAGTTTTAGCTATAACAGGTATAGCACGGTTAAGTTTTAGCTATACAGTTCGTAATCTTAAGGGGGAAGATTCAGGATAGCCCGCGAAATTCATATCTTCTTGCGTTTTTTTTGCAATTTGCATGGTCAGTGTCATGTTGAATGTAGAACAAATTATGATTCGCGAGCGAATCATCAATCACCTGTCCTACTTTCTTCCTACTAATATTATAAACGCGAAAGTTTGTGAATGTTTGTTACTCTTTCACGCAAAAACTACTGAACGAATTTTGATGAAATTTGGCACACAGATAGTTCATAACCAGGATTAATACATATACTTTTTATTCCAATATTCCCACGCGATCAAAACTTATGCAGGTGATAACGCGGGGTGCAGCTAGTCAGATTTTAATATAATCCTATTGATTGATTTGATATTTCATTATTGATGTATTCAGTATTAATGATTACTTGTTACGCTCGCAAATTATATTGTGTGCTACATACCACCTGATACTGATCTGCAAATTGCAAAAAACGTAAGAAAATTTTAATTTTGCGGACTACCTTGGCGCTGCCCTCTTAATGAAGAAAATGTCACTGGCACGTTGTTCAAACTATCAAATTAAAAAATAAACAAGTGAATAGCCAATAATCGATAAAAAAGAAACTAGAGCCTTAATTACTCTTTTCATATTGGCGATCAATTTTCATGACATAAAAAACTCTTCGACTTTTTAGGTATATTTTTCATTGTCATCTAACATACTTAGTTGGGTTTTCTGTTTTTTTTTATGTTGCCCCAGAGACTTTATGTGACGTTATTGAAATTTTTAAACAGATTGGGAGCTCGTGCTCCTAAGCACAGCCGCATGGGCCGATTGATCAAAGTTAAGCTATTTGCAGCGGTTGGGCCGTGGATGGGTGATCATAGTTACCTACATACCAAGACCCCTGCGTGTCTTGAAAAGCACATTAAGCCGTTGGTCCCCCATGTCATTGGTGGATCTATGTCAGTAGTTAATGGTCGTCAGAAGACCGAAAGTCTGACAACCAATGTTACCAAGGGTTATCGTATTACCCAGTGTGTGTGGGTTGTGGACGGCAGATAGGCAGTGCTCTGCTGCAGCTCCATGTATATAATAATGGTATTCAGCTGCTTCTGGTTAGACTGGAAGCCAACCTCAACATAGTTGGGAAAAAGGCTAGGCAGGAATGAACAGGTTTTCAAGGTCCGAAGGCGAGAACACCAAGGCGAGAACAATTAGAACAATTTTATTCACAAGGAACCGCCCTTACACCCAAAAAAATCCAAAATGATGATGATGGGAATAACCTAAGCGCTTTTGACGGACTGCTGTTATCTTTTCATTCTGTCAAGCGTGATTGTAATTGTCTTTGCATTCATCCAGTGTCGGAACATGAAAGAAAGAGGTGGAGTTTTACAGTATGGATAGCGCCATTCCTTTTTCGCACTGGAACCCTATACGGCCCCAGTAACAAACAGTTCGTATAATAAACGGCCTAAATTGTGACGTAATCAGCCTTTAATGTTCCCACTGCTGGGACACAGGCCTCCTAATTTCGAGAGGGTGTGGGCTGTATTTTTTTTTTATTGCTAAATTTTCCTGCTCTTGACGCCGATGACGCCTGATGGAAAGCGAGTCTTCGAATTTTTGGTTCTAGGCCATGCCGGTTTCCTCATGATGTTTTCCGCTACCGTTTTAAGAGCAGCACTGGTGATAAAATAATGTATACAAAGTAAAGTGCCTGCCTGGAATCGAAGTCGAACTCAAGACCTACCCCTCGTAAAGTCGGTACCGATACCATTGAGCCACCACCGAAAACATTTTTTTTTTCTTGAGCCACCGCTGTTCTCCGCTTTACGTACGTATAATGAACCGCATAAATGATGACAATAGCCTATCAAAAAATGCTCCCCTTAAAAGACAAACCTGTGAAATAATAAAAACAAGTGATCAAACTCAACTTAACGCCGTTCACGGCCCACGTCTTCACTTTATTTCGATCGTCTCAGTATTTTGGACATAAACCTGGTACGAGAGCCTAATGACCCAGGTTCGGCACAGTTGAATACCTTTTTATGTTACAGCCTATAACATAAAACCCACCTGATGGATTCTTTTACGGTTTTTCCAAAAGCTGGTATGATTTGATAGGACAGATGTTTTGTCATATAAGAATGGTTGTCAATACGTTTGAACGTAGGAGCTTAACGTATTTCAAGTAACGTTGAGTGTTTTGAAACCAACTTTAAATCATTGCCTGATGTTACCTAGCTATAAAACACAAAAAGACTTGATGAAATCTTCGGTTTTTGTAACGAAGTTCTTTAATGGAGCTTGGACTAAACTGGTAGAAATCGTCACGTAACGAAAAAATCGGTTGTCTGTAAAGTCGGTTTACGGACGATAGTTTAACGTGACAACGTCATAACAATTGCCGAACGCGGAGGCCGATTCGGCAGCGTTCGACATCATCTGTCTCTCATCGCTCGTGCCGCGCTCTCGCTTGCACTTCAATCCGCCATGGAACGCTACAACGCTACAGAGCAAGGCCGCGAGGTAACGCTATATGAGTCATGTTTTTTCGTGTGTGCAGCCAGCTTCATCGATTTATTAGACGTTGTCACGTCAAAAGCGTTATGCCCCCTCCATGCTACTTTTTATTGTATAAAATAGAAAGATACACAGAGAGAGAGATAGTTTTCGTGGATTCATTGAAGTTCAAAATAAAAATCCAGATGGCGGCTGCGATTTATTTTTCGTAATTTTGAATTTTTACAGCCGCCATCTTTGATATTCATCTTGAACTTTGTTCCAGACGAGGGTCCCACGACCCCACATCCTTTTTTTATCCGTAGTACAATGCGTGCCACGAAAGATGAGACATGACCCCGCCTCCCCCGCTCTTTCCGCTGCCCCTATGACGTCCGGTCCCGTCCCGCACTCAGACCTCATACCGCTAAAGATACCAAAAATCGTGTTCTGCTCAAGTCAAACCACGTGGTGTGTCAAGTCTCATCTTTCGTGGCACGCATTGTACCATGTTACGATTTATGTTATCAGATTAAATAACACCGTAACGCAAGGCCTGCACCCTAATTGCGAAATACTATCAATCTCATTTTGAAAGATATTGCTAATACATTGCTTCATATGTTCGTAAAATGTGACCACTCAACAACGTAAAAAGTGTAATGAATGTTGTTGAACTTTCAAAATGAAACCCATTGGTACTGATAGTGTGTTACCTAATTACCCCGCTGGGAAATAATAACTTTACCTAACTACGAAAATAAAAACGACAATTTTTACCTAAGTGGGTCTTGGTTTTATTAAATACTTAATGACATAAAATCAACAAGGCATTTCAATAAAATAAAATCCATTAACACCCAACAATGAATCCATTTAAATACAATACAATTCGTAAAGTCTTACATAACCCCACTCCTGGGATTAATTATCTCCAATTCATTTGCTCCGTTTAATGTATTCCTCTTTACACGGAAAGGTATTTCACATTAAAGGCACAAAATGAGGCTTTTATTGAAATTTACTTCGGTTTTAACTTTGTTCACTTATAACCAGTGGCGGTACCTTCATAGAAGCCGAAAAGCCCGGCTTGCCCTAATAAAATCATAATTCACAACAACAAACTTACTTAAACCTATCAATAAATAAATATATTAAAAAAATACCAGTCAATGAACTCGAACACAGACATTAATAACTGAAAATCATTCAATCCCTCAGTTGGGCGTTTTTTTATACGTTAAAAATCTGTGGGCTTGCCCTAATTTTGACCCCTATATAGACACGCCACTGCTTATAACGTAAGTGATAGTTCGGGATATACATAGTTAGGTTCCGGATATTTTTGTCAGATGTGCTTGTTAACAAACTCAATTATTATTGACATGTGCACGGTAAAACTATCGATAATTATTATCGACATTTCCCCTTCACTATTCGTAAGGGTTAACTTTAAATTATTTCCTAGAAGACATTTAAAAATACGTATTTCGAATAATATCGATAATTTTCAACGTGTCCTATCACTATAACTATCACTTATGACGTAAAGTAGGTTCGGGATATTAGACAGATGTGCTTGTTTAGAAACTCAATTGTTATTGGCATGTACACCCTCTATTTGTAATTGGGTAGACAGACTTTTATGTTAGGGTTAAAATGGATAAAAGCCCTCTTAAGAGCATCTGTATATACATATTTTGTATTTTTAAGAGTATTTATAGATCTATCTGAGTCACTGATGTGGAATAAAGCTTAAATAAGTGTCCATGTTTCAGAATTTGCGTCTGGCGCACATTGGGCAGTCAGCTAGTCTGCCAATTTTTGAGGCCATCTTTAGAAAAGAAAGAAAAATAGGTTTTTTTTCACAGAAACACGTGCACATAAAAATATAAGATACATAATTTAATTAAAAAACCAATAAGTAAAATTTTAAAACGGTCACAGTCTAACGTCTGTGTGTCGTCTGTCGTTCTCAGTCTCAATATGTCAAAAATATCTCTAAAATCCCTACATCTTTGTAATTTTTTGAGATTGATTGCCGCTGAGATGAGATTTCGTCTAGATTTTGAATGTTTTTAATTACGGAACAATGACCTTCAGATATATTAATCATAGAACAAAAATAGTCAGCAGCTGCACTGAGCATGAAGGCTACTTCAAGCAGGCGCGACACGCGATAAAATCGCACGCGACGCAAAGACACCGCAAGTCTCGCAACGAGCGCGCGAGCGGTGCCTTTTTATTGCGCGATTATATCGCGTGTCGCGCCTGTTTTTAGGAGCCTTGATGATGTGCTATGTGGGACCCAAAGCACAGCGCTGATTTGCAGTGGAAACCATGAGTCATCATCAATCATCTCAGTAGTTCAGAAGTCCCCTATTTCTTGCCGTATCATCTTTCACACAGACCATTTAATGTTTATTTTGTCTTCCCCTACTCTTATAACCGTTCCCATTATGTATGTAGGGATCATTGTGAATAAAAAACAAACTTCTTTATATTTATAATTGTCTTCCGATCGTGCACGTTAGGTTCAATTTACACTGCCGCGGAACAGAGTGGAATCGAGTTTTCGTAACAGCAAAGTGAACTTTATGTCAATTGTCTAACGTACAAACTAGATACGAGCTTGTTACTGCGGGAATTTCCGAGAATGCGCAATTATTCTTCAGAAGATGCGCGCCCTGTGCGTACACTATTAACATAAAGTTCATAATGCTTTGTACAAAAAAAAATCGCTTCCATTCCGTTCCGCGGCGGTGTAAATTGAGCCTTATGATGTTACGTCTTCTAACACCGTCGTACATCTTGTCTCTCTTACCATCCCTTTCGCACAGTGTTGTCATACCCATCTTCTAACATCCCTCCATCTTGTTTAGCATAATTAGCCTATTATGTTGCCACTGTTGAGACACAGGCCTGCTCTCGCTAAGAGGGAATGGGCCATAATCCACCACACGGGTTGGAATCTTATGTGTTGCCACTTTATTTTTCATTCCCATGTGTATACCCAAAACTTTCCTCGACTCGACGACTGTCTCTCACTGTCAATTTTATGATTCTATAACCGCTAACATTTATTTTTTATTTAACCAACACAAAGTAAAACCATTAAAATTTATGCAAAGTATCGTTCACAGCGCAGTTTTCAGACGACAAACACAACACATTAAACAGGGGCAAAATTCTAGAGCGGTTGCACCATTTGAAGCAGAATGACGTGGCAAACCAACCTGCCTGGTTTCAACGCAACGGGTTTATGTAAAACGACGAGCGAATCTGTAACCGACACGACGATATTGGTAACCGTGCTTCAATTGGGTCATGCTTCATTATTTTAAACTTTAGGAGGGTAGATTGATGCAAACTGTCAATTAAACTTATGTTTACGTGTCTATCTGGGCATAGACTGGCGGGGTAATTGCGTAACACACTCACAATCCCAATGCTATTAATATTGATAGTTCAACAATATTCATTGCGTTCATTGCGAACGGCTGCGACTTACGAGTTGTAGGTTGTAGATTCGAATCCAGGCAGGCACTTTACTTTGTTGAAATTATTCATCACCACTGCTCTCAAAACGGTAATGGAAAACGTCGTGAAGAAACCGGCATGTCCTAGAACCAAAAATAGACACTACAAATGTGACATGTACAGACGCCAGTACATCAAGCTGCCCGAAACTGTCAAATTTTCCTAATCAACTTTGAACCTTATACTCAAATATAAATAGAGTTGAAAATCTATTAAGAAATTTGACAGATTGTGGTAGCTTGATGTGCTGGCGTCAGTACCAACCTAGACTGGGACCACTCCCTCTCCCAGAGAGGAGGCCTGTGTCCCAGCAGTGGGAACATTGTAAGCTGATTATGCTATGACCCTTCCAAAATTAAGAATGGGCAAGAAACCGTTTCAAAAGCTTTACAATACTTACTTACTTAAATAAATGAATTATGTGGAAACGATGTTCCTAGAATAAAATTACTATACTACAAAAGGTACACATTATAAAAACTTTTACCATTTAACGCAATTTTCATCCACTCTAATCCAGTTTCTACCAGTTAAAACTGCTTCACTGAAACTTACTATAACAATAGTCAAATTAATCTTATATTTGCATCAAAAGCAGGACAGTATTGCAATTCAAAATAGGTTTAATGGCTGTCCAAACTCGGCGTTTGTCCAAAGTTGTTCTAATATGGTACAAATGCTGTATTTATTTGTTACTTCATAGTTGTTTCAATTCAAGTCAGCCATGTTTAGTTGTTGGACTTTTAAACGTGTTTAAGTAGACATTTTGATTGTGTAACTCACCCTTTTCACGATAGCTAAAGCGTAGTTTAAGAGGCTAATAAGAAATGACGCGTTTTGTTGTTTTTCTGACAGGAAATTTGACCTGTGTACGGGCAACCACACTGCATCTATACCTGACAGTAGCCTGCTTAGAGCTGGCCCTTGTGTTAACTTTTAGGCACTTAATGCTCCTTCAAACAGGCGCGACACGCGATAAAATCGCGCGCGACACAAAGGCACCGCAAGTCGCGCAACGAGCGATGCCTTTGTGTCGCGCGCGATTATATCACGTGTCGCGCCTGTTTCTAGGAGCCTTTATAGTCTGGTATACCTACGTGCACTTCATAAATTGACTGTGAGAGTGACTTCCAAAAACCTTCTATTTGCAAAACATAATGCATTTAATGTGTTTTTGCTCCGTACCTACCAAATAAAATTGTAGACCCTAACTAAAACAAACTAAAATATGATAAACCATTAATTTTATTCTAATTACCTCTCTATCAAACCTTCAGCTTAGTGTAAAAGAAATGACCAAAGAGTAAAAAATAATAATAAAAGAATCGACACAGTACGCATCGTCGTGATCATAGTCTGACACCTTGAACTAATGGTCGCATACCTGTCTCAAATTACCATAATTGGATCGGTCACCATGGTTTATCTTTAATAATAACTCACAGGAAATATTCCGTAGGGCTGATCCTATCACACACAAGTGGCGTTTATAGTGCGTTTCAATATTGACGACGTGGTTTTGGTAGAAATCAGAAACAGGTGTCTTATCCTAAACTAACAAACTAAAAAGGAATATTCTTACGTAGGTACCTACTAATATATTTAAAAATTATAATTTGAGGACTGAAATCCATTTGAAATCACAGATGCAACCTTATTCCAGTCCAAACGACAGTCAAATTTGCAATTACAGTTCTATCTAAATTGCTTGAATTTTACAAAAAAGATTTTCTGTAAAAGGATCTGCAAATGGCTTTTTATTTACGTATTGTTATTGGTTACCTATTAGGTCCCTTAACGTTGCGTATAAAGGCTCCTACAAACAGGCGCGACAAGCGATAAAATCGCGCGCGACACTAAGGGCGAGGCCACAAGACTGCGTTGTGGCGTCGCATCGTAAAAATCTACAACGCATTTTATTACTGTGTGACGTCGTTTTTGCGATACGACGCTGCAACGCAGTGTTATGGCTTCGCCCAAAGGCACCGCTCGTTCCGCGACTTGCGGTGCCTTTATGTCGCGCGGGATTTTATCGCGTGTCGCGCCTGTTTGAAGGAGCTTTAAACGTATACCTGAGGGGTGAGGGGTAATTGCCATAATTTTTAGAACATTCACAGTCTGATCTCAGCCTCAATCTGTCAAAAATACCTCTAATTTCCCTACATTTTTGACAAGTCTTTGACATTGATTGTCGCAGATTTTAACATTTTAATTGCGGTAATTGACCTTCTGATTCAGTAAACAAGAATTGCATAAGTATTGGTCACACGACATCGTGCAGTGCTCTTCATTGAGTACAATGCGTGCCACGAAAGATGAGACTTGACCCCGCCTCCCCCGCTCTTTCCGCCGCCCCTATGACGTCCGGTCCCGTCCCGCACTCAGACCTCATACCGCTAAAGATACCTAAAATCGTGCACTGCGCATGTCAAACCACGTGGTGTGTCAAGTCTCATCTTTCGTGGCACGTATTGTACCAAATCATTGGTTCATTTACCGTTTAAAATCAAACTCATTTTTCAAAACGCACCACAAATCCCTATCTGGTCTCGGGTACGGTCCACACATTCCTTGAATACATTAACACAAAGCCAAATAATTTAAAATAACAGCCCGACGCATCTGTAGCGCATCCGAGACTAACCACGACATAATTTGTTTCTTAGAAGATTAATTTGTAGGAGCTAACGGGAAGGCTGCATTAGAATTCATAGAAAATGCCTTATGATTTACATAATTTGGACATGTTCTATTAGCAAGGGATCACGGGATGAATAAGAAAGCCTTTTGTGATTACAGTTGTGTTACAATGATGTTTGAGTGTGTTGTCTAATCTACCTTTTACCACTCTAAACCTATAATTAACCATTTTTCATACAAGGTGGCAAGGACATCATCTCCCGTTTCATAGAATAGTGCAATTAAATACCCACGCGATCAAAATGTATGAAACAGCTAATCTGTTTATTTAAAACAGACCGACGTAAAACTTCAACACAGAGGTTCTTCTCCTCTTGTATACTTTTTTGAGATTCAACATTTTTTTTTATATCCCCGCAATACTTAACCAGGTATTATGCACATATTACGACAATCAGTAGGTACTAACAATTTCTCTGGTTCTATGTACAGACGCCAGCACATCAAGCTACCCGAAACTGACTAATTTTCCCAATCAACTTTGAACCTTATTCTTTAGCGATAAAGTTGAAAATCTACTAAAGAAATTTGACAGATTGTAGTAGCTTGATGTGCTTTACATTTATTTATCAAGATACTATCATAACTGTACAATTTTATATAGGCACCTAATTAAGATTTACACACGGCTGCCAACGAGAGGGAGGCGTTTGGTCATCCACGCATCGCGTCCGATTCGAACCAAGTTTACTGATGCATTTGCCGCCTAAAGGGTGCAAAGGGGTGGTAAAACCATATGTGTAATATACATAGATGACGAGTCAATCAATAGCGTAGCCAGAGGGGATTCAACTTCGGAGCATAAAGGGCGATGTGTGCACAAAATACCGGTCCGGAATTTAGTTCTTGATGGAGTAAATTGTTGTCTTCCACTTCACTGCGTGGTAGCAAGAGGTTTATTTGAAGTTGTTGTGATATAGTCTGAAGGATATTATTTAGTGCCAGTGTAATAACACTGGCACATGAGACAAATTCTAATCTACCTCGCGGGACCAGTGCGGGTTGCTAGATGTCACATGTCTTCGAATTTTCGGTTCAAGGACATGCCGGATTCCTCACGATGTTTTCCTTCAGCGTTTTTGAGAGCAGTGGTGATGAAATTATTTACACAAACTGCTTGTCTGGGTTCGATCTCACGAACTAAAACTCGTAAGACGCGGTCGTTACCTCTTGACCACCAGTCCACCACTACTCCCTAAGGGGTTAAATAGAGGATAAGTTTGTATGGAAGTACTAGCAGCGGTCCGCGGCTACACCCGCGTAAGTTTAGATCCCGTAGGAATATCGGGATAAAAACTATCCTATGTCCTTTCCTATGGACTCAAACTATCTCTATACCAAATTTCATCTAAATCAGTTCAGCGGTTTAAGCGTGAAGAGGTGACAGACACACTTTCGCATTTATAGTATTAGTATGGATTTGTCATTTTTGTCGATGGTAAATCCCATAGGACACGAAGCATGTCTAAACTTAATATTACAAAGAGAAAATATTTTTGTTTGTATGTTTGTTCGTTACGCTTCCACGCTAAAACGACTGAACTGATTTGGATGAAATTTAGCACATGAGTATGACCTGGATTTGGCCATAGAATACTTTTATCCCGATATTCCCACCGGATCGAGACTTACGAGTATACGGGTGAAACCGTGGAGCGCAGCTAGAATTACATACAAAGTCAGGAACATCGTCAATGTTTTTTATAATGTGTAGCAGGGTGAGTACCTATATATGACGGAATAATTAAAAAGTTAAACTCACGAACTCTTGCATATTATAATCGGCTCTGCCCACGTTCTCGTAGTGTGGCGTCTGATAAATAATGTTTGCTCAGCCGCCGCTGTTCAAAGCCTTTATTTCTAGGCGTGACGTCGTCTACTTACATTAACACCGTGATACAGAGGCTGGATTAAAAATAAAAAAGCCTTACAGTGTTTATCAATAATTTCATCAACTGAACCTATCGCAGTCCACTTCTGGACATAAGCCTCTCCCATACTGCGCCATAACACCCTGTCCTCGTCGGTCCATCTAGCTAAAAATTGTTTTTATTTGAGAACTCGAGAGCCTCTCCAGAGAATGCCAGCTTTCTCTGTCTTTCGCTACGTCCATCCTGCCTGATCCAGCTATACTCAAGATCTCGTCCTCTTATCGAGTGTGTGGTATTCCTCGTGTAGGTTTGCCAACGGGTCCCAAGAAGTCATCTTTTTGGCCAGTTGTCATGCAATCTTGCAACATGAATTTTTTGTATATTGTTGTTACAAGATAAAATAAACGTAAAATTTTCTTACACAACATGCCAACAAAACAGTACCTAATTTATTTTGTGACCAAAAACCGAATTGAAATTCACACAAATTCAAGCGAAGCATATTTATATATTTTTGCCACGTTAAACTTAAAGTAAGTATAATGAGATAATTTAAGATCAAAAGAAAATTATGTCCTTTGCTATATAAATTACACAACATTTCGAAAAAGCCAATATTTAATTTCCCAATATTGTATCGTGACTAATTTAATTGAACATTATTGAAATCAGAATTGAACGTGATACGATTAAATTCATTCAATTATTGTAATTCAAAATAACAACGAATGCTTAAGTTTCAGTTAATTAATTTCATAATTAAAGCACAAGCGATGTTTTGATTGCTTGTTCATATTTGATTGTCGTGGTTGTTCAAAGTATGTTCGTTCAATTAATACAATTTAATGTTTTTGTTAATTCGTTAATAATGCTTCATAATAATCCTATAATGTTTCCACTGCTTCTTAGAAAGGGTACAGTAGGCTATAATCTACCACGCGGGTCCACTGCGGGTTGGTAGATGTCACATGTCTTCAAATTTTTGGTTCTAGGACATGTCGGTTTCCTCACGATATTTTCCTTCACCGTTTCGAGAGCAGTGGTGATGATATTATTTTACACAAAGTAAAGTACCTGTCTGGGTTCGATCTTACGACCTCGTGAATCGCGGCCGTTACTACTTAGCCACCACTGCTCCACAGACGTTTATTTTTAAATATGTATCTATCTCATATATCTAAACCTTTTCGACCTTATCGACGAGGTCATTCAAGACTGAACTAGGACGACACATTACCATCACTCGAGTGAACTGCATCTGAAACTGACAGTAGCGTCGACCCTTACGTGACTTCAATTATCTGGAATATTCTAGAAAATGAAAACACAGTTTACATGATAAAGTCTACACGTCACTACCATGAGGGAGAAAAACGAGATTTCTATTTATATTAAGAGTGTATTTTCTTTTAAATAATATTCATATTAAATTACACATCTTCTAACTAGAAAAGTAGCCAACAGTGTGTAATTTGCCAAAAATGAAATAGTTATTAAAATACAACATATATATTATATTAACAACCCTTAAAAAACTTACTGCCATTATTTAGCACCCTAAATGCGTAACACCCTAACAATTACAATCTGAATAATTTTGAAGGACATTGCTACACATCGATTGCTTTATATGTTTGAAAAATTTGTCTTTCCAAGAACGTAAATAACGCAATGAATGTTGTAGAACTGTCAAAATTAAAGCCATTGCTACTGTGTTACGTAATTACCCCACTGCAACGATCTGTACTTACCGGAAAACAGCAAAGTCTATTCAAACTTATGTTTCAAATTAATATTATTTAAAGTTAAACAAATACAAACTTTATTTTAATTCTAATTAAGTTGATTTCAGAGTAACTAGCATTATTGAAAAAGTTACAAAAATGTTTGAAGTTGTAGCGTAAACTGGACTTTATTGTGTAGGATTTAAAGTTATTTTTCCATAAACTCATATTTGTTCACATTTTTGGCAAATAACTGGCGAAAGCAGATTAGGTATCTTATTACATGAGACTAGCTGGCGAAGTATTCACACCTTACTTTACTCCTTGCCAGAATACAGGCACGTTATTATGTTGTCAAAAATAAATCTTTATAACAAAAATTACAGACTTATAGCTCGTTTTACAATCCCAGAGACTAATCTGACATTTAAGTCTTTTGTGTTTGCTTTTTTTTAGTATAGAAGTATGACAGTACACCTGTCAGATTAGTTAAAACATTATCGATCACATTTCCCCGACCTTGATATCAAACACGTACCTAATGACAAGCCGTATCACTTATCCAATAGCGGCCATTAACTCCTTTTTCATCATAAAAACCAATGTATTTTTTATGTTCTTAATAAAAACATACATAGGTATTATTATAGTAACGTCATCATTAAATCTTGAATCAATAGAATTCACGAATTTGTACCTGTAAAAGAAATAATGGAATAACTAAACTGCAAAATTACAATAATTTATTTGAAAGCAAAAAAATAACATTAAGTACATAAAACCTACTTACTCATGTACAGACACCAGCACATCAAGCTACCCGAAACTGTTAAATTTTCGCAATCAACTTTGAGCCTTATGCTTTAGCGATAAAATTGAAATTCTATTAAAGAAATTTGACAGGTTGTAGTAGCTTGATGTGCTGGCGTATGTACTACAAATACTTTACCTGCTAGCAACTTAAAACATTTTAATTTTAAGAAATAATATTTTAATTAAATATCAAAAATACTTTGGCCAGTTTGACCTCTTCTTCTTCTTCCCAGAGACGACAGTCATCTGTCTAGCATTTTCCCAACTGTTGGGGTCAGCTTCCATTCTAACCGGATGGAGGTGACTGACATGACTGCCTCCATAACTCAGTTACTTACTGGGTAATACGATACCCCTCAGTAAGACTGTTGTAAGACTTGGAATTCTGACTACTCGTAGTCGTAACGACAGACTGTCAAAGATTTAAAAATTACAGCCGGGACCAACGGCACAACGTGCTATCCGAGGCACAGAGAGGTCTCGATATGTAATGGATGCAATGATCACCCATCCACGTACCGACCTCGGCAAGCGTAGCTTAACCTTCGATCAACCCGTTCGGCTGTGCCACGAGCTCCTAGAGTATTTACGACCGTAGGCCGTAAATCTCTTGTTGAGACGTCTGCACTTTGCACTTCATCTATGCGTCTGGAAAGGTTTTAGATCTTTGTTATTACTGAGTAAATAGAAATTAAGTCTTCTTTTGTACGCAAAAGCTTTTTGTGGCGTGTAGGTAATTAATTTCTGTTTAATAGATATTAAACAGAAATTAAAAAGTATTAAAAGGTTACCTTTTCTCGAAGCATTGGACTTTAACAATTCGAACCATTAAAAAAAACTTTTAATCACACACGTGTAAACCAAGGACATTGTTTACCTGAATTCTACATTTCAAGAATAAAATATACTTATTTAATTTCCCGCCAATTCCGCAAACTGTCAAAATCACGCAACCACGTAACACTGTTTTTTCACCACGCACACGTATTCCAACAAACTGCCAGCGGCAGCGGCCAGTATCAAAACGTTATTATTCGTATTTAATCGAAAGTCATGCACAAATAAATATCGACACGGATACCTACCCCGACCACGGAACATCCCCTCACCATGTCGCCATTGCCTAGCAACTAGCCTCCCCTGTACATGTTGCCAGACGGCTAGACGTCGAGACAGGGGGTGCAGCGCTTAATGAAATCACCACCAATGTACCTACCTATAGTGACAATGAGTTTCGGCCGCCATTTTTGAGCCGCGTAGGTACAGGAAGTTTCGGCTTAGTCGATTTTTGTTGACGACACAAAAGGATTTTTGGCAGTTAATCGAGTTTGGGAGTAGTTCTCGATTTTGTGGGTTACGTTGCAGAATTGCACTTTTGCGCGCTGGTAAATCAAGTAATTGCATGATATTTTAAGTAAATATTAGAGATTGATTAATGGATGATCAAAGGTAAAAGCAGTCAAAATGTCAGTCATTTCTTTTTGCTGGCAATACTTTACCATTCTACGGCCACAATTAAGTCAGTAGTAAATACATGTTTTATCTTTGAAATCTACTTTATTCATGTACCTGGTGAGCAATCAGTGTGCAATTGCCATATATTGTCATTACCGAACGAACCAATGGACTCCTGATTGCAACAAAGCAGCTGCTGCGGAATAATGACACATTGTTTTCGAAAAAGAACAAGTAATCACTGTTTCCATTAATTTTTTTTTTTTTTGATAAAATTCTCTTTTGAAAATTAACTTTGGTCAATTGACAGTGAAAATCATTGATGAAAATAATGGATCGAATAAATCTCTTGGTGCTTATAAGTTATTTTCTTTCTACTTTCTCACTGTAGTTAAGTAGTCCATTGGGGTAATTGCGTAACACACTAACAGTAGCAATTGCTTTCATTTTGACAGTTCAACAACATTCATTGCGTTGTTGAGCAGATAAATTATATTATTATTCGAACATATGAAGCAATGGATTAACAATATCCTTTAAAATCATTCTGATTGCGATAGAAAGTGTGTTAAACGCAATTAAGGTGCATATGTATTTATGGAAATGATAAGCTAGGCAAACTGGCAGCCATAGTTTCCACATTAGTTTAACTAAATAGTTATATCAAAACTACCGTCATTGCCTGAAATAGTTCAAACATATTTTTATTAGGAACGACACTCATTGACACTTGAATTCTGTGAATCTCAGACAGGAATACTTGCGTTTTCCTTATACCTACAATGCAAATGTAAATAAATGTAGCATAAAGCCCATCACAGGCGTATCTACATATAATATACAGAGACATCGAAGCACCACCTGAATGCCACATCCCATAATTAAAAATGTTCAAAATCTAATCGGAATCTCTATTCTATTCTATTTTTTATTATGGCAAGTAAAGCCGATGTCGACTATTCTGCCAATGTCAAAAGTGAATAGAATTGAAAAAGCAAGTGTGCATTATGTACAGACGCCAGCACATCAAGCTACTACAATCTGTCAAATTTCTTTAATAGATTTTCAACTTTATCGATAAAGCATAAGGTTCAAAATTGATTAGGAAAATTTGACAGTTTCGGGTAGCTTGATGTGCTGGCGTCTGTACCAAAAAAAGAAAAGTAATTTATATATATACGAGTATAAATATGATTCAGTTGAACTTTGTAGATCTTGTGGGGTTAGTACAGTACTGAAATCGGAATCTCATCTCAGCGACAATCAATGTCAAAAATGCAGGGAAATTAGAGGTACCTAGTTTTGACAGACTGAGACTGAGATCAAGACGCTACTACAATCTGTCAAATTTCTTTAATAGATTTTCAACTTTATCGCTAAAGCATAAGGTTGAAAGTTGATTGGGAAAATTGGACAGTTTCGGGTAGCTTGATGTGCTGGCGTCTGTATTTGAAATATAACTACCCAACATGATATTGATATCGCAATAGGAACTTAGTAGCTTAGCTTAGTAGCTTATTAGCTGATTCACACGAATTTACTCGCCCGAAGCGGATGAATCGTCACTTAAATAATATGTAGAATTTTTTCTATAGGCGACTCGCACGAAGTTAATTTGTTTGTCGCCCACAAACCAACATTTTGATTTTTATGCAATAAAATATAGAAAAAAGTACGCGTTTTTATAATATTTATCCTTATCCCTTCTGTGCGCCAGTGTCCTTTTTTCTATAAGTACCTACTTTAGAAAATTTTAAAAAGTATATTCGTTCGAATCGACTAATAATTCAACTTAATTAAAAGAAAAGGTTCCATATCCAATAAATTTCAGATACCATAAAATTTACTTTTAAGTAAAAAGTTCGCCAGATTATACTCGAAAAATCGAAAAAACTGTCTCGTGAAAGTATGTAATCAATCATTAAATATATATTCCCGAAGTTTTACTTGGTAATTAATTTAACTAAGAAATTTAATTAAGAATTTGTCAGATTTCATTACTTTTCACGAGCGATTGATAGTCACCATTTTTCTTATAATATTTAAGGCTTCCGCGGACTGGCGTATTTTGCACATAAAAAGCCGGCCATGTGCGAATCGACTTGGGTACTACGGGTTCCGTGCTACCAAAACTAAAATAGGTTTTTGTATTTACCTCTATCATGTTAACTTTACACATATTCTATGAAAATTTCATCTGGCTACTTAGAAGTCAAAACATTTACATATTTCAAATAGGCACATAAAAGGCTCTTTTGAACGCCAAAATATGTACAAAAACATGTACTTGCCCCTTCCAAGGGTTCTAAAGATACAGCCCTGTGAAAGACAGACAGACGGACGGACAAACCCTTTCGGTTTGTCCGTCCGTCTGTCATCGTTATCTCTTAAACACCCTTTTGGGTACGAAACTCTAAAAATGGTCTCCATGTCGCCCCTTTTTATCTTTGACCTTCGATCTCTCACTCCATCGTTTAAGCCCAAAGTATCCATGATCATCAATCATAAAAGAAAAATTCCCTGTCTTACTTGTAAATACTTTTCTATAGATGGCGCTCTAAATTCCGAATTAGCGCCAAAAAGGTGATTATAACTTATTATCACCAATTTTAAAATTTGACTTTAGATATGCTTCGTTTAAACATGATAATTCCATTAGGGTTAATAATTTTATTTGGAAAATAAATGTACGAGTACCTACTTAATTAGAAGGGGTTGTACATAATTATGGCTGTTGGAATATAGTCTCGCGCGTTTTATGTGTACAGACGCCAGCACATCAAGCTACTACAATTTGTCAAATTTCTTTAATAGACTTTCAACTTTATTGCTAAAGCATAAGGTTCAAAGTTGATTGGGAAAATTTTACAGTTTCGGGTAGCTTGATGTGCTGCTGGCGTCTGTACCAACCCGCACTGGGCCCGCGTGGTAGATTATAGCCCACTCCCTCTCACAGAGAGCCTGTGTCCCAGCAGTGGGAACATTGTAGGCTGATCATGGGTTTATGTGACAATATAATAGGTTATCTTTAGCAATTTTACGGTTTTTGTGAAACCAAGTAGGTAGTAGAAATTGGGACTATTTTCAAAATATTTAAAAAAGGTACAATGCGTGCCACGAAAGATGAGACTTGACACAACACGTGGTTTGACTTGCGCAGAACACGATTTAAGGTATCTTTAGCGGTATGAGGTCTGAGTGCGGGACGGGACCGGACGTCATAGGGGCGGCGGAAAGAGCGGGGGAGGCGGGGTCAAGTCTCATCTTTCGTGGCACGCATTGTACAGTATTTTTGTCTTATGAAGCGACGCGCGCTTTACAACTTGTGGTTACCAAGTGTGACACACGCTGTGAATGTGTCCGTCGCGTCCGTGACAATGGCGAAGTAGGAAGTGTGTGTGTGTATACGTGTGTGTGTTTTGTGCTGACGGTACTCGTGTTCATGCACACTGCCCGATCTGGGAATCGAACCCAGTACCTCATGCTCAGCAGTAGCGCTTGCGACTACTAGACAAACGAGACATAATAAAAAAAAAAACTGATGGAATAGTTGCATTGCATTTGTTAATATTCGCTTGCACTTCAAGCCGCCATGGAACGCCTCCACGCTACAGAGCGAGGCCGCGAGGTAACGCTACATGAGTCATGTTTTTTCGTGAGTGCAGCCAGCTTCATCGATTTATTAGACGTTGTCACGTCAAAAATTACGATGTAAAGTAAAATTGCTTAATAACTTCAGCGCAAAGACCTACACGTTTACATACATACATACACGTTTACATGCAGAACACAAATTAACAAAAACTCATTCCATCTCGCTAAGATTTTCTTCATTCCGTACGGAAAGTAAAATTCCTCAATGAATACTTACACTCGCCTGCTTTTAGAAGAACTCTATTTCTGTATGTTTATTTGAGCTGCTCGGCAAACTAATCAAAGTTTACCAACGAACCGAGTAGAACGAACGATTCCTATCTGATTGATTGAGAATCTAATATTTTTTCAAATTATCTTACTGAATAATAAGTTTGCTGTCTACTTCTATCATTGGTTTTCCTTTGAAGTCTACATTATTTACCTTAGTAGTGTACCCCTATAGGTAAAGCGCTAAGGTAGTCAGCGAAATACAAATTTACTTACGTTTTTTGCAATTTACAGGTTAGTGTCAAGTTGTATGATAATAAAAATATAATTCTCTACCATAACAACTATAGCGTAAAGGCTTTTTCAAACAGGCGCGACACGCGATAAAATCGTGCGCGACACAAAGGCACCGCAAGTCGCGCAACGAGCGGTGCCTATGTGTCGCGCGCGATTATATCGCGTATCGCGCCTGTTTGTAGGGAATCAACAATAAGACTCCTTATGTTATAATAATTGACCTCAACAGTTATGATTTCATGAAATAGTCATTCAATAGGGTAATAGGTATCAACTTAGGGAGATGTATTGATGATCGTTATGATTATAATTCTATAAACAAATATTTGCTACGGCCGCGAATCATATTTAGATCGACATACGCCCACGGACTTGCGAATTGCAAAAAATATAAGAAAATTTGAATTTCGCGGGCTATCCTGTATACGACTACGATTGCCAATTATCATTGCACTTGGCAAGTCCAGAATTGTCCAGAAATGTACAGAATTATTTGGTAATGAAGTGTAAAAGTAGTAGAATTGACTAGCGGATTTAAAGAGACGTGGAGTAAAGGCTCCTTCAAACAGGCGCGACACGACACGCGACACAAAGGCACCGCAAGTCGCGCAACGAGTTGTGGTGCCTTTGTGTCGCGCGCGATTATATCGTGTGTCGCGCCTGTTTGTAGGAGCCTTAAGGCTGTGATCAAATGGCGTCCAAGGACGGGGAGACGAAGTGTCAGTCGTCCGGCGGCGAGATGGACAGACGACATTTTTGCCATCGCGGGCAAAACATAACAGGCTGACACAAGACCATGACGCAAGAAAAGAGAGGCCCAGCGGTATGTGAAGTCAGGTTGTGGATTATGATGATGATGATGATGTAAACCAGATGGTGGCATTCTGTTCTACAGGCAGACAGATCAGACGACTAGCCGTCGGTCTGATCTGTCTGCCATCTGGACATCGGAGTTTTCGGACTAATGTAGCTTCCATTGTTACTGAACCCTAAAATTGCAATCCCGTTATGGTTATGATATTCATAAAGCAACCTGTTTTCTCAGGATCAACTTCAACAACTAGGTTTATACCACCTACCTACTTAGTAAAGAACAGCTAATGTCTTTTGTTTTTGTTAAAAACCACATCTGCATTAAAGTTATAATCGTTCTGTAACCCGTTAAGTGTAAATAACCATAAACAACATTGTAATCTTCATTATTTTCACTGTTTCTTGTACCTGCTATGTGATCAAGACTGGCCCTGACCAAACCAGTACCAACCAACTTCACTAGAATGAGTCAACAGTTTTATTTTGGTACCTATGGGTTTGATGTGGTCTAAAATTAGTGTACTATATATGTACTTGTATACTAATTCCATTAAAAATAGTTTGTAGTTTGACCGCTAAAACGTCAAAAAATAAGTGTAGATCATTAATTTTATTTTGTTCAGCTCGTAAATTTAAAATATTAGTAGGTATCATAGATTTTACATTTCTATGGTAGGTATTATCGTCATTCAGCCAAAGGGCCAAAGGATTTCCACGAAAATACTACTAATTTGACCCTCCAAAAAATAAGCACGTGTAATCTATAATAATAAAGCTGAAGAGTTCGTTTGTTTGAATGCGCTAATCTCTGGAACTGCCAGTCGGATTTGAAAAATCTTTTTGCATTTGATAGCCCAATTCTTTAACTTCACGCTAGAACCCTTAAGAAGCGAGCAAAAATAAAAAAACTTACCTAGAAATAACGCTAAGCGAAACCGAAGTAGCGCGGGCGGGCGATGCGATACGACGTATGCGATACAACATAAAAAAATTCACCAGGACGAAGTCGCGGACAGAAGCAAGTGTAAATTAATAGTATTATCGTCATTCAGCCAAAGGATTTCCACCTTAATACAGTTTGACCCCTCCCCACCAAAATAAGCAAATGATATAAATAAAATCACCGATCATCGATAAAGTATTTTTGTAAGTGATCGATAAATCTATTCTATTGTTTCGTAATCGATTAAAAACGCTGAGTAATGATTCTGTGCGCGATACCGAATAGAGTACCTACTTAGATTTATGATTGTTAATAAATTATCTTACATTTCCTAATTTAATATTGTATTGGAGGGGCTTGTGGATAAATAATTATTACAGCCGCATGGGTCGATTGAAGGTTAAGCTGCGCTTGTCGAGGCTGGTCCGTGGATGGGTGACCATCTTTACGTACCGTGACCCCTCCGTGCCGCGGAAGGCAGCCGTTGGTCCAGGCGGTCATACTTGGACCTTTGACAGTCGTTACAGGTCGTCAGAAGCCCAGAAGTCTGAAAAACAGTCTTACCAAGGGGTATCGTATTACCCAGTAACTGGGTTGTGAAGGTCAATTAGGCAGTCGCTCCATGTAAAATATTGGTATTCAGCTGCCGGTTTGACTGGAACCCGAACCCAATATACCTAGTAGCGTATCTTTGCACATCAGCTACTGCAATCTATCAAATTTCTTTAATAGATTTTCGACTTCATCGCTAAAATATTAGCTTCAAGGTTGAAAGGAAAAATTTGACAGTTTCGGGTAGCTTGATGTGCTGGCCTCTGTATAATCTACTAAATTAATTATTTGTTTATGTAAAATAATGTCAGAGCTCTCACGTAGCCTCACGTAGGTAATATGTAGTATCACGAGCAATGATCACGAGCTATTTTTGCTTACCTACGTCGATGGTTAAGGATAATCATTTATTTTAAAGCTAATTCTAAAAGAACTAATATTATTAAAAACATGTTTTGGTATGTATTATGTTATGCCTATTTATTTTATCCGATCGTATCCGTCGCTGAAGGAAAAAGGATAAAAAGGATCTAATTTTAAGGTACATAAAACATGTTGCCAGGTGTATCCGGACTTATTTACTAATAACAATTAAATAATAGAATCATATAAAAGAATAAAAAACACACGCCGCGTTATTGTGACGTGAATATTTTTATATTGACGCCTGTGGCAATGACCGCGGCTGATGTTCGGTTCACGGCCGTTTAAAAAAAGACGTTTATGTTTTAAAAATGCTTTTATCCTTGTACGCTCGTAATTGGCCGAGCTGGATCTTCGGTGCGTTCGTATTCGTATGATGAATGCACCATTTTTGTACACTGAACACCCCACACTCGAAAATAAATAAACGACCGGAGCGACACGGGGCGCTGAGGGCGGCACCCCCACAGTGGCACACACGCACACACGCGCAGGGCGACCGAGAGGGCGCTACCGTCGCTCAGTCTCGCGCCGGCCCCCGCTGAGGTCGGACGTTTGTCGCTCTCTGTGATGCGATCGGAAAAATAAACTAGTTTTGTTCCGGTACGACATACCGCCTCCTGTGCGCTGTTAAATTTTACGTGTTTGTGGACATTCTGTGAACGTGATTTTTATCTAACGTGAACGGTTAGTATCCCCTTTTGAAGTTGGGATTTTTTGTTAGCCGCTCGCCTTGTCTACACATGTTCATTGTTTACATCTGTAGTTATAGGCATGTTTCGTTTTTTCTACTAACCCTCGTAATGTAAAGATTTTATTAATAAACGGGTGGTTCAACGCGTTGGATGAATCATAAAGCGGAGTACCCACATTGAATAAGTCGTTTCTATTTCCAGATAAACTGTTGGGATTGATTGGGAGCCGTTGACTTGTGTTGAAACAAAGGTTTACATTGTCGGAAGGTGAACGATCTTCATTCGACTCGCTACAGGTATGTTTGAACAAGAAATTCATTCATCGGTACACACTCACGCCTACGGGTCATACTTTTTCGAATTTTGAATATACATATTTGAAAACACATGTTAAACGAACGGTCGTAGTTTTCAAATTTTACCAAGTGTCAAATAGAATGAAGTTTTAAAACGTTGAAACGTCAGATCCTAGTACATAGATTAAACCGGCGTCCGCATGACTAATTACAATTTGAAATGCCTACAACGTATCTGTCGCACGGAAACGAAGCGTAATCCGTTTTTGTGTCATTGACCTCATTGTCTATGCTTAAGTTATTTTTTGCGCAAATTGCGTATACCTTGCGTAACGTTTTTATCCGTCTCGCATGTAATTAAACTATTGTGTTGCATGTCAAAGCAAGGCATCGTGTGCACACCTTATATAATGTGTAACCTTTTGTTTGACATTTGAAGTCGAAGCCTTTCAAATCGTCTGAATAAATCGTTTACTTGTTGCTCTCATTCGTTGGCAAAGCTAGTGTTGTTGTAGTACCTAGCATATTATTTTCGCCGGTCTGTTTTCAAACAAACTATTTTAGGTACGCTGTAGTTCATAGATCAGAAATAATCCTACAGACGCACCATAGTAGGTTATTTGTTGATAAATTAGGGTGAACGGCCTAGTAGACGACCGTTCAAGGTTACATCTCGTGTCTGATAATCCAGTATTCTTATCTACGTACCTAAATGATTTATTGTTATGTTTTGTTAATGAATTTGTCGGTTGTGTTTATTACTGTAGGTACATGTTTTTTTTGTTGGTCAGTAAATATGTACTTTCATTATTTACTCGTACTAAATAGTCAATTCTTCCCTCCCCATATTCTTTATTAATCATGGTACCTACCATCGTTTTATGTTCTGACCCACGTTAACACCCACGCAAGCCGGCATGGTGTCTTTTTTAATAACATGCCTATTACAGCTTTATTATTTACTCACGTACCTACCTAATTTTATAGTCCTGAGATATGCTATCAAGTTTTTAAAACAAGTTAGTCATTCATTACATTAGCCTTTTTTATTAGTTATTACATGACTATTATGAGTAGATTTTGTCGGGTCCATTGCTTTCGTAATAAAGTAGGTAAGTACCAGGTAGATAGGGAACTAGGAAACAAAGTGGACCTAAACCTCTTATTCATTTCTCATACAGCTTGCCCTCTCTTTCCTTGACACGAAAATGACAAGGACAAATTTAATTCTGCTAACAATAGCATTTAAAAAAAACAAGTGAATGAGATTTCTCCTTGACCATTATCAAATCGAATCATCACCTAACTACGTAGTTAAACTACCTATGACCGTTCAAACTTATTTATATTCTCCATAGATTAATAAAAAATCCCTTCATTGTCTATTTAGAGTTCCAGTTTAGCCTTTTTTTTAAATCTTATCATTAACCATAACAATATTCTCTCACAAAATTCCGCGAGCACCACCACGTGATAAAAGTAAAATTTCTTAAAAAATTAAGTATAAGAGATTTTGTGTGTGAGAGAGAGAGAGAGAGAGAGTTATGTCTTTCTTCTCTCCGATGTAACTAAAATCTACCTAAACGTGACATTTCCTTGAAATTTCACTTCACTTAAAAATCTTGTATGTAATAATATCAAATAATAAAGGTACTTATGTACTCATAATGAGAGTCAAGTCTGTCATGGACCTACCGCCTACTAGCCGTTGAATAACCAGATTTCCTTGACACAAAGGAAGCAGCTGATGCATTCTACTTTCATTATCATTTAATTTACAAAAATACTCGATGAAATGCTAAGTAGGTAGCTTGAATTGGATATATGAACTACGTAAAGGTTGATAAGGAGTTCTTGAAATAAATTTTCTGACAACCAACCTAGTTACTGGGTAATACGATACCCCCTTGTTAAGACTGTTTGTCTGACTTTCGGCGGGCTTCTGACGACCCGTAACGACTGTCAAAGATCGACGAATGACAGCCGGGGTACTTTCCGACCCACGGAGAGGTCTTGGTATGTAAAGATGTTCACCCATCTAAAGTTCAACCGCGGCAAGCGTAGCTTAACATGATCGATCGGCCCGTACGGCTGTTATTACTTACCCTCAAGCCCCTCCTCACCAGACACGAGACACAGACTATAAAAAGATTCAGAACGCAGATACGACACTTGTTATTCATAGCCCTCACTTAATGAAATGCAAAGCTCTTTCGTGTTGATTGATTGTCTTATAGTTCATGAGGGGAGCTTCTTATATCTAAAGTTCAAAGAGTTTCCGTACAGTTCATAACTCAAATATCTTTCACTCTATTTGTCACTATGGGTATTAATACCCGCTCTTAGTAATTGGGACCCTTTTGTGGGTACCTATCCATTCGGTTTTAGTGTGTATGTGTGAATTGGTGAGTAAATTATGGGTAATTTCCTTGGTACTTATATGTGATTCCCTGAGCACATGAAATGAGTAGAGAATAATATTTCTTTATTGACTTTATTTAATGACTGCTAGTTGCTGCCGGCAACTTCGTTCGCGTGACATTAATACGTTTGACATTAGACCTTTCTTTTCCTAAAATAAAAGTAGCCTTAGTTACTCCTTATAACATCAGCTATCTGCCAGTTAAAATCCCGTCAATCGGTCCAGCCGTTTTGGAGATTTGCCTTGCCGAGGTTGGCCCGTGGATGGGTGACAATCTATTACATATGGAGACCCTTTCGTGCCTCTAAAAGCTTACTAAGCCGTTGGTCAGGCTGTCAATTGTAGATCTTTGACAGTTGTGCAATACAGGTATTCAGCTGCATTCGGTTAGACTGGAAACCTCAATAGAGTTGGGAAGAGGCTAGGCAAATGACGCTACGAGTCAGGCAGGACTCGAAGTTTTTATAATGTTATTATGTAAGCCGGTGCTAATAAATAAAATGTCTTCATTCTACGGGTCATTAGTCGTGTCATTGAAAATATGAGAACAGTAGAAAAGTTCTTAGTAATTATATCCTCGGTAGTAGTAAGTAATACTATCTTCTAAGCGCTACATTCATTCCTCATTGTCTATGCGACATTGACAAGCGGTATTGACCATAGACAGTAATTAAATTATATCGAGTATTATTTAGCTATTAAAGTGTCGTGCGCAAGTCATATAATACATAGTAAATTATATATTATTAATATTATTATAATACTAGGAAGACCAGACGGTAATAAAATCATTTGTTTGTGCGTCGTACACGCGAAATGAATTGAAATTATTTATCCTGTAAATAGGAAATTAGAATCACTTTTACACATCATTATTATAAGAATAAATAAGCTAGATGAGGTCAGCGTTTCCGAACTGACTACTCTGAGAAGAAAGGCCAAAACAAACTCGGAGGTTACAGTTCCTTTTAAAGTCCAGGCACACTCTTGGTCAGATCATGTGAAGACCATGTAGATTGATGTCTGAAATGGTTTTTTAAGTCATGAACACATGACTGCCACCGTGGTCACACGGTGTCCGCTAAGATTTTCTATTGTGTCTGCTATCTGACAGTCAACGTGACCACACTTTGAGTGGACCAGTCCAGACAGTGCAAACATTTGTCAATGATCGTGTAGCTCAACGACTACATATCAATCTATACATTTCCAGTTATAGCTGACTTCGCATTGTATGGCTTTTCGTACAATGAGTACAACAGAGTACAAGTCCAGCTTAAACTGGAAATGTATAGCTTGATAATAATATATTTATGTCGTCGTGCTTACGATAATCAAGTTCCTACGTTCGTGGAACCTTGTGGATTGGCAATTCTTTGCCACAGTATGAAATGAAGGAGAAAAACTTGCCTGATAGTACCCCTTTTTCTGGGCTATAATTTACTATAGTTAAGGGGCTTACATGACTAAAAGCGCGGTCACTGTCGGACTGCATAGAAAAGAAAGAGAGAGAAGCGCGATAACACAAGTCTGGTAATTTATTTCAAAATGTGAAGCAATTGTTTAATTACAAAAAAATATATTGTTTGGACGAAAAAATTAAAACACTCTTAAGTATTTTAGTATGTGGCTCGTAGAATAATCTGACAAAAAATTAGAATATTTGTATATTAGTAAGGTTTTTATTGTCAAAAGAAAGTTTTTAGAGGTATCTTCATGATTTTTTTCTATCGTATCAAATTAGTTTTATTATGTTTTCAACACACTATTTACCTAGCATACCTGTATACTGAAGAATATCATATATTTTTCTGATTTTGTTTACTGTATTCGATCATATACCTACTTTTATTGTTTCTAAAACTTGCGTTTATTGTGTTTAGGTCCTGTAAGCCCCATAAGAAGAATATCTTGGTCGTTAATTGCACAATAGACGAAATTATTAGGACTTGCTTCTGCCCGCGATTTCTTCAGCGTGAAATTCTTGTTCCACTGACCCACCGCATCGCATCACCTGCACGCCGCACGCGCTATCACTACGTTTTTGCTTAACATTCTTTTTGACTTTTTTATTTTTGCCTGACTCCTAAGCGTCATAGCGTTATGATAAATAGCCAATAGCCTTCCTCAAGAATTGGGCTATCAAATAGAAAAAGAATTTATCAAATCCGACTGGTAGTTCCAGATATTACCCCCTACATACAAACAAACGAATTTTACCTCTTTATAATATTAGTATAGATGTAAATTAAATATGTACTTGTCAGTGGCGTGCGTTCCATATAGGCAGAAAGACACTGCCTACCCTGGTTCTGATAATAGATCTAATATTATTTTATCAATAAACAAAACCACATAAAAAATTTAAATCATAAATCAGCTCCATCTATCGAGTGCCGGTGGTATCATTAAGATCGATACAGTTTAAAGGCTCGTTCACGTTCGCACATCGATTCGCGTGGCACTAGCGCCACCTCGCCTTTGCCACGGCAAAGACACAAATTATTCTTGTCTGAATGTTTTGTATGTGTGCTCTCGTGGTAAGACGTGGTCATGCAGATTTAATATGTGTGCGTTCCTATAGCTACGTGGGCTTTGGTGACTCACAATGACAAAAATCACGCACACAACTGCATGAAAAGACAGTGTCTCTAACACGAAAAATTACGACTCCTAGCGAACATTTCCGAAAGAAAGTTTGCTATGCAATGCAAATATTTTAGGAAGTAACATTGTTTCATTGAATTTTATATATTTAGATGGTCATAATTTTTTGTCGTATTACATTTCCCTTTTACTAGATAATTTCAATAGTAAATAGTCGCCATAATTTGTTTGATGACATGTGTGATCTGTTTGTGTGAATACGTTTTCAGATATTTAGGATTTTAACTTTGTTAATAGTGAAAAATGGATAATATTGTCTGTGAAAGTTGTTCAGATGGTGTGTGTATTGAGAAAATAAAATATGATGCGTTTTCAAAACTATCTTTCGGTGAAAAAAAACAAGTTATCGAGATAGGTCGTCGTACACCGGATTTGCAATTAATACAAACTAAAGGTAAAATCAATCGTAAATTCAATAAAAAACAATATGATTCATATCATTGGCTGACAGGTTGCATACATGTAGTACCTTCGGTTATTTTGTTTCGTTTGTCTACTATTTTCAACATCACAACTGGCTGTGCGATTGGTCGAATTAAAACGCAAACCAACTTTTTATGACGATGTTTTAAAATCATATTTAAAAAAGGATAGGCGCGTAGATTTAATTTATAAATAAGTTGGTTTACTTTATTTTTTTAACTTTACTTTTACTTTTGTTACCAAACCAGTAGTTTATGTAATTATTAAATATATTTATATAATGCAAATCACATGAAGAGCCTTTTTCTAGGCCACATCGAATATCTTTCAAGTGACGTGTTTTGTAATTTTCACTCACTTGGATTAGATATTTGAAGTGGCCGAAATCTTCTATTTGCATCATTGGAAAATCGTAGTTACAACCTTTTCAACCTCTGGTGAGTTTTATCTTTACTAACTAGTGCAATTGCGAGACTTTTTTTTTTGCGAAAAGAAAACTGCCTACCCAGGCATAAAACCCTGTGCACGCCACTGGTACTTGTGAAGGTTATATTTTAATTAAATTTTTAATAAACAGTTGTCAAAATAGTTGGTAACTTGGTTGGTTAATTTACGTAATTAACTCAGTAAATAATATAGATGAAATATACGTTTATGTAAAGTTATCTAAAGGCTCCTTCAAACAGGCGCGACACGACACGCGACACAAAGGCACCGCAAGTCGCGCAACGAGCGGTGCCTTTGTGTCGCGCGCGATTATATCGCGTGTCGCGCCTGTTTGTAGGAGCCTTAACTCTAATTCAAAACAAAAAACTCACACTTGCAATTTCTCGATAAAAATGTTATACGAACAGCTGTTTTTACTTGCATTCAATAGCAAGCCATTATGAAAGTTTATAAAATTAAATAACATAACATAATGATTATACAATAAAATACTTATAAGTACAAACTCGTGTAAGATCAAATACATACCTCCCTAATTGCGTAACACACTATCAATAACAATCTGAATCATTTGGAAGAAGTATTCCACATTGGGCACCCGCTTAAATGGCACCTGAGTGAATGCACCTGACACACAGCGGCACATTCACTCAGGTGCCTTTTAAGCGGGTGCCCAATATGGAATACGTCATTTTGAAGGATATTGCTAATTCATTGCTTCATATGTTCGAAAAATTTGTGCTCAACAACGTAAATAACGCAATTAATGTTGTAGAACTGTCAAAATGTAAGCCATTGCAACTGTTAGTGCAATAAACTCACGCCTTCATCCCATGAGGATAGGCAGAAACTGCAGAACGATTTACGAGTTAAGGCTCCTGCAAACAGGCGCGACGCGCGACGCGAATCGCGCGACACAAAGGCACAAGGCACCGCTTGTTGCGCGACATGCGGTGCCTTTGTGTCGCGTGTCGCGTCGCGCCTGTGTGTACAAGCCTTTATGGTCGGTCGGTTAGTTGCGGTTGTGGGTTTCATTTAAACCCAAGCAGACGCTTTATTTTGTGTAATTTATTTCATCACCACTGCTCTCAAAAAAGGTAAAGGAAAACATCGTGAGTAAACCGGTTTGTCCTAGAACCAAAAATTCGAAGACATGTGACATCTACCAACCCGCACTGGGCCCGCGTGGTGGATTACGGCCCACCCCCTCTCACATAGAGGACGCCTATGTCCCAGCAGTGAGAACATTATAGGTTGATTACGGCCCATAACATTGGCACTTCAATACTAGACTGAACGGTATTTCCCCTCAAACCAGCAACACACTTACTTTAAGCAATTGTTAATTACAGATTCCATAGATTTACTCAACCATAACGGAATATAGAAATGAAGCTGAAACTAGCAGCTACCAGCTAGCAGCCGACAGAGACGAAACATAACAGATAGGGGCCCGGGCCCCTATTTTTGAAAAATTAGGATCCTTCATTGCAAAATTACAAATAATATTAAAAACTAACATGACATCTGCTTATTAACAATAATTGTTGAATTGTAAAAATTTAAAAAAATAAACAAAAATCATTCTACTGAGACAAAATATTTTTTTACAATTAAACTATTAGAGTATCTTGGCTGGTATTACACCCACTACTTTTTCACACTAAAAAGAAGTTCTAGGGCAAATTTTAGCAAGTTCGTATGTGTAGAAGAAAAGATATAGCTTCTTAAACAATTAAAAATCATTATACTGAGACAAAATAATTTTTTACAATTAAACTATTAGAGTATCTTGGCTGGTATTACACTCACTACTTTTTCACACTAAAAAGAAGTTCTAGGGCAAATTTCAGCAGGTTCGTATGTGTAGAAGAAAAGATATAGCTTTTTAAATAAACAAAAATCATTCTACTGAGACAAAATAGTTTTTTACAATTAAACTATTAGAGTATCTTGGCTGGTATTACACTCACTACTTTTTCACACTAAAAAGAAGTTCTAGGGCAAATTTTAGCAAGTTCGTATGTGTAGAAGAAAAGATATAGCTTCT
This sequence comes from Luperina testacea, assembly GCA_927399505.1. Classification (NCBI taxonomy): domain Eukaryota; kingdom Metazoa; phylum Arthropoda; class Insecta; order Lepidoptera; family Noctuidae; genus Luperina; species Luperina testacea. The sequence goes on along the minus strand of OV656766.1, from coordinate 12,505,872 downwards.
TAAACAATTAAAAATCATTATACTGAGACAAAATAATTTTTTACAATTAAACTATTAGAGTATCTTGGCTGGTATTACACTCACTACTTTTTCACACTAAAAAGAAGTTCTAGGGCAAATTTCAGCAGGTTCGTATGTGTAGAAGAAAAGATAACTTGCTGAAATTTGCCCCAGAACTTTTTTTTTGTGTGAAAAAGTAGTGAGTGTAATACCAGCCAAGATACTCTAATAGTTTAATTGTAAAAAACTATTTTGTCTCAGTAGAATGATTTTTGTTTATTTAAAAAGCTGTATCTTTTCTTCTACACATACGAACCTGCTGAAATTTGCCCTAGAACTTCTTTTTAGTGTGAAAAAGTAGTGGGTGTAATACCAGCCAAGATACTCTAATAGTTTAATTGTAAAAAATTATTTTGTCTCAGTATAATGATTTTTAATTGTTTAAGAAGCTATATATTTTCTTCTACACATACGAACTTGCTAAAATTTGCCCTAGAACTTCTTTTTAGTGTGAAAAAGTAGTGAGTGTAATACCAGCCAAGATACTCTAATAGTTTAATTGTAAAAAACTATTTTGTCTCAGTAGAATGATTTTTGTTTATTTAAAAAGCTATATCTTTTCTTCTACACATACGAACCTGCTGAAATTTGCCCTAGAACTTCTTTTTAGTGTGAAAAAGTAGTGGGTGTAATACCAGCCAAGATACTCTAATAGTTTAATTGTAAAAAATTATTTTGTCTCAGTATAATGATTTTTAATTGTTTAAGAAGCTATATCTTTTCTTCTACACATACGAACTTGCTAAAATTTGCCCTAGAACTTCTTTTTCGTGTGAAAAAGTAGTGAGTGTAATACCAGCCAAGATACTCTAATAGTTTAATTGTAAAAAACTATTTTGTCTCAGTATAATGATTTTTAATTGTTTACGAAGCTATATCTTTTCTTCTACACATACGAACTTGCTAAAATTTGCCCTAGAACTTCTTTTTAGTGTGAAAAAGTAGTGAGTGTAATACCAGCCAAGATACTCTAATAGTTTAATTGTAAAAAACTATTTTGTCTCAGTAGAATGATTTTTGTTTATTTAAAAAGCTATATCTTTTCTTCTACACATACGAACCTGCTGAAATTTGCCCTAGAATTTCTTTTTAGTGTGAAAAAGTAGTGGGTGTAATACCAGCCAAGATACTCTAATAGTTTAATTGTAAAAAACCATTTTGTCTCAGTAGAATGATTTTTGTTTATTTTTTATTTTTTTAATTATTTACAATTCAACAATTATTGTTAATAAGCAGATGTCATGTTAGTTTTTAATATTATTTGTAATTTTGCAATGAAGGATCCTAATTTTTCAAAAATAGGGGCCCGGGCCCCTATCTGTTATGTTTCGTCTCTGTCGGCTGCTAGCTGGTAGCTGCTAGTTTCAGCTTCATAATATAGAATAGCTTTGTGCTTTGATGTTCTTCCATAAACCACGGATTCAATATCGGTGCTTGTAGATCTATCTACTTTGAACTAAATATTTAGTACCTGTGGGGTAATTGCGTAAAGGCTCCTACAGACAGGCGCGACACGCGATATAATCGCGTGCGACACAAAGGCACCGCTCGTTGCGCGACTTGCGGTGCCTTTGTGTCGCGTGTCGTGTCGCGCCTGTTTGAAGGAGCCTTTACACACTGCAGCAGCAATGGCTTTCATTTTGACAGTTCAACAACATTCATTGCGTTATTTACGTTGTTGAGCAGACAAATTTTTCGAACATATGAAGCAATGGATTAGCATATATCCTTCAAAATGATTCAGATTGAGATTGATAGTGTGATACACAATTAGGGTGTTGGTTTGTATTTGAGATTCTGAGATACATACATACATAACCTTCACACCTTCCCATTGGGGTAGGCAGAACGCCACCTGCTATGATCCTTACAAGACTCCCATTTCATTCTTTTTTCAAAAAAAAAAAAAATCAATACAGGAGAATTCAGCCATCCCATACGTTTAGCTCGAGTAGGTATTGAAGTTGTCTATGGGACAGGTGATAAATTTTTCGCGATTACGATATTTGTCCCATGGAGAAAGTTGTTCAGTTTGATTATCTGTACCCTTAATTTGGCTGGTCTTTGAAAATAAACGCTGTATACTTCCTCCAAAATAACTGGTTTTCTAAATTAATACATACCTTCAATTGTTTACATACATATACAACGATGACACATATAGGTACGGTTTTTCCCGACTTTGCTCCTAGTGTAACTGACCTATCCCAACGTTCCGAACCAATGAAATCGTGCCCCCCACTCTTGGCCGGCCATTTTATTTCTGGCTGTCTAGCAATATAATTTTTCCTTTCAAATTGCTGCATGTGGCCGTTAAACCGCAAAGTCGATACTTTAACAAAAGGGCTGGACTGGAACATACAATTACAAGCAATCATTCAATTAGCCCAGTACGTTAGGGCGACGTTATTATTACTGTTGTCATGGCGACCATTTTTTTTAAATAATATTACTGCACAGTGCGCACCAAATTGGTTAAATGACAGTTGTTATAAATTCATACTAAATTTTATCTGAGCTATAAATGGTGAATTGAATAATAAAAATAAAGTGTGAGCTAATAAAAAATATGTCTTGTTTTTTAAGACTTGAACATCCGTATTAAATTATGTAACAAACAAAATACTTAATGCACATTAAATTGTATTAGACCAAATTACTTTTATGTAAGTATGTAGGTTAATAGATCAACGAATATGACAAAGCAAAAATAAACAACCACACAGCAAAATAGCGTTCCATTACTTTTGTAAATCCTGCAACAGACGTATAAAAACGACGTAATACGTTATGTGAACATTATTCCACCTCCTTACTGATAGAAAGCAACAATCCACAAAATTGGTTACTTGAAAAAGCACTCGGTTCTCAACAATTTATTTCCTGAGCTCCCGAAAAAATCCGATAAAAACAGTGCGATCGCTCCAGTTCAACCGGCGGGCAATTACGAACTAATCGCTTTCAACAGACATGGGAATCGACGTCATCAGTCACCAACGCAGCTCTTTTTCTAACACACCTTCCCCTTTTGATTTGTTAATACCGACCAAGCTAGGAAGACCTCCAACTTTCCGCCATGTTACCTATCCTCCTGCAACTTATAGATGTCACACGGGAGGAAGGGCGTGTCTCATTATGCTAGCCAGACACGAATTCTCAGAGGTTTATAGTATAGTCATTGGCCGTGTTTTAACATCCCCTTTTTTCTTTGTTCAAGAAGCGTAACGCCACGCAAGTTTGTTCTCAGGCCTGCGCCTCGTTCGTGCTGATTTAGTACTAAGCCGTTGAGTCATATGTAGCGAGTAAAATTAGTCATACGTCTCTTTGTTGATCCCGTTCCTCTCTTGTTTTAATGACTATGTTTACTACAAAATGTTTTGTGATTTATGAACTAACTGCTCAACTTAGAATTTAATTCAGAATGTTTGCTTGAAGCCGGTCAATATTTTGGTACAGTAGAATTGATAATGTTTCGACGAACACATGACTTGCGATAACAAAGGCATTCAAATATGATCGACGAGTTCGTTTCTGAAATTAATTTGTTTCCCTAAATAACTTTGCTTGAAAACGTGAATGAAATATTATTTTGTTCTTGAACTGTATTTTATCCAGAAACGATGCCAATTTTTTAGCCCGCCAAGTGCGTACACACTTCGTATGTACTATTTAAATTGAACGAGATATACTCCTGCACTGACGTGATTATCATTTTGTATACAAATTCCAGCCACGTACGCATTTCTTTCTAGAATCTTCCGAACAAAGATACAATCTTTTAAAGAGCGATGACTCCGTTTGTGACCTCACGAAACAATTGTTTTGGGCCTAGCGTGACGGATTTTGGTCGAGTTATATTGTCACGTCGCCATCATATAAATCACACGCTTTTATTCAAGCAACTGAACACATAAGAGGTTTAGTTAATGTTATCTGTAAGACAGTCTAAATGGGACTTGGCGTAGAGAAATGTTTCTCAACTATCCAAACCACCTTCGCTGCTAACCTTGTTGATATAGCACAGACCGCTTTGCGTTTCCTTGTAAATAGTTCCGCAAACATTTTGCTGCCTTACTTGGTATCTATAAGGCATATTGTTAGTCGCAGTCGATTTGCAACCGCTCCGCACTTTGTAGTTAATTCCGTTGTTAATGGTCTTTTTGAACCAACAGTTAATGTTGCCTGTGTGTGGTCGAAGTTTAGTGAAGTCATCATTAATAATAATGTTTGGAACATGGATCTACTAAGTGATTAATTTGAATTTTCAGTCGTAACGAAGGTTAGGTCACAAAAAATGCTCTCTATTGAAATGTACATAATGTACTTACCGAAACCAGCAAATAGCCGTACTGAAACTAAGTTCTTTTGTTAAAAGTTTTCAGACTGAAATTGCGCACTTAATAGGATTCTTTTTGACCCATAAGTAATGAAAAAAGTTGTCATAAAAGGAGAAAAGAAAATACGTACTAAAGTCACAGCCTACATTCTCTCGCAGTTTTAAAACTAAATCGTAAAGATTGGGATTCGGTAACATGCTTATTCAAAGGACATTACACTTGGTGAAGATTTTTTTGTTTAACTAATTACTTACATCCATTGTTTTAAAAACTAAAACGTTTTTTTTGTTCGCTATTATCGTAGATCTGATAGATTTACATCAAGTACCGGTCATTTCCTGCCTCAAAATTCCATTCCGCCTGACAAACCAACCGAATTATTCACAATAATGATTTCTTAAGTATACCTTACAGACTTGCTTTAAAGATTAAACCACATGGCAACGACCATTACTATTTTAAGCTATTTTACATGGTATGAACAACGTTTTTTACTTTTTACGCTTAGAGGAACAAACGAACGCTCTTTATCTCGATGCCTATGTGTGCATAAGTGCGAGCGAGAGGCAACACGTTCGCCTAGTGAAAACGCGGCGTAAGGTGAGGTACCGACTCACACGCGGAGTTGATGACCGCGAGCGAAGGCCGTGCAATCGGTCAGACAACCAAATGTCACGGTCGTACGCAGCGGGCGACAGGAAAAACTGCGTCACAGACGAAAAAACGTGACTCACAAACACGTACTACCGGCCGAATTAGCATGTGCTGCCACCTTGTTAGCGCGCCTGTAACGACACTTTGTTTAGTCCAATCTCTTCAATTTGAAGTTTTCGCAACTGACGGATTTAGAATACGCACCGTAACGATAACCTTGCTAAGAGAATGGCAATGACATTGGCTCGCAGTCAACACGGAAAACGGAAGATGGCGTCGCCCAGTGGCACAAATCACACTCCCTCAGGGCATAAAATTTTAAATATTTTCGGCATCGAGTTCCAGTTGCGCCGTAATTCAACATTCTCGTCTTATTCCTAGGCCGTATTGTGATATTTCGACTCGTAAACTGATATAATAACTTCGGATCGACGTTGCTTTACGACTGTCAAAATCGTATTCCTAAATAATAAAATGTCTCAATTTAGAGAGGCCAATGTTTTATCGTGCATATAAAGAGGTCGTATTAAATGTTTTTTTTTAATGCTTTTTTCGTGTATCGTAAGTACGATGGGGTGTCTCGATTGTGTTGGAGTCTCGGAATATATTTTTTTACATTGTTCACATGTTTTACGTGGAAACGTGCGCGTGTAATAATAATAATTCACGTTATCTAACCGGGAGGCGCGTCGGACGTGGACGTGTAGACGGCGCGCGACGACGCGACCATCGTTTTATGCGCATAATAAATATTTATTTAATTTTGTCCACGACGCAGGGCGTGTGGACGCACTGTGTGGCAGGATAACGTTAATAATCAATTTTAATGTATTCAGTATTGTCACATTGGTGAAGTTACAGAATCAGTAGTATAGTTTACGATTGTTGTATCGACAAGTAATTGTAAATTGTATTCATGCAGTTATTACTATGATATTATATTACCAACTGCAATGTAACAAACAACGTATCAGCTAGTACATTATTTTGTACGTCCGTTGATAAGCACAGAACTACTGACTGCTCACCGACACATTAAAATATATTTATTTTATGTAGATACAACGTGAGGGGATTATGAATATATGTATAATAACAGCCGCACAGGTCGATAGATCAGGTCAAGCTACGCTTGCCGCGGTTGGTCCGTGGATGGGTGACCATCTTCGCATACCAAGACTCCTCCGTACCTCGGAAAGCACGTGAATCTTTGACAGTCGTTACGGGTAGTCAGAAGCCCGAAAGTCTGAAATTATAGAATTCATCATCTGCTTACCCTTTTCCCAACTATGTTGGGGTCGGCTGACAGTCTAACCGGATACAGCTAAATACACTGGTATTCAGCTGCATCCGGTAAAATACTGATTTTAGATGGAGCGACTGCCTATCTGACGTCCACAACCCAGTTACTGTGTAATACGATACCCCATGGTAAGACTGGTTGTCAGGCTTTCGGGCTTCTGACTACCCGTAACGACTGTCAAAGATCCACGAATGACAGCCGGGCCCAACGGCTTAACGTGCTTTCCGAGGTACGGAGGGGTCACGGTATGTCAAGATGGTCACCCATCCACAGACCAACCGCGGCAAGCGTAGCTTAACCTGATCTATCGACCTGTGCGGCTGTTGTTATTTAGCCACGGGCCCCTCCATGTATTTGCTCGTCCAAAAAAGTTTAATTGGCACTTGTTTTGACGGGTCAAATACTTTCGGACCGTATTTTCGTTCACGGACTTGGAGGTAGGTATTTGTGAGGTATCGACCGAAGAACTTGCGGTCGTTGTCTAGCTTATAATTCTTTGTCTCGCTGCATAGAAACGACGTATTATAATAGGGAAATCCTTTTAGATCCATTTATGTTAGGTCTACATTGCCGGGTTGCCTTTTATGTAAAAAAAACCTAATAGCTGTATAAATTTATGGAATGTGACTAATCTTATTTACTATTCGCACCTTGTGTTGACGCAATACGGGCATTTTATTGCACTTAATGTGGAAAAAAGCCTTCGGGGCATAGTAAAAATACCTTCACACTTTCAGTTTTGCAATTCTTGTAGGTGTGACCATAAGGCCTTTTTTTGCTTCAAGTTCAACATAATTTATTATCCATTACACCGACCGATTGCTATGTAAATAATTACAAGGAACTATTACGAATCAGCGCAGCTACGTGACCCTAATCGCGTGTTGCATACAATGACACAAATGTGACCTTTCGTAAGTTTTCCGTAAAAAAAAAGGTATTTCTAATGTTTTCCTCTTGCTTATTTATCATCCTGTTGAGCTCCTTTTGTTTTGTGAGCAATGTAAAAATCTATATAAACATCAATTGCCGCAAGTCTTTAAACAGACTCGGGGAGTCAGGACCCAGGTTGGCCGAAGCCAGGAAAACCTGTTCAGGTGGAGGTTCATGTGGTTAGTTGAAAGTGTATACAATGGTGCTGTTCCACAAACTATGGGACACTAATATCATGTCCTACGTGTCCTGTCAGCTGCACTGATGGACGCTAGTGATGGCGAATTCTGGGCAGAGTCCATTTAGATTGCCATCGACACGCTTAGAAGAAGAATTGCCGCATGTATAAAAGATCATCATTTGAGAACGGCTCGACCGATTTGGCAGATTTTCTTGTGTACCCATACAGATTTTTTTGAAAAAATAACCGTAAATGACGGGATTTTTAATGGAATTTTCGTTTGAAAACAGTACGCACAGCCTAAACCACTGGAGATAGATACATGAAATTCACCCGAGCGCGGAGCAACGCCAGGCACGAACAGCTAGTTTTAAAGTTATTTATGCAGCTTATATTTCTTGTTATTAAATTGAACATGACTGTTTTGTAAAAAAACCAATGAGACTGTCAAAAACTTGCATTTCCCAGTTTGATTTTTTTGTAAGTACTTATCATTCACGCCAGTTTGAATTCCGCGTTCTTATCACTTGCGATTGCATATCAATTAACAAAATATTACCACATTGATCCATACTTCGCAAACGATTATTTTTATATCTACTTTCGGAAGTGTAAACGAAGCTTACTTACGTTTGAGACTGCTAAGTCGGTCAAACATTTTGAAGCCGGGTGCAGTGTTTATTATTGCATATGATACGTGTTATATGCATTTGTGCAAGCTACACGCGAATGCTGTCAAGTATCTATTATTAAAGCATTATCTATATCAGATTACCGGCTTATCATAAAGAATATTGCAATAGATTACACAATTAGAACACATTTTTCTATTTGTCGTGATTCATAAAAAAAAAGATAGTCGGGCAGAACACTGACTAACAAAAAATAAATAGAGGTATTCCATGAAAGTCGTCACTAAGATTAGGGCGCGGTTTGTGGAATCTACGTTGTCTTAGTTTTAAGTATTATGGAACATTTTTCTAAAAGGTTATTTAGTTTATTCTCGTCTGTAAGCTTTGTTTCTACGAAAGACTTAGTTAAATCGTGTCGTCGCTCTTTACTTGTTAGCTGTTTAATCTAGATTGATTTTATGAGGGCTTCGACTGCATTTATAAACCTAAGTAACAGATTAAACAAGAATGAGTAACGTTGTGAAAACTTGCTTCAAGTTGCGAAATAATACTTATCTTTTCAAGGACTAAAAGCGTAGGCACTGATCTGTGATACCTTTTAACATGAAGGTCATGATTGATTATACATAAAAGCAAAAAGTAATATGAATCACAGTTTTTTTGTAGACATTGAATGTTTTGTCAAAGCTACTACTACCTACTTTTATTTAATTACTAGCTTCTGCCCGCGACTTCGTCCGCGTGAAATGTCTTTTTCCCCCAATCCACGCTGTCGCATCGCCATTACCTATCGCGATATCACTTCGTTTTCGCTTGGCGTTTTCTTACTTTTTTCTTTTTGCTCGGCCCCTAAGGGTCTTAGCGTGATAATAAATAGCCGTCCTCAAAAAATGGGCTATCAAATGTCTAAGAATTTTTCAAATCCGACCGGCAGTTTCAGAGATTAGCGCTTTCAAACAAACTCTTCAGCTTTATTATTATTTTTATTAGTATATTTATACATAGATTAAGTATATATACAATTTATGCTAATACCTACACGAAAAGGGAAATTTCTATGTAATCTTATAAAGGCGTCTGTAGGCCGTGGGAGAAAAAAAAAACAATTTCTGCGGATAAATTGAATGAGACTCATGATTGCTCGCTCGGGAGTCTCCAGTACTGAACTGATCTAAGATCGAAGAATTTCGTTACTTGCTAACAAATAATACGTAGCTATGGTATTGCTTTGTTTTCGCAAGAAATGATTACACAACATGAATAACTCATACTCTAGTACAGACTTCGAGAAAAAAAATTGCTCCGCAAAAAAAAACCAAAGAAAAACCCGCGTTCCATTTTTGGCTCGAAAACACGTGACCTTGCTATGTAACTTACAGTAAGTATTATTACCTAGGTGTAATGACATGAGAAATAACAATCATGCTCTCAACCTCAAGACAACTTATTGACATTTACAAGAGTTTTCCGATATGTTCCGATATTATTTTATTTTAAGTCGAGATGTTCTTTAGACGAGAAGACGCTTGATCTTATTTTTCATTAGTTTTCTATAATAAAAACAAAAACAAGTCCTTAAGGTAGGCAAAACAGTTTTGATGAACTTCAAAAACTAGTCAAAACCAACTTCGCCCGATTGCGCAACAACCCGCAACAAAGTGTCTTAGTTCTGCAGAAAAAAACAACAAACACCATATTTTGACACTAGCAACATTTATGCACAATTTCACGGTCAGTCATCATTTGTCAATAATTCACATTTGGAGTAAACAGGTAGATTGAAAACGGTCAATAAACTTGAACCGACGTCTTATACTCTAACAAAGAGGCGCGGTTGGGGGCTACGTCGGTCATTCACACCGTATGTTTAGCACGGATATTGTTTATGGAAACCCATCATAATATACGTTACGCAATGGTAGTTTTGCTAAAATTGTTATTAACCGACGTTTTTCTTGCGTCAACCGTCAACGCCGTCAGTCAAACGTCAAACAACTGTTGGACTTTGAGAGTTCGTTCTTTATTCAAATTACTTACTTACCTCATTTGTTTTTGTTTTTTTGTATCGCAACTTTTTTCTGTATAATTCTCTTTTTAATTAAGGCTTTTTAGTGACAGTTAAAGTAAGAAGTTTTTAATGTTATACGGCTTGTGCTAAGTGTGTAAGTCTTGTTGTTTTGATCGAATATTTTTAAAGGCACTCTTTAAAATTACAATGTAGGTAAGTAAGTATACAATACTTCTAATTGAAATAGACCTTTTTGCTTCTTTTCCACGATAACTTGCACGATTGTTACAATTTTTTATAAACAGTGGCGCAATACTCTAGATTCTGGTCTTTAAATATAAATAGACAAAAGTTGTACAAATAGACTTCCTGACATACCAAGAACCCAACACTGAACATATTTCTAAAACTGAAACAAAAAAAACTTTCCGTCTATTTGATATTCATAGACTACGGCCGGTGGTGCTACATCCTAATTTACAAGGGTGCGAGCGGGAGAGACGTATCTTCCATCTCTTTCTCTACCTGTTCCTTTTTTATGCGGTCTACCTCTACCTGCGTAGCATAGCATCCCTGTGGCAGGGTTGAGTCATTGTCGGTCGTCCGTACCGTCAGGAACGCAAGTCTTACGAATTTATTAAACCGTTCAACAGGTTGGCTACTTATTGTTAGCCATCGATGTTTTGTCGGTGTTTAATTTCAAAGGGTTTTGGCTTTATTTCTTCGGAGCTTGAATAGAATAGGGGCTGTGAATTGGTGAAATTCGTGCTAAGTCATGTTTTCTTGCGATTAGTAAGTACTGTTGAATCGCGATCAATGTTGTATGTAGGTATTAAAGGAAAACAAAAAAAATAAGCTACATTTAGGCCCCCGCAGACAGACGCGACGCGACTTAAGGGGCTTACAGGACCTACACACAAAAACACAAGTCTTAGAAACAATAAAAGTATTTATTATGATCGACTACAGTAAACAAAATCAGAAAAATATATGATATTCTTTAGTATATCTAGGTAGATAGTGTGTTGAAAACATAATACAACTACATAATTTGGTACGATAGAAAAAATCATGAAGATATGTACCTCTAAAAACTTTCTTTTTACAATAAAAGCCTTACTAATATACATACAATCATTATATTTTTTTTTCAGATTATTCTACAGGCTACACTAAAGAACTACCTAGTGTTTTATTTTTTTAGTCCAAACAATAGATTTTTTTGTAAATAGATAATTGCTTCATATTTTGCAATAAATTACCGGCGTTGTCATCGCGCTTCTCTTTATTTTCTATGCAATCCAACAATGACCGCGCTTTAGGTCATGTAGTCGCCTTAAGTATGCCTTAAGTAGAACAAATTTCTATGAAGTTTTCATATAAATTGTTCTACTAGGTTCGCCTGACTGCGGTAGCCTTAAAAAATAGACTGTCGCAGTTAGTAACTGTCTTGAAAAGTAATTTAAATATAGACAAAAACCTTCACAAGACACCTTTCATCTCGTGACCTTGATCGAAGGTCACATTGCTGTGACAATCGTAATCGGGTGTCACTAATTTGAGTTATGTCAGAGACCTTACTTCGCTTTAAGTTCTTGATTCGAAAATTTTCCTCAATAATTCACATTTGAGTTTATTTAAGATCACGAATCGTTTGACGTCAAATCAGGGCTATTCAACCTTTCTCAGATTGTGACTGCTTTAAGTTTCGTGGTTCAATAATTTTTTTTCTTTAGTTGAAATGAAAGTGACAGCGTAGCAATGGGTAGGGTTCGTTTTGAAGTAGGTTCCCATTAGCTTCTTACAATATTTGGGTACAAATTTTCGAAACTTTGTACCGCTTATACCTAAAGGATTTTCACTAACCTAAAATATTTTTATTTTTCGTCTTATTTACCCCTTTTTGTCAAACTTAAAAACTGACACTAGTTTTATTCAAGGAAAGTCGTAGCCTAGCTGATCCTTCACTGTACCAATCCGCACTGGGCCCGCATGGTGGATCATGGCCCACTTCCTATCATAGAGAGGAGGCCTGTGTCCCAGCTGTGGGAACATTATAGGCTGATAATGCTAGGTCACTGCGACCTACACAAATAACACTCATTATGACTGAACTTTTCATATTAAACTGTTATTTATTTAGTTAAGTGTCTAACCTGCATGATAAGTTCATAACAGACATTTCGCGAATATTCTACGCCATATTTTGCGAAATCCACTTAACCACCACTTATAATGCGACTAAATCCTCCTCTCACTTTACCTCACGACGGTACATTAATAAGGTAATGTTAAATGTGGGTATTTTGACCTCTCACGGCGTCTGCGCGGGTAAATTATGCGGTATTGATACGCAGAACCTTTGCTAAAAACAAAACAAAAACTATAAAAAAAGAAGCCAGGTACTTGGGTTGATTGACCGAAAAAATATTCTTGGTACCTAAACTTAACATAACCTCACGCTTGGGTTTCCACAAAGGGCTCACATCGCATCGGATCGGAACGGATTTTACAATCTTTAAATGCTTCTTTATAGCTTGAGCACCAACCTTTAAGGCTCCTACAAACAGGCGCGACACGCGATATAATCGCGCGCGACACAAAGGCACCGCTCGTTGCGCGACTTGCGGTGCCTTTGTGTCGCGTGTCGTGTCGCGCCTGTTTGTAGGAGCCTTAAAGGTTGAGTACCTAAGCTATACATTTCCAGTATAAGCTGACTTCTCATTGTAAGAAAGGCCTATACAATGCGAGGTCAGCAAAATCTGGCAATGTATAGCTTGATATGTATTCTTGCGTACATCCCTAAATAACACTGTTTAATAAATTTGTAAAATAAATTTAAAAAAAGTTTATACGGAACACTTTTCAGATCCATTTCACTCATTCGCTGTAAATCGCCCAAAATTAATTAAAAAGAAACTTGCTAGTGAACAAGCAAAATTGACTAAACGTATCAACGAGAAGCACTCGTGATAACAATGAATCTCTGCGCACCGAACCGAAATTTCATCCACAACAAAAATAGTTCGGCCATAATGAAATTAAATTGAAAATTACCCCGTATTTCGCGATGTTATATTAACGTAATATAATATCCGGGCCAATCCGGTGTTCCGGCCAATTTATTCGCTTAGCAGGTGTCCGGGTATCGCGGTACCGTCTGCAGGGGCACTAAATCAAACAGCATGCACTTAACGGCTCTCTAGAAAAGTATTTTAAAGTTAATCTACCACAGTGTGTATAGTTTTGCAGTAATTTTGAAACTTGGGGCATTAAAGTTCAAATTTGTGGCAGGGCTTATAAAAGGCTTATTAAAAAGTTCGGAAATGTAAGTTTTACAAATGATGTTTAATCATAAGTTTAGGATTTCTTTTTGTCCTTCTCTTTCTCCATTAAACTTTAGTGCAATATGTCCTGGGTCATTCAGGAATATACGTACATCATAAATATTACAGATATAAATGTAGACATTTTACACAGGGGTGACATAGTGGGCGCTCTTATCGCTAAAAGCGATCTCTTGAAGCTAACTTTGGATTGATAGAGACAATACGGAAGGTAGTCTGTGGCGTACCATTTACATAAACACAAAAAATACATACATTATATCTAAAACATTTTATAATATACGGCTGGTTGTAAATAAAGGCTCCTTCAAACAGGCGCGACACGACACGCGACACAAAGGCACCGCACGTCGCGCAACGAGCGGTGCCTATGTGTCGCGCGCGATTCGCGTCGCGCGTCGCGCCTGTTTGCACGAGCCTTAAGTCTCGGGTGCTCTTCTTTTCAGCCTTGTGAAGGTAACTGGGTTTGGCATTACTTTCATTGGCAAATGATTTGGGTGAACTTTTATTCCGGTGAAGTTTAGGTTAGGGAAAAGCTTATCAGAAAAAGCCTTTTAACGAATACTTGCTAAAACAATTACTTATATTAAAACTGCTGCACTAAATTAATGTGCAACGTTTTGCGTACATGCCATGACGACTTCAGAAAAATAAAAATAATTTATTAACAAAATGAACACATAAAAAAATTAACCGTAACATTAACAAAACTTTTGCTCAATGCTTTATATTAACTATAATAACAAAGCTGAAGAGTTTGTTTGTTTGTTTTTCTGGAACTACCAGTCGTATGTGAAAAAGATATTTTTTGCATTTGATAGCCCAATTTTTGAGGGAGGTTAGAGGCTATTAAACAACACACTACCACCCTTAGAAGCTGAGCAAAAAGAAAAAAAAAGTCAAAGAACGCTAAGTGAAAACTAAGTGATAGTGTTGACTGGCGATGCGATGCGACGCGGTGGGCCAGGGGCTGATTTTAAATTAAACGGCGGGCGAAACCGCGGGGCACAGCAGTTAAGTTATAAAAAACAACAAAAATACAATAATTCCGATCAAAGGAAACTCAAACGTCGCAAGCAAACGGAAAAGGTAATAAAATGTGTGGGCGAGTAAACTTCGGCCGTTCAATTTATTTTAACTAACTGAAATAGCTGCAGTTTCCGCTACTGAGCTTCGCCTGGGGTTAAGGGCATGGTGTTTATTATAACTATGTTATTACAACTAAATTAACTGTTTTACTGATATTTGTTACGTCTGTTACTGTTTGCCTGCATCATCCCACTGCTCGGCAGCGGCCTCACCCCATGACGTTTACGTCTTTTAGACACCAAAATATTCTTCTTCTTTTCGAGTCCGATGGCAAAAGTAAAAAAAAATTGGATTGGATTTTCCAATTTTTTTTTACTTTTGCCGTCGGTGCTTCGGCCATAGTGCACGACTTTGGTCGTACAAAAAACCATAGATATAGATGTTATATTAGTTATTTTTTTTTTTTTTTTATTATAATTAAACTACTTTGAATAAAAGAGCTATCTATTATCAATAGGGTCCCTCCTGTGGGTGAAACGAATCTATTAAAAAATAATTGACTCAATCAATAATTTTTTTTCGCAAGCTACAATGTTTTCTGGTTTCACACTTGATTGAGGGGATTTTTTGGAAATATTTTGATGTTTTTTTTAACGTTTCTACTGCATTAAATCAATTTTTGAAAAGGACAGAATTAATGTCCATTAAATTATCTATACAATTATTGTATATTAATTAAGTAAGGTTCTGTGTACTGGCAGGAATATTACAATAGAAACAGTTGCAGAAAGGAGGCAAAAAAAACATTTCGATCACTCACTCGATTTTCAAATTTCGAGGACTCTAATGCTTCGCATTATGAGTCGTGAAAAATTTTATTGTGCTATAAGAGTAGGGCCCAGTGGCTCCGCCAATCGCTGCATCGGTGACGTTTATTAGGTCCTCAGGGTTGCAGATGTATGGATACTTTAGACACTCCAACATATGGGGCATGGTTTGGTTAGGAGCACCGCATTCGCACTGGACGTCGGTTGGGTCAATAATCCCCCATTTCAAAAATATTAAGGCAATCAAAAAGGCCATCATTTAAAACTTAAAAAAAAAATCATTACCTGGCCTCTTTTTGTGCTCCGCCGCGGTTGGGTAAAAATACCAGAACATTATAATGTATTAGAAAGAGTATATCAGTTAGTATTATATTATTTTCACATCTTAGCCTTCACAAACTAATTTAATTTTATATTCACCCGCGTCTTTTACATTCCAGAGAATGGAAAGATCCAATTACTATTGTGAATGTTCTAATATGTTACTGCAGAAGAATATTTTATTAAATGAAAGGAACTAGATTATATGAGATTGTATATTCTTTTTCCAATGATTGAAAACAAGATATTACATTTTGTTATACAGAAGAATGTCTTGATGAAAATACACTTTCAAGCAAGGCAACCGTTTGTCAACAATATGAAGAAGTTTTTTGAAAAATCACATTACCTTTAAGATCTTAGAACTATTTAGAAGGACAAGATTAAACATTTGAAAACAATAACAATCTCGACGGTTTTACATTATAACCTTTAACAACAGAGACGCGGCAAGTAAAACCCCGCCAAGGAACACGTCTAAATATGGATTATGATTGGTTGCCGACACCGACCGTCGCGGGACATCGATCTTGAAAATACATTAGCAGTTTAATACGTTGTCTGCAGCGCACTCCGGTTACCTACCTGCATCTGGGGTGAAAAAAGGATGCACCGTATTGCATCGAACGGGCTTTAGAGCTTATGTTGAAAGAGATTGGATTTTTTAATTTAAAGGTCCTTTTAATTAAAGGGGTGTTTTTAGTGGAGGAGTCTAGGAAGTATTTTTGTTGACTAGATCGGTTTAAGAGATTACTTAGTGTATTGATGACGTTTTTTCTACGAAGTGAATGAAGGTGAGTTTTATCGCTTCGGCTTTATTAATACATATTATTTATAAATTATAGTAGCTTTTCGAGTAAGTCTGTGTGACCGCGTTTTTCTATTAAACTGCGCAACGTTTTTGACACGGTTTTCAGTTTTCACCATCATATAGAGAATTTATTCCGAAAGTTTTTTGTATATGTGTCAAACTCAAACTCAGCGTTTATTTCAATTAAACCATTTACAGGCGCTTTTGAATTGTCAAGAAGCCGGTCAGTCAGAAAATATGAAGCTAGTTGTCCATTCCAAAGCGTAGTACCTATGGAGAAGAACGGGCAAGAAACTCCATGGACACTCTTTTAAATTATATTTTTACAAAAATATTAGTTACATCATTAATGTTGAATTTATAATCATATGTGAGAACGATGTAAAAAAAACGTACGCGTGTATAATACATAAATATTAAACCTACACATATATTAAAGAAATTTCGATGAAAAAAAGAAACAAAATAAATTAAGATAGCATTAAAATTAAAATGATAAAATTACGATACTTTGACACATACAAAAATACACTCATAGGATTAATAACGCCTGCTAAACGGCCTCGCCTGAACATGCCTGCTGCAGCAATGCAGCATATAGGGGCAGTCCAGCCTGTCGGCAATCATCGCCAGGATTGCGTTGGAGCTGGCCTGTATTCTGCACACCAGAGAGATGCTCCGCCTGCGCATAGTTGCGTGAAAACAGGCGGTGCGCTCCTCCACCACAATCCTAAACGCATTATTGTAGAGAATGCGGAGGTCGCTATAGCACTTCTTTGTGTAACGAGCCCACAAGCTGCAGGCGTAAAGGGATGTACAATATGCTCTAAATAGTGTGACTTTCACCTTCCCTGAACACCTAGCAAACCTGCGGGCTATCATGTTGGCTCGTATTGAGACTTGAGAGCGACCACCGTCCTCTCCAAATATCCTGATTATCGCTTAGGTCAGGCGTAAGAATATGTCCCAAATATTTAAATTTATTCACCCTCTCCAGAGGTGTCCCGTTAAGTCTAACAGACGGAACATTCTGGAGACTTACTGCACCAACTCCAAAAACCATAAAAGCTATAGTAGCCTGCGAAATTAAAATTTTCTTACAATTTGCAACTCCCTAATTGCGTAAAACACTATCAATCACAATCGGAATCATTTTGAAGGATATTGCTAATCCATTGCTTCGTATGTTCGAAAAATGGGTCTGCTAAACAACGTAAATAACGCAATGAATGTTGTTGAACTGTCTAAATGAAAGCCATTCCTACTGTTAGTGTACTAAGGCTCCTACAAACAGGCGCGACACGACACAAAGGCACCGCAAGTCGCGCAACGAGCGGTGCCTTTGTGTCGCGCGCGATTATATCGCGTGTCGCGCCTGTTTGTAGGAGCCTTTAAGCAATTACCCCCACAGGTCAGTGACAGGTTTTATGTTGATTAAAATTTATTATGATTCGCGACCATAACAGATATGGCTTTACAAAATCATAATCATAGAATCCGCAATACAACTCCTTGAGTTAGAATTTGCCTCAAATGACATGATTTCATAAAATAATTATGCAATAGAATAATCTGAACTTTTTTTTTATTATAATTCTATAAACCAAATATTTGTTGATGGCCGCGAATCATATTTAGATCAACATATAACTTGCAAATTGCAAAAAAAAAGGAAATTTATATTCGCTGACAACCCTGCTGACACTTTCGCCATAAATGGTAAAAAAAATACCGTTTCATTTGTCCGAGATTTCCTAGAACCCTTACGTACGGCCGTACCTGTAAATTGAATTTCGCGGGTTACCTTGATGCTGTCGCCTTCAAGGGAAAAGGTAAAGCAGTAAATCTAACGAGAATTCCTTTCTTTCTTCGTTAAAAGTGTTAATAATAAATAGCTACTTGCTTCAGTATCCAACACTAATGAACGTTATCAGATAATTTTCTAACATATCCTACTATTACTAATATTATAAATATGAAAGTTTGTGAAGATATTTGGATGTTTGTTACTCAATCACGCGTAAACCATTGAACAGATTTTGATTAAAATTGGCACATCGATAGACCATTTCCTGGATTAACACATAGGATACTTTTGTCCCGATATTCTCACGGGATCGAAACTTACGCGGGTGAAACCGCGGGGCGCTGCTAGTATTCAATAAAAATGAGAATAATATCTTCATTATTTACAGCAGTTCATTGAGCATTGAAAAGATATACTTAAAGGAAAATTATTTTCTCCGAAAAAGTGAAGATTTATTTTTTCTTATTATTTCTTTTGTACTATTTTATTTTATAAGTATTTACATATGTATGAAAGCGATGTTACTGAGAAAAGAAAATAAAGAAGTTTGGTCTTCTGTAAGACTGTTTTTAATTCTTGGTTATGTTTGGAGAGATCTATGTAGGTATATAACTTTAGCCAAAGTTGTAGACCTATGTTTTCGATATTTTAAAGTAAATAATATATAAAGCTCGATTACCACTGACTCACTGACTGACATAATTGTTCTCCCAGATGGTGAAGGGGGAGGTGGGTATATTTTTACAGATTCGTATAGAAGTAACTCTCACGAGTATGGGAAAAATCCCAAACCTCCCCTTTTCCACCCCACTCTCCCCCCTCCCTATCGTATCTCGGGAACTAAGAGTCCCGTGTTTTGTTGTTTTACGGATTCGTATAGAGGAGGCTCGGAAAAGTAAAATCCATTTTTCAAAGTTGCCCCCTTGCCCCCCTTCTCCCCCCCCCTCTAGGTAGATCTCGGAAGTTAAGAGACTTGGAAATTTTTTTTTTTCAGATTCATATCAAGGGGCCCAGAGTTGGTCAAAATCATTTTTCAAAACTCCCCCCTCTCCCCCCTTCACCCCTCCCCCCATCGTATCTCGGAAATTAAGAAACCTGGGTTTTGTTTTTTTATGGATTCGTATAGAGGAGGCTCGGAAAAGTAAAAATCATTTTTCAAAATTCCCCCCATTCTCTCCCCCTTCATTTTTAATCCGTACAAAATCCTATAAGTGCTAAGGATTACTGTCCAATTCTCAAAATTTTACAAGGGTAAGAAATACTCCTCAAAAACACGACCCCGCGAGCTGCTTGCAGCTCGCGCAACGCCCAAATACTTTTTACAAGGGTAAGAAATACTCCTCAAAAACACGACCCCGCGAGCTGCTTGCAGCTCGCGCAACGCCCAAATACTAGTTTTAAAGTAAACTTCATAGAATATATTTTCCATCTTCTTAATTCTACGGGTTTGTAATGAATAATATATATACATATTTGGATTATAATCTAAGGCTTATCAAAAAACTACGTATAAGTAAATGTAAAATTAAGATCGAAAAATAGATTGTTAGTGTCGAGAAAAGCTTTGTTTTAGTAGGTTTTTAAATAGTCTCAATTAGCCTAATTATTAAATAAGAAAACACCAACTTTAAGTGATAAAAATTCTTCATATCATTATCCACTCTTTGTGCAAATGAGCGGCAAATATTTTACCACAATTTTGGCTGCATAAAATACCTACAATTTATATAAGCAGCCAGGTTTTAGACGGTAATATAACCCCGTTATCGCGGCTCGTAGCTTTAAATTATCACGGGCCCGAGTGTTTCAGGAGTAAACTCCACTAAATTCATATAATGTATGTTAACTGAAAATTAAGGTTGTATTATTAAACCTGATTCTAAACAACGCGAATAATTTAGTGAGTCAACATTCACGTTTTAAAGTCTGTCATGTTTAACCCTTTGTCTTTCGCTCGTGTTTTCAAACACTGCGCTTTCAGTGAATTATTAATTAAAACTTTATACAAGCTGGTTTTATTAATATTTCCTTAAAAAAAAATAAACTGCACGTGTCAACTTCTGTCAAAATATACAATCTGCGTCGAAACAATGGTAGGGGCTGCATGGTTGCTGTTGCGGTCCTGGTAAAGTAAATTCGACTTTAGAGATATGGCAATAAGAGCAAGTGGAAGTGAAGGGTTCAGTTGGTTTCATTGCATGAGTCGGTCGCCAGTTGAGGACTACTATTTGCTTTTATTGCAATTAGTGATGTGAAATGTAGCGTCGATAAATGCTTAATGAATCTTTTGTTGACTCAATTTTCTGTTTGAACAGAGCCGAAGTGGTTTTAAATGACTCATGAATTTTAGGCCTTTTCAGTATAGGTACCTAGTTATACTAGCTATGCACTTATTAATTTAATTAATTGTCAATCAACATCATTCAAGTTAAGATTTTTCTATAAAGTGTATGAAGTCTGAATAGAAATCTTATTATGAAACTTACGTCCCTACAAAAATATCATAACTTGGCTAAACCGTTACTATTCTCAACATCATATTCTTAACTAAAAACCGTATTTCATATCTTTAAAACCCCCAATATTACTAAAAGAAGTTTATTACACCGAATCTGGCTCAAAAATACTTAACACATCGAAGTAAGCAATAAACGTATTCACGTTATAATGCCCGTCAGAAACATGCCGTGTCAGATTTCGAAAAAAAAAAGTAAAAAAAAAAATAAGTCTGGAGCCAGACTGAGCCGTCTGCGACGGAATATTTAAATAACGTCTGGTTCAAACAATGGCTGATGACAACCAGCCTTCTTCTTTGTTATGGTAAAATCAGGGATGGGATCGTTCGGTTATTTCGTATCGATGATTTTGACTTGTTCAGCTTTTGGTACTTAATTAATTAAGGTGCTATATTTAGTTTAGTTAAAAGGATTCGTTCATGCTTCAGTAAACTGTTCGATTACTAAAGGTGAAGACGTGTGTCGTAACAAGGATTTTACATAAAATTTCCAATTTCTGTGCTTTAATAACAGTCGTGAATCTTCCCCGTCCAACAAATACTATAAAAGAAACAATACTTCCAGCCAGTTCAAAATGTTAAATACAAGGTTAAAATTAAATTATTTAGGTGTTTAAATGAGTGTAGATACTTAATTACTATGGTTTAAAAGAATTCATGGATTAATAGTAGATTGTTGCATCGAGCGCAAAGTGGATTAATTACTCACTTCAGCAAGGTGCGTAATCTACTTTTCTTTCAACTACCAATTTACCTACCGTGATAAAATATACCTACTCAATATTAAAATTCAAGTTAATGAAAACAAAGTTTTCCTAAGCTTTAAATATTTATCCCGCGACTTTTGCGACAAAGGGTTATTAACAATTTAATTTGCAGCTGTTATTATACTTTCTGGAGTTGCATTCATATCGCTATTTCCATTTTTTAAATCTTTTCTTGCTAATGTTTTACAATAATACAAAATGCGCGCCATTCGTATTTTGTTTTTTTTTTTTCACCGAGTCGGTTTTATTCAGACGATTTTTATTTTCAGCCAGTATCTTTTTGATCTAATGCATACATTTTATATTAAACTTAATGGGAGACATTAAACATATGTGGAAAATTTATATCTAAATAAAAACAGTGCATTAATGAAAAACTGTGCAACCATGAGATTTCATACAACATTTCTGCACTGTTTTGGTTCCAAGCAAAAAATACGTCCTTTGTGACCGGTTTTGTAGTGATTAATGATAACAATACTACGTAGTTGAAAGAAAAAATGTTTTAATGCTCCGTAACATTTTAATAAACTGTAACATTTTTTTTTGTAACATTCTTGCATGCCGTTTTATCCTAAATGAACATGTTTGTGCCTTTCTAAATAAATAAACACCATTTTATCCCATGTTTTATGCAAATAAATTATTACTTTGCTTTTACTAATTCAAAATCACTTCTCCATGAACTAAGTAAGAATAGAGAGATTCAGGAACCTAAAAAGATATGTGAAAACAAAAGTAGTGTTATTATTTTAAATGTGTAAAACTTTGAATTACAAATCA
Organism: Luperina testacea; assembly: GCA_927399505.1. Taxonomy (NCBI): domain Eukaryota; kingdom Metazoa; phylum Arthropoda; class Insecta; order Lepidoptera; family Noctuidae; genus Luperina; species Luperina testacea. The sequence continues at coordinate 12,483,557 of OV656766.1, read as the reverse complement.
ATATATTATAATCCTCCAGACCGTATTTCAGCCATGGTGGTCAATCTCAACAGAGTCTAGCCTTTTACGCAGGAGATGTTATAGTGCACAAGTGTGTGCGTAAACACGGGTGCACTCACTCTTCCCTCACTCTCACATGAGTAGTCCGATGGGACGGCAATCCCATACGACCGGAGATAGATCAGGCGCAAAACCAAAAAAACAACAACACAAACAAATCAATATACCAACAGCAGAAAGAACCAAATATACCAAGTTGTACCAACCCTTTGTCTCGAATGAAAACATGGTTACATACTAAGATCATTAAACATTATCTTTTAACATTTCTCTTAAGATGACTCCATATACCTCAACAATACTTTAGGGCTGTTCATTTATTACGTAAGAAGATTTGCGGGGAGGGGGTCTAGATTGTTTATTTATTTAATACTTCAAGCACATAAATGTACTGAGGCGGACTTAATGCCATAGGCATTTTCTACCAGTCAACCTTTGGGTGATGCAGAGACAAACAGTGGTAGGTGCAATCATGACCATTGAGGAATAAATATTTTAAATATCATAATCAGCCTATAATGTTCCCACTGCTGGGACACAGGCCTCCTCTCAGTGAGAGGGAGTGGGCCGTAATCCACCACGCGGGCCCAGTGCGGGTTGGTGGATGTCACATGTCTTCGAATTTTTGGTTCTAGGACATGCCGGTTTCCTCACGATGTTTTCCTTCACCGTTTTGCGAGCAGTGGTGATGAAATAATTTACACAAAGTAAAGCGCCTGTCTGGGTTTGAACTTACGACCTACAACTCGTAAGTCGTGTCCATGACCACTGGGCCACCACTGCTCTCCAACTCCAAGTTTTTTAGATACTTTTTCTTTGCAGTTTTGGTAGATACTGAATTATTGATCTTACGTAAGATTGAAAGGGGGAAGGGTTCATCCAAGTCTTATTTTTTCTTACGTATTAATAAATGAACAGCCCCTTGATGATTATTTATGAACCAACGACGAGTTTCCAAAGACTTCTCCGCTTCTAAATTATTACATACGAGTGTGTAAGTATCTCAATTTCCTTCAGTTAATACGAATCTAAAGGAATTCTTCTGAAGTAATTAATCATTTCGCTAATAATTAATATTCCAAAGGTACGCATAATGGCGTGTGAGTAACTTAAAAGGCTTTGTATATAGAAGACAAGTCCAGAAAGCACACTTTACATTTTCCTCGAAGAAATTATTGAAAAAGTTCACGTTGACAAACAAATGACTGGAAAGGTCTTACTTTCTAAGAAGAGTGGCTTTCCAAAAGGTACCTAGGCAGGTAGTTTGGTTTTTGAATTGCGTAACACGTGTTAGTTTCAATCACAATTCGAGAGTTTTGAAGGATATTTCTAATCCATTGCTTCATAATTTTAATAAGGAATTCGTTTGCTCAGCAACGTAAATAACGCAACATTTATGAACTGTCAAAATTAAAGAAAATGCGCAATTTCCCTGCAGATATCTACGCGTTCGCTAATAATTTTAAGTAATGGTGATAGGAAATGTAACAAATCCACCCTCCTTTCTCGAAGGGCTCGCAATCTCAAAAATTTGGATGCGTTCACTGACTCAAAAACTGATAGGCTCGAAAACTGCTAAAATATCACCGTAAGTAGGTACTACCTGCTACTGATTGCTACTAACTGTTATAGCTCGAGATTTTAATATGGACAAGGCTTTACTATACTCTTAAACTGGGCAGCGGAACATTTCTCAATTCTCCATAGCCCAGTTGGTATTTGGACGATGGAATCACGTAATTTTTCCCATAGACCAATCGGTAAAATTTCAATTGGTCTATGTAGCACCGACGTATTCCCCAATCTGATACAGAATTCTCCTGTCTTTATACCGCGTTGATACGACCAGGCCTACTGACGACATGTTTTCCGATGTAACTTAAGCTTCTAGGTCGTAATTAATTTGTGAGCTATTGTTTTATTAGAATTCCGTGTATGTCTTATGTTGAAGTTTGTCTTTAGCACCGTTTACAATATTAACATTACATTATTATTTACATTTTAGCATTGTTAACGATTTTCAACAATCAATACACGGAATTATCAACTCCACTGCTAGACGTAAACCTCGCCTAAAACTCTTCAAGCCAGTCTTGTCTTCTTTCTGGTAATTCAGGTTCTCAGAGAAGAGCTTTTGAACCTGTGGCGGCATCTACAACGCCACATGCGAACTACTCATCACACTGACAGCACACTTCGCGAAAGCGTAGTTTACCGCGCAAATAGCACATATACAACATCCCGACATCAATCTTCGGCCACCAGACACAACACCCGGACCCGGTCCCGACCCGGACCCGGTACCGACCCGGTCGGAGGACCCTCCCTTTTCTGTGGAGGATGAGTGAACTTCACACCCTGTTTCTCATACCTCTATAAACCCTTGCCGTTTTGAAATACAAAATACGCAGAACTTTTCCTAACATTCACGTCATAAGAATGTGTTGCTATGTAGGTGGGAACCTACATAGCAACACATTCTTTTGACGTGAATACGTCTTTAAAATTGCTTTCATCCAAGCAAGTACAAAAAAAACAATGGTAACAAAATCGGGGGTACAGTTTGGTGTTGCAGCTTCATATCTATCATCTCCATCCTAAATTCAATTATACCATCGAATAGCTAAAGGATCAAAGAATTCATTACTCCAAGTGAGGACTTTGACGCATCGCGCGCTGTGGAGGGGGAAGCGCCGCCATTTTGAGGTATTTTTTCTGCGTATCGAGATTTTCACTTAGTATAACTTTTGACTCGGAAAAGCTACGACGATCGTTTAAGTTTCAATCCTCAACTCTCATCAAAATCTATCGATTGTATTAGTGTAAAATAGTGACAGTGAATATAATGTGTTAAAATAAAAATAATATAAAAAATATGTAATGTCGGCCTATACTCGTCAAATAACCAAATCAAAAAACAGGGATCGTATACGGTTGGAAAGGGCTTCTCAAGAGCAATCGAATGGTACCAATAAAACACCATATTATTATGACAGAGTCAAGCAGTGCCGGGAACGTAAAATAATGAATGCGGCCGAGCGGATCAACCTCGTTACGTAAACGTATTCACTAACAACACACGGCCGTGTTCATGACACAGCCACACCTCATTTTTACGCTACTAAAGTGCTAACCTAACTATCCCTATATAAATCTTTATAAAAATAAGGCGAAGGTTTCTGGTGTGATAATCCTGTACCATCGTGTTATATCTTCGTAAGCTACGGTACGAGCGGTTGGTCGAATTTCTTGTACTAAAACATAAACATAGTGTGCTTAGAGTATGAGCAGAGGATTAGAGGCTGTGTGGCTTTGAAAGCAGCGGGGTGTGGAACGGAAGTGAGTGAGTGACTGGATTTAGTTGCAATGAATCTGAAATGGGGTTTAAAGTCCACCAATACGAGAGTTCTTATCAGTGTTGCAACTTTTCGGGACCCAACCTACAATTATAGCATAAAATCTGTGTTTTATTCAGGTGTTCCGCCAAAGGGTCTTTGCTTTTCTGCATAGTCTCTTATGTCTGTTACTACAATTACACATGATCATCATCTATAATCTTAGCAAATACCCAGATCTTTTAGAATTACATATTTGTTTTTTTTACTAGCCTACTCTGTCCCACCTTAAGCTAAGGCCTCCCTCCACTCCTTCCATCTTTCGCGAGCCTGCGTGTCCTCCTTCCAATATTGACGGAACCTATCCAGCTCGCCACGCCATCTTCTGCGTGGTCAATCGCGACCCCGTCTCACTGTCTCAGGGCTCCAGTTCTGTGCTATTTGGGACCACAGTTTGTCCGGCATGCGGTAAGCATGTTCTAAATAATGGTGAAATCTTTTACCCGCTTCAGCGTATGTATCATTCTACACCGCTGTTTTGCCAGCCTCACTCAAGGCGGTAGGTACACGAAAGGACTGTGTGTTTAGGCCTTTCACTGACTTGTTAATCTTTGTGATCACCGTTTTTGTTCCAGTGACGAAATGCGGGCCGCCCGTGTGCGGTCTACTTTATATGCTTACCCGGTTTTTGTCGGGATAAGATGGAGCCTTCTGCAATGGGATTAAAATATAAGAAATCAGTGTTTGGAATCTTTTTAGTTTGGCTTTCAAGACGCTTGGTGATATTGTTTACAGACTTACTTATTCAATTTCTCGGCTTTTCTCTACTATAATATGCATGTATTATACAAATATAATCCACCTTCCACTTGAATCACTCTATCTATTGCTGAAAACTGCATTAACATTCGTTGAATAGTTTAAAATATTTAAACTTACAGACAACGGGATCGACTTTGTTTTATACTATGTAAAGAAGTTGGTGTGTTTTCATACAGAGTTTTTTGATACCGTAAAGTGTCCGTAGTCCGTACCCCGGAGCCATCATTTTCATGACGGCCGCCGCGGCCGTTATGTAGCGGTCGCCGCTGTTGACGGAAACAGTAGCTTGAGAGGCTTTCATAAACTGGGGTTCATCGAATTGACACTTCGAGAGATATATTTTAACCTACTTACGTAAGAAGATTATACTTACATGTTTTCTAATAATTCTTCTATTCTTGTTACAGGTAATTTCCGGCTTTTCATCTATAAAAATAAATCGTATCAGCAGCACCAAGGACTTAATACGAGGTAAATGATGTACCTATTTGTGCTCATGCCATTGTTTCCGCGTTCTCAAGGATTTTTACCACGTCCGTCGTCATCGACGTATTGGATGTCACCCGGCCATTTTTTTAAGGCGACACAATCAATCGAAAATTACCTCCGAGGCTTCGACCTGTTAAGTGGCCAGTTTGTACCTACCACTTATACCTACTAGATTCAGTAGCTAGATAATTTGTTCTGAGTCTCATTATCTAGGTATCTACTATTTTTCGGTATTTCCTTTCGTATTTCATCTTTAGTATCTCTGCGTGTCATTATTGGCCCTTATAAAATTATATAGGGTCATTTAGGGTAATTGTAAACTGGGGTGATTGGAAACAACTCCCAATAAACTTTTAATAATGTATTTAGGATGATGGTTGTGATATGGAACGTTACTTTAATCTGTTGTCTATGACTAAAAATTTCAATTTATTCATCTGAAAGAAAAGTAACCTCAATTTCAGTGTGACGAAAAGTTGTCTGCAAAAAAATCGTTTTCAAGTTTTTGCACGAAGTTGATAGTTAAAGATTTTATAAGAAAAGTTGATAGATAAGTTGTTGATTGTTTTTTTCGCTTTGATTTAATGGAATTATCTTTGCATTTTTCAAACTTTCCATCAATAATATCAATCTAACAAGCAGCAAAGTAGTGTTTACATTTTCCCATACGATGTACTGGGTGGAGGTAATTGTAAACGGGTTAGGGGGTGATTGTAAACAGTGGGGTGATTGTAAACTCTTATCATTTCTGCTACTAACATGGTGATGGGTAAACGTAAACATTTCGTATCAGGTACTTTTTCAAAATGCCACGCGTTTACATCCGAAAAAGAGAGACATAATATACCTTCTATCTAATGAGATTCCTGTGGCTGCGTATGCAGAGTATCAAGAAAATGATACAGTGCTCGTAAGATACGTTGGTAAAAAAAGCAGTCTACTTTGTCTGGAAAGTAGTGTCAAAGACCAAAAAACGAGACAGTGTACATCCTGTGTATACTGTCTCGTTTTTTAAAAAAGTAGGTGGAAAGGATAATATGACATTTCTTGCCACAACCGAAGATATTGACACTATACCAGCTACTATGATTGTGAAAAACGTAAATTTGCTTACTTTGAATGAAAAGGAAACCGAGTTTATATTGATGGATGATGAAGACTATGTTTATTTTGATTACTAAGGCATTATGTTTGAGATGGTTGCAGTTAATTTAAAAACAAAATAGACAGCGCTTCTATATGTTTTGTTTTCTTTTACCCCCTTGAAAAATGTATAGGTTTCCTTAATTAGTTTACAATTTCCCATAAAACAATTAAATGTTCCCAATCACCCCGTAATTTAGTCAATGCAAAATATCGAAGCTAGATGATTTGTTTACATTTACCCCTGTATATTGGTAGACACTCAGAACAAAATCTTTTGCATTTATGAGACTCAAAACAGTGAAAACGAGTTAGCGGAATTATAATGCTTATCACGTAGGCTTACTTTTGGTGTTCACATTTACCCCAAAATATCATTTTTTGTTTTAAAGTCAGGGTAAAATGTAAACACTTCATTTTCAAAACCGCTAATGACGCAGTTCAAATGGTTGATGTTGCAGTTTTTAGATAAATTACTATACAATCAAAGTAATTAACTCTCCTTTTCTAACTGCCAATATTTTTTTTTATAAAGCCAAAAGTTTATTAGTTCAAAAGGTATTTTTCAAAAACGTTTACAATTACCCTGATTGACCCTAACATACTTAAATCGAAACCTGATAAAAAAAAGTTATTTTAATCTTTTAACAATGTGTCATTATCATCATTTATCATCAGAAAACACTATAATTATGACCCATACATTTAAACGTTGAGCAGGGGTGTTCACTGTACATACGCCAGCACATCAAGCTAATACAATCTGTCAAATTTCTTTAATAGATTTTCAACTTTATCACTAAAGCATAAGGTTCGAAGTTGATTGGGAAAATTTGACAGTTTCGGGTAGCTTGATGTGCTTGGCGTCTGTACATTCACAGTCCACCAAACAGACCAGCAGAATGATGGCCCAGTGGTAACTGCCCTGACTTACAAGTTAGGTTGTGGCGCTTTACTTTGTGTAAATAATTTCATCACTGCTTTCAAACCGCTGAAAGAAAACACCGTGAGAAAACCGGCATGTCCTAAAACGAAAAATTCGAAGACGTGGCATCTACTTATCGGCACTGGGTAGATACTACCCACTCCCTCCCGAGGAGGCCTGTGTCCCAGCAGTGGGAACATTTTAGGCCAATTATGGTATTCTATGTGAGACCAAACCAATACATACAAAGATATTGCTAATCGAAGCACTGACATACCTACCAGTAATGTTCATTATTGCAACTTGCGCAAACTAGATGACAATCAGCTGACCTACTCCACATTTTCCTAATTGCAACATCATCATGCGAATGATCATTATTTTTAGCTTCAATTATTACATCAAGTTATCGCCATCGAGTCTTTAAAAAGTTATCTGCTATATTTTTGTTTTTCTAACCGTATTTTCTATTAGCAAAGATGAGCTCACATAGCTCGACGATATTATAAACTAACATGTTATGAGAGTCTATTGTCATTTACCGAACACAACTTCCAAGTCCTGACTATTACCAGACTTTCTTCCCGCTAGAGTCCTTCTGGATTAAGCTTTCGGCCTGGAATGGAGGTTTTAGACTCATTTCAAAACTTATCAGAATCCCGCCTTTTTCTAAGTTTCATTCCCCGACTCGTCTCTAGTATCTTCATCAGCCGGTTGAGTAAAAAGTGTAAGTGGTTGAACAGCTCTGCTTACACTTCTCAGAATATCGTCATTATTTGTCGTATCAACACCAGTAAAAACCAGCCTATCAACAGTATCTCTAAAACCAATAGCTGACACCAGTCTACTTTCAAGCGGTCGTATAGGATGACGTCACCCGCCACCATTGTGCTACGTTTCCTCTATGTCACGTGTGTGGTTGCGTAAACTTGTTGTAGAAACATTGGTTACGTTTGTAAAGGTGGCAGGTGCGTGGACGAATAGGGCAGGTTATACGGACTAGATTTAAGCTTATCGGATGCGTTTGCTCCGGTGGATGGGTAATATGGAATTCAACAAGACACTGCAATTATTGTAAGTGGTGTCCCAAGTTTGTAAACGAGGTGGCAGGTACGTGGACGAATGAGTCAGTTTAAAGCCCTATATAACCTAACCTACACATCCTGGAAGCTCAAATCTAGTTCACTAGATTTTCAGCGTATAGGATGCGTTACTTCGGGAGCATGTTGAGTTGATTGACATTAGGAATGCGTTTGGTGAGATGGGTAAGATGGGATTCACCAAGATATTGCACTTATGGTAAACGTGTTGTCATAATGTGACTATCAAAACAATCTGAAAGTCAGTCAGTCTTTGGACTTGGTAAGCCTTACTGTGGTCGCTTGAAGAATCCTTATTTGGCCTAAAAGATGCACCAGGTTTATTAGTTATAGCATTACAAAAAATTAAAAAACTCTTAAAGAATGTCCTGTAAAAAGAATTGCTTACTGCCAATCCTTTTGCTTGACATTATCTAGTATTTACAAACCCAAGAGAACTGTAGATTAACTACCTATACGTGGCCAGTAGACTATACAGTTCCATCCAAGCATATTGTTTAACTTCTAGATATTTCGAAGCCCATTGTCCCAGCCACTATGAGGCTGTCTTTCAAACATCAGGACAGGAGTCTACATTGGAGAAAAACAGCATTTACTTACATAAAATTACAGGAAATGATATACATGTGCAAGGATTGACTTGATAATCTACATACAGGATATTAGATCTACCGTAAGATCTGGCTTGTTGGATGCTGGAGAATCAAAGCTAATTGTTGTGGATCAAATGTTTAACTATGTCCAACCTGGTATAGCGATGTCCTACGTAACTGTAATTGGCTTGTGGAAATCAGTTGGCTTCGACGAATCTGTGTTTGGTTGAACTGTATTGGTAAAGGCTCGGCTGACATTTAGATGCAATATTTTTAGTACCTATTTGTCTCACATGATATGTACCAACTTCTATACTGGACAAGTAGCTCCAGAATCTTTGATCTCCGCTTCTTTAGGTCTACAGATACTGTAGACCAATATGAGCCAATCAGGTAGATTTTGGAGCGCTCCTCATCTGAGGGCAACCATCGGCAGCTGTAGGAAAACTCCAACTAAACTACTACTATTTATTTAAATTCAACCATTTATAGGCACTTTTGAATTGTCAAGAAGAAGGTCAATCAGAAATATCAAGATAGTTGCCCATTCCAAAACGAAGTAGGTACCAGTGGATAAGAACGGGCAAGAAACTCCATAGATACTCCTTTAAATTTTATTGAAAATAATATTTTATGTTATTGTTTTCGGAAAACTTACAGCTAGCATCATTATCTTCCTCTGACCGTGTCCCTTGTTACTTAGCGTTGTTGCAACACGTTATCTTCTTACATTCTCCCCTGTCAACCGCCATTCAGCTAGCATATAATAGGTACAATGTTCGTCGTTAAATACAACCTATGTAATATTTCAAATAATATTTCATATAGATATTGAAAGTCTAATAGATTATTTCTAGGGTCAGATGAAATTATCCTAACAACTCAGTGGTTAGTTATACTAACAGTTAGCATAGATGTATAAATACTGTTCGAAGACACGCGTAACATTTGTTATATTTCTAATCATGCTTATACCTACCAGTTTCTCCATAACGATTATAATGCATTTATCAATGGTAACTCGATAGCCATGACTCATTTAGCCTGAACATGTTTTAGTTCCGTATAGTCATGTGTTTACTCTTTATATGTCATATCGGATATAATTGTGACCTATGAACAACTCCGATGTAAGTATGTTTTCACTGTATGTAAAGAAGTGGGTTTGGTTCTAAGATGTAATGATTATCTATATTAAAAATAGTCTTATCATCATCATCATCATTTCAACCCGGAATCACCTACTGTTGGGTACAGACTTCCCCTCTTTCTGCCATAATATCCGGTTCAGTGCGTCCCTCATCCATATCGTTATTGTCATGGGTCTCCCCATTTACATGTAGTGCCACCGGGCTTCCCAAATTAAATTGAATTGAATTGGATTTTTGTTAGCATTTCTGTGATCATATTAGTTTTTTCTATTGTCTAATATGATATCTTCGTGGTTCATCTTTTGACGTTATCCTTTTCCAACCACGTTAAGAGAAGGGGTGGTATTCTTTACCAGAAACCGCAAGATCTTCGTTCCCTCTTCTGGGCCTTCTTCCCTTTACACGACACGGTTTCTTTACGGTACGGCGTAAAAACCGCACCGTAGAAAAAACGTGTCCGTCAACAAGCTTCGATAGTGATCCATGCAACACTCACTGACGAGCGTGCTTACACACGGCGAATGAACCGTAGTTTTTCACGGCAAGAGAAACGTGTCGTATGTACAAAGGGACTTATGATATTAATAAAGAAAAACAATAGCACTCTTCTATAGGTATTCAGTATTAATAATCGATGTTAGCAATAGTAGGTTTCATAGTAAATGCTCCGAAGTGATTTTTCTTGTACCGGATACAAACGCGGACAACATAATGTTATTGCTGTTCTATTAAAATATATTTCTCTATTAGTTCTATGAAATTAACGGGATATAAGGTATAGTACTGGTAAATAGGCGAGTAGATTGTAGTGATTTAAGCCTTTCGCAGACAGGCGCGACGCGACGGTGCGACACGTTTATGGTAAAACCGTTTCTATAAAGTTTTCATAGAAATTGTTCTAACAAAATCGCGTCGCGCAGACGCATCGCGCCTGTTTTCGGGAGCCTGTATGCGCTGGAGGCTACTGTTTTTTTTTATTGCTCTGTACTCAAAGGTTTCTAACTGGACCCTATTACTAAGGCTTACTTTGACAGTCGTTACGGGTAGTCAGAAGCCCTAAACTCTGACAACCAGTCTTACCAGGGGGCATCGTGTTCCCCAGCAACTGGGTTGTGAAGGTCAGACAGTCAGACAGGCAGTCGCTCTAAGTAAAATACAGTTAGATACAAATCAGCTGCATCCGGTTAGACTGGAAATTGGGGTCGCCCAACAGTTGGGAAAAGACTAGGCTGAAATGTTTCATAATTATTACATATATCTCGTAGTAACACTGCTCATAGGTGATAACAGCTGTGCGTAGTTTATTGGAAGTTTATATAGTAGGCTACTTAATAATCTAGATATCTTATTAATGAGCATTGCCTCTAAGAACGTTGAAATGTACTAAGATTTCATGCTAAAACAATCAATATTTTTAGATTTTTTTCGTAGTCATGCAATTATGTACATTATGATTAGTATTACATATTGAATGATTGTATCATCCTTGGTACCTAGCGAATAATATTATGTTTTTTTTTATTTTATTTTATGTAGCGATTTTTTTTGCCTGTCTGTCATTTCCATTACTCACATTACAATCTATAATTGATAAACAGCATAGATTCCTGGAGCTGCACATGAATGCAGCTGATGTTATTTTCTTTTATAAGTTGAACAATCATAATGAAATAACCAACCAATTTAATTTTTTTTTTTTTTGAATAACCAATTTTATATTCAACGATGAATAACAAAATTAAAATTAAATACTAACTTAACTAAAACTATACAGAAACTAAAAAATTGCGTCGAAAAATTCATCCGCATCGCTGTCGACTGGTAATGTACCCAAGAGACTGGCGGCATTACCACGTTGTATCGCGATGCTCAGCCTCTGGCCAAGGTAAAAGCCAGCTCTTGAGTCACGGGAAGTGTCAACCAGCCGTTTAGATATTTCTTTAAAAAGACCATGAGCACTCTGACCCCACGGCCCGAGGGTTTCAACCCCAAACGGCTCGAAAATATAATTTCCGATAAGGTTATCATATTTTCGCCGCTTGAGGTTTTCCGCAGTCGCAGCAGCAGCGCCAGCACAGCACGCCGAGCCAGGAAGATGGGATGGCGCAAGAGTATCGACACACGTTGCGTCCCAAAACAATAAATAACAATAATAATAATAATACAATAATAATAATACCAATTTAATTATAACATATCCAGTGTTACGAATCAATTCGTGAAATAAATATCATATAAGTAATTGTTATTTAACAAATTAGACTTGCGTGTATATAAACTATAACTTACAAAATGTACGCTGACTTATTACGAATTTCTTTGAATATCAAATTATTACAGCGATAAGGTCTGTAATATCAAGACACGTGAATCGTGTGTCGCCAGACGAATCCTATTTCATATAGGAATATCGTAGTACTCTCACTACGTAAAACCAGCCCATTCTCACCTTTAATCAAAAGGTGTTAAACTCAAAATAGCGTGAAACAAAACGTAGTATATGCAAGGTTATGACACAAAAACGCGTGCACTGCAATAAATATTGTAATTTCATATTAATTTACATTGCATTATTAATTTACGTTAGTAATATAGTTATTGTTATTAAAACAGCGTTGGATATTGCAACAGTGTTTGTTATGGTGATAGGTTTTGCATCGATCAGCTGTCTTTGTTCACCCTGTGTATGGAACTGTTACATAAGTTCTTGAATCATTGGGTAAAATGAGGATCCAATGTATTGTAATTCTGTCCAAGGTACTAAACAATCGACTCAATCATCTTCAGTCGACTTCTGCATAGTTATTCACAACCATCCGATAGTATCGTATCGAAAATGGCGCATTTAGATAACGTGATTTGCCTTTTCCTTGACGGTATACAGCTGTCGGAAGAATAGCGGTCGTCTATTTTCGATTTTGATTTTAATCGACTATATTTTCGGGTTTTGGGCTTATTTAGAGGACTCCTATGATAATATTGATTGATGTTCGATTCGGTACGGAGCCGTATCGCATGGTTGTGAGTACCTATGCTGACCTCTGTGCAAAGGATGCTTAAAGATAACGTTTTTGCTTGAGCTGTTCTCAAAGCCAAAAATAACAAATGAAAGCAATAGAAAAGGGGGTTGCCCTTTTCTATTGCTTTCGTTTATATTACTGAAACAGGAGCATTCATCTAGAAATATACGCTTATGATTCATATGAAGGATTCATAACATTCCTGCCCACTCCACGTTGAACATCGCGTGAAGATGTGTATCTAACTAATACCCCATAGAATGCGACCGCCCACGTGCGTTCAACCGTATTTTTTATATCCCGAACGCATCCTTTCTTCACTCGCCATATTGAAATTCCTTCCTCTCACTTCCCCAAATAAATATAAACCTTATCACAATGGAACAAAGACGAAATTTCAAAGTGATAATCAAATTGAAAACTATAAAATGAACTTTACGAGGCTCGGAATAAAGGCCTTTTTGTACTTTCGTTTGTCAAAAAACCTATTGAATTGAACCTGATTTGGGGTCTGCGATGATGTGACGTGATGCCTTTTATTTTTTTAACCTGTCACAGGAATACCGCGGGTTATTAATCACCCAAGAGGCAGAAATTGTGTTCATTGTCTTCGTTTCGTATAAAATTTAAGGTTTTAACATAATTTCTCAAGCGATCGATCTTTCAAATTATAGGAATGACAACGCATTTTGAATTTAGGATTGAGAGCGAGGATCAAACTATTCACACAATGCGAGATATTGGAATTAAGGTCTGTCATTTTGACAATGCGATGATTAACGATTACTTTAACCTTTTCTTGAATATTTTAGTAACGTAGTGTAATGAAATACGCAAAAGAAAATATATTACCTAAAGAAGAGTCGAAAGGAAAAATATAACTTAATTTCCTGTAACGGGTTCCATAGAAATCGCAATAAATATTTTTTGCGTTCCAAAATATATCATGAATATAAAGTGTCAATAGCAGACTAATTTGAATTTTGCAAAACGGCCATTGTGAATAAAAGGAAAACAATTTTCTCGAAAGTATAAAATAAAAATGTGGATGTTTAATTTTAAATGCAGAGTTCCAATCGTTTGTATATTAAATGCTTATTATTTTCAAATCGGGCCGCTCTGCTATTTATTATTAAAACCCTCCGGGATTTAGGATTTGCGGTTCCTGTGGTGCGGCTCAAGAATTCATAAAATTATTTTAAATACCTTCTTAAATAATCCAGTGGTTGCTTTGAAGATTAGCCTGATAGATTCGAGCAAAGAGGATCCCAAGTAAAATTACCTAAGAATGTACAAACAAGAAAACGGGTGGGTTGTTTATTGATCTATTAATTATCTGCATAACGTACGTATATCTACTAATTACCATAATCAGCCAAAAATGTTCCCACTGCGGGGACACTCGCCTTCTCTCGGTGAGAAGTGGTAAGGCTGTAATTACGCGGGCCCACTGCGGGTTGGTAGATGTCACATTTGTGTGCGAATTTTTGGTTCTAGGACATGTCGGTTTCCTCACGATGTTTTCCTTCACCGTTTTGAGAGCACTGGTGATGCATAATTAACACAAAGTCAAGTCGTTACAAAATCAAATCTACTAATTGAATGTAACCTATTCACGAATATAGTGCTTAGTAGAAAAACAAAGTATTAAAGTTAACATTGATGGATTGGCTGAAAATTCACGTCCGGAAAATGTCGAAAAAGGGATATTGATGAGATGTTTGTTATTATTTTAGTAATCAGCCGTTGTAATATTTCATCATAATAAGAATTTTTCGCCGCTGTAGCATCTACTTCGTTCGCAGTGACTCCTTGGTGTAGGTACTACCATAAAAGTCGAGGTCACGCGAAATAAGTTAAGCCTACGAATTATAAGCCAGGAATAATAAAATTATAATTCTTTTTCTGATTATATGGGCTTAGGGAGTCATTTTGCCAGCAGCAATTTGTTCGTAGGGTTTATGTGCAATCATGCTGCCTAGATTTTAATTTATATTACACTAGCTTTTGCCTGCGGCTTCGCTCGCTTGGATGTCGGTAAATATCCCACGGGAACATAATTCCGGGTCTACCGGGATTTTTACCGGGTTTTTCATATAACTCTGCTCTCGTGCTACCGGGACAAATTAGCTTATGTTATTCCTTATAACATCAGCCAGTGAAAGTCCCATCAAAATCGGTCCAGCCGCTTCGGAGATCAGCCGGAACAAACAGACAGATAGACAATACCTATACTTAAGTACCGTATATACTTTCATATGCATTTAGTAAAAAGCTGATATTTTGACATTAAAAACATGAGAACAGAACAGAGAGAGAAACATCATTTGCATGTATAGAAAAAGAAAAAGCCATTTGGCTGGGATGAATCACGACACGCATAGAGACTACATCTCTTGCCTCTTAAGACTTTTCTTTTCTCTTTGTCATCTTCAATGACTCGTTTCTAAATCTTTTCCTCGTTTGTCACACCGAATAATTTTAAGCTTGTCAACAATTCTGTTGGACAAAATAAAATTTTGCACATTTGACTAACACATTACGCTCCAAAAATGTCCATTTATCCCCGTTTAGGACATGACCAAGCCCCGTGTTTCCGTCCTAACTACACATAAATTTCCAGAAAACCATTGTACCAAATAACCATTTCCGTCCATTGAATCATCCTGTTGTGTGTAAATGCATTATTTTGATGGTTTTTTTCGATTTCATTGAGAGATCTCACTCACCTTGCATATTAAATAAACTTCCCGACATTTGTGATCATGTTTTCCGTTGACAATTTCGGTGCTTCAATTTCCAATGCGCGCCAACTTTTGGTTTATTCAAAAGACTTCGCATCCCATCCAGCAGTACACACTATACATAGCTATATTTCAGTTTTTGGTGGAGGCGACCTCCAGACACCGTAACGAACGCAGATGACTCATTTGTGTATGTAAATTATGTTAAAATTCAAAACCCTAGGCTTAACTTTGAGTTTTTGAAATTCAAATTTGTAGCTCTCGGGCCCTTAAACGACGTCGGATAGGGAATGCTTAATTGTTTTTTTGGGAGGGGTTTAACTTAAAAAGGCTCTTTACATACACATTTCGGGGATTATGTAGTTAAAACATCCTTAGAAATAAAAAAGAAATTACGTGAAAATTATATCTAAAATATCTTGTACAAATTCAGTGATGGAAGATCTCGCAAAAATAACTTGTAGGTATAATAAATGAATCCTTCAAAACAATGCGGACAAAAGGGATAAAGGAAATGGGCTTGTTGGGTCTGCAGAGCGAAAACACAAGAAAAACCGTAAAGCATTTATTAGGAAGGTATCTAAGAACAATGTGAAAAAATGTGTATCGTACAAAAACTATATGTCAGATTTTATGTAGACAGTTTCAATCTAGCCAGTGTTAGTTCATGGAGGTAATATACCCTCAACAAGGCCCCATATTCTTAGAGCAATTTTTTTTGCTAATAAATCATGCTTGCATAAACTCACACATTGGATTCTAAAGTCACGGTCTGTATACAAAAGTTACTAAAAGCTCGATGTTGTTATGCTATCGGCTACATTTTTGACATGGAGTCTGTTTACTGCACCAAAGACTTCATACGTCCGCAGACTTCACCTGCTCGAGCATCTCAAAGAAAGATGAAAACAAGTTTCAAAATTACTTTCTGCGTCTTTAAAGCTCATATGATGTGACATCAAAGAAAGAAAAATCTTGCAACCGTTTAGAAATCACTTGAGAAAATGTCATCCAGCAAATAAATATAGAATTTACTTCATATTTCTCTTGTTTCGAGAATTCTTCGAATGCGTCGTATGCTTCCGCTTCGAAGAAAAGATCTTATAGTGTTACCATGTGACGTCAGAGGACAAACATGAAGCCACTGCTATTGGAAGTAGCATAAAATGTTTATGATTTGTGTCAAATTCAAAATCCATTGACTTGAAACTCGCATTGTTTGGATACCACTCGTATATATCTATGATCTGTCAGAGAACAAACTTCTTGACCATGCTTTCCCACTCAACCTAGATGCGGGAGGAACTTGAAGTAACAAAAGAAAGAATAACGTTTATTTGGACGCGGGTCATGAAACACTAAATACAAATAACAAAAAGTTTTTTTTTTAATAAAAATTATAATACATACAATATTGTGTGCCTCACGGCTGCACCAAAAGGGTTCATTTCAGTATTAATGCCAGACTGATACTGTCTGACGCTGGTTTTCTAATGAACCTTTAGGGACAAGTGACGGGGAGTACAACTACAAACAGTATCAACATACCTAATACATAATTTTTATACTTGTGTATGTAGATCACGGTTGATTCTAATTAGGCTTTTCTGAAAATTTATGTGAAATTCTATCTGCAATTAACTAAGAATCCCCAAGGACTACAATGACCACAATCGACCTCTATTGTTCTTAAGATACAGTGGCAATAAAAGTTTCCTTGAAACGCCGGTAGCGCAAAGATTTCTAGATAGAATTATCAGTAAATACCTGAACGAATATATTCTACACACCACACCTGATGATATTAGAATTCCACATGAAAATTTAATTGAACATAATTGTACATAATCGGTGGACTGTGGATCCAGTCCAAGGCTCGAGTAGCGGTCGTGAACCTTTTATAATTAAAAATATTGAATTCATTGCAGTAAACGACGAGGACGAGCAGGTACCTATTACCAAGAGAAAAAACAGCCTTTTAGATAATGAGATTAATTTTTTAAGTCTTACGTACGCCCGGATTCTGAAAATCTGGGTTAATCAGATCTCAAATCTTATTTTACTAAGCTGAGCTGTGATAGGTCAGAAATAGCAACTACCAGTCGTGAACATTGATATAAGTAATCTACGAGTATTATATAGAATTGGCTTATGAAGGTAGACAGGGATTAAGTAGGAGGCATAATTTCAAAACCCTTGATCGAACTTTTTAGAAAGATCACTTAAAGCAAAAGATGACGGTATGTGTAAAGAAAAGAGGTTCTGCCTCTCTGATATGTGTAAAGAACTACTGCTTTTATTTAAACATACTTAAAAATTACACAGGTGATTGAAACTCAACCAAAAGTTCCTCCAACGCATACATACTCGTACATCCGTCATAAAGAACACACTTCCCAACTATATTTACTTAATCCTCAAATTACAAACCAAACGTCTTATACCCGTAAAGCTGTGTTAAACTACCCTCAAAAATACCTCGTTTCCTTCATTATAAATCTCGGCACGACACCTTTAGGTTAATTTCCTTGCGCCATAAATCCGCTTGTGACGGTCTTATAGTGAAGGGTGGCACTTACGTAGTAGCAGATTCTAGGTTAACTGTGTATTGCGAAGTGAGGGTTAAGGATGCAAAGGATCTTGGCTTTGTAGAAGAAACAGCTGTTAAAGACAGACTTTAAAATATGAACGTTAGCATTGATATTGATGTTGAGTGAGACCTAGACAATGTGATCTTTGTTGGCCACATATGGGAATGTCAATGTTGACTTATCTAGTTTATCAAGTTCAATTGATTCAACATCAGTGACATTGAATCGAATCAAAATTACTTTCTAGATGGCTAAGAAGTTCAATAGTCAAAATTAATGAATTTGTCTAGTGGTCGCGCTACTTTTGAGCTTGCGGTTTGATTCACCTGGGGAGTCAAGTGATAATTATTGGGTTATGTGCCATCAGAAATTTTTCAGTAGCAGGTCGGAGTCTCGATTTGTGCCAGTTTGATGGCAATAGGCTCGCCCCCTACAACATAACAACAACACAACAACAACATAACAACAACAACAGCAACATAACTGGTAAAATGGGGGTCTAGGGGGCAAGCAACACAACAACAACATAACAACAACAACATAACTGGTAAAATGTTAACAACAACATAACAACAACAACAGCAACATAACTGGTAAAATGTTAACAACAACACAACAACAACATAACAACAACAACAGCAACATAACTGGTAAAATGTGGGTCTAGGGGGCAAGCAACACAACAACAACATAACAACAACAACAGCAACATAACTGGTAAAATGTGGGTCTACTCTGGGAAGGGTTAGCCTTCGGGGATTAAATACGTGATGTAATGTTATGTGAATATCAGATTTTTTTTTAATGTAACAATTCAATGATTTGATGATGATTGTTAGGCGACATCAAAATTATCATCAGCTGCAGGAATTGCATCTCATTCCAGTTAATACATCTGTATCAGCTTAGCTTCAATACGTTAATACTATATCAAAATATTTCGTCGGGAATTCGGGATATAAAAGTAGGTAGGTAGGTACTCTCAGTATCGGGATAAGTAGGTCTT
The DNA here is from genome assembly GCA_927399505.1 of Luperina testacea. Lineage (NCBI taxonomy): Eukaryota > Metazoa > Arthropoda > Insecta > Lepidoptera > Noctuidae > Luperina > Luperina testacea. Next base: position 12,464,578 of record OV656766.1, on the reverse strand, counting down.
CAGCGAGAACAGTCGTACTGCATGTAGCGAAATAACTGGTGCGTATTTTCCTGCTCAGTAGATTGAATATATTTATGTTGTACAGTTTATGATATGGGACTTGTATGTACAGAGGCCAGCACATCAAGCTATTACAATCTGTCAAATTTATTTAATAGTGTGGGGTGTTCGTGACCGTGCGGGCGAATAATACACTGAAGTAAGTTGTACACAGAAGTAGCGATTAATTTATTACGATATCAAGTAACTAAAGCTAGCAGTTACACTTGACACGTAAAAGTAAAATTAAATAATGTTACTTGAAGAGTAAAACTAATAGAAACACGAAGCTCGCCGTAAACTATTACGGCGAGCTTCGGCGAGTCAAAATATGATCGGGGGTCAGAGAGGACCTCGCACGATCGTAGTTCAGCACAGACTGAAGCTCTGAACCAAAAGTCTCCCAAATCTGCCGTTCACTAAACAAAGGACGCGGCAAATCCACATCTGCCTTTTAAAAGTATAATAAAACACGAGAAATGCAGATGGGTACAATACAAGACAACTAAAAATAACAGAACAATGAACCTTAACTAACAATAGCAAATGGGTACAATACAAGATAACTAAACATAATAGAACAATGAAGAACCTTAACTAAAAGTAAAGAATCATGAAAGACAATAGTACCTATAACTTAAATCGCTTGCAGATGTGATTCGTGGGAAAAACACAAAATGAAACTTTCTAAAAATAATTACAATAAATTCCTCTATAAAAATATTACATTCTTAAAACTATGCAAGGGATGGGTACGTAAGACACAGTCCCCACAGTACCCCCCTACCAGTGATAAAGATCACGAAACACCTGCCTGATAGTAATCAGGAAATTTAACTCGCCTACCAGAACGGCGAGGAATATGCTTGCCTGGCCAACTTAGGTTCCAGTGAGTCGGAACCGGTTGCCGCATAGTTCACGGTGAGTCGGAACTATCTGCGAAGATGTCCCCAGTGAGTCGGGGTGGCGCGGGCGCTGCGTTATGCTCCAGTGCGTCGGTGCCGCATAGTTCACGGTGAGTCGGAACTGTCTGCGAAGATGTTCCCAGTGAGTCGGGGTGGCGCGGGCGCTGCGTTATGCTCCAGTGCGTCGAAACGGCGAGGAATATGCTTGCCGGGCCAACTTAGGTTCCAGTGAGTCGGAACCGGTTGCCGCATAGTTCACGGTGAGTCGGAACTGTCTGCGAAGATGTCCCCAGTGAGTCGGGGTGGCGCGGGCGCTGTGTTATGCTCCAGTGCGTTGGATGTGGTACAGCGCGGGGTTGAGGCTGGCTGCTGCGTCGACCAGGAGAGGAATTGAGCTCTTCTTGTTGACCGGCCGAAAGTGCAGTGTGCTGTGCCGAGGTTGTTGATGAGGCTGAGGGTGATGACCAGGTATGCGCGGTCGCTGCATGCTGGTGGTCAGGACACCCGTTGAAGCCGTGGGAGCTGGCTGGCTGGGAATGCGCGTCATCCGCCGCTAGTGACTCCCGCTGGATCGCTCGCCATTTTAACACGTACTTTGATTTAGCACTCGCGAAACTCTTTACGCACTGTCACGAACTCACGCTATTGATAGTTTTGATCACGTCGGGGTCACCACTGTGGGGTGTTCGTGACCGTGCGGGCGAATAATACACTGAAGTAAGTTGTACACAGAAGTAGCGATTAATTTATTACGATATCAAGTAACTAAAGCTAGCAGTTACACTTGACACGTAAAAGTAAAATTAAATAATGTTACTTGAAGAGTAAAACTAATAGAAACACGAAGCTCGCCGTAAACTATTACGGCGAGCTTCGGCGAGTCAAAATATGATCGGGGGTCAGAGAGGACCTCGCACGATCGTAGTTCAGCACAGACTGAAGCTCTGAACCAAAACTCTCCCAAATCTGCCGTTCACTAAACAAAGGACGCGGCAAATCCACATCTGCCTTTTAAAAGTATAATAAAACACGAGAAATGCAGATGGGTACAATACAAGACAACTAAAAATAACAGAACAATGAACCTTAACTAACAATAGCAAATGGGTACAATACAAGATAACTAAACATAATAGAACAATGAAGAACCTTAACTAAAAGTAAAGAATCATGAAAGACAATAGTACCTATAACTTAAATCGCTTGCAGATGTGATTCGTGGGAAAAACACAAAATGAAACTTTCTAAAAATAATTACAATAAATTCCTCTATAAAAATATTACATTCTTAAAACTATGCAAGGGATGGGTACGTAAGACACAGTCCCCACAATAGATTTTCATCTTTATTGCTAAAGCATAAGGTTCAAAGTTGATTGGGAAAATTTGACAGTTTCGGGTAGCTTGATGTGCTGGCGTCTGTACACTGTACAGGCTAGTGATCCTCGGTCTTTGATGGGTTAAAATATGGCGTGGTTTCTTGTTTGAAAGTTGGTGATGATGACGTCCTTGTTCTTACGATATATTATTAGTTAATTTCACCAAACTATATACCTAGAATAAGTCTTATCCTGAAAATATTTTTTTAATTTTTGACAGTTTTTCCGTAATAGAAATGTCAGACGTCAATTTTATCTTGAGGACTTTGGTGAAATTAGCCCTTAGACAGTATTTGTCTAGGATGTTTTTTTTATTCTTTCTAATTCGAATTATCAAGCTCAGCAGTCATTCCCGGAAAGGAAAAAAAATAACTGGAAATTCGATACTAAATATAAAAAAATATATTTTGACAGTCAAATAATTAAATTTTGGGACTTTCACCCCAACAACGGATGCCATGCTGAATTATTAGATTATTTAAATTGTATCTGTCTTTCAATTCCTATAATCTCCATGCAAAACGTCGCTTGTTTAAAAATCTAATCATGGTAATTCACCCTAATCTGGTTTTTTAAACGAGACGCAACATCGCGTTGATTTATGTCCTGAATAATTAACTCGAGCCCAAGTTAGAAATGTTTTTGTAGAAACTAGACTCATATTAAAATAAGAAGCAGCCTTCATATTTACAAAATAGGGAAAATAAACATATTGTCTATATACTTTTTTGCTTTGCAAAGCTTAAATGTAAAGCAAGGACAAAAACTGACTGAAAAGGTCTCCGAAAAATTATTTAAATTTAAATAATATTTGTGTACATATTTTTATTTAAATACTCGCTAAGTATCACAGACTCGCCGTAAAAAGTACCTACTCTTAATGAAACGCTTAATTAGCCTTACTCTATTTTAAATGAGGCCTCAAAAGAAAAATGGCGGACAGCCGTCACAGCCAGCCTTCCGATTTTCTATGTGAGAACCCATCTTACTTTTCCGTTACCATTAATTAAATTTTTCATTCCGTGCTAATGATGGACCTTTTTTTACATTCTTTTAAGTCCAAGTAATCTTGTTCCCATAAATCGAGTCGAGAGTGACGTCACGAGTACAGGCTGCGCGTGAGTCCAGGTACTTGCGTTATTCTCGGCGATGGTCAGTGACCACAAGGGACCTTTGCTTGGGGTGACTGTTCTGCCAACATCCTTGGACCCCTCATTCCAGCTTAAATTAACGGCACCGAAGCTCTGCTTACACAAGTCATGGATATCACTTAGCCAGTCTACAACGACCTCCTTTGGCCCTTAGTATTCTTAATGATTTGTGACATTTACGCGAAAATTTACATTAAAACGAAACATGTTATTCAGAATATGTCAAGTATATTTGTCTTTATTGCATCGTTCATTCTATATTTCCCGACGTTTACTTTCTGCTTTTATTTTAAAACGTGAAATAAAGGAAGTTGGCTGGTTCACCGAGGTCAAGTTACAGTGGTCTCGTGTGCGCATGAATGTTACTGGTTTCTTTTTTCAACCATATGTTTTCTGGTCGTTTTGTTGGCCTTGAAAGAATGTCTGGTTAGTGCACCACGGGTTGATGTCTCTTTATTAATAGCTGTAAGTTTTTCTCTGCTTGCAATAATGGCTACTTTGTGATTATACACTAGTATTTCGTATCGGCGTAACATATTAAATTTTAAATTATCTGAAACAAGTTTCAAGGCAATAAGTAATTAAGTATATACAAGAATACTTATTGGGTTTTTATAAATAATGACTATGAATGTAATTCTCGTTAAGACTCGTTAATTGTTAAACAACCCGGAGTTAAAATAATTTAGCCGTCCAATTCAGATGAGATTGTTCCCCCAATTTTGCGTTTAATCCTGTTTAAAGTTCCAAGTTAGGTTACTTGAGTAGGACAGAATTTGTCCTGTCCGACCCAGGCTTTCAATTCAAATGCTAGGTAATTAATTTCACTGCTTTACGATAAATGTATGTGAAAGATATCTATGTCGACACTTGGGGCTTTACGAAATAAAATTCATAGCTTTTCTGGTCGCTCCAAAATCTATACTTATAATAAATCTGTAGAAGTGAAAATTCTGTACATTGAAAATATCAAAAAAATAAATGGCAGGGGGTGTTACTATACCGACACCGAACCCAAAAATGTGATTAAAAAAATTTTTGTCTGTCTGTCTGTCTGTCTGTCTGTTTGTTCAGGCATCACGCAAAAACTACCGGTTAGATTACGATGAAACTTGGTATAATTATTCTTTAATATCCTGGGCCACTGGGTACTTTTTATCCCGGAAAAGTATATACAAAAAAAAAATAATAATTTTGCGGTCTGGAACTACCTACTGGTTCGAATTGAAAAATTCTTAAAAAAATTGTGTTGGATAGTCCATTTAACGGGCTTTTTAGAAGGCTATAGGCTATATAACATCACGCTACGACCAAAAGGAGCGGAGCGTCAATGAAAAATGTTGCAAAAACGGGAAAAAATATTCCTTTTGAGAGCTTCCGTTGCGTACGCTGCGTAAACGGTTAAAGTTACATAAAAATCATGTAGGACGCAATTGTTCCTCTATAAAAGTCCTATAAAAAAGTCCGCAACAGTATATATCTATCTGTTAAGGTTGATTAACCATTACCTTTTTTAGGGTAATCAAATGTGTTCTAAAATAATGCATTACTTGCGAAGGTGTTTTTATAAACATGATATTGATCTTTATCCAAATAAATACGTTATTCATCACAAGTATTTAATTTTGAACAAAATTACCCTTGACAGCATTTGATTTCAATGAATATCTTAGGAGATATCATAGTTTTAAAATAACTCCGCAAGGCGGCCGGCAGCTCTGCGAGGTACCATACCGCACCGCGCGGCTCAGCCGGGCCGGGCGGTCGGTTTACTGGCTACGTACGAAACCGTTGTGCTCAGCGAACTGCTTTTTTGAATTAAATGTTTTAGTAATATCTCATCCATCATCTATACTAATATTATAAAGAGGTAAAGTTTGTATGTAGGGGTTTTCGAAATACCACCCCTAAGACGGTGAAATGGAGGGACTTTGTTTGTATAAAAAATCTTATTCCTCGAGTTAATAAACTTGAAACTTGGCACGAATATTTATCTAAGTAAATTATAAAGTATGGCATTTTTTTAAACTACCCATTAGAGGGGGATTGGGGGGTGTCAAAATTTGTATGGAAGAATTTTAACGAGCTGTCCGATTAATTCGAAACTTAGTATTTATACTTAAGACATAAGCAAAGCATAACGTGTATCATGGTTTTTGGAAAATGTATCCCTAACGGGGTATGGAAAAGGGGTAGTTAATTTTACAAGGAGGATTTTACTGCGTAGCATGATTAACTCGAAAATTGTTATAAATAATCTATCAGTTAAATAATGACCACCCCCAAACGATTTTTTCGTATTCCATCTCTCTGGGGGTGAAAAGCAGGGATCCAGTTTATTATGAAAAATCAATATTTATTTGTTATTTTTTCTTTTTCGTTATTATTGTTCCACTGCTGGGCAAAGGCCTCCCCATATTCTTTCTTCATTTGTTTTGTAAACCTAAAAATTGGCCCGAATACTTATTTATCTAGAAATAAATGAAAAAGATCATAATTATTATACATAATTTTCGAAATTTTTTGGGGAAATTACGAATTTCACGCGGACGAAGTCGCGGGCAGAAGCTAGTTATTAATAAACGTACAAGTTTACAAAACCTTACATCACTTCAAAACTCATAGTCAAAATCGTAACCACAGAAATTCCTAAAGAAATCGAAATGCTCTTAAATCATAGCTCAATAAACCAGATAACATATCCAAAAACGTTAATAAGACAAAATTAGATCTTGTTGCTTTCACAATAAGGTCGGAGAAGTTGGAAAGTATCTGCAGAGATAAGTTTGTCGGGATGTGGGACCAGAAAAGTGGTCAAAAGTCGTCGGACTGGTCTCGGCCGGCCCCGACCTGTTCTGTCCCGTTCGTTTTGTCTTATTTTTGTTTTGCACGAAGCACTGACCACCACAACAAAGGTCCGTGGGCTGGACTTGTTTTTTTTTTTTTCACCTAAGGAGCATTGCCTTCGGAGATGTTCTGTGCTGCCTCTGTAAGCGTTTTAACATTTTGAGATGCGTTCAGTTGTTGAACATGTCACGTTTTCTGGAATTTCGCTCCGGAATGTTTACTTTAATAGATGGGAGCTTCGCTTATTGAGTGTTAATTTAAGTTAGAGATAAAATTCCTTGGGTTTTATTCTTTTTGCGTAATTAGTCGTACGGTTTTGGGGCTTTTTACTACTTCTTTCATTAGATCTGTGTTTTACACACATAATCTACTGAAAGGCCGGTTATTATTATAAATTCTAAGTACTAACAACACAGCTTAACAAAGCGGCTTAGCAACACCACAGATTAAATCAAAAATGTTCGGCCAACTCGCAAAACTTTCCTCTTGTGACCAAAAAATATTTACAAAAGTCTGGCGCTCGAAGTCACCTACAGTCCGAGACCCCGACTCTAAAAACAATACATCTATGCTATCAAGTGATTTGGGTCTGCCCTCTATATCCTAAGGGACAGACGACGTTTTGACCGCTGTCAATGTCACGAACAGACCAAGGATTCGGATCTCCTATAGAAAATTTAAATACTGGTAGTCAAATTAAAGGGTTAAGGAAGAATCGGGTCAGTGTTTCGTCGGAATCGATTTTTACTGGCGAGTTTAAAAATCGCTTTCTGACTTTTGTAATTTTCAAGCCGTGGAGATTATCTTTCTTACTTTAACTCCTTTCAACAGCTTAAACCTGGCGTTATTAAAAATTCAATTACCACAAACATTCATTGATCTTACTGTAAAAGGAAGACACGTAATAATCACAGTACCACATGCGAAAGACCGAGTTCTAACGACGATGTAAACATACCCATCCCCTAAACAAAAAAAGCACTTCAAAACACCAATAGTAACACAAACGGGCCGCGTAGTTATTTATTTATCTATTTATAGGCCAGGCCAAGTGTTCGCTTCATTACTTGTGAACATATTGCCGTGTTTACTCTGTGTATTTCTGGAGCTGGCCGTGTGTTCCGCCACGTGTGGGCATGTAGTGGCGTTGCTGGCTGTATAACGAGAACGAGATGTCTCGGCCCTTTGGTTTTTGTGAAAAAGTTGAGCTTCGTTAGTTCGATTTTCAATTGCATTCTTTTTTTTTTTCGCATGCGGATGCTTGCACTACGAACTGGCAGTATTTGAACTTTATTGATGTCTTTTTGTTTTAGATTTTGTTTCAGCCAATTCTTCTATACCGAGTACAGTATGGATTTATACTAAAATAAAATATAGTAAGTAATTTATTTCCAACTAGCTAACATGGCGGACTTCGTACCGCCTACGCCTAAATGTAGGAGAAAATGAATTATCTTCATTATATTTTTTCGTGAATTGTTCCCATGTTTTAATAGTTATTCTGCTATTCGGGGCGGAGACACATCCAACAAATTAAAGGTCATTGAAATCGGTCGAGTTGTTCTCGAGTTCTTAAATACAATCCCTTCTGAATAGTGTGTTTCTGCGCATAATAAACCTATACGAAAATAGTACAGTTTATGTTTTCTGACTAAATAAATAAAATAAATATCCTCCTCTCAATGTACTACCGTCCACATTTTATTTCTGAAACAAAATAAAAACTAGGTACAGCTTTTTTAAAGCTTATTCGAAAGAACTACGATGCGAAGTCAATTTATTATCGTTCTTCTAGACGTCGATAAAGATAAATTGGTCGTATTCCTTTTAAGGGCTCACCTATTCCATAGTTAAAAAATATCAACTAAAAACAACTGAAATAATACTGATGAATAGCTTCTTGCCGTGTTTGTGTTTAGATTTTATAAATATGGCGACTCTTTGTAATTTTTTATTCCTACTAATACCCGGGCTATTACACTAACAATCCAGATACGCGCGGGCGCGTTTTTCCGGCAGCGTTTTTATTCGCCCACTGGATTTTCAACGCACTGCTTTGCGCCGAGATTTGAAAATCAAACGGTACATATTTTGAAGCGCTGAGATGCGCTGTTGAATTCTCAATGCTCGGCTGAACAGCAAAAGTTGAGTGTGAGCGGGGCGAACGCCTCAGGAGAAATGTTTTTGATACCCAAAATATGTTTGGAATTGGTACTTTAAATAGCGTTTTAGCTAAGCCTATGTCAGACGATGCTAAAAATCTGTACAAAAATTACAATCATATAAATTAATTTCAAATTCAAAATGTGGCTATGATGGAGCGACATAGTCAGTATTGTGACAAAGCTCCTTAATAAAGAAAAAAAAAAAAAAACACCAAAAATTGAAAATTCAGTGCGCGAAGAAATTCCGCCGCGATATTTTTACATCCGTGCGTTCGTGGGCTCATACATATCTAGAATCAAAGATCTATGAGTAATAGATAGAACTGAACAAGTTCATCCCTTAGATGTGTCCACACCTTTGTGATATATGCTTTATAACTAGCAACGCCCCGCGGTTTCACCCGCATAAGTTTCGACCCCTTAGAAATATCGGGATAAAAAGTATCCTATGTGTTAATCCTGGTTATAAACTATCTGTATGCCAAACATCCAAATCCGTTCAGTAGTTTTTGTGTAAAAGAGTAACAAACATCCATCAAACAAACTTTCGCGTTTATAATCTTAGTACGTCATAGATTATAATGTAATTTTTGACCTTGGAAATAATCTAGTTTCTTACAGTTCACTTGGGATAAAATCACAGGATAGAGTTAAACCCCCTTAGACAGCCCTGATAAGAATTTCTAGTCCTTACTATAAATATAAATTTCTCAAACTTTCCTAGATAACTATAAATTTTAAGGGCATAGTTAAAGTTAGGTCTAGTTGATCTCCTGGGCCACTTTAGAATGAGAGGCTAACTTCTAGGGTCGAAGGACCTCATCTTGGTGATTGTTATCGCTTTCACAATTGTCAATTTAGAAGGAGTATAAAGACTCCCACAAACAGGCGCGACACGCGATGTAATCGCGCGCGACACAAAGGCACCGCTCGTTGCGCGACTTGCGGTGCCTTTGTGTCGCGTATTTTATCGCGTGTCGCGCCCGTTTGAAGGAGCCTTCAAGCTATACATTTCCAGTTTTAGTTGACCTTGCAATGTATAGGCTTTACGTACAATGAGAAGTCAGCTTATACTGGAAATATATTATGTTATTTGATTTCTTTTAATCCCCAGTTAAAACGATATAAACTAGAAATCTAAATGAAAGGCTGAACTATTAAATATTTCATTTTAACACCTGTGTGTGTTGAGTCTTTTCAGTTTTATTGTTTGAATTTATCGTTGAAATTGCAAAATTTATGTTGTGTACTGTTGCTCCAACGATTGTATTTTAACTTGCCCAGTCAACATTTTATTTAAGGCGAAAGCGCCAGGGTTGCCCGCGAAATAATTTTTTTTTTACGTTTTTTACAATTTGCTGGTCAGTATTAAGTTGTACGTTGATTAATATATGATTCGCAGCCGTAACAAATATGTATTTACAGAATTATAATCATTAAAGTCATCAACACAACTCTCTAAGACCAAGTAATCCCACAGAATGACTATTTCATGAAATCTTGACATTTTGGGATTATACTAACCTAACAAATTGTGTTACTGATTCTAATGATTATGATTCTGTAAATACATACCCTACTGTCAAATTTTCCCAAACAACTTTGATCGTTAGGCTTTAGCGATAAAGTTGAAAATCTATTAAAGATATTTGACAGATTGTAGTAGCTTGATGTGCTGCCGTCTGTACATGTAATATAATCCTATTGATTGATATTTCATGGAAATAGTCATTCAGTTTACATTTCCAGTAAGCGGGGCTACCCTGGCGCTTCCTCTTTTTAACAATAGTCATTGTAAAGCTTCTTGAGGATCTCTTGGGAGCTTTCTACTAAGGGAGCTTTAAGCCTCAAGATTTCGTGCAAGGTTCGGTATTGGTAAACTTACAGGCAATTCTAGAAATTTGGCAAAGTTCTGGCCATTTCCATTGTGAAGTGTCAAAAAGTGAACTTACTGTATTAACATGAACTTTTTCACAGCTGGGTATGTAATAAGCAGACCACAACATCACGCTTGTTCTCCCCGGGTTAAGCAGAGGTGTACCTATGGGATACCAACATTTTGCCAGTTATGGACTCGCCCCCATGTAAAAGGGGGCGAGTCCCGTGCCATCAACGGGCATAAATCCACACTCTGAGCTGTTCCTGATGGATAAACCCAATAACACTGCCTGGCCAGGGAATCGAACCCAGGACATCATGATCAGTAGTAGTGCTTGCGATAACACAACGAGGCTGTATAAGCACAGCAATACAAAGCTCCTTCAAACTGGCGCGACACGCGATCAAATTGCGCGCGACACAAAGCACCGCAAGTCGCGCAACGAGCGGTGCATTTGTGTCGCGATTATATCGCGTGTCGCGCCTGTTTGTAGGAGCCTACAGACAAAACAAAACGTAATATTACCTTACTTTCTCCAACTTGACTACCTAATTTCACTAAAACTGTTGAACATAATACCTAAGTCTGTTACGCAAAGTAAAACAAAAATGTCTGTTCCATCAAATTTTCCAAATTTAGCCCGTCCTTTGAGAGGATTTCTTTTTAAAAATACGACATCGTAACATAGAAGTCTTTGCAAAGATGGCGGATAATATAAGAATACTAGGATTACATAAATCTGAGCTTATTCCACGTCGCATGGGCACATTATTATCCGCTGACTTGACTATAATATGTATTCTGAAAAGTTATTCTGTTAAGACTTGATCTTTTTCAAGATTGAATTAGGTACTTACTGGGTTTTTGAGTTTACAAGTCACGATGTTTTTAATAAAAATGATTTGGTTATGAAAACTTAATTGGGGTTTTGAAAATCTTTTGCAAGTATGTACATACTTAATTTTTCATTCATCTGTATCCATACTAATATTATAAATGCGAAAGTGTGTCTGTCTGTCTGTTACCTCTTCACGCATAAACCGCTGAACCGATTTAGATGAAATTTGGTATAGAGATAGTTTGAGTCCCGGGAAAGAACATAGAATATTTTCATCCCGATTTTCCACGGGATCGACACTTATGCGGGTGAAACCGCGGGGCAATGCTAATACTAAATAAAGTTGAAGAGTTTGTTTATTTTTAACATTAATCAATTATTATAAGATATATTCCCATTCCAATTACTACCATTACCAATATTAAGTATTGATTTAAGGCTCCTGTAAACAGGTGCTACACGCGATAAAATCGCGCGCGACACAAAGGCACAGGCACAAGTCGCGCAACGAGCGGTGCCTTTGTGTCGCGCGCGATTCGCGTCGCGCGTCGAACCTGTTTACAGGAGCCTTAAATCAATACTTAATATTGGTAATGGTGGTAATTGGAATGGGAATATATCTTATAATAATTGATTTATGTTCAAATTTTAATATACAATTTACGATTTATTCCGGTCTGAACAATTAAATATGTATATTCATAATCTGACATTTTATTAAACTTTATCTGATAAACTGACATAGGTAGGTATAACTTTGACTACAATTAATTAATTTGGTTTCTTCTGCTTTTGATCTAGCAAAGTTAATACCGAATTCTTGTGCTATTGACTTCATTATCCTTATTTATTTTCTTCTTCAAATTAGTAAATATTTTCCGGAAGCGTGATCAATGGTACTTAATATTTTATTTTTACGTGTGTAAATTAATATTAAATTATTCCACCTTAACTACCGAAGACATTCGTGTCCCGTCATAATAAATGTCATTTAATAATGTAATAAATGCGTGACCTAATTTGTATTTTGTTTATTTGCAGGTAATGTCAAGCACAGCGGTAAATGCGGTGATACAGTGAGTGAATATAGCGCTCCATGTTGGTATGCGGCAAAATGCGGAATTAAATTTAAATATGTACAGGGGGTCCAAAAAGGCCACTTTGGCAGAATCATAAAAAGATAACATTATGAATCGTAAATATGGCGAAGACAATCCGTGTTTTTCTTTTTTCGCTGCACTACGTAGTTATAATCAAAGAGATTGGGATTTGATTTGGATTGGATTGATTGGTATTCTAGCACAGATAAAAAAAACCCGGAAAAATCCATCACCAATGGGATTTGATACGATTAACTTTACAGTTAACTGTCCATTAAGATTCATAATGTTATCCTTTTATGATTCTGCCAAAGTGACCTTTTTCGGCCCCCTGAACTTGACATAATTGTTAATGTTTTTCTTTATGAGGAACGCTAGCACGAACCAAAAATATATACTGGTTACTGTAAATTCTAATTTATTCTTTGGATAGTGTTTTGTTTCCTTGCTACCTGAAATTAAGGCACTATTTCGTCAAGTGAATCAGCTGTGTCATTTGTTGCAGCTTTCATAATTTTGATAACCTTTCCAGCGGAATTATGTTATGGAATTAAGTCTGTCAAAAACAATTAAAAACTGACGAAGTTTAGAAAAGTTTGAGAATGTTTGAATGTCTTTACGTAATGAAGTTTTGCGTTCGTTAGTGACTGTTTAACATGCGAGACAAATTTTTGGACTGGTGGTTACCGAGAACTCTTTTTGTCTTATACGTCAATTCCGGAAATATCAGTTCCGGGATATCTTGTAGAGTTTACGGAATTGTAGTACAACATTTGCAGTTAAAAGAGATAACAGATTTCAAACATAGTTCCGACTACAATAATCTCTGCTTAGTTCCGACAAACGGAAACGCAGAATTGTCCTATCTTATAATCCCCTGAACCACAAACAAAGCACTTAGTAATTTAAATCGGCCGCTAAACCTAATTGGCGTTTGACAATCCCCAATGCGCATCACCAAACATACTCTAATTGATTCAAGTCTATGCAAATTGTATCGCTAATGACACAAAGCGTGGATAATGAGATTTCATAGTGACCTACGCGTAATCCCTGGCCCTAGCTATAATTATGAAGCGGAGTAACAGATGCGGTACAAATATTTGCCCTAGCCAAGATTACCGCGGAAGGGAAGCAGATGGTATAAGTCAAATTTTGATGAAAAAATTCCACCGCTTCTGTTTACTTTAGCCCCGAGACAGTAATGAACGCCATCCCTGTTCCCCAAAATCATAAAAACGTTAGTTGAGTTATTTTTACGCTTTTTCTGGTAGTTTGTGTCCCGTCGTGTTGCCTGCTATACAGCTCCTTTTTGTAATACAGGGTGATTGGAAGATGTGTGCAAAGCTTTAAGGCGAAGATACCAAAGACAATTTAGAACCATTTAAGCCGTGGTCGTCTTTGACGAAATCGTACTAATTGATCGAAGACGAAATCTTACCAATTTTTTTTCGAAAGTTCCCAAAATTTTAAGTAAACTGCTTATTTATGGGCAAATCGAATGATAAATTTATTCATTTTTATTTTATTTTATTAAAGTAATGTGTAAACAATCTAGCAAAATATATTTTAGGCCTTTGTATCATTCATCATTAGACATAAAAAAACATAAAAATTAGAAAAATAAAAATTGGTAAGACTTCGTCTAAAACAACCATGGCTTGGACGGTTCCAAAATGTCTGTACTATCTTTGCCTTGAAGCTTTGCACCCATCTTCCAATCACCCTGTATAATGCGTTAGGTTTATTTATTTTTCCTTTTTTGGTAAATATTTGTGCTGTACAATCTTTTTCAGGACATGACGTTTCAATTTGGTCTTTATCTTTAGCGTCTTTGTTTATAGCTTTACTTTTTTGTGGGACCGCAAGATGGTTTATACATCGCCTAAGGTAGTTGGCATAAGAACAACACGATATTAGATCCCAAATTTCGCCATATTATTCGAAATTTACATCTGGTCTTTTTTCGGTGGTGTTTATAACACAAAAAATAAAACAAAAATGGTTTATGAGGTCTGGTGCAAAATTAGCAATGGGATCGACATCTGAGAATTTATCTCAGACATTCTTACCTGCTAAGGATTTTTTCTCGATGGCGTGTTCGGTTGTTTCATTAAACCATTGGGGAGACTCGACACAGAAATTCATTGAAGTTCCTCTACCAAAAAAAGTTAGCCGAAAGCTTACGACAAAAACTGAAGTTTTATCTACATTCGGCGGGTGACTTAAATTTCATTTAAGGGCATTGCGTATTGGGAATGGGTACAGGGATGGAGCGTGGCAATCTGGAGCACCGGCTCCAAATACACCGATATTAGTACAATGCGTGCCACGAAAGATGAGACTTGACACACCACGTGGTTTGTTTGACATGCGCAGTACACGATTTTAAGTATCTTTAGCGGTATGAGGTCTGAGTGCGGGACGGGACCGGACGTCATAGGGGCGGCGAAAAGAGCGGGGGAGGCGGGATCGAGTCTCATCTTTCGTGGCGCGCATTGTACGCATAGGTGTTTCAGCTATAAGGGTAGAAATAGATTTGAAGCGACTAACATTCTACGGCGTCAAATTCAGTAATTTTGTTAATGTTTGCTTTTTCAGTAATTTCAAACATTTAAACACGTATAAAGCTTATTTTTACGTATTAAGCTTATATGCCATTAAGATTTCATAACACACTTTCATGTTGCCAATCACAGTCTACATTATTATTCCAGGTCCCATCTTTGCCATTCCAAAAATAACGTTCCTTTACACCTATATAAATCACAATAAAAATATACGGCTTTATTCACATGACATTTCAGTTCCGATACTAAAACTTTTACACCAAATAAAGCCGTAAGCAAGACAGTTCTTCAAACAACACACATATCGTGGGTTGAACGAAATTAGATATAAAGAAATAGCTCATACGAGCCGGGTTTACCTCATCGTTCTTATTTTGTCAACAACTGGAGCGACAAGGTCCTACCTACGTGGTCTTTAATTTTCTTGTCACTCTTGGGTCGAGGTAACACTGTTATTACGAAGTATATTTTTTTAACTCTTTTAGTTTTGATCAGCTATGAGTTTATGAACTTCATTCACCGCTTCTGCTCGCGGCTTCGCCCGCCTGGATATCGAAGATTATCCCATGGGAATGTGCTACCGCAAAAGCCTATGGCCTTCCCTAGGATGCCATATATTTCCTTGCTAAATTTTATCGAAATCCGTTCAGTAGTTTAGGCGTGAAAAGGTAACATACGGACGGAGGTACTTTCGAATTTATAATATTAAAGTATAGCAAAATGCCAAGTGTTTCCGTGCCTCGGTAAGCACGTTAAGTCGTTGGTCCCGGCTGTCATTCGTGAATCTTTGACAGTCGTTACGGGTAGTCAGAAGCCCGAAAGTCTGACAACCAGTCTTACCAAGGGGTATCGTATTATCCAGTAACTGGGTTGTGGAGGTCAGATAGGCAGTCGCTCCATGTAAAATACTGGTATTCAGCTGCATCCGGTTAGAATGGAAGCCGACTCCAACATAGTTGGGAAAAGGCTAGGCAGATGATGAATATTAAAGTATAGATGACGGCTTATTTTTTTTTGTATTATCCTTCGAGTAATTATGTGTTAATCTCTAGAAAATAGTAGAACTCCAAAACAAACCGATTTAAATCATCGAGTAACAAAAATGTTACCTACATGTTTAACAAAGGAACAACGTTGGAGAATCCTCTGCCGACTTTATGAGGTAAGTACCAAGATTTAGGGCACCTGGTCACAAAAAAAAACATAGTAACCATAAAAACGAATACACATTAAGTACTAAAGATGTAAAAATATTATGGCACAGAAAGCATCGTTGGTGAGTTAGCACCTCAGTCCGCCCCTGTGGTTTGTGTATAAAACACACTCGATTGTGTCGTAAAATACATTTTAGATCCCACCACCAACTTTAGGGGATTACGGATGAATTATTAATGTGGGCATTCACATAAAACCTGGGCCTTTTTTATATTATTCGCCGTTATTTTGTTTCTTACGGTTGCCTAACGTTTTCCTGGTCGATCTTATTTACAGGAGGTTGGTACCACGTGTTGCATATTTGACGGGCTCCGCGCTAAGCTCTTGAAATGGTTCGTGTAAAATATGTACTGGCTGAAAGAACGTTGGATGGAATCTACTTGCTTTACATATTTCTTTCTTATTCTTTTGAAACAAAAAAGCTGGTTTCCTCTGTATGCTTAAGAAGCAGGATATCTTTGAAAGTTATCTGCAGTACACTATCTAACTGTTTGAATAACTGAACTTTGTCTGTCTACTAATCAGCCTAAAATGTTCCCACTGCTGGGACACAGGCCTCCTCTCTTTGAGAAGTGGCCCGTAATCCACCATGCAGGCCCAATGCGGATCGATGGATGTCACATGTCTTCGAATTTTTGGTTCTAGGCATGCTGGTGTCCTCGAGATGTTTTTCTTCACTATTTTCAGAGCAGTTGTGTTAAAATAAATTACACAAAGTAAAGCGTCTGTCTGGGTCCGAATCCACGACCCACACAACTCGTGGCTGTTACAACTGGGCCACCACTGCCTTCACAAACCTTTTTAACACATAAGTAATAAAACAACAGAGGGTGTAAAACAGTTTTTATGTAATTACAGTAATTTAACTATAATTATTATAGACAAACATTTTCTAAAAATAGAAGCAGGCATCATTCCAATTTTGATTGCTGAGTGGAAGAAAATCTATTTTTAATTACTACCATAATCGTAAAATGACCAGTATCATAGTGTTAGTTCAGTTGTACAGTGTTTTGGGAAAAAGTTAATTTAATATTTCAGGTAAAATAAGTACTCTGAACACGCATAATTACATTTATTCATAGCTGTCACGAATTTCACGGTAAATCAAAGTTTCATTTAAATACAATAATCATCTATCTTTTATATCATTTGTTTCGCCACTAGGGAGTAAAGTCTATAATTATTATTGTGTACAGGGGGAATACAAAGGAGTAATTTGTTGTATTACTGATTACTACTGACTGCCTCGTAGGTATTGTATTCACAAGCGCTACTGCTGACCATGAGGTACGATTCCCGGGTCAGGCAAAATGTTATTGGGTTTTTCCATCTGGAATTGCCACAGCCCGGAGTCTAGATTTGTACCCGGTTGTGAACAATAGGCTCGCCCCCTATTACATGAGACTTAAACTAAACTGGCGAAATGTGGTTGTCGGTGAATTACAGGCATAGACAACATAACCACTAGACAGCGTATTTTTTCGAAGCACACGACTCACTACCGCGGGCCGGGGGACGAGGAAGTACGCGCGGCTGTAATTGGTCAGTTTTTGTAGGTATGTCTATCGTTAGGGCTGCTCTACTTCATTGAGGAAATATAGTCGATATCGATAAATGGATTTTAACATTATGAAAAATGCTCAAATAAAATCATAGAAATAATATTTAATCAAAATCTATTAATTACAAAAAAAAAGCATTATTGATTATTAAAATTAATTAATTTGATATATTATGTTTTTCAAATTAAAGTTTTAAGGTCCTGATTGTTCTTTGTATATAATGATAAACGAGCGTCTACATATTTTTGAATCCGAACCGATCGGTCCCAGCGGTGCCTGACGACATAAAAATTATCCTGGACCGATCGGTCCCGGTCGGGGAGAGAGAGAACAAAAAATTCCCGCAACATACATAAAAAAAATACCGACGAACTGAGAACCTTCTCCTTTTTTTTAAGTCGGTTAAAAGTAGATAGGTATTTTATTACAGTATGTGAATTGAATAAAAATTGTATTAATTTTAATTTTATTATTTTCAATATCATCTTTCAGCTATTAAAGGTAAGATAAACATACAAAGGGAAAGAAGAGGATAGATGCATTAGAATTATCTAATACAAGAACGAGACTTTTCCAAAAGACATCAACGCGCGATTCAAGTGTGTTCTCGTTTACCCAGCCACCATATTAAATAGACCCCTGCGATTTAAATAATTTTTCGTTCTGTTTACTTACCGATGAAAAGTTATGCCATCCTTACTACTACTTACCTACAGTACTAAAGTAGCGTAGGTTGAGTAATGAACTGCCATAGTCAACCCTTTTCATAGTTAATTTTACCTTTTCATAGTTAATTTTACTATAACAAGAGTGAATTTAACAAAATCCACTTTGTTGATTTTCATAATCAACCAGTTCTATTTGGTAAAATCAACAATTTCGTGTGTAGGACCTATATAACCCGCGGATTTGATAAAATTTACGCGGAATTTAGTAAAATCAATCATTCTTTTTTTTTTTCAGTGTAAAGCGCGGTCACTGTCGGACTGCATAGAAAAGAAAGAGAAGCGCGATGACACAGCGCTGGTAATTTATTGCAAAATATGAAGTAATTAACTATTTCCAAAAACAATTGTTTGGACTAAAGAGACTTTTAGAGGAATCTTCATGATTTTTTTCTGTCGTATCAAATTAGTTGGATTATGTTTTCAACACACTATTTACCTGGCATATATCCAAAAGAATATCATATAATTTTCTGATTTTGTTTACTGTAGTCGATCATACTTTTATTGCTTCTAAAACTTTCGTTTTTTGCGTTTAGGACCTGTATTCCCCTTAACCCTTACATTTCCTCAGCGTGTCAGGGAAACCCGCAGACCCTTCCCGAAAAAAATGAACAGGTCTAAATCCTCGTGACGTGATCCTTTAATTTCATAATGAACATTCACTCGAGATGTGCCCATCTTTATCACAGTGCCATCTGTTGATTTTCTTTGTAAAACTCCATCCTTTGTTCCGGATTAGATTCATTCAACTTCGAGACTTATAACTTTAAGGATAAGGATTATTGTTGTACTTGAGTAGTTTGAATAATGAAGGCATTGTTCAGTATAGAGGGCACCCGTATCGTCTCACATGTGCACTACTCGTTAGGGCTTCATAAGCACTTGTGCCCGTATGTCCCGGCAAAGATAACTTTGCTTGTTTAACTATCAAGGATCGCTTGACTTTGTGCTTTATGCGGTTGTAATAAGGATCTTTAGTGAAGTTTCTAGTTATGTCAGATTAGACATAGCTGGTGGATTGAATGGATTATGTAAATACGGCTTACAAAGTTTTAATTGGGACATATATTGTATTAATTGACGTTTATGATATATTAAATGTTTGTTTAGATGTATTTTATGCCCTTTGAATACAATATTTTATTCTCTGTTATGACTATGAGACAGACGTCAGTTCGTGGAGAACATAAAAGGATCCTAGTTGTAAAACGAAAAAAAAAAACCGGACAAGAGCGAGTCGGACTCGTGCACCGAGGGTTCCGTACCATCATATGTTTTTAAATTTTCATCGGCGAGGCCTATATTCGTCAGAGAATTTTAGCACTGCACGCTGCGGTGTGGAATATTGCAGTTTTAGGTCAGCGCCATCTCTTGACCGATAGTGGAACTAATGTAACTTTGGTTGATGATTTCTGAAAAAGTGTGCTATTTATAGACACCGTTTCATTTTTCCTGTAATCTTTACATAAACTTCTATTACATAGAATAATTTTGAATTTTTCTTTATGCAAACTTCGGAGAGAAGGTATTTTTTTTACATTTTTCATCAAAAGTCGAAAATTATGCGGCCTAAAAAAAATTGTTTGAGAATGTGCAACTGCGCTCTTTTATATGATACCCCACATGCCTTGGTAGCCCCACTTCGAACTTTTAAAACACCCTTTCAGTCTCTGTTGCAATACTTGCAATTCTGCTGTTGCTGTTAATTTATTTCTTTTTTATTTGCAAAATAGTTGAACAAACGTCATCTAAAACTATTCTAAATTTCAATTTGATAGCATTGATAGTTTTTCTTGAGAGATATCTCAAGAAATGCTATCAATTTTATACAGCTGGATACAGCTGTGACAGACGGACAGACAGTCGCACCGTAAGGGTTCCTTTTTACCATTTTGGTACGGGACCCTAAAAAGTGTCGTGAAAACTTTATTATTTTCTAACCGTAAAACACTCTGTAAAAGCTCTTTATTCGCGGGGCATACGTTCCAAAAATATGCCGCGAATATAGAAACCGTGAATACGGAATGGTAATTTATATGGGATTATATGGGATACGTTCCTAGGCGACAAAATAAAAAAGCAAATGTATAAAAAAATCAATTTAATTCAAGTTTTTGAACATTTTGATTAAATTATCTTAAGGCTTACAATGGTTTGAAGAATATTGTAATTTTCTCTTGCTTGGCAGTTTTTAAAAGCTCCTTCAATTCAGACTGATACGCAGCAGTCGCATTAGCAAAATAAGACTTCGTTCCATAGACGGATCAATGTTCATAAAGAAATCGCAGAGCTCATTTGCTATTTTACATAAGATCTATTTTACTGTTTTTATTAAAAATCATTTGACGGCATTGACAAAGAATATTGGGTAGTGTCGGTAGCGGGGTGCGGCATCCTTTGACAAGAGGCAACAGTGCTAAAGCGGTAGTGCTAAGGCGGCGCGATCAATTAGACCCGCGAATAAAGAAATTTTTAGCCGCGAATATAGGAATGGGTCGCATTTTTTTAATCCGCGAATAGTGAAAACGCGAATGAAGGAAGCGCGAATAAGGAGCTTTTACGTACGTTCGTCAGTCTGTTCAACGCTATACAATGTGTACCTTCATTATACGTGTGCGACAGTGTGCGTGCGTAGAATCGTAGATTTGTAATGATTGTGCCCAAAATTTTCTCCAACAATCAGGATGACTAATTTAATAAATTATGAATAGTATATATACATAATAGTAAAAATTCAGTGTATGTATTATTATTATAACGTAATATTCTAATTGGGGTGTTGGGTGGTGTGCATTAATTCCGGGACATGGTGTATTTTTGACGCTGTTCAAAGACGCCTACATCAATATTTGACGTTCTTCAAAATCACAAATACTCACCTAATTATCAAAATAAAATGACTTAAGGCGTTCAGTGAATATCTACGAGAAGTTCAATTAAAATTCATTATCTTTGAGAGCCGACGTTCTATCAGGCGTAATAATAATTATTTGTTAAATTAAATTGAAACCTGAATGGAGAGATTCGGAGTTTTATTAGTGACTAGACTAACTTATGCCCGCGACTCCGTTCGTGTGGAAGTCATAAGATACACAATGCCTTTACTAAAATAACAGTCACAATTTTATAAAACTCCCTGTCGCTATTACTTCGTTTTCGCTTAAAGGCTCCTACAAACAGGCGCGACACGCGATAAAATCGCGCGCGACACAAAGGCACCGCAAGTCGCGCAACGAGCGGTGCCTTTGTGTCGCGCGCGATTATATCGCGTGTCGCGCCTGTTTGTAGGAGCCTTTACTCTTTTCTATTTCAAAATCATGTTCTTTAGTTTAATCAAACTATAAAACCGTCTTATTGAATACTTAAATATTTTAAAAACATCCTTGACATTTTTAAACAGCGTACCTATGTGCCATTGTGACGGTTTACTGCTGTTCCCCTTACCTACTAGCTTATTTAATATTTTACTTCATTCGACTAACCGCATTGACGATCAAAAGCTTACGGCAAACTCCATAATATTCTAACTATAACACCGATACGAACAACCCTATATTTTTTACGTATCCCGCGGCTTTTCCCCGAACAGTCACATCAATAATTATTTCTCGTAGTTCTTAACCAGTTCAACGAACATTTATTAACTTTATTGAAAATAACAGTGTATTAATAACAATATCAAATCTCACCCGGGAACGGAATCGGAATTCCAATTTGTAAGCATTCCTTATTACTTTCAAATTATCATTTTCGTGGGAAAATGATAATTTGAATAAAGAAAAAGTAATCATTGTGTTACATCACAGACTACTTGCAGTATTATCTCTCCTTCTTCCTTTAAATCCATCCAAAGGTTGCCTTTAAAAGATCGCTTTTAGCGATAAGACCGCGCACTGTGTCACCCTATGTAAAATTTCACACGTGCTTTACTTTGTGTAAATTATTTCATCACCACTGCTCCCAAAACGGTGAAGGAAAACATCGTGAGGAAACCGGCATATCCTAAAACCAAAAATTCGAAGACATGTGACACCCACCAACCCGCACTGGGCCCGCGTGGTAGATTAAGTTACGCCCCACTCCCTCTCACCGAGAGACCTTCTCTCGGTGAGAGGGAGTGGGCCGTGCTGTGTCCCAGCAATGGGATCATTTTTTATAGGCTGAATATGCTTATAAAAAAAAAACTAAATGTATGTATATCTGTAATTTGTATGGTGTACATATTTAATAATGAGTATCTATTCGATTCTAATTTAAAGCTCTCTGAAAATGAGTCATAATTATTACTCATTCCGAGTATTTTCGAGATGGTACAGGCTAACTGTCTAGTTTGGAGCTGGCAAATAATATATTGTAACCTAGCTGTAGGTAATATTTTAAGCTACTCATGTCGTTTAAAGGTCATTAGCAGACGTATCAAACCGAAAAGGGATCGCACCGTATCAACTCCAGCCGTTCAGTATTCTTTGTATGAAACTCCCTACTGCAACGCACACTTATCGGAATCGTTACGTAATCGCCTCGCCTCGGGACAAGCTCACGAACCGCAGTGCGGTGCATTAACCGCACGTCGTCCCCGCGCTTACGGCTCGTCGTCCCCGCGCTTACGTCTCTCCGTACCCGAACTTACTTCTCTTCGTCCACCCTTGCCCCTCTCACCCCTCCCGCGGCCTGCCTGCACCATCAACCAGCAGTCGGCGAGCCGTAAGCGCGACTTCGCCTAGCCGTAGCCGAGTCGACGTATCGGAGCTTCTAATCCGCCTTGGTTACGTGCTTACGTTAGGTTGACGCCTGTTTGACGACGAGGCGAAAGGCGATACGGTGCCGATCTCTTTCAGATTTGATACGTGTGCTATGACCTTTAACTTGTGTTAACCTATGAACCTACTTACTGTATTACCATTACCTGGACAATAAAATATTTCCTATTTCTATTTTTTCTATTCTATAGCTGAACAAATATAACTTATCCGTAGAACAAAAGCTACGAGCAATATTGTGTTTACCAAACCCCACTTCGGATACCGCACAAAGTAACTAATATCCTCACCTGAACTGTTTTATCCATTTCCTTTGTAGATAAGATGCTAATAAAAAGTACACATCTAACGCTGGCAATAGACGGCCGAAAAGGCAGTCGACTGCATGCTAAAGTATTATTTTTTACTTGACATAGAAAATGTCTTTACTTACTCCATAGTTTTGATAAATAATATTATATAACTTAATTCTTTACCTATATGTCTTAAAAGGCTTTAAGTATCACGTAAGTTTGCCTACGTCAGCGCCACGCTCTTCAAACTGCGATTCACTAGTCAAACACACACATCGTCTCTCGCATGACTAAAAGTCTTATCTCATTTTTTGGTTGATTTGGGTTGGGACAGCTACATTTTTCTATTCGTGATTCTTTACACTTTTCACTAACCGTCGTATCTCTATGTTATTTGGATCTCAAAATATAACCATTTTGAAAGGCATCAAAATGTAAAGAATCACCAATGGAAGAGTGTCGTTGTCCGTCAGGACAACGACACTCTTCCATTGGTGATTCTTTAAAAATCTCATCTCAATCTGTCATCAAATAGGCTAAAAAATGAAATAGGAATTTTAGTCATGCGAGCGACGACATAAACTCACGCCTTCTTCCCATGGGGTTAGGCAGCAACTATAGATCGCCACCTGCTACGATCCTTGCATGCTCCTTTTGCTTCATTTACGTTCATACATGGTCATACACGCACGCTGGTTGCTGCTTCTAGGCCGTCCCCCTCCCGGTGTCAAGCAATTCCTCTTTTAATTTGCTGCATAATGTCATGTCAAGTTTTCTATGTTGATACCGTTTTTAGCAGTCTGTGTCGCCTGCTTCAAACGATCCGTCTATAGCCAGCCTTTAACAGCCGTCAGTAATCGTCAAATGAGGCCCGCATGCTGTTATCAACGGTTACGCCATCTGTTCGATGCGTGTGGCCGATCATAGAGTGAATGACTTCACTATTTAGTACCTACTTGGTGTACTGGAAGTGTTATCTAGGCTGTGGGAATACATATTGATTTAGTTTCTGGTTTAGAAGCGCCAAATATTTAGCATTAACTCATAATATTATCATTAATTAACTTACAATATTAGGATGACTCATAAACATTGTTTGCAAATGCTAAAGGCATTGAAGTGGCCTAAAACATTCACTTGGTGAACTGGAAATAAAGGCCATTCCTACTCGACTATGGTACGGTGCCAAGCTTTGTCTTGCTAAACCATTTTACGTAATTGTAATATTAGTATGACTAGTATGAAATGCTAGGAACAATTCTAATCCAAACTCAGTCGTCGAAAGTGACTCACCGCCTTCGACCACTGTTTTGACCCATTTCTCACACTTGATGCGTAACATTTGCAGTCCAACTTATAAATAAAACACATTGTCACCTCATAATATATCACCATTTCCCTTCATAGAAGTACAAACATTATAATAGTTGACTGGTTTTGCATTGACGACTTTCAACAAGCTTTAGCCAATTCACATTGTGGTACTTTACATACAAATAAGACCTAAAATCCCATTTTTACATACAGTTTTATCCACCACATGAAATGGAAAAGCGCTTAAAAAAATTCATTGAACATTCACTACTCAGTGTAAACAGTAAAAAATCGACAAGTCCAGTAGTTTCAAACCTCATATAGGCATTCGATAGACATCGACTGGCGTTTTTCACACATTCTGCGTAGAGGGAATTCCAATCGTTCTGTCGCTTCGTGTCCAGATTCCTGTAAATCTGGTTATACTGAAAGCGTCGAATACTCTGGAACCAAAAAGGACCAGTCCGATTTCACGGCGTTGTCTGAAAATTCTGGTTCATCCTTTCGATACGATGCAATGTGTTAGCAAGCTTTGTGCTGCTTTTAATTGAAAAGGAATCAGTGTTTCAATGAAGCCATTTGGATTGAGTCTCTGATTCTGAATACTGCTGAACTCGGGTTTTGATGAATTCTTCATTAAGTTCGGTGTAATCTTAACTGATAAGCACAACAGATTAGAAGTATTGGCATTAATATATTATGTAAAGATGACGATGATGAATGACTAGCAGCGCCCCGCGGTTTCACCCGCGTAAGTTTCGATCCCGTGGGAATATCGGGATAAAAAGTATCCTATTTGTTAATCCAGGAAATGGTCTTTCTATGTGCCAATTTTTATCCAAATCTGTTCAACGGCGTACGCGTGATTGAGTAACAAACATCTTCACAAACTTTTACATTATTTTATAGTATTAGTACGATAAATATGCAAAGTGAATAAGATGTTATAATACTTTTTTGTTAAAACACTCCTTTCCAAAACCACACAACACCAAATTCACCAGGCCTTCTAAAGATGATAATTACGGCATTCCTCAAGGAGCTATTTTATGGCCCGTGTTCACCGAGCGATATTTTACGCAGAAGAAGTCATACTGCTCTCATACATATAACATATCCACATTCTCAACCCATCTTGCAGAAAACGAAGCGTAAACATAAAACCGGCGGCTATTCGCAAAAATATACTCTGCCCCGTCCTAGTTCATATGTAAATATAATACATTTATTATGTATTTCTATGTTGAATACGTGTTGCCGTATGTAACGTATGTTTGACTTGTTTATTTAGGCTCGGGTTGTTATAACTGTATTTTTTATAAGGGATCAATATCTTGATGGGGACTTTTTATGTTGGTATTACATAATGTTTTTTGAGGTAAATATTGTACGCGTTTCAATATTTATTTGGAATCTGTGGGAAGTGAGGGGGAGAATAACACGAGTTTGCACGTGATGCGTTGCTGTTTTGGCTATCACAGCTTTTCTTGCAGACTATGACCATATTAAGGCTCCTGCAAACAGGCGCGACATGCGGTGCCTTTGTGTCGCGCGCGATTTTATCGCAGGCTCCTTCAAACAGACGGAGGAAAGGAGGTGCGCAGTACTCGAAACCGGCGTATAACCAGATGTATGAACGTAAACGAGGGAACAGGAGTGTTAGGATCGTAGCAGGTGGTGTTCTGTAGTTTCTGCGGTCTGCCTATCCCCTTGAGAGATGTGAGTTTATGTATGTATGTATGTCCGAAAAGGCCTGTGAGGTTGTTTGTAAGCTTTACATATAAGCTTTTGGGTAAAGATAAATCAAGTATTTGAACGACATTAACTACTTTGAATCGACGTCGAATTTCTGACAAATGCGTGCACTGACCGGACATGCCCTCTCAACCTGTGTGATTCTTTCCTCAAAAGACCATCTCTGACATCAATCTACATAGTCTTCATATGATCTGACCAAGATTATGTCAGAACTTTAAAAGAGACTGTGACCTCTGAGTTTGTTTCGGCCTTTCTTCTCAGAATGGTCAGATAGGAAACGACGACTTCATCTAGTTTTTAAAATATGATTGACGTGTAAAATTGTTCCTTATACTACTAAATAAAATCATTTATCATTTGTCATTCATGCAATCGGAAACCATCACAAAAGAGATAACTTGTTGTACTTAGAAATAATGGCACAAGACCCCTTTGACTTTGATACTCAAATCCTTGCAAAGAGAAGCACTAACAATAGTACCGGAAAACGCGGATCTCATAGGAAAAATCTTACATAAAAACACACCCACACATGCTCTCGTCTACCTATTCACCCGTCAAGGACCCAACGCTTATCATTACGGCGTGCGATTGTGCGTACAGACCTCGGCAGACTTCAAAGCCAAGTTCTCTGAAACTTACAAACCTGGCCAATTATATTTATAGATGGATGCCCACAAATGCCTTCATGATATTCTGCCGTCAACTTTGACTAACGACGACTTCGGAATATCTGTTAGCCTCTAATATCGACAAGGATCTATTGTGCTTAGAGGATTTTGTTGTGGATAAGGAAAAGTGTTGCGTTTTTCCGAGTTATTATTGAGAATGAAATGTGAGTCTAAGTATAGTTGTGGGAATTCGTGACCGCGTGGAGCGAGTGATACACTGAAGTAAGTTGTACACAGAAGTAGCGATTAATTTATTACGATATCAAGTAACTAAAGCTAGTAGTTACACTTGACACGAAAAGGTAAAATTAAATAATGTTACATGAAGAGTAAAACTAATAGAAACACGAAGCTCGAAGCTCGCCGTAAACTATTACGGCGAGCTTCGGCGAGTAAAATATGATCGGGGGTCAGAGAGGACCTCGCACGATCGTAGTTCAGCACAGACTGAAGCTCCGAACCAAAACTCCCAAATCTGCCGTTCACTAAACAAAGGACGCGGCAAATCCACATCTGCAGTTCCTAAACAAAGGAAGCGCCAAAACGATTGCCTTTTAAAAGTATAATAATAAAACACGAGAAATGCAAATGGGTACAATACAAGACAACTAAAAATAACAGAACAATGAACCTTAACTATAAATAGCAAATGGGTACAATACAAAATAAGTAACCATAATAGAACAATGAACCTTAAAAGTAAAGAATCATGAAAGACAATAATAGTACCTATAACTTAAATCGCTTGCAGATGTGATTCGTGGGAAAAACACAAAAATGAAACTTTCTAAAAATAATTACAATAAGTTCCTTTATAAAAATATTACATTCTTAAAACTATGCAAGGGATGGGTACGTAAGACACAGTCCCTACAGTACCCCCCTACCAGTGATAAAGATCACGAAACACCTGCCTGATAGTAATCAGGAAATTTAACTCGCCTACCAGAACGGTGAGGAATATGCTTGCCAGACCAACTTAGGTCCCAGTGAGTCGGAACCGGTTGCCGCATAGTTCACGGTAAGTCGGAACTGTCTGCGAAGATGTCCCCAGTGAGTCGGGGTGGCGCGGGCGCTGCGTTATGCTCCGGTGCGTCGGTGCCGCATAATTCACGGTGAGTCGGAACTGTCTGCGAAGATGTCCCCAGTGAGTCGGGGTGGCGCGGGCGCTGCGTTATGCTCCAGTGCGTCGGATGTGGTACAGCGACCAGAACGGCGAGGAATATGCTTGCCAGGCCAACTTAGGTTCCAGTGAGTCGGAACCGGTTGCTGCATAGTTCACGGTGAGTCGGAACTATCTGCGAAGATGTCCCCAGTGAGTCGGGGTGGCGCGGGCGCTGCATTATGCTCCAGTGCGTCGGATGTGGTACAGCGCCGGGTTGAGGCTGGCTGCTGCGTCGACCAGGAGAGGAATTGAGCTCTTCTTGATGACCGGCCGAAAGTGCAGTGTGCTGTGCCGAGGTTGCTGATGAGGCTGAGGGTGATGACCAGGTATGCGCGGTCGCTGCATGCTGGTGGTCAGGACACCCGTTGAAGCCGTGGGAGCTGGCTGGCTGGGAATGCGCGTCATCCGCCGCTAGTGATTCCCGCTGGATCGCTCGCCATTTTAACCCGTACTTTGATTTAGCACTCGCGAAATTCTTTACGCACTGTCACGAACTCACGCTATTGATAGTTTTGATCACGTCGGGGTCACCACTGTGGGAATTCGTGACCGCGTGGAGCGAGTGATACACTGAAGTAAGTTGTACACAGAAGTAGCGATTAATTTATTACGATATCAAGTAACTAAAGCTAGTAGTTACACTTGACACGAAAAGGTAAAATTAAATAATGTTACATGAAGAGTAAAACTAATAGAAACACGAAGCTCGAAGCTCGCCGTAAACTATTACGGCGAGCTTCGGCGAGTAAAATATGATCGGGGGTCAGAGAGGACCTCGCACGATCGTAGTTCAGCACAGACTGAAGCTCCGAACCAAAACTCCCAAATCTGCCGTTCACTAAACAAAGGACGCGGCAAATCCACATCTGCAGTTCCTAAACAAAGGAAGCGCCAAAACGATTGCCTTTTAAAAGTATAATAATAAAACACGAGAAATGCAAATGGGTGCAATACAAGACAACTAAAAATAACAGAACAATGAACCTTAACTATAAATAGCAAATGGGTACAATACAAAATAAGTAACCATAATAGAACAATGAACCTTAAAAGTAAAGAATCATGAAAGACAATAATAGTACCTATAACTTAAATCGCTTGCAGATGTGATTCGTGGGAAAAACACAAAAATGAAACTTTCTAAAAATAATTACAATAAGTTCCTTTATAAAAATATTACATTCTTAAAACTATGCAAGGGATGGGTACGTAAGACACAGTCCCTACATAGTCATAATTAGGTTGGTTTTGTTTTAAATACTGTCGACGAAATCTATATCTTTACTAATAATAAACCTGAAAAGTTTAATTGCTGTTTTGTTTGTTTGAATGCGCTAATCTCTGGAACTACTTGTCGGTTTATTCTTTTGAATTTGACAGCCCGTTCTTGAGGGAGGAAGGCTAATACCACCACGCTATGACCTTCAGGAGTCGAGCAAAAACAAAAAAGTCAGAAAGAATGCTAAGTGAAAACAGATTAATAACGTGGGCAGGCGATGCGATGTGACGCGGTGGGTCGTGGGAACAAGCAATTACACGCGGAAGAAGTCGCGGGCAGAAGCGAGTTGTTTATAATTCAGAAGCTACAACTAAATAGAACTGTTGAAACACTTGTATAATTAGATTCTATCTTGAGTCACACTTGTTTGCATCATATCAAAACAGAAAGTACAGATCTTAACGCAATTAATGTTAGTGTCGAAAGAAGCCCACTTAATATTAGGCCTACCGCTCATAGTGAGAGGCACGATGTTAAAGACGAGCGACGCTAATATCGCCTTAACGTGAATTTGTTGTGAATGTTCGTCTAACCTGCGTTCGCGTTTAAGTCGCCAAACATGTCAACAAATATGGGTTTATGGAAAAATAACTTTAATTACAACACAATAAAGTTCAGATTACGCTACAACTTCAAACATTTTTATAATTTTTTCAATAGTACTAGCTAGTCACTCTGAAATCAATTACCACTAACATAGAGTTCATACTTGTGTAACTTGAAATAACATCTATTGGAAACTTGAATAGACCTTAGCATCCAACATGCTACTAACAAACCAGGATGGTAAGATGACAAATCGGCGCCAGCTTTATTGTCGAATTCGAAATGGAGACGTCTCGCCTAAATTATAAATTCACTAGCGTCTGCCCGCGGCTACGGCTGCGTTGATGTCGGAAATTAACTAACCTAACTTAAGAAATGCTGGGTTTCCCAGCTTTTCATCTCCTATATCACCCCGTATAGAATTAGTTTTGAGGCAAAAATTTGCCTTTCAGGATGTCACTTGCCAAATTTTGTCTAAATCTTGTGGTTTAGGCGTGAAAAGGTAACATACATACAGAGAGTCACTTTCGAATTTATAAAGTCAGTATCTTTTGTTCCAAGGAAGGTACATTAATGTATGCCTTAAGTTTCTAAAACAATATCAGCTAGCTGCTTTCAAATGCCAAGAAGCTTCGATCAATAGAAGAGTCTACACAAATAAAATACGTCTTTATCCAATTCTCCCATCATTGCGTGCGAACCATTGCGTATGTTGCATCACAATTCAAACGAGTAACTCGCAACTAGCTGGTCTGCGCATGGCCTTATGTCCGTGATTGTGCGAAATTATGTAAAACGAAATGATGTAAAGTAAGGGCCTGCTCGCATGAAATGAGAGTGCCATGGTCGAGTAAATCAAGTGGTCTGATATAAGGAGTGCATTTGAATAAATAAATATCTGGTTTTAATGCGAATGAATATTCGATTTTCTGCGAATGTGGTGTCTATTCGTTATCTGCTGTCAGGAACGTTAATTAATTATTTTAGTCAATGTCTAATACTATTCGATGTAGGTGTTGTTTGAATTCTGACAGACTGGGCCAACTGACTGGGCCAACTGTTTTGATATGACAACGTCTAATAAATCGATGAAGCTGGCTGCACTCACGAAAAAACATGACTCATGTAGCGTTACCTCGCGGCCTTGCTCTGTAGCGTTGTAGCGTTCCATGGCGGCTTGAAGTGCAAGCGAGAGCGCGGAACGAGCGATGAGAGACAGATGATGTCGAACGCTGCCGAATCGGCCTCCGCGTTCGACAATTTGATTAATGTTTTGTTATGACGTTGTCACGTTAAGCTATCGTCCGTAAACCGACTTTACAGACAACCGATTTTTTTAAATGTGGATTTTCTACAGGACTTTCATCAGCGGGGTAATTCCGTAACACACTAACAGTAGAAATAGCTTTCATTTTGACAGTTCAACAACATTCATTGCGTTATTTACCTTGTTCAATACAAAAAACGTTGAACTTATGAAGCAATGGGTTAGCAATATCCTTCAAACCGATTCCAATTCTGATTGATAGTGTGTTACCCAATTAGGATGCAGACTTGACAGCATCCTGCTCGTGTGCTATAATAACTTATATTTACTGCGATCACTATTACGCTGTTAAACGTTACGCGTGGTGAGCGTGAGAATATTTCCTTTACCTCCGCTCATTGTAGATGCCTATAAGAAACCCCCTTATTTATACATGATACATATTCCTATAAATACCTTCCCATTACGTACTTACATTTTCTATTTACCAATATCTCGGTAAAATAAATAAAGACCTTTATAGACCTAAATAACTTTTGTTCAGATCTCAAGGCTGTCGTGAATTACACTATGTTTGTATTGGGGTTTCTCCCGTCGTCGGCCACTTTGCATCGATGAATAAATAAATATTTTCTCCATTGATATCCTTTTGTTGATATGCCAAAGAGATTGCGCGTTAAAAGGGATCTATGAAATAAAGATGATATAGATAGAGAGTGTCGCATGAGTTAAGCTCTGATTCCCATCTTTTTAAAGTCTCATAACATCACATCTTCCTATAGATTTATCGTGTTAAACATCGTCACTCTTACGATGGTTACAATCAAAGGGACTAGTGGACTACTGACATAACTAATACCACAAGTATTATCTATCACCTCTGGTCTCAAAATGGTGAAGGAAAACATCATGAGGAAACCGGCATGTCCTAGAACCAACAAATTCGAAGACATGTGACCTCCACCAACCCGCACTGGACCCGTGCTGTGGATTACGGCGCAGCACGGAGAGGAGGCCACTGTCCCAGCAGTGGGAACATTATAACGTTATTGCTGGTTAACTTCTTGATACTATCCCATTATTTCCAATTCAAAGTATTGGTACAGTAAAACGGGGTGAATCGGGATGCATGGGTGAATCGGGTCGAAACTTTAAAATAGATTTGAACATTAAAATAATAAAGTTTGTTGCTAACAAGGGCACTTCATCTTTAATTATAAAACAGTAAACACATTAGAGTATTTTCTGGCAACAAACTATATTATTTCAACGTTAAATCCATTTTAAAGTTTCGACCCGATTCACCCATGCATCCCGATTCACACCGTTTTACGGTATTGAATTAAATGAGTCCATTGTACGCCCAAATATTACACCCTATAGGGCAAGGATGGCACCTCTATGCAACTTTGTGCCAGTACAGTACCCGGCGATAAATATTGCACATCGACCTTTGGAAAGAGACAATCGGCTAATTTCGGCTTCGTAGAGCGTTATCTCTGTCGCACGGAATACAAACAGTCCGGTATCTATTAGGAGCTGTTAAAACAATTATGATTTGCTTCTTTTGATAATTATTTTTGTTCTTTGTATAAAATCGATAGGATCGAATAGGTCGATGTGCAATATTTATCGCCGGGTACTGTATTGACTCTGACCATGACGTGCCACTAGAGGTGTATCTTGACTACTAGAAAGAATAAAGTATTTTCACAATAATACTCTTTATTGACAACTATAAATTTTCATAATAATACCTTTATTATTATAAACAGTAATGTTAATATAAACAGTTTAATTTATTATTAAAATAAAAAATTAATGAGTGCGACTTCTGCTGATGCAAACTGGATGACTTAGGTACCTAAGTTCCTGAAATGATACCGTGCCCATATTATATTGAAACGTGCCACCAATGGCACGCGTACCATTGGTTCACCATCCCTGGCCTAGGGGCCTATAGGGGATAATCGCACGTCAAACTTCCCATAGAGGAAGAATGAATTGAAAGATTTACTTGATGAATTGATGCTTCTGAGAATCTAAAAAAAACTGTAGCGGCAGTCTTGAAATTCAGCGTGGGCTGGTAGTTGACTAATCCTCACTCAGTGATTAATCGTCTAAAATACTTTCAAAACTCAACAAATGATTTATTATCAGCTCCTACGTTCGTTATTCGATGTCAAATCTCGTGGTCGCTCTTGTTATAATTTTAGACAGCAAATCACAACAGCGTAACTGTCGCATCCAATACAATAATGCATTCAGGGTGTTGATGGGGTTGCCCCGGTACTGCAGTGCATCAGGGATGTTTGCTGAAGCTCACGTGGACTGTTTTTATGCCGTGATGCGGAAGCGGTGCGCATCCTTGGTCCGTAGAGTGAGGGGCAGCGCCAACAGCATCCTGTCTATGATAGCGAGCAGGCTTGATTGTGCGTTCGTGAACCACTGCTGCAGGGTTTCGGCTGGGCCTGTCACCGTGCAGCAGTGATGTCACAATCTATTTTCTGTTTTTGGTTTTGTTTTGTAAGTGTATTACTAATATAATTTGTAAGTATATTGTTACTAACACTATGAGTCTTGCTGCTCGAAATAAAATTATTATTATTATAATATTATTGTTATCTTACTGCTGAGATTGGATGACCTTCCAAAACCAGCGGGGAATTGCGAAACACACTAGCAGCAGGAAAGGTTTTCATTTAGACAGTTCAACAACATTCATTGCGTTATTTACGTTTTTGAGCGGACAAATTTTTCGAACAAATGAAGTAATGGATTAGCAATTTCCTTGAAAATCATTCAGATTGTGACTGATCGTGTGTCGCGTAGATTAGGGTAGGTGAGTGTCAAACTTTTCTAAAATTCTATCTCTAACGTTTTTTGTGGCCCCCATAACGATATCGTTGGTTCAAAAGTCGTCCCACTTCATCATAATTTCCTTTTCGACCGAAAACTTATTTGGAACTTCAACGAGAGATTTAATGGATGTCGGAAAGTTGGGGGCTTTATCATTAATTTGGCTTTTGTAATACGATTACATGATACGACCAGATCCGTTTGTTCTGTTTTACTTTTCATTATAATAATATTACGTATCTTTTCATTGTTCCAAATTGATCCGATTTTCGAACTCTTATTGGAATTAATTTAGAAGTTTAGTTGAGGAGTACATTGTTTTTGTTTAATGAAGTTTTGCAATTTGGAGTGTTTTCGGTCGCTTGTTTGGGAGTCTAACAAAGATAAGTAAGTACTTAAGTGCCACGCAGCCGGTCTGCAGCCTTGGGATTAGCTAATGCGTCATGTTACGCAGGTTGGGAGCAAAGTCTGATGTTTATTATCTGTCGAATAGATACAAACTGATAGTCAAACAACCTCTTTTTTTTAACACAGGAATTAAGTGTTTAAGCTGAAAACCAGCGCTTAGCAAACCGCTTGGAGACCTGAGCATAATGCTGACGATTAAACCTTTTGCTTCCGGTATTGCGGTTTTGTTTACCTATTTACCTACTGCTACTAGCTGTAATACTGAGACAATAAACATTATACCTACTGTTCTATTGTAAACGCATTTTTGAGGTGGGCTGGGACGTATTTCTGTATGACACAATGAACGAAACGGCGCGAAATCAACGCGAGATTAGTGGGATTAGCTAAGGATTTGACGTGGATTCGAAGTAAGGGGCTGTCCATTAATCACGTGAGGCTCGAAAGGGGGGGGGGGAGGGGGTCCATAAAAAATCACGAAATAT
Source organism: Luperina testacea (assembly GCA_927399505.1). Classification (NCBI taxonomy): domain Eukaryota; kingdom Metazoa; phylum Arthropoda; class Insecta; order Lepidoptera; family Noctuidae; genus Luperina; species Luperina testacea. The sequence continues at coordinate 12,429,392 of OV656766.1, read as the reverse complement.
CACAAGGGGGGAGGGGGGGTGTAGTAATATATCACGTGTATTTATTTTTTTAAAAACATCCTGCAAACTTTCTAATAAAATTAGATGATTATACCTGTATTTTATAAACATAAAAAAAAGGTCCGATTCTTTGTAGGTACTAAAGATACACGTGATATGAGGGGGGGGGTAAGTCTTAAACCTCACCATATATCACCAAGGGGGAGGGGGGGTTAAAAAAATGCCAAAAACACATCACGTGATTAATGGACGGCCCCTAAAGAATGGTTTAGTGGTCATAGTGTAGGACTCTGGAACAAAGAAACCCCATTTGGAAATGGACCTCAAAAAATTCATGTTATAACTACATGCGATTTTACAAGGGGGTATTGCGATAATGGTCTCAGTTATCAGACAGATTAACGATAACTGTTTGTTGTTACATTTTGCCGACGACACCCACGAATGGGGAGGTTGGCATATTATAGAACACACAGGATGTAAACAAACTCAATGCACGTATTCGTTCCAAAAACTCAGTAACATTTTAATACAATGCAACAATAACTTAATTAGGATAATACACAGTACACACGCGGCAGCAGTTTTCAAAATTAATTAGCCCCTTTGTCGCGGGTTAATTTAAAATTTATTTCGATTCGTCTGCTATTTTCTGGGTACGGGGTAATTACGTCGGCGGTTCGAGTTTTAACTTGATTCGCTTACGTTTTCATTTTTATTTAATTCTGGTGTCGCGTTTTTTTATTGCGTTTTATTTGGTAGGTAGTTAGGTACGTACACCTTGAACTTATGAGAACGTTTTTGGTGTATCGTATTGGTCAACATCTTTAGGACGAGTACCTACTTACTAAAATATAAATCAGTATTTTTTTAATAATAAAAAAACAATATTATTCTGTCAGCTTTATTTTTTTAAGTTAATATGTCTTTGGTAAGTGCATCACTTGAGATCGAAGTTGAGACCGGCTGGACCAGCTAGGCAATAATGTTTGTAGGATTGGGCTGAGGGTTAGCTAGTACTTTAAGGAAAACGTCCGAATGTCGTGCTATCCATTTATTGACTGCTTAAACATAATACATATTTCCTATACTACGTAAACTGCTTGCAAGCCATTACTGCAAGCTTGCACATCATATTACCACATGTTCGTAATAATCCAAATTAGGTTTTTATGGAAAGAAAAAATTGGGATTTCTTTTTCTATGGGATTTTTGTGTACAGGACAACGTCAGTCGGATCAGCTAGTCTTTATCAACAACTGCGAAATACATAAATAGCTAGGTACTTACAGTTTACACTAAATAAACAAAGGAATTAACAGTAACATCAACATCAGCTTCATTAACAACAAGTTTAACAGAGTTACAACTTATTTGGTTGACGTTACGTGTTATGAAGTGGCCCTTCCACTGTGTACTCTATCTATCTATGGCCTTACCGACTGCTCGCTGTAGATAAAGACCGAGTCTCTGTGAAGCCATGTACTTTTAGAACATAATACCTGGGGTAACACAATTTTTGTAGGTAATTTAAGCTCATCGTCTTAGTAATTTTTAGTTGTTTAAAAATATGAGTAGTAATCTAATTTAGGTATGGAAAAGTACAGAAAAGCCTTACCCTGTGTATTGGTCTTATTAATTAAACTTTTGGTAGCGTAATTTGATGTATGTAGGTACAAAATAATGGACCCATGCTTTGTTGTTGGCAATAAAAGAGTAACATAGCCTGTGTCATTCATTATATTATACCCGCAAGCTCTTTTATTATTGTGTTTTCGATGTAGAATACTGTATTTAAGGGGACTACATGACATAAAGCGCGGTCACTGGTCACTGTCGGACTGCATAGAAAAGAAAGAGAAGCGCGACACAACGCTGGTAATTTATTGCAAAATATAAATTAGTAAATAAAATAAAATTACTTTATTTCAGACCTTGTATACATATAATATTGTATACATAGTATAATCATTTTAATGTTTATGAAATAAAATACCCAATAAATAGTTGTTGAACTATGCATGTTGTAAACAAGCGTATTTTATTAAAAAAATAAAGAGACAGAACTGACATTTACCTGAATAATACGCCACCCACAAAACGACATACCTGATCTTACATTAAAAAGCTTGAGAACTCCGACCTACACAAATGAAATAATTCGTTAATATCATTCTGCCCATATTCCAATTCTGGTTTTCTTAATTAGGGTCCAAACATTTAGCATACGGGCCGGGTAATGAAAAGGGGCGTCGCTGGCAAGTAAATAAAGTCGGACCCTTGTCAACGCCTACGACGAGCGTCCTAAAGTCACGGACATACTAAACTTATACTTATTACTAATGAACTGTATACTAAAATTGTTTGAGGAATAGTGCTTGTTTGTGTTTAGTAAGTTTCAGCTTGGTGTGACTTGGGAATAGGAAGGCTTACGAATTTTGGATATTGTCGGTCATTGGGAAAGGCTTTTTCCGGAATATTCCCCGTTCCGGATGGAATGGTGGAAAGTGGAATATTCCGGAAAAAGCCTTGATGATAGAAATAATATAATTTTCCTTCTCATCATTCAATTTGCGTGATTATAAGGCCCAGAAATGGAATAATTTACACGTATAAGAAATAATAAATGTAAGCCAATGACCGACTATATCCAAAACTTTGTAAGCCTTCCTATTTCAAAGTCACACCAAGCTAAAACTTACTCAACACAAACAAGCACTGCTACACGACACTTACCCAATCCATTATAAAAAGAATTTTTGAAATCGATTTACAATTGCCGGAGATGTCGCGTAGCAAACATCCAAAAAAAATCAGTCGAATTGAGAATTTGCTCCTTTTTGAAGTCGGTTAAAAAAATGCATTATATTCACTTTCCGTTTACTTTATTGCCTTTATATTATTTTTTATTTCTTAAAATATAGTTTCGTGCCGCCTTGGTCTGGTGGTCGCAAGCGCTACTGCTGAGGAAGAGGTCCTGAGTTCGATAACCCGCCGCACAGCTATCTACAACTATTTTTTGATCCGTATGGGTTTGCTGAGTAGGTACCTAGTCTAATTTTTGACAAAACCCTTCTATAAGTATAGTTTTGTCTAGAACAATCTTCAACGTTTTCAGTTATTTAACCACTAACTGACAGCAGCATCTCAATAGGAACCTTAAGATAACGTTTATAAAGATCACTGATTTTGACAGACTTGTCAGTAGCGGCAGCGGTCCTTTTGTGTCGCGCGCGATTATATCGCGTGTCGCGCCTGTGTGTAGGAGCCTTAAGTAGGCAGATGATGCATCCGTAGCTGACGCAAATAATAAAGGCCAGTTAAGTGAAAGGATAACTGCGGTGCTTGAAGGCAAACATGTCAGAATCAACTGCGTGTTGACAACCGTGATCAACGGGTTAATACTACTTGAAGACATTACTTTGTCAGAATTAAGCATAATCAGCCTACTCATAATGTTTCCACTGCTGGGACACAGGCCTCCTCTCTGTGAGAGGGCATTAATCTACCACGCGGGCTTAGTGCGGGTTGGTAGATGTCACATGTCTTTAAAGTTTTGGCTCTAGGACATGCCGGTTTCATCACGATGTTGTAGTTAGTAGTGGTGATGAAATTTAAGCGCCTGTCTGGGTTCGAACGTACGACCAACAACTCGATATTCGTGGCCTGGTGCTGCACTGGTGGCCAGCACTGGTGGCCCAGTGGTAACCCACTGGGCCACCAGTGCTCGGATCCTGTAAGAACTTAACAGCATACAATACACGTTGCCTTGGAGTGTAAATGTGGTGCTGTTACACAAACGATGGGACACTTAATATCATGTCCTGCGTGTCCTGTCAGCAGCACGTTACAGGAACTGATGGACGCTAGTGACGTGAATAGTGCGCCAAAGACGTCGCCAAACTCTGGGCCGAGTCCATTTAGATTGACATCGACACGCTAAGAAGAAGCGTACAATACATGGAAAACATGAATCCATGAGCGATCAGAATAGCAGTCCATATAAAATATTGCGTGCAATTTTTGAAGTGAAACACCTTAGCCCCGATTCGATAATTGACAGAGAATTGAGCGTGAAATTTCAAGGAAGCGTCACGTTTAAGCACATTTCGTTACATGAGAGAGAAGATATGATGATGATGATGATGATGGGACTCCCTTTTCCGCACTTAGACTCCCATTCGGTCCGTTGTGCGTGGGGATTCTGGCTAACAGAACCAGCCTAGCTCCGCCCAGAAGCACAGAAGCTTCCTGGGAGCTTCACAGGCTTCGCGGAGCGACCTCATTGTTCCGAGGATTTCTGCACGTTGAGAAGCCACGGCCTCGCAATCCAGGATGACGTGGGCGGCTGATTCCTCGGCATCCAGGCAGCCCCTGCAAAGTCCGTGGCGCCTATGTTGAGAGAGAAGATATATATAACTCTGTCTCTCTGGAATCGAACCTGGGAACTCTTGCCCGGCAGTAGCGTTTGCGAAAAAAAACTATGTAAATCGTAAGAAAATAGGAAAATCCAATATAATATTTTGTCAAATTCCGAAATGGAAACTTGGCCGTAAGCTAGGCAGCCAGTGTGTACGAGCCTTTAATGTCTAGTGCTTGAGTTGTTGAGTGTGAAATTACAAAGCTTGAGTTGGGACCTCAATGACAACATTGTGGTCATCCTGTTGACATTGATTTGGATATATTTATCTTTTAGGTAACACACATATATCGGACTTATTTGAATTTAGTTCATGCTTACATTAAGGTGATAATAAACTTATTTCAATGAAGTCTTTAACTTCTTAAAAGTACTTTTTAATCATTTTATGAAATGTGAAGTTCAGTATCTGTCTTTTTGATACAAATCTGTCAATAAATTGAAGGCTTGTATGTGCTAAAAAAGCAATGTCACATTTTCTTCGAAATAAGTATATATTTTAACTTTTAAGATTTTTAAGTTTATTTGGAAGACAATATCTAGACCCACTGCAACTCTTCAAAATGGTTTCGAATTAATTCTTGGGGTTTTCTTACAATTATTGTAAGTACCTAATTCATTTATTTCATTTAAATAATGTCAAGATTATTTAATACTACTTATAAACTTGCATAAAAATAAAACAGATAATGTCTATGTCAAAGAGGTAAAGACGAAAACATGATTATGTATTACGTCTTTCCAATTGTATCTTTAAAATCTTCCATTACCTAGATTCTCCTTTAGGAGGAGTGTTCTTTACCGCATTGAATACCTAGTTAAATCTTCAGTCTATACCCGATTGCCTCACGTGAGTAATCTTACTCTTACGTAAGATTACGCTATAGGTCCATTCACAATAGATTAGAAATCGCATAATGTCATTCTTAAATTCGCCTTCGCATGGCCGTTCATTGAACACCTTTCGAGAGATAACGCCATCTAACGACTATATTGGTGTAGACAAAGTTCTGGCAGAAGGTACTAGATGGCGCTGTACTTTATTTCGAACCCTTCAAACTGTAACTGCAGTACTTGTCCAAAAAGGGTTCGATGACAACAACACAACAAAATAGTTTGTAATGAATTTCTATACTTTCTGCTTGTATAGAAAAAATACATTAGGTACCATATCTAGATCAGTTTTCTTCTTTTTTTGCCTAAGTACGAGTTGTATCCAAAATATGTATTTCAAAAATCCAGTAAGTAACCTAATTTCATTCATCTATCAAGGTTTAATAAAAATTCTTGGCATTATACAACGTAATGACAAAATCGTTTTGTCCGTCAATTTAACGAAAGCGTGTCGGCAAGTTCGTAACAACCTTGGACTAGTGACAATGAACTTCAAAATCTGTAATACGAAATTACGAATCCAATTTCGAGATTTCCAATAAATATTTCATTGAAATTGAAATTTGGCAATTTTATCACGAAATTGTGGGAACGGTTTAGTGTTTTAGCATTTTTAGTGAGAATATACGACTGACATGCATGACATTCGAACGAGAGGCCTTTGCCCTGCGCTTGGGCATTCACATCACAGACTGCTATTTTTAGTCACATGTTATATTTATTGTTAAGACCAGCTCAGACAAATCAATATAAGATACTTAACGTTGCTATTATATTTTTTAAACAGATAATATTTTTCAGTTAGAGCCTTTGGGCACAATTTGGTTGTATCTCTTCCCACAGACTACAGTTCAAGGAACCAGTATTCCCAATACTGCTATTCAAACAAAAGACCCCAGAAAGAACAGAAGAATTAGAAAGAAAGTGACCATTCTATAAAAACTCAACCCCAAAAATCCTAGAAATCGTCTGGAGGTTGTCGAATCACGTTTGTTGCTACCTGAGCTCGCTTATAATATATTTTTTGTCTATCCAAGGCCGAGACGGCTATAGAGGCAACGGTTGGGACGTGCCCCACTACGACCGTAGCAGGATAACGCATAACGAACTTATTCGGCTTTTATAATGATCATGCGCCGTTTTTGGTATTCTTTGTCGAATAGACGGTTGTGGAAAGAGGTTTTATGCGGATGTGTGGTAATAGCATGGGAGTTTGAACAGTTTTTTTTTTAGCTTGATGATTTGAAGGTTGCTGTAAACAGTACCTATACGTGGAGAAAGAAAATAGGTTTATTAGACAAAGAAACACGAGGTGAAGTATTCAACCTTATCCTGTTAATCATAGGAAATGCTTTCATGATTAGAAGTTTGTGGGTGTTCTCGTTGTGTATAAGCATTTTCTGTGGAAACATAGGTACTGTCTCAGTTAATATAAGACATCATAGGACCTGTGGAAGACAAAAGAGATTCGTAGGTTCGTCGTTCATATGTATTGTTACCATGAGCAACCCTTGATGATTCACTATATAACATAGACTCAAAATTTTTTTGAAATAGCTTAAAACACCTAAACTTTTTCGTTCTCTTTCAACCATTTCCAAAACGATTACGAATATCTCTAACAATACAGCGTCTCCTTTTGTCCTTAGAAAATGTAAGACGATTATTAATATTAATTCCTGCATTTGCACTCTATTCTTCAGGTCCAAGATTGGTTTACGGTAAATAATTTGGTACTAAATGAAAAGAAAACCAAATGCATTAGATTTAAATTACCTAATGTTAGAAGTAGTGAATGTGACATCATACTGAATGGAGAAAAACTGGAATTTGTTGATCAAACTGTTTTTCTGGGAATCACGCTAAACGACAAATTACATTGGGGACCTCACATAACATCTCTTGCAAGGCGGCTTAGCTCGGCCGCTTAAATTAAATTAAAATAAATTAAAAGATTTCAAAAGAGTAACGGTGGAGTTTCTTGCCCATTCTTCTCCATACGAAAACTACCTTTTGGAATGGGCGACTAGAATCAATTCTATTTTTTTGTAATTTTTGACGTTGAAAAGTGCCTTTTATGTGCGTATTTGAAATAAATGCTTTGACTTTGACTTGAACTTTGCATTGTTTCAGAACTGAAGTTACGAGAAAATCGGCGCGCTGGCCGTCAAACATGAATTAGATATCGCTCCAACGATATCGAAACGTAAGTACCTACAACTGTAAAATTTTTATAGTTTTCTAAAGGTGCAAGTACATTGCGATCGATTTAAGGCTCCTACAAACTGGCGCGATACGCGATATAATCCCGCGAGTCGCGACACACAGGCACCGCTCTCGTTGCGCGACTTGCGATGCCGTTGTGTCGCGCCCGATTTTATCTCGTGTCGCGCCTGTTTGAAGGAGTTTCAAAGCAAAGAATAGAATAAATATGTAGAATAATTTAATTTATTTTTGAAAAACATATACTATAAAGGTGTACATTTCGTCGCTGACGGCATATACATATATAGATACGTATCTCATTTTCAATCACTTTTCAGGGTAGCCAAAAAAACATTTTTTTTGCCCGAGTACTAAACGTTTTAATTTGTAATTTGATAACAAAGCCATCGAAACAAATGAAACGTGGTGGTAATTGTTGCTTATCGATGGGGTTTAATAATATTTTCACTTCAGTAGCTCAAACAAGTAGGTTTTGCTGCGTGAAATCAGTGAGCAAAATGCGATTTTGCTCACTGAGTGAGACAAAGTAACTTTTTAATTTTTTTTTTATTCTACTTTGGGTTAATCATACAATTCGAAACATTCACACTCTATCTCTTTCCCGCCATTAGAAAGAGAGAGAGACAAAGACCAGCCCTTTCGAAGTTCGGATTTTGAATTCGACCTCAAAGACAAACACGTTCGGAATTTCGTACTAACTAAAGAAATTTTGCAAAAAGAAAATTATGTCTTTTAATGTAATTTATTGAATTTTTAACTTATTGTTTTATTTAAACGAAAATAAGTATTTACTGCAAATAAAACTGATATTTAACTTGTAAATATTTATTTCTAGTTTCAATAAATGTTAGGTACTTACGTAATATATATTTTGAATAATAAAATATCATGGGTGCTATTTCCGAACACGGCTTAATTTAAATAAAAGAGCGGGAATAAAATTTCGTGACTGGCGTACAGAGTTGAATAAGTTAAAAAATATTAAAATAATCGTAAAATATGAGTGAAACTAGCGACGAGAACAGTATTTTAACACCGGAAGAGTTAAAACAACAAGTTATTAATGCAGAATTAAGTTTCCTACCTGAGAAGTCTCGCGAGAAATATCTGAAAGCATACCATGTCTTCAATGAATGGAGACTTACAAAGGGCGCAAGCAGTTTTTCGGAGACGGTGTTGCTATCTTATTTTTTAGATTTTATAGAATTGGTATCTACCTTCAATGTTAATTATTCTGATTCACAATAAATAGTTATTTCAATCTATTCCTGTTTATTATTTTATCTCCTAAAGTGTTCTCGCTGCTGAAGTGAAAAGTTATGTGTGTTACACGAGAGCAAAGTTTTTTTGCATCTCGTGCCTTTGAATCCCTCGCCACACTCAGGATTCAACTTTAGAATCACTCGCTACGCTCGTGATTCAATCATTGAATCCTTCGCTCGCTCGGGATTCAAAATTAGCACTCGCAGCAAAAAACTACTTTGCTCTCTTGTTGCACAAATAACTATTTAAAGAAACTAAATTTTGCAAGGCTGTGTTTAAAAAAAGGCTTTGATTTCAGATACGCCTCTTTGTCAAGTTCCAATTTAAGAATAAAGAAAAATAGTTATGGTTAGGCCATTGCCTTGCCATTTTATTCAAAAACCGATCCACAATAACAAAAGGAATACTAATATAATATAATAAAACTAAAATAATAAAGAAAGTTAATAAATCTAACATGTCAAAGTCAAATTTGCATATTGATTAAATGAATTAAAGGACTAAATATTAATTTTTATTCATAGGACAGTCTGTAATAGTAATCCTTGTATGCTTGAAATCTTCTAATAGCAGTATTTCCAAAACAATGATTAATAAGATCTGCATACTTTGCCTTTGAAATTTGTTCTGTTTTGTTGAAACAATAACAATCTCTAGAAGAAATCCATACTATTATAAATGCGACAATGTGTCTGTCTGTTACCTCTTCACGCTTAAACCGCTGAACCGATTTAGATGAAATTTGGTATAGAGATAGTTTGACTCCCGGGAAAGGACATAGGATAGTTTTTATCCCGATATTCCCACGGGAAACTTATGCGGGTGAAACCGCGGGGCGCTGCTAGTTTTATAGATGGTAAAGTTATATACTGACAGGCGTCTTTTATAAAAAAATAGCTCCTTCTTTGGAGATCGAATTTGCCGAATTACAAAAGAGCTACATATTTTTTATACTCATACAGTGTTTGATATAGGGTTGTTTGTCGCGCCAAATATTATAATAAACATTACGGTTGAAGACAGGCGTTACTCAATGTACGCCAGTCAGTCGCGACTCGCGACTCTTTTCTCAGCTTTTTGAGATAAGCCTCATGAGCGTTTTGAAAACAAAAATAGAGATACGTCTCTTTGTGGTGATAAAAAACTCATTTTAGACTTTTAATGAGATACGCCTGTATATGCCGTCAGCGACGATTTTGCCAGCAGTAGTAAATATCCCATACAAGTAATGATGGCTCGGAATTAGAGTGTTAGGTAGCGACCCGCCCGAATTAGGTTGTTCACTTTGTGCTTGACCAGACTGCAAACGAGGGCGCGGGGCGGGCGCGGCGCGGCGTACTCAAACATACGAACTTCATTCGAGCGTCCATAGTGGGCACGCGGGCTGCTTAGCGCGGCGAGCGCGCGGGCAACTCATGCCATAGCTCGTTCAAGTGGCCGCAGTGAGTGCGCGGGCGGCCCGCGCGGCGGCCGGGGTTCTCAAACTAGTTCGAGCTTTTTTCTAGTAAAAATAAATCTTCTTCATCCATATTAGGTAATAGCCATAGGTAATACGGGCTGGTGTCCGCAACTCCACGTCAATGCGCGTATTTTGCGTACGGCTTCATCCATATTATATTTTGACAAACATTGGACACGACAACACTCAGAACTAAGCCGCTCGACTGCGGACAGGCAGATCAACCGCGTTGCTGCAACCGCGCCGCTCCCCGCCCCGCGCTGCCAGTCTGGCCAAGCACTTTACATTTCAATTAATTTGGGGCATTGAATTTTTAAATAAAACTGGTATAAAAATAATTAATTAACAAGTCTGAGAAAAACCACATTGGTATATTCATTCCTAATACTAAACTAAGCCTATGTTAACATACAAATGTAAATACTTACAAGGGAATAAATTATGATCATGACAAAATTTCTAGAAGTTCTTTGTTTGCGTAATTGAGTATCGCTACTAAGTACTGTTAGTTATTCTGTGGTATCGCTAAGTATTTTGATAACATTGTGCTACATTTGTTATAGCTTACACTATACGAGCTTAGTAACTTCTTGAGTCTATTATACAGAAAAGTTCCTAAGAACACATAAAATCGATTAGCAAACACATGTCTAATTTGAGGCCTTCGGCGCGAGATATATTATAGAGCACAAGTGTGTAAATGAACTCTTAATTTCCAAGAAATCTAATTCTCCGAGTGGCGTACTACGACATTATTCCACCAGACTTTTAGGTACCAAAACTTCACACACAATATTCTGTTTTAACTTATCTAGCACTTGACACCACAGACACACACCCCCTCGAACACACACACACCCCATCGAACACACACACATAACACGTACTTATTCCCTTATTTACTTACAAATATGTTCAGGCTTGTTTCTGTTGTATTTATGTTAACTCTGAACTACAAATAATGCTCCCTTCGTCTTCTTGTTTTCTTACATTTTCTGTTAAAACGGCCCAAGTTAGAAGCGAAAAGAAGTCTTCCAAGTATCGCTAACATAATTATATACAAATTATGGACGCTACGCATCATCTGCCTAGCCTTTTCCCAACTAAGTTGGGGTCGGCTTCCAGTCTAACCGAATGCAGCTGAATACCAGTATTTTACATGGAGCCACTGCCTATTTGACCTCCACAACCCAGTTACTGGGTAATACCTTACCCCTTTTTAAGACTTGTTGTCAGACTTTCGGCCAGATCCAAAATGACTGTCAAAAATCTACAAATGACAGCCGGGACCAACGGTTTAACGTGCTTTCCGAGGCACGGGTTCTGATATGTAATTGATGTTCACCCATCCACGGACCGACCTCGGCGAGACACTGGAAAAGACAAAAATTAAAAAGATTATTCTTCGATGGCTTGGTCATGTGGAGAGGATGAATGAAAGGCGACTAACAAAAGGTATTTACAAGCCAGATGTGAGTGGAAACGCCAGGAGGGGACGCCCTAGGAGGACATAATAGTGACCTAATTAGTGATGTTCTTCAGAAAGCTCAAGTGCCAACCGGCGTGCGTGTAACCGATGTATGGACGTAAATAATGCAAAAGGAGTATGTATGGTTCCTAGCAGGTGGCAACTGGCATTCTGTAGTTTCTACCTACCCCCATGGGAAGATGGCGTGAGGAGTTTATGTATATGTGTTATGGACACTAGTGACTATGCAATACTCGTCGCGTAAGTTCTGTACAACAGAAATAATTAAGATGGCCACAGACACGGTAAGAACTAGCAAGAAGCTACATATGTATTTTATTTTCACTGTAAACTAATTTAAAAAACGTGTCTTTTTTGGCTTGGTAAAATGTGTCTAAATGACGTCACCACTGCACCTTTGCTAACAGTTTGGTAATTGTAGTAGGTACCTATGCTGTTTTTATTGTATGGCAAACAAACAAAAGCTAATGTACAGACGCCAGCACATCAAGCTACCCGAAACTGTCAAATTTTCCAATCAACTTTGAACCTTATGCTTTAGTGATAAAGTTGAAAATCTATTAAAGAAATTTGACAGATCGTAGTAGGTTGATATGCTGGCGTCTGTACCATCGTGGAAACTTACATCTGCCCAATTTGAAAACAAAATCCCCTGCACACGATGACCACATCTGTTAGCAAGCGTTACTATAGCGGCCGAGCTCTGCAAGCAAGAATAGAACTTAGATGTAAGTTTATGGTACTTATAGGTCGCGAATGTCGGACATGCATACTGGTAAATGTATGAAACTCACGTCTCTGCTAGTCAGCGATTACTTTGCACTTCTATAATAAAGTGGATATTGCAGCGTTGAAAATGACCGCGACTGACGTCAGTCTAACACAAACGTAATTGTTAGGGTTAGCTCACATAACTAACATAGGAGCCTCGGAGACTTCCCATAGCTGTAGGTACAATTACATAACAATGAAAGTTGTACTAAATTCGCTAATCTCATGTATCTTAATTCCCGCGAAAGGAGTCAGAACAGGGGTTTACTACGTACTTAATTAGATTTCATACACAGAACAAGAATTTTCCATTCGGGACTCGCGTTGTTTAGGATAATTCAAACAGAAATAATAATTATTCAAACAAAATCCACCGGTTTGATGTTTGCTTAGGCCCTGATTGTACTAACTAATGAATGAGCGAGCAGTTCTTAGAATTTGAACTCTAATGCTACTATTTCAGAACACATTTCGCGTTTCGCTCGCTAATTGAGACAGTTGTTCCTTTATAATTTTCGAATTCAGTTGAAAAATAAATAGTACTCGTGACAGAGTTATGCTTTCAATCGAATCTCGCTGGTGCTCTGTTGTTTACTTTTAATTATAAATAATGGCAACATTGGCAACGTAAAGCCTGATATTAATAATATCAGGCTTTACGTGGCCAATGTTGCAATTATTTTAAGATGGAAAGAGGAGCTATTTGGAGGCCTATTTTCTTAATGAAAAGGAGCGAAGCTCTGATTATTCAATCGGCAATCTAGTTCTCATTGAAATAAGTTTTTGAATTTACAAGTTTGTGTTCAAAGAGCTGGTCATTTGTTTTTGGAAGACTGCTTTCAATTACTTAACTACTTTTCATTATTTTGTACTAAGCTTTTAACAAAGAAAAGGTCGTCTTCTCTCGTTTTTTACAACCTAGGTGTAGAAGAACAGCTGATGTCTTCGAAAAAATATAAGCCCGCCATCAACGAGGACTGACTGACGGCACACATGTATGTGTGCAGCATATCACCAGTTCACCACTCTTCGAGGCTATTTTAATAAAGCCAAACAATAAGCCAAAGCATTTATTTCAAATAGGCACATAAAAGGCACATTTGAACCAAAATTTACAATAAAATTTAATTGACTCTAGTTGCCCCTTCCAAAAGGTAGTTTTCGCATGGAGAAGAATGGGCAAGAAACCGTTTTAAAATGTTTTACAATATTTTGTATCCATTAATTATTTGTACAGACGATGCACCTTTTTTTTGTGGGTAAAATCCTCGTGGATACCCTCCTTCTGGGAAGAACGGAGAACCCCACTGTTCCTTCTGGTAGGTACCATGAGTCGGGGGCTCGGAAGACGATGCACCTAGAATAAAATTACCTACTATACGTACCACAATAGGTAAAACAAAATAATCATCGTTCATAACCAAGTTAAAAAAAACTTTAAATTTCCCAGAACCAAACCTGACCCTCACAATCCACCTTCAAATTCAATATGTATATCCATAACCCCCCCAAGGGCTCATGATAACGTTAAGACATAACATAATCATGTCATAAGCGCAGACAAGTGAACTTATTAAAAATTAATCCCTCGAGCTGTCTACGAACGACGTATTAAACTTACAAACTTGACAACTTACGTTAAGATTTATACCAAATTCAGTTTGCTCAAATATGAATATTTGATTTACGATAAGAGTCTGTGCTCACGATGCGGTATGCGCTCGCGAGCGGAATCTGTTACGACGGTCTTATTAGAATTTTCTGGAGATAATACAGGCTTAGGCGATTTAAGGCTCAACCAACGGTCAGCGCTGACATCGGTCGCGTACCGATTTATATGACTCGCGCTCCCTGACCGTCAGTCGTGACAATGACATACAAAAAGCCGAGAAAGCAGTTGGACGCCGCCAAAAGATTCACCGCTGAAGCTCTATCTGAACCAACCTGGCGGCGACGTCGTTAAAAAATGGGACGTCCATCCAAAGATAAATATCACCCATCTCTCCACTAGTCCAATGCCTACTCTAGGATGCATTCCGGTACGGCTTTTAAATCCTTCCTAACCTAAGGGCACGTCTTCCCTACCATTACGCCGCCCCCCGGTCTACTCCTTGATATGCAATGGTCTCTGTAGCACCATGAAACATGAGGCTTCAAGGGCTAATGCGAATCTTGGGCTTCATTCGATTAATCGAGTCTGGTCAAACCACGCTGGGGTCGGTGCATTTCATTTATTCATTCGTCACTCGCGATCGCTGAACACGTCCATTTATCGTCAGCGTCTTGGTAAGCGTGACCGACGGTACGCGACCATCGTCAGCGTAACACTAAATCCAGCCTAAATAATGCGCCAAGTCTTTTGTGTAACATAGATTACATAGACACAATTTCTTCAATATACTTTAAACCTAGGACACTACTATACAGTCCATTCACAGGTTTTTACCTCTGACAGCAGCAACCTAACATCAACCTTATTGTATCTAGAATAAAGATCACTGTGATTTTGACAGACTTGTCAATGGCAGCAACTCAAAAGCAACCTTATTAGAATGAGAATAAAGATCACTGTATTGTACTGTAAAATCACTGCGTAAAGGACAGAAGGCAAGCATTAATTAGACAGTTTCAATTAATGAAAGCTTGAGTTGAAATTTTGAAGGAATCGGAATACCTGGAGTATTGCGAGGACACTAAAAGATTTATCTTTAGAGTTTACCTGATTCGTAAAACTAGCCTAAGATTCTCGACGAAATTCCTGACATATTGAAAGCGCACGCGAGCGAACGTAAATCGCCTCGTCGAATCCCATCCTAAAGCTTCGAACTTTATCTAAAATCTTGAAATAACGTCGAGAATGTAATAGCGAATTCTTAATCTAAATACGACTACTTTAAAGCTCTGACAAACCTTACAAACCTTTTAAATCTCTTGTATTACTTGTAATACAAGAGATTTAAAAGGTTGGTGAGGTAGGTACCTTTTTATCTGTAAGACTTGTCTCGATAAGTCTTTCAGATAAAAAGGTATTAAATTATTACATAAGGTAGCCATAACATTATGTAGGACATAACATTATCGTGACTCTATTTCCAAAAAGTACTAACTACAGGACTGCTTTCTTCTGAAGAGCCTTTGGTTAACTTTAACTGGACCCACTCGACTGGCGGTTTGGATAACTGGATTTGTGGTGCCCAAGATACAGGGTGTGCCTAGTTTGGGATCAAAGATGCCTTCATGTTGTATTTTCATATAATAAACGATTTTACTTTTACTTTAAATAAATCCGAGAATAAAGTAAAAAAAAAACGGTAATTCATAATTATAACAATTATGGGTGTACTCTATGGGCGAGCGAGCCTATTGCCGCAAAACCAAAATCTTGCCACAAACACTTCTACAAAAACTAATAAAATTGTCAGATTTGGGAAACCTAGGATAGTCAAGTTTGCAACATCTAGACCAACGAGGCATACTTGATGTAGTTGTTACGTAAAAGGACAAAGAAATAAAGGACGATTCTGTAACTGATCTTGAATTCTACTTGGAGTAAGCACATGTTGACTGTGAGTGGCTTCGCCCTGTTCTGACGTAGTGATTTATTGTTACTTGAGAATGACCCTCGTAAATAAATAAGAGAAAGAAGTTGTAGTCTTATTTATTCGGTTAAATAAGAAGCAAAGAATTTACCGTGCTACACACGACGACATGTCATGCTATACATTTCCAGTTTTTGCTGACCTCACAATGTATAGGCTTTTTGTACAATTAGAAGTCAGCTTATACTGGAAATGTCGTGCGTACCTACTGGAATAAGTACAAGTATTAAAAATGTTCAAATGGACGGATTTTGTGACTACATAACACCTTCGGTTTTGAAACAGTCATGACGTGACTTCACGTGACTAAGAGAGTGATGAATGAATGTAAATGATGGATGGATGGCCATCCATCCATCATATCTTGTCCTTGGTCTTCCTGTCCCCCATCTTGCCCCCATCCATATGGGGGAGACGAAGACCAAGGACAAGATGGATAGATTGTGTTAGGGGGTGATATGAAGGAGAATGGAGTGAATGATAAGGAGACGGCTGTTAAGGAGGTAGGGCAAAACGTATTAAGGCTCCTGCAAACAGGCGCGACGCGCGACGCGAATCGCGCACGACACAAAGGCACCCCTCGTCGCGCGACTTGCGGTGCCTTTGTGTCGCGTGTCGCGTAGCGCCTGTGTGTATGAGCCTTTAAAGTTTCCAGCCTGCCTTTGTCCCATGTGAAAAAGTTAAAATTTATTAATTTCATTTAAATTTCCCATTCTGTAAAGGTGTTATACCTAATTGTGGTTTAAAATTATAAATGTGATCAAGGCAGACAGAATATTATCTATATCTCTAGCCCTACTAATAGGTAATGAAGTTGAAGAGTTTGTTTGAACGCGCTAATTTCAGGAACACACAGTCAAATTAGATTTTTTTTTTTGCCATTGATGGCCCTATAGTAATAAATAGTGCGGGCAGGCTATGCGATGCGACGGGGTAGTTTGGAGCCAAAAAATTCATGCGGATGAAGTCGCGGGAAGAAGCTAGGTAAGATATAAGTTTATCGGTAAAACGGACTAAAAACCACAGACCCCAAAAAGCCACAAGAGAAAGCTAGTACAAACATCAAACAAAAGATCGAAATCTTAGTGTCAGCCCAGTTTACGAAGCATAAAACAGTCTAACATTTTTAATTGACAGTTTACAAAGGTGACGTCATCGAATTACGCAAGGAGTATGAATTGTGGGCGTAGACTTGCCCCTGCTCATGCGCAATAATGAGCTGGCGGACTGTCAACTGGAGTTCTAGCTTTTGTGAGATAAGTAACCAGCGTCGTCGGATATAGTTGAAGTTTATTAAGAAACCGATACCTACATGTTTTCGAATTAAATTTAATTTGATAAATTTTAATTTGATCAATTAACAGTATGTTTTTTATTAATTAGGTACCTACATTAAATTTTATTCGAAAACATCTATCGTTACTTATCTCCTTTGGTGACCATACCTTTGGGTGAATTTATTCTCATTTGTTGCAAGTACACAGCTTCATTAAGAACTAACTGTTTAAAAGAAACTTCAAATTGGTTTAGTTCTTATAATCCACTCGATGTAAGTACCTATCCTACAATTTATATTTTTCTAGCATCTGCGAATACCATTTTGTGTTAAGTCTATAGTCTTAGAAGTTTTCTAGAAGTTTTTAAACTACTAAGCTTAGGAACATCCACTACTAGACGATTGCTGTTCGATTAATCATCGCTCGGCTTAACGCCGATAGTTTAAAACCCATCAGCGCGCTTTTGTTTAGGCATTAATTTAGGTGCCGCCTATTGTTAGTGAAAACGGGTATAAATACCTAATCCATCCAATGTAGAGTCTACAATACAATTTATTTGTTAAGTAACTACGGTAGATAGTAATTTCCGTAATTTCTAAATTCATTAGTCCTGGGTGTCTAGAACTTTTGTCATGTACTAAGTTTAGGAACGTCCTCTGTTAGGCAAATTCTTATTCTAAGTCGGTTCTCATCGTTCCATTCCTGTCGCATTGTGATTGTCTATCTTCGTCTTCAAATCTTGCCCGTCATTGCTCGTCTCCTTTCGCCTTTCTTACGTAATTATCACTCACTGGTTAGTGATCAAAAAGTTTAGTAAGACAATATATCATGATTTACTAGAACAACCAGAACACTTTATTTCAAACTCCTGTTGTGATAGCCAGGGTATGAATAAGCTGTAGAGCGCACGTTCTACTTATGACATGAGTGACATACAAAATTTAAATACCTACATACATTCATATAGTCAAGTTGCTGCAAGTGGCAACTAGCTAGCCTCAGATTTGTGAAAAAATATGAGACAAGAAATTAATTTATCCTTGCGCTTTTATATTAATTTAAACTTATTTTTGGGGAAGCTTTCAAATATTTCATTGATATTGTTTTCGTTAAATTCATTCACAATTAGGGACCTAGGCTATGTCAAAAACATAAACACACTAACCTAACCTATTTCGGTTATAAACTGTAGCGGTTTCCTCCAAGAAACCCGGTTTTTGAAGGTCTAACCAGCACCCTAATTGCGTAACACACTATCAAACAAAATTTGAATCATTTTGAAAGATATTCCTCATCCATTGCTTCATAATTATGTTCCAAAAATTTGTCTGCTCAACAACGTAAGTAACGCAATGAATGTTGTTGAACTGTCAAAATTAAAGACAAAGCTACTGTTAGTATATTACGCAATTATCCTGCAGGGCTCTATCTCCCTATCCATACGCTCGGTACTGGCTAAAACGCCTTTCACCAGTTCCCCGATCACATTACAACCATAGATCACTCGCCCATACTCATAACTGGAGCTAACTTCAGACTAATTATACAGTTGTATTTACACAACCAGCATTGTTCTAAATCGACGTAGGTGTTGAACATTTTTCCTTACCTAAGACTTATTTGGTAAACAATCGCGGCTCTAAAATTACGACTTCTTCATCATTCGCACATTTTAGGCAATAACTTCAAGATCTGTGTCTTTTTCTTCCGTACTTCTCTATTAGTCGTCATCTCGGTATACACCCACTTTCTAAACAAATCATCCATTACACATATGTGTTTATGTTTACCAAATATAACAAGTAAAAAGAACAAACTATAACTGATTCAATTGTTCCACTTTATCTTTTACATACGCGACCATACCTACTGTTTGTTACGCAATTTTGATATTACAAAGGTTATGCAAGTATATATTAGAAGTTCAAGTTTAGATTTCTATGTGGTTGTTTAAAGTAACAGCCGGTCACTATGCCAACTTGTGATTTTTTTTATAAACAATAAAACGTACGTTACAAACCCAAGGTTTTAGCATCGTGTAATAAAAATAATTACTCCTATTCTTGCGTTATGTTTGTGTTGCAACATCGTATGCAAAGTAATGTTCATTACTGTTTATAATTAAACTAGGTCTTGGTCTATCAAGGTCAAATAGCTCGCGAATGCATCAATTTGTACTTAGGAAAGAATTACAACCACCTTTCTTTAATTAAGATATTGAGTCGCTCAAAGTGAGCAAGTCAGCAGCAGCATACGTTTTCATAATTTCCGTTCGCGATTTAATAGCCAAAAATGTAAACATATATGAATTAATGCAAAAATAACTTTAATTCCTACACAATAAAGTTCAGTTTACGTTACAGCTTTAAACATTTTTATAACTTTATCTATTCAATTTTCAATAGTACTAGTCACTCTGAATATACCTACTTAATTACCATTGAAATAAAGTTGATATTTGTGTAACTTGAAATAACATCAATGCCAACATAAATTTAAATAGTGGTACGCAGGTTGCGAGTACTACGCACATTACCTTTTTTTTTTTCAGGATTGGAAATCATCAAGTGACCCCTCCCGCTCTGGGTGGAGCGGAAGGGAGTGTCAGACTCTTACTGACTAAAACCCACCCGTGTTCCTTCCTTAGCCCTTTATGTTCCGGGCCAGCGGTAACCCTTTCGGACAATCCCGCTGACCCGAAAGGCCCTCACGGGCCACTTCATTTGATGCTGACACATCTTTGAGGCGCGCGTGGAACACGTACGCGCCGTTCGGCACGGGCCTGGTCCTGATCGGACGGTGAGCTACCCATTACTCTCCGCCCGCAGACCGGCGCCTACGGTGGCCGGGAGTCGTCGCGCGGCTCCCGACGCCCGGAGCGTCTCCCGCAGCACGCACCTTACCTATAGGTATTCTACAAAGCGCTAAAATAGCATTGTTAGATACCTGAGAGCAGTGGTGGCGCAGCCGTAACGGCCGCGACTTTAGGCTCGTACACACAGGCGCGACGCGACACGCGACACAAAGGCACCGCAAGTCGCGCGACGAGCGGTGCCTTTGTGTCGCGTGTCGCGTCGCGCCTGTGTGTACGAGCCTTTTCGTAGGTTCGAACCGAGACAGGCGCTTAACATTATGTAAATCATTTCATCACCACTGCTCTCAAAATGGTAAAGGAAAACATCGTGAGGAAACTGGCATGTTCTAGAACCAAAAATCGAACACATGTGACATCTTGTGGTGGATTACAGCCCACTCTCGAAAAGACGAGGCCCGTGCGTGACCCAGCAATGGGAACATTATAGGCTGATTATACACTGTATGTACTGTGATCACATAACTGCATGCCCCGTGTGTCTATTCTTTATAGTTAGCTATTTCGGTACTTTCTGTCAGACATGAACTAAAAATTAGGTAGCACGGATCGGACGGAAAGTATCGCCTCTCGTCGAGGCA
Source organism: Luperina testacea (assembly GCA_927399505.1). Taxonomy (NCBI): domain Eukaryota; kingdom Metazoa; phylum Arthropoda; class Insecta; order Lepidoptera; family Noctuidae; genus Luperina; species Luperina testacea. Next base: position 12,408,541 of record OV656766.1, on the reverse strand, counting down.
ATTTTAATAGCAATCTACTCTACGTTCTTTAACTCAAATCTAGTAACTATAATCTCAAAGTAAACAACTAAAAACAATCTCCTAGCCAAACAACTCGGACAAACAAATCGGAGGCTCCCAGTTTAAAAGCGAACCGAAAAACAACACCCTTTCATAGCGACTTCGCATGTCAAAAATGCAATATTTACCCCGATTCGTGGTTCCGAGAGTTATTCAAATATAGTTGAAAGCCAAGCTATCGCTCTACCCTCCAAGCCAAGCTACAGAGCTCCGATTTTGTGGCGTGATGCGTTAAATCTGACATTTTTTTCATTTTCATACACTTTTCGTTTCGGGGCTCTTTCAAAAGTTTTCGTTTACCGAAACTGTTGGTTTTCAATCTGGCTTTTGAATTTTTTCGATAGTTTATTTGAAATTTTCATAACTGGAATTTGATTGAAAGAATCAGGTTGTGAACCACACCGATAACCCGCCTTTATCCTTTGCCGCATGGCCCGCATGCCCCGCCACCATGAGCACTTGATGATCTTACGACTGCGTCAGTGAGCGGGGTTCGCGCGGCTGAATTTTGGGCCAGAGATGTTTGATCTTTTTTCCATCGATACCTTCTATTATGATTATAATGAAACTCGATAATCAGAAAACAAATAAAATACCAGTTTTTGATAAATTCTACAGAATTCTATTTAAATATCTTACATCGAAGTATCATAGATATATGTAAGTACCAAGTCGGTATTCAAAACTGCAGGCTTTAATACTGCAGACTTAGATTCTTCCCTGAATCTGTTCTAAGATATTATTTATTTATTTATTTATATATACTTTATTGTACACCAGAAAATACATAACACAAAAAATACAATTATGAATATAAAACATACAATGGGCGGCCTTATCGCTTTCTGCTTTCTTTGTGATATATTTGGCAAGCACCCGGTTCCTCCAAACATCATCGACACACACTCGTTAATTAATGCGTGAACTCAATTTCATCGTGTCACATGGCATTCTATTATATTCCCGTCATCCGTGATGCCGTACGACATCCTAAAATAAGAAAGAGACGATAAACCGGATCAACCGGATGTGATCCGGAGACAAAAAACTATAAGTATCTTCCAAAACTTAGAAAGGACGTGTTGAGGATTTATTTTCGGTTCCCTGAAAACCAATTCCCGTAGCTAAAAACGTTCAGGATCCAGTCACAATTTCATCTTAACGATAAAATCAATGTCAAAAGTTTTAGGAAAATGGAGGTATTTTTGACAGATTGATACTGTGATTAAAATGCGAACGCTCATAAAATACGGGAATAGCCCCTCTGTTATATAACGTCCGTTAATTACGTGACCAGTCGGGTTAAATAAATATTTTGCGAGCTACAGATAAATTTGACAGCTAACATGGAGCAATTTTCGCCGTAGGCGCGAAAGCGGTTGCTTTTACAGAAACAACGAAGTTTCCGAAATATAAATTTAATACTTTTGGTTTGTTTTACACAATAAAAGTTGGAAGTGGGAATCGTATGAGTTTGTAGAAAGAAATATTCTGTGAATGTTTCGTTTACATTTAATTTTTTTTGGATTCAGCAACTGCAGGTAGTATTTTTCCTTCCATTTTGCCGTAATAATACCGAATTGCATTCACGATACATCTATGTGGCAATTTTAGGTTTCAACATTTTTAGAAATACAGCATTTGAAATGCCTGTAATATGTTATGAAAAAAAATGCTACCATCAACTCTCTGATCAACACCCTGATTGCGTAACACAATATCAACAATGCGTGCCACGAAAGATGAGACTTGACACACCACGTGGTTTGACATGCGCAGTACACGATTTTAGGTATCTTTAGCGGTATGAGGTCTGAGTGCGGGACGGGACAGGACGTCATAGGGGCGGCGGAAAGAGCGGGGGAGGCGGGGTCAAGTCTCATCTTTCGTGGCACGCATTGTACAATCATTTTGAAGGATATTGCTAATCCATTGCTTCATATGTTCGAAATATTTGTCCGCTCGAAAATGTAAATAACCCAATGAATGTTGTTGAACTGTCAGAATGAAAGCCATTCCTACTATTAAGTGTGTTACCTAATTACCCCACTAAGAGAAGAGTCTCACTTTGTCCTATTACTAAGTATAAAGCAATAAAGATCAATTTAGGCAATAAAGCTCAAAATAGTCTGAAACGCGACCGAGGCATAATTTCGACATCGTAATAAATAGTACCTTCATAAATCTGTAGTGTACACAATAATTAGGGTAATTACATTAAGCGCTGTCATAGACACACGCACATCCAGTAATTAATAAAATGTATAGACAGGCTTGTGACCTTTAACGTAAAACTTTATTGTTCACCAGATTTCGATCAAACTTGAGAACTTAAAAAACAGACTAAAATATCATTTAGTACTTCGCGTAAAACTCAAATGGGTCGTCATTTTACCCTTGTCGTAGAATAGTCTAGACTTAAAACAAATAAGACTATAAAACTTATTCGTAAATGAGTCGATTTCAAGTTACATTTTGTTCGAAAGATAAATTCTGTTCTACAGACAATAGTGTTCAAGTTCAGATAGCGTTCACTCTTCTGAAGCACTCGAAAGAGCGTTGGAACCCGAGTCTTCTTTTGTCTTCACGCAATGTGAGCATCTTTGAGCAATTCTAGAAATACTTATTGCATTGTATGAGTTAAAGTGAGCTGGCCTGTGCTTCTCCATCTTCTGTTTGTCTTTGTCACAGTGCTTAGAGAGAAAAAATCTGTAGATAGTTTATTTTAATAGGAACAATGCTTAGAAGATATCAGCTTAATCTAGCTACTAAACCGTCGACTAACTGCTAGACCGAGGCAAAACGAGAAAATTCTGGGTATACGTGGTTGTACGACAAAAAGTTTTTTTGGAGTTAATCCGGAAAATATATACACATTTTTATGGCAAGCCCAAAACCAGAATATCACTTTTGATCCACCGAATCCGAATTCCACGAACACGGCTGACCGGATCACGGATCCTATCCAAAACTTTTCATTCCAAGAGAATATCAAAGCTGATACACACGGGTCGATTTCGCGAATCGGAATTGAATTTAATGGTTTAAAATCCGTACGGATTTAATGTTTAATTCTCTTTTCGGATGCGGATGCGGTCGCAAAGGACGCGTCATAGAAAACCGCGGCAATGCAATGCTTCGGTTGCTGGCTATGACGTTCGGTTTGAAATGCAATTTTAAATGAATGTTCGAAATAAAATGCTTATTGCGCTTGACTTTTCTCTTAAAAGATATTTTTTAAAAACGATACTATTATTTTTTATCTCATGTTATTTTCACGTGCTTTTATAAGCCTGGAATTACAAGCTTACGTAAAAAAAAGCAAGAGGGGCTTGTGGCTAAGTAAGTAATAACAGCCGCACGGGTCATTCGATCAGGTTAAGCTACGTTTGCCGCGGTTGCTCCGTGGATGGGTGACCATCATACCAAGACTTCTCCGTGCCTCGCAAAGCACGTTAAGCCGTTGGACCCGGCTCTCATTCGTGGATCGTTGACAGTCGTTACGGGTCGTCAGAAGCCTGAAAGTCTGACAACCAGTCTTTCCAATGGGTTTCGTATTACCTAATAACTGGGATTAGAGGTCAGATAGGCAGTCGTTCCATGTAAAATACTGGTACAAAGCTGCATCCGTTTAGACTGGAAGCCGACCCCAACATATTTGGGAAAAAGCTTAGCAGATATTGTGATGTACGTAAAAGAAAGCAAACAAAAACATTGTATACTGTATGTTATCATGACGTAATTTACTGTTTTACCAACATTTTTCTAAACGCTACACAATACACGATTCCCTAATCCACTGTCAGTTCACATTCCCCAAAAATGTTTACCCTTTTAGAATTAAAATATTGTTTAGTTGGTTGGACGGAGATGAGATTTTTTGTACAGTTGGGTTGTCTTAATTCAGATGTTTAACTCAATTTTCTTTTGTGATATTAAATAATAAGCCGCTGAAAAGCAAATAAGTTATGAAAGTTCGCTCTCACTAATATGAACGTAAAGGGATTATTCTCAAAAAAATTAAACAGAAATTCACTGTAGCGTGAGATAATCGTAAAAATATATAGCAAGACCGCTATTTTAGTAAATAAAAAAGACTTGAGGTACTTGCAAAACCACTGAACTAAAAAAAGCTTGTTTTTTCTTTTTTTATAAGTAAAGTTTTTTGATAATAAAAACAACCACTTCAAATCAACCGTAGCTTGCATCCATTTACTCTCAAGTACTGCTACATACGCAACTTTTGTCGTTTTAGTCGGGAGTGCTTATACTTTTTTACAAAATAGAACTTTCTACTTGATACAAAACAGATGTTTAAAGTCGCTTTTTGACGTCAATACATCTTTAAAATTGCTTCCATATTGGGAGGCAAGTCAAAAAAACCAATGATAACAAAATCGGGGGATACAGTTTGGTGTTGCAGCTTCATATCTATCTCCATGCTAAATTCAATTACATCATAACACCTTTGGATAGCTAAAGGATCAAAGAATTCATTACGCCAAGTGAGGATTGTGACATTTGTGACGCATCGCGCGCGGTGGAATGGGAAGCGCCGCCATTTTGAGGTAATTTTGGTGCGTATCGAGATTTTCACTAAGTATAACTTTTGACTAGGAAATCTACGATATTCACTTACGTTTCAATCGTCAGCTCTCGTCAAAATCTATCGATTGTATACAAAACATTCATGTAAAATAGTGACAGTGAATATAATGTGTTAAAATAAAAAGAAAAATAATATCAATAATATATAATGTCGGCCTATACGCCTCAAAAAGCCAAATCAAAATACAGAAATCGTAAACGGTTGGAAAGGGCTTCTCAAGAGCAATCGAATGGTATGAATGAAACACCATATTATGATCTATTCAAACAGTGCCAGGAACGTAAAGAATTAATGCGGTCGAGCGGATCAACCCCGCTACGTAAACGTATTCACGTACAACACACGACCGTGTCCATGACTCAGCCACACCCCATTTTTTTTTCTCAAGTGTTAGTGTTTGGTGTTTGCATGGTGTAGTTTCGGTGGTTTCAAAGTTTAATGATAATGCGACGCGTAGTTTGAATTCATTTTTTCCCTACCTTCTGTATTAACACACCAGCCTATGCTTGCTACTTCGTCCGCGTGACATTTCTTGCTCCCCCGACCGACCCGGTCGCATACCTGCCCGCGCTATTACTTCGTTTTCGATTAGCACTTTTTCCGTTTTTTTTTTCTTTTTGCTCGGCTACTAAGAGTCGTAGCGTCATGTAAAATAGCCTTCCCCAAGAATTGGGCTACCAAATGCAAAACAATTTTTCAAATCCGACGTACTTTCAGAGATCAGCGCGTTTAAACAAACAAAAAATCTTTTCAGCTTTATTATTAGTTAATACTTTATAATTATTGTATGAGTTCATATTAAACAAAAAATTAACACTATGCCTGCTCAATTAAATATACACAGTCCAAAAGCTACTTCCAGTTCATCTAATTACGTTGACAACACTATTCTCACAGGCAATCTGAATAATTTAACGCAATTCCGGCGTGACGCCGTCAAACTCCTAACACAATAGTTCAGGATTTGTCACACGTACCTACAATGTAAATTAACAGCCCAGAGTTTAAACTGCTAATTTAATTAATTATCATCCATAATTAAGACTCGCGTAGTGTGTACACATTTGCATAAAACCTCCCGTTCGGCGTTCCGTCTGTCTTGTTGACTGAGTTTTGACGAATTTGCATCGACGCGTCGCATCAATATTCGTGGCAATGTGGGAATTACGGGTTTATTAACTGTTTCTCTACGAGCTTCAAGTATGTTGATTGCGAAGTCTGGATTGTTAATAAAGTATTATTACTTATGCTATAGTTCAAGTTTACCATCAGAAGTCAATTCCCGTATTTAATAACGTTCAAAATCTGGTCGCAATCTTACCTCAGTGACAATCAATCTCAAAAACTTACCAAAAATGTTGGTAGGAATTTTTTGACAAAGTCTCAGTAGTTCTAAAAAAACGGGAATTAATTCCCATATCCAAAGAGATATTTTTGCGCTAGTTTTGTTTTGTACAATCCCATTGGCCAAGGGGCTTTCAATGTCCCTACCTGTTTCAGCGAGTTACGTTCCTCCTGGCCCCCTGGGCCCACTTAAGCCGCCCCTCCACTTTATCAGGTAGTGTTGGCTAGTACAGTATTTTTATCTCACGAAGTGACGCGCCCTTACTTGTGGTAAACAAGTGTATGAAAACGTTGTTAATGTGTGCGCATACGCACACACACTTCAGACTTTGCCAATGCCACGGACGATACCGCCTGCGCTTACACACACATTCACAGCGTGTTTGTACATTTTTTAATCAAGAGTAAAACGCGCGTCACTTCGTAAGATAAAAAGACTACTATAGTACAGTAAGAATCATAAGAAAACAATCATGTTTGGAAAAATGATTGTTGAAAAATTATTGTTGTTTAACACTAATTCTTGAATATAGTGATGCTCTTCTCATATTTTTTTGTATTCATTCGTAAGCTTTCATTTAAAGACTACCCCAATTCAATAAGTAGGTTAAAGCAACATTAACAAAACCATACATCTAATTAACTAACATTATTTTTTGAATTACACGATTTTAACAACGATTTGTAGGTCAAAGGCTGAAATATTTTTTGTAAACTCGTTTCATTTTAATTAAAGTTAACTCTCTAGGGAAATATTCGTATGTTCATACATTTTTTGGTAATGACATGAAGAGGGTTAACATTAGGTGATTGTGACCTTCAAACGGTGTTTTTTGAACTCAATAATTGAAGTACGATGAATATTATGGAATTGAAATTATGAAAAGTAATATAGATAAGAGGATTTTTTTTACTGAAAACTAAACACCTATTTCTAATTAATTAAAAACAAATACAATTAATTGTATAGACAAATTAAATTAAAATTCGAAGACATGTGACATCTACCTACCTGCACTGGGCCCGCATGGTATATTACGAGCCACTCCCTCTCACCGAGAGGCCTGCATCCCAGCATACACTGATTACGCTTTAGACAGTTTTCCACAAGCCACCAGCACCACAAGCACCACAAGCACCAGCCATTCCAGCTTTAACACAATAAACGTTCAATACAACAGTATTGAACGTTTATTGTGTTAAAGCTGGAATGGCTGGTTCTGATTTTGATGAGATTGTTTCATTTTGGAGATTTTTGTGTTCTCAAAATTGTCATGCGAAAAGCTACGCAAAAGCTTTTCTACTCTACAGACTAATAACCAGCTTTAAAAACTGTCTAAAGCGTAATCAGTGTATGCTGGGATGCAGGCCTCTCGGTGAGAGGGAGTGGCTCGTAATATACCATGCGGGCCCAGTGCAGGTAGGTAGATGTCACATGTCTTCGAATTTTAATTTAATTTGTCTATACAATTAATTGTATTTGTTTTTAATTAATTAGAAATAGGTGTTTAGTTTTCAGTAAAAAAAATCCTCTTATCTATATTACTTTACCTACATAACAAATCGTAGCAATCTTTACGTAACAAAGGGGAAACGGATCTCTTAGCGTCTAAGAGATTTCATCCAATTATCACTGAACGAACGAGGAATGACAACCGCGCAATGGACTTGTTACTGTAACGTACCTACCTCGCGAGGTTATAACGTTGGAGGCTTTTAAAAGTTTAGCTTTGCGGTAGTCTGAGTAATGTTATTTGTCTGAATTGGCAATCTACTGATGATTATGGAATTTAAAATAGAAAACGTTTTGAGTCATTTTAATTTTGTCATTGTAAAATATTGTAAATATGGCAACCTTCCGGTAAAAACTTTGATAATATCAAGTGATTGATATAGGTTGGTTTAAACATGGCTAAATTCTAGAAATTACACCTTGAATGGAACGCAAACACATCAAAAATTATAAAACCACTAAGATAACACTGGCCACATTACAATAATCTGTACAATACATGATTGTAATACTATATTATCTCAGAACCATCAACTTTATATTCAAAATTATAAAGCTTTTTAACCCAACACTTTTATCTGATGGGTCTGTTGGACCCCTTGCAACAGAGAAATAATCCCAACGGAGGGTTTATTGTACAGAAAAGCCTTTGTTTGGAGGGTTACCGGTGGCCCCACGTTTCTGTTTAAATTTCGGCCCGAATTCGTATTAAACTAAAATAACATGGTTTCTATTATGTTATGATTAAGGGTTTCTCAAGAGAGAAGGTTCTCGGTCGTCTGCGGAGTATGTATTGGTCATAGGCTGGAGTCCGAAAGGCATCGGTATTTTCTTATTATGCTAGTAGGTAACTTGGTTGGTGAAAGGACTCCTTATAAAAGACTACAGATTATGTCTAAGCACATGCAATATTCTTTATACGAGTACGATACTCGTACACACGCCAACACATAAATCTATTATATTTCCAGTTTCACCTGGCATTGTATAGAATAGAATAAAAAGGAACCGGGGTACAGGGGTATAGGTTTTTCGTACAGTCAAAAGTGAATTTCTGCTGGTTATGCACAGCTTGATAATTATGTAGTCGTGCGTTCGGTTAACAAGATCGCGTAGATTAAAGAAGTATCGATTCATTATACATATGATTAGGCGAAAAGACCCAAGTTTACGAGTAAGTAAATGTTCGCTTTCATAATTTATAACAGGACGATATTATCGTGAACGTCAACGTCCAAACGTACGTTATAGTGGATGAAAATTAAAAAGCTTCTTCATATATATTTCCACACATTTATATTCCCTGTATCCCTTTATATAACGTTACGTGGAGTTTTTATGTTTTCTATGACTCATTTGTTCATTTCTTTGTTACAGGTAAGTAATCTGGATTAGACATGGATTTGGATGTGGTATGGGTTTCGAAACTTCTTTGCTTCTTGAGTAAACATATAAACTACTAGCAGTGCCCCGCGGTTTCACCCGTATAAGTTTGGATCCCGTGGGAATATCGGGATAAAAACTCCTCCTTCCTCCTTTTCCGGGACTCAAACTATCTCTATGCCAAATTTCATCTAAATCATCGATTCAGTGGTTTAAGCGTCAAGAGGTAACAGACAGACACACTTTCGCATTTATAATATTAGTATGGATGGTACCACTATGGCGTTAACCAATTTTATCTACTTTCATGTCGTAAAATTCTAATTATAAAATTTTAAACGAGTTTATATTGACATACTTTATAAACACAATACCGAAATAGAAAAAAAAATTTCATTATAACACTATTTCTCGAACAAAATAATGTTATAAAGTAATTTTTTTTCCATTACGATACAGGTTAACCAAGAAGTTAAATCACGAAGGAGAATGCATAACTTTTTTTAATCGAACTCGTTAAGCCCCATCCACATGCTTGACAAACAATGGCAAACAGCCAACAGCAAACACGGACATGTGGATGGGTGTTTGTCGTTGTTTGCCTGTTTGTGTTTGTGTTGGGCAGTGTTCGGCATCGGTGTCGGTTTTTCTTGCCAGATCAAAGGATGTTTGGCACTTTGTTTGCTGTTTGCGGTGTTTGTGACAAACAGCCAGCGTGTGGATGGGGCTTTACATATATACCTACGGGAGCGTGAAGTTTTGTTGTGTAAATTTTACTTATCTGTGGTTGCGCTAAAGTGCGGTGAAGAGCTGGGTTTTTGGCGCCATTTTTACGTTTTTTCTGAATTTAGTGTTTTATTCTATTATTGCTTAAAAATGTCTGATACCAGTGAATGTGAAGGAAATTTGACTCCGCCCGATATTTTAGATGCGGCGACGGAAATGACTCATACAAAACTTCAATAATTATCATAAGCAGTAAAGTATGTCTTACTTTTTGAACTTTGATCTTTTATTTAGTATATTCAATCTCAATGTATGAAAGTAGATAAAAAGTTGTATAAAACTGCACATAATAAGGTATTAAACACTCGTGTGATACTATTACAAACCTCGCTCCGCTCGGTTTGTAAACACACACTCGTGTTTAATACCCCTCATTATGCAACAGTTTTATAAACTACTATTATAGCATAAGTTGAAATATAAACCACTTCTCTTCCGTAAAACACATCATAAATCTTCATAATTGTAGATCTAGACTACAAAAGCCTTACAATGAACTACCATCTCTTATGTAGGTAGGTAATAGAATAGTTAAATAGGCTTATAATTATGTAGGTACAGTATTTTTCTCTCGCGAAGCGACGCGCGCTTTACTTGTGGTAAACAAGGGTACAAACACGCTGTGAATGTGTATGTAAGCGCAGGAGCTCTCGGTACCGTCCGAAATAGCGGACTCTGTAGTATGTGTGTGTTATGTGCAGACGCTACTCGTCTTCACACACACATACACTTGGTGACCACAATTAAAGCGCGCGTCGATTCGTGAGCTAAAAATACTGTACTAAAGTAACAAAAATTATAACACTAGGTAAGCACCCGATCTTCCCATTATAATAAAATTTGTCTAATTTTAATTCCTCTTTACTGTATCGCCTATTGAAATCGTTAAATTATTATTTTCTCCATTGTGCCCTCTTCGGTCGCGGTTGCGGATAAAATTAAAGGGAGCTTATCAGATAGGATTAATTTCGTTTGTAAGTGTTGGATAATTCGTTTGTTACTTCATTTAAAATTAAATTTTTGTTCGTATATTATACCTATACGTAATTAATTTAATCGCATCGCTTAGCGAGGTCAGTCCGTGGATGGGTGACCATTAATAACATACCGAGATCCATCCGTGCCCGGAAAGGCCCAGGCCGTCATTCGTAGATCTTTGACAAGCGTTACTGGTTGTCAGATTTTAGAGAAACACGTCATGTCTACACAACCAGTCTTACCAAGGGGTATCGTGTTACCCAGTAACTGGGTTGTGGAGGTCAGATTGGCAGTCGCTTCATGTAAAATACTGCTATTCGGCTGCATCCGGTTAGACTGGAAGCTGACACCGACTTAGTTGGGAAAAGGCTAGGTAGATGATTTAATTTAATCGCACATGAAATTTTTGACTAATAAAAATAGTACGATTTTTGGTCACGAGCTTAGGATCTGCAACCACTAACATACTGGTTAAGAATGATGATCAATGATAGTACCTTATCTTTAAATCAAGAGCCAAACAAAGTAAAAAAGATTTCTGTTAAACAAGTGCTAACTTCCTAAAAAAACATGTTATTCTTAGGACCATAATTCTTAGCCACTTTTTCTATGCAACTCACGTATTTTCCTTACAACTAAAACTTGTGTATATAACCCAAAAGTTTCCCAGACTCGCAGATGATCTGTGTTCCCTAGTATGCTAAAGAGACGTTATTCTCATAATTTAGAGAAGTGCTTTATTGGTTGATAATACATCACCTTTAAATAAAATTAGTCCTTCTAAAAAGTGGAAAGTCTAAGAAATATATCAATTCTTCCAGTTGTGTTGTCAAACATAAACTTGTTAGAATGAATTTAAGTATGTCCATCTTTATAGTATGTATTTCTCCAAATATTAATAGAGTAGTGACCTCATTGGTGACGTTCTTCAGTAAGATCAGGAGTATAGTACTCGCAACCGGCGTTTGTCTGTGACTAGGTGTATGAAGTACGTATGAACGTTAAAGTGGCAAAAGAAGTATGTAAGCATTGTAGCTGGTGGCGTTCTGTAGTTTCTAACTACCCCTATGGGAAGAGGCATGGGTTTATGTATGTATGAATAGGGTAATAAATGTTAACTTCCAGCTGTATCAGAAAATCAGGAGCTATAAAAGCTGGTATGTAATGCTTACAACCTACAAAAAGCTCTGGTAAAATATATCACAGAATACAATGTCATATTCATTAATAATGTATTAACTACAATACCAGTTTCCTTATCATTTATTTCCTAGTGTCACATGTTTTTTCATTTTAATTACATAGGTCTACATAACCTACCTCAACGACCTGACCGTTTATATGAAAACTATTTATTATAACCACCCCTCTTTTCCGTCGGGGGTTAAAAATTCAGATCTACCTAGGCTTTTCGATGTACAGACGCCAGCACATCAAGCTACCCGAAACTGTCAAATTTTCCCAATCAGCTTTGAACCTTATGCTCTAGCAATAAAGTTGAAAATCTATTAAAGAAATTTAACAGATTGTATTAACTTGATGTGCTGGCGTCTGTACATCATCATCTTACAAGAAGTATTTCTATTTAGGGTTCCGTTCCTCAAAAGGAAAAAAACGGAACCCTTATAGGATCACTCGTGTTTGTCCGTCCATCTGTCACAGTCAATTTGTTCCGAATCTTATAGACCGATTAAATTGAAATTTGGTACACATATGAATCTCTGTGACCCAAACACAGACGTGTAACGTAAATAAATTAATTTTGAATATAGGGGACATTTTTGGGGGGCAAATAAAAAATAAAAAAAAGTTTCGCAATATGTACCGTATGATATCAAATGAAAGGGCTTACTGTGAGGATCTCAAATATATTTTTTTCATAATTTTAAAGTAAATTGTTTTAAAGTTATTTAAGAAAATAGACGGAAATTAACCATCCCGCCCCCTTATCTCCGACACTACTGAGCCTAAAATTTTGAAAAAGTACAGAAAATAGTTCTATACATAGAAATTACAGGAAAACGTATAAGAAGTCTGTGGGCTTAAAACAACATGGTAAATCTCTCAATATTGTGCGTACAAACTTACATTCTCAGTTGGAATGTTTGGGAGAACATGTTAAGTTTGTTCTTGGGATAAATTCATTCCAACTACGGAACCCTTCATTCTGCGTGGTCCGACACGCACTTGGCCGATTTTTTTCAGTTAATCTATGTTATCGCACTGCTTGGCAAGGGTCTCCCCCATTTTTCCATTTTTCTTTATTTCTTTATGCTGTGTCTTCTCTGTCAAATTGGTTAGGAACAAGTCCAAATCGTCATAATGTACGGTATTACACGTCGTGAAATGATGTAGGCAGTTATGTATGTCTATACCACATTAAATCAAGTCGTGGACAGGCAACAACCAAAGAGCGTTACCGGTTGGAGGGCTGTGTTGCGGTCACCAACCCCGTAGCCCCGCGTATCCTAGGGGCATTACCTCCCTTTTCGAGGGCTTTTGTTATTAACATAAATTATGGAAAATTATCATTGACAATGTGGAAAGAATGAGCTGTTTCGTTTGATTATATTGTGTTGGGCATTGGAGAATTATAGTACTCTATTGCTGGACATAAGCCTCTGCAATTCCTGGTCATTGAGTTCGATCTTTGGTCACTCGAATTGTTCAAGTACCAGCCACTAGTCTAGAAATATATTAAAAAATGGCGGAATCATTGTAGTCCCTAGCAGCGTCTCATAAGGATCTGCTGGGTAATTACGTAAGAAACTAACAGTAGCTATGGATTTCATTTCGACAGTTCAACAAAATTCATTGCGTTATCTACGTTGCTGAGCAGACAATTTTTTGCAATGGATTGGCAATATCCTTCAAAATTATTCAGATTTTGATTGATTGGCGTGCTGAATTTAACGTGTTTCTATGTTTACTTCGTGGTTTCTCGCTAGCCATACCCAGTGCCCATAGATTTGTCAAGATATTTGTTCTTGGTTTCAAAAATTCAGATTTAGCTAGGTAAATTCCAAAAGCCATTTCAATCCAAACGCCGATGGTGCCAATGTATTCTATTTTGTTTTAATGTCATGCTGGGGATACAGGAGTGGCTTATTCAAGCTTAAATCCTCAATATTCCATTTGTCTCTTCCATAAAACATTCGCACAAATAAACCGTTTGGCACTCCCTGTTCTTCATAAAGACATCAGCCCCATTTTGTTCAAATGCCGATGCTATGACAAAAGACTAATTATCTCGGCTTAAACAATTGGCCGTCAGTTGATAATAAACAATTTAAAATTCGTCGACGCATTGAAAATGTCCGGGGTATGGACAATGTAGGTTCTGCAGTAAAACAAGTAAGTTTAAATACTTTAAATAATTACACGTGGTGCTGTTGCTCGCTAAATGTTGTAGGCTTTTTAGTCACAAAATTGTTATTTATTATTACGATTCTTGTGTAAAAAGAATTTAATAGAGAATTCCGTAAAGCCATGCACATATTTCAGTTCCAGATTAGTTTCCGAGCTGTTGAAATTGCAATTCGTTCCGATTGCCGCAATTCGTCAGTTAAACAAAAAAATTAAAAGAGTTTAACACGAGACAAAAGCAAAACACCACTCCGACTGCATGACAGAATATTCCACGAAGCTTTGATATAGTCAAATCTCGTTATACGCACAGGTCCAGACTTGCATAGAAATAACCATTAATTCAAGGACGGAGTCAATTTGACTTGCTATATCGTGCCTGTGGTACGGCACAAAGCTTGACGCGGACAGCGCCCCCAGCGGGGGGTAGGGTGGTTCAGGGGGGCGAAGGGGCGGAAGTGACGAAACTCCCGGCGCGTCGCCATGGCAACCGCCGTGTTTACCCCGCCATATCGATCGTTGCGTTTCCCTGTTTACATACCCGGCGTTGCAACGGGAATTCGGATTCGATTTCTGGTTGAATAACGCAAATAAAACTTGATAGAACTTTCTAGAGGCTGCAGAGTGTTTAAGGATTCTGTCAGAAGGGAGTTTGTTTTCATTAGATTGATTCAATGCATTAGAAATTTAATACTATATGGGGAAGCTTTGGACCCCTTTGTCTTTTCTTTGTCTGTTGGTATGCTCACAATGATTCATATAAACTGTCGGTAATTTAGAATAATTAAAGGTACCATCATTGGTGTCTGTGTTTACCAGTCTCCACAAAGTGTTTATTTAATTTTATCAATGGACCTTAAAAGAATCGTTTGTTTGTAGGAAGCATTAATTTATTAATGAAAACAAAATTGACTTAGTAATTAAATGGCGTGCGATGCGATTAGAGAAGCCTATGATGATGATGCCAGACAATGAAAATTCTTTCTATCTTAGAAATTCTTCATGAAACTGCACTCTAATATTTTAGCATTCGTTTTAATCTAGATTAAGAAGATTGCTGAAGTCTTAATTATTCCTGTGCTACCAATTTATATTCAATGCGGGCTTGCGTGAACATCGTTTTTAATTTAAGTAATTGTTTTGTCAATCAAGTGAAATTTATGCGATTTCTTTGTTGCCTTTTCGGTTTTCCTTTGTTAGGGGATCACGCAATGCAAACAGGTATGAATAAAGGTGGGTAGGGACAGTCAATCACGCGTCCATGTTACCAATTTGACTTTGACAGCTCTATATTTTGAAGTAGTTATGCGGGTTTCAGTACTTTAAGTGTGACTACTACGCGCGGTTGAATGTACACGACGCTAGCACATCAAGCTAGCCGAAATTGCCAAATTTTCCCAATAAATTTTGAACCTTATGCTTTAGCGATAAGGTTGAAAATCTATTTGAAAAATTGACAGATTAGTAGCTTGATGTGCTGGCGTCTGTACATAATTATAATTATACCTATAGGGTTTCTTGTGGTTGTGTTGCAGTGCAGACTTTTGGGCAACAAAAGAGAGTCGGAAAAATATGTTTGTGTATTGTAATTTTAAAGTTAAACGTTTTTTAGGTTTGGTTTTGGTTAGGTCAAAAACATGGTCAATTTGATTGTGGAAGAACATGTGGTTTTTAATGTTATTGAATTTGATCAAGTTTTTCACGGTAAAGTGTTAAACCTTTCAGTCATTGACATGAAAACACTTCCGGGTAGCAATGATTAGATGCAATGATGATTTACACTTTTTATTTTTTATCTGATGACTAGCTTCTGCCCGCGACTTCGTCCGCGTGAAATTTCTTGTTACTCCGACCCACCCCGTCGCATCGCATCGCCTGCCCGCGCTATTACTTCGTTTTTGCTTAGCGTTCTTTCTGACTTTTTTCTTTTTGCTCGGCTCCTAAAGGTCATAGCGTGATGTTAAATAGCCTATAGCCTTCCTCAAGAATTGGGCTATCAAATGCAAAAAGAATTTTTCAAATCCGACTGGTAGTTCCAGCGATTAGCGCGTTCAAACAAACAAACAAACTCTTCAGCTTTATAATATTAGTATAGATGTTATTGTGTGCCTTTTAATCTGTGGTAAATATATGTATTTTCTTTCCTTCTTTCTTTCAATGGACGAAACATTAACATCAGTCTTTCTGCAAGAAAGTACGACATAACTGTTTACCTTAAAAAAGACACGAGTTGTCGATTTCTTAAACGGAAACAGAGATTAAGAAAAACCTGTCCAACAATGAACACAATATATACATAGGTACAACAGTTAACCATAAACTTAACACGCACAATCGAATCGTTATCGATATAACAATTATAAAATCGTACACAAACATCGATTGTCTGCCCGCCCATACGCGCATTTATATTCAGTTGCGAACCAACTCGAATAATTTGTTAAGGAATAAATTACGTTTTGACGTCCACGTAACTCGATTCGTATTTACTTATTCGATTGCTTTTAATGCTCCCTGTGTTGAACCGAATCGTGTGTTTACTTGTAGCGAGATTTTCAAATAGACACCTTATTTGTGATCAACAGTTTGTGGTTGCTGGTGAATATACGTATTGAATATATATTATGTAGGATTAAATGGACTTATTTTTTATTGTGTCATTCGTATCTGTCATCGAATAATCCTCTAGTCATCTCCAAGGCTCCTTTGGGTGATTGGCACATCAGTGGTAGTGTGGTGGCTCAGTGGTAACAGCCACGACTTACGAGTTGTAGGTCGTAAGTTCGAACCCAGACAGGAACTTTACTAGTGTAAATTGTTTCGCAGCTGATTTTTTTTTATAACCGGCGATTTTTTTATTGCTGTAAGGCCCGCTCTTGATCTCGATCACGCCTGAAGGAAAGCGATGGATGAGGTCTATGATGGAACGAGCGTGCCCAGAAGATGCCTAAGGCACTGGAACTCCCACGCATCGACGAAACACAGCAGGCTGCTTGACGCCGGACTCCGGTTGGGGGATGGATGGACATGGATTCTGTACTGAATCCAGGGTAACAGGTTGCGCGTCCAGCTTACAGCCTCTAGAGTAACTCACTATCTTTAAAAGAATTCAGAACCTAAGCAATCCTAGTCAGTATTACTTCTATGAAGCAACACGTAACAAAAACAAAATAAGACTAAGACAATCTTGAATCTAGACCAAGTAGTCAACCTCGACACCTGCAAACGACACCGCGTGATGCAATATATCGGATTACTGATACAGATACGAGTGCGGTGTGTAACTCTAGGAGAAACGGAAGGACTGCTGGCGTGTCAGACGTCAGTGGTTGTTCGATGAAAGTATTGTCTGAAAGATGGAACAAATACGGGAATATTTTCAAAGGATTAGATGGGTTAAGGCTCCTGCAAACAGGCGCGACGCGCGACGCGAATCGTGCGCGACTGGCTTTCAATACCGGTATTCCGGGATCCCGTAATACCGTGATCACGGATTTTATTTTGGCCTTTTACAATACCGGTATTGACGCCCCAATACCGTGATTACGGTATTACAAACATTAGATCTGATAATTATGTGATCTTATTCTCCCACTTGTTTTCTTCAGCGCAAGCGTCCCGCTGTTATCTTAAGCTCACCCTCCCGCACCCCGCCTGAGACAATGCCCAAAATCGAGCTGTATTTATGTGTCGTTTTTGTTATTGTCACTATTGTCAGTCAGTTTCGCAAAGGCGACGGGATAACGCGTCTATAATTACTTTTACATTTTTTTTACTGTTTTTCAGAAATTGTTATTAACGCTTGAATTATTTTGTTACTTGTTTAGTTTTAGATTTTGATTGTTTTTTTATAAAATAACTATTAATAATTTTACTAAAATGATTGCTAGCTACTTAACTAGTTAAGCTATACTTAACTTACTTGCATTTCTACAAATAATGATACCTATGTTGATTCTTGATTTATTTTCTTGTTTAGTTTTAGATTTTTTGATTGTTTTTTTATAACTTAATTATTAAGAATGTTACTAAAATGATTACCAAATGATTGCTACTAGCTAGTTATGGTATACTTTACTTACTTACATTTCTACAAATAATGATACCTATATTGATTTTTACATGAGACATTGACACATTGAGACATTTAGGTAATAATAAGACATTTTTTTTTATATTGTGCAAACAAAGTCTATGTGAGATGCCTTCCTGCAAAAAGAGTAGATTCAGTTTAAGTTTTCATTATATTCCTAATTCCTAGTCCTACCTAAATAATCAACCAATACCAAAATATTATAAAAGAATTAAGAAAGCTATGTATAACGTATTTATTTTAGTATTTTCAATAAAATAATAAGAACAATACTGATTTGAAAATACAAAAGGCGTATTTTATTGGTTTTATTAATGTCCTAATTGAACTTGCGTTCAATACCGGACAACCGGTATTGATACCGGGATCACGGTATTGACTTTTCCAATACCGGTATTGATACCGGTATTGAAAAGATCCGGTATTTGAAAGCCCTCCGCGACATAAAATCTTTATATGTAGTAGGAGTAACATAAATTGCACGCAATTGACGCAATTCCTATATTGTTTCTAACTGGGGTACCTACAGTAGCGCTATGAACGTATTATGTACAGCATACAATCAAAAATGGACAAAATGTTTCATCACAAAGTGCCTATTTGAAAATTTGGCTAAGTACTCTACATGTAAACACGATCAATTCAATTTACAAACGAAAATGTTAAAAAGTAACACGTCACTAACCCAATAGCTAACATTATCCAGATAAGTAGTTAATTTAACATTCACAACCGTAAGAACGTTCTCTTCTCTAAAACTTCATCAAGACAAAACTGATACCTCCAACTTCCATTACCAGTTAATCACCATACTATAAACCTTCTAACTCCATTAATATAAAAGCTAAGAGGTTCCTATTACCAATATTAATAGCGTCGCATCAGTCAGGGTGTCTTCATCAATCTTTATCTACAATGCACCCGGTACAGTCCACCACGCATTGAGGTCATTCTACGGAGAGGCAATAGAATGAATTCGAATGCACTTCGGCATTCTATTTTATTGTTGAGAGTAACTCTAGAATCATGCCTGTAGAATTTTTATTCGTATTGTGTTTTTGACGCCAAATTTAGGTAATGTTCTTCGCAATACATATGACTATACAATTCTGAAAAGCTGTAGATTATATCAATAGATTTATAACTGTTCATGAATATTTATCATACCTAGTAATACACCAATTTTGGGAAAAATCTGTAGGTACTACTCTTGAATTATGCTTGCAGATTTTTTATTCGTATTGTGTTTTTCGACTCCCAAATGGTGGTAAAATAATGTTCTTTGAAATATGTACATATATGACTATTGAATTCTGAAAGGCAGTAGATTAGATCCATGAATATTTAACATACACAGTAAGTAAGTAGTTCACCAATTTTGGGAATGTGACACTAACTAAAATCATTCACACCCAGTTAAAGATAACTCAAAAGATTAACTAAACCCGGTAACTCATTGCCTGATTCTAACAACTAATACTATTGTTAACCTCTACTTCACCGTAGATTATTGCAAGGATTACTGTAAGTTGTTAAACGATAGCGCGTTTTGACCTTATAATCTACTTACCGTTTTGGGCAGTTAAAAAGCATTTATCAGGATGTCTTTGCCTTTAAAGGGGAACATAAAGGCTTCTTCAAACAAGCGCGACACGACACGCGACACAAAGGCACCGCAAGTCGCGCAACGAGCGGTGCCTTTGTTTTGTGTCGCGTGCGATTATATCACGTGTCGCGCCTGTTTGTAGGAGCCTTAAATCTTATCTTATTGTCACTAAACCATAGCAACAAATATTTTTTGTACCAGTTATTGTATGCACATTCTTAATATTACTGGCAAACAAAATAAAATAACCTACATACATTACTTTAAAACTATCGTAACGTAATCATCACATTTCCTTACTATTTGCACTTGATTTCCTGCCAGACAAAAAAATTTCAATCCCCTACTAAATTTTTCACCTACGAAATATTCGGTAGACATAAATTTCCGCCGCTAACTGTACCAGCCGGTTCGTCTCAGACTCCATTTCCTTTTAACATTGGAAAATCTTCGAATTTCCCGCCCAAAGATACCTAGGTAGGTTAGACCGAAAACTAGAAATGGCTAGTTTAGAGTCTGGAGCGTTTCTAGACGTAGACAAACTGCTTCTTTGTATAATATTCGATGCCTTTTAGTTTTTGGTATTGGTTCGAGTGCTTTAATTTATGGGAATGTAGCTTTGGGAATGCTTTATTAGCTAAAGCTATAGCTAACTACCTTACTGTTATGTCATCGCTAAATCGGTTGCATTGCGATCTTTCAATTCAAATGTCAGGCCATGCGTGTTTACGTTTTTATCTTGGACGATTCTCAGAAATGGCTCATTATTTGAAAATGCTATAAATTCCTACTGACTACCTAGAAGTGATGAAATCATTTACACAAATTAAAGGCTCCTTCAAACAGGCGCGATACGACACGCGGCACAAAGGCACCGCAAGTCGAACAACGAGCGGTGCCTTTGTGTCGCGCGCGTTTATATCGCGTGTCGTGCCTGTTTGGGTTCGAACTTACGACCAGACAACTCGGTAAGCCGCGTCCGTTACCACTGGACTATCGCTGCTCTCAAATCGGTGAAGGAAAACATCACGCCAAAAATTCGAAGACGTGACGTCTACCAACCCGCACAGGGGCCACGTGGTGGATTACAGCCCACTCTTTCTTGCAGAGAGGAGGCCTGTGTCCCAGCAGTGGGAACATTATAGACTGATAATGTTATGTGTATGTACAGACGCCAGCACATCAAGCTACCCGAAACTGTCAAATTTTCCCAATCAACTTTGAACCTTATGCTTTAGCGATAAAGTTGAAAATCTATTAAAGAAATTTGACAGAGCGTAGTAGCATGATGTGGTGGCGTCTTTACCTAGAAGTACATATTCACTAACACTAAAGGCTCCTGCAAACAGGCGCGACGCGCGACGCGAATCGTGCGCGACACAAAGGCACCGCTCGTTACGCGACTTGCGGTGCCTTTGTGTCGCGTGTCGTGTCGCGCCTGTTTGAAGGAGCCTTTATTCACCCTCTATAATATGTTTAGAATAGTACCTCTGTGCAACCTCTCAGGTCATTATCACGGCCATATGATACTAAATTAGCTGATATTTAAAGCTAACAAGATCATCCCAAAGAGTATCATGTCCCTAATCCCAATCTTTGACCCTCAAAGGGTTGAGTAGATATGTAGGTAGGATAGCATTGAACATAGTTAATAGGCAGTGATTCTATTAACTGACATACAACAAACTCGCCCCCAGACTCACCCCCTAGCTCTCACTCACTCACTCTCAAGAACCATTTAGGTTCTACAATCACAATTATGGAAAATAAAATGTATTATGCGGACGACCTGGGAATTGACCCCTACTTACTAGGATATAATCCAATTGTGAGACGTTAAGTGCAAAATTTCATTAGCCAATCGAAGTCGACCCCTGCATTTTAGAGACTGCATGGTTTTGTGAGCCGTTTTGAATTCGATCTAATAAAAAGTTGTATTGGATCTAATTCCAAAATAATAGATAATTAATATGAGCTAAAACTACCAGAACACGCAACCGGTAGTTTTCCAAAGAAACGGCAATTTTATACGCGATGAATCAGCAAATTCAAGCAAAAAATCAGCCAATAAAACTTTTACCTACAGATTAAAATAAATGCCCATCAATCATAAATTATAACGAATGCACTACAGATTTATGAAACCAGAAACTGCATGCAAATGTCAAACCTTATCCTTAAGGAGGCAAAAAACTTAGCTTGCCTCCTCGAACTTGACACCGACTCGACCCTCCCAGGGCTGCTACATGATAGGAATTCAACATGCCTGTAAAACTTCTCACACTTCGCTGCCAACAAAATATCTTGTTCAACAACCTTAAAATTCTTAAAAACAGGGTTCTGTTTTTAAGAATTTTAAGGTTGTTTTTGCCGAACCAATAAAAATTTAATCTGTTTTAATGTGACCTTCTTTTATCGCGTTTTCGATCCATATTCTTTATTAAATAGCACATTTAAAATCTAGACGTTTTATTTCATTTTAGTCTCAATTACGTTCGTTTTTTGCCAACCCTGAGACTGGCGAGCGCTTATTCATTGGATCAACATTTTGTATATAATTTATATAGCATGTATGAATCATATGCCTAAAAAAAGGACTGTTGGAGTCATCTGGCCAGGTCATTTACCCGGTCGTTGACCTTGCAGTGGGGGTTCGATATCACCCCCGGAGGTAGGAGCGGCCTGGAAGTTTCTTTCTAGAATGTAGTACCTATGTCGGACTTAGGTACTTAATCTTTCTTGGGAAGTTATAGTGGCTTGCACTCGACTGGAATGCGGTGCCAAGGAGTGTCAGATGCTCCGGACTTAGTTATGGTTTTGCCTGAAACTGGCGATCTTTTGGAACAACTGAATCAAAGAGTCGTCCAGTGGCTGTGATCTGGTTTAGACTAGTACACATACATACGTCACCGAGGTGTTAGATCGCAAAACGTAATTGAAACGTGATAGTTGGCCAATCGTCATTTATCGGGCTGCAATAACCAAACTTTCAAAACACAAACAAGATAATATGACATTCATTTCAAATAGTTTTATACATTACCACTTGCGACAGCATGCCTACATATTTCACCTTACGGAATTAAGATGCCAATTCCTGATTGGTCGGTTGAGTAATCAGTGTCTGGGCTGCAGTCGGCTGCACAGTCTACACACATGGCGACTTTTTGCAGCGACAGTCGCGTACGACCGCAGCTGCATCGCTGCACAAGGTCAATTGACAAAATGGCTGCCCTATTGTATTTGTATCAATGGCAACGCCCTACAATGGCAATATGATCCGTCGCGTTTTTTATCGATTCAGTAGCGCGACTGTATCGGTGGTTTGTCGCGATTATATGGATGCTACTACTGTACCTAATGATGTCTATATCTATGGTACATAATCTATATCTATCTTGTATACTAATAATAAAGCTAAAGAGTTTGCATGTTTGTTTGAACGCGGTACCTAATCTACGGAACTACCAGTCGGATATGAAAAATATTTTTTTAAACTCCAGCCCAATTCTTGAGGAAGGCTTCGAAAATGTTCTGAAGTAACTTTTCAGACATTTGTTATCTGTTTATGCGTATGCAGTTTCATTAAAATCGGCTCATTCATTTCGAAAAACGAGGTCTTGAAAGTTTTTATGAAATGCCGTACAGCGTAAACGCTCTTAAAGAAATGTTCCGTCTGACGAAGAAGGTGTTGCTACAATACGTATTTCTGTTGCTAAGCAATTTCGATATGTTCCGGTATGAAGGGTGCCGGTAATATTAAGGGTACACGAGGCTCTTCAAGGTTGACAAGTTGTCTGTGGATCCCTTTGTGTTGCAGGTACCTACAAAAATGCGACAGTAGCCACTGTCTATCAGGTGCAACGATGACCTCTTTCCCAACCTGTCTTAAGGGGCTTACATGACCTAAAGCGCGGTCACTGTCAGACTGCATAGAAAAGAAAGAGAAGCGCGATGACACAACCCTGGTAATTTATTGCAAAATATGAAGCAATTATTTAATTACAAAAAATCTATTGTTTGGACTAAAAAAATTAAAACACTAGTGTTTTAGTATGTTGCTTGTAGAATAATCTGACAAAAAATCAGAAATTGTATGTATTGTTTTTATTGTAAAAAGAAAGCTTTTAGAGGTATCTTCATGATTTTTTTCTATCGTATCAAATTAGTTGTATTGTTTTCAACACACTAACCACCTAGCATGTATCCTGAAGTATATCACATATTTTTCTGATTTTGTTTACTGTAGTCGATCTTCGACTTCGAATTTTATTGTTTCTAAAACTTACGTTTTTTGCGTTTAGATCCTGTAATCCCCTTAAAGAGTGAGTTGCACTGCAGTGTCTGCAAAATTGAGACTGATATTATTGCGAATTTGCGACCTAATTTTCCTACAATCGGCGCCATGTTGAGTGTAGGCCTTTAGGTACTTGCAAAATCATTAATCGCATACTTGATTGACCTTTCCAATCAACAATACATAAATACGCGTCTGTCATCGGAGGTCAGTCACCGGTCTGTTGACCCTTCCATACCTATACTTACTAGCATCCGGCCTGCCTCAACATACTATGAATGCGTTAATTTTATATGCCACGAACGATACTTGCATATGTATCCAACATTGTTGGCAATTTGTTCATCGTTAACTGAATACAACTTTAAACACATATCGATAAAGTTCTTTTTCAAATGACAGTTAAAAATGTCACAAGTCCTTTTATAAAAGTATCTAATTAAAGCTTCTGCATTGTTACTTATAATTTTTAAAGGATGTGTGTACGAGATTCCATTGCTTATCTGGGAGTGAAATAAGAAGTACAATCTGTCAGCTGTCATCTGGTTCGTCGTAAAAGATGGAGGGACGTCTCGTTAAATGTATTTATTTCTGTTGAGGAAATAATAAGTAAAGTAAAGATGTTTGACTTGAAACAGAAGTTAAATAAATAAACAAGTTTTATACTTTGTATGTGTCTACTTTATAACTTTAGGTAGTAAATAACTTTACTATCTATTTATCTATTAACAATGTAAATTTGTACGTTGCAAGCTAATAATGTCTAATCGAGTATCAAGAAAAAGGCTTTCCTAACACAACGAGTCACAATACAAAAATACTGACCTAGTAATCTAAACACTCATACTCCTGTCACTATGTAATCACAAGGTTTTTCCTTCAAATCCATTCTTAACACAGTGAGTCGTGCTTCCGGAAAATGGGGTGACTCAAAACGTCATAATGATGCGACGGCATAAAAACTTCTTCACAATCATAATTACGAGTGTCATCTTCACGGAAAATGAAAGAAAACAACTTTTATACAAGTCTGCTGTGAGTTCTTCATTTTTCTTTTAAATATTCCAGCAAGAAAAGTCTTCATACATCCTATTAACATTTTAAATCATGTGAGTTTCTATTTTTGTTGAATGGATTTTGATAATTTTGGCGCACATGTAAACTATGACCAGCCGGTCGATTCTGTAAAAATCTCACCGTGAAAACTTCGGTGAAGTGAGTTTGTTTTTGCTAGGAATTGACACTATTGACAGCTCACTCCACGCTCACTTCACCTAAGTTTTCACGGTGAGATGGTTACAGAATCGCACTGCAGTAGATTAATTGCGTAACACACTAACAGGAGCAACGGCTTTTATTTTGACAGTTCAACAACATTCATTGCGTTATTTACGTAGTTGAGTAGACAAATTTTTCGAACATATGACGCAATGGATGAGGAATATCTATCAAAATGATTCAGATTTTGATTGATTGTTTGACAATAAGGGTGCTGGTTGCAGGATAGTTATTTATCCATTGATATTGACTGAAACAGCAGGTTAGTCCATTACTATCTGTTACAACACACATTGATGCTCAATAGATAAAGCAAGATATTATTGTACTAAACAAAGTGTTACACTTGATAAGTAAGCCTGAAAGATAAGATGTTATTCCACCATCCTTAGCTTTAATGGAAAAGGTTTCTGAGTTAAAGCCGTTAGAGCAATAACATTACTTACCAACATCGTAACAAAAACCGATAAAATTAAATTCTACTGCTCCCGGTGTAATTATTATTTTGTAAACTGACATGCCTACCTAATTTCACAAGACAGCCGAGCCGTTGCCAAAATTGTAAACAAAAATGTTCGTTACTCGACAAAAAATCAATTTACGTGCCGACTGAAAAAATAATCAATATTATTAACGTTGCACCCCTACGAATTACACGCACACAAGGCCAGATAGGAACGCGTGCCTTCCACACATGCTCACCGTGTATGTATACGTAGGGACAGCAGCTGCAAAACTTGAATCCAACTGCCTGCGAATGTCAAAGTTTTATTAATAACTAGGACGGCGCCCCGGCGTCGGTTGTCACGAATTAATGATTCGTTATAAAGCTTTTGTTACGAATTTGTTTGTTAACTTGATGATTGCTGTGTGAAATTAGTATTGTTACCTTTTTTAAAACTTGAAGGGGCATTTAGATGTAGGTACAGACGCCAGCACATCAAGCTACTACAATCTGTCAAATGTCTTTAATAGATTTTAACTTTATCGCTAAAGTATAAGGTTCAAAGTTGATTGGGAAAATTTTACAGTTTCGGGTAGCTTGATGTGCTGGCGTCTGTACATACATTTTTAATTTACGAGGCAAACGTGTAGACATTACAGCATCCTATAAAATGTTAGGAAGATAAATATGCAAAGCAGTTAGGTACTAATAATTGCAAATGAATCATTCGATCTAATCATTTAAACTAGATCATAAAAACCTGGCAGATCTAGTGATCTGCTGAGTGATGAAATAGTTTTCATCATAATAATATGCAAAATGTTTAATTCATCAAGAAAAAAAAACTTTCCTACCTATTAAGGTTCCTTCAAACAGGCGCAACACGCAACAAAATTGCGCATCGCGCCTGTTTGTAGGAGCCCTTACGTCATAAATTAAGACTCACGAACGATTACCGCACAACTTAAAAGTTACCTAAAGTTGCGTAACTTTAGGTAACTTTTAAAACATCCATCATGTCCTCATTTACAAACCACGTGGCCTTTTAAACTCAAATACCTATCAATTATTGCAAAAAAAGTGTGGAAACATTAAAAAAACGATAAATCTTTAATTGCCACGTGAAAAATGGAAAGAGATATCCATATAAATTGTTTATTACGCGGGAACGAGTTATCTTTTTTTCTAGTAATATAATTTCAATATCTGCCATGTAATAAAGGCGAGTACAATGAACGGAGCCAGATCGCCTTGAGATCTTGTTGAAAATCATTCGCAAAACAAAAAAACGTATAGAATTTGTAGATATTATATTAAATTGTTCGAATGATATCTGTTATTGAAGATTCTTGTCTTTATTTGAATAAATATAAGTAATAAACAAAAAATATTTGTAATGAAGCCTAAAATATATTTTTATTGACTATGTTTTTTTTCTTCTAGAATTAGAAGTTTCAAGTCATAAAAATCTTTATTACTAAAAATTAACAACCGAAAAATGAATGCACTGGCAACTTTGAGAACTACCAATGTCGACCGATAATATTTAGGGTTCTTTTTTGTTGTAATGATCTCGTCCGTAACGTATGGGTGCCTTTGCCTGCAGCACAACTTCTTTTTTTTTTCGAAAACTTGACCCCCACATTCAGTTATGATTCGGCAGTCGACGCGAGCGGTTGTGTCTCCGCTAACGGTTGAATTCTAGTCATTGTGTCCAAAAGTATTTTAGTTTAGTGTTTTCGAACGTGAGTTTGCGTTCTTAGTTTTAAAATTTAGCTGTTAACGGTTGTGTGTTTCTAAATTAATTATTTAAATAATAGTTTTTCTGTAGAAGACTGACTTTAATGAACGGATTTGGATTACTTTGGTGAGTTTTTAAAACTTTTGGTGGTTCGTGAGTTTTCGTGGAATTGTACATAAGACATGTGTTTTTTTAGAGTTTCTTGGTCTTGTTTTTATTAATCTTTTATTTTCTTGGAAGTTTTTTTTGTCGTACCTAACATATGTTAAAGACAACTGTTTACAAGTTAAAATATGAAAGAAACTACATTATTTATATCGGAAACCATCAATAAAACATAACGAGTGCATTACATAACAACACCTGCTTTCCGAACACATGTTGTATTTACTGGCAACTTTGAACACGCCTGAACACGTTACGCATACCATTAAAATATATAAAACAATATATAACCGGCACCAAGGCCGATGACGTCATCAAAGTTTCAATTGGTGGTCTCCAATAAACGTCACGGAACTCAAACGGACGCGACGTTTTTATAACCCGCATAAATTGAAAAAATATATTGCCCAATCAACTGGTTTATCTTTCGTGACCAACTTGATTTAATCGTATTATATTGTCTTGGTGTTTTAATCAAATGGTGCTGTTTGTTTTAAGTTCAAACGGATAAGTAAAGTACCTAACAAGTTTCTAGTAGAAATTGTATTAAGTATGTAAGAGCTTTAGTGAAGCAGGAAGCAATTAAAATATCTGTTTATTGAATTTAATGCTGCTGTTCACTACCTAGAATTATGGTTGAACGAACTAGATTTAATAAATTACTGTTCGGTTACGATAACTATTGTTTACTATTAATTAACGCACATTTCTACAAAAAACTAAACAAGAGGATAAACTCATTTGGAAAAAAAAGAAGTAGTTTGACTAAAATGCCGGTTCAATCCACAAAAATCTAGTTTTTCCTATAAATAAATGCCAGAAACCAAAAATGTGGAATGGAAATCTGGTTGCCAGTGTTTGGCTTCTGGAGGTTGGTCTGGTGGCTTAGCAGTCCTAAAGTTCTAACTCCACCCCTGAAAATACAATTACATCAAGAAATCTAATATCCCTAAAAACAATATCATCGAATAGGTAGTTCGAGTTTCTGCCCAAATAACGTTCAGAAATCTGTCTCTTAACCAACTTGTTTCGCGAATATTCGACTCTCTCGACGAGGTGTGTCCTGATATTTGCCAAACCTTTTTTTTTTGAAATATGAACAAAGCGACTGCTACTTATCTCCAAAATACTAGCACATTCAGAACTCCAAGCCCCTATAACATGTTCCGGTACTAACTACGCGTCCAAATAATCCGTTTGTTTCGGCCTTTCTTCCCAGAATGTTCAGGTAGGAAACGCCGACCTCATCTAAAAAATATGATTGACGTGTTTGCACAAACCTACTTACAGAAATGAAATCATTAATCATTTGCCAAATTCATATTTTTTTTGGAAATGCAGTCGCATTAAGTGTCTGCCAGAAATATACAAAGAACAGTACCTAGCTGGAAATACAAGCCCCTGAAAACATGTTTCACTGTTAACTGCACGGTAAAAGCACCTCAAAATCATCCATTTTCCGTCGAAATAACGTTCCAGAAATCTAAAAGTCTCTCAACCGACTTGTTTCGCGGATATCCGACTCTCATAACGAACTGTGCACTGATATTTGCTAGATCCATTAATCAAATCGGGCTGAACGGCTAACAGAAATCTGAATGGCAAATCCAGAGCGATTCAGCTGCGACATCGTGCTGTTCAAATAGCGGATAGGAAATGTTTGGAGAAACTGTTACGAGACATCTAGGTAATATATTCGACGATATTCTTGATCAGAAGGCCAATTCCCGTAATCAAAAACTTTCACAATTTAGTAGCAGTCCCATCTCAGCGACAATCAACGTCAAAAACTTGTGAAAAATGTAGGGAAATTCGAGGTATTTTTGAGAGATTAAGACCGAAATCCGACTCGTTTTATTAAGGCTTTTGTCGAAGAAGGAACACGAATATAACGCTGTCTTATACACAAGGAGGAAAATTGACAAGGTGTATTTCTGTTTTGCAAACAAGCTCTGCAATATAGTGGTAATTTACGGATTTAAAATCACTTTTTAGGAGGACAGACAGTGAAGCATGACCTTTAAATCTTCTTTATTGGCTACATGGCTCACTTCATCAAATTGTGTACAAAACTCATGATACCGTCATGCCGCCATAGCTGCCATAGACGGCCTTTGTGCAATATTTTTTTTTTTACTTGCGCCTAAAGTTTCTGGAATAAATGCTCTAAATAATAGTGAGAATGCAACGAAATCCATTATGCAGATAAGAAGATCGAAGCGAAGGTACAAACGAATAGCGACTTTGTTTTATATTATGTAGATCTGAAAACAATAATATAATTAAAATTTTAAGACCTACTTACGCATAAATTATACATTATCCGCTAATCTATGTTACAGTGTCCTTTCTATTACCGTAGACTCTGAAGTAGTTCTAAGAAGTATTAGAACTACCACGTGCATGTAAGACCGGGGATGCTGTAGCGCGGAGCGACCGCGAGCGAATTGTCAACTGGGTGCGTTGTTTATCTCGGAAAGTCTTAATTGAATTGGAAGACTGGATTTTAAGTTGTAGTGATAGATTGTTGTATAAAGGATAGACAATTTAAGGTGTCGACTTTATTCTTGAGCAAAACAATGTATTCGATTGTGAAAAGATTAAAAAACCGCGACCCAAAAGCTGAAGCGTCGACTTCTAGCTCTAACCCACTGAAAGTAGTTTCAGTAATACAAAAAATCATAGCCAACCGACATTGCTGTCAGTTTAAAGAAATACATTACGAAGATGGCAAAACTTAACACGTTTCTTTTTTAATATTGTGTGCTAATGTTACGTGAATATAGGTATACAAGCTTAACTATTTTTTTGAAATATCAACTATCTACTAATTATCAAAACTAATAAAAGTGTAACAAATACTTTTGAAGTTGCGCAACAACACCCAGTCTTCAAACATTCTTCAATCAACCAAAGCATTGTATACTTCCGTACCTATATTTCCAGTCGAGTCTGAATCTAATATCACTAAGCAACTAAATCTCATCACATTCCCTCAAACTACTAACTCCCGAATCGTCCAAAGGTTTGAAACATATATATGCGTAGATGTAGTTGTCCATTCCGTCCCGAACATCGTAAATAAAGCGAATCCCTCGGCGACTGACTCTCAAAAACTAGCTAGGATACCGCTAAAAGCTAGTTAGTGTGCAGTTGGTCTAAAAGTTTGGCTGTTCGGAGTACCCTGCAACCTACACAAGAATTCGAAGTTGACATTCTGACGCAAATGAAAGCTCAATGTCAAAAACAATATAGTTACGGAATTACGAGGTTTTTGATCTATGTTTTTGCGGAAAAGGTCATATACTCCAAATAAGTGTCTAGAGGATTCTTTACCACCCAAGGCTCGCTAAAAACTTTAAAATCAAGAATTGAGTACTGATTTCAAGTGTAATAAAACCGCCTAATTTAATTATAACCTCAATATATATTCTATCTTTAAAAACGTACGTAAAACCAGACAATAAAGCATTAACCACATTTTTATACAAAAACCTTTCGTTCACAAAATCAACATGTCACAAAGGAGACTTTATTTTCTTTTAAAACTTCCTTCTTTGATGCGCGATCTATCAAAAGAATTGTTGTTTACATTCTGAAACTTGTTTCGCCCTGCGGCGTTGCTTCCCGCCTGTAACTGCCCACTTATTTAACCTCCTTTCATGCGTAACTCTTTTAATGCTGCTTATAAATTAGACTGGCCTAGTAAGGCTTTTTAACTCTTCAGGTTAGACGAAATTCAATGTCGTGAAAGGCGTAGTGAATGGCTGCGGTTTCTAAGCGACTGAACTGTAGCTGAATATCTAATAATATGTGATTATTGTAACATTAATTAAATCCATGCACACAGTAATATTGTTCTCGTTGTAGCTCGTAACGCCTGATAATAATATTGTTCCAACGGTTTGTGTAATTGAAACTTGATGCTTTAAGTGAGGAGATGTATTTATTTATTATTGTGTGTTGTCTTTACGTGCCAACAAAACACTTTTCGTGAGAAATATCACATTCTTACAGAGAAATACAATGACATATTCGTTACTACATCACTTTCCTCTCTACTTAGATAAAGCTATACCTACAGTAGACATAAAAAAAGTTATGAAGTAATATGCTAACAGTAATTCCCACGATGACAAACCAAACATTACATTCCAAGAAGCTTTTACAATTACTATCTTACATTTACTTCTGTGAAACACGTTTCACCCTTTGATTTCTTTGGCGTTCTGGTTTCTTAACAGCAAATAGAACATTGTTTTTGTAACTACCTGTACCTTTGAGGCAAAATCTATTGTCCCTTGTATCGTCAGGTAATATCATTAAACGTTATTAAATGGTGCCCTAAACTATAGGTAAAATGGTGTATTTTTTCTTGCTGAAGTAATCCTCTCTATACCTATAAATTTTTGATGTGAAACATCTATAGCCGCACGTAAAACAAATTTCTGGCGTGGCGACGCATGCCGTGGCGACGCGTCGCCACGCTATATGATGGTGTATTGTATACAGTCACAGTCTTGTGTACTGTGTGGCGACGCGTCGCCATGCGCAATGTTTCACATCTGCCAGGCATCCCATGACGGCTCACTTTTTTACTTTCATAAATGTAATACCTATATATACATGATGCCCTTTTATCGCTCCGATTGAGCCCACTTCTAGTTAATTGGCTAGTCTGTAATCCTATTACATGTAAGGTTAAGCTGAAACTCTGAAAAACAAGGCAAAACAATATTGTGTATGAAAATACGGGCAAAGAAGCTTTTTTTGATGTCCACTAGATTTTCATTTGTTTATTGTTGAAAAATATTCGGGGAAATTCATAACCTAAAAATGATTTTATTGCGTAACAGGAAAAACCAGTTTTTTCTTAATAAAGACGAATAGCTAGAACTGTTATGAAGCTTTTATGTTGCTGAAATAATCGCCGTAAAACACATCTAAATTAAAAACACATTCAGTAGCATTCGTTTAGCCATAACTTCGTCCTTTGTGAACTAAAAAAAAAACTTAAAAGCCATCGCTGGCGATGGCGTGTGTGTGTGTGTCCGTCTTTGCTATAGAAGCAAATACGGACACACACACACACACCATCTCATGCATATCAGCCATACGCACGCTCATCAGTTGCAAGATCAAAAAAAAAGTAACGTTGGAAAATGTTTCCTTAATACGAAGGGGGGTCGAGGCTGCACTGCCCATAGATCACGGAAGAGAGAAAAAAGGCGAATATCCCCATTACTCATCGTGGCTATGCCTCGGAGACGCCTTTCTGGATTAATCAAATTAATTACGTTCATTTTGCTCGTAAGAGCTTGTCTTCGGCCGTCTTAATGGTTACGATGAGGCGGTAGCGATTTGTTTAAGTGCAGCCTGTAGATTTTTATCAAAGAAGGGTAGGTATTTTACTAAAGAAGAAACTGAAAAATTCTTGCAATCAATATCAGATGGACGATCTGATAACGTTTGCAAGGCCAAAATGGCCATAGATCGCACAAGACAGGGAAGTTCGAAGGTTGGTTGGTAGGGAGGTTTGGAAGGAAAAAGGGGAGACCTTTGCCTAGCTGTGGTATATAGTACAAGCTAATAAAAAAATATATTCATAACTTTTTTTTTTTTTTTTGAGTATGGGAAATCATCAAATGACTCCTCCCGCTCTGGGTGGAGCGGAAGGGAGTGTCAGACTCTTACTGACTAAAACCCACCCGTGTTCCTTCCTTAGCCCTTTATGTTCCGGGCCAGCGGTAACCCTTTCGGACAATACCGCTGGAATATATCCATACTTACTTTTTAAATCCATCCAAAAGTTGTCTTTGAAATATCGCTCGTAGCGATAAAACCGCCTATTGTGTCAACCTTTGTACTGTTTCTACATTTATGTCTGATTTATATGGTGTAAAAGAGTATTCTATTCTTACTATCCAGACTAATATTATAAATTCGAAAGTAACTCTGTCTGTCTGTATGTTACCTTTTCACGCCTAAACCACTGAACGGATTTCGATAAAATTTGGCAGAGAGATAGATTGCATCCTGGGGAAGGACAAAGGATAGTTTTTATCCCGATATTCCCACGGCATCAACACTGCGAGTGAAACCTCGGGGCGCAGCCAGAATACATATATATCAATGTCCACAACTAAAACTAATACGGTAGGGTCTACAGATCAACTGAATACTGATAGAGAGCACATTTCTGAGGTAACTCGTTGGCTACCGCGATGCTGTCAGATGTTGTTCTTATCGTTCCTCAAGATCCAGTGGAATAATTCCAGATAACAGTTTAAAGTATTTTTCCACGAATTAACAAAAACTCTGTTTGAGTTTATAAAATAAATAAATCTTCACATAACTTCTATCTAAGGAACAAAAAAAAATTCACCTGAAGAATAAAAAATTGCTGCTTGGCAAAAGACTATAGAAAATATGGCAAACCACCATATTAATACTACAGATAAAAGATAAAGGCTCCTGCAAACAGGCGTGACGCGCGACGCGAATCGCGAGCGACACAAAGACACCGCTTGTTTCGCGACTTGCGGTGCCTTTATGTCGCGCGCGATTTTATCGCGTGTCGCGCCTGTGTGATGTAGCCTTTAGTCTGCAAAGAAAATCACATTATACGCCTACCTATGATGGCGTTTTCTTAATTATAGGGGCTTTTAGCACATCGCTTTTGACTAATATATCCCTTGATGAAATTCTTCCTATTTTGTATGAGAATTCCTTTTAGTCTTATATTAATGGGAATATTTCAAAATTCATTAATACGGTTTTATTTCTATTGTGCGTGCTTACCGCTGAACAAAAGGTCTCTCTCTTTCAGCATGAGAATAAACAGCCTAAAATTTTCCCACTGCTGAGAGTGAGCTGTAATCTACCGTGCTGGTTGGTAATTCATATTCATTTATTAATTATGTTTATTAATTTTTTGTTGTCACATGTCTTCGAATTTTTGGTCACATGCCGCTTTCCTCACATCTTCCGTCACCGTTTTGAGAGCAGTGAATCATGATATTATTTTTACACAAAACAAAATGCCTGCCTAGGTTCGAACCTACGAGCTACAACTGGACCACCATGCTCACTGGGCCACCACTGATTCCTAGTGCTTTGACAAAAATATTAAAATATGCCTAAATGATTAATATTACGCGATGTGCGCTTAACTTTCATTGTCATCACTCGCGATTATCATTGATTAATAAATCATGCAGGAGTATAATAATACAGCGTTTAACTACGTAACATAACTCTCGGTAGTTAGGATAATTACCTGTCTGTATAACAGGTTAATAAACCGTTGATTACCGTCACACGAGCTTGCGAATTGATCGATAATCACGATACACGACACTTCTTTATCGCTCTTACTTAATATAGTATTGGCACTTGGTGCCGATTCTGTTGTTCACAAACTAAACCAAATTGAAGTTCAGTGCATCTTTTTCTTTCTGTTTCAGTAAGAAAAGGACGGATGATAAATTTTAGCTTAATTCTGTCAAATTAATCAGCGCCTGACGTAAATTACGTTATTTTAGTAGGCAAGTTTTTAATCACGTCTAAACTTGGAGTAGTGTCGGGCGCTGATTAATTTACATTACTGCCATTACTGCTGATTTACTGAACAATTATGATGATTCGAATAAAAATATTCGATAAATCTTATTTAACATTATAAATGCGAAAGTGAGTTTGTTTGTTTGTTAAGCTTTCACGCTAAAACGGCTGAACGGATTTGGATGAAATCTGTCACACAGATAGACCATGACCTGAGTAAGGACATAGCCTATTATTCAACCTGGATCGCAGACAAAGTCGCGGGACACAACTCACACAGATTTTTTTACATATTTGTTTCGATCTATTTACTTAGCTGATTTCCTGCAAAAAGTATACCTTTAAGTAAACTATACTAAGTTTAGCTAGCAGTTTGGTTCCCCCACTTGCTGCAAACTGCGAACCATATTTAGTTTCAACTAAAGTTAGACCCCCGATACGAACGAACGTATAGATTAATACGATTTCTGCGTATTTGCGTCGGCAACGGGCCGTAACGCAATTAGTAGTGAACTAAGTTAAATATATGAAGCATGTGACGTATATAGGCAGCGCAGGAGCTAACCAAATTATAAACTAATATGCGAAGGAGTTCCGCTTGTAATTTTGAGTTTAAAATGCTTTTTGGTACGTACTTACCTTCTTTATTTATGGAATGAGTTCTAAATGCGATTTTCTGGAGAATATAACTTGATTCCTTTTTTTTTTGTATCGCCGGAGTTCACATGCGATCATTAAAGAGTTCTTAATCTTTATAATGTAGAATTGTTGAGTAACTAAATAACCACACGGTGGGTTCCAAACAGCAGTAAACAGCAACTCGGCAGGCCAAGGAAGAAATGGCAGAACGAACTCGACACTTTTCTCTTTTCAAAAGATTAGCCACTTTCAGCAGTAGGTAGATTAAAAGTGGAAAAAAGGAAAGAATTATAAGTGAAAAGAGTGGGACACAAACGGCCGATAAAAAGTAACCCAAGTTTCTGCCAACCATGTTAACTATGTTCAGCAGATATCGTTAGTCACCTCACCTGTAGCAGGGACAACAGCTTTCAAATAAAATAAACTGTTTTGCATAATCAGTACCATATTATTATACATATTTATCATTTAAAGTGACCACTATAATTGAAAACACTGAACAATATACGTCACTTTTAAAATCAGAATAAAAACGCACATTCTTTATTTAAATAAATAATAGAACTGCATCATAGTGCAGACTGACCGTTAAACTAAATTCTCACGAGATTAAAAAAAAACGCATCGCATACAAATTAGTTTTACGACAATAGGGTAAAAAGCTGCCATATCCATGACTAGGGAAGGAAAAGCCGTTGACTTTGCTAGGGAATTTACTATTCGCCCTTTGTGTGACCCCCTAAGATTCTCTTTTCTAATACCTTCTCACGATCAGGTGTCTATTTAACTATTTCTTGGGACTAGACCTGTCGCAATATGGCGCCCCAACAGTTTTCTTTGTTAATATTTCATGACCTTTTTGTGTGGATTTACATTCAATTGTTTGTAGTGGCGTGTATTTTTTGGGGTGACATCAGTTAATGGTTTTAATGTATGAGAGTATGCGGGATAGCCATTGTTGAGTCATAGGTTAAAAGTTTCTAGGATCGGTTTAAATGTACGCTAGTCAATGTTTAAATGGCTTTTTTTACATAAAGAGCGAAGTCATTGAACTCATTATAGTAATGTAAACCGACACGTTTTTTTTTTTGAAACACCTCTTGCAATTCGCTCAAATAATCCATTTTATTTTATAATTTTAAAATCCCATTACAAAGTTGTAAATAATTATTACGTAATCCGTTTCAGTAGGTGCGAATATGGTTTCGTTTATACAAACCTCTGTTGCCGAATAAAATATGAATATCTAAAAAAACTTGAATAAATTGAAGCCTTGTTAGTAAATACTTTCGTTTTTCATAACTCACCAATGGCATAATACAATCCTTTGGGCGCATTATGTCCAATTAGCAAAATGTCCAACTGTCCAATTCTCAATTGGTCCAGTTCGCAATTGGTCCAGTTCATAATTGGTCCAGTTCGCAATTGGTCTAGCTCGCAATTAGGGGGTGAGAGGCAGTTTTTGACACGACCCCCACGTGTAACTTAAAATAAAATGCGTTCAAATTTTAAATATCGATAAGTACCGTCTCACGACGTCAAATGTTGGTCGTACGATTAAAGTAAGTAATGCGTGAGCCAACCGCGGTGGGCCGACATCTAGCAACTTGGCCGTAAATAATACAGAATTTAACAATATCACGCTT
Source organism: Luperina testacea (assembly GCA_927399505.1). NCBI lineage: Eukaryota > Metazoa > Arthropoda > Insecta > Lepidoptera > Noctuidae > Luperina > Luperina testacea. The sequence goes on along the minus strand of OV656766.1, from coordinate 12,371,029 downwards.
ACGTGTTCCGGAGTTGTAAAATTAAGTTGACGAACAACCCACGTTGGAACGAAGGGGTAAGCAAAATGGAATGTTTACCGAGCCTTGATATTAGCTCGGGAGTTGTAAATGGAAAATGTGGTTTAGTTTTTATTTAGACTTAAAATGTTCATTTACTCTGAAGCGTAATATTAGCTTTTCTTTGCGTCCTTTTCCGTTGTAATTACACAATTTTCTATTTGTTCTTCAACATAACGCTAGACAGTTTGCCCTTTGCTATATAACCAAGCTGATGTTTTGAATAGTTTGTGTGTAATGTCTAAATTAAACACCGAAACGAGTGTGTGGAACCTTCCAATAAAAATAAACATCAAGAAAAACTCGTGGTACCCGCATTTTAAAGTAAGTAGGTACTGGAGTAGGGAAAACTGATACCGAAAATCCCACTCCCGTTCTAACACGAAAGTAATTCTAATCTAAATTTAGATGAATTTTCGTAAATTCGTGCGCAGTATCGTCGATGCAAGGCCACGCTACTTTGTTCCGATTTTAATTGGGTACCAATAGACCTCCCCCTTAATATTTTTGAATGAAATGTTATAATCGAGTTTTTTATTGCCATTGAGGTTTTTGCCTATCAATCAATTTGTATCGAAATATGAGTTTGAAATATAGAAAACAGGCATTTGAGGTTATTTATGTAAAGTAATTTGCGAGAAGACGTATGAAATAAAATAATTGCGATACCAAATTGTGTGCTTTTTAGACGTAGCAAAAATGGTTAAAAACCTGCAGGGTAACTGCTTAACACATTATCAGTTGCAATCGCTTTAATTTTGACAATTCAACAATATTCATTGCGTTATTTTCAATATCCTTCAAAATTATTCAGATTGTGATTGAGTGTGTCACGCTATTAGGGGGCTGACTAGCAGCCATCGAGATGGCTTTCCATAACTCTGCCTTGAAGAACATTATGATTATCATGATACATTAAGGGGACTAGATGACCTGAAGCGCCGTCACTATCGAAATGTAGAGAAAAGAAAGAGAAGCGCAACGACAAAACGCTGGTAATTTATTGCAAAATATGAAGCAATTATCTATTTACAAAATATTTATTGTTTGGACTAAAATATTAAAACACTAGTGTTTGTAGAATAATCTGACCAAAAAATCAGAATGAATGTATGTATATTAGTATGGTTTTTATTATAAAAAGAAAGTTTTTAGAGGCATCTTCATGATTTTTTTCTATCGTATCAAATTAATTGTATTATATTTTCAAAACACTATCTACTTAGCATATATCCTGAAGAATATCATATATTTTTTTGATTTTGTTTATTGGAGTCGATCATATACTTTTATTGCTTCAAAAACTTGCGTTTTTTGCTTTTCCGTCCAGTAATCCCTTTAAAATAAAGACATGAAATACTCAGTACGATATTCAAACAAAACCACACACCCAAAACGAGCCTTTTAAATCAGATCTAAAACTCGATCGTATACTACTTCCTGCGGCCGGACGTGTCCCAACTTAGACCATTAGCAGTCTAAAACGTTTTTAATTTACTCGAATGTTGGATTAATGGACTGTTACCCTGGCAAGACGTGATAATAGCGTTTAAAAAAATTATCGTAACAGTTTTTCTTTTTCCTCATTTAAAAGGTCGAATTTTGTCGTCTTTGTTTATGTTCAGCCAGGCGTGTTATTTTTTTGTTTGACGAGCGACTTTTTTGAGTGACTCACGAATTTAGGTTTGCCTTACTTATTCAGATGTTGTGAAAAACTTCCAAATACCATAAATAAATTTCCATTTTTTTTTATGTCAACGTATTCTTACTTGCATTAAATACGCATAATCGGCATATTATGTTCCCACTGTTGGGACACAGGCCTCCTCTCTCATTGCATTAAATAGATACCATAAAGTATGGTTGTATTTTTTTTTTGTTTAGCCTGTACTTTCCCACTGCTGGGCCCAAGTCCTCCCAGGAACTCTTTTCTCACGCCACCTTGAACCAGCTCGTATAGTATTGAAAAATTACTTTGTTTCTAAACATAGGATCACGATTTAATCGCGCCTGTACAGTAAAAAAGCGTTTACGCCGTACGGAATTTCATACAAACTTTCAAGTCCTTGTTTTTCGAAATAAATGAACCGATTTTAATGAAACTTCATACGCATAAGCAGGATACAAAGGTCTAAAAAGTTACTTAAGAACATTTTCGAAATATCTTAAGTATTTAAAAAAAGAAAACGGGAAATCTCTGTTTCTATGCAAGAATTAAAATCGGTCTAAGTAATTTGGCTGTAACACTATTTTTCGAAAATGTTCTTAAGTAACTTTTTAGACCTTTGTATCATGCTTATGCGTATGAAGTTTCATTAAAATCGGTTCATTGATTTGGAAAAACAAGGGCTCGAAAGTTTGTATGAAATGCCGTACGGATACACGCTCTTAAAATCCAACTTTAATATTCATAGAAAAGAAGACAAGTTCATCTCTCACAAAAGCATCCTTCAGTCTGAAAAAAACACAATTTGGATTTATTTCAACATTGAATATTTACTGTCTAACTCTGCTAGTCCTTGAACCTAAAGGTCGAGGTTCAAAGCCCTAGAACTGTTATAAAACCTTTTCCATTAACATAATACTGCGATTATAATTTGTTGTTAAAATGAACTCGAAATTTCGATAGAATTTATGTAATAGCGTTAACGTTACGTTAGGGATGGGTATGGTTACAGGTTATTTTTTACACTTTCATTTTCTAATTTTGTACAAGATTAGTTACATTTCTCTGACCTATGTACCTATATACATCAAAGAAATGCAACTAAATCCAGGCTGCGCCAAAACACCCTGTCCTCCGTCCAGTCTGTCCCAGCCACCTTCTTCAGGTCATCGCTCTATCTAGCTGGGGGGCGTCCCACACTACGCTTGCCGATACGCGGTCTCCACTCCAGGACCTATCTGCTCCACCGGCCATCGGTCCTTCGACAAACATGACCAGCCCACTGCCACTTCAGTTTGCTTATCTGCAAGCTATGTCGGTAACTCCGGTTCTTTTCCGGATAATTTCATTCCTGAAGTCTATGTGCAGCGGAGGACTGCGATCGGCTGAGTTGTTTGATTGAAATACATATCTATTGAAAGGTAGTCCTTCTTGGCGTGTCAAGCAATCTGTTGATTTTCAAATTCAGTCTAATCAACCAAAAACGACATAAAATATAAAAAGCAACATCGATCGATCATATTGTAAAAAAAAAGAAATCTTTTTTTTTTTAATTCGTACGCACCCCGACTCATGATTAATGTCAAAACGAGCGTGCTTAGTTGTTCCGTCACGTCGCAGATGCCAGATAAAACATGGCGCCGTGTATTTAAATCATGCCCCGTAAATGGACGCCGCGACTTCCCTTTCCCACCACTATAAATTGAACCCCAACAATGGCGCTAGTTGTCTCTTAACCAAATTCGAGTATGCTGCACTTTAGTTCCGTCTTCCACCACCGGAGTTCAAGTTACATTAGTTTTTGTAAGCAGCGTTAACGGAGTTCATTAATTACTTTTTTAAAGTTTCACAGGAAAGAGGGGTGGTTATGTGGTTTGTACGTTGAGTATTTAAGTGTTTTTTTTAGAGTTTATGACTGGTTGGTTTTCTAAGTTTATGCTATCTGGTATATTTATGGGAGTTTTACTGTTGATAATATTTATTAAAATACATAAGCGCGTTCCTGTATAAACGCTTGGAATATTTTTAGTAAATCACCTAACGAATAGCCTAGATAAAATAAAGTGAGGTATATCGCCTATATAGTTATCGGTTGCGCTTTCGAAATATGAATTTACCTTGTCTTTTTTTTGTCCTGTTATAAAACTGTGGTACTACAATAGGCCCCAAGTTTAACGCAGGGTTTTAACAAAAAAGGCCTTGTATTTATTTATTTTCCTTTTTACTGTTTCACTGTGCCGTGCCGCTGGTCGCTGCATTGCGTTTATTTTCCTTCAGTTAATCAAACTGGAATTATTTATGTTTTCCCTTCATGTAAATGTAATTTGTGACATGTTTAACATATTACTGTTGGGTGACATGACATATATATTTGCTGAGCTGTTGCTAATTACGACATTCACAATGTTTTATTATGCAAATGTTATGTAATCCTATTGAAATGTTACTAATGGAATGCTAAGTTCTACTGTAATTAATTGTTTCACTTGATAGCTTTCTATTGTCAAGTTCAAACACATACTAAAATAGAACATGGCCTGAAGGCCAATTCCCGTAATTAAAATCGTTCAAAATCTAGCAATCTCATCTCAGCGACAACTAATGTCAAAAACTTGTCAAAAATGAAGGGAAATCAGAGCTATTTTTGACAGATTGAAACTGAGATCAGACTAAACATTCTTAAAATTACGAGAATTGCCACTCTTACCCTGATCAATAATATCGCCAAAAAAAAAAAACAATTTCATATTCAGAACTCGACTCTCACTAAGTGATTTCGTGAACCGATTATTAAACTTCAGCAACATATCTTATCGATATATCATGCCTGAATTAACGCGAATTATTCAACAGAACTTGGTTCGAAATTGGCAAAACGATATTTTAAAGTTACGCTCGATATAAGTTTTTCAATCGACATTAGATTTGGTGATAACTGAAGCGGTAGGCCCAGTTATGAACGTGAGGACATGATGTGAAAGGATGGCAATTTTCATGATTTCCTTTTGTGCCTAATTGAGAGTATTTCAATTTAATTTAATAAACAAGTACATGGATGAAGCAAAAAAATATTGCTCGAATTTTTCAATATTTTTTGTTTAAATAATATAAAATGTATTTATTTAATCATATTATTCTTACCTAAGATATTTTTATTGTTTTACAAGGTAAGAGTTCCGTTTTTTTTTCTGAAATAATATAGCTTATGATTTAAATAAAATACCTGAACACTTACCTTGCAAAATAATATAAAATCCCATAATATTCTTACGTAATAGAATCAGGAAATTCTTCAAACCTCAGCCCTAGCCATACATTATCAAGTTGGGCCGTTTTCTACACCATTTGGCGTGCCGCTTAGCATCGATTTTAATTTGTACTCGTTCGCATATCGAGATATCGGAACGGCTTTATTCGGAATCACGTAGTGTAATACGCGACCCAGTAACGCGGTTCGCACAGTCTGCTTATCGCGCGCGAAAACCATTTTAATTTTGTAGACTGAATAATATTACGTTTTAGGTATATAGGTACCACCTAATAAAATTTTTCATTTGTTTATAGGAATCAATAGATTCGGTTATTGAATGTACTTAAATTAAATCTGTGAGAAAAACGGTTAAATCTAAGCAGTATTTCAAAGAAAGTCAGGAGAATCAAAATGTTTAAAGAGCTAGAGCAAGACGCTATTAAAAATGAATTCATCTTCGCAGTTGCCACACACGAAGTCAAAACTTCAAAAGTTGTTTATTACAGCTAAGAGTAACATTCCTCTAATTGCGACCCCAATTGCAACAAGATTTAAGTACATTCCACAAATAAATTCTATTTATAAGCCAGAGTACACACTGTAGCAAATAGGCCAAAGCTATAAATAGGCGGTATAGCAACAAGTGGTGTACACAGGCCCCCCGCGACACCGTTGTTTGGGTATGGCACGCCTTATTTAGCTAAAAGCGCAGCCAGCGACATTTTAGGTGATAAAAATTGGACTGGTCGGATTGGAGGCCATTGTCTGTCGGTGACTGTACTTTTAGATAATGTGTGATCGTTTGTACAATTTGACAACTTAATAGGGTTAGTGGAACATATTTTCGTATATAGATAGATTTTTATTGGTTAGATTTTCAGTGTACAGCACGCTTCATAGAAACCGTTACACCTTGGTAATGACATCGAACCTATTTAAGTTTTTTGAAATGTATCGTAAGTGGCATGTTGGTCTAGTGGTTAACATTGCGGCTTAACAATACGACGGTCTCGAGTTCAATCCGCGGTCGAGAAGATTTTTTTTATTTTATTAATTTACCTTTATTATTATTTTTTAGTTTCTTTAGTAGTTAGTTTTGTTTTTTTCGTTAATTATTATTAAAAAATCAAATGGAGGTTTGTAATAAAAGCTTAGCATTTTGCATAAACAATATTCATTTATTTCTTTAATTACATTTCTAGGACTTCATGGAATCCACTTCCTGGTTGAATATACAGATTTCTATCTGTGTTAAATTGGGGTTATTATACTTAGAATATTAACTAAACACAAAATAGATACCCTAGTTTGGTTTAGATAACGGTTCGTTTATAGATATTTCTAGAAACTGTGAATTACAGAGGAAGAACCAACATGCTAAACTATAACAGTATAGCAATATACATCTTTCTCTTTTATCACATTTTCTGATAACCCTTATTTAACACAACATTAGAAAAATATGTGAGGTCAGATGGTGCATCGTTAACACATTACAAGACTACTTGTAAACAAGAACTGGATTGATAATAATAAAGGTTGTTTATTTTTGATTGACTACGAGATAATGATCCCACTGATAATGGAATGATATTGGGAATGATTAACACTTGACACTTGCTCATATAAATGTTCCAATGCATTTTTATCAAATAAGTTACACAGTTAATCTGCTGAGTTGCCTATTCATAACGGATAGGATGGCCGTCACTGTCTAACACTTCTTGAAGTCAGCATTTGAACGCGTAGTTTTGAAGGGAGCCACTGAGTGAACTTTCACAATACATATTACGTTGTCGCTTCGATTCATTAGTGTAAGCAATCGGGCGAGGGCCTTGGTGATCACATTTCATATCACCCGTCGCTTGATACCTTTGTATCCATCTACGAACTGTTTTTCTCTGTAATGAAAATAATAATATTAGAAATACATAAAAAAAATCCAACTTGTAAGTAATAATGCAACATGATTGCAACATTTGCAACAATAAATAGGTATGTGTAAGAATAACTTAAATCTTACCGTTATGCTTATATCTCGTGCTATTTTCTTTATGTTTTGTTCCTTTTCCCACAGAACTACAATTTTAGCCTTTAATAAAGTTGTTAATCGAACCATACCATCGATTAATAGAATCAACTGGTCAAAAACTTAATAAATTGGATAATATTACGATGAAGATAATTACACACAAGCGAATCGGCACGAAAATGAAACCATTTGAAAAGTAAAAATACCCTCAATCACAGTTTAGTAAATAAGGCGAAGAATAGTATACTAAATTCAACCTTAACTCGCAGTTCATACAGCAGTTAAGTTTCTGAAGTAAAATGAGGGTAGTGCAACAATCGGAATCAACACATTCTATTCAACCAAACAAGACATCTATGCTAATTTCAACCTTATGTTTTAGTTAATAGAGGAGTTGCGTATTGCATTTTGTAAAACAAGTCGGTAAGGTGCTAGTATTAAATATAAGACGGAAGTTGAAATTTAAACCTTAATATCTAGAAGATTAGACCGTTAATAACCTTGTTCGATAAAAGGAGTAATGCTATTCGAATTTTCGTTAAGATTGCTAACTGAGCCAATAGCCTAGTGGTATAAGGCGCGGTCTAGATGATCTCGCGATGTGGGTTCGTATCTTAGTCGCACGCAGTGTCTTTTTGTAAGTTATTCTTGGTATCTATACGGTTCGGCCAGAAGGAAGCCGATAAAATACCATATAAATTATTAAAAACATTGCAAATAATATTTGAGACGGATCGGTGGGTGCACGAGATGGGTGCGGCGGCGGGGCGCGGGGGAGGGAGCTGCTCAAGGCTCACGTGACACGCGGGCCCGAGCGTGCTCGGGCGATAATCTTTAAGTCTTGGAGGGGTACTATTTCTCTGAAACTGACTGTACACATCACACACACATTTTTTCTCTGAAAGATAATGTCAAAATAATAAAAATAATTTCTTAAGAATAAACTAACACTAATGTTAGAATTTTTTTAATAAAACTGGTCTAGGACGAGCAACAAGTCCATTTCTGACACGTACCATCTAGTTAGTATCCCTTTGAGCGGATAAAATTTCACGGCATTTCTAGATTTTTTTTTAGCTATTGGATTTTATGAACGCATGCATGAATCCTGATAGCAAAGGATCGCATTGGTCTGTGATTCTTCTTTTTATTTTTGTTCAATTCGATGCAAAATGGCGACTGTACTAGTCGGTTTATGAACTTTGTTTTATTTTGGTTCGTCCTACTTTTGATGGCATTATTTAGATTTCATTTTAGTTATCAAGATGAACCAGACGCTAAGCTAAAGCCCGAAAGTCTGATAACTAGTCTTACCAAGGGGTATCGTGTTACCCAGTAACTGGCTTGTGGAGGTCAGATAGGTAGCCGCTCCATGTAAAATACTGGAAGTCAGCTACAACCGGTTAGACCGGAAGCTGACTCCAACATAATTGGGAAAAGGCTAGACAGATGATGATGATTTTATTTAGATATAAGATTTTCCTATTTCGCTAAAAATACTACGCGAATACATAGGTAAGTCATTGAGAAACTATGATTATCGCATTAATTTTATCTTTCTAGCAGCAAGCACTGAGAAAGAGTGAAAAGAAGTGCAAAGAGTGGAACTCTCTACCTGCGTTTGTGTTTCCGAGCGCATACAACCCGAATCTTTCAAAGTAAGAGTGAACAGGCTTCTTCTGGGTAAGCTCTCTCCATCGTAGGCTTTGTCTCTGTCACCTCTGACCTAGACTAGAGTCAAGAGCAAATCCATTTCAAATTTAAAATACAAATCAAAATTGTCTTTTCTTTTTTTTGTAGCATGTAATGTCCCACTTGACTGTTGGTCAAAGGCTTCCCCAAAATCCATCCAGAAAATATTTTCCCGCGCCATCTCGAACCAGCCCTCGTCGTCCAGGCCATATCTACATTTATAATTGTCTTAACAAAGTTTAAATTCATATGCGAAATGGACTAGATAGGTACCGCCACTTTTTCTATCTTTTATTCCACCTAACAACGCGCCAGACTTACATAATTTGGTCCTACAGGTCCTTTGGTACAGAAATATCAGTACGTACATTTTACAAGGAGACGGTACAATTTGTCGCTGCAGTCCATTCCGTGTCCTGTCGGATAGTCTTTGTAGAACTTCATAAAATATTACATTGGTCTAACGATGTCGGCTTCTCATCTCTCTACTTGCAAATGAGATGTTTTAGTATTATTAAAGTTGGTTATATAAAACTTGTATTTGATGTAAATTTTCACTTTTTTTTTATACTCACTTTCATTAGAAAAATAACGGTTATTCTTATTACCCTTTCGTTATTTTTATATAAACGTATAATAAATGCCGTTATTTCACGATAAATACGAAGCAATGTAATCTATTTACCGTTTACATAAATAATAATTTAAGTTTATTCAATAAATTGTTTGTCTTGTTACAATTTAATTAGACATTAATCTGTAAGCGAACTAGGCGAAAGCCTGTATTTCGGCTATTAAATTACCTCTGAATAGCAGCGCATTTCAACAATTTTACACAATAACTGTCGTTATTTGTTGCCGTTATTTTCGTAATGTTATAATTAATGGAGTATAATTATGTAGTTATTTATTGTAAAGAAATTGATGGTTTTTATATAAATATGTTTGCAAGGCAATAAATTATGTTATGTGATGATTATATATTTTATTTATTTATTTTTGTCTCTCAGAAAAACCATAGTTCCTTTAAAAGTAGTTATTCTCCCTGAAAAAAAAGGCCTTGGATATCAAAGCTACTTCAAAGGGCCAATAGATAGTTACTTGCCTTATTAAGGCTCCTTCAAACAGGCGCGACACAACACGCGACACAAAGGCACCGCAAGTCGCGCAACGAGCGGTGTCTTTGTGTCGCACGCGATTATATCGCGTGTCGCGCCTGTTTGTAGAAGCCTTTATATAGTCGGCTTACCAAAAATTGGTAACGAAACCAAAAAACTCGAACATTTGCAAGTCACACTATTCATCTGGGTGTCGGTTCGAGTTTCATCCCTTACCTCCCCCTCCCCGAACAAAGGGTCGTAATTCTGCTTACGGAAAACCCCTAAACCGTCAATATCGTTTTTCGTTGTACAATTTGGGTTTATTTGGCGTCGCGTTTCGTTTGTTTGCAAGCTTTCAAGTTACTTGCTCAAATATTGGTTTGGAGGGGTCAAGGTTGACTGTTTAATATGGCTATAAGGTCGCCTACGATGTGGATACAGAATTAGTGCTTGTGTCGTAAACATTAACTAGGTATCTACTCGGGAGAAAGGATTTGTTGCTGGGTGGGTGGTAAGGTTTTCTGTTTAGGCTTAGTGATAAGTGTCCGAATGAAATCAAAATCAAAATATTTTATCTAAGAGAAAACATTTGATTTTGGGTAAAAACGGCTTAACGGATTTGGATGAAATTTGGTGCAGTAGTAGAGTATGACCTGGATTGGGACATGGATACTTTTTATCCTGATATTATAACGGGATTGAAACTTATGCGGGTGAAACCGCGGGTCGATGCTAATTTCGCATAAACCTACATTGGCACTTATTTAAACGTCAGCTAGGTGCACGATTCCAATTGGTCGTTTCCTATGAGAAGAGCCGACAAGATACTCCACGGTTACTCTTACACAAACTTTTACAATATTTCCCAAATTACAATGGATAGTAACTTTACCCTTGGAGTAACTTAATTCCTCGTTTTTAATTAGTATGTATGTAGATATATTACGCCAAGACCATACCTCAATACACGGAGTATTGAGGTAAGTATGGTCTTGTCGTAAATCTAACTTCACTGCGATTACCTATAGAACTCGAGTAGCACTTCATTCACACATCTTTAGTAGATGCACACACAATCAAATACAACATGCATACAACATTTCATACATAATCGGAATTGGAAATCCTCCTTAGCTTTGTCGCGAACGAATCGATCCTATTCCGATCCGATACCATTATTCTACGGGTTTCGGGCACAAAGAGCCCCTTTATGCCCAAGGCAATAGAATTTCCACTCTTCACTAAGTTTCACCTTTTCTTTTAAGTGCAAAAGAAAAACTGTTTGGAGTGAGGCCAGAGATTTGCGCAGCTTTTATGCCAATTTCAAAAACTCCAGTGGGGTAAAAAACTATTATCGAAGTTGCAGTTTCAATTCTAGATTAGTTTTTCCGAAGGTTTTCTTAATTTTCCATTGTCAGGATGGTTTAAGTTTTTGTGCGGCAGTACTTTTATTCATGCAATTTGTGCCCACACCCGAATACAGTTTTTAAATATTTTATTACTGATTTGCTATTTTATTTTAACATATTTCGACATGAAAATAAAATTATCTTTCCTTATAATTTATGTCGTCACCATATTTCTGTACCTAATATAAATAAATAAAATGTATTTCGCTCTCAAAGTAGGCAAAAACGTAATCTACGTACAGTACAATTTAATAAGGTATTTGATGGTTATACTGCAGCACATAATTGATGATCTACAAACTCCCAAAATAAGTCAAGCTTGTATTTTGGTAGTTAGACCTAAAGAAGGTACTTCTCAAACTCCAGTGGAAAGCTTATATAGCCAAAGGTCGACTTCGTAATAGGAATTCTTCAGAAAGTAATTAATTTTTCCGCTAATAATTCTCGTTCAAAGAAGGAATGTTTTATTAATTTCCTATTTGTCTTACGCCCCGTGTTATTGATCCTAGGAAACTTAAAGTTTCAAAACTTAGTAAGTAAGCTGATTGAAAACTGCACACTAATGCTTCAAGCGAAGTTTTAATGTAATTTTAATTAAAGATCACATTTTAATGTCTTCTTTCGCCGTTTTCAATAATATTTTAACAATATATTTGTGTATTAAATGTTCAAATCTGTTCCTTAACCTTTCAATCTTAACAATTGATTTCTTTTTTGCAGGTAAGTACCTGAGTAAACCGAACAAAGAATTGAAGAAAGTTAATCTGGCAAAACGAAACCGTATGTAATTTATTCCCGAACAATTTTAATAAGGAATCTTGACATCATCTTGTGCGTTAATATAAGAGATATTCGAAAAAAGTCGAGGTATTACGTCACATAATCCCGAAGGGGGCTTATTCAATTAAAAAAGATACGAATCGACGGAATTTTGAGATCCCATAACACGAAAGTGTGAGATCCATAATAATGAGGTTGACTTTTGGTGTATCCACCCTACCGGTTGTAAAATACTGCGTTCTTTTAACGTAAAAAAAAATAACCTTAAAAAAAGGTTTGGGAGACCAGGCGTAAAAAAAGGAATAAAAATCTAATTTAAAAATAGGCCGTAAACCTGTTTTATTTCGCCGTATTCCAAACTGAAATAATTAAAAGAATAACGTTTCAAGGGCAATAATCCATTAAAAAAAATTTGTTCACTCGAGTGCTTGAATTTTTAATTAACCATCAATTAAATTTTAAATTAAATAGATTGTTTTATGTTTATGAACTTGATGGAATTCTTTCAATATTGCCTCGAACGGCTTAAGGGTAAAGTTGGGAACCTCATTTTCGAAGTTGAAAATACGAGGATCGTATGGATTTGTGTCGGCATACTTTTAAAATTCAATTTGGGGTTCATCAATAATGTTAGTCTGCCAACTATTTGTTTTGTAAAGAACTAAGAAGATGCTTTTATTTCAGTAACAGAAGTTTGAACAAACAATGCCGTTTTCTTGTTAACGGATAGATTTTGTAGTCTACTAAAGTCACGATTAAGTTGTCAAATGGTTTTTGAAACTGTTTGATAAACAGCTACTTTCATAAGGCAGTCTATACACTATTATGGTTAAAAGGGACATCAAAGGAAAGGCCGTTTTAAGGATTTCAATAATACGTTTATTATCCTTTTATTTATATATTGGAAGGTGTGTTTACCAATATTACGTGAGACGCAGGGGCGGTACCTTCATAGAAGCCGAAAAGCCCGGCTTGCCCTAATAAAATCATAATTCACAACAACAAACTTACTTAAACCTATCAATAAATAAATATATTAAAAAATACCAATCAATGAACTCGAACACAAACATTAATAACTGAAAATCAGCCAATCCCTCAGTTGGGCGTTTTTTTTATACGTTGAAAATCTGTGGGCTTGCCCTAATTTTGTCCCCTAGGCACGCCACTGGTGAGACGTGTGATGTAAGGCTAAAAGAGTAGTACAGTCACTATGAGAAAGCAAGGATTTCAGTCGAGTAGTAATAGCGGGCCCGGATAGTAAAAATAATGTACAGTACCCAGCGATAAATATTGCACATCGACCTTTTTACACAAAACCATTTTATACAAAGAATAAAAATAATTATCAAAAGAAGCAAATCATAATTGTTTTAACAGCTCCTAATAGATACCGGACTGTTTGTATTTCGTGCTACAGAGATAACGCTCTACGAAGCCGAAATTAGCCGATTGTCTCTTTCCAAAGGTCGATTTGCAATATTTATCGCCGGGTACTGTAGTAGTAGAAGACAGTTAAGCAAATACTTTCTAAGGTTTAAGCCTTATTTAAAGGCAAAGTAATTACGTAATATTTTATCTAGCAAATCATTAACGTATTAAAACTCTTCTCGAGCACCAAAGTATACAAAAAAAACGCCAATTCAGCAACAACATTCTAGCAAGCACAGCTATCCCTCATAACGCGATTATTCAAATCTGATAGAAATATTTCACGTCATTGTATTGCCAATATGGAACGGATTTAATCCGTATTTATTGAGATATCTGAAAAATTCTATATGTTAAAAACAAGTTAAGCATAAAAGGTGTCTTGTAAATCCTCTGGCACGGACTCAGTGATGACAGGTGGCGGAAAACGGTGTCCCTTAGTAACCGCTAGTATCTAGAAGTCCCAAGTCAAAATGCGATTTTGGCATTCATAGTTTTTATTGTACCATTCATATGATTTTTATTCGGATTGTACCCACTTGACGCATTTTTTGCGTTGAATGAAAATAAACTAGAATTGTCAAGACGGTAGCGAACTCCTTTGTGCGTTTTTTAAAAGGATCTTTTAAAGTTCCTCAGTCAGTAGCAAAATGTTGGCAAAGTCGAACGAATGAAAGAGTACAGTGTATTAGCTGTTTTGTCAGTTGGAAGTTGTATTCAAGAGAAACTAGTTATTGCTATTATTGTAGGTAGGCAAATGCGCAAAAAAACTTGTGACCTCTGAATAAAGCAACTTGTTTCTCGAAGCAGTTGAGACCGATAGCATAAAATAATAGGCCGGTAAAAATGACAAAATAAGAGCGGAACAATCTTAGGGATTAATCAAAGAAATTGGTCATCGCAGTATGGTATTGCCGCCGTACTATCCCGCAGCCGAGTAAAGTTCTCCCTGCCTTTCCGCCAATTATAAAGCACTAGTTTCCGCCCGCGGCTTCGCCCGCGAGGTATGTCGATAAAACCTATCCTATGTCCTTCCACGGGATGCAATCTATCTCTCTGCCAAATTTTATCGAAATCCGCTCAGTGGTTTAGGCGTGAAAAGGTAACATACAGACAAAGTTACTTTCGAATTTATAACATTAGTATGGATTAAGATATCGCACCAACCTCAGTGACGCGCTCTCCAGCTAAGCTTTAGATTAATAAGAAAGGTGAACGATCACACTAACTGCTGTCCAAATAGAGAGCGTTTTATAAGAACTTAATGTCAAATACTGCGGAAAATGACAGATTTTTAAGACGATCGTTATAGTATGAGGAACCGCTTTCCTAGAAAACCAAAACTGTACAGACAATCCACAAAAAAACCCTTTCTTTTTGTAGTTTGGAATTGAAACGCTACTGTATTAATGAAAAACAATTGCCACACTTAAGAGGAAATGCGGGTGGTCGGTTTCTGGTTAATGACCATAAAGCAATGATTTTTTTACAGCATAATAAACATTAACTACTTGTATGTCCCTATGTTTTCGTTTTTGGTGTTTATGAGGACCCCCAAAAAATGATTTAAACCACTGTCAACACAGGCCTAGTGTACAAATTTGACAAGTATTAATGAGAAAAGAAAAACATAGGGACACAGTATATATCCTTCTTATTCAGTTTATGATATATCTTTTAAATTGGTCCAATATTGGAGGAGCCATAGGCGAGAGCCAAACCTCGAACCATGGCTTTTTACTTGGGCTTTTTCGAAGTCTCTCCGACCGCATTTCTCAAACTCAAACTCAAAGCATTTATTTCAATTAAACCCTTTACAGGCACTTTTGAATTGTCAAGAAGTCGGTCAGTCAGAAAATATGAAGCTAGTTGCCCATTACAAGACGTAGTAGTTTCCTCTTAAGTCCTGCGTGCACAGAATTGCTGTAATCTTTTACCTTGCACAGCCTAGCAATTTAAGTAGGCAGAAAATTAATGTCCCTTTCGATAAGCTCTCGAGCGGAATCTATTTCATCCTCTATTCTGCCTTTGAACATATTTTATTTACGGCTATGAAGCTTATATTAAATCCCATTCAGGGAAAAATAGAAAAAGGTAACTGCGTGACGATGATTTGTCGCCATGTTGGGATCAAAGTTTTTGATTGGTCGTGATCAGATAAGTTCTGATATAGCAGGGGTGGCCAACTTGGTTAGACCCAAGATCTACTGTTCACTGACGACACCCTGGGCGATCTACCAATTACATACTTCTTGAAATCTTAAATGAAACAGCATAGTTCAGTACACAATTATGTAGTATTTTTTATTTTATTAAGAAGGAAAATATTCGTAACTCCGCTAGTCTGTCATCAACTGACTGACGGATTTATAACCGCCCGCGCCCTACTCCCGCGTCCCATACGCTTTCCGCTTATTGTTATCGCGCACCGAAAACAAAAGAGAGCTAAACTGCATAGAAGAGAGGATAAATAACGTGACGGAACGGCGATTGAAAAATGATACAAGATGATGCGTGCAGCAGTTAGTGATTAGGTACGTTGCGCAGTCTGTTCTACCTACGCATTCATATTTTTTTCCTTGCTACGATCGACTGTACTAATAGTCGCGATCGACCAGTCGATCGCGATCGACCGGTTGGCCACCCCTGTGATAAAGGAATAAAAACATTTTCTTTGAATGGAATAGTTTTATCAAAAGGGATCGTGGCAAAATAGTAACAGCTCCAACAGTCGATCAAAGGTTAAACTACGCTTGCCGCGGTCGGTGCGTGGATGGGTGACCATCCACATAATATCGACACCCCGCCGTTTCTCGGAAAGCGCGTAAGGCTTTGGTCCCGGCTGTCATTCGTAGATCTTTGATAGTCGTTATTGGTTGTCAGAAGCCCATCTTACCAAGGGGTATTGTATTACCCAGTAACAGGGTTGTGGACATCAGATAGAATATCGCTGCATGTGAAATACTCGTATTCAGCTGCATTTGGTTAGACTAGAAACCAACCCCACCATACTTGGGAACAGGGTAGGCAGATTGATTGATCATATGGGATCTACCCATCCGTAACATCCAAACTAGTCTTAAGACATTATATAAAACCTCTTCTCTTGAAGAACTACTCGTAGAAGCCAGCTTTTTTGATGCCGGAAAGTATAATTTAGAAGACTTTAAAGTATGGGCTCCTTGGCCCTTTACATTTTCTTAATGAAAGTTACTTTGACTAGTAAATTGCTATTACACACAATTGAACAGATGACTTGCTGAGCACTTCTATTGGATTAGAACTAGAACGTTCTACTATTACACAGGATGTTCTTTATTAGAGAATAGCAGCGCCCCGCGGTTTCACCCGCGTAAGTTTCGATCCCGTGGGAATATCGGGATAAAAAGTATCCTATGTGTTAATCCAGGAAATGGTCTATCTATGGGCCAATTTTCATCCAAATCTGTTCAACGGTTTACGCGTGATTGAGTAACAAACATCCAAACATCTTCACAAATTTTCACATTTATAATATTAGTTGGATAACTTGATTTGTTTCTTTTCTGAATCAGATGTTCAAACACATCTGTTTTAAAGGTTCTTATCTTTAGTTCGTACCTACGTAAATCTTTTATGTTTATTAACTTCTTAAATGACTAATAAAACCTAAGCTTTTTTATTCCAATGATAATATACTGTAGGAGGTTAGACTATTTGTCAAGATTAGCTTTAGAATCAGTGACTGACCTCCGAGTAAAACAATTACCTAACCTAACAAAAAATATATGTTAGCAACGCCCAAATATATCCGGGTAAAATCAAGCAATTTTCACTAACCCTCCGAATTCAGTACATAATTTAAACTCGAAACCAATTACGGTACCAATCATACAAGATTCGTATCGCCAAAACTTTCTGGGCCCAACAGTTGGCAACACAATGGGACGAAATAAACTACCCTCCCTGATCCCTGGACCGGCACGTGACCGCCCGTTGATTAAATACAATGATTACACATAAGGGATGCTGCCGTCATACATCGATGCTCACTGAATAAGTTCAGTTTGTAAAGGTGTGCTAATTTTTTAGTCCAATCTGTTTTCTCATTTGTTACTTTTGCTAAGGGTTCCATAAATGAAACAATCTGCCAGATTCAAAATTATAATATTTTATTTCACACCACATGAGCACTTATGAAACGTCAGAAGCTAGGTGCACTGTTCCGATTGGTCGTTTCCTATACAGAACAGCCGGCAAGAAGCTCCAAATGGTTACTCTTATAAAAGTAATTTGTTTTTACAATGTTTTCAAATTGTTGTATTAACAGGTATGGGAGGTCAGCGTAGACCTGTCAACAAGTACAAGGTACTTAATAAAATATAAAAATATGTTCTACAAATCTACAGTCTACTTCTGAAGGTTTTTCCTTTATAAATTACTAGCAGTGTCCCGCGGTTTCACCCGCGTAAGTTTCAAACCCGTGGGAATATCGGAATAACAAGTATCCTATGTGTTAATCCAGGAAATGGTCTATCTATGTGCCAATTTTCATCCAAATCTGTTCAACGGTTTACGCGTGATTGAGTAATAAACATCCAAACCTCTTCACAAACTTTCACATTTATAATATTATATAGTAGGATGAGAAGACTTCGCGACTGGAAGTGTTCACCATTCGTCAGAAAAACACAGGAAAATCGAAAAAAAACTAAACAAAAATGAAATCGAATCGAACCAAAAAAAAAACGAAAATTTTTTCGTTTTTTTTTTTGGTTCGGTTTTCGATAGATTTCTATCGAAAACCGAACCGATCGAAAATCGTACTTGGTATCAAGTATCATGGGATCAAAAACATGGAAAGCTTCAATGTCTTTCATAGCAAAAATGTAAACAAACAGCTCGGCACAGAAAAGTACTTAAAAATAATACAATAATAAAAAAGAATTAAAGCTACCGAACTGTACGAAATAGAGCTTAGTAAACACCCCCTTTCAAAATCATCCCCCAAACAAGCCACGTGTCATGCAAAGCTGGGGTGCGACTGAAGGGTGCCTAGCGAAACCAATTTGCCTGTTGTATTCTATAAGCTTAATATTCCTGTCCCTTTCACACTCATTATAAAACTTCCAGGTGTGAAAGAGATGCACATTTAATCCGCCATTCTAAGAGGGTTCGAAAGTAATAAAGATATCCTGCGCTTGTGTAGTGAAAAATGTTATTAGGTGCTTTAAATATAGTAGCATTAAGCACTTTTTGCCTTGTCATGCAGCTGGAAATATTAGCATAATACCAAAAAGTGCTGTTTTAATTAAGGATTTTTTGGATGATTCATAGAGGTTTGTAACGCATAAGCCTGGTTTATACATTACTCGTTCATGTACAAAACATGAGGCTATTAATTGGACAGAGTACATGGCTGTTATTTAGGCCATTGAATGGATTTCCCCTAAAAGAAATAGAAGAAAAAACCGGCCTCTCGTATAAAAATCTACCTCTAATGAGCTTCAGAAAAAATTGAGCCGATATCGTCAGCACGTGTTCATGACACCCTGTATACCGCTTGATGGGTGACTAAGCAGAAAACGGTCGCCGTAGCAAATTGCATCCCGCCAGTATAGCAAACTGTCGTTACAACTTGTTCGCTCGTTCATTTGTTCACTGTTTCAATTAAAACATTCCACACAAACACTTTCAAATTAGGAACGCTAATTGGTCGTCAAAATGTGCGCCAAAAGTGACAGTTCGGAATCCAAAATGGCCGTTGAAGCCTTATTTAAACGGTTTCATTTGTGCCATTTAATCTCACCCCTCGGTTTTAAATTGAATAATTGGTGGATAGAATGCAATGTCATTTTCCATTCGTAGAAAGAGAATGTTAAAGAAAATGGTGGTAGTACAATCCTTTGTCACCGCTACCTACGTAATGAGCAACATTTATGTTAAAGTAAATGAACAATGCAGTGGTGTCCGTGATAAATAAATTGCTTATTATAAAGAACGAGGGTTTAAAACATAAAAATGTAATATAATGGGCGCGTTGTTGGGTTCTGTTGTATGCAAATTGGGCGTTCTGAAGACGTTTTTCATTACTTTCTGCTAACGTGTTCAGTAATTATGCCGCACTCACCGGGGAAAATGTAAGGGGCGCTTTGTAAGGCAGCTTCAGCTGAAGCATTGCCTTAATTTATTAATTTTTCTTGAAATGCAACACTCATATTGCGCTTTGAAATGAAGTTCGCGTGATATTCGTGAATATTACTTTATTTTATTACTAAGACTGGGACATGCTTGTTTATTTGTAAAAGCTTCATCATACAATTCTTGTACACAGTTGTAAGGACATAAATAAGTCAATATTCTGGTTCAATATTCATACAAATTGCTTTACATCTTTTACATTTACTTTGTGGCAGACAGACGAAAAATATGAGGGTTAGAAAAGTACCCAGATAATGCACTAGCAAAAATATCTTAATTTCAGTTCAATCCTTCCATAATCTATTCATTGTATCACAACAAAAAAACAAGATTAAAACAGTTGAAAATCGCAGGCGAAACCGCGGGCATGTCTCTACTCATGAATAATTTAGTGGCACAAAAACTTACGCCGGGCTTATGCAGTCTGGGAAGTTTAAATGAATTCATCCAAGTCGATCCATTTTGCTTATAATATGATCCATAGCGTAAAGTTTTGTAATGTGCATAACTGAGCTAATGTTGTTTTTAAAACTTTGGTGTAGATGCTTAAGCTGATTTGAGGTCACTGGCAAAACAAGGCTAGGATATACGGGGTGACAGGGACGACGGACAACCTGTTATTGACTCCTGCAACCCTGCATTGAATATTTTGTTCGTTTCACGTTTCTATGAAATAGCAGATTGTAGTTTTGATAACCGAAGAAGAATTTCTGCGCTAGGGTCTAGAATCATGTCCAGAATTCATGGTTACAGAGAAATTAGAATAGAGGTTAGAATTCGAATTCGGTAACCAACTATGCATTTAAAACAGTCCTAATTTAACCCTAAAACAGAATTACCTGCGACAAAACAATACCAACTTCACACCCTATTGAAATTCCTGAAAAAAAAAGTTAAAACAAGCCTTGAGCCAAAACAAACATTACATCGAGTCACTTAAAACTCTATAAAGCGAGGTCGTCACACCACAATTCGTGCCGTGGTGTATAAACAAGGCTGTGTACATACAGACGCGCCCTAATGATCACGTTACAATCGATACATGAACAGACACTACGCAAATTGTTACCGTGGACAACGCCCTAACGTGTGATGGAAAAGTTTTTGTAGTGTTTGCTTCCCGTACTACTATTTATTATTTTAGGCTGTGGTTTTTTTCAACTTAAAGCATTTTTTCAATTAAAACCATTTACAGGCACGCACAAGGTGGACCGACGACCTCGTGAGGCCGCAGGAACTCGCTGGATGCGAGAAGCGCAAAACCGGTCGAAGTGGAAGTGCTTGGGGGAGGCCTATGTCCAGCAGTGGACGTCTTTCGGCTGACATGATGATGACAGGCACTTTCGAACTGTAGAACAGTCGGTCAGTTAGTCAGAAAGTTGAAGCTAGTTGCCCATTCCAAAACCTAGATCTCCATGGAGAAGAAAGGGCAACAAACTCTAAGGGCACTCTTTTAAATCAAGATATTACATTTATAATATTTTCGGGGACATTTTTGGAAAGAGTCACTGCCACGTGTGCGAAATGTGTGCAAGAAGTAAACTTTCCATAAACCTACGCATAATTAAATAAACAAGAATCTAATCATGTGTACGATTCTGAATCAAAAGCATAGAAAGGTCAAAGTAATCACGAATTTATTCAAAATGGATACACCATTTCTATCAAAGCTACAGGTATCGCCACAATAACAAAACATTACGAAATATTTTACCGTCATATCCCAATACATAACAATCCCTCTTCGTAAACAAACGTCTTGGTTTCAGAAGAAATAACTACACACGCTCCTATACTCCACAGACTGGCAACTTCCAGTACCTTAAGGCAAAAAAATGGCAACTCGCAGTCATACTGAGGATTTTTTCCGAATGGACTCCATATATACAAGTTAATATCTGACTATATTATGATACAGGAGAACAAGTCCACGCACTCACAACAAAATGATATTTTTCTTTTATTCATCCATAAAACTTGCCTTATTCCCACCGTCTATGTGCAGACGGGCAATTTTTCAACAAGTATTTGTGGGTAAGGGAGTTGCAGACGTTAATTTTAGACAAAGACAGAGTTATGTGTGAACACGAAAGATAAAATGAACACATTAAGTTAATTTATGTGTTGGGTATGTATGTATTTCTGTAGTTATAGATGTAGGTAGTAAAAGCGGGGTTGTTGTAATAAAATATAAAGAGGGGGGTATCGTTATTAATGATTCAGAGAAAGTGTAATGTAAAAACTAATTAAGTATGTTGTTTTCCATGCTTTTTGTGGAATACATTTATGTAGGAGTATGATATGATAGATTGTTTTATAATTTGATGACAGTTAAAAAGGTCAGTTTATGCGTCAGCATAATCGGCATATAGTAGCGGGAACTGATTCCCGTTACTGGGACATATTATGTCTCCTCTCTGTGAGAGGGCTGTAATGTCACCGCGCGGGGTCAGTACGGTTTGATAGACGTCACATATTTTCGAATGTTTGGTTCTAGAACTTTCCTCACGATGTTTTTCTTCACCGTTTTGAGAGAAGTGGAGAAAAAAAATGACAAAGTAATGTGCCTGCCTGGGTTTGAACACACGACCTACAAGTCATAAGTCGGGGCCGTCAGATATTTGAATGAAAATTATTTGAAAGTGGACTGAACTAAGCTTAACTTTTGTCTATATAATTTTCTATGAAATGAAGAAAATTTCATGAACCAACGCTTTATGGCCCTCAAATATTTTGTTTCTGGAATAAAGGAAAATACATGTATGCATAACCGTCTTTAAATCATAATAATGTGTAATAAACCGTATACACACGACTGTCATAAAACACACTTATTAGGTGAGAAAGAATAATCCAACTTTGACCTCATTTTTAATATAAACGGGTTCGTATAGTACTTATATAAAACATTTGTGCCGTGGAAGTAGCATTGTGCTCACACTCAAATAAAAGGCAACTGTGGACAATACATGAGTACCTAAACAACTTTAAATATAATGCACACAATTTTATTATGTTTCATTTTTACCCGAGTATTTCTCAGAATGCTCTCAATGGGAATTCTGGAAGGTAAGGCAGGTTTCCGAAAAGCTAAACTAATGTTAATAACTGTTGTAGTGATCCTAACTGATTTCAGAAACAAGAGTATTACGCATTTTCATGCGTTTGAGCATTGTATCTAACTCGTATACATATTCAAACAATTATATAACTTAATTTAACCTTAAAATATCGAAACAGCGCAATTATTAACAACACAACCAGTAATTATCACGAACACGACCAAAAACAAACTACTTTCGCTCAGAATAACATTGAGTGTTAGGACATGTCACCCCGGGCGAACATGTTACAGAGTAAAATAATCGTAACAATGGCGACATAGCAACTGCATCGAAACAAAATAATACAATCGCTTAATAATAAGCTTAAAAAGCGGCTGTAATAATAATGCATAATTACGTGAAAGCGTGCCGTATTATAATACAGTACTTTACAGCTTACGGGGGGAAATGTCGACAGCTGCGTGAGAACCGTACATCTGCCAGCCCTAAGCATGCACACAGCTACAGCTCACACTCTGGCACCCTCTCACCGACGCACTTCATCACGCACACTCGCGTAGCAGTGGTTCGATTGTACGCACACACTCACACGCACCTTGCCGCGCGTCCACAGGGGTGTTACTTTATTGTGCGACACTGCTTTCAGGGCCCGCCCGATAACATTTTGTTTTTACTTGTTGAATGTTTGATGGATGATGGCGATGATTGATTGAGCCTTTTTCGAGTTACTTTCAACTGTAATAGATTTCATGAATGTGGGCTGGCCTCGCCTTGCTTTTGTACGAGATTTCTGTTAGTGAATATTTGAAACGAATCAAATCATTAATTTTATTTAAAGTAGTGACCGGTTTTCTTTGTTAGAACGTACAAATCATGTAATAAAAAGTATATAAATTTTTTTAGTATAGGGTTCTATCGGGAGAATATTATCGGTAAAAAGTATTCCATTTCCAAATCCCTTTTGGGAACAATGTAGACAATACAAATCATACCCTGCTTCCCGAGGACATTTACATAACTCGTCAGTGACAACCCCTGTTGCAATTTAATCAGTTAATGTATTTGCTCTCGCCGCTATCGGTTTTATAGACTGCAATAGCAATGTTTAAACCTTGGCTGATTGGCCAAACGTTGGTTTTGTAGTAGAGTAAATTGAACAGATTGCAAACATTTGTACAACATTGCTGATGATAACTGAAATGTGTTCGATATGTTTGACGAAGATGTAAGGAAATTGGATGTAATTGTAAAAAGGAGTCGATGTAACAAGTTTATGCCATAATCCAACTGGTTAAATAAGTAAGTAGCAAAATTTCTGAAATCACAAAGGTGTATTCGAGCATTAATGACAGCAAAATCAAAACAAGCTACAATGAACAAACAAAGAAGAAAGTCGAAATTGAAATTCGAATTAATTTCCGAATCCAGAGTCCACTCAAACAAATTTCTGAAGTTGCCAAAATACCTTCTGTATAAAAAAAGTTGTATGTATCAAATGTCACTCAGAGTCTCAGATAGGCCAAGGCAATTCAGTGAGTGTCCGGGTCCTTTATACAATTTTATTGGCTTTCTCTGCTATAAAACTTTGGACCAAAGGAATTCTTCCTAACAACCCCGAATGCGGGTTTGCTCGAATTTCTTGATACGATATCGTACACTGTAATTCTTTGTTATTTTTTTATTGTACTGTCTTTTTGTTGTGGTTTCGGGTTTCCTTTTATCTTTAAACTTATTAGATGGATCATCGGATGCAGGAGCTTGTTTGATTGGATTTTCTTTGTCTAGTTTAAGTTTAACCAACTCAAATGAGAATTTCCGGGAAGGGTTGAAAATCAATTAAACCTTCGATCTGTAACTAAAGGGATAGGTATAATAATGGTTATTACGTCACTTCCCAGTTTCGATTGTTATTGTTAGTAAGTAACCACATTGAGATCCAACAGAACGTCAGGCATCATTTGATGCAAACTTAGAAATAAAAGTCAGAAAATTGACACTCCTATGTCATATGTGACACTCAAACCTTTTTGTTCTCTTATATTACATTACGATAGGTGTGACTTAAGTAGTCCATTATTGCACGGTTTTAATTTAACGCCGTGCATTAATAGACTACTAAGCCAAGCCACTTCTATCGTATTCTATTTTATAGTTCGTGTGACCTAAACCTGCACTTAAATCGCGCTTTTCTCTGCGGGTTTAGGTCACACAGTGCTATAAAAATATTTTCGCTTATTTTCTATCATTCTGTGACAACTCCATGACTTCAAAAGTAGTGAACAGTTGAACACTACAGAAGACAGGCAAAATATAATAAAGAGAATGTGAGACACGTACCATTTCAGTCCATATAAATTCTCAACCGTAGTGGTTATCTAGAATATTTGCGGCATGCACACATTGTACACGTCTCATCTGTAACCGTCCTATTCTATCGAAAACGGTCAAAGGAACTATATCGAACTGTTCAGACGGTTCGAGATCGTGTTTTGTTTCTAAAGCTAGGACTGCACGGTGGCAGGAATCATCTCTTTTGTTATCGGTAGCGCAACTACCATTTTGTTGCCATTCAGCTGATATAATCAGTTGCCTATTATGATAGCTATTGTCAGAGCGTTGGCCTTTGCTCAGACTGAATAAGACTTTGCTTTAATGTCAATGAGACTTCAACTAAGGTCATTCTTTAAATTTGTAACGATATTTGCGCCTTATAATTGGAGAAGATGTACAAAAAGCAATACCAAACCATATTAAATCAGAATTTATTTTAAACAAGCTCAAAATTTAAAGTTAGCCTATTAAAAACCCTGAGAGACCTACTTTGTTAAATTAGGAGCATTGAAAAGTTTTTTTGAACTAAAACATCCCATTAATAATAAAAGACAAAGCTTTTGGCCGCACTCTATGGCCCGTCGAATGTTTTCAAGATAATGTTAAAATGTTAAACTTTTTAGCCAGATTATTTTTTGTGGGTAGTTCTAAATATATCTTATTTTTAGTGCAAATATCTCTGAAAAAAAGACCCTACGGGTACTTACTATATTATAACAATCTTTTATTTTCCTAAGAAGAAATCGACGTCGTCGGATATAAATGTTAGTTGAAATTTTGTAAAAAAAAACCGATTGATGTTTGCGAATAAAATTTAATTTAATTAATAGAAGAAAAAAACAGTTAATTTATTACATATTTTTTATTCGAAAACATCTATCGGTTTCTTACTAAACTTCAACTATATCCGACGAACCTGCTTATCTTTCTTTTTTGGTGACTGTACAGTAAACTTGTTACTTCCCTATTCTCTACCAAATAATAAATACAATATACATTAAAGCAAATGCTTCGAATGTTGGCTATATTGCAACAAGATTATATCGCCGTCCACTAATATTGTACCATGTCACATTTTCCGGCATTTTGGCTGCGAAAGGTTACCCACCGAAGCGTATTAAAACCAAGCTATGTATAATTCATAAATGCGAAACGAACGAAATTTTCTAAGTTTCTACAAAGTTCAGAATAGGGTTGTGGTATATACAGGGGTAACCCGTAATGTGCCGCTCCTGAACAAGTGGGGCGTTTTGTACCCCATCTGGCAGCCGTCACGTTTGCCCTACGTGCCGTTATACAGTTTAATTGACATTTGTTTTTGGTATCTACAGTACCTGTGTTCTTTAATCAGTGTACTACAACAACCTACGTCAAGTCAAAGCTAGACAGCAAAGCGAAACATACTTATTCAGGTACAACTTTATACCTGTTTTTTAATTAACCTTGTT
Organism: Luperina testacea; assembly: GCA_927399505.1. Lineage (NCBI taxonomy): Eukaryota > Metazoa > Arthropoda > Insecta > Lepidoptera > Noctuidae > Luperina > Luperina testacea. Next base: position 12,344,588 of record OV656766.1, on the reverse strand, counting down.
AACTAAACTAAAAAATATATTTAAGCTCCTCTATTCCATCATTTAGTAATAAAAGCCAAAAACAACTACGAAATAACCGTCTAAAAGTTTCAGAGAATTTAAAGTAAAAAGACTGTGGGGGTAATAGTGTACACTTAAAACGAAACGCTATAACCCCACAGTTTAACTCGAGCAACTGGTACTACGCGACTGTACCTCGGACACGTACGGAGCTCGTTTAGCTTTAGTTTCAAAATAAAACTTACAGCAGTTTGATAGTTAGGAAAAAATAAAACTACTATAATGCAGTTGTATGCGGGAGTTTTATTTGGGCCATATGCTCAGATTTCATCATGCCTTATTATACGAATATCGCAATAACAATAAGGTGTATTAACATTTCAAAAGAAAATGAAATAATGGCCATTATCGATACAGTCAAAATACTGGTGGTATTCAGCTGCATCCGGTTAGACTGGAAACCGACCCCAACATAGTTGGGAAAAGGCTAAGCAGATGATGATATCGATACAGGCCAATAATTTCAAAAATACTTTGTAATATGCATCTATTCTTTTAAAAAGGTATACATCTGACCTGGAACTGCAATTTGGAATACAGTGGTTAGGTCACTGTTACATCCCAAGTAACATTTTAAACTGTATAAAAGCTGTATTATGGACTATTTGTTTACTGCAGGCTGTTAAACGTGCTGTATAAAGACTGTATAGCAAGCTATACAGCCCTTGTAACTCTGAAATGGGCCCCAAAATTATACAGCTTTAAGTGTAGATTTAGCTGTATAACAGCTGCATAATAGCTGTACTATTTGGCTGGCTAAGATACTATTTAGATACTTTTATACAGCTTCCATTCTCTAATTTTCTTTTTTATTCTTTTATACAGACTCAGGCTTGTGAAAATCTTAATAAAAGAATAAATATATTATAATTGTGTTCGTGGTTGAATTCATTCTCCATTTTATTTACTATGTGCCATATCTGAAGATAAGTGAAAAAATATTTAATAACCAAGTGGTAATAAGTACTCTTTCCTGTTTATCGTTGTTGTTATGCTTGCGACTGATATTTTTATGTGATTATGTATACTAGTTTTAAGCTCAAAACTCACGCCCCTTCGAAATAAGGAATATACATACATTTTTTCTGTAACAACAAATATGTGATCAAATCTGAAAACAGTTTTAAGAGTAACCCGGGCTGTTCTATTGATAGTAAACGTAATTGTGTGTACTATACAGTTAAAATCTTTTGTAATTTTGTACTGAAATTTCAAAAACAAACAAAAGAATATCTCGTAAAATTGCAATGCAATTTATAAATTATTATAAAATGGCGTCCTTAGTTTATACAGCTCTTGCTCTTCTAGTACCCCTTAATACAGCTTTTTGCATAACAGAGTCGTTATTTAAGAACGTATCTCAGCCTAAAGAGTAACATTGTCTGTACATTAGTATTTAAGTACTGTAGAAGCTGCCTTAAATTCTTATTCATATTCATTAATACAGTTAATTAGGGTTCAGTTGAAAATATAGAAAACCTCATTATGATCCAAGGCCCGTAAGGCGGTGAGCAAGGAATCGGATAATAAATAGACTGATTTTAGGTTATATTAGTTTCAAAATAATCGATAAGCTGGATAATTGTGTATGCCAACACTATAATAATAACTTTAATCTTCTAAAACACGAAAAACTGTAAAAAGGGAAAAATGTACGCCAATCGCATAAGGCTTTAAAAAGGAGTAAATCTAAACTCTTCTACATGAGACAGAATTGAATTAAACTATTATAAAGGGAACTGCTTGCTAAGAGTATCCTAGATTTCCGTTGTACAGCTATTATCAAGCTTAACTTGAAGGCTGAACAATAGAGTAATTTTACACCAATATTCAGGCTATAACAATATTTAATGCTCTCGTGCAGAAGTAGGTTATATAAAAGTATAATTTGAGAGCAGTATACAGTTATTGTCTTATAAAGTTGCTGAACGCAGTTTTTTACGCCGCGGTCTGTATTTTAGCATTTTCCAATGCTATTTAAAAGCTAAAGGTAAAAATTTAGGCTCTATACAGCCGTTAATCAGCTATACTGTATACAGTTGTACAGTTATACTAAAGTACAGTCCTATACATATTTTTACACTCTTGTACATCATTTATTAAGCTTATAGCTGGTAATGCGCTGGTAAATATAATATTTTTTCGCTTAAATGTTACTTGGGATCTGCCGGTCGATTCTGTAAAAATCTCACCGTAAAAACTTCGGTGAAGTGAGTTTGTTTTTGCTAGGAATTGACACTATTGACAGCTCACTCCACGCTCACTTCATCTAAGTTTTCATGGTGAGATTTTTACAGAATATAGCACCGCTGTATCGATAATGGCTAATATTTTCAAAAATACTTTGCTATAAGCATCCATTCTTTTAAAAAGATCTAATCGGACCTGGAACTGCAATTCTGAGCTGTACATTGCGCACTGAACCTTAAAGATAGCAAACTGATCCGTACATCAGTTTCTTGGAAAATTTCCAGACTGATATCGCTGTTTCCCTAATGCGTCTTCTACTTAAATTCCCTTCACCCGTAAAAATGCGATGATAAATGCGTCATCGGTTTCCATATACGATATATCACGGCCCACGAAAACGTTGCATTTGTAAACCATATAGGAACGTAGAGTTACGACAGTTCTCTAATCACGTGGTATCCATAAATATTACCATCGACTTGGGACGATAAATCAGTACTATTATCGATATAGAGAGGCGTATTTAGGTTATAATGCGACCCGTGGGGTGCTGTTATGCCCCATCTGTTCGCATAGAACATGTGACGAGTGCACACATTTAGAGGCGGAGGAACACACAAGTATCAGCGAAATTTTGCGAGACAGGAGTGGTTATGTGTTTTGATTTTTGTTATTTTATTATTTGTTTAGCTTCTATCGCATATTACATTGTTTTTGCTTGGCGTTCTTTGTGACATTTTTCGTTTTCCTCGGCTCCCAAGGGCCGTAGTCTGTTGTTAAATAGCCTTTAATCTTCCTCAAGACAAAAGCAAAAAGATTTTTTCAAATCCGATTGGTTATTTCTAGAAATTAGCGCGTTCTAACAAACTCCTCAGCTTTATTATACCAGTATAGATGGGTAATCGATTTTGAATCGGCTTTCTTTTTCAATCATAATTGCTTCGGTCCACAAAAATGTATGCAGTCAATGTAGCCCTAGCTGACATCTGTCTTATTTCTTAATACTCTTTATCATTTTCCCCAGCTCTATTCGAGACGAAGATATATTACAATATACTTAGGTAAGTACTTGAGATTCCTTTGCATTTGACTAAGATTTATATCCAAGCAACTTAGGTACCTTTGAATGTATACTGTCATCTTATTCACGAGAAATTCAAAACGAGCTTACCTACCCACGCAGCCACGCACACACAACAGTCAGTACCGTTTGTATTTTTAAACGTAAACGAATCTCATTTTCCTAATTCGACGTGATTTTCGCACAATACAAGCGCAGTTGAGGGTTGTTGAAACATGTCGTGTTGAGTGAAAAAATTACGCACAAACGACTCATTGACCTTTGTATCTATGTTGGTGAAACTTGATTTGAGTGGAATATTTTAATCTATACCTAATATTATAAAGAGGTATACCTATACCTTGTATTACTTTACATATATGTAGGGAGTAATATTCGGAAATACAGATCCGATTTCGAATTCTTTCACTAATGGGAAACGACAGTTTTGCCAAGTACATGTATTGTTATGTTAAAACAACAAAATTTGACCCGGTCGAAGTCACGGGCAGAAGTTAGAGTGTGATATTGTTGATTTGTCGTTAAGGAAGTAAAAGAAAAGAAGGATATGAGAATCAGAGTGATAATTCTCGTACCTACATGCAAAAGTTCAAAATCTGGTTTCTGTCTAATACCATAGTCTCAAATGTGAATAAAAAATTTGTAATACACTTTTGAAAATTTATAAGAGTTGATTCTCTGATTGTTTAAAACAATTGCAAATCAACGATTTAGAAGCCCTAAGCTCTGACAGACTAGGAAGTACAATGATGTAATCACAAAATTATATATATGTAGAGGTGGAAAACACAAAATTATTACTTACTAACCAACCTTGCAAACTTGTTAAGATTCAATCCTTTATCTATTAATTCACGATGACCTGCAAAGTCCGCAAGAAAATTTCAATAGAGAACTCTTGTATAGTAATAATTATAGAAGTACTGAAGTAATGGTTAGCGTGTTGGTAACCGCATTGCAGCTATCTGGTTTACCGGCGTACCCCATTGGGACACACGGGGTAACAGCGTATGGCATGGTACTGTAACCCTAATTGAGTGATATTAAATTGCTCCCAGATATAGTGGACCGTTTGTACCGGTAAACCGGGATGGAAGGGTGCTTTTAAAGTAGATTATGTTAAGCTTTAATGGGTCATATTGTCGTGTTTGTTTTTTTTTTTTAACATAATGTACTTGTTTACATTATATACATAATCTTCCTATAATGTTCCCACTGCTGGGACAGAGGCCTCCTCTCTTCAAGAGAGAATGGGCTGTAATTTAACCTCCGTGGTCAAGTTGGTAGATGTCATATGTCTTTGAATTTTTAGTTCTAAGTATGAAATACCGGTTTCCTCACGATGTTTTCCTTCACAGTTTTGGTATGTTTATGGTTTTCAAATTTAAATTCATTTATTTGCACATAAAAATAATAAAGTTTTATTGATGTTCTTCTTTATTTTTTTTCATTCTTATTTACAACTTAGGAAAACACTTTTTTTTAAACTAAACAATAAAGGTAGGTACCTACTTAATTCTTAATTGTATTGTTTGGTTTAAAAAAAAGTGTTTAGTTAATTAGTAAATTATTATCATGATTAGTTTTAAAAAAACTTAGTACATAGTTTAAAAATAAAGAATATTATACTCACGTGGTTTTGGAGTTGCCGATTCATGGCGGACCTTATCATGGACTAATCACCGTAAAGTATTTTCTTCAATTTTGGCTAAATATTATGTCAACTTATACACCTAAATGAATATTTGATGATATTAGGCTTAGCAGAAACCGTTGTAAGATTTCTTAGCAATTTGCAATTCCAGGTCATATCTCAACATGACATACTTTTCATTATTTGTACGTGCTTTAAAACTCAGAATGTGCACAACATTTTATGAATATTCTTGATTGCATTGCCACCGTTTTGCATTTCGCCCCAAACTATGCACTAACTCATTTCTCGCGAAAACTATAAAATACGGTCCGCTATGAAGTCTCAACACGACATTTTAAAATACACATTTCCCAAAACCAAGAAATCCTTTTAACCAACCTTTGCAACATGAATTTTCATAAGACCGAGTGAAATACCCTGTGTAGGTATTCCAGCTACGTAATACTGTGTTACTTTACTAGGGATCCTTAGGTCGGAAGTACGGGAGCTTTAGCACTGTGGGACACTGTGGCGCCTGTGTAATTTTCTACAAAGTAGCAATACACGCGATGTATGGGCAAAGTTAAATTTTCTGATGTTTCCATCTTTCCGTGTTTGTAATAAAGTTTGATTTAGCAAAATGCAGGTGTAATATCAACTATGCTTTCGCGTCACTCTGGTGGCATGTTCATGAAACATTCAGTTATCTTTTACATTATTTAAACTCAATTTTTACGTTGTTCTCTGTGTATGTTTGATATGGAAATTGCTGAGGGATTTAACAATGTTAATAGTGTAATTACAACGTTATTTTATAATTACATGTTTTATCCGCAATTTCTTTCTTTTATAAAGCTTAGTTTTTTGCACAAATGCGTGCTATATAGGTAGTTGCTAAGTCATACGAGTTCTTATGATTATACAAAGTAGTGACAAATTGGTATTACTGTCATGTCTTACATAACAAGTTTTGCCTAAACATTAGGCGTTTATTTCTACCGGCATGACATCATAATCGACGACCGGTAACTAAATAAAAACGCGTCTCCGGAAACAGGGCATCGCTAATAAATCTACCAAACCGGACCTATTAGACGAGTTTGTAATTTTATACGAAACGACACGAGAACGATACGACACCCACAACAAAAAAAAAACAATAACATAACCTGTAATACGTCGTCTAAAAATAAATAAATTATAATCTTGATTGCAGTCCACATGATCCTAAAAAAAACATAATTTAAAGAAAAAAATAAGTTAAATACTACAAAAAAAGGCATAGATACACACACGCCTTTCTTTTCCACATTAAATTTAAATAATTAGATACGCGTCTATTGACATCTACAAACCCACATTGGGCCCGCGTGGTGGATTACGGCCCATTCCCTGTAACAGAGAGGAAACCTTTGTCCCGGCAGTGGGAAATTTATAGGCTGATTATGTATGCGTCATTTTTAAACACCACTTCAAACCGTCAGCGTCGACGGTTTTAAAACCGTCTTCTAATTTCAATCTTATAAGTCAGTACTAACCACCAGTCGTTTCGATCAAAATTATAAAAGGGCCGGATGTTTAAACGGAACAACATGCAAATTAATTCATTAGTCCGTACAATTTGTTGTTTATTAATAAACTTCTTAACTTCCGACTCAAACTGTCAGAAACTTTTCACTTAAAATCGTTGTTCAAAATTCGGATAATGTGGACAGACCCTTGGGGTATGTATAATAAAACGAGCTCTAGAGCGCTAGTGCAGTTTTGATACCGTATCAACTAAATATACATAAGCACTAAGCGGATACCACACAACCGTATATCGCTTAAATAAATACTCTATTTTTTTTTTCTATTTCACTCTTTCATTACTCTGTTTCGTTACATATCCCTTGATTTTTGACATCATTTTGATAAGACTTGATTAAACAGTGATCGTTATGCCATAATAAATGTGATTTACTCGTGCTTGCTTAACGAGCTCTATAACATGTCTTCATACTTTAAGTAAAGAAAAAATCATTTATTTAGCACAGACTAAAAGACACACAATATACCAGATAAATACATCGCTATAAACAAATAAAAAATGAAATAGTGCAAAGTCCGATGTAAGAAATTAGCAGGAAAGTGTGCCTCACGGCTGCGCCAAAAAGGCTCAGTTCAGCAAAAATGCCAGACAACTGGTGCCTGACGCTGGTTTTCAACTGGACCTGATGTGGTGATGGTGACAGATTAATTCAGTTTTTTTTTATTTCAAATGGAGGACAATATTGTTCTTTATTACCTCGTTTTATGCCTTTAATTGCAGTTGGGCAATAACTTCACGTTTTAAAATACTATTATTCTAAAAAGATACTGTGAGTCACTGAGTTAAGTGCTATCTTTGTGGTTTTAAGTGGTTCATGAGTTCTATAAGATTATTTTGATAAAAATAATTAAACAGAAATATCTTACTCTGCAATTTGTTTATACTGCTAGCAACGAAGGATATTGCATATAATTATTTTAACTTAAGGGGAAGTGCCAGGGTAGCCAGCTCATCTAAGTCAAGTCATAATGTAAGTCAAGTTCATATAATCCTATTGAATGACTATTTCATGAAATATCAATGAACTTATGGGTATTGATAATTTTAATCATTATAATTCTGTAAAGTCATATTTGTTACGGTCGTGATTCATATTTTAATCAACATACAACCTGACACTGACCTGGAAATTGCAAAAAAAAAAAACAAAAAATTCGCGTGCTACCTTGGAAGTCACCTTCAATGAGTACCCCAAAAACAGAAGTTTGAGTAATTCTTATGAAAACGTCAAAGTTTATAGACTTGTTTATAACTAAAATTACTTTGAAACTGACAAATGAGGTGTCACATTCTTAGGAACCGATAATTAATGTTCGAGTATTATATTATCATAAAATCTTCAATAATTTACCCCAACTTATTATATTTTCTAGGCTTACAGAGTTTGTGGATAAGTTTTATTATTAAAAAGATATTGATCATAATTAACGGAATTAAAACATAGGATTCTTTTTTGTAATTTATGCACCCTGGATCTTTGAAATTCAATCAATCTGCCTAGCTTTTGCCCGACCAAGTTGGGGTTGGGCATCGTTCTAAGCGGATGCTTATGAATAACAGTATTTCATATGGAGCGACTGCCTGTCTGACCTCCACTACCCAGTAATACGATACCCTTAGAAAGACTGGTTGTCAGACTTTCGGGCTTCGGACGACCCGTAACGACTGTTAAAGATCCACGAATGACAGCCGGCACCAACGGCTTATTGTACTTTCCGAGGAACGGAGTGGTCTTGGTATGTAATCCACGGATCTTTGAAATTGTATCGTATTAAATAAACATGCTTTTTGCAGCATGCATTTGCAATGAAAATTCCTTTAATTACGAGTAAACTAAGACTTTATCAAAGTCTCTAGTAGGTTTTTCTTTTTTTTGAAGAAAACTTTGTACCTATATAAAAACATTTATTATTGTTTACAACACTGATCATTCAATCGCGATAGAGGCGTGCAACACTGTAACTTATAAATGTTTTTTTATTTATAAAATTGCAATGTGCCAGTTTCTTTTTAATTTTTAAAAATTCAAACCCTGCTTTCGAATGGCGTGTGCCGCACGAAGTTGCAATACTTTTGTTTCGACTTCATCACGCTAGACGGCGAAAATTGTTTGCTTCGTGCCTGATAGCATAATATTGTTTTGTTTGCAACTTTTTTTTTATTATTGAACATGCCATTAGTTGGGTAAATTACTTCATTATGCTGCCACTGGTTGTCGCATGACGTTCTTTATAAGTTTTAACTACATGCCTCGTTTCTCATAAAAGTTATTCACCTCTTCAGCTTGTTCAAAACGTGCCTGATGTAAAATCACCGTCAAAATGACGTCATAAATAAAAGCCGTTATCTACTACACGTTCGATTTTAAAAATTAATTTTATGCGTTCATTGCCTCATTAATGGAGAGTGAAAAGTTAAAAGCCGCGAAAGAGAGGATATGAGGTTGGAAAGAGAGGGGGTAGTCTCTCTAACAGCCAATATCCGGTCGATCAGCTGTGCAACGGAAACAGCTGGCAACTTGAGTGAGCTAAAGCGTCATTCGTTCTCAACGATTTTTTTTTCAAGTGACTAACGATTTTCCGTCTGTAACGTATTCGAGCCAGTTTTTTTTATGTGTGTGCGAAAAAAATGGCCGTCAGCTGATAGTGTTGTCGTTACACAGATGTTTTTCGATTTGTTACAGCGACACCCTGTTATTGGCCTATTTTCACCTGTTATTTGATGGATCGTCTGACCGAGGGTTGGGTCGTATGACTTTGGCGAACTACGTTATTTTATTTATTTCGTGTTAAAGTATTTTCTGACCTATTTCCCTGTACATAGATGTTATATTAGTGCAGTTTCTGTTACTTATTTCACATCTGTGTTGTTTTTCTGATAACAGTAAGTAACTTTAATGTTCCAGAATCTTATTCAAGCACGTTTCGCCAAACATCTATCGCTTAACGTCATTTTCGAATTACCTTCATCCCCTTATAAACATTTTGCTTAGAATGATGCAGTAACGTGATACCCAAACGAATGCTCCTTTTAATTATTAAAACTGACACTTTCGTCCAATTTGAATCTTATCATGTAACTAATAGAGGTCAATTTGTATCGCTCTAACTGTAATTAAAAGTTTGCAAACTACGAGTACATTCCCGTTCTGTATAGAGTAGGAGACTTCCTGCTTCCAACGGCTGATTAATATGTTAATCTGTGACGTCATACTGTCTTAATGCAGTCTCTTAGTTTCGGTACATTCAGAGCGAGTACCTACTGTACCTATTTAAATTGCTAGCTTTGTGTTGCTGATTATGTGGTTTCCCTGAAGACAAACTAAGACCCGCTGACGGCTTCACTGAATTGTTAATGAAATTAGAAAACAATTAATCTATTCACAACCAAGTTTCAGGTAGATAGCTGTTTTGTACAGCTCTTAATTCTACTCTAGTTCGATGATAATTCAAAACGTAGGAATCGATTTGTCCCAATCGAAACTGCTATCAACGTCTATTCCGGACATCTGTTGTTTGAAACAAAAGTAATCATACGAACGGGGGTCGTTATACAGTGCTTCTAAACCGGCGCTTTGCAAATGACACGTTCTACATTTAGAAACGTTAGCAATTTGAATAACGTTCGGACATGACAGTTGGGAATTGCGATGGGAAAATCGTTTTTTCCCAATCGATTTATGCAAAAAGACATGACGTTTTCATACACAAAGCTAAAACATATATAAAATTTGTCGAACGCTAATCGAATAATCATCGAAATGCAACATCAAATCGATTATAACCTACTGTTGACTATTTAGCACAGAATTAGGAGCGAGAAGCAATCAAGATAGGTGACGTCGTTATATTTGATTGAGCCGTACCACATTTCTGTGTGCTAATTACCGGCAGTGCCGTAATTACGACTATTGTGGATCGTTAATTACGAAACTTCAGCTATTAAGCAAGACGTCTATATGGAACATCGATAGTGGACTATTCGATTAGGAATAATCCGAATATTATCTGTTTGGTGTCCTTAGTTCTGTTTATTGACAATTAGTGTTTGTTTTACGAGTTAACTTTAGATTGATCGTTTAATTCAAGGTTTGTTTGACTTTGAGATTATGATTGATATATTTATGAATGACATTGGGGTCAGAAAAATAGTACCTACATAATGATACGTGTGACTTAAGAAGTCCATTATTGCACGGCGTGCATTAATAGACTATTTAAGTCACACGTATCGTATACTATTTTATAGCTCGTGTGACCTAACTGACCTGCTTGTCTGTGACTTAAGTAGTTAATTTTTACACACAAAAGCGTGACTTAAGTGCAGCTGTAGGTCAGTAATAAATAGTATTTAATGCTTTTGTTACATTTTCTGCAAATAATAAAACGTCCACCTCGACATCTCAGTTCAAACAAAAGGCGTTAAAGAAATTGAAACGCAAACATACTGTAAACAAGCACAACAAAACTGATTCTGAATCTTAATGTTACCAAGCGTAAAAGTCGTTTTTAAAATGCATCCTTTCTTCGGTGACATACCTGTAAAAAAGTTCGGTTGGAGTCTCATCGAATTCCCGCGCGCACTGACACGTCCGTAAACTAGTAACTCACATTAACGAGTATAGTCAAACTTGTACGGTGTTGGGAATATATCCTGGGAAAAATATATTTCGTTGTTTTTCGCATCACTAGTGTGTGATTATCAAAGTTTTCCCATAATGGGACCGAATAATGTACTACTGTACTATGTGTAGTATTTCGTAACGTTATTTATAATTATTGGAGATGGAATTATTGGTTAATAAATAATGTTGCGCTTACGAGCTACGAGCCCTCACGGAGCAATGAAAGTTACGTTTCGTGCCAAATCTGGTCTTGAGCCAAGTTTGGTATTAATATGGTTAATAAAATTGCAGCATGGTGTGATAGATAGTGTCGCCTCATTGCAAGGTTACCGAACGACCCAGAATGGGCAAAATATTATTGCAATTTTCTATAATCGCTTCGAACTCTGCCATCGAATTTAGAAGTAAAGACGTAAATACAGCAACATGCAATCTAGCTCAAATGTACCAGGAGCGCATATGTTGCCAGAAGGTTACTTACTTACCCGAGATGATAAGCTGCTTACAGGAACAACTACCGTTTCCTTTGCCGAGATGCAGTCTTAAAAATAAAAGAACATCACAGGTAGCATATACGTGGCATATCAATTTCTTCAAAGGTCGTGTTTTCCTGGTAGTCTTGACATATAGAAATAAGCACATAGGTATTATGTATTTGTTGCTCATGTATGTAGTGTTGTTTGCAATCTTTATGATTTATGGGCAGCTTATTTCTCATAGTCGTGCTTAACTCGAAGTTGATTGAGACATATCTACGGACATTTAATATGGAGATAGAAATATAAATGGAGATGTGACTTGCCCTGCGACGCCTAAAGTAAGCTGATATAAGCGTGTATATTTCAATTAAGTTCAAGTTATGGAACAATAAACTGAATGTCATAATTTACAAAGTTCAAATTCCATTGCAACCAATAACTTATTAGGAACTTTTTGTTACTAGTGGTCACCTAAATATCAACTTAAATTAAATTTCCCTAAAGTAGACAACTGATTAAGTGATGATAGAATGTAAATTATCTGAGATTTTCAAGACTGCTATTTCTGAACTTTTAACGACATTTTCAGAGGACACCGATTCTGGTCGGCAATTGTTTGCTCCGTCATATTTTATTTTTGTTTTATTATAATAAAATGCAAAGCTGTATTTTTTTTTTCACAAGAAAACTAAATTATATTAAATCAAAATTTAATTGCATATTCTAAAGAAGACGCTAATTATTATTATTATACTATTTAGCTTAATTACGAGGAAATTTATTCAAAGTACAGTCGGAATTTTAATTTAGCACTAAAGTAATCTCGGCGCATACAGACTTTACTGAAAAATATACTATGATGTAGTTTAGCTGACTGAATAAAATTATGAAGTGTCGAAGAATATTTTTTGTAGTTTCTTACATTAAAAATGCGACTTTTACTAGTATAACTATAGTCCGGGCAAAAATAATGCGACATTTTATAAACAAGAGGCCACAAATACGAATAGGAATGTGACGCAACAGTGATTGAGCGTTGCAGATTTATTTTTAAAACAATCGACCTACCCACTGAAAATAATGTAGGAAAAAACAATTAGTTTACTAAATTTGATATCTAATAGCACCAGTACCTATGTGCACTATTGTAAAATGGCGTAATAACAAGCTGCATTCAGAATTTGCTACCATTGCCTGCACGCGTGACAGTCGAAATTAAATTTCAACTGCACTTAAGTAAATGGTTTTAAATGAATTCTACTCGTTTTAACTAGTTTAATGAATGCATTTTTATTAGTTTCTCCATTTTCTGTATTTATGAGGAAGTATCTAAACATTTGACTTGTGTTTGTTATTGGTAATATGTTTTATCTAAACAGACTGTGTTCTATAGATAGTAATGATAAGGCTAAAAAATCCTTAATATTCTAATGAGTCTCACTCACATAAAAATCTTTCTAACAACTTGCGGTTGATTGCGAGTTGTATAAACCCTCACAACACAGTATCTTAAGGCGCCAGTTAAATATTAATATTCTTTCTTATCATAAAACTTTATAACTAATCATATTCTTTCTTATAATAAAACGATTTAAAGCCTTTGTAAAAGTACCTATTCTCGGGAAATCGTAGGTATTAATTTGTGTGTTTATTTCTTTTCAGGTAAGTATCGAGTTTGGGATTAATCTAAGAAGCGCAGAGGAGGTAAAATGTTTACTGTAGACATCTCTTCTTGGAGTAAATACGTAAGTATAGCTAATCAGAACAACAACATATAGATTATTATTATTCCCTGATTCCCCACAAAACATTATATGAAACAAAAATTGAGAATCAAAATCAAAAGTCATTTATTCAAATAAGGCTGAGAATCAGCACTTTTCGAAAGTCAAAATTACATAAGACATTCCCCCAGAACGCCCGCCCTTCATGTATCGATATGAATGTCACAGCCCTACTGAAAAAGTGAGGTTATAATAATTTTTCTCATCCAATTGTAGTATGAATTGTAGGTATTCTCACTTGTATTAATTACCACTCAAAATGACAGTAAATATCAAATCTAACTCGAATCTAAACGTTAAGTGTTTACACTTAACCAATTAGTGAATTATTCACAGTAAGTAAATAACGTTACAAAGATTCAAGCTTTGATTGAAGATGCTTATGCTAACCGAATCCTTTTAGTTTCTCCTTTATTAATATTTATCATTGTTGCTATACTCTTGTTTATTTAATATTTATTCGAGCTATCAATTTCGTATTCTAAATTGAGTCGTATATAATGATAAATAACTATTTATTTATGCAAGCAATACACTGCTATGTTCCCACGGGATTTAGTGAGCTTGATGTCCTTGCTGAAATGTTTGCTGTTCTTAATTATTACCATCAATCCGTTATGAACGGTTTGTGAAGATTTTAGTTAAATAAATAGAAGATTTTCGTTCAATATTAGTAAAGATTGTCTCATAATTGAGATTCAGTAATGTTTCGGCTTAATATCGAACAAGTACCTACACAATTTCAATTAGGTATATTGTTGCAAATCAGAAATTTAGATCTTATTGGTCCTTATTGGTCTTATTGACCAATAAGGTCTAATTTCTGATTTGGACGGACGGACCCGACTTTTCTGAAGAACCTCTTCTTCAGAAAATTCAGATCCGTCCGTAGACGTAGTTCTAGTAATCGGCGTGCGTGTATGACCTGCTCCCTTATAGCGTATCACACTATCAATCGGAATCTGAATAATTTTGAAGCAAATTGCTAATCCATTGCTTCATAAGTTCGCGTCTGCTCAGCACGTAAATAACGCAATGAATGTTGTTGAATTGTCACAATGAAACCGATTCCGATTTATAATGTGTTAAGCAATTGCCCCGCTGATGTATGCACGTAAAGAGGCAGAAGGAGTATGTAAGGATCTTATCAGGTGGCGTTCTGAAGTTTTCACCTACCCCCATGGGAATAAGGCGAGAGTTTATGTATGTATATTTAAGATCGTAACCATCACTCGAATTACTGTCGATATTTATTAGCAAGTGCGAAAGAGACAGCGACACGTCATTACAATGTACTTCAAATTCAATTTGGTAGGAGCGTTTAGATTCATTACCTACAATTTCGTATTTTAGATCTCCGCTGAATTTTAATGGCGGCAATTTGCGATGGCGTGTGACGCTATCACGATGACGTAATCGTCTTAGTCGCGAAGATTGATAATTAATATTATATGAGCGGGAATTCGGCGTCATCGCTGCGTGTGACGTCAGACGTCACATAATAGAGATGTAATAGACCTGATATCGAAGAAATTCTCAAACGCTTTGAGGTATTTCGTTGTCGATGTATCCGATATTGTTTTCAGTTTGCATAGAAATAGGAACGTAATTAATTTATATCCTTCTGGTGTATGATAATTTCTTAGCTGATAAAAACATCGGTACCCATATACAAAAAAACGATAATACCAGGAGTTTGTTAAAAAAATATGCCGTCCGACATAAAAAGCCGTCAATAAACTCCGAATAACTCATGCTGGAATTATTCAAATTCGCGAAATCTAATCGAAAATTTATTCGTAATAGGGAACATAGGGCCTAAAGTGGGAACGTGGGGGATTCGCACCGAGTGGTTAGATTGGCTGGATTTGGATTACGTGTCCCGCGTTATACGTATGTACGAAAATGACGTATTTGCGTATGTGGCAGATTACAGAATAATATGACAGTTGCGTAGGTCGTGGGCGATCGTGTACGGAAATTGCCGATAAATGGCTGAAAAATATACCTAATTGTAAAAATGTAGATGTAAATATTTGCGTACACAATTATTTAGAAAACAATATGAAATGCATTTTTATATTCATACATTCGTGTTTTCAACGCTATTTTATTCAAATTCGCATACAAAGCTTTTCACTTTTCATGCTACAAAAGTTGGTTCTTTATTTTGTGTGTAGGCGACATAAAATCGCTTTTTATGCTCTAGTGCATAATGTATTTTTTTTTCTAAGACTAACATAATCAGGCACAACAGCCACACGCACAATAAAACGTCGCAGATGAAAGTCGTTATTTTATTTCATTTGCTTTAATTAATATCACTTCCGTGTTTTATATCGTTAATTTAATAAAACCATATAAAATATTTGTCATTTGTTATTTAAAAACGTAAAGAAACGTTTTTATGACTTGGCAGTATGAAGTACCTACCCAAGTCAAATGACACATAAATAAATATTTTAGAAAAGAAAGAAAGAAAGAAAATTTGTTTATTCTGCACAAACAAAAACGCACATTGCAAATAAAAAATTAAAAATGATTAAAAAGTAAGACATAAATTACACAACCAACGTAGTCAAAAGCCTCGTATTCAAGCTTAGCAAATGTTGACAATTTTGTCCACTGCTTGATGTCAGGGCCAGGCACCAAAGACAACACACATTATTATTATTATTTTTCTTTATTTTGGGATGCTGCCTTGTGGGGTATCAAATGAAAGGGCTTAATTAGCACATTTCAAAAATATAAATATTACTGAAATAAACCCCAAAATAATTAAATAAAGAAAAAAGTTTAAAAACTAAAACCCGACTACTGAAAAGGATGAAACAAGGAAGTACCTTCCCGTGGTCGTATGCTACCATAGCTTATATGTATCTTACTACAGCGGCATGCGACTACGGGAAGGTACTTTTTGTTTCATCCTTTTCAGTAGGTAGTCAGGTTTTAATTTTATTTTTAAATATCATAATATCACACCTGTATTTCCTGCCTGTTTTTCTGTATTTACAAGAGAAACATAACTGGGGAAATGTGGGTGTAGGTACTAATTTTTTTAACATAGGTCAAAAATATTCGTTTTATATACGTAGTCTGAAAACTGTCACGTTGTCAGTACCTACTAGCAATTCAAACAAAACGCGTAATATGTACATTCTGACATTCTAGTGGCTTCACGGCATGTGCCATTGATTGACGAGGGATTTACCCATAGACTCACTAAATTTATGTTTGCGACTGCGATCATAGTTGCCGACGACGCTAACAATTCGTTTGAATTATAAATGTCACGCGCGAATCGATTAAATTTAATAGGAATATGTGAAAGTGTGTTTATTTGCTAATATGGCTGTTTTTATTACCATCGTAAAATGTTGCCAGGTTGTATCATATATGTACTGGCAGGTAAAAAGAGTCAGAATCTGTATCTTTTCGAAGGATGTTGTTAATCATCCATTGGTTCATAAGTTAGAAAAATGTATCTGCTCAACAACGCAAATAACGCAATGAATGTTGTTGAACTGTCAAAATGAAAACCATGCCTACTTTTAGGGTGACAAATCAACATCGAGCTATGCTGCGCTGTACTGCGCTGTGCTGTGCTGTGTTTCTTAAGCTACGTTTTTTTAACAATCAACATCAAGCTGTGCTGCGCTTTGCTTAGCTCAGTATTAAAAGTAATCAGCAGCTCGTGTAGTCGTTTATCTCGTCAAAAATGACTTTATTTTCACA
Organism: Luperina testacea; assembly: GCA_927399505.1. Taxonomy (NCBI): domain Eukaryota; kingdom Metazoa; phylum Arthropoda; class Insecta; order Lepidoptera; family Noctuidae; genus Luperina; species Luperina testacea. The sequence goes on along the minus strand of OV656766.1, from coordinate 12,327,408 downwards.
TAAAAAAAACATAGCACAGTTCGGCACAGTGCGGCTCAGCACGTCGTCGGGTAGCGCGCCTCGCTCGAGACTGCTGCGTTTTTAAACAGAGCGTAGCTTCACACAGCGCAGCACAGCATGGTTTGTTTGTATCCTCATTAAAATATTAGACGAGCGAGTTGACCAAACATAGCACAGCGCAGTACAGCGCAGCATAGCTCGATGTTGATTTGTCACCCTTAGTGTATTACGCAATTACCCCGCTGACTAGTTAGTGCGGATTTCATCAATGAAACTAAACGAGATCAGCACTTTTAAATCTGTGTCAATATTTCATAACAATTTTGACATTGACATCTTTTGAACGCAGTTTAGATATGTGCTGAACGCGTTCAATTTCATTGGTAAAATTCGCCCTTAATAACTGTTTCATCTACGCGTCCTGCAGTATTTTATGCGTTTCAGTATTTTATCCACTGTTTCATGGGATCTTCGCATAATCATGAACATTTCATCGTGACGACCATCTTCTCAAACTTGAAAGCATTTGTTTCAATTAAACCAATTACAGGCACTTTTGAATTGTCAAAGAGTCTGTCAATTAGTCAAAAAGTTAAAGCTAGTTGCCTTTTCCAAAACGTAGATCTCTATGAAGAAGAACGGGCAAGAAACTCCAAGGACACTTTTTTAAATTAAGATACATATTACAAAATCCTAGATACATACTGGGGACCGTCAACCTTCATGACTGTCAAATAAATCAGACAGTAAAAAAGAACATTACCTTCAAACACACTATACTACCTCAAATGGCTTAGCATGATCCTCCGTTATGTCGAAAATACTACAGCATTAATTTGGAAATAAATATACCTATGGTAAAGTTGAGGATAAATGTTAAGTACTATGTTAGACGAAAACACGATTCCATAAAATTTTCTCGATAGAAAAATACCTATTCCAAAATTACCTCCAAACCGAACAACAAACCGCTGGTGTTAAAAAAATACTTCAAATTAGACCATGAAACTTTGCATACTAACTGAACTAACTGTAAAGCAAGCCTTATGTTTTTTATTTTTTTTTTAATTACCATTATTTTCACCGTAAAATCTGCCTGCCGCCCAGCACCGCACTCTGTCTCGCTTTCACTCAGTCCGCGAGCAGTAACGTGCGAGCGAGATAAAGAGTGAATTTTAGCTGAGGTAGTATGGGCTCTTAATCACTCCATCTGTAGTTTCACGAGATACTTGCCTCGAATGTTTTTACATCGGTATCCCACAAGTTGTAAGTTACATCCAAACGTTTCGTCACTTTTACGAACCATCTTGATTGCTCCCGTAAATAATAAAGATCGGTGTCACTTTCATCTTGCGACGTGCTTTGGATCCTCATACATTATTTATTTATAAAGGACAAGGGATTTGCATTTCTCTAGGGTATATTGAACAACTTTTATGTGTTGTCATTCAATATTAAAGATTAAGGAGCGTCTGGAGAATATATTGAGACTTTTCTCAGAAATTAAGACGGTTTAAACATGAAAGTTTCATCAATATGATGTTGTCGTGTTTTCGAAGATATTAAAGCGAGATGGAAAAGAGCTATGTAAATAACCTTGCCGGCAGATGTGAAAGTGGAACTCTTGTTATTGCTTAATCTTTGCACAAGCTTGAAGCTAGCGCAGTGCGGTCGTCACTACTTACGCTCTAATGCAATCTTACTCCAACATGTTGACTCATTCCCTTGACGCCGGCGCTACACATTGGCCTTGTCCATTGGTTCAGACTTGGCACCACGTCCAATGTTGAGCAAAATCAGTAAAATCCTGCCCAATATCTGTCTAGGCCCGATACACAGATTGGAGCCAATGCTCCAAGGCTACATCTTGGGTGGCCCCAGCATGAAGTGTTTCATGTTATGCTGGGGCCACACATTGGACATAATTTGACCCAAGATGTAGCCTTGGAGCACTGGCTCCAATGCTAATAATAATAATTTTATCAGGCCTGGAAGATATTGAACAGGATTTTACTGATTTTGCTCAACATTGCATGTGGTGCCAAGTCTGAACCAGTGGCCAAGACAATGTGTAGCGTCAGCATTAGGACTAGATTCTTACACAAATGTACAGATACCGAAATCGGACAAACGACTTGTTTAGAAAAATCTTCTTAAAAATTAGATTTACAAAAATAACACAATCCCAAACTTTACTATTGTAAAAAATTCTCAATTTTTATTAACATTAAAAAAAAACTTCTCCCGTTACATTAACGTGAAACGTGACGGCATAAGGGATGTCGCCTTCCATGAAATATATGCTCACTGTCCCTCCTCGGTCCTCATGAATTTTAACTTTTACAAGCAGCAGGGTAATGTTTTGAATAATGCCGTGTGACAGCCCTGGTAACCGACGAACTATTTTTAACGCTCGTTTGATCATAATATCGAGTGTATGATAATAGCTGTTCATTTAAAATTCATGTTGAAAACTGATAATAGTGGTGCATTTTTTAATAATTAACACAATTGTGTCAACTTTTTAATGAACCTTCACTTTGTGTCTAGAAAGTTCCACTTGGCCGTAAAATACACTAGACAAATGCAATCTGCGGCATACCTTTTTATTTCCTGCAATTTTGAAGAAAGAACATTTAGATTTCTTTCCAACAAATTCATCTTATAAATTAAAAAATTAAACCACGTTTCCACAACAAAGGTAGCAATAAAGAAAGATGGCAGCCCCAACAGCTCGGTGCGGTCCATTAATAAAATAAACCCACGTAAGTCGCGACGGGTAAAGAAACCCGTATCTTTTTTCGTGTGGGCGAACCGTTCCTACTTCTGGGCACGGTATAAACGTGGTCTATTCCGGGTATGCCATAGTAAATTTGTCTACGCAGAGATGTGTAATAATAAGATACACTGAAAGGTTAATTGTGTACTAATTTTGATATAATCTGGACACGCGTAAAGTTCTTCCTTGTTTTATATGATTCGTGTATGTTTTAATAGCGTACGCGTCTATGTCACCTACCTACATGTAAATGTCAAATAAAATATACAATGATGAAATCCAATAAAAAATATATTCAACATCTTCTTAGCGTGTCGATGGCACCCTAATTGCGTATCATAGCATCAATCAAAATCTAAATAATTTTGAAAGATATTGATATCCATTGCTTCTGTTGTGTGCGAAAAAAATCTGCTCAACAACTTAAAAAACGCAATGAATGTTGTTGAACTGTCAAAATGAAATCCATTGCTAATGACAAGTGTGTTGCGCAATTACCTCGCAGAATTGGGCTACATGTTTGACGTCATCAATAGCGCCAAACAAATTATTTTTAATAAAAAAAAAACAATGCATACTTTATGAAATCCCTTTTACATTTTCTGTTCGGTTCTCTTTGTTTATTTAATTTATGTAATGAAATCAATTTAATGTGGAAAATTTGTATTATGAAAAACTAATTTTGAAACTTAATGAAAATCTGAACCTGCTCCAACGCATGGACAATATAATTATCTTCTGGCCAAACATTATTATTAGAATACTTACTCGAATTCTGAATCTGATAACTAAAACTTTACTGCCGATAAGACCTAACGAAGTTATTATCAACAATCTCGCCGAAGTAATCAGTAATTAATAAAAGTTTAATTAGTTATGATAATTTCTGTTCTGTGCGGGCTTTGCATATACATTTTAGATTCCTATGTAGTAGGGCTCAAACTTAGATGGGTAGGTAGGCTTTTGTTTGAAAGTCACTATAGGGCCTCTAGTTCACTAACCTATCTATCAGAAACTTCATGGTTACGTCTCTTAATTAGTGCCCCCAGCCCTTGCTTGTATTATTACATATAATTATGTCTGCGATTATTACCTATAATATATGTGCAAACTTCAGAACAAATGTATTGCAGTAGCTGTCTTTGAGTAGGTAACGAAGACTTGAGCGGCTTCAAAGTTTATAGCATAAGCATACCATCAGCCTATAATTTTCGCACTACTGGATCACAGGTCCTCTCGGTGCTAGTGCTGGTTAGTTCGAAGTTGGGCCAAATGAAGAACAATGATTATTTGATAAATACGAGTATACCACAGAAAACAGTTAATTACAGGACACTGCTGGATTGGTAAAGTAAAATACTTGTCTAATAATTCGGTGATAGTCGCTAAGACTTGCACACTGGAAAAACCTAATCTCCTGAGAGATCTCGTATGTGCACTAAAAGTTATAATGCTGTAATATAGGTTTATACTTTATAAGATTACTTTGGCCCAACAATGCTAATAAATAGGAGCCGTTTAATATAATCCTACGACCTTTCACCACTGCCTGCGTGTTTCTTAACAATGGCCAAAATTAGTACCTACATGTTACCCTAAAATAATAGTCTTTGCTTCACCTTGCGTCTACCGTCCAATTTCGTACAACTAGACCCGCCCTAACATTTCAATTGTCACCGTACACCACACACGAATACCTACTTTAATGGCTAGGTATTTGAGTCTATTTTTGTGTCGGACAAATTGTGATTTACGATAGTTCGAGAAGCCTTTTGGGGTTCAGTAATCTGCTTCGACCCAATCGTAATTAATTGCGGGCCGGGCGTTGTGATGTGCTTGCGAAGATGGGTTCGAACTAGAAGTGTTTGTCTTTACCTTCTTACCACAAACAATCAACAGAATAGTGCCTTTTAACAGACATGAGCTATACCTAGGTACCTACAATCAAGTACCTAGGTAGTATAATAATATCGGTAGGAATACCTACCGATACGACAAAGCGAGCCCTTACCATCGGCATTGGTGTAGTCTATATGCTAATAATAAAGCTGCAGACTGAAGAGAGAATTTGTGTTTGAACGCGGATACCGGTCGGATTAAAAAAAATAGTTTTGCATTTGATAGCCCAATTCTCGAGGTAGGCTATAGGCTATTTTTTTGGCAGAGGCTAGTCTTATTATAAAGATCTTAATATGATGTCACAAACTGAAATATGTAGAAACATTATTATTGAAAATATTATTTTCGGAAAGCAAACTAGCGTATGTTATTCGGCTTCTCCTCTACAGAAACGCTACAGGGAGCCAAGAACCCTTACTGCAACAACAATTCCATTTAAAATGAAGAAAAGCACACAAAGAATTTTCCTTACAACGCAACACTCACATTTACCTGCCACACAATGTAGTCTTATCCAGCCAGCCAGCCTTTCTATATCTATGTCAAAGATTCAAAGAAGCCACAGAGGTCTGTGCTCACAACAGTACACAATTTTCAACTATTGTGCCAAAGCATATAGTCTGATACAAATCTTAACTTCAAATTGAGTTCTCTCCTTACAAATTCGATATTTATGAAGGTGTGAATTTATTTCAGGGAAAAGGGGATGGGATGGCAGAAGTATGATGTAACAGCAGGACTGATATCTTTGTAAGGGGAACGTCCTATCCTACTTATGGAGTTTGTGGATGGGAGTATTACGTCTATGATAGGAGAAGGGTCACCGTTGTCATCGACGTGAAATGATATTTACTAACATTGGATACGAAAATCCTTGAAGTTTTTAAAACTTTAACATTTAAATTTATTGCAAATCCTAAAATCCATTTTTTTTTTATTTGTTAAATGTCGTACGGAGTTTACCACAAGCAACTTTACAGAAAATTCCAAAATCATCAAAGTTAAAGCATTTATTTCAAATAGACACTTAATAAAAGGAAAGTCTGACAACCAGTCTTACTAAGTGGTATCGTATTACCCAGTAACTGGGTTGTGGAGGTCAGATAGGCAGTCGCTCCATGTAAAATACTGGTATTCAGCTGCATCTGGTTAGACTGGAAGCCGACCACAACATAGTTGGGAAAAGGCTAGGCAGATAATAATGAGAAACTTAATAAAAGGCTTACTTTTGATCGTCAAAATTTACAATAACATAGAATTGAGTAGTCTAGTCGCCCCTTCCAAAATGTAATTTTCGTATGTAGAAGAATGGGCAAGAAACTCCACCGTTACTCTTTTAAAATGTTTTATAATATTTTGCATACATTAATTATAACGTAAAAACGATGGACCTAGACTATACCACAATAGGTAAAAGAATAAAAAATGGAGATAACAATTCACGCTAGTTTCACTGACATTAATTTCTCTGCAATATCATTTCCACATGCCGATGCCGGTCGTCATTAGTCCGGTCAAACGATGCCTTACCCGATGCTATTAACCTCAGTACGTTAATTACTACATATAGGTGCTTGTAACCCCCAAAGCGCTGACTGAGCAGGATATCGATGCAGCTGTAATTACGTCTGATGCGCACCGCAATACGCTTACATTGCCATGTAAGCGTATTGCGGTGCGCATCAGACGTCACGTCACAATTTGTCGAATAAGCAACGGTGTAGCCAACAGCAATATAGCTGGAATATTACCGTAAATTAGATGAGAGTTGTAATAAGACAAATTAATGAGGACGTTTTGCTGAATTTCGTTTTGGTGACGTAGACATTAGAATACATTCAGTGACAATCATTTGTTCGGTAGATGTAGCATGTCTTCAAATTCCTCCAACCCCCAATGGGCCCACTCCTCACAGAGAGGAGGCCTGTGTTCCAAGTCGCAACAGTGGGAATATGTAGGCTGATTATAATTTGTTCAATAATGATTTTTAACGCACTTAAATTAATTGTCTTATTTGAAACGAAGATAAAGAAGTTAAAGTTAAAATGAAGTAAATACGTTTATTTGCGGTAAAAATGACGCAGCGTAAGAATACAAACACAAAAAGAACAAGTTGGGGGGGGGGGGAATATGCGTCAACGCCGCAAATCGGCCATCGCTCATTTTGGACTACAGTGTCTCACTGAAGATCTATGGTGGTAAAGGCTTCCTTTACCACCATAGATCTCTACATAGTATATACATACTAGCAGCGCCCCGCGGTTTCACTCTCATAAGTAGCGATCCCGTGGGAATATCGGGATAAAAACTATCATATGTCCTTTTCCGGGACTCAAACAATCCCTATGCTAGATTTCATCTAAATCGGTTCAGCGGTTAAGCGTGAAGAGGTAACAGACAGACACACTTTCGCATTTATAATACGAGTATTAGTATGGATTAAAGTCGCTTTTTGGTGTACGTCTGTGTGACCGCGTTGTTCTTCTAAATTACGTAACAGGTTTTGATGCGGTTTTACCATCATTTAGGTAAACATTAATATTAAACGTACATGTAATAATTAATTGTAGATGTTTTATGAAATCGTAAAAACCGTGCGAAGAATCCCTCCTTTAATTATTTTTATTTTATACATCACTAGCAGGTCCCCCTGCTAGTGATGTATAAAATAAGTGAAAAAGTATAAATTTAACATTATTGTAGGCAGTCATTCGAATGGCAATGTTCATTTCTTAGAAATATTGTGAGCGTGTATATCGGATTGGCACAGGTGGGATTAATGCTTAGAAGAATATTGTTCCGGTGGATGGACAGTGGCATCCACCTGTTATAATCCCTTGAACAATATCTGAGATCTCTTTAGAAATACGCCAGAAAAGAAGGGGTGGTTCAATGTTGGCTGGGCGCCATGTTTCTTTAAAATATTTGCCGACTTGGCTCATTAAAAAAAAAAACATTTTTTTTGTTTACTTTCTGACTGACACAATCAGCCATTAATGTTCTTACTGCTGGTCACGGGCACCTGTTCGAGAGGCAGTGGGCTGTTATCCACCACGCGAGCCCAGTGCGGGTTGGTAGATGTCACATGTCTTGGAATCTTTGCACTGAAAAAAAAAATTCTTACTACAGCACACTAAAGCGATTTCATTAAGACTCATTGACTATATACAGTATCTAAAAAGAAATGTTTGTAAAACAGTAAAATACAGAACAGTAACTTTTAATGATTGAACATACTATTTACTAAAAAAAAAACAACGCAAAACAGGAAAACCACCATTACTGTAATGTAAGTAAATTTCAATGGTTTTACTGATATCACGAAATTAATAAAACAGTTAATTTTGTGACCTTCTAGCTACTTAAAACGTTAAAGTTTACTGTCATGACGGTAACATTTTGTCTCAAGCTTTAACTGTTTTCGGATCAGTAAGAAATACTGTTTTGAACGTTAGGCTCATATGGAACTGTTTAAAGCAGTTCAGATTAATGTTTTTTCATTTTTATTTACTGCTTATTTTTTCAGTGTGGTTCAAAGACGTGCCGGTTTTTGCATCAAGTTTTCCTTCACCGTTTTGAGCTGACTTTTCCTGGCTTAGAATTTCACAAACCGATGCGAAAACCCAATTTCAAAATAATGTATTCTAATTACGTGGCTAAAAGTCTAGGTTTCAAAGCCATTGCATATTCTAGTGTGCCAAACAATAGAAATTAATTATTAAAAGCTCTAGAGATTACAGTTTATTAGTACAAGGTCTCAATTTAGTGGGCTAAGGGTAAAGTAAATACTTTTACGTAATTTCCTTTTATTGGTCAATACGGCCAAAGAAATTGGTGCTATTATGCTTTTAGACAGGATTATTGGGGCCGTAAATGTTCAGTGGCCAAATTGAAACTCATTTTATGGAGCAATGTTGATATCGGGTATAAAATGTAAATTCCGCAACCCACGATACGAAGAATGAAGGTTTGCACGTTCTGTTATCATTTCAAATCCGTGCACTGAAGTGAGCAGCACAGCACATGCGTGAGCAGTGGTGGCCCAGTGGTAGGTCCCGAACGTCGCGAGTTCGAACCCAGGCAGGCACTTTGTGCATTTATTTCATCACCATTGTTCTCAAAACGGTGAAGGAGAACATTGTGAGGAAACAGGTCCCTCTCACAGAAAGCACTGAAATAGGCATTAAAACTTTCAGACGAAAAAACAGGTTCTAACCAATTACTGCAGCGCAATCACACAACTCGATACACCCAAATGCCTCTAAACTGTGAAACTCAATTCCATCCAATCACATTACCTACATACCAACTACCAAACGTACCTAATTTGTCGCCGAAACTGGTACAAATTCGTCGCGTCGCTATGTCTTCATTGCTCCCCGTTCGGCCATTTTGTATGCAGCATCGGCAATGCAATCGAGCCGCCCGTCACTCGGGACTAAACTGCTCCCGTAATGTATTGCGGCCGTTTCCATCTATCACGCAAATACCTATAGGCTAGATCGTCCAGATATTGAAGTGACAAACATCGTGAGGATGGCAGCTTGGACGTGCTTTTAAAACATTTACCGTTGAATGAATATAAAGAAAGGTCTTGTTATGCGGTTTGGGTATTTCGTTATTACAAAACGAAATTAAGACGAGGTCTAATTGATACCTTAAAGTAACATTATTATTGGTTGAAACCTGAACTGTGGGCTAATTGCGTAACACACTATCAGTAGCAATGGTTTTCATTTTGTTTTGACAGTTCAACAGCAATCATTGCGTTATTTACGTTGTTGAGCAGAGAACATTTTCGAACATACGAAGCAATGTATTAGCAATAAATATCCTTCAAAATTATTCAAATTAGGATTGTTAGTGTGTTACGGCTGGATAAATTCTTATTTGGCTCAAAATATAAGAACTTCAATATTTAAGAATAATATCAATCCGACACTTCTATTTTGCAAACAAGGACATAAGAACTCTATTTTGGATCTACAAACAGATATTTCACACTTCTATTTTTTATTAAAGAGTGATTTGAGTGAGTTCTTCATACAACTAGTAATTTCATCAATTTCACTTATGTACACGTCAGTCTGTCCCAAAATGATCGTCGAAAATGGTACCCCTATATAGTGTGAGCCAAACATCCTTCGTAACAGGAATTAGACAGGCTGGCTTCCTGTGATGTATTGTAAAGGGAACGGTCTACGTGGACAGAATCTCTTGTATCTACTCATACTCGTATATACGTACGTATATGTGGCAAGTTTTGTGCTAACTGTACCGAATCTCCACTGAACATCAGTTCGCCGGAGGTCATTGTTAGTTCGAGGCTTTTGGATGGTATTGAAAAATAATTGCTTTTTTGTTTTATTTTTTTAACATAAATAATCAGAACGTATATTTGTGATTGCTTACCATCATACATACGCTGAAGGTATGCAATCACTTGACTACCTACTTAAATTGTGTGTATATTCAAATCAAAACTGTCATTCATTGGCAGCTGTATGAAATAGATATAACACAGCTTATTGACGTAGGGTGTCAATTTACTTGTCACTTAATTTCGCTCACTGCACTATTAATGACTGCATTTTTAAGCTCAAATAGATTTTATATTAGCAACGTAACGTAGCGCTAAAGCGCCAAGAATAAGCGCTTTCTGCAAGATAAACTGCATTCGTTTAGACAAACAGCAACTACTTTTCTGGGAGTTTCCTGCATTATTTATTTAACCTCTCGAATGTCTTATGTTACACAGTCCGACATAAGAACAATTAACTTCTATTGTGTCTGCTCATTAGTCAATCAAAGGGTTAAAATAACGCATTCGTGCTTCATATTGCTTTAAAATTTAGATAGGTAGTTTAATATCACTTTCTAATGTTGGCAGACGCATTTTTATCACCATAAGGTGATAAAAATGCTCGCTGATAACAACGTGCATTTTTAATTTAAAACGATATAAATATACAACGGGGGTCATATTTTATAAAGTTTCGCACCGCAAGCCGGAGGGCTTAGCGTCAATACAATTCCAAATTTGCAACTGAATTGCAACTCTGAAAATAGACGTTAGAGCCGTTAAACCAACTCGCTGCCAGGGCCATTCACCTCAAATATCTCCCCTAAGGTAAAACGAGGGAGTCAAAATATTCCACCCTCTAATTCGAGAACGGATCCCCTTACCGCGTCACCCTACGTGTTGCCATGGTAACCCCCGCCCTTGGGAAGTGCATCTGATGTAAACATTCCTGGCTCCCTGCATTTTGGACACCGTTATTGATGTTTTCGCTACTTCACTCGGCTTCTTCCGGTGTATCGTTCGGCGGCTCGTAAATTTCCCGAAAATATTGGGTAAAGCTTCTCTATTTATCAAGTTTATAGCAGCGGCATCCCCTATATCTAAGGTCACGGGTCCGACGGTAAATGCATTTACGTAATACTTACCCACTATTCATGTAGGAATTTTCTAGCTCCTGAAAGCCGTAAAAGGATGCATCTATGAAAGATATTTGAGAAATATTAGATAGCTTTCAAACATTTCATAACTGAAACGGTTACTTTTACGATTCTGCCCTTTTAGAGTCGTTTATTTTACCAGTTTATTAATAGCTCGTGTTTCTTGTTTCAGGGATGCCGGTTTCCTGAAGATGGCCTCACGCACCCCGTCCCTTGAGTCGCTGCCCGGTGCCAACTCAATAGGTTCGCTAGAGCGTGGCTCCTTATCGCCCCTGACTCTTAGTGGATCCTCGCCCCCAGCGAGTGACTCCGCCGTATGTGACCTCCGCGAGTTCGACGGACTCGACACTACTTGCGCAATCTGCCGAGAAATATTCGTCGACCCCAAAGTACTCAACTGCTTCCACACCTTCTGCCGGGGCTGCCTGGAAAGAGAACAAACTCACCCCGACAAAGTCACTTGCGTCACTTGTCGCGTAGACAGCCAGCTACCGACAGCAGGCGTACCTGGGCTACTCACGAACCTTGTGATAGCCGCCGCCGTTGAGCAGGACGCCGATCTCCTGCCAACTGCTCGCCAGACCAACTCGCCTTCAGCCCGCTGCACCGGCTGCAAATCTAAGGAATCAGACGCGGTCGCACGTTGCGTCGATTGCGCTAATTTCCTCTGCCCAAACTGCGTAATGGCTCACCAATTCATGCATTGCTTTGAGGGCCACCGTGTGCTGGCTTTCACGGACCTGAAAGATGACAAGGGTATGCTCGGATCTACCCTCTCTGCAAGCGGTGACAAAACCGCTTTCTGCCCAAGACACAAAAATGATATTCTTAAATACTTCTGCCGCACTTGTTCCGTGCCGGTATGCAAGGAATGCACGATAATAGAACACCCAGCTGCTCTGCACGACTGCGAGCACTTATCTGATGCTGGGCCTAAACAATTGGAGCTGATGCAATCGGCTGTAACTGAAGCCAAGACTCGAGCCACTGAAATAAGGCACGTTATTAAGACTGTTGAACATGCCGCTGGCAAATTACAAGTCCAGTACCACAAAGCTCAAAATGAAATAAACGATACGTTCCAATTCTACCGCTCCATGCTTGAGGAGCGTAAGCAAGAACTACTTAAGGAACTCGAAAGCGTATTTTCCACGAAACAAATTGCTCTCACAGTAGTCGGGCAGAAAGCTCAAGAGACTGTTGATAAGATATACCAGACGTGCGACTTTGTAGAGCGATTGACTAAATGCGCCAACATTGCAGAGATACTTATGTTCAGGAAACTGTTAGACACGAAATTGCAAACCTTATTGAGTTCTAATCCGGAACATACCGTACAGACAGCTTGCGAGCTTGAATTTGTGTCTAACTACCAAGCCATACAGGTTGGCGTAAGAAACACTTTTGGTTACGTGCGCTCTAGCTCAGAGGCGAATGTTGGCCCCACTAAACAGCCACCTATTGCTCGCCCTACCAACGGCAATCTATTGAACGGAGGATCATCGTCCAGCAGTAGCAGCGTTAATGGAAGTTCAGGCAGCCTGAACGGTGGAATCCACCTACCAACCGGTTTGAACGGTGTGCTTGATCGCCCGTACACAAATGGGCTCCTAGGACCTACAAGCCAATCCACCTCGCCTTTTGAGTCCAACATTATCTCAAAACGATTCAATAGTGCCAACAGCCTGGGCCCATTTTCTTCTGCTATTGGAGATATCAACTTAAATGGCATCAACCCTTATGAGAAGTGGTCCAACGGTGGTTGCGATTCGCTGTTCCCGCCGACGACGACCGACCCCTACTCGCTAACAAGCGCCGCTCACAACGATCCTATTTTAGACTTGACGAACAAGTTAATCTCCACTGCCATTTTCCCGCCGAAATCTCAAATCAAAAGGCAAAAGATGATCTATCACTGCAAATTCGGTGAGTTCGGCGTAATGGAGGGTCAGTTCACCGAGCCCAGCGGAGTAGCGGTCAATGCACAAAACGATATAATCGTTGCGGACACTAACAACCACCGCATCCAGATATTTGACAAGGAAGGACGCTTCAAATTCCAGTTTGGCGAATGTGGCAAACGGGACGGCCAACTACTATACCCGAATAGAGTAGCCGTAGTCCGCACTTCTGGCGACATTATTGTGACAGAAAGATCACCAACACACCAGATTCAGATTTACAACCAATACGGCCAATTCGTGCGCAAATTCGGCGCAAACATCCTCCAGCATCCTCGCGGTGTCACTGTCGACAACAAAGGCCGAATTGTAGTTGTCGAATGCAAAGTAATGCGCGTCATAATCTTCGACCAGATCGGTAACGTGCTGCAGAAATTCGGCTGCTCTAAACATCTAGAATTCCCTAACGGAGTCGTAGTAAACGATAAGCAAGAGATCTTCATCAGCGACAACCGCGCGCATTGCGTCAAGGTGTTCAACTACGAGGGTATTTACTTACGTCAGATCGGTGGTGAAGGTGTCACCAACTACCCGATTGGTGTCGGCATCAACGCAGCTGGTGAGATCTTGATCGCCGACAACCACAACAACTTCAATCTGACGATATTCACTCAAGACGGACAACTGGTGTCCGCACTGGAGAGCAAAGTGAAACATGCTCAATGCTTCGACGTGGCGCTGATGGACGACGGCTCCGTGGTCCTCGCGAGCAAGGACTACCGGCTCTACATATACCGCTACGTGCAAGTGCCGCCAATAGGCATGTGAGTAGCACGCTCTGATCACAGGAGATCCGAATGACCGATGAACTATAGGTCAAAAATCGACACTCTGAGACGTAAATACTATTATAAATCGACGTAAGGACTCATCGTTCCGGCGAAGCGTGTCAATTTTTGTAGTTCAAGTGACGATTTTGTGAACGGAACTTGCTAAAAGTGTGCAAGTGGTGTAACCCGGCTGTCTCGATGTGATCATACTGGCTTAAGATGGGTATTCTCTACATTATTCGGCGTAAGATCTCTTTATGAATTATTTCTAAACGAAACTGTAATGAGATTAGTTATAGTATTGACATTGTTATTCGAGTACCTATTGATTGATGGTTAGAGATAAAATTCCGTTGGAACGATCCAAAATTTCGCGCGACGGTGTTCTCGAATCCTTATCATTTTTTAATCTATTGAATAATATTTTTTCATATCCCACATCGTTAAATTAGGGATGAATATTAAGGGCATTTGTATTATTTAGCCCATTTGTTGGACCAATATTTTAACTATTATTACTTAACAAATTGTTAGGCGTTAAGCGTGTGATTTTATCGTAAATAAGAGAGCATCGAGCGGTATTGTTGTTAGTTTTAAGATTATTTCTACGGCACAATAGCACTTCCTGTTTTTAATTAGCACTTATTCTGTGTCGATGGAAACTATGGATTATAAAAAAATCTAAGTAAGGAGTTGTTACATTATTAATTAGGTAAGTGTTAAATTGATTGAGCTGAAATGGACAATCTTTGGTTACTACCCCACTAAACGTAGTTACTAAATTTTAGGGAAATAATGATGTTAGGGGTTTTATCAATGACAAAGTTGACTGCGGTGTTTGGACATTAGTAAAGCAATGACTAATAACCTCTACTGAATATTATACTGTTTCTTTTATACGTAATAGTAACATCACAAAGTGGCGATCAAGAATGTTTTATAGACCTCAATTAGATCCAAATTGTATGCATTCTAACTAGTGACGCCCTCAGTTGAGAATTTATAAAGCATTTTTAGATACAAAAGGATTGTAAGTTTTTCTCTCGTTCTATATCGGAGGGCAGTACTTCAGCAGTAATGTTATCGATACCGCCTAGTCGCTGAGAGCCCGCGGACCTAAGTCTTCTGATGTTGTTTTAGTAACATTTGGTTGATATTGTTCGTTTTTATGCATTGATTGTATGTTATAAGCATTGGACACGGTAGTAACTTTTAGAGCACTTAGGAAATGGTCGTTTCGCTAGCATCTTTTTTAATTTTTTGAGATTTTTAGCAGATTAAAAAAGGCGCGCAAGCGCGTCTTCTTACTGGGAGTATTATAAACAGCTCGGTATACAAAATAATTATACAATTTGTTATTCTGGTAAGATATTTTTTTATATGGAAACAACTTTATTTTTGTAGTGTTTAGTATTACGGTGCATGTGTAACGTATACTTTTCTTTTGTATTTTATGGATATTGCGCTATTATTATTATTTTTTTACTTCATTACCGTGTGTTTGAGTGTGTTAGCAGAATTATTTTAGTTTGATTTTTTTAATTAGAACTTTTTTTGGTTTTCTTAGTGAATAATGGTTTTTTAGTATTTTTTCTCGCTGAATCTATGACAATAGAGAGATCTGATCCGACTCAGGGTCGGTATCTTGAAGATCTGTTAGTTTTAGGTTACGCGTTTCCATTTTGGTGATATTTCTTAAATAAATTAAAAATATTTGAAGATGCGTCGGCAGACGTCGCGTGCGCACCGTGGCGACCTGTATATCGTGTGCCATAAGATCATGTTGTGATTTAATAAGTGATATTTAGTATTGTTTGTAAATATGTACCATACTTTCATATAAATCTAATCGTAAGGGTATCTGATCGAATTACTTATGATTGTTTCATCTTTATACTTGTAGTGCAAGTTATTGTAATTGTTATACTGGAAATTTTACAAGTCTTTATTTAATATTTAATTAAAATAATAATAATATTTATTTACCACCGATTACCTTCCTTATTATAGTAAGTTTTGGCAATCTATATACAATATAATTTTAATTATGACTGCTCAATAAATAATAAAATATCTACCTGATTGCCAAGTGTAAAAAAATGCAAATGGCTGACAGTTAAACGGCAAAAACTTTAGTGTATAATCATTCATCTCGAACTTCGAATTTAGGATTACCATACTTGCACTAAAAGTTGAACGTTTTGAGAACAACTGATTTCTTCTCGCATTGTTTTCTGTATTTTGCCTACCACCGCGCACACGCATTCGTCGCCTTGACGCATCTTCGATCAAATAGTTAATCGACACTGGATTAGTTGAAGCACGCCACGCGTCTTAGTGTCCAAATTTCAGTGATTATTCACCAATGACTTTATTATATAGACTGCCCTGTTCCTATATCCTAAGGCGGCGTGATTGATGAACTTCATTTAATCCACTGACAACTGAACATTGATTGTAAGTCGACAATGACCGTAAATCTGCCTTACCTCAGTTTGCTTTGACGAATTTATCGACTTAATCTATTTTTATTCACCAATGATTTTTTTATAATAACAATTCGTCCTAATGAACTGAGGTCACGCAAGAAATTGGGTAAACCGTTATTTTAGACTTAAATGTCCGGATTTCTTTGTGAAAATTACGCCATTTTTACAGACCTCGGCGTCATATTTTTGTTGTAATTTTCGCAAAAGAAATCTAGTTTTTGGTAACAACATACGCTTCTACTTAATTGAGATCATTTTCATCGTATTATATTTATATTAAGTATAGTATAGTGTATCGAAATTTTATAAAGTAAGATTTGCAAATTATGACAACTTCACGTTTACGCCTAGTAAAACTGTGTAACCCCCGATTTTATTTTTTTAGTTTTTTTTGTCGACCGATAGTTACTCTTTATTTTTTAACCAGAAAATGGTAATTTAAGTTTCAGTTATAATTATTATTATTACAAACTTAATTCCCAATCATTTTTTTTTGTGTTTTTGCATAATAATGTTAGTGAAAAAAGAAATGGATTTCTGTACGAGAAACATTTTCATTCTTAAAAATTGCATTTCTAAAGCTCGAGGACTGAATTGAAACATGTTTTGTCTTTAAATATATTTTGTCGATGTTTGTTGTTATAATTATTATATTTTTTTAATTATTTGTATAAACAATTGTTCTTTAAATTAATGTACATCGTTTTGTTTTGAATTATTTTTGTTGTAATTGCTTTTTTATAATAATACCAGTTCATTGCAGTTTTGATGTGTGTTTTATTTTTATTTTCTTTTTTACCAAAGTAGCGCTTCTGTAGTTTCACCTGCGGAGTTGTAACTATTTTAATAAAATTAATTTAGTTACAACTTGCTATGCATGTTTGTGCTAATGAATCTGCTTATGATGTAATAAACCAGTGCCACACAAATATCAAATAGGTTAACTTTATTCTGGTTGTAAATATTTTGATATTTATCATTATAGAAATAAACGCTTTAAATTTCACAAAGTACCTACTAAATCCTAAACACAATTTTAAACATAAAATTTTACCTTAACCTAAGACAATTGTTCCGTAACGCAGCTGTTCTTTATGGACATCCGAATTAAGAGTACGTTCTTGAACCCAACTACCTTATTAGATTAGTCATAAAAAGTAAGTATACCTGTAGATTATACCTTAAATCTTAGGTCTTCGTCACATTAATTTCTAAAAGGCACAATAATAAGGGAAAAGATAGAAAACGAACTTATTCACTTTTAACACTGGAACCACACCTTTCGGCTAGAAACTACATGTATTTACAACCTCAGATATATACTAGCAGACAAGCAATTTTGTAGTTCAGAAAATTGATAATTTTCTCGCTCGGTAATTACCTACTAGTTACTAGTTTTTGGTGTTGGCTTCTAATAAAACTATTTTACACAATGAGCACTTTTATTCAATAGACAATTACACATCGATTCTTTAGCACAAATGTCCCGGTGTAGGTCCTGTGTGTTACCCCCGTGTGTGTGCATTTTGACTAGATTTAATACAGTTGGTGTAGGGGAACAAGCGGCATGTATATCGTAAGTATTTGCTTTAGTCTTTAAGTGCAAGATATGAAAAAAGGGTTACTCTAATTAGCTTTTCAAAATGACGGCTTTATAAAAAATTCTCCATTCAATTTGTGTGCATTTTTTAAGAAATGGTGTTTACCAATGAATATTCAATATTCACCAACAAGATAATTGAGTAGTTAGGATAATTTAACATGCAGAACTTTCTTCTGACAGTATGTCAACTAGCGTTCCATATTGAGGAATTAGAGTAACTCAGAGCAAATTGTAGTACTTACACGTTTTAGTATTTTTTACACATATTTTGGATTGGGATCAACAATTTCAGTTTTAAAATCACAATTATTGCAGTGTCAATTTCAGATAGCTAAAGTGTAATCAACCTTGAAGGTATTTACTAAAACACTAAAAATATCTTCACAGTAAAGTTAAAATTAAAGCGTAGTTTACGAACTAAATGTTTCAATACAACAAACATACACTTTCAACCACACCACATCTCTACAAAAATATTGATCCTAATCCAATTTCTCGATCAGTCGGTCGTACAAAAATTGTATGTAATTAAAAACAATTTACAAAATAATAATAAACCAATTACCTACAGTATAATTCAATAATCTCCCCTCTACCGAGCTTAAAGCTTAACACAACGACACAGCCATCCAGCAACAAGAAAAATATTTTTAAGAAATAAAAAAAAGTGTCCAATTTTTGTCGAAACGACTGATTTACGCAATAATTTATTACCATGAACAACATTTGCTTACCATCAGAAGACAACCATCACAAACGACGCTCCTCAGTGAATTAGGCGGTACATTTCCCAGCACTAAATATCTAAATAAAAAATACATATTCTTATGAATGTAGGCTATAAATCTTCGTGTGTAAGAACTATTTGTATTCTAATGTAAGAACCTTATATCCCAACTAAGCTTTACTTTTCTACGAAAACGTAGCTATTAATATCCGTCTTAGGACTCCTTGGATACAGTTCCCGTCAGCTGCACTGCTTCAAAAGAGCGCTACCAAACAACCAATATTTCAAAGTCAATTACTCTAGGGAACATTTTACTACTAACTTAGCACCTACTAGTTACGTAAGCGCAAGCTAGGCTTACAAGATCGTTTATAATTTTATACTCAGCAGTTTTTCTTAAGATTAAAATTAAGATCGAAGTAAATTATTTCATTCCCTCTTTATTTACATTGACATCAACGTTTTTAAAGAATCTCTCATTCGATTCGCCATTATATTATATTGAGTATAAGGATTTCGATTGCTGCTGCTCCGTTCAACTCTTAAATCATTAATTCAAGCATGTCATTGTTAGAATCGAGGGTAAGAAGACTTGATCATTGATGAAATTTCAAGCTTTCAGTCACTCATCATTCCCATGTTTGATTTAATTGCCGTTCTAACACCATTATCGTCAGGAAGTGTGTCGAGCAAAAATGTAAATAGTTTTAGAATAATGATGTTGGTAGTATTACTAACTAGATTGTAAGGGAAGCCAGGATCTGTACAAGATGGTGACGTCACGACGTGGGTTGTTAGGGAGGGTACGTAGTGTGAGAGAGTATTTTTATAAAACGAAATTAAGAATCCAAATATTTGTAGTGTGTTATTTAGGTATGACGTTTGTTGAGAAAGTCGGACGATTCGAGGCAGATAGCACATTGTTGACAGAAATAATGGAACGATATCCGAATTTGACAGGATATAATAAGGGTTTTACAGTAACCATATCGATAGTGTATTCTACTCTTAATGATTGTTTCAAATCGAATAATTTTGTGTCAGTTAAGATTCACCTGTTAATGTATTCATCAAGGTAGATATAATGTATCGATGTTAGCTTATCATATTGTATGTGGTTAACGATTGGTCACTTATTACATTTACTTAGTAGTGCGTCGTTGAATTTGATATTCGTTGAGCCATGCGAAGTTGTAAATACAATAGCCGCTTCTGCGTTCGGTTCGAGCTGGCTAAAACGACGTACCACGCAATCAATTGCTCAGGAATTGTATTCGTTTTCATATACATTCGATAAGTTTTTTTTATCGTCGCTTCTATATGTATTAAGCGATGTCGTGTCATTGTTGAGAATACGCTAAATGGAGGAGTATAATTTTAGTGAATTGCACAGAACGTTGGTGTTTCACTTAATTTTTGATGTATTTTTTCTTGAAAGAGAATTGTATTCAATGATTTTACTGTATTCACGACTGATGTTGAGTTTGATAATGAATGTAAAATTCGTTGATGTGTTTTGACGGAACTGAGAGCCTCAAGTTGCCGCGTGATGTTATGAGCCGCTGTTAGTAGAACGGATTCTATAGGAATGCTTCCGTCAGAACACGTTGTCTCAAAAATTGTGATTGTAAGTTAAGGTGATTAACAAAGCACATATTAGCACAAACCATCCATCCTCGAAGAAGTACTACGCTGAATGTTTTTAAAATTAACTCACGTTTGAATTTATGATACATTTTATTGTAAAAATTAAATGCAAAATATTTTACTATCGCTTAAGTTAGTTGAGAAGTTTGCGTATAATAGTATTTATTTTCACAATGGTGACGATTTTTTTAGTGACGAAGTTATGGACTTCTTGAAATGTTTTTATATGATATTGATTCTACTTTAAAATATTGACACGTAGGTTAATGTGATTGTGTATTATCGTATACATTTCTTTGCTCCTTGTGTACCATAGCGATCGGTGTTGCTACTTTTAAAGCGTTCTGTAATTCTGTATTGACAACGCTACTTCATCTCTCTAGCTTTCACATCTTCCTGTCTTCAGACAAAGGTGAAGCCATTACAGTAACGATTTCATTTTCTTCATCACGTGTAGGTAATTTTGTAATCTAAGGTGTGTGATTTTTAGTTATAAATATTTTTACAAAGTGGAAAGATTCCAAATGATAGGAAAAGTTGGTAGCAAATGACATATCAAGTAATGTTTTTAATTATATGAGTGGATGCGCGTTAGTAGGACGGTTAGTGACGGGAAGACGCGTGAGGCGATGTTTATAATATATTGGCACTGTTTCTTAATTGACAATACTGACGGATTATGTATTCGAATGTTGATCAAATGATATATTTAATAGAGAAATGTTAACGAAAAGCGACATATCGTCCACATAGTGGTGACGTAGGACAAATTCATAGACCAATGCACGAATAATTTCGGAATGTCGCTGACATAGAAAGTTTAGGTTGGAACGGAGTAAAGTAAAATTTGGAATCTTTCTTAACGATGCTAGTCGCCAAAGAAATTGCTTTTAGATAATTAAATATTATCATAATATTGTGTATGCACGTAAGTTTATAAACCTATATTAATTATACGAAGCTTGAATTGTCCACACACAAAACGATTTTACACACTAAATGCCATCCTGCCAGTTGTAAGGAGAACACAATGCTTATGATGAACTAAATTTAAATTATTATATCCTATATAGCGTACGAGTAGTTGTGTATTTTTAGATATCGCATTGTCTATGTTAGTTTAGTGGGTAAGGCACATCGTGAGCTTTGAATCAGTGTAAGTCACCGATATTTTTTACGATACGAGACGTAGTAATGTTAATGTAATGTTTCAAGCCGTGCTTTCCTCGGTTAGTATACCACTTGTAGATTCGTAAGGACTAGTGACGCTTGTCACTCACTCCGAGCTACAGCTTGAGCTGCACTGCACACAGCACCCTTTTATTTGAACTCGGACACGCTACAGCTTAACACGGAACCGTCGAGCATTACTCACGTGCACGGGTGTAAATAAGGCCGTTATTAGATATTAACGTCATCATTAAAAACATAAATATAATTCAGTAATCTAACTTTAAAATCTACTGAAACACCATAATGCGCCGTGGCCTTAAATTTGAAGGAATGTGTTACCTTTGATAAAAAATCATTTGGGAAATTTTGTACAGACTATGATCCTCTGTGTTTCACATGTTCAGTCATTTATCATAAACTGTTTTTAATATAAGTGCTAATATATCTTATTGACGTGTATGGTAACCCTATAGGTTAGATATTAAACAGTAGATACTACCTAGGAACGCTTTACTTCGTCCTAATGTAAAACGATTGTTGATTTCAATACTTTCATTCTTGCATATCCACATTTTAATGAAGATTTGTAATTGTTACCTACGCATTAGTTACTTTGAGACTGTTCAAAATGTACTATCGAGAATTTTTCACTAAGGGAAAGGGATGTTCTAGCAGATATTTTTGATACTTTGAGGATGATCGAAGGGAAACGTCGGTAGTGTAGGGTTGGGGGCGATTGGCGAGGCAGGCGAGGGCCCGTCCTGAGGGGAGAGCCTCTCACGGCCACGCTGCGAGGATCTTATTAACTCCCGCATCTTCGTGAGCGCGAATATTAAATGTTACTGTAAACGAAAAAAAAAAACAATGTTGTTCTTATATGAAAACGCGATGGTTTTCGCTGATGACTTGTTGTTTTTCATATATTCAATAATATTTCCTTTATTTTTTGTACTCTTTAGTATTAAGAATTAATATTAAAATAAACTATTCAATGTTGATTACTCTAAAATACCAATAACTTATTGAATAAGGAATGTGTGAAATAGTTTCCCCGAGAGCCTTACTAGTTGAGACACCTTTTCCTTAGACGTATACCTTCAAACTGTACTCTTAACTGTTGATTAAATGATGTGAATGGCACTTGTTAACATCTCTTAAATGTTACTCGTCTGCTATTATCCATATTTTACATGCCCTATTCTAACTTCCACTAAGCTACAGTGTAAGAAAATCACCGCAAAATTCCGATGTTAGATCAGGCCTAGGAACTTAAATATAAGAGTTCATCATTCTTAGTTAGATGGTATGACTCAATTTTAAGACTGATGACAGAAAAAGAAAAAAAAAACAAAAAAAAATTATTAAAAATCCTGGATAACTGTTTCTTATTTTAGGTAGACCCTCTAAGTTCGCTTCTATACGACGTTAGTTGGCGGAACTGTAGGATAGTGTAATGAACTTTGATAGCTAAATTTAATAGAAGAATGGTGTAACACGTTTCGCCAACTAAAGTCAGTGATGTCACATTATCGATCGATATTCATCTTCTGTCGATACTTTTCTATGTCTTCTATCTTTAAAGACGACGTCAAAAGTCGATATTGATCGGGTTCGATGAAGACCATGGTAATGTTAACTTCAATAATGTTGACGTTACATTTGAAATTGATGGAAAAAACTTAATGAAAAAAAAAATTGAAAATACTATTTGTTGCCAAAGTGTTGTTAGGAATAAACATGTAGTTATAAAAATCGGTTGTCACATGCATAATTAAGTTGTTCTTGGGTGGTTTGAAATTAAGGAGAGAAGTTGAAAAATATTTCCAATGATATATTTTTTCATAATGAACTTGAATGCTAATCGATACTTAAGGTTTATATCTGTGTAGGAATTTAAACTTAACGTGTGGTAATAAAATGTATCGTTACCATGATTTGTACTGTGTTTTGTAGAAAATCATCAATTATATTCAATTAACTGTATACTCTAACTACCAATTTCTTATTAATTATTTGAGATAATGATGATATTGTTACTGATGATTAACATCGTATTCACTCGATACACAGTGAAATCATGGCAAATGATTTAGTTGTTTAGTGTTCATGTTACATTAGATTGTATTCGACAGTTCTGATCTCTAAATCGGTACACCTGTTTCCGCCTTTTTAGCACATCCATTTTTATCGATATCAACCCACTTTTTATTTTCACCGCACTAATGATTATTGCACAGAATATTTCATTTTTAGGGGCAGTGTCTGCATGGACGGTTGATTTCTTAATAGTGTTTTATCTTCAAAACGCAATACTACGGATACATTCTTACATCCTTAAGGAGTGATGCACAAGCAAATAATATGTTTACAAAGTGCTATTGCTCTTTTTGCAAAATCCCATAATACTAGGACATTTCTACACCTACATCTTCAAAATCTTGCAATAAAACTGCCTTCATGAATATTAGTTTATTAGTCGCAATAATTACAATTTAAAGGAAAAGTTCTTAATGACTGATCTTAGCATTATGTAGAATCAACCTTTACGTAGACATTTTCCATAATTGAATACAGAATTGCAGAGATGTATTTATAGTTGAAAAATGTGCACGATTTTGGTCAATGCGCTATTTTATTTTTTACTCATTAATAAATAAAAGTCCATTACATTCTAAAAAACACATAAAGTAATTGTGTATGTATGTGGGATCTACTTAGTCCATTGTTTCAGCGCTTCATTGACACCTATGATGAAACAACAAACCGAAACAAAAAAGAATTGGTTTATAACCCTAATTAGTTTATCAACAAACAAACAAACATCATCTGTTTCAAACACTACAGAGATACCTAATTGAGGTTCTCTATGTATTAAAAACAAACCTTATGAATCTTAAAGATGTAGAACACGAAAAATTCCGAAAGGCTTGATCGTGCATAATTTTTCACCGTCAGTTCATCTCTTCACTTAGGTAACATATTGTTTTGACATTGAACCTATCAAAGGCTAAATAATCACGACTCCGGATACCAACTTACCTAATCAAAGTTTAAACAAGTTGATCGGTTAACTCTTGCCAAACAATAGATAAACAATAGAGCCGGCCAACTTTGTACTGAAGCATTAAACGTGATTACATGCAAAAGTTAATTAAACGCCGGTTAAAATTTCAAAATGTTTGGTTACTTACAGATATAAAATATCTTGCTGGTTGGTCATTTAAAGTTATTACTGATTCTCTCGTTAGCAATCAGCACTTTTTTTTAAAGAGACTGATTATTTATTTAGCAGTTTCTTATAATAGTGTTCTAATAGTTGATGATTGGGTTGACCGCTTGTCAATTTTTTATAGTGTGAATAAGCGGGGCACCTCAACCATGTGATCTGTCAATGATTATTTTATATATTACCTGATTATTTAAGAGTACTCGTATGCGATAAATCTATCACTATTATACAATGTATTCGATACAAAAATAATGTTAAATTTGGCTCAAAAGGAAGGCTACTTCGGGTAAGCTAAAAATGTAATGTTTTCCATCCAGTTTTTTGGACATATCACCTCTGATCGGTTCTGTCAAAACTAAATCTCGTCTCATTGAAATTCTTTGATTTTGTTTGTTGAAAAATATGTAATTTATTAATAATTTATTGTAATTTATTATCGTGTGTCGCCGACGCTAGTCAACTAACTTTCGATTAGGTTAGACTCTAAGTTTTCTCGCTTATACGCGTGTTAAGTTATAAGGAACTTTTCGTAACTTTCCCTCTTAATAATAGTGTTCTTTAATTTTATCCCCTCGGGAGTTCCAATTACTATTTCTTTCTCTAGTCACGACACTCGACACTTTACTGTGTGTCTGTAGGGATAATTCTGAACATGAAAGTAGAATAGGTTTGTTGAACGTCCTTCAATAAGCTACACAAATAAATCTTCCAATTCGACTGGCAAATGTAATTTCAAGAAGAATGATGAGATTTGGTAATGCGAGCTGGTTTAACAAACTTTGCTCCACATTTTAAACTTGATTTTTCATGTTCACTATTACAAACCCTGTGTTTTTCCCCTAGCTTGTAACTTTCCTTCGCTGTGACTGTCTTAATCGACCTTTTCAATATTTATAATAATATATGGAAAATTAGATTCCCTGTTAGCTAATCGTTGTCGAAATAATACTGACTGTGTACCTCTTGTTTTATTTAAAAATAATAAAAAGTATATTGTAAAGTATATTTTGCAGTTGGAATTAATGTTACAGTCATTTGTCTTTGAGATAAAAGGAGTTTCGGGTTTTGTTTTTTTACGCGCCATTTTGTTATGTCATTTGTCGCACAAAGTCGTTTTTCGCGAGCTCTAAGTCTGCGATATAAAACATTGCTTATCTTTAAAATATAAAAATGTACACATTATTTTTATTAAAATAGCCTACGTGAGGTTTAAGCTTAATCACCAAAAAGGACATAACTTTTGAATATTTAATAAAACTCGCTCATTTCGTAGACGCCATCATGGAAAACTATACTGCCATAACAATAAACGTCAAATGACGTCACAAAAATGGCGCATCGTAAACAGTTAAGACATTCATCTTCCATGTTTAAGTTATTGTGTGAATTTGTGCGTTTTTGTGTTTTCTTTTTTATCAGCCAAGCATTTTTTATACAGGCTTTTATTGGAATTGATACTTTTAATACTGAACATTCCATTGTCGGTTTTTTTGAAAAAGAAGTTTGTTAATTTGTTTATTTATCTGTGGATTAACTATGTGTGGGTTGAACATTTAAATCCCGTACGATTTTCGGTACATATCGATACCATTTCGATGTATCGATATATCGATATGAATACTCATACATACCTACTTGTTATTCAAGTCTTAGTTAAGGTAGATCTTAAGAATTGATAAAATAATATCTGATGATAAATTTACTTGTATGTTGTATTAAAATGATGAACACGAAATAAAGAAACTGGTTTGAAAATAGTAGTGTTTTATTTGCATCGACTCTATAATATAACGCCGTTTTTGCTAGGAAACCTATAAGATTCGAATACTTATAGATATAATTTCATTTTACCTAATTTTATATGGATGGTATAATGGACATTTTCTATAATGTACATTTGAATTAATATTCAATTAGTAAAATATTCAAAACCTATAAATAACGTTTAATTATAATTCAGAAACATCTAAACGAGTCCATTCCAAAGAACCGCTTCATTCATATCGTCACAACGTACATACATCGGTATGTATGTACGATATGAATGAAGCAGTACGTTGTGACGATATGAATGAAGCGGTACGTTGTGACGATATGAATGAAGCAGTAGTGGTAGGGACATCGACGCGCAACTTGTTACCATGAATTCAGTACCTACATGATTTCGACCACGTAGATATAGCAAAAAAAAAAATTGCACTTTTCTATGAAACGGTTTAATTTTTTTTTTATAACTAAGAAAAATTTAAACACAGGGCGTTTAAACTCCCTGAATCAATGTTAACAGTTTGTACGTCGATGTCCCTGTCATAAGCCCTATACTCATAAACCTTAAAAAGGTACTTACCTGCATCAAGTCATCGCGTTGCCTACAATACCAGACCGTCCGGCCTGTGATGACGTCACTGCGTGCCACTTCGTTATCTTATTCCCAGGATCCTGCAATAGGAGAGAAATGAGAAATATAATTTCTGTATTGCAAAAACTCAGCATGGCTATCGAATTGGTGAGCGCATTGGAGGACTCCATTCGTCTGTAGGAATGGGCAAATTCCAGATTGGAAGATACGTAGAGATACGTTAAGGTTTAGGGTTTCTCAAATTTCCCTACAGCCTCAGGAAATCGAGATTCTATAACGTATAACTTCAATAAGACGAGTTGGTACACATGTGTACCACGAACAGTACAGATCTGTACCAGCTCATCCTCATCATCATGCTCATCATCATAATTTTCAGTAAGGATGTAACTATGTCTTTCGTGGAGCATATAAGCTAGACTGGTGCGCTAGTAAGGACCTGGGTTCGAGCCCAAGGCCGTGCAGTGTTATTGTTTTAGACAAAAACAGAATGCTACGGATATATGTTTGGCTAATAGGTGGATACGATGGCCTCAAATAACACCGATGCTCGTTTCTTCTCGCCATAGGAAAAGGGTTTTGACCTGCAGTAGGCCAATTTATCAATCTGTTTATACCTACTAAAAATAAAGTTGAAGAGTTTGTTTGAACGCGCTAATCTCTGGAACGAAAAGTCGGATTTGAAAAATTATTTGTATTCTTGTAGGTATATGATAGCCCAATTCTTGAGGAAAGTTATAGGCCACAGGGTGGGTCGGGGGAACAAGATCCTGGATATAGATACACTCTTAACCTTTCAGTTAAAGTAAGCTAGTCACGCCTGTTATTTTTCCCCGGTAAGTCCGCAAATAGAAAAACCACGTCAATACAACAGTTTACGTAAAACTTTTGAGCCATTCGACGTCACCTCTTATCCAATTCTCCAACCATTAGAAACGTCAAAGAACATTGTTTCATTTACCTCACAAAGTTTGTTAGCGCCGAAATGACGTAGTTTCGCGTCACGTTGCCTGGAACAAGTGTTGTTGACTCGTCACGTGCGTCCTGCGTCAATCTGGATATGTCGCGGGTCGAGATGCATAGTGACATTGTATGGGTCCCGTACGTAGGGCAAAAGGTTTATGTCTTGAGAAACATTGTATTTGAGCAAGAGGGCTGTTGTATGGAATTTTAAACACTTTCTTTGTTGTTATTTTAATCGTTATTTAAAACCTTCGAAAGCATTAACGTTCATTAGAGAATATGAATTAACAAAACTCGAGGTATAATCTTACGTACCTCAGACGCCAGCACATCAAGCTACTACAATCTGTCAAATTTCTTTAATAGATTTTCAACTTTATCGCTAAATCATAAGGTTCAAAGTTAATTGGGAAAATATGTCCGTTTCTGGTAGCTTGATGTGCTGGCGTCTGTACATGAATCAACAATAACATCATCGTATATTGGAAAGGATTCGAATCTGCGACTAAAGTTGAACATTCCGCTGTGATGGCTAAAAACAAAATATCATACACAAATTTGTTTCATGCAAAAAAAAATGGTGCACGTTAGCCTAGAAAAAAACTATTTCCTTTCCGTTTTCCTTATTTCCTTATGAAACCCTAACCAAAGAATGGGGAACTCACTGTCCAGTGTTCAGCTAGAGAGTCATATATCATGCCGAATGCCACAAGCTGAAAGATTTATTAGAATGTTTTGGCGTTTCTTAAATTAGACGGTTATAGTTATTTACTAGACTGAAGTGGGTTTGGCCAGGCCATGTATACAGGATGCATCGGGACAGGTGGGCTAGAATCGTCACGAGATGGGTGTCATCGCAGAGGGAGGCCTAGAAAACGCCTGGCGTGATACGTTTACGGGAGATTAGTCGGAGAAGACAACGCACAAAGAACAAAGAAAAGATATGGGGGAGACCCTTGCTCAAAAGTTACTGAAAATACTTAGTGAAAACATTATATTATTGTTTAAAGGCCTCCTCGCTGTGAGAGGAAATAGGCTGTAATCCACCACGCGGGCCCAGTGCGCGTTGGTAGATGTCACATGTCTTCGAATTTTGGTTGAAATACATGCCGGTTTCCTCACTATGTTTTCCTTCTTTGAGAGCAGTCATGATGAAATTATTCACACATAGCAAAGTGCCTGTCTAGGTTCGAACCCATGACCCACAACTCGTGAGTCGGGGCCTACTACTGTGCCACCACTGATCCCTACCGGAAAATTGTCAAATACAAATACAGGCATTATGCCTCGTTGGTCCTGCCGGTCGATTTTGTAAAAATCTCACCGTGAAAACTTAGATGAAGTGAGTTTGGTTTTGCTAGGAATTGACACTACTGACAGCTCACTCCACGCTCACTTCACCTATGTTTTCACGGTGAGATTTTTACAGAAATAGCATCGCAGTAGTCGCAAAGCACTACAGTACTGCTAAGCATAAGGTCCTGGGTTCGATTCCCGGGTCGGGCAAAGTGTTATTGAGTTTTTCATCTGAAATTTCTCAGTAGTAGCCCGTAGTCTCGATTTTTGCCTGGTTGATCAATATAGGCTTGCCCCTTATTTCATGGAATTTAAAGATAACTGGCGTTTGAGTGTACTATATGTACACCACTGCCTACCCCTTGGGTTCACTAAAGTCGTGACGTGTATAAAAATTGCAATCGCAAATACAAACTCTCCGAACAGGGTAAACCGCTACGTGTCTACGGCGTAGCTTCTCGTAGCCGCGTAGTACGCTACGCCGTCCAAAATTCATGACTATCCGTTTGAAGTGTTAACTTCGCTACGTGAAAAGGAATATGTTTTCGGTTTAAAATGTTTTGGCCGCTTACTATTTAAATATCTTCAGAATTTTAGGTGTTTCCTTTAAAATGTGCATACTTGTGTATATAATTAGTTTATTGCTACTAAGTTCATCGACGTTCGTTCAACTTTAATTATGCTATTAAAGCGAGACAAAACACAAAACACTGAATATTCTTGTGAAATAAATGCTTTGAGTGAGTACTTATCTATTTAAGAGAGCACTTTGATGCCTACGAATAAATTAAATTTTATGTTATTTAATAATATTTATTCATGTCATTGGTTCTTTATGTAGTTGCTTTATAGTAGAAGTACTGTTTGTTTTATTTTGATAGTACGAATCATTTAATCTAACTTGGTTTCCGCACGTCCTTTTCGGGTCACCACTGAAAATCAGCGCTGTGCTGTGTGTCTCCTACAGCACAGCATCATGCTGAGTGTCTCTGTCAAGACGTACAGCCGTCGACTATTTCTGTTTTGTGCTTGTGATTATAGGTCTATTTTGTTTTTATTTTTCCTTATTATTAGAATTAAGAAGTGGGCAGGGCACATTGCTCGCAGAACAGATGGCCGATGGAGCCGAAAGGTTCTGGAGTGGCGACCGCGTACCGGAAGACGTAGCGTTGGAAGGCCTCCCACAAGGTGGTCCGATGACCTTGTGAGGGCCGCAGGAACCCGTTGGATGCGAGAAGCACAGAGCCGGTCGAAGTGAAGGTGCTTGGGGGAGGCCTATCTCCAGCAATGGACGTCTTTCCACTGAAATGATGATGATGATGATTAGAATTAAATAAACCATAATATATATAAAAATAATTTTTCTTTCCATTATTCAATATATTTTTGTATTTGCTCTTATGTTCCTATATATCGAAATAAAAATATTAATTACTAGCAGTGCCCCGCGGTTTCACGCGCATCCAGTGAGAATATCGGGATTAAAACTATCTTATGTCCTTCCCCTGGATGCGATTTTTCTCTGCCAAATTTTATCGAAATCCGTTCAGTGGTTTAGGCGTGATGTAACATACAGACAGACAGAGGTACTTTCGAATTTACAATATTAGTATGGATGTAGTTAATTAAATTTTGATGCGGATAGGGTACCCTGTTCTTTGTACAGACGCCAGCACATCAAAAAATTTACAAATTTTTCCAATCTACTTTGAACCTTATGCTTTAGCGATAAAGTTGAAAATCTTTTAAAGAAATTTGACAGATTGTAGTAGCTTGATGAGCTGGCGTCTGTACTAATCATAACAATTTTTTATATTCTCAAAAATTAGAGACTAAGGGCTGACTTTTTCATCGCCAGATATCTTTCACAGTTTTTGTGTGAAATAACTGTCAAAATTTCAAAATTATTCCTCGAATAAAGTTATCACATCATGATTGAAAAATTAGCCCTTAGTGGCTTGTTTCAGAATTCTCGAGAAGATACAATCTTCTACCAAATAAATTACAAAAAAGTATTTTCATATAATTTTCTGCTAGATCATCATCTGCCTAGCCTTTTCCCAACTATGTTGGGGTCAGCTTCCAGTCTAACCGGATGCAGCTGGGTCAGATAGGCAGTCGCTCCATGTAAAATACTGATTTTACACGGAGCGACTGCCTATCTGACCTCCACAACCCAGTTACTGGATAACCCTTGGTAAGACTGGTTGTCAGAATTTCGGGCTTCTGACGACCCGTAACGACTGTCAAAGATCCACGAATGACAGCCGGGACTAACGGCTTAACATGCTTTCCGAGGTACGGAGGGGTCTTGGTATATAAAGATGGTCACCCATCCAAGGACCAACCGCGGCAGATCGATCCACCCTTGCGGCTGTTATCACTTAGCTACACGCATCTCCAAGTTTCTGCTAGATGTAGATATAGAGGTATGAGGAACAGGGTGTAAAGTTCACTCATACTCTATAGAAAAGGGACGATCCTCCGACCAGACGGGTGTTGTGTCTGGCGGGCAACTGCCCGTTGATTCATGTCGGGCCGTTGTATCTATGCTAGTTGCGCGGTAAACTCTGCTTGCGCGATGCAGGATTTTGCGTGACGTCAGTATGACGCGTTGATTGCTTGTGGCGTTGTAGATACCGCTACATCACTCCCCCCCGGAGACCGGAGGTCGATAGTGGGCTGAGTCTTGAATCTTGCGATGCTTGCCAGGCCAGCTGAGGTTCCAGTGAGTCGGAACCGGTTGCCGCATAGTTCACGGTGAGTCGGAACTGTCTGCGAAGATGTCCCCAGTGAGTCGGGGTGGCGCTGCGCTATGCTCCAGTGCGTCGGATGAGGTACAGCGCCGGATTGAGGCTGACTGCTGCGTCGACCAGGAGAGGAATTGAGCTCTTCTTGTTGACCGGCCGAAAGGGCAGTGTGCTGTGCCAAGGTTGCTGAAGAGGCTGAGGGTGATGACCAGGTATGCGCGGTCGCTGCGTGCTGGTGGTCAGGATACCCGTTGAAGCCGTGGGAGCTGGCTGGCTGGGTGACTCGCCGCTAACGCTTGTGGGAGTGATGACGATGACGTCACGCTGAAGTATTTACACGAAGGCTGCGCTGACGTTCATGTTTGGGGTCACCAGTATAGAGGTATGAGGAACAGGGTGTAAAGTTCACTCATACTCTATAGAAAAGGGACGATCCTCCGACCAGACGGGTGTTGTGTCTGGCGGGCAACTGCCCGTTGATTCATGTCGGGCCGTTGTATCTATGCTAGTTGCGCGGTAAACTCTGCTTGCGCGATGCAGGATTTTGCGTGACGTCAGTATGACGCGTTGATTGCTTGTGGCGTTGTAGATACCGCTACATAGATACATTAAGCGAAACTTCGGAAACAAACCATCAGCCAAACAAGCAGGCTTCAGTCTAAACTCAATTAAACTAGTTATTTATGATACTAGTGCGGTAAGTTAGTTTTTACAAACGAGTAGACGAATGTAAGACGAACGTAACGAGACGAAGTCGAGGGCTTAACATAGTCACGA
The DNA here is from genome assembly GCA_927399505.1 of Luperina testacea. Classification (NCBI taxonomy): domain Eukaryota; kingdom Metazoa; phylum Arthropoda; class Insecta; order Lepidoptera; family Noctuidae; genus Luperina; species Luperina testacea. Next base: position 12,294,527 of record OV656766.1, on the reverse strand, counting down.
GTTTGTAAATACCAATTTCTGCACGTATTTCATACAATGTTTTTCAACACATTTGCGAGAAAACAGTACAGTATGTAATTAAACAAACTTTTTCATTTGACTATTTTTAGAGAACAATTAAAGTCGCAACAATTTTTGAAGTTTCTAATATGAAAATGGCGCGAATTTGCAAATGGCGCCACATGCACGTGGTGAAAATTAGAATTACATATTTTGTCTCATTTACTCTTTAGTATTAAAGTGAGACTACGTATTAAGCGCTTCCAAAGAGGTTCGATCAGTCAGGTTGTTTATTCTCATAATGTAAAACTCTTTGGTGGAATTCTTATATTTTTTTTATGGAAATTAAAAAAACCCGTAAAGAAAACGCACGGTGCTATACAACGAGATATGCCGTAAAATAGGTACTTAGGTGAGAGTACCTATTTTACCGCACGTTCCGTTGTATGGTGCGTAATTTTTAACTTTCGAACAATGTATACAGGCTTTGTAAATACATTTTTCGAGCAAATGTGTTGAAAAAAATATTTACATTAATAAAATATTTTTACTTGCAGAAAAAAGTATTTACATCAAGTCATTACTCAAAATCCAACTTTTTCTCAGTACAGTCAGGTAAAAAATCTGTGAAAGCCTCTCGGGAGATCCTAATTCTTATTTGAGAGGTGGCCTGCGTTTGTCAGGTGTAGGATTTAACGTATCCCCCAGTATAACACGACGACTTTGAATGGGACCCTAAGAAGGGTCAAGAATTATCTACATAATAACATATCATGCCTGAATTTCTCGAAGCAGCAAGCAGTAACGTGCAAAATTTATCTATGTATATATATAAAATTCAACGTCCTGACTGACTGATTTATCATCGCACAGCCTAAACCTCTGGTCTTAGAGACGTGAAATTTGGAGGGTGTGTTTTTTGTGAAGAGTAGGTATCCAGTTAAAAAGGGTTTTTCGAAATTCCACCGTTAAGAACGAAGTCGCGGCCAGAAGCTAGTTCAACTATGTAATGGAAAGCGAGCCTATGGTCAAAGTCAAAGTCAAATCATTTATTTCAAATAGGCATATTAAAGGCACTTTTGAACGTCAAAACTTACAGTAAAATTGAATTGATTCTAGTCGCCCCTTCCAAAAGGTAGTTTTCGTATGGAGAAGAATGGGCAAGAAACTCCACCTCCTCCTCCTCTCTCTCTTTTAAAATGTTTTACAAGGTTTTGTATACTTAATATAATTATATGTGAAGACGATGCACCTAGAATAAAAGAAATCTACCCAAAAAAATAAAAAAAGAATTAAAAATTAAGCAATTACAGGTAAATCATGGTCATTCAAAAACTCCGGGCTGTTACTGAAAATCACCTATAGCCCAATCAGAGCTTGCCCTATTTGGAGATCAAACCGAGTTCCTCATTCTCTGCAATCGGAACTGCGAACACCAGACCAAAAAAACAATGAAATTAGAGCTTTAAATAGAATAAATTAAAGGCACTTTTCGTGTCAGGCTGTGTGACCGCGTTGTTCTTCTAAACTTCGCAATAGATTTTGATGCGTTTTCACTAAATTTTTGATAACTTTTTCCGAAAGCTTTATGTGTATTATATTATTGTATTCACGTTAAAATTTAACAAAATAATGAAATTTCGAGGTATTTTCATGTTATAAAACCGTACGAAGCAGGGCCGCGTCGTTAATAACTCTATACAAATAGTTAACTTACTCACTAAATATACATTGCCTGACTAATAAAATCTATTGAAGCGGAATCGTGCAGGTAACTAACTATTTCAAAATACATTATATCTCAAAATAATAACAATTGTATTCTCTCTTTAGAAGAGAAAATGAAGGACTGGCGTCCTGTTTGGAGCTGTATACTTACAGTTAGGTCAATTCGTCCTGATCATTTGTATCCCACGCCCGAGGCGACGGTTTCCGTTCACCTTATGTATTTATGTATATATCGCTATATATATTATGATATAGATAAAGCTGAAGATTTTATTTACGAATGGAAACTATTTCTAGAGCTCTTTCAAGTAAGTAGTACAAAGATCCTTTGTTTGTCTCGCAAAGGGTCTAGAAACTAGATTTTAAAGTCCTTAATGATCTACTCGTGGTTCTATAGTCTAACAAATCTAATTATCAACATAAATGGATGTCTGTATTTCTTAATTAAACTGTTAGTTTGAAAGGGAATAATTGTTTCATTTATAAATGGTTTGTGTACGTCAACAAAAGAGATAAGTATGCAAAAACGTCGGATATAGTTGAAGTTTAGTAAGAAACCGACGGATGTTGTCGACTGAAATTTAATTTGATAAATGAGCTGTTTTTTTTCTATTAATAAAATAAAATTTAATTCGAGATGGTCCATCGGTGTCTTACTAAACTTTAACTATATCCGTCGATCCTGCATACTTATCTGTTTTGTTGACTGTACTTTTGAAATAATTGTCTAACGAACATTCGTAAAGAAATTATTACTCGAGTGATGAAGTGAATAAACGTACAATTTAAACGTAATTTTATTTAATTCTAAAGGCCAATTCCCGTAATTAAAAACATATAACATGTAGTCGTAATCTCATCTCAGCGAAAATTAATGTCAAAGACTTGTCAAAAATGTAGGGAAATTAGAGGTATTTTTTGACAGATTCAGCTCAAAAATAGTTCTTGAAGTTGAGTTGCAACAAGCGTTAAAAAGAGTTAAGGTTTTTTAATGCTTCTGCATCAAAATACACATGGACTAGTGGGATGCGGCTCAGCCGGTCTTCCGTTCAGCGCTTCAGGTAATGCGTTCGTCTGAATATCGTTCTAATGTGTTAAATATTTCCGCAACTATACGGAAATCGGACAACGCGAGGAAACCGGCATGACTTAAAACAAAAAACTCGAAGACATGTGACATCTACAAACCCGCACTGGGTCCACGTGGTGGATTACGGCCCACTCCTCTCACAGAGAGGAGGCCTGTGTCCCAGCAGTGGGAACATTATAGACTGATTATGTAAAAGACATTTAACCGTAGGGTGTTATATAATAACGAGGTTGACTGTACCTACTTATTCACAAAATAATGTTAAAATTAACAGCTATCTAGAAAATAAAACTACTTTAAATAATCTATCGTCACTGTACATATACCACACCCCTGGATATTCCCATGTAGGGTAATCCGTCTATGACAAGTAATGAGTGGTCATCTATCAATGTTCTCCACGCGATTAGAATCGCTAACAGTACTACATAAGGGCGATAACCATGTGCACAGTACGACAGATGTTGTGCGGGAGGGTTCTATGGGTTTTAATGGTTGCTATGGGGTGCAGTTTTGTTGGATTTAAAATTAATGATCATGAATTTTTTGTGTAACCTTATACCATCGAAAACCGACCCTTGATTTGACCGCGACATGCGCTGCTTAACGTCACAGTAAAGGCACCCTAGTAACATCATTCTGGATTTAATTATTCATTTAGAGTAGGCTAGGATTTAGTGATTACTACGCTATATTTTTTTTTAAGTTTTATTTGTTAGTTTATACCTGTCCCTCTTCCAGGCAAAGGCACGCGTCATGAAAATGATTTACCTAATAAAAATAATAAATAACCCCCAAAGACCCATACACTACACAGCGTAGAACGTTATGCCAGAAAAATAAAACAATAGACAAACGCATCTAAGCTAGATATTTCTTTACGTGCTCATGCACACTACGACTGGTGCCAACACCTTGTAGGAAGGTCCAGTTAACTTATCTGGTAGAGAACTCGAACACATTAAAGAAGGCCTGTAGCCACCTTTTACATTACCCAAGGGAAACACCGAGTGGACTTTCTGGTCTAACAAATATTTCAACAATAACAACGTTCATTTATTGTTGTTACACAGCACCAGTACGAGCCCCCACTAACACACACTACGATAAAATAGCGTGGGGTAACCGATCGATAGTTTTGCCCGCGGGAACCCCACTCTGATCAATGTTATGGTACAATTCACATGATCTGCAAACCTTTAGGGGACTTTGTGGGGTGTATCAAGGTTAATATTGATGTAAACTGAGTGAAAGTAACGCACTACTTAATGAACTAAGAGTTTTCCCCGGTCTTCTTTTGTGATGCTGTAAAACAAGATGGCGACGTCACCTGCATCCGTTAAGGGGGTGATTGTACCCGTCATTTTAAACAATCAACTCGGCCTGTCGCTGTAAATTGCTGGAGATAGGACTCTTCCAGGCTGCGCCACAATACCCTGTCCTCGACTATACTATTAGTAAAATCAATCTAAAATGTTCTCACTGCTTGGGACACTGACTTCCTCTCGGTGAGAAGGAGTGGACCGTAATCCACCACGCGGGCCTAGTGCGGGTTGGTAGATGTCACATTGCCATTAATCGAGCAGAAATCCAGACTTCAGAAGATTTCGTAATGGAAAATCTCAATTACCTACACTTTAACCACTCCCGAGGATCAAACCCTGGAACCCACGTTCAATAGTCGCTGGACATTTTTAATTCACATACTTGTTATAATAACAAATTCCATACTTTTAATTAAATCAAAAATAAATAATTTTTCCAGATTATAAAACAAATATCTTTACACAATATTATCGAATACGTTTAAAAGAAAAGTTGCCAGTATTAAAATGAAAGCCTTATTAAAGTGACATCTGCAGTAAAATTAATTAATACTCTGTTATATCAAGAAAACTGAGCAAAAACTTTTATGGATTTTTATTTACGCTGCTGTTGCGTTTGTAAAGGATATTATTGTCTACTTATTAGATTTTCATATTGAGACTTACGTCAATAAGCAGTGTAAGTAAAAAAATAATTTAAAATTTGCATTTTAGTATTTGATAATATATTAGCTTCCGCCCGCGGCTTCTCCCGCGTATTATGTCGATAAAAAGTAGCCTATGTCCTTCCCCAGGATTCAAAGTATACCCTTACCAAATTGCATCAAAATCTGTCCAGCCGCTTCGGAGATTAGCCGGAACAAATTCATCGACAAACATTAAAAACATTTTTTTTTTATAATTACTTATTTATTTATAAAAAGGTACACCAACAGCTTCTGTATACAAAATATCAATTAACAGTAGGTAACAGTTATGTGCTTATACAGTTGCCAATAACAGGTGAACCAACATTCTCAAATACAGTGATAACCTAAGGTAAAAACGAAATTAATAAAAATTAAGTGAAAAATATAACTAAAAAACTAACTATGTAAACAGAAATATAAAATGATATAAGTTATGGGATACAGAGGTTGCAAGAAAAACCTACATACTAATACAACGAATCTTTAGATTGTATGGGTTGCGTGCTTTGGGGCCTTAAAATTTGAAATTTGGGTTTTAAAGTTTTTTAAGGAGTCATGATATAGAGGTGTGTTCAAAAAGTAAGGTGACTTTTCAAATTTGGCGGGCAACGTACTTTCGATTATCGATTTTTTTATTTTTTTATGTTGGTACACTCTTCCAGAACATCTGTACCAAGTTTCAAGTGTATAGCATTTTTTGTTTGGTTGTGAGAGGCGTAAAGGTTATAAGTGTTTTCCGTGCTCGGCGATTTCTTGCTATCGAAAAATATGGATCAAAGGATTTGCATCAAATTTTGTGTAAAAAATAAAATAAAGTGCTCCGAAACACTTGAAATGTTGACAGTGGCATACGGTGAAACTATTCTGAGTAAAAAAAATGTTTACAAGTGGTACAAACTTTTTCAAGATGGCCGGGAAGATGCCAATGACGAGCCTCGCTCTGGACGCCCAAGCACGTCAACAACTGATGAAAACGTTCAAGCAGTGAAGAAAATGGTTCTGGAAAATCGTCGAATCACTATCAGAGAAGTTGCTGAGGATGTTGGTATATCGCTTGGCTCGTGCCATGAAATTTTTTCTAACGTTTTGGGCATGAGACGTGTATCAGCGAAGTTCGTTCCGAAATTGCTAAATTTTGACCAAAAGAACCGTCGCATGAGCATCGCTCAAGAACTGTTGAATGACGTCAACGACGACCCAGATTTACTCAAAAGGGTCATAACTGACTTTTTCTTGTTTCCAAAACTAAAGAGACCTATGAAAGGACGGAGATTTGCATCGATTGAAGAGATAAAGACTGCATCGCTGGAAGAGCTCAAGGCTATACCGAAAAGTGCTTATGAGAAGTGCTTTGAGGATTGGAAAAACCGTTGGCATAAGTGTATTGTATCTGAGGGGGATTACTTTGAAGGGGACAACATAAATATTGATAAATAAATAAATATTTTTTCTTAAAAATACAAAGTCACCTTACTTTTTGAACACACGACGTATGTCAACATCTGGAGTGGATTTTATATAAGAATTCATCTCTCGGCTGAGCCTATTGAGAGTTTATTCCTATATTTGTGTTGGATGCTTTAGTGCAGAACAAATGGGTAATGGGGTATCTGGGTAAATTATAGGGGACTTTTAGTCCAATTTATCGGAGTCCATTCTGTTGTTGACCAATTTGAAAAAGAACATGAGATCTTGTACCATTCGACGGTCGCGCAGAGTAATCATTTTATAACATTGAGTACGCTGTTCGTATGGTAATTACCGTATAGGTATATGCATTTGGTAAAAAGCTGGTATTTTGACATTACGTTTACATTATGTATCTATGAATAGGTAGAAATCATAAAACTCTTGGCAGTGAAAGCTGTGCCTGACTATGACGTAGGAATCGAATCTAAACATCATACGCAATTACTTTTAAAATGTTCACCTAGCATTAGTAACCTAGCATTCAAAGAGAAACCTAAAACCCTTTTACATTAACCTAAATGGGTTAAATTCTATAATTAATTCGGTCATTTTGGTGTACAGTTAGCGTCGTAAGTCAATAAACATTGTTTTTTCGAGGATTTATTGTGACAATTAACTTTAACACCTTATAACGCTCCCACTACTGGGGCACAGGCCTGCTCTCTGTCGGAGGGAGTGGGCCGTAATCCACCACGCGGGCCCAGTGCGGGTTGGTAGTTGTCACATGTCTTCGAATCTTTGGTTCTAGCACATGCCGGTTTTGTCACGATGTTTTCCTTTACAGTTTTGAAAACAGTGGTGATGAAACCAACTAAATGATTAACTTTATTAATATCGCGGTATCAGGCAAGTTATTGGTCCATGCTATCGATAAGCTTGAAAAAGGTATATAGAGATAGGCAACAGCAGATGCAGTTAGGACGTTGATGAGTAAACAAATGTTTCGAACATAAGAAGCAATGGATTAACAATATCCTTCAATATGATAAATAATTGAAATAAAATAAAATGATAAATAATTATGTATTATTTGTGTGATACATAATTATTTATTATTTATTTATATATACTTTATTGTACACCAGAAATTACATAACAAAAAAAACGTTATTAGTGCTGGGTATAGCACTTTTGATACGAACTGTACATATCGCGTTAGAACATTTTGTAGCGTTATTTGCAAGCGTTTCATTAAATTAATTATTTAGTAAATCTGAATTTAATGTCTGCAATTATAATAATGAAACATGCCTTATCTATAATTATCGTTATACTCGAACATAGTCAAGTTAAATGGTAAAATATTGTATTTAAATTTGTGACAGCTCACCTCTGGATAATTTAGTTATGTCGTTAGTTACTTTATTATTATTCTATAAAAAAAGAATGAGATAGCAAAAGGTATACCAACGTGATATTTAAATCAATACCCCTTTCTTTCCCGAATTAGCTTCAAGACTATTTTAAAACAAAACTCTACGCAAAGGAATTCCTAACTTTGCTTACAGAATAACTTTTAAGAATTCATTTACGTCAGTCGGTGTGATGTATAAAAATATACACAATCGGTGTGACGAAACGTTCCGTAACATTTTTAACCGGCCTTAAAAAAAGACTGCAAAGTGAAAAACAACTTTAACTTTGAGAGTCGCTGGCAAAAAACGAAAATACAAAACCAAAGACACCGACTTCCGATTTTTATTTACACTTTGTAGTGTTTTTTTTTTTTTTGAAGTCATTTGTTTTTTTTTTGGAATATTTTTTTTATGTACTCAAGTCGTAAGTAGACTGTTTTAATACGACTATGCGAAAACGATGCACATCCCAGGCATGTGAATCGTGCCGCTGGAGCTAGCCCGAACCCTGCGGTTCGGTTAGCTCTAGCGGCATCCAGAGGGCTGTATGGTTCATGTACTGAACAATCCAAGTTTGTAAAAGAAAATTTCAGTTCCATTGTCCTAGACCTTTCAAAATGCGAAATATATCTTCCCCAAACGACTGACAGACAGACTACCATAGCAAAATTTAATACAATACCTACTCCAAATATCAAAATTACGGAAAGAAACTCTGTTCACCTACTAGGGTCCCCAATTTTTGACGAATTCTTTCCAACATTCATTGAGGAGAAGATACAAAATTTTAATTATGTCTCGGAAAGACTTTTCAAAATTAATATTCATTCGGCTTTCACACTCATTTGGTACTATTGTTTTGGACCAAAATCCACGACTTTTAGAAAAAGTAGATCAAATTATTAGGAACACACTAATTTCGGACTTCCGTGCGTGGCTATTTTAATTTTGACAATTCAAAAGTGCCTGTACAAGGTTTAATTGAAATAAATGCTTTGAGTTTGAGTTTGAGTTTGGCAGCAAGCCACACTACCCATTCGCTTGGGCGGTCTCGGCGTCCGCAAAATGTCAAGTATAAGTTTACCGGCCTTCCTCTCCTCGGTCCACAGTACCGATAAATTAACCAGGAACATTTTATCTTCCTCACTGGTCAATTTTGAAGTACCGTGTTTGACCGATGCGTTAAACGCTTGGAAAATAGTTTGTCCCAATACGGTTTTGCCCGATAACCCGTCTTCCCAGAGACGGTGAGACGTGGCGCTCTGCACTATTATACGAAATACCCTAAACACGTCACGTAATACTGTTGAGCGTGCCCGTCTGCTGGCTGTGGGAGAATGGGAGTCAGGCTTGTGGCTTCAGGCGCTCCCGTCATCCACCATAGGCACAATGATGGATGACTCATCGTTTCGGCTCGCTACGTGTCTCCGCTTGGGCGCGCCTTGTGTTGCTCCGCATCGATGTCACTGCAGTGAAGCTGTCGACAGTCTCGGACACCATGGCCTGTCCTGATGCAGGAGCGCAGGTCGCATAGCACGGCACGCCAGCATCAACGATATTATTCCTCGAGCCCTTGTCACCGTACCAGCGGTGTTCGAACCAAACGGCTTGGTACGTGTCGATGAGAATGGAAGAGACCAGACGGCATGACGTTGTTGCCGTTGAAGGTGGGGGTAGGCCTCTGGTATGGGACGCAACGTGTGTCGATACCCTTACGCCATCTCATGTTCCTAGCACGGTAGGCTGTGCTGGCGCCGCTGCTGCGGCTGCTGAGACCCTCAAGCGGCGCAAATACTGTAACCTTATGTAAAAAAAATACTGTAAATTTTGAGGTTGAACGCTCGGGTCATAGGGCCCGAGTGCGCGTCTCCTTTTCAAGGAAATTTCTCGCCGGCTGGTCGACACTTCACGTGACCAGAGGGCTGGGTCGTTCTTTGGCCAAAGAATTAGCATTGCCATTCAACGTGGCAATTCTGTCAGTCTTCTGGGCACGTTTCCGGATGACAGCGATGCGGACGAGTACTACGACGCCTAAGTGTCCTTTGTTTTTGCAATTATTTGCATAGTAAGTTAGTCATTTAATTTACTATCTAGTGTAAATACTTAGTTTGTTAATTGTTGTCTTAATTAAAACCGAATCACTTTGTAATATGTTTTTGTGAAATTTTGTTTCAGTGCGGTTAAGGAAGTGCTCAGGTGCGGTTCGTCCAAGTGCGGTTGAAATCAATGCTCTGAGTGGAATACCTCGTTTTGATTGTATGTTTTTAGTTTTGTGCCTACTATGTTCCTTTGTTGGACGAAATAAACAAAAAGCTAAAGAGTTTATTTGTTTGAACCCGCTAATCTCTGGAACTACGTGTATTATCACTCTATCGCTATCGTGTCGCAGCATCATGCTGAGATATTAGCCTTTTAGCCTTGTATAAGACTTTCTGTTCCATTTTTGTTTTTGTGACTTTTTAAAAAAATATAATTTGGTTTTTATTTTTTATTATGACTGTGTTTAGTTTAGTTTGTGATAGCAATAAATACTTTTTCTTACTTTATTTCTATGGCCTTTAGGAGCCGAGCAAAAAGGAAAAAAGTCAGAAAGAACGCTTAGTGAAAACAAACTAACAACGCAGGCAGGTGATGCAATGCTACGGGGTGGGTCGGGGGTACAAGAAATTTCACGCGGACGAAGTCGCGGGTGGAAGCTAGTTATGTTACATAATATGAATTATGGTAGGTAATTTAAAAGCTCTCATGGAAAGTGACAGGCCTCTATAACAGTCTATTACGCAATCTTATTGTGGATTTATATTACGTATGTAAGGATGTATTGTGTAATTGCTGTATTTTCTTGATACAAAACATTACATAACGCCTGTAATCTCTGAAGAAGTTAGTGTACAGGTTTGTAATATTTATCAGTTTTCGCCAGGGAGCCTAAAAAGGCTACTTTGGCAGAATCATAAAAGGATAATATTATGAATCATAATATTGCGAAGACAGTCCCGTGTTTATCTTTTTTTCGCTGCACTACGTAGGTATAATCAAAGAGATTAGTATTTTAGCACAGACAAAAAAATCTGAAAAATTCTTCACCAATGGGATTTGATACGATTAACTTAACAGTTAACTGTCCATTATGACTCATAATGTTATCCTCTTATGATTCTGCCAAAGTGGCTTTTTAGGCCCCCTGTTATGTTGTAAGTCTCGTGTAAATGGCAAGCCTATTGTTTATAAAAGAATGTTATTATACTATACAGGGGTGGCAAAGACATCGACGCGCAACTTGGTTCAGTACATAATTTGAACACACTTCTCTCATTCAAGATTCTGAACCCCTAGGGGGCGTTGAAATATTACAAAGGTTATTTAAAAAAAAAAATTGCTGTTCCTTACATTTCGACCGCGTATGTATTACACTTTTCTATGAAACTGCTGATTTTTTTTTGTAACCAGTGAAAATTTTCTACCCTAGAATCATCAGAATTATGTCTGGGGTCTAGAATCATGAGCTGGATTCACGGTTACTGTTTGCGCGCCGATATACAGAGGCCAGCACATCAAGCTACCCGAAACTGTAAAATTTTCCCAATCAATCTTAAACCTTATGCTGTAGCGATAAAGTTGAAAATCTGTTGAAGAAATTTGACAGATTGTAGTAGCTTGATGTGCTGGCGTCTATACCTGTTACCCTGTATGTTAATTAACTATGATCAGAATATTACTTCATTTTGTAGGTGCCCACACCATCGTAAAATACGTAAGTGTTACTAAGATTAAAATTAATTAAACCTTCTACAATTTCTGGAACTAATTTCTAAGCGCACTACGATAGTACTTGGATCTCCTGGGAAATCAGAACAACCGCGTGAGTCCGGATAATAAGTCTTAAAGAGGATTGCACAAGACTTTTAGCACATCTATAAACACGAAACTGGATAAATTAATATAATTTTTCTATATTTTTGTAAGAACTTTATCCTGTGGGGTAATTGCGTAACCCACTATCAGGAGCAATGGCTTTCATTTTGACAGTTACAACAGCATTCATTGCGTTATTTACGTTGTTAAACAGACAAATTTTCGAACATATGAAGCAATGGGTTAGCAGTATCCTTCAAAATGATTCAAATTGAGATACAGTACCCGGCGATAAATATTGCACATCGACCTTTGGAAAGAGACAATCGGCTAATTTCGGCTTCGTAGAGCGTTATCTCTGTCGCACGAAATACAAACAGTCCGATATCTATTAGGAGCTGTTAAAACAAATTATGATTTGCTTCTTTTGATAATTATTTTTATTCTTTGTATAAAATGGTTTTGTGTAAAAAGGTCGATGTGCAATATTTATCGCCGGGTACTGTAGATAGTGTGTTACTCAATTAGTGTGCTGCTGACTGGCCTTCAAGTAACTTTGTGAAAAAAGTTTTTTTTTAATTCACAGTTTTTCGTACACATAAACATACACTTGGGTGTGTGAGGTGTGTCAAGGTTTTTTAACTTTTAACCGACTTCATAAAAAGGAGGACGTTCTCAATTCGATTGTTTTTTTTTAATGTTTGTTACCTCAGAACTCCGTTATTTTTAAGCCGATTTTCAAAATTCCCATTCGACTCACCCCCGCTGACACTTGAATTTGTTACTGCGCATGCGCAGCGACTCGCATCATGTTCCGAGCCACCATAAAATTTCAATCGGGCTGTACCTATAAAGCAAAAACATCAAAGAAAAATCATAAAATCAACGTGGCTTAGAATGCAAAAAAGGCTAATTAAAATCTGCTCAGAGGGGTCGCTGGTTATTAAAAGTTGCACTTGTCATTGCGAATGGATGGCAATGCAATTAATTAGCTATCGAGGGGATTACGGCAAGTAGAACAGATAAATATCTTCAGAGGAGAACTTTGGGATGCTGCGATGAAGTTTTCGATGAGCTGTTCAACATGTACTCGTAAGTTCTATGAAACACTAGTAGGCGAATATTTTGCAATACCTACAGTATTTTGATAAATTGTTTGATTGGTTGTGAATCGGTTCGGATCGGTACTTGAGTGACAGTAGTAATGTATATTTATTGTCATTTTTAGGAGACAATAAATGTAGACCTTGAATTAATATAAAGTCCTACTAGAAATAATAGAAGCTTCATTTGTTTTTACTTATTATTTATTGAAATGCTAATGCTCTGGTCCTTTAAGCATTTCTACCTGTTAACAGTAACTGTTTGAAACCATGTGAGGGCGCTTCCTACGTTCAGTTATCTGATTAATTATTTAAATATTGATACGACGATGTGTTACCGAAATAAGTAAGTATCAAGAATCAAGCATGACTCAGAAATAATACTTTATAACGCGGAACAATTTCTAACCGCTCTCGCCACAATCCGCGCGCTTCTGGCGGAAACGCCTCTCGTTCCCGCTCGGCCAATGAGAGCGAGTCGAAGCTTCTAGAACAGCGTTTCCCATTTGGTGGGTTGGGAACCGGTACCAGGCCATCAAAATATAATACCGAGTCGCAGCATTCCCCTCTTGTTTTAAAATAATACTATCGATCGACGCATCGTTAGCGAGCGTTACATTAATCTTCGAGAATATTTTCTAACAGACAGCAACAAAGCATGGATACGAAACCCATTTACATTCAACTTAGACTCCGAAACTAATTTACCAGATTCAGATGTCGACTCATTAATTGTACTGTCATGTGATAGATTCGAGAAAAGACCACTGATAGATTTTTGGTTATCTTGTCGTCAAGAATACCTACACAAATTTTTTTCACCATCTATAAATGTGAAGCTGGGTTTTCAACACAAGATTATCTTAAAAATAAATGTAGAAACCGACTTGAAGTGAATCCAGACCTCAGGATAAAACTTTCATCATTTGCAGCGAACTTGGATTCTTTGGTAAAAAATAAGCAGCTCCATATTTCGCACTAAATAGCCGATAACGAAATATAGTTGGAAAAGTTATAGCAAAAAAATTTTAAATTGTAATACATAATGTCGTAATATAACATACTTCTAATAATAATAAATTTGTATTATTTTACTTAATGTAACCAGCGCAGCGGAGAAAGGAGTTTGAATCTATTGTAGTGTATAAAACTGTAGTAGTGGGTCACGATGGAGCAGTATAAAAATTCTCGGGCCATGGCAGAATAATGTTTGGGAAACACTGTACTAGAGCATTCTAGAAGCTTCCTTTAATAAAAACTTACACTACAAAGAGAGAAAAACTTTAATTTCGGAAGTCGGTGTCGTTGGTTCTGTATTTTCGTTTTTTGACACCGACTTTCGAAATTAAAGTTATTTTTCTCTTTGGTGTGTTTTTTTGGAAGTCGATTTTTTTTTAAGTTTTTATTTTTCACTTTTTAGTTGTACCTACCTACACCAAACAAATTCATATAACACTACTTGCTATGTGAATATCAGGGGGGGTTTGTGTTTGCAAATTTATGGTTTGGTTTCAGCAACACGCTTCGCTGCTTACTGCTTGGCTTGGTTTTGTAGACGCAAACCTACCTTGTCTCCTCCATCAGAGGTGGCAGGGTGGCGGGGTCTTGAGGGAGAGCGCAGCGGTCGTGTAGATCCTCAAGGCAAGTCTGGTGATGTTCCTTCCCGAGGTTGCTCCCCGTTATTGGTCTAATTCCATATGAATTAGACGTAACAGAAATCACCGGGCGACTTACCTCAGGGGTGGCGAGGTCATGCCCCTGGGTGTTCACCATCAAACAAGAGCAGATGGTGGACAGCAATGACCTCCCGCGTGTTTGTGCCGTGCGCGGGGACCCGTACAGAGGGATGAAGGAATCCTGGTGGTTGAGTGGAGCAGGTTGCACACAACACACCACTTTGGCCCGGATTTCCTCTTACACGGGAGGTAGTGGGGTAGCTACCCACTATCAACCGGCTGAGGCATCCCATAAGCGGGATGTCAAGCGAGGAGCGGTCTAGTGGGGGAGGGCAGCCGGCGTGGCGTGGGGTCTCGGGATGAGTTGCGGCATAGTCTCGTGTCGTATACAGTCCCGTGATCCTCCGTCGCGTGCGGGCTCGTCAATTCCTTGCTAGGCTGGTCCTATACCGAAGGAGTAGCTCTGGCGATCGCTCGTTGAACGGGCGACGTCCCCGACTGAGGGCTCCGTGGCGGGTGGAGAGCTCCAACGGTGAAGTAGAAACGTCCAAACCCATGGATAAAGAGACAAAACAGACAACAACCAAACCACAAGCTGCGTCCCGCTCGTCGGATGCGCTAACAAAAACCATTGCACCTAGGGCTGCGTCTTCAGATGCGCCATCTACATCCAACACAGGGGTTGCGTCTCAAGATGCACCTAAGTGGCAACTGTCTAAGGTCACACACAAAAAACAAAAACGCTCGGCTGCGTCCAAGGATGCGATGAGGAAGGCAACCGCAAAGGATGCGCCGCAACTGGCTGCGTCCCGAGCGATCCCAACCTCATCTGCGTCCACGGATGCGCCCCCTAACATAACCCTGACACAAAGGCCAAGGACAGTACTCGATCACGGCGACTCGAGGAGTACTGCAGAAGTGGATGCGCCCAAAACACGGGCTGCGTCAACGACTGCGGACCCTGAGAGGGACCTGACGAGTCTGGCCAAAGCCCCACGTGCAGGAACATCGCAAACAGGCACCAACACGAAAACCCCCCTCAAGGCGGTGTCGGCCACGGCTGAGATGCCAAAAGGCGAGGCTCCCACCGGCGCCAAGCGCAAGCGCAGCGAGAGGCCAAGAGGGCGGAAAAACCCTAATAAAACCAACACTATACCACCGGCCAGGGCGCAGAAGCGTTCGCGTCCCGAAGATTCCGTCACACCAACCGGGGTTAGCAAGAAGAGCAAGCCTGCTCGCTCCCGTTTGGCTGACGGAACTTTGGTGAGCTACGCCGAAGCGGCTGCGTCGTACAGGAGCAACGAGCTATGCGTTGCAGTCATGACCGAGCCCTTCTTGGAATTGACGCAGGAGCAAGCGGAGGGGATCCGCCAGGTCATCGAAGACCAGCTCCGGGCTCTGCTTAAGGCTCCTGAACCGACCGAACCTACTGACAAAGAACTAAACACCGCGATTCATTTTAGAGGCCGGGCCCACTTCGCCGAAGGCGTCCTAAAGACATGGTGTGAGGACGATTTCACAATGGCCTGGCTCAAAGGGGTCATAAATAACATACCGTCCCCGTTAGCGGGGACCAAGCTCACCGTTCGGCCTCAAGCTGATATACCTAAGAAGGTAGTGTGCATGCTGTTTGTCCCCGAGAACAGCGAGGACACAGCGGAACTTCTTAGGATGCTGGCGAGGCAGAACCCAAACCTCAAGATGAACACTTGGACCCTGACACACGAAAGGGCCAGGCAGGAGCCCCCGGGCACCTGTCTCTTCTTCCGTGTGCCGGAGTCCATGGTCAAAACAATAAAAGACCAGCAACGGCGGGTATACTACCTCATGGGTTGTATCTACATCCGCTTCCTGGAGGAGGGTGGTGCCAGGGAGGATGCCGCCGCAACAACATCCGGAACAACCTCGGGTGCGCCTGAGAGGGTGCCTGATTCGCCGCCTCCTGGGCGTTCCCCGTCGCCTTCTGCGATGGAGACTGCTGGGGGGGCGATGGATTTGGCGACCTCCATGGCCGCGCTGGAGGTTCTGTCAACAGCGGGTTCAACGAGGGATCCACCCTCGTCCGGTCTGATTTCGGACGAGGATTGCTTTCCGCCAGGGGAGAGTAGTGAGGGCGAGGACAGCAGCCTCTGCTCCTCTCCTTTGCGGGACTAGGATCCTGCAGACCAACCTCCAGCACAGCCAATCTGCGTCGGCCACCTTGCGCAGAGTGCTGGAAAATCAACAAGGGAAGACCATCGCCCTCATCCAAGAGCCGTGGATCAGGGGTGGCAGAATATGTGGTCTTAGCAATATCGGGGGTAAGTTGCTGCTAGACACCTCCGCTTGTAACCCGCGGACCTGCATTTTTATTC
Organism: Luperina testacea; assembly: GCA_927399505.1. Classification (NCBI taxonomy): domain Eukaryota; kingdom Metazoa; phylum Arthropoda; class Insecta; order Lepidoptera; family Noctuidae; genus Luperina; species Luperina testacea. Next base: position 12,277,882 of record OV656766.1, on the reverse strand, counting down.
CAAAACATGTACCTAACCTCTTAATTAACGAATTCTGTTCAAGGGACCTGACAGCAGTCAGGCTTTTCAGAACCGAACAAGAACTCCCGGACATTGTACTAGCCTCGGCATACCTGCCAGGCGATGAGGACGTGCCTCTGCCAGAGCTCGCCTCACTGGTTGAGTACTGTGAAAAGGAGAAACTAGAACTAATCATCGCGACAGACTCCAACGCGCATCACACGCTCTGGGGTAATGTTAAAACCAACAATCGAGGTGAGGAAATGCTTGATTTTATTCTTAGTAATAACCTTGTTTTACTTAACAAGGGCTCCGAACCTACCTTCATAAATGCGAGATCACAAACTGTAATAGATTTAACTGTAGCAACCATAGGCATATCTAACTCCATACAGGACTGGCATGTGTCCACCGAGATATCATGCTCAGACCACAGATGGATCCGCTATACCATTAACTTCAACCTAACCAAACCACAGCCAAGAAGGGTTCCTCGCAATACGGACCAAGTCAGGTTCACTAAACTCGTCGAGGCTGAACTAAGTAGAGTTCCCGCCCTTCCGGCTGAAATACCAGTAACCAACTTAGACGAACATGTAAACAACATCACACACATACTTATATCCAGCTATGAACAGTCTTGTCCCCTCACGATACCTAGGCAGGGAGCTCGCCATTCCTGGTGGAGTCCTGAGCTGGAAAGACACCGACACAAGCTGAGAAGACTGTTCAACAGAGCTAGGAACACACGGGCACCAGTAGATTGGGACCGATATACAACAGCCCGTAAAATATATAAAAAACTGATACGCCTCAGAGGCAGAAATAGCTGGAGGCGTTTCTGTACCAACATTGAAAGTAACAACCAGGCAATGAGGGTCAAAACCTGTCTTGCCCAAGAGACAAACCATTCAATAGGATGCCTAAAAAAACCAGATAACACATACACAACAAACGACGCTGAGACAAGTGAATTACTCCTAACCACCCACTTCCCAGGATGCCAGATTGCCGCCCAGCAAAGCTGGGAACTGCAAAGGGATAGGGCCACGTGCAGCCTAGATTGGGAAGTGGCGTTGGAAGTAATTGACAAAGACAAAATAACATGGGCAATCAACACCTTCCTACCTTTCAAGGCAGCAGGACTGGACGGTATTTTCCCGGCTCTGCTCAGGTGGAGTCAGGATATATTAGCCGATCACCTCGTTAAGGTGTTCCGATCCTGCCTGGCCCACCGCTACATTCCTTTGAAATGGCGGGAAGTAAAAATAATCTTTATACCGAAGCCTGGTAGGGGCGACTACACCCAGCCCAAATCTTTTAGACCTGTAAGCCTCTCCTCGTTCTTCTTGAAGACACTGGAGAGGCTGGGGGATAGGAAGATTAGATCCCAGGTTTTGATACAAAGACCTCTACATCCTAATCAACACGCCTACTGTGCAGGCAAATCAACTGAATCAGCACTTCATAGCGTAGTCTCACGCATAGGTAATGCTCTTAAAGCCAAAAACCCAACCCTAGGCGCCTTCATTGATATAGAAGGTGCTTTCGACAAAACTAACTTCGTCAGCATCGAACAGGCACTTGCCACACACGGTGTTGCACGAACACTCATAGAATGGATTAATAACATGTTAAAATACCGAGCTATTCAATTTACCGTGAACACCACCACACGAGGTATCGTGAGTAGAGGCTGCCCACAAGGTGGGGTGCTGTCACCACTGCTGTGGAATTTAGTCGTAAATGAACTCATTTTAGAGCTCAACGCCAGCAGTCTGTACTCAGTGGGATACGCGGATGACATAGCAATTCTGATTTCAGGTAAATTTGAGGGCATCTTATGTGATCTCATGAGAAAGGCCTTCAAAATAGTCGAGAGTTGGTGCACGAAGCACGAACTATCGGTTAACCCCTCGAAGTCAGAACTAATAATGTTCACCAACAAGAGAACTCTTGGACCTCATAGGCTCCCAAAACTTTTCAACACAGAACTAACATTGAAAGACGAAGTCAAGTACTTGGGGGTGATTCTAGATAGCAAACTGCTCTGGAACAAGCATCTTGACTACAAACTTAATAAAAGCACAATTGCACTCTACCAATGCAAAAAATGTTAGGAAAATCATGGGGGCTCTCTCCGAAGATCACTCTGTGGATTTACAAAGCGCTGATCAGGCCAATGTTGGCTTATGGCGCTCTGGTTTGGTGGACGAGGACAGAACTCTCGACCACCATTACCAGACTACAACGCTTCCAACGACTGGCCTGCTCAGCTACCACTGGCTGCATGAAAACCACCCCAACAGCAGCCATGGAGATAGCCCTTCAATTAACTCCCCTTGACCTGTACATACAGCAGGAAGCGGCGCTAGCTGCCATCAGGCTAATGCATCTGGGCATATGGGGCAAAAACATTACCAGTCCACACGCTAAAATCCTGGACCGGGCGATTGAGTATCAGCCTCTCATCGCTGCCCCGTGTGATAGAACACCAAACCAACCGATGTTCAACAAGAACTACATTATACAAACAGTTCAGGAAGAAAGGGATCAGTCAGGAGTTAACGAAGTACGCATTTATACAGACGGCTCTAAAACACAAAACGGTTCAGGTGCTGGCGTACACTCCCTTGACCTCAATATTAACTTTCACATACCACTAGGCACACATAGTTCGATCTTCCAATGCGAATGTGTTGCCTTAACACAAGCTGCAACAGCAGTAAAGCGCTTAGGCATCCGGAACTACGGCATTAAATTCCTATCCGACAGCCTATCTGTGCTTAAAGCTTTAGGTAGCAAACAAACTAACAACAAACTAATTTTTGAGTGCCATCTAGCTCTGGAGAGTTTATCGACGTCCAATCGTATTACTCTCCAGTGGATCAAAGGGCACAGTGAATCTTTGGGCAATGATGCTGCAGATGAACTTGCGAAGAGAGGCTCTGATATGCGGGTGCTAGGCCCGTACCCACTTCTCCCTTTGCCTTTCTCACAATTTCGTGCGTGGATTCGCCAAAGATCGACCGAACTCCATAACAACAGATGGTCACGGGCAACAGACTGTAGACAGTCAAAATTGGCTTTACCAATGATAAACCCGCGATTAACCAAAAAACTTCTCAGCCTGAGTAGAAATAACCTTAGAATAATAATAGGCACAATTACGGGCCACAACCTTCTTAACAAACATCTTTTCAACATAGGCGCCACGGACAGCCCCCTCTGTAGGGGCTGTCTTGATGCCGAGGAATCAGCCGCCCACGTCATCCTGGATTGCGAGGCCGTGGCTTCTCAACGTGCAGAAATCCTCGGAACAATGAGGTCGCTCTGCGAAGCCTGTGAAGCTCCCAGGAAGCTTCTGTGCTTTTGGGCGGAGCTAGGCTGGCTCTGTTAGCCAGTATCCCCACGCACAACGGACCGAATGGGAGTCTAAGTGCGGAAAAGGGAGTCCCATCATCATCATCATCATCATATGTGAATATCAGTAACAGGAAGCTATTGAACACATCTGCCTACCCCTTTAAAGGGTACGGGCGTGATGTTATGTTGTGTGATTGCGCATACATAATTATGCTACAGTAGCAATCGCGGTTGATTTGCTGACATTTATTGAAGAGTTCCGTTGTCTGTTTCCGAAACTCTTCATCAGATCTTTACGAAATTTAAATGGGACCATTTCGGAATAAACCTCTGTCGAACAAAAAAAAAAATTGCAAATATGAGGGAGTTATGCCCGAACATACATAATATATATATGTATATATAAACATCTGAATTGAGAACCTCCTCCTTTTTTGGAAGTCGGTTAAAATAAAACATACGACACGCACCTTTTTTGACATTAGACGTGTTACGTCCGTCACTGAAAAGTGACTCTCTGTAACTCTGCTATACAATTTAAGAAACTTTATCTTCGCCCCGAAACCTATTGTTTTTATATATGTATATTTCTGTTACTGGGAGTAAAGAATTTACAGTTTATAATTGTGTGTATGTTATATTACACTTTTCGACCCGTGGACCACTCTCCTCAAAATTTTCTACTCTTTAATCCCGTCACCCACACGCGAACTCAATATTTCGAACCCTTCAATGTCAATGTTCTTTATATATTATATAACTATCTGTTTACACATAAAGGGGGCTCACAGAGGTGGTTCGGCGTATCCCATGGGGAGGCATTTATTGATTTTTGGCACTGCACCATGAATGCGACGGCCAGACCGATGGGTATGTATGGGATAGATAGGTAGTTGGTAGCTTTGATTATAACCTTTGTAAGGTCAGGTAGGCACTTTGATTAAACATTAAATTTATACATGTATCTTTGTACGTATATTTTCATGCTGATCTAGAGTTTTGTTAGTCAAAAGATGGTATGAATGAACTGTTGTGATTTTTTCAATGACAGACTTGGGTGAACGAAAACATTAGGAAATCTGGTTTTGGTGTTTAACAAACGCAAATTGATAGTTTGTGAGCCAGTGGAATGAGAAAAATTCAAGCAAGCGTGTTGATTTATTTGGTTGGAGTGGGATTATGGTGTATTAATATTAGAATGATTATTATAATTATGTTACAACTCCTAATATAATTAACGTGAAGTTTGAAAGCTTTCGTCAATATATTGATGTTCTTTGTTCCCCTTTGCCAGTGTTCAAAAAGTGGGAACATTAATTTGCTGATGAGATAACACAACATAATTATCTATAGGTACAGAAACTCTTAATTAGTCGAAAGATTGCCTCATATCCTAGAAATTGTATACATTGAAGAGAACATTGCTCGGAGCTTTAAGACACGGAAGATAATGAGTTTTCAAATGATTTAATTGGGCACGTGTATGACGGAACATTAATATAATGAGGACGTACTGTACTGAAGCGTCGCTTTACGTAACTGATCCCTTAATGAGTGAAGTCATGTGTATTTTCTTTAGAAAGATAAGCAGACTGTTGCTTGGTTATAACATAAGTACATTTCGGTGACACGCAAAGTTTTCATCTGTCTTAACTTAGCTGTAATTTAACATAATTTTAGGCGAAAACTTTTTTGGTTTAATTATCACGAGGAATAAATGACACTGCTTAGGTTAGGGTCCTAGGTTCAATGCCTAGATTGGGCTAAGTGGTTTTTCTTCAAGGATTTCTCAGCAGAAGTCTGGAGTCTGGAATTGTGTTCGTTTATGTCAAGAATCTCGTCCTCTATTACATTAAACTTAAATATACCTGGCGATATGTAGCTGCAATCTATACCGCTGCCTGCCCTTTGGGGAATATAGGCGATATGTTATGTTTATGTAGAATAAAGGCTCCTTCAAACAGGCGCGACACGCGATAAAATCGCGCGCGACACAAAGACACCGCAAGTCGCGCAACGAGCGGTGCCTTTGCGTCGCGCGCGATTCGCGTCGCGCGTCGCGCCTGTTTGCAGGAGCCTTAACGCACTTATAAATAAACATACCACTTTAAATACTACTAAATCCGCCAAAAATTATTTATTATCACATTAAGAAGCAGCCAGTTAGCCGTTATCATAGCCAGACGATATTTTCTAGAAAGTTCCCCGTAGATAACAGCAATATTTACGAGGGTAGGACGCAATTAGGCGGGAAATAGTGGCCATCTTAATTTTCAGACTAATTTACTTCAGCGTTGAGTCTCAACTTTCGATTAACTTTCATTATACGCTGTACTTATTTTCTTCTTCGTTGGTGTTCGGAAATAGAATAATTGGCTATGGTTTCTTGAAAATACACAAATCATGCCAGTAAGATGTGTATTTTCTCAAAACGGTGAAGGAAAACATCATAAGGAAACCGGCATGTCCCAGAACCAAAAATTCGAAGTTAAGTGACATTTACCTATAATTGCATTCTTTAACTCATCAGGATACGATTACGTTTACGCCGTACGGCATTTCATACAAACTTTCAAGCCCTTATTTTTCGATATTAATGAACCGATTTTAATGACACTTCATACGCATAAGCAGGATACAAAGTTAGTAGAGAACATTTTCGAAAAATAGTTTTACAGCCAAATTAGACAGATTTTAAATTTTCCATAGAAACAGAGTTTTCCAGTTATCTTTTTTTAAATAAGACATTTCGAAAATGTTCTGTACTAACTTTTTAGACCTTTGTATCCTGCTTATGCAAATGAAGTTTCATTAAAAACGGTTCGTTAATTTCGAAAGATAAGGGCTTGAAAGTTTGTATGAAATGGCGTACGTCATAAAGGCTCTTAAGAATCTCAGTTCAAGCACATTCATGTTCATGAATTCAGCTAAAATAGGACTTAATTGTTTTCATAGGCGTGGTAAATTACGGCCCACTGTCACCAATGACCCAGAAGCCCAGAGGCCTGTAACCCAGAAGTGGGAACATTATAAGCTGATTATGCTGTGTGTTTTAGAAAATTATCTGAGAAAAGTTCGTACACTATCTACGAATTTAACACTCTTTTATTAGCTGCACTTATAAATAACAATGTAATTAATTAATTAAGAGTACGCGCAACCAAAAAGAGCTCCACGCTTTTAGAATTAACCACTGGATATAAAAGAAGTGACAAGCTGCATAGGTACTTATATCGTAACTAATAGGTACAAGTCAATTTGATTAAGGCCCCTTCAAACAGGCGCGACACGACACGCGACACAAAGGCACCGCTCGTTGCGCAACGAGCGGTGCTTTTGTGTCGCGCGCGATTCGCGCCTGTTTGTAAGAGCCTTTATAATTATAATTTTTAGAGCGTGATAAAAGCATGTTTTTTGCCACTATGTTCCGGTTTGAAGGGAGGTGCCGAATATTTACGCGTAAGGTCAACCACAAGTCAGGCTACGACAAAAGCGCTGTCAGTGTCAAATTGTTACCATGGACTTGCAAGTTGACTGTACGAAAGATTTTTGGCTAGGTAGGTACTGTCTGTGAAGGACGAGTGCAAAGCAACACGTATTGACGTAGCGTATACCCTAGATTATATAATACCAGCAACGCCACGCGGTTTCACCCGCATCAGTGTTGGTCCCGTGGGAATATCTGGATAAAAACTATAGTATAATTAGATAGTTTGAGTCCCGTGAAAGGTCGCGGGACTCAAACTATCTCTATAAAAAAATATCAAATATATCAAATTTCATCTAAATCTGTTCAGCGGTTTAAGCGTGAAGAGGTAACAGACAGACAGAAACACTTTCGTATTTATAATATTAGTATGGATATATTTATTTATTAGACCAAAAGAATAAACTAATTACACAATTTATCGAAGCTACTTATAATTAAGAGTAAATCATTATAGGTATGAAACTGCACAGTTATCATTAAGGGTAAAAAAACATTACCCACTTAGCCGCGGTCGGCTAAAAAGTACTTACTGAATTAAATAAACACACAAGTCGAAACATTTCCAGACAAGTCGAAACAGCCAAAGATCTATCCATCCCACGATATTATTTTGGGTAAAAAGGAGCCAAAATTAACAATATACATGGAGGTCCATCTCTCTAATTGCAATGCCAGTTCATGAATATGGAGGATGAAGACATTTGCATTAAAATATTACGTGTGCCTTCACTCCACCACTCGGGAATTTCAAGTTCTTTGTCAATATGCTTTTGTGATTAAAAATGTCGTTGAAAAGTCACATTTGGGGATGTTGACTACAGGAATTACTGATTTAAGAATCGCTTATAATGATGCCATGACGCAAAATCATCATCATGCCTGTTTATCCTCGAATTGTGTAGACAGAGGTACACTCATTCATATAAGTTTCGTCTCTGTCACTTATACGTCTGTGTAACAGTCTCTCTCTCTCTCTAACTAAAGCCACAGTGTGTAAAGCTCAGTGTGTCATATTAACACCCAGGTACTGTAGTGGTTCATGTTCTGTATCGGACATCTATGGAACCATGTAGATCCTATCCGTCATCTACGAAGCTAGATATTAAGTCGACTGTCCACTGTTACACAGGTCGCGCACGGAGAGTCAAAGTCAAAGAATTTATTTCAAAAAGGCACTTTTGAACGTTACAATTTACACAAAAAATTATATAGTTTAAAAAAACCACGCTTTTATCACACACTAAAAATAATTCAATTGATCTAAATTAGCGCTTTTTGAATTAATTATAAGTCTATTTTATACCCGACTACGGCGAAACAAAGAGGAGAGTTATTATTTAGACCGGTATGTACGTCTCGTCTCGTATGTATGTATATTCATCTGTTCCCTCATAATTTCAAAAGTAATTATAATAATTTGACAAATGAGGTATCATTAGAAGCGTCTCGACCGTCCGCTGGTTATAGGTTATGTTACGTCACACTAAATTAAATATGGCGCCCTCTAGAGGACATACAGTAATAAATTTAAAAATAAATATTGGGATGGTGCCTTGTTGGATACCTATCAAATGAAAAGCCTTAATTAGCTCATTTCAAAAATATAAATATTACTGAAATAAGCCGCAAAATAATTAAATAAAAAATAAGTTTAAGAACTAAAAACCGACTACTGAAAAGGATGACATAAGAAAGTACCTTCCCGTGGTCGCATGCTACCATAGCTTATACGAGTAGGTAAGTATGTTAGTACATTGGCTTGCGACCACGGGAAGGTACTTTCTTGTTTCATCCTTTTCACTAGTCGGGTTTTTAAAAATAATTGCGTGGCAAACAGAGGAACCGCGCAGCTAAAGCAAAGGTTTCCTTGAAAAGCGGAGGCCGCCACATAACGGAGGCAAGTGATGGCTGCCATGAAATGCCGTGTCAAAAACGCTGCTACTTACTTTATATAAATATCACTTCAGTGACGTTTTTTACCGGTAAATTGCGGACGCTATGTAGCGGCCACAGCTCTTCTAGGAAACCGGCTTTAGCAGCGCAGATTCCTTGTTTGCCAGCCACGCATTCATGCGTAGCTTGGCCGAGGATGCAGTGGTTGATGCCCCCAACATTTTGTACAAAGCGAAGCTTGCTAGCCCTGGGCCGCTGTGGAGTGGCGCCTTTAGATAAACCATCGTCGGTTCCCCGAGGCGGAATTATGAACATCAATTGTTATCAAGACAATGCCCTTGTATCACATTATGCGGTTCGATGCAGTATGCGACATTAAACACATGTGGAGTAGGCATGTCAGATTTATCTATATTAAGAGTAAACTAGTCGCGAGCTCGAACTCACTGGTGGTTATGGTCAAAAAGCACGCTGTCTCACCTGGCTTCGTGTCCGATAGAGCTAGTATCGGTGATGAGCAGTTAGACGCTAGTCTACACGTATAACGTCTAGTTCTCACGCACAGAAACCCCGTTCCGAACTTATAGGCGAGTAAAAAAATTCGAAAAGTGCTTTGGATAATCGAGTTTTATGAAAAAACCTCAGCATAAATATTTTATTTCTGTTATTGCAACTTCTGTGTAATGTCTCTGCATCACCTTAGGGTAGACTGGTAGAAAATGCCCAAGGCTAATCCGCCTTTGTACAGTTTTTACTTGTGCATAAAGTTTTAATAAATAAATAAATCAATTACAAATAAAGTTTGTCGAACTCTTCAATAACTGAGCTTTGTCGGTACGGACTTGGTTTTTACTTACTAGCTGACCCGACAGAAGTTGTCCTGTTTTTTATTTGAAAGACACGTGGCGCCATCTATTATCGCGTTCATCTATTATAACGTTATTGTTGTTTTCCTCGGGAACAGCACTTTTTTTCGGGATGAAAGGCACTCTTTGTCCGTTTCTGTACACCTGACAATGTATATTATGCAATATTTCAGGATGACCGGTTCAGTGGTTTAGGCGTGAAAAGGTAACAAACAAAACTTTCTTTCGCATTTATAATATTAGTAAGGAAGTAAGGATTTACACCAAAAAGTTACGTTAAAAATAGCAAGTAAAACGAATCTTTGTTGGCTCATAACTTTTTAATGGCTTTTTATTTTACTATTCTGTTTCCGTACAGACAAAATTAATAACAAGTCAAAACGATATCATCTTTAGCTTTGGATGCACAATGTCAAACAGTGGAGTAATACTCTCCCGAAATTTGTATGGAAAAAATATCGACGAGTGTCACCTGAAGATACGACATCGACATTCTATGTATTATTGACTAGCACTTCGCCTGCGACTTCGCCCGCGTTTGTTTTCTATTTCCCCGAAAATAAAATATACTTATATAACAACTTATACCCAAATAAAATAACTTTATATTATCCTAAATTAAAACTATTAGCAAACTAAAACATGGCGTCGAAAAATTGATCCGCATTGCTGTCAACTGGTAATGTAGGTCCCAAGAGACTGACGGATTGAAATGGCAATGCTTTGCTGCTACAAATTAGATACGTACCTATATTTGTTGGTATATTGGCGTGTGCTAGCTGATATATATGGCAATTAATTTAATCTTTCATCATCAAACGTGCCTGTAAATGGTTTAATTGAAATATATGCTTGAGTTTGAGTTTTGACGTTCAAAAAGTGCGCTTCTCAGCCTAGCTTGAATAAATGACTTACTTATTTACTAGCTGACTCGGCGAACTTCGTACCGCCTTTGAATCAATAAGAGTTGTGTTAACTTATTAGCTGAATTAAGTTCAGTTGTTTATTAAGATAAAAATTAATTCAGTCAATCTTTTCTCGAGATATCTGCAAAAAGTCGTTCCATACAAAATGTGTAAGAAAATGAATTATCTTAATTTATTTTTGTTCGTGATTTTTCCCAGGTTTTAATATTTATTCTGTTATTCGGGGCGGAGACAAATTCAACAAATCAAAGATCATAAAAATCGGTTCAGCAGTTCTTGAGTTATAAATGGTGTAACTAACCCTTTGTTTTATTTAAATATATATAAAGATATAGATTTATTTAATACTTCAAGCACATAAATGTACAGAGGCGGACTTAATGCCATAGGCATTTTCTACCAGTCAACCTTTAGGTGATGCAAAAACAGACAGTGGTAGGTGCAATCACTTGACTTTTAATTTTGATTGTGATTGAAAATTGTACGGATTGTTCCAGTATGCAAATTAACGCATGGCGGCATGACGTGAGATCTATTTGTTCGTGCTAACTTTATAGTTAGAGGCGAAGTTTTCATAATCAGAATAGTTAAAGGTACTTAAAACTTTAAAAAATACCTTTTTTCGTTCTACAGGAAAACTTTTCGCAATATTAAGTAGGTACCTACTGTTAAAGAAGTTTCTCGTCACTTTCGAAACTTGTATAAGTGGGTAGTTAGAAATTCGTCTACGTTTGCGTAACGACTGAGCTAAAATACAAGGCTTCTTAAGGAAACTTTTCCGCCAAAAATATAACCTAGGAAATACTTCATTTTATATTTGAGGGTATTCGAAGTCATTTATTTTAGACGGTTATGTAAACTCACTGTTTTTAAAACTAGCAGAATTTTTGTTGTATTTTTTGTTTTAATTATACATAACATCAAGCCACAGGCTACAATATCAGTCCATTGACGAAGAATACATGTATTTTCATTCGTATGACACCGGTTACTCTTATTCGATAGGTTCCAGACCGTTATTGAAAAAAACGGAAAACCCAAAAATAATTGGCTCGGCTTAAGAAACGAACCCAGGACCCTAGTGCTCAGTAGTCGCGTTTGCAATCTCTGGACCAACGAGACAGACTAAACGATAAAAGAGAAATTATTTTGCAAAGCCCTCCTCAAATAGCTCTCCTCTAGAAATTCGAAGTCCGAATTGTTTAAAGTGATAGTTGTAGAACAAACGCAATATGACAGACAATACCAAATTATTGTTCAATCTAATTGTCATTAGCCGACGATATGCCTATTTGCTATGCTAACGACATCACACGCAATTTACAAAATTAAACCTTAATGAGACAAAACAAGGATATAATTTGCGAAAATTCGATCAAATTAACAGCAAATAAAACTTTGTATATATCTATCGAATCACTGGATCGTTATGCAAATTTATTTTTGCTATACAGCAACCAGCTTCTTCTACAAAACCGAACTTTATATTCAGGATGATAGAATTTATTGGTTTGGTATTATGCGTCGATCGGCATTACTACTGGCCACTCGTCCAACCAATTACAGCGTCAAGTGGTATGAATATTCACTCGGTATCGTGAATACAGATTCGATTATAGAATAATTCAATGGAACGGTGGAGGTGGTGCGAAACGGACGGTTTTTATTGAGGACGCTGGGAAGAAAAATAATGGTAGGTAGCAGAAAAATATATTAAAAGTATCCGTGTACCTATTGCTTTTTTCATAATACTTTTAAACAAAAACACCGAACGCCACGCCTTATATATCGCTTTTAAAAATAGCGTTTAAAAACAAACTTTCAAGCCCTTGTTTTTCGACTTGAATGAACCGATTTTAATGAAACTTCATAAGCATAATATAAAGATTTAAAAAGGTACTTAAGAACATTTTAGAAAAATAGTGTAACAGCCAAATTTGACCGATTTTAAATTTTCCATAGAAACAGAGATTTCCAGTTATCTTAAATTGTTTTAAATAAGACATTTCGAAAATGTTCTTAAGTAAAGTTACTTAAGAACATTTTCGAAATGTCTATATATAGACTTTTGTATCCTGCTTATGCGTATGAAGTTTCATTAAAATCGGTTCATTCATTTCGAAAAACAAGGGCTTGAAAGTTTCTATGAAATGCCTTACGGCGTAAACGTTCTTAACATAAATTACATACATTAGCTTTTGTTTCATTTGTAAAACAGTGTCCCAGTAGTAACGGCCCCGACTTACAAGTTGTAGATCGTAGGTTCGAACCCAGACAGACGCTTTACATTGTGTGTTAATTACTTCATCACCACTGCACTCAAAATGGTGAAGGAAAACATCGTGAGAAAAACCGACATCTCCTAGAACCAAAAATTCGAAGACATGTGACATCTACCAACTCGCACTGGGCCCGCGTGGTGGATTATGGTCCACTCCCTCTCACCGAGACGAGGCCTGTGACCCAGCAGTGGGAACATTATATTAAGTTGATTATTGTAAGTACCCACATCTTGACTAATCGATTACTACACCCTTTATAAGAAAGAAGTCCGAAGAGGAGCCAGCCGGTCGATTCTGTAAAAATCTCACCGTGAAAACTTAGGTGATGTGAGTTTGTTTTTGCTAGGAATTGACACTATTGACAGCTCACTCCACGCTCACTTCACCTATCACAGTGAGATGGTTACAGAATCGCACTGCAGTACCACTTGTATAAAAATTTTAAACGTATGATACCCACGTAACGTTTTTGTCGCTAGCCATTCCCATATATTTGTTCAGATATACCTACTTAGGTATTTTCGTAGTTACAAATAGGTATACTCGAATTGCCCTATTACAATTTAAAATCTTTAACTGGTTTTTCATCTTTTTTAAATGTACAAACTTATTAGGAATGTACAAACTTACTATGAAGAAATCGACCTCGAAAAACATGGACTGCAAAAGTTGTTTCGAAATAACACAGCACCATAAGAGCTATATTGTAACTTTAGTGAATATCTCATTTATCGAGCGGTGTAACCTAATATTTTCAAGGCATCAGAGAGAATATAAATCACGGTAAAAAACACATTAAAAATCCACAAGATAACGTAAGCAACTTGAAAATACATTTCTAAGTACAAATGCACCTCAATACTTTATTACACCCCAACACAATCAAACGAACCCACGTCAAAATCATTTGCACCACCAACATTTCAGCGCCATTTATATTTAATAATATCAACCCCAACTACGGGGGGTGAGCACGAAAATCAATACGTCTGTCTGGGAGGGCCCGTCCCTCCTAAATCCCTACAGGAGGACTGTAGAACGTGCATCCTCGTCAAAATATCTGCATTTGAATCGGCCGAATTGCATGGGGTTCGCGTATGTACCTATTTACCACATAGTTACTGTGTGAGCCGTCTGTGTGTATACAATGAGCGATCGATTAACTATGAGGGATGGTACACGAATTCGCTTTGATACGCAGTCAAATTGCATTGTAATAATATTATGTGATCGCATGATTGGTATTTGCCAGGCAATCGAATATCAAGAGCCTTCTACGTGCGATTATATGCGCGGTATAATTATGCTCTTTGCACAGTCACCAAAAGAGATAATGAGATGTAGTTGAAGTTTAGTAAGCAACCGGTGGATGTTTTCAAATGAAATTTAATTTGATAAATGAACTGTATATTTTCTATTAATTGAATTAATTTTTATTTGAAAATATATTTCGGTTTCTTACTAAACTTCAAACACACACGTTGGTCTTACCATGAAAAACTACGGTTTATTCGCCGTCAAAAGTTAAGGCACGTTCGCCAGTGTTGTATGGATCACTATGGAAGCTCGTTGACAGACGCATTTTTTCTGTATGTAGTAATGTAGTAGACAGGGCAGTCTTTACCCGGTGGTGCAAGGGGTGCGCGGCACCCAGGCGGAAGGTCTTTGGGGGTGCAAGCCGATCAGGTCATTACTAATCACTCATTATAACCGCAACGCTCCAGCGCTGTAAACGCACGTCACCGCCTCGAAAAAATCCCTTGGAAAAAATTGGTGGAAATTATCTCAAAAATGGAACATAATAAAAGTAAAATTTCTTTTTGTTGGCAAGGGGGGCTGCATTTCGCACCCCGGCGACCAATATGGTTAAGACGGCCCTGTTAGTACATAATAAAATTTAGGTCATATTATTACCTATACAAGGTAACTTCCTGCAGTGCTATTCTGAAAAATCTCACTAAGTTTTCATCGTGAGATATTTATTAGTAGGTAGCGTATTACCTATTCCACACAGAATTTCTGCCAAGTAATCTAGTCGACAGTAACACATCATCAACTCATCCTGTTCATCTGCAATCTACCTAAAGAGTAACGTTACACCAAAGTATAATTTAATTTACGTCGGCAACGTGTCAACATCAACGTACACTTTTAATCGGCACATGTCACCCGGGCCGAGTTAAGTGCAAATTATTCGGGGCGAAATCCTCGATTTTGATTTACGAAGTGCGGCACGATATTCTGTGTGTTCCCATCTTTAATTTAAAGTGAATGGTTTTTAATTTCCCAAAAAATGCGCATGGGAAAGTATTATTAATGCAGAGTGGCAAAAATAATGGCCACATGGTAGGAAAAGTGGTAATTTTAATATTATTTATTGTAAATATTAAGAACGTGAAGTGATCTCGTTTTTGGGTAAGACGTTGTTCTTGTTAGCTTTTTTACATGGCATCCTAAAGGTATAAATTATAGGTAATAACACAGGTATGAAAAGGATACAGTAGTGCGATTCTGTAACCATCTCACCGTGAAAACTTAGGTGAAGTGAGCGTGGAGTGAGCTGTCAATAGTGTCAATTCCTAGCAAAAACAAACTCACTTCACCTAAGTTTTCACGGTGAGATTTTTACAGAATCGACCGGCAGTATACCTAAACAAAACTAGCATCAACAGAAGCATGACTTTTCTTATTCAGCGGGGTAATTGCGTAACACACTAAACAATAGCAATGGCTTTCATTTTGACAGTTCAACAACATACATTGCGTTATTTACTTTGTTGAGCAGACAATTTTCTCGAACATATGAAGCAGTTGATTAGCAATATACTTTAAAATTATTCAATATTGTGATTTAAAATGTGTTACGCAATAGAGTGCAGCACAGTGACTATTCAACTGTCATTTTAATCAGTCAATTACAAGATAATCAGTTACAATAAAAAAAACGAAGTCGGGTTAACGCCATCTGTCATGTATAACAAGTACTACTCGAGTGTAAACGAAATTTTGTTTCCTATTCAATTTTGTTAATTTGGATTTAAGATTCAATATCGCTTGTTATTATTAAAAGCACATTATTATCAAAGTTGTTCATTGTTGGGAA
The DNA here is from genome assembly GCA_927399505.1 of Luperina testacea. Taxonomy (NCBI): domain Eukaryota; kingdom Metazoa; phylum Arthropoda; class Insecta; order Lepidoptera; family Noctuidae; genus Luperina; species Luperina testacea. The sequence continues at coordinate 12,261,956 of OV656766.1, read as the reverse complement.
TTGTTGAGTACTATGCAGCTGGTACGTAATATTAGGTGTTATATAAATGACAGATGCGCATTTTTCTTTGTGAGGATACGAAAACAAATAAGCATATTCATCAATCAGTCTGCAGTGCGAAGGGGGTGTTTTCCGTAGAATATAACTGTTATTTTTGCTATAACAGCGACGTGAACTGCTACAGCATTTTTGTAAAAATTGTGTTTATGAAATCACGAAGGTACCTACAACTATGTTACATTATTTACAAGGCACATGTGACTGGAGACGCCGGAGGGGACGCCTTAGGAGGACATATATTGACCTAATTAGTGAAGTTAATAACGAATATTATAAATGCTAAAGTAAATTTGTTTGTTTGTTACGCTATCACGCTAAAACTGCTGAACGAATTTGGATGAAATTTCGCATATAGGTAGAGCATGACCTTGAGAAGGACATAGGCGTCTTGTCATCCTGGATCGCAGACGAAATCGCGGGCAACAGCTAGTAATCGATATGTTTCTGTATTTTTTGAAGTGAAAACTTCTTTAGCATCGTTGTGATTTGAAATTTTATGAAACGAAAAAGCAACAGTAAAAAGAGACATGTAAGATTTAACGTGGGAAAAAATGAGATAGGAAGCATTATACAATGTTTTGAAGGTTTCACTTCTACCACGTGTGAATTGCACACATGCTGTTTTTTTTTCCAGTATGTATCAGGTACGTCTATTTTCAGTTCCATTCGTAAGTAAGTCTATTTTCTTTCAAGGATTCTGAGTTTTCATGGCTTAAATTTCCATGCAATCTTATCTCCAAAGAGTCTATTGTAGGTACTAGTATTATTTATTCATAGTAAAGCCGATTAACGATACAGAATACCGGCGTGAATTACCTACACTCATGGCGAGTGCGGAGTAAATAAGTCAGTATGTAGGAATACCTACGACAGCGGAAATTGAAGTTGTTGCCGCATAAATATTTAACTCCATGGGATGGGGCATGTTAATACATTTAAGATATATTAAATTAGTTAGCAAAACTTCAAAGATGTTTAAAGAAAAAGAAATAAAAGAAAGAAAGAAAATTTGTTTATTCTGCACAAACAAAAACGCACAATGCAAATAAAAATTATTAAAAAAAAAGACATAAAATACACACACACAACGTAGTCAAAAGCCTCGTATTCAAGCTTAGAAAATGTTGACAATTTTCTCCATTGCTTGATGTCAGGGCCAGGCACCAAAGACAACACACATTATTATTAGGTTTAGGGTAAGTATCTCTTTCTTAAAGCATTAAACCAAAAATAATAATAATTTTATGATATAACTATCTGCGCCCCGCGGTTTCACCCGCATGTCTCGATGCCGTTGGAATATCGGAATAAAAACTACCTACGGGCCAAATTTCATCCAAATCCGTTCAGCCGTTTTAGCGTGTCAAACAAACATACAAAAAACGAAATCTTTTCTCTCTATAATATTAGTTTAGATTATTACTGTTATTTGTGGAATGAAGATGTGCCGAACAACTGAAGGGGTCCAGTATTGGAATTGTACTGGGTGATGATGATGCTGATGCTAATTGATCAGAAGGCCATTTCCCGTAATGAGGGTTTTCGTGAAAATTTACGACACCAGTTGGCACCACTGTGACAAGAGGTCTTCCAATATAAAATTTATGATGACGTTCATCATTCGATTCATTCATTCGTTCATCATTCCGTCATGACTAAAGAAAGGCTCTTTGACAGATGCCTGGACCTGACGTGCCAGTGCTGCCACCTAGCGAACGTCATTTCAGAAAACCCTCAATTTCATCTCAGCGACAAAGTTTCAACTAGTCAAAAATTAGAAATATTTTTGACAGATTGACACTGAAACCAGATTGTGAACGTTCTTAAAATTACAAGAATTACCCCTGAAAAAGCCTTATTATTCTTTCGAGTAGGTACTCTTTGTGTTGGAATAAAAGACAAAGTTCATAAGTATGTCTCACCTTTAATAGTTTCACAAGCCGAAAATAGCAACGAAAACACTTTACCTGTATCACTTAATAGGGTCGCAAGCCCTAGTCTATATAGATTATATCTAGCAAACTCGAACGAATAAATTTGTCTCGATAAGCTTCAATAAATCAGCAAGTGACTTCTGAACAAAATTAACTATACAGAAGTCTTATGAACGAGGAACGTATCTACCTATTTTAGGTTTAAAATTTGCATTTAAATAGCCTCGCGGGTAGTGACAGTGATATAGATGTGCCAAGTATGATAAATGAGTGAATACGTCTTTATTCTTGAAATTGGTTTCTTGTAATTTTGATGCGAAGTACGTACTTTTACGATACCTATTATGGACTTTTTCGTGCTATGGTATAAAAAAATGATTATACATAACATCGACGTGCAACATGTTACCTTGTTACATGTTGTTGGATTCTTAAAATTCCATGGAAACTTTTCGTAAGTTACTAAAAAAAATTTGTTGTTCCATACATTTCGACCGCCAATATAGAAAGGACTAAGGTCGGTTCAGGGACTTTTCTATGCGCCTCTGACCTGACGGCCGGCAGCATCGCAATGCTGCGGAAACAGCAGAGGTCGATTGTCTATCGGGGTATCGCACGATCTCCTACGAAACGGCTTCTGCACTGGCCGGATCTCCGCCTTGGGACCTAGAGGCGAGAGCCATCGCGTCACTGTACGGTGGCCCGAGTAGGTGCGGACGCGGGGCGATGGACCGATGCAGCGAGAGATCGAGCTGCGTCGTGCTGTGTCGGTCCCAGCTCCTCGAGGTCCTGGTCGCGGAGAGACTTTTGCGCCCTACCGGCCTCGCTACTGTCGGGGCGATCCCATCCAGTGCTCGACGAATGGCTCGGGAGGAGGCACAGCTCTCTGCCGTTTCGGGCGACGCAGGTGCTCTCGGGGCATGATTGACTGCGGAGCTGACTACCGAGGATATAGCTGTACAAGGATGTTTAGGCGCATGACAAAAATCGGAACTAACGCTGCCATCTTGTTTTTAGGGTTCCGTTCCGTATGTCAGTCGAGCGCCAAAAGATCCTTGTAGCACTGTAATTCTTTCGTTAGTAAGGCTCTTGTAAAGCACAATACTTACACCTTACTAATAAATGTGGTATAGCGTCTGTATAGTTACGCAACGCTTTGTCTTCTTCTTTCGAAATTCAAATTACTGACGACTGAAAGAGAGAAATCGGTGTGTAACTATTCATCTTACGTTTATTATTAATGTATGACGAACTTTTGTGTAAATACCAAAATGCATCTCAACAAAGAAAATTTAAACCAAGACGATACTGTTCCGTTCTGATAACTCAGAAAACCGCAAGAAAATAATTAATTAGAAGGCAGGTGCTAAGACGTAGTTCCAACAAATAAAGAAACTTTCTTTATTAATGTGAAAGCACTTTACACAGGATAGCAGTTAAGTACACAGGATAGTACCTAAGTACACCGGTAATTACATTTAACTGTACAGTAAGTACAGATCCACTCTGTGCTTGTTGTATCTGAACCAGCGACCTGGGGGCCTAAAAAGGCCACTTTGGCTGAATCGTAAAAGGATAACGTTATGAATCAAAATATGGCGAAGACAGTCCTTGTTTTTCTTTTTTTTTGCTGCACTACGTAGGTATAATCAAAGAGATAGGGATTGGATTTGGATTGGATTGATTAGTATTTTAGCACAGACAAAAAAAAATTACTGAAAAATCCTTCATCAATGGGATTTGATTCTATTAACTTAACAGTTAACTGTCCATTACGATTCATAATGTTATCCTTTGTGTGTGTGCGCTCACGAAAATATTCCTTAAACACTACTGGCGACGAGTAAAACTAACTTAAATAACCACTAAGAGATAAGAAGTGCGAGTGGGGTGTGTTTGAGTGTGAGTGTGTGTGGAAGTGTGTGTATGGTGTGTGTGTGAGTATGTGTGGGGGTGTGTGTGTGAGTGTGTGTATGTGGTGTGCGTGTGTGTGTGGTGGTAGTGTGTAGTGTATAGGTAGTGAGGGATTATGATTTAAAATAATAAAATAAACAGATACGGGATTATTTGATTATTTTTTATGAGAAGTCAAAGGTATCTATTATATTTTTTATGAAAATTAGTCCATAACAACGTTATATTATAGTAGTTCAAACATTTGGATTACTAGAATTTTAAATCATAATGTGGTGTGTGGTGTGGTGCACAGCTGAAGTGGATGAATGACAACTAAATTTTGGAGGTCACTGTATGAAACAAGTGTGAGCTTTAAGCCCATTTACATAGTTCAAGTTTATTGCTTATACCATAAAATTGAAGTAACACTTAACTGGCACCGTCTATACAACACGTACTTGTTGCTGACCAGACATATTTTTCGAACATATGGAGCAATGGATTATGCTTCAAAATAATTCAAATTGAGAGTAATAATGTGTTACGCAATTAGGGTCCTGTATATCATATGAATCGACACTTCGACGGTTTTCAGTAACATAAATCTCCATCAACAGCTAACTCCTGTAATAAAAGTACATAGATTAATAAAGAGTCAAGTGACAAAAGGAAACAAAATACGTGAGCGGAGTCCTCCAGCGTATTAACAATAGTGCCGTTATCGCGAAGGCTCGTCGTCGCATCATTACAGCTGAAGTAAAATGTACTCTGCACGAACGAGATAAGGGTGAGCGATGACCAAATGAATTGGAGGTAGGTACGTAGTGCGGGGAAAAAGTGACGGTAGCTGAAGTGTCGTTGAGATCACACAGGATTTTTATAGAACAGTTCTAAATTCAGAACAGCTCGATGAAAACCCGGAAATTATCAATCGTATCGAACCGAACCGAATCGAATGAACCGAAATTGACTTATGTGACTGCCTTGTTGGTCTAGTTGGGGTCTAAGTTCGATTCCTGGATCGGATAAATTTGATATATATGTATATAAATGGGTACTTACTACCCTTTGCTGCGGATTCGCCCGCGTGCCGGTCGGAAATTATCCCATAGGTATGTACTATTTACCAGTATAAAAAGTACCCTAGGTTATTGTCTATCTGCATGCCTAACTTCATCCAAATCCGTTCAGCCGTTAAGGCGTGAAAAGATGACAGACGGACAGAGTTACTTTTGAATTTATAACGTGAAATTCTTAATAGGCAAAATTTTCATTTTCATTGGCATTGGCAATATAGCATATGTGGGGGCGATACAAATAAGATCGACCTCGATGATAGATAGGTAAGTACCTAGTTTATTTTATCGAAATTACAATTATTTGTGTGTCGCGACAAAAGTATGGCGGTGCGCGCTAAGATCGTGAAGTGAAGTACGTCCGGTTCGTCCGCGTGAAGCCTGTCGCGAGCGCCCGCGCCGTTGACATTGGGTGCGTTCGTATCTTCGTTAATATGAAGAAGCGCGGCTGCGTTCAGGCGTAGACAATATGTATACAATGTGTCTAATCATGGACTAGCGATATTCTAGGTACTTATATAGCAACTATTCTAGTACACAAATTCACAACACACTAGGGTCCAATCCACTTCCCCGTTATTTGGCAGCCATTTTACTTTTTTGTTGAGATATTCTCTGTGTGTACAAAAAAAGTCATATCTCTCAAAGTTTTGGTCCTACTGAGATAAACGTAGGCTCATTTGGAGTACAACTATATTGCCTATCGTTTCCATTACGATCCAATGGGTTCACATTTTTGTAACTTAAAAAAAAAATCCAAAACAAACATCAATAAATTATGCCAATCAACATTATTGTAAATTATTGCAAAACCAACCCCTATGACCAAAGGGTCATAAAAAAAAATAAAATAAAAAGTTATTTTTTTCCTAGATCGACAGATTAGCTAAGCTACAATACAACATTAAAACATATTTTAGTTGATTAACTGTTGTTGCTGTTGTTGTTTGTTGTTTTTGTTGTTGACTCTCAAGTCCTAGCGTGTTAAAGCGTGTTAACCAATGGAATGGTATGGTACATACCATTCCATGGGTTAACACGCTTAAACCTAAAAAAAGTAGCCTTCCTCGAGAATTAGACTATCAATTGCAAAAAGATTTTTTCAAATCCTACTGGTAGTTCCAGAGATTAGCACGTTCAAACAAACTCTTCTGTTTTATTATTAGTGTATGAGATGTATTATGTAAGTATATATAAAGTATTTATTCGAGTAATAATATGCTGTAGTAAATTGAACTTAAAATATCAGACGTAACATGTGTGATAATTTCTACGGTGTGACGTCCATTTCGATACAGGCAAGCTACTCAGTGATTGTGGAATATTATCTAGGTCGAATTGGACCCCAATATTTTGTAGTAAACGCTTACGGACTTATTACTGGGACTTACATTGTTATAGCTGCCCTTGGAAATAAGTCACTTCGTAATGAAATACAGAGCTATAACTATAACAGACGACTGTTTGAAGAGCTATAACTGCTAGTTAAGGTAACTTTCCACGACATAAGCGAAAGCGATTTGATTTTTAAATAAATCAATATTTTGTATCTGTTTGAGAAACTGTCAAAGATAAGCATAATGCTGTATCTTTTTTCATTCATAAATCAAAGGCTTGCTAGTTCAAATGATACTTTAATAGGATTTATAAAAACCGGCCAAGTGCGAGTCAGACTCGCACACGAAGGGTTCCGTACGAGCGTACAATATTTAACACTACATATTCCTTTAACACGTTTCTTGAGTTAGTTTTTGAAAGTATTTTATTTTTATTATTTGTTTTTATAGCCGCCATAGTAGTACACATTCTGTGAAAATAATAATAGGGGGGAAGACCAAAAAACGATGGATGGACAGTGTTAATAGTAATGTGGTTAGAAAGGACCCCGGGGGTAACTACCGAGATGACGACTAAGGCGCTCCACCCTCTGCACCGCGCTCCGTCGCGTAGCGCGGGATGGCAGATTTTACCACTGTATGCAAGTATCTCAATTTATATAGAAATTACGCCTAGCACAACACACTGCCGACGCGGAAATGCGCGGGAAGGCGCCCCGCGCGCAGTTTCTGCCAATCTGCGCGGGAGCGCGGAGCGTGCCGCGGGATACGACACACCGGCTCCGCAGTTTCTGGCGTGATTTGATACTGTAAAGACGTTTGCACGATGGATCTCGACGTAGACAACGAGGCCGTCGTAATCTGCATCACCGCGCGGGGGAGCAGATTACACCGCTAAGTAAGGCAGATCTGCGACTCCGTCGCCGCGCGCGTTATCTGTCGCTCCGCGCACCGCGGCGGGACGCATCTTCAGTGGGTGAACCGCCTAATAGAGAAAAGTATGGAAGAAAAATACATGGTGCGCCGACCCCAAATAAATGTGGGATGGAGACAGGAGACAAGATAATATCTATTGGCAAACATTAATTGGAAGTAGTTCTAAGTATTTCTTTTTTATTTCCTAAAACGCTTTACTCAACATAACCTTACCCTAAGCGATCGCGCAATTAACGAATTTGTCAAACAGAGGCATGAACCAGTCAAACTGTTCATTGGAACCAATTCTACAAACAATTAATCGTTGGGCATTCCTATAATTATTGCTTTTACCTCCAAAGGAAAGGGCGGTGCGATAAAGGTTGGTCCAAATCGTTTCCTAGGGAATTTATATAGGTAGATATATATATTTTATTTATACTTTTTTGTTTTGAGGCAAAGCTTTTTCGAGAATTTACGAGTTATTGAGTGGTGCTCCTGGCTAAAAGGCAATAGTCGTACGGGTTGATCGAAGGATGGGTGACCATCCATTACACCCCCGGCGTTGGACCCCGTTGGTGGACTGTCAACGATCTACGGGCCCAGTGCGGGTTGGTAGATGTCACATGTCTTCAAATTTTTGGTTCTAGAACATGCCGGTTTCCTCGCGATGTTTTTCTTCACCGTTTTGAGAGCAGTGGTGATGAAATAATTAGCACATAGTAAAGCGCCCGCCGAGGTTCAAACCCACGACCTATAACTCGAGTCGCGACAGTTAGCACTAGGCTACCACTGCTCTGACTAGCCAAGTAAATCTTTAAATCTAAGTGCCCCGCTAATAATATTATACAGAATGATTTTTTTACCGGTCCCAAATTTTCACAGTATGTTCTGCCCATGAATATGAACAACTTTCATTATGGGACCAATACTGTAATCACGAAAAAAATAATCTGCTGTTTCATACAAAAGTTAAAAGTTAGCTAAGTTTAGTTAATAAACACACACACTTTTACACTTTTTAGTTTACCTACTTGACCAAAATGTATGAAACAGCTGATTTATTTTCGTGATTTCAGAGTTGGTCCCATAGTAAAAGTTGTTCATATTCATGGGTAGAACACCCTGTAAAAATTTGGAACCGGTAAAAAAATCATCCTGTAGTAAATGTGATAGTTTGTTGTAGGCTCAGGCTAGGTGGAGCCACGATCTTCGCAGGGTCGTCAGTGGTAGTGATAGCAGCTGGACGAGAGTTACCGAGAATCGAGCTGAATGGCGTGCAGTTGGAGAGTCCAGTAGTGGACTGATGTAGGCTGGCAATGATGATAGTTTGTAAAGATGTTTGTATATTTGATGCTCAAGGATTTTAATGAAGCCTACTAACAATTGTTTTGTTTGATAAATTCCTTCTTTATTGAAACCAGTAACCCTCATAATTCAAAAGTGACACCAAAAGTAAGTACATAATTAAATAACAATACCTGTATTACACAAAAACCTGAAAGTAACATTAAAAAGGGATCGTATTTCCGTAACAATTACGAGAATCGTTACAAAACCCTTCAAAAGGGCTATTGCTCTGCGTTCTAATTAATTAAATAAACACCTCATTTTCCAGTTATTATATTAAGATTACAATAGAGGTAACATTATTAGGACATATTAAATAGGGCTTTATTTGGCCGTTATCATTTATCGTTTGAACAAGCCGAGGGTTCTTTCAAAATGTCGCGGTGACTCGGTTTGGGCACCCGCTATATTTTAACCCGATCTTGTCCGTGAAACTTATGTGAAGTAAGGTGCCATTCCATCTGCCGATCTCCATCAACTCAGTCTACCGCAGTCCACTGCTGGACGTAAGCCTCTCCCACGCTGCGTCACAACACCCTGTCCTCCACCTTCGGCATCCAGTCTGTCCCAGCCACCTTGTAGCGGTATCTACAACGCCACATGCAAAACAACGCGTCACACTGACGTCACGCAAAATCCTGCATCGCGCAAGCAGAGTTTACCGCGCAACTAGCATAGATACAACGGCCCGATATGAATCAACGGGCAGTTGCCCGCCAGACACAACACCCGTCTGGTCGGAGGATCCTCCCTTTTCTATAGAGTATGAGTTAACTTTACACCCTGTTCCTTATACCTCTATAACCTTTTTGATATTGTCTGTCCATCTAGCTGTGGTGCGGCCACACTACGCTTGCCAACCCTTGCTCCACCGGCCATCGGTCCTTCGACAAACTTGGCCACCCCACTGCAACTTCAGTTTGCTTACTCTGCAAGCTATGTCGGTATCTCCGGTTCTTTTCCGGATAACTTCGTTTCTGAGTTTATCCTGCAGATTTATTCTGTAACAATCTCACCTTGAAAACTTAGGTGAGGTGAGCTTATTCTCATTAAAACTTAGGTGAGTTCCTTATTCTTATTAAAACTGAGTTTTGAACTTAATCGTATTTGTAGCTAATCACCATTTCTAAAATGCTCATAATAATACGCAAGAAATAATGAGCAAGTTTTTATACATGAATAAATCATCACAATTACAACTCTTTTAAGTTTAAAATCTGAGGTAGAGGAAAACATCGTCAGTGAACCACACAAAACCACACACACAACTTGGTAAACAAAGTGGCGAGTTGGCGACCCTCATAATATGATGAAAATATGCAATAATTCCAAAATATAATCATATCCCTTATATGGTTATATTTTACATTTAAAACACATTTTCAAAAAGGAAACCACACTCTGGTTTCATTTAATTAACTAGCTGTATACCAAAGCGGCGTAGTACATCCGTAGCATCCTCAAGAGATTGCTACGATGTGCACGTAACCGGTGCTACGCGTTCGTAGAACTGCTACGAAAACCATTAAATAAGAAACTACACATAGCATCACGCTATGCTCCCACGGGAGTAAGTAGAAACTATGGAAAGTCATGTGATACACGGCCGTACGATACAACGGTGTGCGTGTGTGTGGTGTGTGTGTTTGTGTATCATGTGTGCGTATGTCGTGTGTGGTCTTAGTATTAAAATCAATGTAAAAATTATTAGTTAAACTTTAACAACGAGTTATTAAGCTAGTTATGGAAACTGTATCGTGATGGAATAAAGTTCTTTCATATCATATGGATTTGTTAAAAAAAAGTTATTGTTGTATAACAGTTAAAATTGTTCTTCAAATCTACCAGCACTGTTATCTCAAAATAATTCAAGCAAAATTTTAGGACATAATATTACTTTTTCGTAAAGACTTTCTAACTGGGTTGTGGAGATCTGATAAACAGTCGCCATGTAATATACTGGTATTCAGCTGCATCCAGTTAGACAGGAAGCCGAAAGGCTAAGCAGATGATGATTTTAAGGCCTTTTTCATTAACAACGGAACCCTAAAAACGTCGGCTTTCACCGTTACCTGTATGATTTTTGATTAACGATTTTTGTTTTATTTTTCCATGCAAGCGAAGCCGTTACGTTCGCATGCCGAAAATTAAAAAAAAAGATACCTGTCGTTTCGAACTGACGATTACATTTTTCCGACGACGGGATTTCCGAATGTAGTATTGGTAAAATAAAATATTCAATCACTTTTAATTATATAAATCCAGCCACTTTTATGTAACGCTTATGTAAAGCTTTTATGTACAGTCGGATTTACCGAAACGGTTACTCTTTTCAACGCAGAGGATAAGTGTTTTTTATACTAAACTAGCAGCGCCCCGCGGTTTCACCCGCATAAGTGTCGATTCCGTGAGAATATCAGGATAAAAAGTATCCTATGTGTTATTCTGATGTATAAGATATATTACTGTAAACTTTCATCAAAATTGGTCCTGCCGTTTGTGCGTGAAGATGTTACAAACATACAAACACACTCACAAACTTTCGCCTTTAAGGCGAAAGCGCCAGGGTAGCCCGCGAAATTCAATTTTTTTTAGTTTTTTTTTTTGGAATTTGCTGGTCAGTATTAAGTTGTACGTTGATTTATATATGATTTGTTTGCAATTGCAAAAAACGTAAGGAAATTTGAATTTCGCGGGCTACCTAGCGCTTCCCCCTTAAAGTATCAGTGTAATGAAAACTGTAACTGTTGGCGCCGCGGATCGCTAATGTGACACTGTCATCGAGATGTCAAAAGACCTGCCAGTGCCAGCCGGCGTTTTCCCGCGCCATTCCGTTGAAGAAAATGACATGACATGCGTTTCTGTGTCAGTACGAGTACTTATTCGTTTCTCATTACTCATTGTAAAAGTTGTTAATTAAACAACAACCATCAAGGAGTTCGTTATTTAACTCCCAAACAGTAACATAAACTAATTGCGTAACACTTTCAATCACAATCTGAATCATTTTGAAGGATACTGCTAATCCATTTCTTCATATTAATATGTTCGAAAAATTTGTTTGCACAACAAAAATTTTATTGTAATTTTTATTTTTTTTTGCGCAATGAATGTTCTTGAACTGCTAAAATGACAGCCATTGCTTTGGACTGATAGTATGTTACGCAATGACCCCGCTATAGGTCTGTACTCTGCAGTGGGTAGAACAGGAGCGCCAATGAAGATGATGATGATGAAGAAATATAAACATAACATGATGAGGGTACTCCTCGAAGTGGAAAGCAGATGTGTAAAGCAGGTAGGTATCATGTCGGGGTCACCAGTATAGAGGTATGAAGAACAGAGCGTAAAGTTCACTCATACTCTATAGAAAAGGGAGGATACTCCGACCAGACGGGTGTTGTGTCTGGCGGGAAACTGCCCGATGATTCATGTCGGGCCGTTGTATCTATGCTAGTTGCGCGGTAAACTCTGCTTGCGCGATGCAGGATTTTGCGTGACGTCATTGTGACGCGTTGTTTGCTTGTGGCGTTGTAGATACCGCTACAGTTGATTGAGGTGTGTGGCAAGTTAACTACTCCGTTGGTTTCGTGGTCGTGGCTGATCTGTTGATCTGCGACCTCGGTGACGAACTAGGGGCGTCAGTCGTCCGACCAGACAGGCCCGAGTTGGCGCCGCAGTGTTCCACGCGCGCCACTCGAGAGTGGGTGCGGCCATTACGGGAATGGCCCATTATTTAATATCCCCATGCCTCGGAAAGCTCGTTAAGCCGTTGGTCCTGCGCCTGATCTCGACCCGGTCGTGTCGGATTGCCGTAAACCGCCAATTTCCAAGCTCCGGACTGAGAATAACTAATTACTAAGAAATTCCTTATTGAAAACCCAATATTGCTTTGTCTGACCTGGGAATGGAACCCAGGACCCCGAGGCAGATTTAAAAAAAAAAAAAAAAAACCCCGAGGCAGTTCAATAGCCTAACGGTTAAAGCGTCGGACTGCCGACTGAAGTTGCGTTCTAGCTCCAACAGTTTTCGGAAAAATAAGTCCCTAGCTGTTTATTGGTAAAAAAACTTGGAAAAAAAATCTACTAAGTACTTAATCAATGAAAAAAAACTCCAACAGTTTTCGGAAAAATAAGTCCCTAGCTGTTTATTGGTAAAAAACTTGGAAAAAAAATCTACTAAGTACTTGATCAAAAAAAATAAAAATTTTTTATTGTGCGATTGTGTGTGTATCCGAACAAACGGACATAACGAAATGATAAGTGTTCCGTTTTTGCCATTTGCCTAAGAACACCTAAAAACAATTTTTGATCCAAGCTTCTTACACGTTGGACTTTTTAATTATTATAAAGCTTAATTACTTAACTCACTGCACGAGATACCTAGAGACCTTATTACATAACCTCGTTACAAGGTACAATGTTGGCTTACCCTTTTACTCTACAATGTAAAACACCATATATTACAGTAGCAATCTCCATTCATTATGCAATCTGTTTGATATAACTCTCTTGAAAATATTCAACGCAAGATACATACCATCACGACTATATTCCCAGAACGGTTAGACAGAGGCCAGAGGTCCAGAGGTCCAGAGGTACCTCGGCAGTTAAGTAGGTAAAAAGCCATGTAAATAATAGAACTGGGGGCGAGCCTATTGCCGCTAATTAACGAGATAACACCAGACTACTGGAGAATGGAAAAACCTAGGTCTAGGTGGCAGGATCAACTGCAGCCGTCGACAAAGTGCCGCTCGTGTATTTGAGTTGCACAAATGCACTAGCGGCGCATTGTCGACAGCACGCGCTTGTTGCGTCCACTCTGTTGATGTTGCTATACATCTTACCTGTACTATAGTACTTACTAATTCCATGCATAGACAAAGTGACGATCTATCAGCGATAACGGTGATAGAAAAGTCTTCTTCTTCTTCTCTTCGTTTAATGGCTTTTGCGGAAAAAGTATTGGATTCACTTAATTAGGCTCACGAAGCGTAAAGACGTAGCGTTGGAAGGCCTACCACAAGGTGGACCGATGACCTTGTGGATGCCGTAGGAATCCGCTGGATGCAGGAAGCACGGAACCGGTCGAAGTGGCGATTCTTGGGAGAAACCCAGCAGTAGATGATGAAGCTTCCGAAAACTTGTGTCATTCCTGATGAAAGTCGTTGTACGACAAAAGACGACAACGATGAAGTCGACGAAGTTGTTGTGGACTCGTTGAGTGTCGAGACGCTTTTAATGCGATTGCGACTTGTTTAGTCGCTATGGTTTATAACTTTAGAAACCTTTTATGCATTTACGAAGAGAATACCTATTCCAGAATCCAAAAATATACTAAGAAGAAATTGAGCTTAAAATATTCAGCCAAGCCAAAAACGACTACGAGTTAGCTGAAGCGGTTACCATGGCAATGTTAATGGAGCCGAGAGAATAATCGTACTTTAAAGGTCAAGGTTGGTTTGGACACGTTTAGTGTTTGTTGTCCGCATTTTTGGAAGTAGGTGAATGCGAACTCACTGAATTGCCTTTTGTTGTGGCACTAAAAACAGATGTTATGCGCGAGATGACATGGATTTTTAAACCACCATCCATTTACGTTAAAGCTAACATTTCGGTGATTTAAAATAGTTTTGCGCGTTGCAAGTTACAATTTTAATTCAACTAGCTGACCGGGCAGACGTTGTCCTGTCCAAAGTTCAATAATTTACAAAAAATCCATAGAAAAAAGGATGTACGGCAGTTTTTCCCGAATTTGTTTTTTTCCGGGAAGCTTTCCCAATTTTTCTTTCTTTACAAAACTAATTTGGACTATTACAAACATTTCCAAATAAAAAAAAAACACCAAATCGGTCCAGTTGTTCTCAAGTGATGCGCTTACCACTGTATAAAATTTAATTTAAGAATTAGTCAGTTATTAAACTGATTGATGCAGCTATGCTCCATAATCCATATTATATGCTCTTTTTGTGGCCCCACGCTTCGACAATGTCCAATCGTTGCGAAGATACGGCGCTCGTAGTACTAAATCACCAGCATCGCTATAACGTGTTTTTTATTCTACGTATTCATTAATGGGATGGGCGCAGAAGAGAGAATAGCTGCCCCATGCCTTTCCCTACCCGCTTCAATTATTGTTCCCCCAAAAACAACGTTCCTTCATTTTTTTAGGAATCAATTATATGAATTTTCCCTTGACAACTTCCTTAAAAAAATATGTTATAATTGAGGTTCCCGGAAAACTTTCCCTTGTTTTCCTAATCAAAATATAGCTCTTCTAATTTAATGTTTTCCGCGTACCTTTCCGTCTTTAGTTTACGTGTTTTTTATGACCTTGTATCGAAAATAGGATAACGTGTGAAAATCACATTGCTATGTATATTTATGATGAGACTTATGTTTGTTACTTAGGTAAGTACGTATGAATAAGTAAATAGGTACCTACCTATTCATTGTCATGGAAGAGTTGTGATTGGTGATCGTGTTTCTGCATAGCTTTTAGAAGACAGGAGACCGCCAGAATTCCCATTCTTTGACCACCATAAGCCTATTATAGTGCTCCCATGATGAAAACAGTAACGTTCAAAGCTAGCAAGCTACTGTTGCTCTACTTTAGTGTACCTACTATAAAGAGGGGGGAGGTTTTTTAATCGCTTAAAATAAAATACATGCTCTTAGGTGCCTTAAAAGGCTATTGATTTCATATCGAAATTTCCCATAGGAGTAAAGAGTGGCTATCATGTTTCAGACACATGAAGCGCTTGGGGCCTGCCGAAAATTAAGTTTAACGCCATCTAGTAGCAATCGATGGAACTGACAGCGGTTGGATGAATGGAGTTCTTTTTTAGATAGGTAGTGTTTTGCTTAGACTTTTGAAAACAACACACTCACTGACCTATATTATACAAGATACTAAAGGTCAGTGAACACACTACACTATTTTGATCAAAGGATAAGTGGTATTATCTACACCACAAGGCTGTTGTGCACATAATTCTACTTATCCTGAAAAAAAAAGAACTTTCGAAAGTCAAGTAGGTAGGCACCTACTTGACTTCCGAAAGTTCTTTTTTTTTCAGGTTTTCCTAAATGAGATAGGTAATGTAGAAGGGCTGAGAAAAGAGGGAGGAGGTTTCTTAGTTAATACCTATGTATTTATTTAATTCCTTAGAACGCCTACGCTTCCATGCTGACCTCGTCAAGTGTTATTGAAAACATCTTTTTTCTTTGGGATTCTTCCAGAGCTTACTATAAGAAAGTTTGGTGCCATATTGTGTCACAATCGGGCAAGTTTTTGACGATGCCTACTATCAACGTTTATAGTTTGGCGCCTGGGTTTATCGTTGATGACAATCTGTAGGGAAATCGACTAACTCGGGATATTGAGGAATGACATAACCCTTCTATCTACCGTAGTCTACTTCATTTCATTTAGTATGATTATTTTTGTGAACTGTGCGCTACTAAGCATGCATTTCATAGTGAGATTCTCCGGATCTCCGTTCTTAATGTATTTAATTTTATAGATTTTAAATTAGGAATACCTATCCATCGAAGGAGATTTTCACAGAAATGTTGGCACGCGAAACGAACATTTAAACAAAAGATTTTTTATCGAATTCAATTATGTCGAACTGATTGGCCGCTAAATTTACCTATTTCTTTGAAAAACAAAATGGTACCAATTCTTTTTTTTTACGAAATAAGTGCAGACGCCAGCACTTCAAGCTACTACAATCTGTCATCATCATCATCATCATTTCAGCCGAAAGACGTCCACTGCTGGACATAGGCCTCCCCCAAGCACCTCCACTTCGACCGGTTCTGTGCTTCTAGCATCCAACGGGTACCTGCGGCCTTCACAAGGTCGTCGGACCACCTTGTGGGAGACCTTCCAACGCTACGTCTTCCGTTACGCGGTCGCCACTCCAGAACCTTTCGGCCCCACCGGCCATCTGTTCTGCGAGCAATGTGCTCTGCCCACTGCGACTTAAGTTTGGCAATTCTTCGGGCTATGTCGGTTACCTTGGTTCTCCTGCAGATCTCTTCATTTCTGATTCGATCACGCAGGGAAACCCCAAGCTTAGCCCTCTCCATTGTCCTTTGTGTGAAAGGCCCATTGTGAGCGACCACGTTTCAGTGCCATAATATGTCATCACTACAATCTGTCAAATTTATTTAAGAGATTTTCAACTTTATCGCTAAAGCACAAGGTTCAAACTTGATTGGGAAAATTTGAAAGTTTCGGGTAGCTTGATGTACTGGCGTCTGTACCTTAGTTTCATCTGAAAAAAATCACCATCTAGGTTTACTAACCATTATGGATCATTTGTAATCTGACTGTATAATATAAATAAATTAAATTTACATCTACATAGTGATTTTTTTAGACTTCGGATCGAAAACCAAAACTATGATAAATAGAGCAAAGAAACAGCTCGATATTGTAGAAAAATAAACTGCATTTTTTTTAGTTTTTAGCAAAGGATTTTTTTTGCTAAAACATTTCAACGTATATTTTCACATTGAGCGACAAAGTTGTAAATAAAGTTCAAAATACTCCGCTAAAGGTTTCTATTTCTAGCCCCAATACCTATGTAGGTACTATTACCTAACGCTAAGTCCACTTAAACTTCACAAAGCCAAGATATAATTTTTTATCTTGAACCCACTTAAAAGATGTAACAAATCCAAAAAGACTCTAACACACCTAATTGATTCTTTTTACAACATGACCTCCAAAAAGCTGCTCACTCATTAGCTTTTACCAGACGTTTGCTAAAACCAATTAGTCTTGGAACGAAACACTTATTACAGGGGGAGCCACTTCAGCGTTTACAGTAGGTACGCGGGGTACCGGGTGGGGGGCACAATTTATGTGTCTGAGGAATTTGCCCACTCTCTAACATTTTGCTCGAAGGATCGGTAATGCAATAAAATGCAGACAGACATACGTAGGACGTAAATTGTTTCGTTACTTTCCCCTGCTTGTTTAATCTGGTAATTCATTTAATCTGGTTGATTTGTTATTTCTAACATTATTGGTATATAAGAATTGCCAAAATTAAGTGGCAGTGGACAGGGCACATTACTCGCAGAAGAAAATGATGACCGATGACCGATGGGGCTGAAAGGTTCTTGAGTGGCGACCGCGTTTCAGAAGATGTAGCGTTGGAATTCCTCCCAAAAGGTGGCCCGATGATCTGGTGAAGACCGTAGGAATCTGCTGGATGCGAGAAGCACAAAACCGGTCGCACTGGCGATGGCCTTTCGGCTGAAATGATGATGATGAATCACGTATTAGCCATACGGTTAAGAACAAAAATTGATTCTATTATACAACGTGTTTTTTTTGATATCCCATAACTCTATGGGGTCATTGTACTAATCATTATGAACAACTTTTACTAAGGGACCAAACCCGAAATCGCGAAAAAAAAATCAGCTGTTCCCTACATTTATGTTCGCATAACTCGTCAAAATGTAGGGAATGGTTGATTTTTTTTTCGCGATTTCAGGTTTGGTCCCTTAGTAAAAGTTGTTCATAATGATTAGTACAATGACCCCATAGAGTTATGGGATATAAAAAAAAAAACACGTTGTATATTGATTCTATTATATTAAAATAAAATTAATAAAATTCGGAAGTAACAAGAGAGTTATGTCGCTGGCTATACATTTAATCGAACTTTCGTAACTTTCTCCTTCGATATTCGCATGTAAAGAGAGACTTAGAAAGAGATATTATGTCCCCTGCGACCATACAATACAAATTATATGATAATGATAAATGATATTATCTCTGAAAGTACTTTTACACGTCAATCATATTTTTAAAACAAGATGAGGTCGGCATTTCCTATCTGACTACTCTGAGAAGAAAGGCCGAAACAAACTCAGAAACCTCACGGTATCTTTAAAAGTCTAGTCATAATCTTGGTCAGATGTGACCATGTCATTGTGCCTGAAATAGTCTATTGAGGAAAGAACCACACAGATTGTGTAGACCTGTCCAGTCAGTGCACGCATCTGTCAGTAATCGTGCAACTGAACTCAGAACTTGAGAAGCTCAACTAAATGATAAATTAATTTACAAAAACTAAGTAAAGTGTAAATGACAATAAATCACTATGGCACTAGAAAATTTGGTCATTATCCTTTCAAGTGGTTTATCTGTCATTCCCCTAGCATGTCCTCCGTGGAATTGGAAGGTAGGAAGATTACTCTGATAAGTTGTGATAAATGAGTGTAACACCCTACCGAATTAATTCCTTATCTTTTGGAGTGGCTTTTCGCTTTCCCTCGTTGATTTTGTTCGAGTTATCATGCGTTTAAAGTTTGGAGGTGGAAATTTATGGGCCTTGTTGTGTTCAGTAGGTGTTACATATGAGGATTTTTGCCCTTTATCTATCCGTTAACTATCACAATCTGAATGATTTTGAAAGATATTGCTAATCCACTGCTTAATATGTTCGAAAAATTTGTCTGTTCGGCAACGTAAATAACGCAATGAATGCTGTTGAACTGTCACAAAATGAAAGCCATTGCTACTGTTAGTGTGTTACGCATGCGCAATTACCCCCACCGGTTTTGAGACCCTCTCAATGAATCTTATGAATGCTATGCTATGCAGTATGGTACCCTGGCGGCCTCATGGTCCAGGTTATAGTTAAAAAAAAATTCATGCTTCTGGACCCCGCGGTTTAGGCTTCGCTTCTCTGTCGGCGAGTGAACGACATCGCGACAGGCCCAAACGGAGATGGCAAGCGAGATGAGCTGGGCTCCTTTAATAAAGAATGGTCCTTGGAAGCTCTGGACAGAGAGAGGTGGAAAGAGAGTAGGGAGGCCTTTGCAGTGGGACATTAATCCTATCCTACTAATATTACAAACGTCAAATTTTGTGAAGATGTTTGTTACTCAATCACGCGTAAACTGTCTAACAGATTTGGATGAAAATTGATACATAGATAGACCATCTTCTGGATTAACACATAGGATACTTGTTAACCCGATATTCCCACAGGATTGAAACTTACGCTGATGAAACCGCGCGCTGCTAGTTGCTAATAATAACAAATTAGTTAGATAGTAGGATACACGTTGTGCGAAACGTAAACGTGTACATTCTCCAGCGAACAGGGAAGTCTGCCGCCACAAAGGCTGCCACAGGTGTCGATCGATGCGACGCGCCGCGGTCCGGCCGTCGAACCAACGCAACACGCGGCTGTACGACGACACGGTGTGCCAGCCCTGTGAACTGATACAATATTTATGATTGAACGAATATCTTCATTTCACCTGCGCTGTTAGACAAGACAGCGAAGATATATAGATTAGATTAGTTAGAGTTCCGGGTTGTACTGTAGGTATAGGAATGACTATCAAACTTTTTGAGAACCTAACGAATCTCTAGCTGGACCGATTCGCGAATCCCTTTGGTAAATACTAGGCATAGAATTTATCAAAGGGATTCATGAGTTGGTCTGCGATAAATTTTTGATTTACCTGCTCTTCTCCGCCCTGTATTGATGTACCCTACCTCAGGCCTAAAGCTGGCTACGTCAATAACTGTCAATAAAAGACTTTATCAAAATTACATCTTAGGGGTGATATTTATGTCGCACCCTGGATAGCCTTGCTAACCACAAAGTGGTTGACTGAGTAATCTTTTTAGTACTACATGAGGTTTTTAGGGTTCCGTACCAAAATGCTAAAACGGAACCCTTATGGTGAGACTCAGTCTGTCGGTCTCTTTGTCACAGCTGGAAATCTCAAGAATTACTAATGCTATCAACTTGAAATTTGGAATAGTTTTAGGTGACGTTTGCCCAACTATTCTTTGATGAAAAAATACCGAAAAAAATACACTGTTCCTCCCCTTATGTCGGAATTTTGCAAAGAGAAACATCTGAAATTATTCTATGTGATAGAAGTTTATGTAAAGATTATAGGAAAAATAAAACAAAGTCTCTAAATAGCAAACTTTTCAGAAATCACCAACAAAAGTTACATTAGTTCCACTATCGGTCAAGAGATGGCGCTGACATAAAACTGCAATATTCTACAATGCAGTGCAGTGTTAAAATTCTCTGACGAATATAGGCCTCCCGCGCCGATGAAAAATTAAAAAGATCATGGTACGGAACCCTCGGTGCGCGAATCCGACTCGCTCTTGACCGGTTTTTCATATGGCTAAGTAATAAAAACCACACGGTTCGATCGATCAGATTAAGCTACGCTTGCCGCGGTTGATACTTACATGGGAGACCATTTTTACATACCAAGACACCTCCGTGACTCGGAAAGTGCGTTAAGCCATTGGTCCTGACTGTCATTCGTGGATCTTTGACAGTCGTTACGGGTTGTCAAAAGCCCGGAAGTCTGACAACCAGTTCTACCAAGGGGTATTACACAGTCACTGGGTTGTGGAGGTCAGATAGGCAATCGCTCCATGTAAAATACTGGTATTTAGCTGCATCCGGTTAGACTAGAAGCCGACCCCAACATAGTTGGAAAACGCCAGGCAGAGACGTTTTCTCTTGTAGCTCGTACCGACATGATAGGAAGGGTCGTCAATTCGTTTTTCATCGTAATTTTTCTCCTGCTCTTAGACTATTTTCGGTATCGGCATGGAGAAAGAACGAAGGGTTTCGTTATTGTCTTAGGCTGCTACACTGCTAGTAACTGGGTAACTATTACAAGATTTTAAGGTGCCACTAGTCGATATTTTTTCCATACAAACTTCAGGAGAGTAGTTGAGTTTGAGTTTGAGTTTGAATTTTTAACGTAACTTTGGGTGTAAATAAGTAATAAAAGATATTAAAATCTTCACAGCCAAGTCCTTACCGACAAAGCTGTTATTGAAGAGTTCGCTAAACTTTATTTCTAATTGACTTATGCAGTGGTATTTTCATTAAACTCGATTTTCCATAGCACTTTTGGAATTTTTTTGAATGGTGTTTCTGTGCGTGAGAACTACTTTGTGCGTGTAGACTAGCGTCTAACTGCTCATCGCTGATACTAGCTCTGTCGGACACGAAGCCAGGTGAGAGAGCGTGCTTTTTGGTCATGACCACCAGTGAGTTCGAGCTCGCGACTAGTTTACTCTTAAATTGAAGTTTTCGCGTAATTTACTACGCGTCATACCTACGCTACGTGAAAGCAATAGAAAATTAATTATTACAACTTTCATTCTGTATGGTTATTTACTAAAAGCCTCGTTACTCTACGACTAAAACACAAATCACTACATTAATGTAATAGGGTTTTAACTTGGCAATTTGTAACGGTATGGAAAAACCATTTGCTGTGTCAATCAATACAAAACAGACGGTATTAACTGCCAAGCTGCATGGTTAGTACATGCTTAATACTTTATTTAGATTTTTCGGGAAATACCTATGTGTCACTACACTATTAGGTCGATAACCGTGGGAACTTTGGTAGGTATAAGTTACAGTACCCGGCGATAAATATTGCACATCGACCTTTACCTTTTTTGTATATTTTATACAAAGAATAAAAATAATTATCAAAAGAAGCAAATCATAATTGTTTTAACAGCTCCCATTTGACCAGCGAGTTCCCAGAACAAAATAAGGGAGTCGAATAAAATGAATCTGTTTCTGGTTTAGACAACAAGTCACGGTCGACCTAATTAGCGACACTTTGCATTGAATGTTGCTGTAATAAATAATAAATTGGAAACCAAAATGTTTTTTTTATTTCCTGGTTTCCTGTTTTTCTGAATCATCACGCTTGAAAAATTAAAAGATAGACGGCGTAGTTATCACAGTCTGTTTTATATATTAGTTATACTGTTATTATGCCATATATTCACACACATAACCTGGGCTAGTTTCTTATCATTAAAAGCTCATGTACAATCTAAAAACAATCTTCATCAGGCATCGGAATATCCCGTCGAGCTCTCCAAAATGACACAAAATATATGACCAGCTACTTAACAACGCAAATATGTTTCAATAAATCTCCCCCTAGCAGCCTAATCTGAAAAGCTAACAATCTTATAAGTGCATCCCGGTCACGCATCGATCGAACGCACACAAGCACACAGACGCAAAGCTGCGTCGCGACTGAGGCAAATAAAACAAAATGCACCCCCCTCCCCTTTAGTCTAGTCACTAGACAACAAAGGGTGCGCATGCAAACCTAAGTCACCAAATATTCAAAACCATAACCACCCTTATTCCCACCACGTAAGGTTTACAGGAACTGCAAAATTTGCCATGGTGCGGTGCAGGAAGCTAGCGTTTACAGATTTTACGGTAGAAATGTCGGTAGTACCTTGTATGTATGTACTTAATTTGCCATGTATTTTTTTATGTGATGAGTACTTTATCGGCGGAAAATTAATTCTTCCGCTTTGTGCTTGTTGGTTGGTAGAGGTACTAGGTGCCCTGAATCAGTGAGCAACGATAAATTTTAATTACAATTATAAGCTTACTCAGTGTTTATTTAATTAAATCCATTGTACCTATGTATGTAGCATAATTATCCTATATTGTTCCCACTGCTGGGGCACAAGCCTCAAGTCTGTGAGAGGGAGTGGGCCGTAATCCATCACGCGGGCCCAGTGAGGGTTGGCAGATGTCACATGTCTTCGAATTTTTGGTTCTAGGACATGCCGGTTCCTCACGATGTTTTCCTTCACCGTTTTAAGAGCAGTGGTGATGAAATAATTTACACAAAGTAAAGCGCCTGCCATGTCTAGGTTCGAACCTGCGACCTACAACTCGTTATTCGCGACCGATACCTACTACTTACTGGCCACCACTGCTCAATTACTCAACTGTAGTATTTAATTTAATTTATTTATGGATGTACTTTAATTTCATAATAATGTATATTGGTTACTTTTTTTTTTAAGAATACGGACGAATGAGGAAATGTTTTGTATAAAGTATGAATGAATGTCGATCGCTATACAAGTAGGGGAAGACCAAAGAAACTATGGATGGACTGTGTGAATGATGATATGGTTAGAAAGGAGGTGGCTACCGAGATGACGACTAATAGAGAATTACAGATATTCTATTTCACGAAGTCCGTTCGGCTTTGATTGTAGTAGTGACGTATCCCGACAAGCGCGCTCCCACAGCGGCAGCCCCTTGCTGCCGTCGCATGAAGCTATTTCCGCGAATGTGTACCGTTTTACTTCATCCATTGTTGAGTCTCTGTTGATCACAATGTGCATGTGCACGCTTGACAACATTCATAGCCAAACGGACTTCGTGACATAGAACATACCTAACCTACAGAAGAAACCTACGGAAGAAAAAGACATGTTGAGCCGAACCCAAATACAATGCGTGCCACGAAAGATGAGACTTGACACACCACGTGGTTTGACATGCGCAGTACACGATTTTAGGTATCTTTAGCGGTATGAGATCTGAGTGCGGGACGGGACCGGACGTCATAGGGGCGGCGGAAAGAGCGGGGGAGGAGGGGTCAAGTCTCATCTTTCGTGGCATTGTACATTGGAATAAGAGCAGGACAATGATGATGATAAATATGATTTTTTTATGTTACATTCATGAAATCCTTTAGATGTTCATGTTTACTTTCGATGTTGGTTGACTGTGTGAAGTTAGGAACCCACATACGGCGAATCTTCGGTTAAAGTTTAACTAACATAGGTATCTAATATTGACCGTCCAATTTCCTTAGGTAGATATTTAGCCTTTGAGACCACAGAGTACTCAGTCCACAGCAATCTATCATGTAGATTGTAATTACCTCTAAGTTAAGCTACAGTTTCCTAGAAGAGCGGTGGCCGCTACATAACGACCGCAGTGACAGCTGTCATGACAAAAATAACAAACGATAAAAAAAAAACTTTACAAATTGTGTGTTTTGTATTTTCGTTTTTGTCACTGACTTCCGAAACTAAAGTTGTTTTTTACTTTGAAGTGTTTTTTTTGTTAGCTGGTTTTTTTTTGTAAGTAATAAAAGTGTTTATTTTTTACTTTCTAGTTGTGGTACATAGGTACCCCAAACATATTTGTATTGCACTACGTACTATGTAAATAACAATGACGGGAAGTTATTCTAAAATCATCAGCATACCTACACTAAGTGGAAAAAATACGTACTTAAGTATTATTGAAGCTCAAAAAACTAAATCCCAACTACTGAAAAGGTTGAAACAAGGAACTACCTTCCCGTGGTCGCATGCTACCACAACTTATAAGTACCTACAATGTTAGTACAGCGGCATGCGACCACGGGAAGGTACTTTCTTGTTTCATCCTTTCCAGAAGTCAGATTTTAGTTTTTAAACTTTTTTTTTATTAAATTATTTTGGGGCTTATTTCAGTAATGTTTATATTTTTGAAATGTACTAATTGAGCCCTTTCATTTGATACCCCACAAGGCACCGTCCCAAAATATTTATTTACTTTATGTCCTCTAGATTTTTAAAATTATTATAAGTACTTGTGAAGTTATGAAGGAACTGGTGAACATACATACATACATAAATATGTAATAAAAAAAAATATATGGGACTGTCGCGCAAACTTCCTCTACACAAACAGAATTTTACAAGATCGGTTCAGAATTGACAAAAAATATCAATGAAAATATACATATATATAAAAAAAGTGTGTACAGACAAAATAATGCCAGCGGGGTGTGACTTTACGGTGTCAAAAAACGCTCTCTAGGGAAACACACCAACTTACTTTCATAAACCACGTTTCAGTGACGTCATTCGCCGGTAAACTACCTACGGACAATATGTGGCGGACACCGCTCTTCTATTTACGATAGCACAAATTTTTACCGACAGTGGCTCCCTGTCAACGTCATTCGAGTGCCAAAACATCACATTACCTACCTACCTACCTTCTTGTCAGTTATAATTTGAAAAAATAAGTGCTAAGCTACTACTTAGATACAAGTAAGATACGTCTATCTAAATCAAAAATCATTAAAACATAAAATTAAAAGTGCACGCCATTGCAGAACAATGCACTAATTATACAAGATAAATAGAAAGGAACTTCGTTCGTTAAAAACTGGTCGACCGGCAGAATGAAATATTAACTTTTTCTAAAGGAATTGTAAAATATTTCATTGCAAATGGCGGACAAGCCAGGTCCGAATCTCGTTTTTTAGATGCAAGTTTTAATGTTCTCTAGCCTGTGGGCATTTGTAAAATGACGGTCACCATCACGGTTCAGGTATTCCTGAACCGTGAAAGGCGGTAATTTATGACCGTCATTTTATATACCATTTTAGCTGTCGCTTTGATTTTTATTACAATGGAAGAGAAATGAGGCATTGCGCAGTTACTGTGGTCTCGTTTGTCTTATCTACGTATCCCGGACAACCTTAAAAATATGGTCAAATATAAAAGGTCAAATAAAACGATGTAAGATACCAAGTATTTTGGCGACAACGCCATCTATCCCGTTGGTCGTGAACTACGTAGACACTCGGTCGGCAAACACACATCAAAAATAATTCCAAGTCATGAAAGCACAATCGTCACAAATAACTTGGCTTACCATCACGTCTGTTTTCTCCGAAAGGTTAGGCAGACGTGTGCCAATAGTATAGTAGACCAACGGCATAAAAGTTTAGTCTAGGATGGTAGGTCCCACTATAATAATATTTCAGACATATCGTATTTTAAAAAGTATCAATATTATGTGGCCGATATTAGTCTTTTTTTATGTTCGTTCTAAGCATCAAAAGTTAGATCCCAAATGCGTCCCCTCAATCTCTCGAGTTTCTCTCCGGTGTATCTTTTCTTGAGTTTGTAATTAAAAATCTTGAAAGTCAATTAAACTTTGGCAACACTCGGGGCCCCGCGTGCCCTCGGTTTGCCTTTGGATTGAAATCGTAATGAATCGTGGCAAATCAAACTTCAATATTACAAAGGTGCTATTGTCTAAGGGTTAAGTGCTTTTCAATTGTAACCTAACCTAACTTTAGTTTACATAAGTATAATATTATATTCCTGTAAATTAAAATATTTTTTTAATGGTCTTTTTAGGTAGGTAACTAACTATTTACACTAGATACTAAATTAAATGACTAACTAACATTATATACTTACTTAGAAATAAATACGAAAACAAAGGACACCTAAGCGTCGAAATACTCGTCCGCATTATCATCCGGAAACGTGCCCAGAAGTGGCAGCATTGCCACGTTGAATAGCTAACTAACTTGTGTTTATTCGACGATATTACTGTCCTGATAAACTAGATTAAATAATAGCCCAATAAACCATACAATTATTTAACAAGACTGGTAGGTATTAATTAACATGAGCAAGTTTATTGAAGATCATTTGCTATCTCTGTTTGAAATTAATTATGATTTTCATCAAATTTTCGTTGTGGTTTGCTTAGGACATTCCTAGCTCTAGGCCGTTGGGGTTTAGTCCCATCAGGGATGGGCGAAAGATTGCTGCTTTCATTTTTATGAATTTATTAATAATATAGGGTCTGCGGTGCTATTCTGTAAAAATCTCATCGTGAAAACTTAGGTGAAGTGAGCGTGGAGTGAGCTATCAATAGTGTCAATTTCTAGCAAAAAACAAACTCACTTGACCTAAGTTTTTCACGGTGAGATTGTTACAGAATCGGCCGGCAGGTCCGTAAGTGTTCCGGAGCAAGCTCTAACATACTCACTCGAAGGCCGATTCGCTGCAAGACCCTTAATGGGATGCGGTTTATCTTCGTACTTACTTGAAAAGTCAAACAATAATATTAAAAGATGGTGTTTCTGAAAAACTATATTATTTTCATTTCAATTGCTTCCAAATCATTTTCCTGATGACTACGTAATCCAAATGACTTTTAGAATTTATAAATCCAATTCAGTAGGTACGCGCACAAAATTACATTATTATCACAAAAACTAGTACAATTATATAAATAAAGCAGAGTTAACAATCTTCGCCGGATCCGTTATTCCTGATTCGACCCTCAGGTTTCCAGTTGGCAGAGTACGATATATGTCTTCGGTCACAGTTACTGGCGGAGGTGTGAGTCTGACGATTTTCGGTGAAGGATATTTTGTCACCCTATGAGGAATCCCGACACTAACAGGCGAGGTTTTGAAAACTACACTACAAGACCGTGCAAGATGTCCACCCCAAGCAAAATGGTTCATTTCGTCGCTTTGAGTATTAACAAGATCAAAAGATTAAAATGTTATGAAGTTATGTATTCTGAGGAAACAGTTCAACATGAATTCAACTTTCAGTCTATCAAAAAGTACGCTGTGAATTTGACAATTACTGACATTCAGGAAGAAAAAAAGAAAAAATCAAAATGTATACCGCCGCATAGTTCATTTTTCTTTAAAACTTTTCCGTTACTTATAAAATACTAGCAGCCCGCCCCAGTTTCGCACGGGTGCATTTTTTTTTTCCAATTTCCGAAATTTTCTTTCATACAAACCTTGTCCTGGCAATACCGAACACAACAAAAAAAACCGGGCAAGAGCGAGTCGGACTCGCGCACCGAGGCTTCCGTACCATCATCATTATGTTTTTAAATGTTCATCGGCGAGGCCTATATTCGTCAGAGAATTTTAACACTGCGCGCTGCGGTGTAGAACATTGCAGTTGACATTGGCACAAAGTTATAACTAGTGCCACACTACAAAAAAAAAAAAAAACATTGCAGTTTTAGGTCAGCGCCATCTCTTGACCAATAGTGGAACTAATGTAACTTTAGTTGATGATTTCTGAAAAAGTGTGCTGTCTCTAAAGACATGGTTTTATATTTCCTGTAATCTTTACATAAACTTCTATCACATAGAATAATTTAAGAATTTTCTCTTTGCAAACTTCGGAGATAAGGGGGAGGAACGGTTTTTTCCTACATCTTTAATCAAAAGTCGAAAAATATGATGTCTAAAAAAAGTAAAAATGTTTGAGAATAATATGCAAACAGCGCTCTTTCATATGATACCCCACATGCCCGAGTAGCCCCACTTCGAATTTTTAAGACCCCTTTCAGTCCCTGTTGCAATTCGGAAATTATGCGCATAGAGTAGAGTACAACGAGCATGTAACACTTTGGTTATGCGCATTTAAATTATTCTACTCTGTGTTATGCGCGTATAGACATTTCGGCGACTTCGTTTTATACTATGTGAGGATGAAATTAATGTGTAACAAAATCAATGTAATAATAACTTGTGTTAATACGCCACGCGAACGCGATGATTTATTTCTAATTGGTATAGACAAATATTTTGCGTGAAACGAAATGTCACATATTCCGTCCCTTTTCAACCTACGCAACTTTGTTATTGTTCTATCTATCTCAGTCATGCAGAATCAATGACAATCAGACAGAAATGGCCGTTTCTTGGTTTCTCTCCAGCTTTTGTAACCGCCGTGTTGATTTATAATTTTAATTATATTTATCTGTTTCGTAATAAATAAATGATAATAGAGAAATAAAGTAGTGAGTGAAAATGTCATTTTCTTTCGGCACTCCATCGAGTGCTCCTGCAACAACTGGACTTACAGGTGGTTTCAACTTTGGCGCTAACAAGTAAGTACAGAAATAAACTTTTTGCTAAATATCATAATACTTAAAACTTCCTTGGTCTAGTAACTCTTTTTGTCTAATAGGTAACAAATTAAAATCTTTCGACTCATCTATGAACGTCAAAATTAAATAAAAAGAATGGGTTGTCAATAATCATAACCTCTTTGCTTGTGAATCCTACAACGATTGTCGTTTCGGCAAGTCTACTCAGTTGAACGGAGTTGTTTCCCAAGATTATAATATTGTTTGCTGTACTATAACATTCGAATTGGAATTAGACCTGCCACTCCTGGGTTTGGCTTGACGGCTACGTCGCAGCCGTCTGGTCTCTTTGGGAGCACCCCGGCGACCGAAACACCAGCTTTTGGTGCTCCTACGCCTGGTTTCGGAGCGACATCTGCAGCTCCGGCGTTTGGGGCCAGCACAACCCCTGCTTTCGGGTCTGCAGCGCCGGCATTCGGTACTGGGACACCTGCATTTGGGGCAACATCTTCAGCACCTGCTTTTGGCACCACGACGCCGGGCTTTGGTGCCACAGCAACCCCTAGTTTTGGTAAGTGTAATGAACACACTAAGGTTTTATTTACCCTAGAGCTTTATTTACAAACAGTGCATAAATTTAATGTCTGCTTTTTAGCACTATTTATTGTTAATAAACCCTAAAAAATTGATGGAGTGGCAAGTGCAACTTGGTTATAGTTTCGTTAGTACCATACTAATATAATACTGATAAATTATTGCTCACCCCTGAATATCTATCAAAATGTACATGTGATGTGAATTTTATAATATTTATTAACATAAAAATTACTTGAGCACTCAAACAATGTGTTGTGACAGTATGTAGTGTATTAGTACAGCCCATAGTCAATAATCTACAAAATTTAACTCATATTCTGTGCGATGTTTAATTACAATATGGTATAGTAGGAGTGCATGTAAATTATTAAGTTAAAATCATGAAAGATTAAAACAATACAGGTGCTTCTAAATTGTAGAAGTGACATCACCATATGAACATAATTGCTGAGGAGTTTGTACTGCTGCGGTATTTGTTGCAACACGTCTTATCCCCTAAAGGACTAGGAAGTGGTGAAGGACGGGCATTTTCGGAAACTGTCTTATGTAATTTTGACATTCAAATTACATAAAAGTCATTCATCAAGTCATCAAAAGTCATTTATATTTATCTTTTGATTTAATAACTATGTTAATAGGTAATACGGGCTGTTGTCCGCAACTCCACGTCAATGCGCGTATTTTGCGTACGGAACAATTATGTTATAGGTACTAGCTTCCACCCGCGGCTTTGCCGGCGAGTTATGTCGATAAATCTATCCTATGTCCTTCGGGATGCAATCTATCTCTGCCAAATTTTATTGAAATCCATTCAGTGGTTTAAGCGTGAAAAGGTAACATGACATGAAATGGATGTAGTACAGTTAATAAATAATACAATTCTTTATCGCAGGAGCCACAACTACACCTGCATTTGGTGCAAGTGCTGCCCCCACATTTGGAACTGCTACTCCAGCATTTGGTACGGCAGGGTTACAGGGTGCGAGCGGCATTAGCTTTGGGGCCCCTGGCTCCACTGCTCCAACTGCTAGTTCAGGTAAACAAAGCTGGTTTTTATGTTACATGCACAGGCTTCTGAAACATTTACCTATTATTTTCTAGTTTTTTTTAATGAATTGTGTAAGTACTTCCTTATCCAGTGGGCCTCTTGCTGGTAATTTTAGTAAAAATAACTAAATTTTACCAAATACAGACTACTTCTTTTCACAATGTACAACATCTTTTGATTGAAATAAATATCCATTAGCCTGAACTACATAAAAAGAAAATAATTTGCAATTGTACATTCACAGAAGTACATTTACAAATACAATTTGCAGTTTTTTATCATCATTTGTTGCTTTCCAGGGTTAAACTTTGGTGCGCCAGCTACGTCTGCTAGCACAGGGCTTGGTGGGCTAGGAAGCTTTGGTTTTGGTACCGCTGCCTCAACGCAGAGCACTGGCTTTGGTGTATTCGGATCTACAAGTACAGCTACGACTACTACTAGCATTTTAGGTAAGTCATGCCAATGTGTCTTCAAGAACCTAGCTTTAATATAGGGTAATGTTTATAAGGTACTAGCTGACCCGACATCTATTATCATAATAAAGTTATTGTTCCTCGGGAACTGCACTTTTCTCCTGACAATGTATATGCAAAATTTCAGGATGATCGGTTCAGTGGTTTAGGCGTGAAAAGGTTACAAACAAACGAACTTACTTTCGCATTTATAATATTAGTTAGGATTAGGTAAAATAAGAAAAAAACATTGGAATCATGACTTGGCCACATCCTTGACATGGCATGAATGTATGGTAATGCTGTAAACAACATAATCCTCAAAGTGTTAGGCTGAAGTGTACCTATAGCACATCCACATTTGTCAGTTATGTTTAAGCTCCATGTAAACTAGCAATATAATCATGAAGCTTATATGGCACAATCATAAAAAAATTGCTTTATCATAAACCCAATTAAATCTTTAGTTAATTCATAATCCATCCATCCATGAGAAATCATAGGAGTGTACTGAGTGTGTCACCACCACACAGTACTATCAGCAGCGTCTAGAAGAGATAGAGACGGCAGTTCTATTTCACGGGTGTCGGGTCGCCTTATAGACGTCAGTTTCTATTCTAAACGTCATTAGTGCCGTCGGTAGTGCGAGTGAACGATAGCACTCTTCGTTTGTATGCAGCAGCGGCCGCGGTCGTATCCGTGCTCTGTGGTTACCAAAATCTCGAATATTTCTATCTCTCGAAGCGACGCGCGCTTTACTTGTGTTTACAAGTGTACAAAGTTGCAAATACTGAACACACTGAACATACTGTGCTAGTCTCGGACGGTATCAAGAGCTCCTGCGCTTACACATTCACAGCATGTTTGTGCACTTGGTAACCACAAGAAAAGCGCGTGTCGCTTCGTAAGATAAAAATACTGTAACAAAAGGTATCAATCACGCAGCACCTAATCCTATCAAATCACCTTTCCTAAACCATAATTTTTTCCTTTCCAGTACCATGAACACAAACCCAAGTTCTCCAATCCGTGGTCTGTTCATACCGGTAACGCAAACATTTCAAATGTTGCCAACAACCAGTTTGTTTAAGCCTAACTTTGAGCTAAGCCCTATACCCTGTGAACCGGATAGCGGGTATAAGGTCTTAAGCGCTAAAAGGGACCGCTATCATACCATTACCCCTAGTTGTGGTGAGCATAATTATCCTATAATGTTTCCATTGCTGGGAAACAGGCCTCCTCACTTCGAAAGGGAGTGGGCTGTAATCTACCAGGCGGCCCAGTTGGGTTGGTAGATGTCACTTGTCTTCGAATCTTTTGGTTCTAGGACATGCCAGTTTCCTCACCATGTTTTCCTTCACTGTAATGCAGTGGCAACGAAATTATTTACACAAACTAAAACGCCTGCGTGGCTTTGATCCCACGACCAACAACTCGTAAGTTTGGGCCGTTACCACTTGGCCACCTGGGGGCTTAAAAAGGCCACTTTGGTAAAATCATAAAAGGATAACATTATGAATCATAAAACTGTTAAGTTAATCTAACAAATCCCATTGGTGAAGGATTTTTCAGTTATTTTTTTTCATGACCTACGTAGTGCAGCGAAAAAAAAGAAAAACACGGGACTGTCTTCGCCATATTATGATTCATAATGTTATCCTTTTATGATTCTGCCAAAGTGACCTTTATAGGCCCTCTGTTCTATCGCTCATTGAAGATTATTATTAATTCACAGACTTTATATGTTAGTTGGGATAAAATAGTATGTTCAAAAAAATATTGTACAGTTTGCATTAGTTTTCTAGGTATCCATAATAATGAACAATCATTATTAAAAGTTAAAAATATGGCGAATAAAGTCTGTTTGCTGCGGCGGCGTTGCTGGCTATTAACTTTTTCATTTGTTTCCCAGGTGCAAAATTGGGTACAACTAGTGTGACTGGTACGCAACCTTCAATTTCAGGTTAATAAAACATTTTCACCATATTTTTAGTAGTGATTAATCTCAAATTCATTGATATTATTTACTATAAAATAGAGCTAAAATGTTTGCTCAAAGTATACTAATCTCAGTGTCCTTTCAATTAATGTAGCATCATTAGCTGGGTTTACACCGGACGGTCCTAATTTGGTCCATGATCGTGGAGCGCCGATCGTGGAACGGAGATTTCCGCACGATCCCTTTTAGGAAACTCGCGATTATGGCGTGCGCTCTAGTGCCGATCCACGTTTTACGTAGACGGCGACTGCGCATTATTCATAGTGCTCGATCGACCCATCCACACGAAATCATCACTCCGAGGACGCCATACGATTGAGGCGCCTTTAAGCATTTTCAAAAAACCGACAGCGCTAGGATCGGCTGCTCCACCGCGTGGACTCGGAGCGCACTGGATCGTCCGGTGTTGACCCAGCTTTTGAGCATCGCTTACTAACTTATTCAGTTTACTCTGGATTCTGTACACAACATAATGATTGTGTTAATAATAAACCTTTACTTTTTGTTTAGCTACTCCTAGCTTCGGATTGGGTGGCGTTGCCCCGAACACTAGTGGCATCGGCGTCGCGAATACCACAACTAATGCTAAAAGTAAGTACAACTCTACAAGCTTATTTTGGCGCGTGGCCAAAATTGGAACTAACGCCGCCATTTTGTTTTGTAACAAAAATGCCCTCTGTCAATGTCATTCAGGAGTCAAAAGATCCTTGTAGCCTTTAACGGACAAGTTTCCACCGTTCAAATATGTACATATAACAGTCCAGCGGCTGCTATTTGCAAGACTTTTATAAGTTCATACTCAATAGTTGTCAAAAGTTCCTTGTCTTATTTAATCTGCGTTCGCGATTTACTTGCCAAACATGTAAACAAATATGAGTTATTGGAAAAATAACTTTAATCCCTACACAATAAAGTTCAGTGTACGATTCAACTTCAAATATTTTTAAGACTTTTTAAATAATGCTAGTCACTCTGAAATCAACTTAATTACCACGGAAATAAAGTTGATAGTTGTTTAAGTTAAGACTTTATGTTATTTGGGGTAGGTGGTTTGGTTGATGCAACACATTTTCTTCTTCCATTCTCCCTTATCAACTGTAATTCTATAATTCCCTTTTCTTTCAAATCATTCCGCACACAATCCATTCGTCTTTTCTTTGCCCTTCCAGTCCCTCTCCATCCATCAACATTTACATTCATCACTCTTTTAGTCACATGCGGTTCCTCACATCAGCTTTAAAAAAAAGAAACCAGAACGAGAAGACGCGTTTTTTCAGGGTCCAGAATCCTGCACTGAATCCACGGTAACAGGGTTGCGCTTCGATGTCTCTGCCACCCTGTATGTTTAAAAGTATCACATAAGTGATAAATTACTTATCACATTGAGTAATTCATTACAGGTGAGTCACCCAAGCAGAATAAGTTGCCGAATGAGATATCGACTACAGTAGAGTCCTTTAAAGAATTCGTTAAGAAACAGAAGTCTCTCAGCTCTGAAGTAATGAGGGTGTCCGTCAAACCGCTACACAAGGTAATTAATTATTTATATGCACTTATTATTTCTTAAATAATGTGTGTCTATTGTCTGTTAGTGATTTTTAGTACTAGTGAAAAATTAATGCAATAATTTGTTTACCGATTTAAAAAAAGGAGGAGGTGGATGTCAAGTTTGCTTTGGTAGTTTTTGAATTACATCTTCAATAATACCCCTCACAAATTTGTTAATTTAATACGAAATTAAATTCAAACTCAAAAAGTGAAAAAATAAAACTTTTAGTCTTAAGCTCCTAAATTAATGTAAGTAACTAACTTTGTTGCGGCGTCAAAAAACGATGAACGAAGATCAGTAAAGGGGCCGTCCATGAATCACGTGATGTTTTTTTTTTGCAAAGAATCCTTTTCTTTTTTAATACATATTTATAAAATACAAGTATAAGTATCATCTAATTTTATTATAGAAAATTAAAGACTACAATAATAACGTTTAGAGGTAGACAGAAAGGTTGCAGGTTGTTTTTGAAAAAATAAATACACGTGATATATTACTACACCCCCCTCCCCCCTTGTGATATTTCGTGATTTTTTATGGACCCTCCCTACCCACCCTTTCGAGCCTCACGTGATTAATGGACAGCCCCAAAGCATTTTACTTTACGCCACTTTATTTCTTTTTTTGCACCATACATACAAAAACAAGTATTCGTTGAACTCCAAGTTCAGACGGTATTTAAAGACGAACTTACAGGCTTGATGTTATATCATTGTGGGAGATATACTTGAGAACCTCTTTTTTATTTTTTGTTTCTACGATTTAGATTTTTAACTTTTAAGTAATAGCTATGTATCAAATAATAATTTTTGCTGTGCCCTGACAGAGTCTACAACGGCTCTAAGCCTTTTGTTAGTTCACATTTTGTTTTACCTTGTGGAACGCAAATAAATGAATATAAATACAAACTTGTCCCAACATAACAAACTCGTCATTTTTTCGTTAGGTTTAAAGCTTAGGCCGGAAAGACACTGGTCGCGGACATCACGCATAACGCTAAGCTAACGATATATTATGGTTGTGCATAGTGTAGCATGTACTATCAGCGAGCACGCGTCTATATTGCGAACACATTGGTATGCGACTGAGGCCTGACCAAGCGTAGCCAGCGTAAAGCCTACACTGCACGCGCACACACGCGGTTTCTTTTATAAATCTTTATAAACGGTACCAGCATATGGTTTAGTTATGTAGCCATTAATATGGTATGTTTCACAAGTCACCACGACTGAATGCCTACATAAATAAACCGCCTCTGTACCGTCTACGGAAACCGTGTGACTGTGTCATATCTATGTGTTGATTACTTGATGAAAATCAACGTCAAACTGGCATTATAGCTGAATTGAACCTATTTGGCGTGTCTGGTAGACACACATAATCCTATATTTTAATTTAATGTTAGTTTTTTAATCTGTACAAATGTGTTCCTTGTATACGGTACTGTGCCAAATAAACGTTTTTCTTCTTTCTGACCATTGTTTTCCCGTGTAGGTGTCCCGTGAGGCTGAGTCCACTCTGCGCGAGGTACTGTCCCTGAGCGGCGAGCTGAGCCGCGCGCGCGCACACTCGCGCCGCCTGCGCGCTGCCGCCGCCGCCGCGCTCGCCGCCGCCGAGACCGCTACCAGGGACTATACTACTCCAGGTAACTATACTACTTGACGATAGCTGAGCCGCGCGCGCGCACACTCGCGCCGCCTGCGCGCTGCCGCCGCCGCCGCGCTCGCCGCCGCCGAGACCGCTACCAGGGACTATACTACTCCAGGTAACTATACTACTTGACGATAGCTGAGCCGCGCGCGCGCACACTCGCGCCGCCTGCGCGCTGCCGCCGCCGCCGCGCTCGCCGCCGCCGAGACCGCTACCAGGGACTATACTACTCCAGGTAACTATACTACTTGACGATAGCTGAGCCGCGCGCGCGCACACTCGCGCCGCCTGCGCGCTGCCGCCGCCGCCGCGCTCGCCGCCGCCGAGACCGCTACCAGGGACTATACTACTCCAGGTAACTATACTACTTGACGATAGCTGAGCCGCGCGCGCGCACACTCGCGCCGCCTGCGCGCTGCCGCCGCCGCCGCGCTCGCCGCCGCCGAGACCGCTACCAGGGACTATACTACTCCAGGTAACTATACTACTTGACGATAGCTGAGCCGCGCGCGCGCACACTCGCGCCGCCTGCGCGCTGCCGCCGCCGCCGCGCTCGCCGCCGCCGAGACCGCTACCAGGGACTATACTACTCCAGGTAACTATACTACTTGACGATAGCTGAGCCGCGCGCGCGCACACTCGCGCCGCCTGCGCGCTGCCGCCGCCGCCGCGCTCGCCGCCGCCGAGACCGCTACCAGGGACTATACTACTCCAGGTAACTATACTACTTGACGATAGCTGAGCCGCGCGCGCGCACACTCGCGCCGCCTGCGCGCTGCCGCCGCCGCCGCGCTCGCCGCCGCCGAGACCGCTACCAGGGACTATACTACTCCAGGTAACTATACTACTTGACGATAGCTGAGCCGCGCGCGCGCACACTCGCGCCGCCTGCGCGCTGCCGCCGCCGCCGCGCTCGCCGCCGCCGAGACCGCTACCAGGGACTATACTACTCCAGGTAACTATACTACTTGACGATAGCTGAGCCGCGCGCGCGCACACTCGCGCCGCCTGCGCGCTGCCGCCGCCGCCGCGCTCGCCGCCGCCGAGACCGCTACCAGGGACTATACTACTCCAGGTAACTATACTACTTGACGATAGCTGAGCCGCGCGCGCGCACACTCGCGCCGCCTGCGCGCTGCCGCCGCCGCCGCGCTCGCCGCCGCCGAGACCGCTACCAGGGACTATACTACTCCAGGTAACTATACTACTTGACGATAGCTGAGCCGCGCGCGCGCACACTCGCGCCGCCTGCGCGCTGCCGCCGCCGCCGCGCTCGCCGCCGCCGAGACCGCTACCAGGGACTATACTACTCCAGGTAACTATACTACTTGACGATAGCTGAGCCGCGCGCGCGCACACTCGCGCCGCCTGCGCGCTGCCGCCGCCGCCGCGCTCGCCGCCGCCGAGACCGCTACCAGGGACTATACTACTCCAGGTAACTATACTACTTGACGATAGCTGAGCCGCGCGCGCGCACACTCGCGCCGCCTGCGCGCTGCCGCCGCCGCCGCGCTCGCCGCCGCCGAGACCGCTACCAGGGACTATACTACTCCAGGTAACTATACTACTTGACGATAGCTGAGCCGCGCGCGCGCACACTCGCGCCGCCTGCGCGCTGCCGCCGCCGCCGCGCTCGCCGCCGCCGAGACCGCTACCAGGGACTATACTACTCCAGGTAACTATACTACTTGACGATAGCTGAGCCGCGCGCGCGCACACTCGCGCCGCCTGCGCGCTGCCGCCGCCGCCGCGCTCGCCGCCGCCGAGACCGCTACCAGGGACTATACTACTCCAGGTAACTATACTACTTGACGATAGCTGAGCCGCGCGCGCGCACACTCGCGCCGCCTGCGCGCTGCCGCCACATTTGAACGGAGGTGCCATGCGTTACGAGGGTGACACTGAAAGTTCTTAGAAAATCAAAAACTGAACAAACTAGCAAGTTATTAGTTTTATTATATCTTTTCAAAATAGTGTCCATTTACATCAATACATCGCTGCATCCGATGGAACCACTGAGAAAAGCACTTTGCCCTCTCGTCCTCCGTCCGGGTCTCTTCGACGGCATTTTGAAACGCAGCCACTGCTTCCTCGACGTCCATAAAACGTTTTCCTCGAAGTTTTTCTTTTATTTTCGGAATTAAATAAAAATCGTAAGGTGCGAGGTCGTGGCTATAAGGGCGGGTGACCCAGTAATTCCATATCTGACGTCACCAAATAGTAGATTGTTTGCTTGGCGGTGTGCGACGAGGCGTTGTCGTGGTGAAGGAGGATCCTACTGCGAGATCCTTCCGAACTTTTTCGATTGGTGACGTGAATTCACTCAGATTCGGCCCAACAACTTGATCATAATCGTAGGATGCTTCATCTTTCTTTTGTGTATGAGATTATCAAATACTTCTCTATAATAATCTTTTAACATTTGTCTATAGGCTCGGAGCTCGAAGGCACAGCGCCACCATCATACGTGAAGGATCTGATCGCCGAGTTAGAACAACAGCTGATCACGTTCCGAAGACAAATGGACGTCGCCGACAAGCAGATGCAGTCCTCTCCTAAACTTCTTACTGAACAAGGTATTTTTTATAAAACATGTAACAAAATCCCTGCCCGACATTACCAAAAAGTAATAAAACATCGAATTGTTATTGAAAATAAAAAATTACTTCGCTAAGGGCTGATTTTTCTATCATCTGATAACTTTATTCGAGGAATAATTTTGAAATTTTGATAGTTATTTCATACAAAAACTGTCAAACGTCAGTTTTATTCCTCGATTTATTCAATTCACGTTATAATAGATTTCAAATTCACGTTTTTAGTAGGAAAATTACCCCAATTTTATTAAAAATTAGCAAATTTTCTAAGGTGGTCATGGGTTATGAGTTGTAGATACTACACAGTGGCCAGTGTATAATCAGATTAAATAAAAATTCCCCTTGAAAAAGGGTCCCCAGGGATTTTATTTTTTCTTATTAAAATGACCACGTAAATAGACCCTTAGAACGATGCTTAACAACACCCTTACGGATCGTACAGGGTTTATGTTACATGTCCGGACATATCGTATTAGTACTAAACTCATATTTTTAATCTGTTAGACCAAAATGACTATGAATATACAGTTATACACTAAATAATGTCATGTTGACAAAAAAAATGTCGATCGCAGCTGCCATTTTAGTCTAGCTAATTATAAATCAGAGGGTAGCAACTGTTATCCGTGGTTTCGCTCGCACCCTGACCTACTGCGTGTTTACTACTGATGAGGTGCTGGTATGTTGGTGCCGAGGAAGATGAAATAAATTGAGACAAGTAATACAATACACGTCTATATTGTACCAGTGTCGCAGATGGAAGGGGCTAGTGTTGCCACTATTTACATAATGTTTTACATTTAATGTTGGTGTTGCAAATCAAGAATTAAAATCTCCAACACGAACATCAGATATCTTCACCCGTAGAATAAAAACTGTCTCCTGACAGTTTTTTCTATACAAACATTCTAAATAATTCTTCCGATAAAGACATCAGGCAGGCGTTGGTAAAATCAGCCAGATTAGTGTTCATAAACACGAGTGGCACGCGTCAAGGGCAGTGGTAACTGCAGCCGTCGACGCGTTGACAGCTGCTGTCGACCACGTACAATGCGTGCCACGAAAGATGAGACTTGACCCCTCCTCCCCCGCTCTTTCCGCCGCCCCTATGACGTCCGGTCCCGTCCCGCACTCAGACCTCATACTGCTAAAGATACCTAAAATCGTGTTCTGCGCATGTCAAACCACGTGGTGTGTCAAGTCTCATCTTTCGTGGCACGCATTGTACCGCTCGTGTGTTTGTGCACCGTACACAAATACACGAGCGGCACTTCGTCGACGGCGGTCGACGGCGGCCGTCGACGGGAGTCGATTGCTGCAGTTGCCTTTGCCGTTGACGCGTGCCGCTCGTGTGTAACCACACTTAGTAGGATGTGTGCTTCAGTAATATTAGAATATCTGAATACAGAATCAAACTCGCGACACGTGCTGTAAAGTATTTTCTTTCTGTATTTAGAATTAACGATGGGCATCAGAAGAATGCACGAATCCTTGGTGGCGCTAGCTGGTCGGCTGCAAGCCGTGCACACACAAGTAGAAGCACAGAAGGACCAGTATCTCAACCTACGGAAGTACATACTCAAGGACCCGACCAACGTGTTCGATGCGCCGTCACGTAAGTCACTACATAGTATAAAACAAAGTCGCTTTCTCTGTCCCTATGTCCCTTTGTCCCTTTGTATGCTTAAATCTTTGAAACTACGCAACGGATTTTGATGCGGTTTTTTTTAATAGATAGAGTGATTCAAGAGGAAGGTTTATATATATATAATAATAATGTTTCCGTGCGAAGCCGGGGCGGGTCGCTAGTATTATATAAAACACATAACCTGCATAGCCTGTTTCCCCAAGCAGTTTGTGCAAAGGTGTACCTATAGTACAGACGCCAGCACATCAAGCTACTACAATCTGTCAAATTTCTTTAATAGATTTTCAACTTTATCGCTAAAACATAAGGTTCAAAGTTGATTGAAAAAACTTGACAGTTTCGGGTAGCTTGATATGCTGGCGTCTGTACATCCACATTTCGCCAGTATTGTTGATGCCCATGTAATTGCATGCAGATAATGGGGGTTTTCGTGAAAATTTACGACACCAGTTGGCACCACTTTGACAAGAGGTTTGACATTTCGACAATGAATATAAAATATATGATGACGTTCAGCATTCGATTCATTCATTCGTTCATCATTCGGTCATGACTAAAGAAAATATAGGCTCTTTGACAGATGCCTGGACCTGACGTGTCAGTGCTGCCACCTAGCGAACGTCATTTCAGAATACCCTCATTCTCATACTGAGAAAGCACGAGCATTGAACACACCCTTACTCAAGGTGGGTTGGCGATTTCAGACTTATATTAACTATAAGTCTAAGATTCCTAACAATGTTTTTCCTTCGCCAATGTCAGTAATGTCCAAGATAAACTCGGAAAGTACAGACGCCAGCACATCAAGCTACTAAAATCTGTCCAATTTCTTTAATAGATTTTCAACTTTATCGCTATAGAATAAGTATTTTTTGTTATGTATATTCTGGTGTACAATAAAGTATATATTATAATGATGGGGAAAATTTGACAGTTTTGGGTAGCTTGATGTGCTGGCTACATAGGAATTGAAAAAATCACATTGATACTTGCCCGTTTATCCACAACCTCGTGCATGAGAGGCGAGGCCTTATCCACTGGGTCATCACGACGTATCATCGCTCGCATGACTAAAAGTCGTAAGTATCTAATTTTTCCCATTTTTTGGTTGATTTGGGTTGGGACAGCTGCATTTTCTATTCGTGATTCTTTACACGTTTCACTAACCGTCGTACCTCTATGTTATTTGGATCTCAAAATATAATAGTCCAGTCAAATAAGACTTCGAAGGTTACAATAATTCCCATAGTGCTAAAAATTGGTATGAATGTTCAGAATACTATTATAAATGAATTGTGAAAAGTCCCCATCAATCCCCCTTGTGCAAAATTTTTTATTGATGGTGAAAGTTTGCAAAAATAGGTTTTTCGCGTTTTTCAGCTAAACGGTGAGTTTTACAGCAAAAATAGTTCAGACAAAAATTGTAGATCATCCGATTCTCTACAAAAAATGTATCCACACTTTTTTTCATAATTATTGCCATTTCCGTGATATAGCGGTTGTAAGAATTGAAAAAAATATTTTATTCGTAATATGCACGTTAATGTACATACTTTTATATACATTTTTGAACACAGGGACTCATATGTTTACTCGTATAACGGTTCAAAAATGTATATAAAAGTATGTACATTAACGTGCATATTACGAATAAAATATTTTTTTCAATTCTTACAACCGCTATATCACGGAAATGGCAATAAATATGAAAAAAAGTGTGGATACATTTTTTGTAGAGAATCGGATGATCTACAATTTTTGTCTGAACTATTTTTGCTGTAAAACTCACCGTTTAGCTGAAAAACGCGAAAAACCTATTTTTGCAAACTTTCACCATCAATAAAAAATTTTGCACAAGGGGGATTGATGGGGACTTTTCACAATTCATTTATAATAGTATTCTGAACATTCATACCAATTTTTAGCTCTATGGGAATTATTGTAACCTTACCTCTATTTTAAGGACTAATTTGACTGGACTATAACCATTTTTAAAGGCAACAAAATGTAAAGAATCACGAATGGAAGAGTGTAGTTGTCCTGGCTCAAATCGGCAAAAAAATGAAATAGTACTTTTAGTCATGCGAGCGACGATATTTGCCAGAACTAAAACCTAATTAAATAATAATAATATAATTTCTTTATTAGAGTAACGAAGTCTCAAAAAGATTGTTAGTAACACTTACGACTATGTTAATAAGCACAGACACTAAAAAAAACAAGGAAAACAATACAAGAAATAACGGTTGGTCACCGTTGCGACATCCCATGAGAGACTGCACAACAGTGCCCACGTATACACAGTTCAGGCGACTCGCAACCATACTTAAGACACTGTTGGAGCTGCCCCACACCCTGCGCACCAGGGAAGCGCACCGTTTGCGCATTTTTGCGTAAAAACAATCTACATGCGCATCTGCGAACATCCTTGACGCACTACAGAAACGGGGCAGCCCCACCGGTATCCTAAACGCATTGTTATATAGAACGCGGAGAGTGCTGTACGATCTTTGCGTATATCTAGCCCACAGGCTGCACGTGTAAAAAGCAGTACAGTAGGCTCGAAACAGCGTGATTTTAACAGGAAGTGATCATCGTGCAAACTTGCGTGCCAGCATGTCCGCTCTAACGGACAACGCCCTCCGCTCCCGTTCAATGTGATCATCGTCTTTGAGGTTGGGAGTCATTATATGACCAAGATACTTAAACCTGTAGACTCTCTGCAAAGGTGTACCATAAAGTAATACAGGCGGTACTGCATCAGGACTTTTACCCTCAGCCTCAAAGACTATGACCTCCAACTTCTTAGTGTTTTATGCCAAGCCATAAACTTCCTCACATTGAGCTACCAATTTTCTCATTTGGTTGCTCAATGTGTAGCGCTCAGCAGTACCATGTAAATCTATAAGTCAAACATTATTGTTTCTAGCCAGCACTAGTCTGGACCAGATACTTCGGGACGCGGAGACCAATCGGAAGAAGATGAAATCGGGACCTTTGGCCGACTTCAACCAGGGAAGTGCTGTACTCTCCGATCCGAGAGCTGCCTTAGGTAAATATTATATTTTTATGTTTTTTTTCGCTCACGACAACATTGTTTGTGGGACATTAAATAAAGACAGGTTACTGTGCAAACTCATGTAGTAATTTGTAAAACAAAGCTAAGAATTAAAATAATCATATTTATTTTTTAATATTTAGAAAGTTTACAGTTTTTCAATTAACCATTATGGTAAGTGTACAATTAGCGCTTAGTATTGCCATATAAAAGATTCCACAAATTAAAAAAAGAAGTAGTTTTGGGTTTTAGGTATACTTATGTACCTAAAGTCAAAAAACAAATAAAACAAATCCTTTTTAGGTCAAACTAATAAAAAAATTGTAATGTAGTATTACTATCTAGCAAAAACAGTTAAATAAACATTCAAAACTCATCCTAAGAGTTAATCAGCGTTACATTTCCAAAGTAAAATAAAAATACTTCTAGTAAATGAGAGAAGTTTTGTTGCAGTTTTTTTTGTAGC
The DNA here is from genome assembly GCA_927399505.1 of Luperina testacea. NCBI lineage: Eukaryota > Metazoa > Arthropoda > Insecta > Lepidoptera > Noctuidae > Luperina > Luperina testacea. Next base: position 12,217,794 of record OV656766.1, on the reverse strand, counting down.
ATAACTGGGACTCACTACCTCAGTTTGATCTCCAAAAAGAGTGCATATTTCCTTGAAAGATATTATGCCATGACAATTTTATGACTAAGTATCCTTTAATTTCAAATTTCAAGTCATTTTACTAATGTTACCTAAACTATACTAACTTACAGGCAATCTACAACAGTTGGCGGGACCAACGCCGTTCACTTACGTCGGCAGCGCAATGTCGCCCTTCCCTTCGGTAGACGCTAGTGGTAAGTCAACCTTAAGAGTTAATTTCGTTGAATTTAAGGCAACGTACGCACTGACAGGTGGCTTGCTTAGAGTCTAGTGACTTAACATCCTTATATACACGCTAGGAAACTAGCGTAGGCGCCAAACGCACAGAGCGGCCTGTTGCGAAAACTATAGAGCGTTCCTTTCACTTCGCTACTTGCAAGGTGACTCGCTAGGCTCTAGGCGCTAAGCAAGCCACCGGTCAGTGCGTAATTGGCTTCAGACCTCAGCTCAGCATAATGTCAGATGACACAAAAGGTATGCCACTACTGATGCTGATTTTCAGCTGCAGCCCACGAGTGCCATACGCTAAAATTAAAAACAGGAAAGTGCATGTGTCCATTTTATTCAAAGAACTTATAACATACTTTGCATTTTTTTATTTGAGTTTTATTTGCAAAATATGTTGCTAAATAAATATATTTTATTTGTTGATTTTGTATTAGCGAAATAACGTGAATAACAGCACATACGCCAAGTGAAGTGTGTGTTAATACAAGAAACTTTTTATTAAAAAAAAAAAACAATTTTCAGGTCCAACATGGCAGCCGCAGTCGCAGCCATCTCTCAATACATCTCTAAACACGAGCTTTGGTATCGCACAAGCCGACACTTCCACCGGCTTCCAGCTGCAGAAGCCGCCCGGGAAGCGCGGGAAACAATGATATTGGCGCTAATACACGCAAGTGTTGTGACGTGCGAAATGACGCTCAGTGGACCAAAGTAGCTAACTTCTACTTAGAAAAATCGTTTAGAGGAGCATGTAACTATTTCATTCAACTTTTCTAAAAGACTTATCAACGTTTTAGTGTCAAGTGATTAAAGCCGTGTTTAATTCTCGGTTGATTGTGAGTGTAAACACGAATACGAGCCTGGTGATTCTCGCCTACGACTCTCGCCTGCGACTCTTGCATGCACATTCTCGCCTCGTGGTGGTCGAGAAATTCTCCTCGTTTAAAGGAGGATTTAATTACTTGACAGTTTGTCAGGAATTTTCATGTTGATTAGCCTTTTAGAATCCGGGTGTAACGACCAAACGTCTACCGGCTTTAAAGGACGTAATGAAATGATTTTCGTCGGAATATTTCTGCAAGTGCTAGAGAAATGGACTATCTGGCGAGTGTAAAGACTTGTTTTTATTAACCCTCTTACTAATAAACTTTATAAAGCGCCTCCTGTATAGTTCCACAACGGTTTGTCTTCTTCTTTCGAAAGTCAAATTACTGACGACTGAAAGAGAGAAATCGGTGTGTAACTATTCATCTGATATAATACGTTTATTAGTAAGGGGGTAAATATTTTGATAGCAAGCGGTTGATAATATTGATCACAGTCATGATTTCTCAGACTGAGATAAATAGTCGTTACTTAGCGCTTGCGATGGCTAAGCAGTAACTCTGTCACTGTCACGCAACTTTTAAACTACAAGAGAAAGACAAAGACGGGTACATATCTCAGCCAAAGCACTTGCTAAGTAATGTTTATTTATTTCGGCCTCACTGTATATACGCTACCAGTTTTATCGTCTAAGGGAGATGCGCCAGGGTAACGGAGCAGCGGCAGGGTTTCATGAAATAGTCATTCAATAGGGTTTTATGAGCTTAGAGGGTGTATGAGGGGTAAATGGTTATGGGTTGCATTGATGAGTTTAATGATTATAATTCTGTAAATACATACTTGTTACGGTCACGAATCATATTTTGTTCAACATGCAACCTGACAATTGCAAACATAATTGTAAATTTTGTTAAATTGTAATTGTGTCTTAAATTATAAATCTGCAAATTGCAAAAATGTAAGAAATTTTTAATGTCCTGCCCTGACGCTTCCCTTTAGGGCGATTACACATTAAAACCGCATCGGGCCGCAGCGCATCGAATTTCAATACAAAAAAAGCACGATGCGGCCGGCCTATAGTGTGCAATGGTTCATACAATGTGTGGTGCGGCCCGCTTAAATGTACGTCAGCGTTTATAAGTTTTGTTTATGGCGTGGATCTAGTTTATCTGCCAAAGTTATTTGTGTCTATGTGGCCCACCCATACCAAAACCAATAACTTGACTAGCTAGAAAATAACTTTTGATATCTCAATAGTAAATTAACTTTTATATGACAAATCAATTTGGCTGTTTGACAGCATTTGTATAGAAAATATGTCAAGCTGTCATATTTTTGTTTTTGGCATAAAAGTTATTGGACTGTTTTCTAATCTGCCCTATGTTTTGTTTGTATTTGTTTCCATTTCTCTTAAAAAGTTTGTAAAAGTATTATATATTTGAATTTTATAAACATTTTTATACAGGGTCTCCGTTAATTAATGGATAACCTCTTTAGGGGTCATTGTACTTATTATTATGAACAAAATTTACTACGGGACCAAACGTGAAACCGCTAAAAAAATCTGCTGTTTATGTTCGCATAACTCGTCATGTAGGAAATTCTTTTTTCGCGATTTCAGGTTTGGTCCCGTAGTAATAGTTGTTCATAATGATAAGTAAAATGACCCTTGAAGAGGTTATATATTAATTATTACCGGACACCCTGTATATGAACGCACAGTTAAATGTAAACAGTGTCTGTTATATTTTTAAATGTAATAGTTTGAATAACTCGCATTTCAATGTTAAATAAAAAAGTGTAAGATACGGATTATAAATTTGTCCCGAAATAATACTAATAGTATTCATTTCATGGTATAAATTAATAAAAATAGTACTTACAATGACATTATATTTTATTGTCACAAGTTTACAAATAAGTTTTTTATGTAATCAGATGACAATATTTCGTAAACTAGCAAGTTGAATATGGAAAGTATAATTTAAATTCATGATAATTTAAAATGTAATAAAACATCATAGGTCATTTTCATAATCGCTGTTATTTAGTTATACATATTGTAATATTTTGTATGTAGCTACCTACGAAAATATATTTTTTCAATAATTCTGTTTTTAAGTTGACATATCTTGTAAATGTGATTTTCCCTGCTTTGTCAACTGTGATGTAGATGATGCAATTCACGTGCACCCGTCAGGCAACTCTTACGACATTGTAATAAGGTATAAATTGGAATGATTGACGTGCGTTCGTGAAATGCAACATCTGTATCTGTATTAGGCATGGGTAATATCGCTTTTACACTATATCAAATCGTATCTATGTATCGGTTTAGAATATCGGATTTCGAATCTATATATTTCAATACCTATATGTATATTGGCTGAATCAGTGTGGAACTCTGAAACGAAAGTGGTACTAAAATTGTATGATATTTTGCACAGGCAATAGAAATTTCTACAATGTGGCAAATTCACCCGCCTTGTTTGCATTTTTTCAAACTAAATAGAAATAACTGTCAGGGTTGTCGAAGAAATAAAAAGTTTAAAGATTAAAATATTTATTAAAATAAAAACTTCAAAACAATTATAATTTTTTTTGTGAGATCAACATAACAAAATAACTTAAATTAGGTTCTTAGAATCAATCGACAACATAACATAAGAGTGGTCAACAAGTGGTGGATAATCGCATTTTATTGCACATTATACTTCGAAAAGTCGATACACTCAAATTTTAACGTACCTCTACGACCCCCACGAGGGGTTCCTAAAATAATTTAATGTCACTTTTTATTATAAAACTACTACTCATAAATTTAATATACATACCAGAATCATCGTTAATATCCAAAACTTTTCCAACATAATATTTGTTGGTTTTTGGCCCACAAAATTTAACCAAAACGTAACTATTAACCCGGATAGGCGAAGTTTCACATTTTTCCTCTATTTCTCGTTCAGTCTTTTCTTCAATATCGTCATATTCCGATTCAGATGGTATGAAGCATTCATCTTCAGAAGTATATCTTAGGGAATAATTATCGTCTTCGCTACTGTCGTCACTTTTCCTGTCGTCAAGATTCTTCTTTTTTGCATAACATGGTTTCGTTTCAAGTAACACCCTTTTTTTATTTATGTTTAAATTATCTGCAGACGTTGATGGTACTGGGTTTTCATAATCTATGTACTCAAGTTCTTCTTCAGGTTGGACGACAGCCCGATTCTCTTTACTGTGCGATGCAAATAATATGTTGAAGTTTTTATCTATTTTTTTAAAGTGTCGCGTATCCATATTTTTTAAATCAGTGTAAGCGTAATGGATATGATATGATAATGATATGGACTTAATTTTACTTCTGATAGAATAGTAACCTTTTGTCTGGTTTCTGAATTAGGTGCATCAATCACTCGCTCTGCTTCAAGACTCTCTAGCTCCGGATATATTATTGCATTTTTTTTCACATAACTTAGATGCTTTTTTCGTCATCAATAATTAAACTTCTTGGGATGAAACAGACTTACCTGGGGCAATATTTACCTTTTTATTTCTTACCTTTTGTACTGGGTTCGCTGCCCGATTTGCTTTCAAATAGTCTAAAAGTGCGGCATCAACTGTATTGTAGTTGTTTTGCTCTTCATAATCCGGTAGCTTTCGTAATATTTTCTGGGGATTAAAAGGTACTATGCCTGTTGCCTTAAATCCAGAGCAAATATTTGCTTTATTAGTTATTTCTATAACCTCTAATAAAGATTTTAACATCATCGGAAAATGTGCCTTGTTAATTTGTGTTTCTGCTGGATTATCTATTTTGTACTGGGTCAAAACCTGGCGCCATTTTTTTTTAAAGGGCCGAAGAACGCCACGTCCAGAGGTTGAAATATGTGAGTTGAGTTTGGTGGTAAGAAAGTAAATCTTGTTCCGTTCTTCACATTTACGCACTATGTCAACATTAAGATGGCTTGAAAGATTGTCGCCTATAATTAGTTTTGGACCATCTAGTTTGTCTGCCCATGGTATGATAACTGAATTAAACCAGTCTTGGAAAACTGTCGAGTCGAACCAACCAGATTTACTCCTATTATATCGGGCGTTGGTAGGCCCATTTTCACACCACGTCGTCCATAAAATGTTCAGCTTTGTAAACCGTGTAAGTAGGCAACAGGGTACCATCTGCCGCCGCACATACGGCAAAATGACCACTTTAGAGGGTCAAAAATAAAATATGTGAAATAATATGTGCATTTATGCTTATATATGTGTCTCACCTACAAGGTTACTTTGTGTCGAGATTTGAGAATATTTCTAAGTACCTACCTACCTAAAAGGTGTACCTATTTATAGATTATAAAATAAAATAGAATTGAAAATATTTTTTTAATATTTTAATTAAAGTACATCATAATTATACACATAATTATAAATTATACATCAGTTATGTTGTAAACAATGGAGTTAATTACTATCACTGTCATCATGATCATCCGTTGATTCTTCGTCATTACCATCCTTGTCTTCGATTGTTTCTACAAGTGGCACGTCCAACATTTCCAACACCTTAGAAAAAGGTTTCATTTTTTTGTGATGGCTCCTCCTCTTGGATGCAATGATTGGATCGGAAGCTATTAGCATCCAGTGCACAATGTCGGTATTGTTGTGGATTCTGGAGGTTTTTCTAGCATGGAAAAGTCGTAAACCTTTGTATTCTTTTTGACTGGTTTCCAGCACATCTTCTGAAAATAACCCCACAGGCAAAGGTAGCTCCTTTATTATGTCTGCACCGTGTATTAATAGTTTGTGCACAGATGCACTCATTTTGTACCAATTATAAAGTTCTAAGCACTTTTTTGCAGTTTCGATGCAGTAGTATTTAAAACTAACGTAGTTCACGCTAAATCCACATGATAAAACACTGAGGATGTTGGCAAATCTTTCTATAATTTCAGGATCTAAGCCTGTGATAGCTCCAGATTTTGTAGGTTCAGCAAAAAAATTCCTTGCCGTATTCCCATCATTTGAGTTGCCCCCACCTTGCTTCGGTTGGTCTACCACTAATCCCATTTGCTGGTAAAATTTAGTGGTTATTTCTTCTTTCCTCTTTTTTATATTTCTTTGGCTTCTCTGCCCCTCGCTCGCCATTGTCGTAATTCTAGTTTATAGGAGATATGTAATAAGTACTCGTAACATCTAAGGTATGAGTGCAGTATGGATATTCCAAACTTAAATGTACTTGTAGGATATTGTTTCTGTAAAAGTAAGTCAAGGTTGTTGAGATCCTTTGGTGTTGCCTTGCACACATTACACGCTTGTGACGACGAAGTATCTGTGAGTACGTTGCATGTCTTTCCGTCCATCATTGTACACACAGGATGATGTTCGAATGTATAAGATTTATCCCCAAGAGTGACTTCAGTAGGCAACAAATTTGATATTTGTTCGATTATTACTTCGTAATGGTGTTTAACGGATTCCTTTGTCTCCTTCCCAATCTGCAGGTGAATGATGCGGGGTTATATCTCGATGAAAACGGACTTGGGTTTTGCCAGAAAATCTGTTTTCCATTCGTGGTGACCTCTGACATTTGCAATGGAACGATGGTACATAGAATTATGTTAGTGTCTCCATACAATGAATTGTTGGCAAAACATTGCTTGTAAATCGAATGTCCACCACTCCCATCAAGACCCCACTTGTAAACGACTGTGATCGCTGAGTTTTTCTCGTGATCGTGGTGTAATAGAAGACATCCTGCTGCACATGAGCAAGTCTTTGTATTGTGTGGTCCAAAATATCTTGAACTGGAATTTGCACTTCAGTCTCCGTGATTTTTATGTTATTCGGATAACACTGCCTTTTTGTTTGTGCTATGACGTTGTAAGCTGGATATATGTTGGCGCCTCGGGATTTCGCTCATTTTTGCCAATAAATGTAATCCTCTTTTCCCATGTCTGTTTTGCACTACTTGCTGGTCCATATTTGCCACAGTACATTTTCCACATTTTTCTTATGTTTAAGTTAGAGTCTAAATATTTTCGTTGCACTGATGACCTGCAATAATGAGATTCCAGGCATTTGAAAGATTCTATAAAATTTTCCACCGCCGAGCTCTTTACTGAATATTTGTGTGAAGTATGGTCACCTCCTCTCATATCTTTCACCAAACCTCCTGTTGTTTTAAAAACCTTTGCGACATGGCGTACACGATGCACGGAGATTTGTAAAATTTTTAAAAAACTTTTCTGACAGACAGGTATAAGTTTTAATGTAGAGTAGTTTCGGGTATTATTTATTTATTTATATTTATATATACTTTATTGTACACCAGAAAATACATAACAAAAAAATACAATTATGAATACAAAACATACAACGGGCGGCCTTATCGCTTTCTGCGATCTCTTCCAGGCAACCTTAGAATGGACAGTGAATGCGTGGATATAAAAAATGGGGTTGTTAATGGTGCAACATAATATACTATAATAGATACATATATATATATATATATATATACTGCTGTATAATAGATACATAAATAAATACATACTAAATATACATATAAACAACGAAAATAAATGATGACTATAAATTTTATTATTGCAGCTAAGAAAACAAAATCACAACAACAAGTAATGTTCCTTCACGAGTCTCTTAAATACAGCTAACGATTGCGCGCGTTTTATTTGAACTGGCAATGCATTCCATAAACGAGCGGCCTGAACAGAAAAGGATTTGTCGAAAAATGTTGTAGAATGCATTGGCATTTTAAGCTTTAAATTATCCGATGATCTCAAAAACTTCGTGTGGGAGTCGCAAAGATACTGAAAACATTTTTTAAGATAGAGAGGGGGGGAAGGGGAAAAGAGAACATTATACAATAGGGAAAGAATATGAGCATTCCGGCGAAGGCGAATTGGTAACCACTTGAGCTTCACACGAAATTCGGAAACATGGTCATATTTGCGCAATCCGAATATGAACCGTATACAGATATTTTGAAGCCGCTCAAGTTTATCGAGTTGGTCTTGGGTAAGGTCAAGATAGCTTACATCAGCATAATCAAGAATGGGTAGAAGAAGTGATTGGGCAAGCGCAATCTTGGTGGCAGTTGGTAAAAAATTACGCAGTCTCTTCAAAGATGCAGCGGATGCAAATAGTTTGCGGCTAACTTCCTGTAGCTGGGCAGTCCAAGAGAAGTTCTTGTCAATGAATATCCCCAAGTTTTTAACTTTTTCGCTAAAAGGAATAATGGAGTTATCAAAAGAAACTTGGGGAAGATTCGTCTAGTCAATCCTTGAGACCGTCCTAGAACTGCCAACCACAACAACCTGCGTCTTTATGGGGTTGACCGTAAGTCCATACCTCTTGCTCCAGTCGCATATACGAGCCAGATCGCGATTAATCACTGAGATAGCCTCGGACAGATTTCCAAGAGGAGCTCGCGCGTAGATTTGTAAATCATCTGCATAAAGGTGGTAGGAAGAAATTAGTTCGTCGGAGATTAAGTTGATAAAAACTATGGCACACCATAAGCCTTTTTGGAAATAAAACTCGAAGTGTATGAGATCAATCAGTCTTTATTGGTTAATTAAGTCGTTAAACTAATCGGTAATCAATAACTAGAAGCTTGTGTCAATATAATTTGACAGAATAACAAGAAATATAACTTTTCGTAAACTTGAACATTCACAAAATCAATTCGTGGTGGGATAATATAGCCTAGGGCCATATTGTTCGTAAAATCCGTGAGCCATATTGCCCACCAGAGCAAACAATACAAACAATTTTATTAAGTGCAAGTTATTTTGAGGAACAAAATTCACAGAAAAAAATGTCAGTTTCCACTCCTGAGCATTCTTCATGGGCCCATAGCTTACAACATAGACATTGAATCCATGATTCACCTCTGTTGTCCATAGAATAGAGAGACTCGCAATACAAGCATTTCGCGTTAGAAAAATTGCGTCTATCTGGACTTTCATCAGAGCTGTCCTCGTACAAAGGTTCATTTTCCTCCTCCGAGCTAGATATTTGTACATCCATCGTTTTGGTCTTTTTGCCTTTGCCTTTCTGTTTTTTGCCTTTATCCGTAGTAGCCTTTTCGTTTTTCTTATTTAACGAGTCTTTCAATTCTTTTTTGTACGGGGGATGACGTCAGCAATGTCGATTTACAAGCCTTTCTGCCTCGGTTACTAGTTTTTCTAGGTGTTATTTCTGGTATCGGGGATAACTGAAATGGTGTTATAAAATTCTGATCTCTAGAAGTCGACGGTTGTGGAGACATCGTGACGGGAACCATAATTTGTTTAGAGTCTACAGGTGGAGTTTTGTTCTGGTCTCTTAACACAGGGATTTCTATATCAGACGCCGCATGAATCATAACAGGTTCATTTTCGGAGGGTATTATATCAGGAGATTCATTGGTTATTGTAAGAGTAGAAGATGTAGGTGTAGGTTCGGGTGCGATGTTTTCTTGATTGTTAATGCAGTTTTCTCGTTCATTTTGCATGACTATAAAATCGTGGTCTTTAAACACATCTCTGTCAACAGGATATATCCCTGTTCCACGAAGACCATTAACAGCTATCTCTCCGCTTTGAGCTCGTAAATACGCATGTCCAAAAACTTCCATCATATCGTAATGCGTCAGTGACCGTGTATTGTTCCTAATCCAAGATCTTATTTCATCAGATACATATTTTTTTAGCGGTCCCATGAATGATTTATCCAGCGGCTGAATTTTGTGACTGGAGTGGGGAGGAATTGATAACAAAACAAATGAACATGATTTTCTCTTGCAAGATCTATCAATTCAAGATTTCTTGTGTGACTGGTATGGCCATCAAGAATTAGCAAAACTGGAGATTCTTCTGCAGGTTTCACGTGTTGTATGAAATGTTGAAACCATTTTGTAAACAAGTTAGTTTGAATCCAACCTGAGGGGTGGCATTCATGTATAGCACCTGGAGGTGCACCTTTCATCAAAAGCGGGTGACTTCTTTTTCGTGGAAATATCACCATGGGTGGCACAAATGAACCTCCAGCACTCATACACATCACGCAGGTTATCAATGAACCCCTTTCAGCTGATGTCAAAGCACCAATTTGCCGCTTCCCCTTTTGGCTTAGAACTTGGGGCATTTGGGATGGTACAACAGTTATGCCTGTCTCGTCAACATTAAAAATTCTGTTAGGTGGGAACTTGTGGTCATCCATCAATTTTTCATAAAGGTTAAAGAAATGGTCCACATTTTCTTTATTAAATCCTTTAGCCCTAGCGAAAGATGTTCCTGTTGGGCGTCGAAAAGAAAGCTCCGGATGCCTTTCTAAAAATGATTTCAGCCAATCTTTATTAGCGGTTTCACTTTTTGCTGAAAATGTATGGGCAATATTGTTTTTCACTGCCAGCTGATAGGCTAAATTCATAACATCTCTTCGTACTAAACCAAACAACTTAGCTTCCATTGCTAACACATACCTGACTAGTTGTTTTTCTAGCTCTTCAGGTAAATTAGGTCTTCTTCCCAACTTTGCACAAGTCGCTATATCGGCTGGCAGTTCTATTTTAGCTGCTAAACGTCTTAAATTTGTTCGTGGTAAGTACCTTATACAATTTAGAAGCTTTAAGTAAACCCATTTTTTTATTTCGCACATCTTCGATTGCTCTTCTCATTGATATTTTGCACCAAGTTTGGCGTTTTCTTTGGGAAATAGGTTTTCGTGGGGCCATTGCCTAAAAAAGAAAAAAAACATTAATTACACTAGTTTACATGACTTTTGTTCATGAAATGGAATACATACGGTTAAGTTACTTTAGGTATCTACATCTCGGAAAAAATATTTTAAAAAATCCAGCACGTCAGTTTTTTTTAATATTTGCTAACAAGATTTTACAAATTACTACATATAAATAAACAACAGAAAGTTAAGAATGGGTAATTTTTGCTCTTTTTTTATAAATATTTCATCTGTCTCTCTTACAACAGTCCAACAATAGTCACCTAGCACATTTTGGTCCCAAAAACCTTGATAATTTTGCTCAAATGATTTTAAATCTTTGTGAAATCGCTCACCGTGTTCATCACTCACACAACCAAGATTTTCTGGAAAAAAATCTAAATGTAAAAGATGAATTTTTAGTGACATATTTACACCCATACCGCACATAATTTTGCAATAGATTTTCAGCAGTCTCCTAGTAATTATCACCTTTTTGATTGCCTAAAAAATTTTAACGACACTTTTGACTGAAAGAGTTCCAGGCTGCTTTTTCTACCTCGGTTAAAAGGCTCTCGAATTTTGTGTCGTCCAAGATTTGAGGACCCACAAATATTCCTTCCTTTAATTTAGCCGCAGAAAGATTCGAACGTCTGCATATTTTATACTATCTTTATTTTTTGAGTTAAAACCAAAAGTTTTTGTTAAACAAAAGTAACAGTCAGTTACGTGGTTAGTTGGCTCTCTCCATATCATTGGTTTACCAAATTTCAGTGATCTATTTTTACCTGAATACCAGGAGCTAAGGACCAATCTGCAATGGGTCATGTATGAAAATATTAAATTGTCTCGATTTTTTTTCTGCACTTATGAATAAACTAATACTATCTACAAAAAAAGTATCAGATTTATCTGATTAGTATTTCCAGAGAAATAAATTAAATTCTGTTAGAGGCGGCCATCGACAGTAACCCACGGATTTTTATTCAATTTCCTTAGCCTACTCAATTAAAAAGTAAAAACTGTAGATAATCTGTACCGTCTGACATCCATCCATCATAACAAAGGTCTCTTAAAATCTAATCCAGTGTCCAAAGCGTGGGGGTCGTCGCGAAGGCAGTCGAAATCTAATCCAGTATTCAATGCGTGAGGGTCGTCGTAAAGATATATCCATAAAATCGCAAACAAACACAAAGCAAGAGGTGAAAAGTGAGGTTATGTTATGACAAATTGACAAGTTATGATGGATGGATGTCAGATGGTACAGATTATCTACAGTTTTTACTTTTTAATTCAGTAGGCTAAGGAAATTGAATAAAAATACGTGGGTTACTGTCGATGGCCGCCTCTAACAGAATTTAATTTATTTCTCTGGAAATACTAATCAGATAAATCTGATACTTTTTTTGTAGATAGTATTAGCTTATTCATAAGTGCAGAAAAAAAATCGAGACAATTTAATATTTTCATACATGACCCATTAGTGCAAATCACATGAGGAATCCAATTTTTATCTTGATTTCACACCGAAAATCCAAAATAATGTAAATAGGCTTCTTGCAATGGTTTTGTTATAGGGAAACCACGATTTAACTGAACAACTTTCCCACAAACATAACAAAATCGATTTGGATGTAATTTGCACACTCTAGATGACATTTCGATATAAAAATAAGATTTTTCAGTCACACAGTTGTTTACAAAATCGAACGATAAACGTATTTAAACGATTGCGGGTAGACAAAAACAAAGACCTCTATATTTCAGAACTGTGACGTGCTACGAAAAATAAAAAAATATTTTTTTAATTACCGTCCATAGCCTGCATAAATAATATTATATGTTTCATTTAATGAACAAAAAAAAATTTTTTTTTTGTAAACTAGTGTTATTTAATCATATGGCAGCCAATATGGCCTATCAGGCCATATTGGCCCTCTACCTGGTGAGCCATATTGTAATATGCATACAAAACTGTTACCTCACTACAGATTAAGAGTTTGCCTACAAAACTTTGCACTAACAACATAAAAACATTAATAATTCGAGTAACTGACATGATTTAAACTTACCAAAAAAATAACATCGAAATACGTAATTCTGGATAACAACGCATGCAGGACACGCGCGCACTCGCCGCGCTGCACAGATTGACTGAGGAGGCGGGGGTGGGGCAGTGTGACCAACTTTAAATTATAGATCCTGCCCCACTTAGGCAAGAAAACTGACAAATCCTGCCAATTCGAAAGCACAAAATGCCAAAATAATGCCAATATAATTTAAAAATTTAAAATAAATAGACACATTATTTTTTGGAGTTTTATTTAAAATAATTGATCTTATAGTCTAAAAGTGAACTGAATTAAATTATACATTCGTATTAGCATCGTATTCTTCTTGATCACTTTATACATCGCTTTTGTCATTTGTTTAATCATTTCTTTAGTTGGCTGGAATGAAACGCAGTCACCATATTCACTAATGCCCTGTTTAACATGTAAAATAGAGGCGACATGTTTATTAATAAATCTATTCCGCGTTTTTGTTTTTATGAGGTTGATTTGCGAGAATATCCTTTCACAAGCAGCATTCGACATTGGCAAACACTACAAACCTTTTACAAACATTAACGTATTTTAAGTCCTGTCATCCAACCGCTAGTAGGACTATTTGCAAACCCGACACTTCCAACTGGAGCTCCAATAAGCATTGTATCGTGAAACCTAGCTCTTGGAAAAATAAAAACCGGAGGAATGGTATTTCCAAGAGCATTTACAATACCACACAGTGATCAATTGACCTCTTTCCGCAGAAACACTTTGTCCAACTTGCTTTTGACCTGTTCTAGCAATTACATTGGGTGCTTGAACAACGGTCATAATACTTGTTTAATCTAAGTTGTAGATGCAGTCTGGAGTATAATTTCCACGTTGTAACACTTTTTCATAATTATCAAAAAAACATCATGACAGGTCAACCAGCTTCAATAAGCATAAGCTTATTGAAGCTGGTTGACCTGGAAAGACTGGTGTTTTCAGGTTTTCGCAAAGATAAAACTGGGTGCCTTTTCATAAAATTTTTCATCCATTCAATGCCCGCACTCTTGTTATTTATCCATTTTTCAGGACACTTATCTAACGCTGCTGCATATTGATATGCCAATTTCGACCTTGTAAGTAGGTAAGACCATAATTCATTTTGGACATTTTTAAAAAGTACCATTCTAGCATACGTTCCTCATCATTGGTGAAGACTTGAAGCACAGTGTGTTTGCTACTATAGTTTTTATTTTTTGGCGTTATATTCTCTTTATAATTCTTTACTCTATAGTACAAAGTGGTTGGTTTTATGTTGTATATAGCAGCAGCAGTCCTCAGCTTCATGCCATCGTTGACAACACACAATACAGCTCTTTTTGCGTCTTCTTCGTCAACATCATTTTCTTTTTGTAATTTCTTACCATTGTGATTAATAACTGTAAAAGAATATAAAATGAAGTTATCTTATTATATTTATCAATGATATATATTGTTGAAATAGCTGGGGGCACTTTTGAACATTTTTCATTTCAAAAGTGCCCCATAGATTTTTTTCAAATCTGCCCCAATACTATCCTTCAGAAACAAAAGTTTCTAGACGACAAAGAAACTCGTATTCAATAAACTTATATTGGTAATGCACGGGCTATAATATACACAACACTATGAAATAATCATAACTCGAAAATAATACTTACGTTTTCAGTAATACGCTTACAATAAATTTTTTTTTATTTTTATTTTCGTCTCCGTAAAGTAACCGACAAATTTTTCTTCCAATTGACACTGACATTGACGTAAATTGGGAACTGACAGACGTGTAGTTCGGTGTTACCAGTATTAAAAAGATTATGGAGGTTAGGAAAGACAAATAACGCGTTCATAAACCCAATAATTCAAAACTGCCTCTGTTCTGAACTGCCCCCTCTCCCATATATCTAAGAAAATATTAAAGTAATATGCAACAAAATAGCACATGACTTACGTTAAAAAAAAAACAAACAATATTTTATCTTAAACTAAAATTAATCTTAGTTATAAACAATTATTGGCGACCAAATTAAAAATGATAGAACAGTTACTTAATATCTTGTGTATGATCCGTTCGCATCAATCACTGCTTGTAGTCGAGCTCTCATTGACTGTACCATATTGTGGCAACAATCACTATTTCTAAAACTATTCCAGATGTCATATGCATGAGCCTTTAAATTCTCTTCCGTGCGAGCCTCATTACAGTCCCAATTCTGTACCATTAACCCCCATAGATTCTCTATGGGGTTAAGGTCCGGGCTTTTCGGTGGAATTTTTATTAATTCTAAGTCTACTTGCTCAGCTATCCAATTTTGAACTCGTCTGGCATTGTGAACGGAACTATTATCCTGTATAAAAGTAATTCGATGATTATCAGGATAGACAATTTTTGCATTTGGTAAAAACACGTCTTTTAGAATATCTAAATAGGTATCACTCCTCATTCGGCCAGATATTTCGCACAATTCTATGGGTCCACCGGAATTTATCCAGCCCCAAAACCCGATCGAAATGCGTCCACTGCGTCTATTTGGCAATACATTCTCTTCATCATATCGTGTATTGGCTGCACGATACAAAGAGATCCGCCCGTCCGCCGAAGAGACATAAACTTTCTCGTCCATGAAAGCGACGTGTTCAAAATCATAATTTAAATATCTGTTAGCAAATTGTAAACGTAACATTTTATGCCTTTCCGTTAGTAACATTTTTTTAGCTGGAATTCGGTGATGAATTCCCGCTTCATTAAGTCTTCGTCGTATAGTTAAGCTGGATACAGCCAGATCAGCTGCAAATGTAGATGTTCTGATAAATCTTGCATTTCGAACCCTTTCAACCAGTTGCATATCTTGATCATGAGTTGTTTTCCTAGGTCGGCCAAAAGATACATGTTTTGTAAGATTTCCTTCTTCTTGCCACCTTTTCCACCATAATGTAACAGTATTTCTCTGTTAAAGAACGATTTTATTAAATTACCACATTAGAGATCAGAGAAAAACATGGACGAATACCTAAAATTACTTTGCTTACCGATATGCCTAATTCTTCTGCAATTGCTGATTTAGAAACACCTTCCTCACACATATAAACTATTTTATGTTTCGTATGCTCATCAATTCTATACATTTTTATTTTAAATGGTTAGGTATATTTCAATAGAATTAATATTGTATAGTAAATCGTAGAATTAAATCGTTGAATGACATGTGCGTCAGTATAATTTTATTAGAAAAACATAACGTCATTTGAAGTTAATCTAGCCAGTGATGTTGCAAACTCCTTGACCATGCAATTTTAAGATTGCTAGTAAAATCATCTTTATGACGTAAGTAATAAGCTTGAATTTGAATTACATTTACTTGTTTAGATATTATTGTATTCATGTGTGCATACATAATTGTG
The DNA here is from genome assembly GCA_927399505.1 of Luperina testacea. NCBI lineage: Eukaryota > Metazoa > Arthropoda > Insecta > Lepidoptera > Noctuidae > Luperina > Luperina testacea. The sequence continues at coordinate 12,201,508 of OV656766.1, read as the reverse complement.
AATCCTACAATGTGCAGATAATATGATCTTAATGTTGTTCATATAATAATGTGCTTTTGGCCGTATAGATGTTACTGAGAAAAATCAGTCACATATTAATGAATCTAAATCTTGACCACAATTTAATGATGCTTATAGTTGTCACAATATTATGATTTTTTTTAACGGTCATATGTTTTTGAAGCCTGGAAGGGCCAATATATTAATGAACTCGACTGTACTAACATTCTGACATGATCTTAAACCTGCCTGCATTTCCCTCTCCAGTTCCGGCTTCAAAACATTATAATTATGTTGCCGCAGCTGCTTTGATTCGTTTACAGGAGAAAGACTTTGCCACCTCTGGATTGGTAAAGCATTTTGAAATAATTTCACTCATATGATCCATGACGCGAAAGGGTAAATTATGTTCTACCAACAGAGCACACATGTTGAGCTCTGCTTTTTTCACTCTAAAACCACATAACTCCAAAGAATAACTATTTCATGAAATCATCATTCTTTGGAGTTACGTGGTCTTAGAGAGTTGTGTTGATGACTTTAATGATTATAATTCTGTAAATACATATTTGTTATGGCCGCGAATCATATTTTGATCGACGTACAACTTAATACTGACCAGCAAATTGCAAAAAACGTAAGAAAATTTGAATTTCGCGGGCTACCTTAGCGCTTCCCCCTTAAACGCTAGTGTTGGTTTATTTCGGAGATATAGTAGTAGTCCATATTGGCCGACCAGACCATAATACCCGAAACTACTCTATGATTCTGTTTTACGTATAGCTTCGTATTGTATTTATTGTATTTAGTTGATCAGTTTAGGTACAGACGCCAGCGCATCAAGCAATCTGTCAAATTTCTTTAATAGATTTTCAACTTTATTGCTCATACATAAGGTACAAAGTTGATTGGGAAAATTTGACAGTTTCGGGTAGCTTGATGTGCTGGCGTCTGTACATCAAGTCAATTTACCAGTGGTGTCATTTCCATTAACTGGTGTGGTTACCCTAAAACGACCTGTAGGTAGTAGTATTGAATGACTTACCGCTTTGCCTTTTCTTTTGCTCGCTTCCATTTTTCTGGATTGCGACTACGTTTCCTAGTGATCCCGGAAGTCACTGATTGCACATTCTCTTCCATTATATCACTAAAACTAGCTACAAGCACTTAAAATGTTGGACTATTTGGGGAACACCGTTGCTTTACAAACACAGAAAACGCCATCTTGAAATCCCAGAAATTGGTCTAAATGGACAATGTCATGTTTGCTTCTGAATGTTTATGGGTCGTTTTCAAATTTGGGGCCAAAAAGGCAGCAATTTCATGAATTTCAAATAATATTTTTTTAGGGTTCAGGAGAGTTTATTAATTAAAAAGGCACATATAAACACATAATATCGAGTTTTCCATCCACACGAATGAGTCTGATTCAGTTTCTCTTATAACAATTTGTTATTTACTGTTGAGATGACAGATTACACTAATGATAATAATTTTGGGTTAGTTTAGGTTTTATTTATTTATAATCAACATGCTTTAGAAGTTTAGAGTCATGTGGGTCAAGTGTGCGCATTTAAACTTTGATGCTTGAAAAACTCGAATATTATTAGTAGAATGAAACAAAACTGTGTTAATTAGTAAGACTTTAGATACAACAATTGTATTATCAGTAGCTTGTATTTTAACCCTAGATCACTAACCTTAAATCGGAGTAGGGTAAGGCGGTACACGTGGTTAACTTTTTTTTTCTGATTCTCTTAATTCGGGTTAGGCTTATGTTAGAATATTGTATTTGATACCAAATTGTAGCGAATGTATCATAGTTTAAGAGTGTATGATATTTTTTTTAAATAGTGTAAAAGTAATGTACATACAAGAGTTTAAAAAAAAAATGGAAATTGATCCACTGTGTAACGTGAGGTTTCTACAGTGGCTCATCCTAAAGTACACTATGGATCATGTAGTACACAGTGAATAATTAAATGTAGACCTCAAAAATTAAACAAACGATATACTTCACAAATCAGTTTTATTCGACCTTGAAAAAAAAAAAACAAAATATAGCATCTTCTGTTAAACATAACATCAATAAAATCGAACACAACAACAGCATCGTAAGATAAAAAAAAAGTTTTCGTTGGTATTCAAATCGTCCTAAATTTAAGAAAAAGAAACAAAAAAACAATGTAATTAAAATCAACAACCTCAGGTTAGGTTATATCTATTAGATACGAGATCGCCAAACACGCAGAGTTGAGTCTAAAACAATCAAACCTAAACAAAAAAAAAAAGAAATTCTAACGCATATTTAAATTAGACAGATCAACAGAAAAACTATGATAAGATTGCTGGCGTGTAGTACTGTCCGTTATAGTGGGTTTCGGCAATATGAACTTAATGTCATGCTCTTTCACATTTGCAAGATCCGGTACAGCTGGCAAGTGATATTTGTTGTAACTTTTTTTCCTCAGGAAACTAATATAATATTCCAAATTGTCATTTCTCTCTTCTAAAACCTTACCAACATAATACACTCTTTTTTTCTTGGTGGTGAATAAAACCAAAACATATTCACCTTCTACTGGAACTCGAGGCAAAGGTTCGTCAATTATTTCTTCAGTTCAGACACAATTAGTAACTTCGTTTTCCATATCGTCATCGAACCAATCCATACAGAGGCGTCTCTAGCCCTTGCGGCGCCCGTGTGCAACCAGTACCCTGGCGCCCTCTAGTCTAGTAGGAGCGGGGTCAAAATGGAATACTAAAAGGTCGTATAGGTACGAGTATTTAACTTCGATATCTTCACTATCTATCACTCGATGTTTTTTTTTTTTTTTCATGAATTTCGCTAGCTGTTTTTGATGACCTCCGACCTCGAGGCATGTCGCAATAATTGTGCAAGCAAATAACCAAATTTTTTTTTTTTTGTGATAGCCTGCGCTGTCCCACTCCTGGGCAAAGGCCTCTCTCCACTCCTTCCATCTGTCGCGAGCCCGCGCGTCCTCCTTCCAGTTTTGATGGAACCTATCCAGCTCGTCCCGCCATCTCCTACGTGGTCTGCCGCGACCCCGCCTCACTGTCTCAGGGCACCAATTCTGCGCTATTTGGGCCCACATTTTTTCCGGCATGCGGCAGACATGTCCTGCCCAGTCCCATTTAAGTTGAGCAGCCTTTTGAGCCACGGCAGCTATCTTTGTTTTGGAGCGCAGTATTGTGTTTCGAACACGATTCGTTAATTTAACGCCTAGTATACTGCGCTCCATTGCTCGTTGGCAGACCTTGAGTTTGGACTTCTGGATGTTAGTCAAAGACCAAGTTTGTGCACCATAGGTTAAGAAAGGAAGAATACACATGTCCATGAGTCTGCGTTTCAGTGCCATGGGCAACTCACCCTTAAACAGTTCTTTCAAGGACCAGTAGCTCTTCCAGGCGTTTTTCGTTCTTCTTGAGATTTCTTTATCTTGCCTCGCCTGGAAAGAGACTACTTGGCCCAAGTAGAGGTATTCCTGGACATGTTGTATTATCTCCCCGTCTACTTTTATGCTTCTAGGTGTTTCGTTGCATATAACTTTGGTCTTCGACATATTCATCTTCAGTCCAACCTCAAGGCTTGCATTGCTAAGTTCTTGGAGCATCCGTTCAAGTTCAGTGGCTGAGGATGAAAAGAGAACAATGTCGTCGGCGAAACGTAGATTTGTCAATCTTACCTTTTATATATTTTTTATCAAAAGAAAAGCCGATTTACTTCATAATTACATGTTTATTCAAAGATGATACTTAATCCAATTGCATCAAGGCTTATTTCACAAAACTACGGTGTAGCGGTAAAACAAAAATTGCGGCACGCGTACTCAAGCCTTTGAAAATGACCGCCGCACGTCCCTGGGAATTTTAATTTGAACTTTATAGCATTCTAATACAGCCGAGTTAGCAATGATTGTCGGCGTACGGCGTGTTGTCAAACGAATCAAAACAAACAGGTGCCGAAGCCGGCACGCGCCTTCAGTAGCGATGCGACATTACGCCAATTTAATATTTAATTATCTGTTTTAAGGCTGATTTCACGTTGAAACAAAGTTATTGTGTAAATTTAAATAGAGTAGGAAATGGAGTAGCCTTGCTTTGCTACCGCGCGCCCGGCGTCGACGGGGTGCGGCGGCGGGTGTGCGGCGCACACGAGCGCAGGGTCTTTGAGAGCGCCGGCATCGACGCATCTTTGGAGGTGTCGCATTAGAGGGCGCAGGGCCAGAGGCGCCCCCTTAGACCCGGCGCTCGTGTGCGCCGCACACCCTGCACCATAGGTAAAGACGCCTCTGTTATCCATATCATCATCAGATTCTTGGTATACAACATTCGTTAGTAGTTCTTCCTCATCTGAATCACTTTGCAATAGGTACTCTTTTTGTCACTTTTTTTCTTTTCGGATTGTTTCTTTTCAGTGCTGAAGCCTTAGCCATTTCTATCCAATGATGTATAAAACTCTCAGTTTTTTCGGGTGTATCTGTAGCTATTAAACTTCAGCCTAGTTTTCTTGTTTTCCGAATATTTTTTCTTGGCGGTGCTTTTATTGGACTTATAAATTCAAATGGAGATAAAAAGGTTTTGCTTTTTGATCGGATGAGATGGAGTGCCAATGTTATGTGTTGTGGATTCAGTCAATACTTGTGATTTGTAGGAGTTGTCACAGTTTTTATGATTTGATGAAACTTGCTGTGTTAGTGTCGGAGAGATGATGTCGCAAGTATCTATTGCTGTTGAGCTCGGTATTCGTTTTGACGGAGAGTTATAAATATGTAAACCTGAATCCTCAAATAATGATGGCGAATTATCTCTCAAAGGCTCTACTGATTGGACAACATCATCTTCACAAACAGTGATATCGGAATCAATGGATCGGATACGAGTTTGTCTCAAGTCTGTTTGTCGAGAAGTACTAGGCAAATCTGATCTCTGTTCTTGAGCTGGACATGGCCGATCTGTCACAAGGCTAGGCATAAAATCATCTTCAACAAATACGTTCCGATCAAATGGAAAAATTCCGCATTTTCTGAACGCGTTTGTTATGTTGGTGGGTGTCATTGCCTTCAAAAACGCAACTCCAACAGGCTCCCCAACTTCGACACGCCATTACAACTGTAACATTTCTAACAGGTGCAATGCTACGTTATGTTGAATGATTTCCCACTACTGAGCCAATGAATAGTACATGCAAAAGTGTGATCCCTGACTTCGCACCACCATGCTCAGACTCGCAGTCCACATGATAGCCGAAGCTTCCAGTTCATCAACTTTTATCTGCATGAGCCACACTGTTGCCCACAACAAGATCAAGGTCGGACCTCACTTGTTCCAAGTGATTGGAACAATATATTGTACAAGTCTCATTCTCGTGTTGGTAATCTTTTAAAATCATAATATAAAGCTGTATTATTAGCTAAATATTTTACCTTTTGATGTGTTATTTAATAAGTATTTTATACATACCAACCACGCCAACATCCTCATCCCAATCGGTTATCTTAATCCACGGTTTCATGTTTTCTACACAGGTAGTACCAGAATATTTTTTGTGTGATCGCTCGCTGCCTATTATGTCATCTATGTGGTATCTATCTTTTCCGAGTATTTTTGTAACTTTGAAAGGGCCCTTGAACACTGGTAGGAGTTTAGTACTGCTACCATTACCAGCCTAGCTAGACACCTTTACGAGAACCAAATCACCAATCTCATAATGTTTAGCCACACAGCGTTTTGTATCAAACCTTTCTTTTTGATGTCTAGCATCTTGTAGTATTCGTGTGTCGATATATCGTCGCAGCTGTGTGACATCTATTATTTCTTCTTGCTCAGGTAAAAATATGTCGCTCTCTGTTCTAGGGCGGTACCCAAAAAATGCTTCACTGGGGGCTGCGTTGATGGTTTTTTGCAACGTGCTATTCATACCTTGTTGTAAACACGTTAGAACATCATCCCAGTGTGTGTAGTCGTTATCTGCACCCAATGAACGCAGTGCCTCTACTATTGTTTTATTATAGCGTTCGACTTGTCCTTTCGACCTTGGCATGCCAGTTGCTATAGTGTGTGCACGAATGTTTTTGTTGTCACAATATGTTTGAAATGCCTTTGCCGTAAAAGCGGGACCAGCGTCAGTAATTAGTCTTCGTGGATTGCCAAAAATCTTAAACAAATGGTCTAATTCTTTTATGACACAAACAGTGCTTGTATCACGCACTGGAAATACAAAGACGAACTTTGTAAACGCATCAACAAGTACCAGAATATGACAATTACCTTGTGATGATTTTACAAATGGACCCACATGGTCCATATGGAGAGTATGGAAGGGGCGAGCATATTTTGGAATTGGAAACATCTGACCTTCCTTTTTACCACTTTTATTTTTATTGTATAAGCAGTGTAAACAATTTTTTATGTATTTAGTTACAGTTTTTTTTCATTTTAGGAAACCAATATTTATGTTTAATTCTTTCTAAAGTTTTGTCTACAGCGAAGTGACCTATTTTGTCATGATTGTACAAAATTACTTGCCAGATACAATTTTTTGGTACAACCCATCTACGACCTATTTCAGTGTGACGGTAGACTTTATTTCCAAGCAATTCGTACTCATTAAAAACATTCCGATTCGCATCGGCCTCTCCTGATAGTAAGACATCTCTGATTTTACATAGATTTGGGTCTTGTTCCTGAACACTCAAAAGCCAGTCAGCTTCGGTGATAGACATTACTATTTGTTTTTCACAAACTTCCCCACTATAGGAGGGTTTACGGCTAAGTGCATCAACATGTTGCATTTTAACACCGGGTCTATGACAAATCTCAAAGTCAAATTCTTGAGTCAAGAGCACCCATCTGGCTATTCGTGGCAACACTTCTTTTTTTGCTTCGACAATACAATGTTTCGACAATAGGTTTCTGAATGTCCCTTCTTATTACAATATTTACAAATTTCTGTACACACATTTCGTTTGTGATTACCGCCACATCCGAAACAAACTATCTGCTTTGTGGTTCTGGCAACCGTTGAACTTTGATTTGACACAACAATACGACTGGACTGTTCCGAATTCAATGAATTTCCTAGATCGCGATTGGTTTGTTTAAATGAGGATTGAGACACCTTATGTTCACTGACAGCGCCGTGGCTCGTATTATAAGAACTACGTAACCGACCGTGGAGAAAAGATGCAAGTTGGTCGCATGTATTTATACTTCCGGCATCTACCGACGCACTTATGTTAGGATCGTTGATATTGCCCGTAATAATAGAAATGATGTCACGATCAGAAAAATTTACACTTAACTTGTAAATTTTACATTTTTGTTGAAAGTAAAACTCATACAAATGTTGCTGTGCTGAAGGTTTACTATCAATGATTTCTTTCAGTAACTCAAACATGTTTCGTTTTGTTTGAAATGTGAATGATATTTTATCTCGCCACTGTTTCCATTTCCAACCAGCCCAACTACTCTCATTTTTTAAAAATGAGTCGTACCAAGTTTTTGCCGTTCCTTTGAATTTATTGACAGCCTGGTAAATTATCACCTGATCCTTCCAATTAAATGTTTTAGCATGCAAATCAACAATATTGAGTCAATTATTTACTATATCTGTAAGGGGGTCAAATTCTGGTATCATTGAGTTCAACGCCATACTGTAGCAGCCCGCTACTTGACTATTTATTTATTTATTTATTTATTTAAACTTTTCGCACAAAAAAGGTACAAAGGCGGACTTAATGCCTTAGGCATTCTCTACCAGTCAACCAAGGGTGGTGAAGAGATTGGATGGCAGGTGCTTTGTGTGAGAGGAACAATGATAAAAAAAATCTATTAAAACTAGGTACACAAATACATAAATAGGTTATATACATTTACATACTATTTACTATAATATATACTTATAATATATATATATACATATATAATACACAAATTCAAAGGAGAGAGGTGATGAGATGACTCTACGCTATTTGTTTTGAAAATAACTCTGCAATTTCCGCTTAAATGCATACCGACTGGTGGCCGTCCTGATATCAAGAGGAAGTGCATTCCAAAGAAGAATGGACTGAATATGAAAGGAAGAATGAACAAAGTCAGAAGTATGAGAAGGACAGAGTAGGAGAAGATTGTTAGAAGAACGCAGATTCTTAGCGTGAGAAGAACAAAGATATTGGAAGTGAGACACGAGATAAGAAGGAGGAGTGGGAGAGTTGAGAAGGGAGAAAAGCGTGGTCAAAGCGCGCAAACTTCTTCTTTGGCGTATGGACATCCATTTGAGCTCAGACCTATAGCTCGACACATGGTCATATTTCTTGAGGTTGAATATGAAGCGGATACCATTGTTGAGCAATCTGTCGAGCTTATCCAGCAAAACCGCGTTCAAGTCAAAGTAGCACACGTCACCATAGTCGATTATAGGGAAAATTAAAGTCTGCACAAGCATGGTTTTCGTCTTAGCGGGCAAAAAGTTTCTCAGACGATACAGGGATCGCAGAGTACCGTTGACCCTTTGGCTAACACTAGAGACCTGGCGTTGCCAGCTAAGCGTAGAGTCAAGATGCAAACCGAGATCTTTCACAGTAGGGGTAATGGGTATGACTGTACCATTGAACATAAGAGGAGGAAGAGAGCTAAGCGTCACCCTACCCATCATGCGTGAGCTTCCAATTACGATGGCTTGACACTTAGAGGGGTTTACAGACACCCCGAAACTATCAGACCACTTTTTGACAGCATTTAAGTCTCGGTTTACATCTGCTATAGCGTCCGACAAACCTTCTACCCGCCCAGATGTATACAGTTGAAGATCATCAGCATATAGATGATACGAACATCGAAGACAGTGAGTTATAAAATTGATGAAGATGGAGAATAACAATGGAGAAAGAATACCGCCTTGTGGAACACCAGCATCCAGGTCACGCCAACTAGAAGAACTCTGATCAACGCGAACCGACTGCTGACGTCCACGAAGATAAGAAGAGAACCATTCCAGAGCCTCGGACGAAACCATAAGATGAGAAAGGATAGATAGGAGAATATCGTGGCTGACTGCATTAAAGGCATTGGAGAAATCAATTAAAACCAAAACGGTAACTTTGGTATCCTCCATCGCTTCTCTAATGTCACCAGTCACTTTAAGGAGAGCGGACGCTGTACTGTGCCCAGGCCTGAATCCAGATTGAAAGGAGCTTACGAGGTTGTTCCGATGAACAAACCCCGCAAACTGCTTGTGTACACAGGCCTCAAGCACTTTAGACAGGAATGGGAGAAGGGAAATGGGTCGTAGGGAGGGATTTGAAATTTTAGGAAGTGGGCGGACGTAGGCCATACGCCACTGGGATGGGAATTGTCCGGAATCAAGAGAAAAGTTAATAATGTGGGTAATCGGAGGGAGAAGGCTATCAAGGATCCAAAGGACCATACTACGACTGATGCCGTCATAGCCCACAGCCTTGGATTTTATGGAGAGGATGATCTTTTTAATTTCGTCCAAGGTCACCGGAGCGAAGTGAAATGGTTCTATGATGGGACTCGCTAGGCCAGTAATAAAATCAACCGTCTGGGACAACATTTGGGAATCCAAATGACTAGTGGTTGTGAAGTGACGGTTGATATCATCAAGGCCAATTGTATTAGGAAAATCCACATGCCGTGGCCTGCCGATACCAAGAGTACCTAGGAACTTCCAGATATCAGCAGGTGAAGAAGAAGAAATGTTCTCGAGAATATGGCGGCGTTTAGCGTTGCGTATCATCTGATTACACCGATTTCTAGCAGCTTTGAATAAGTTGCGATTTTCATCACTGCGATCCTTTTTAAATTTACGAAAGGCCCGATCCCTGCGCCTCATCGTCATTCGAACCCCTGTGGTCATCCAAGGAGCCGGAGGACGCCGAAGTTTAATCTGCTTAACAGGAGCATGTTTGTCGTAGAGAGCAAGGACCGTCTGATCGAAAATGCGCAGTTTATCGTCTACAGCTGTTGCCGCTGCCAAGGATTCCCAACTGAGGTCTGACGCATCTTGACGAAGCATCTCAACGTCCATGCGCGCAAAACACCGCATGTGCAGAACCTTTGGGATAGGTTTAGGTGGTTTAAGGTTATACGAGAGGAAAATGAGGTCATGATGGGAAAATCCAGGGGCGGGACACTGACCATGTGAGGGAACAAGGGAGGGTGCGGATGTAAGGATTAAGTCAAGCCAAGTGTCATCACCAGAGATATTAAAATGGGTAGGTTGCAGTGAAAGTATATGGAGACTAACGGACTCAATGATGTGAAGGAGTTTACGGGATCGGGGAGTGTGATGAGCAAGGTCAGTGTTGAAATCGCCCATGATGACGCAATGTGCATACTCTGACCCTACGGATTCAAGCGCCAGTTCGAGGTTGGAAAAATAGTCAACGGCGGGTGGACAATAGACAACACCAAGAAGGGTCTTGACGCCTTTGACGTAGACCTCCAAAAAGAGGTACTCAGCTGAAGCATGGTATTGTGAGGGAGACGAGACAATGATTTTAAAAGGAAAATCGCTACGAAGATAGATAGCTACACCCCCCCCTCCCTTTCCAATTCTATCATTGCGGATAAGAGTGAAACCTGGGAGAGAATAGGTAGAGGAAAGGAGATGAGGTTTGAACCAACTCTCAGAAACCAGAACGGCATGGACATTAGCGTCAGAAAAGGTGTCCAACAGGTCACTGTAGTGACTTGGGACACTTTGCGCATTTATATGGCAGACATTGAACAAATGACCTTTCTGTTGGCTGAAGCTCCGACGCACAAAGTCACCAAGTGTGTCAGTCAAAGAGTTAAAACTCGCATTAACGGATGAGCTAGAGGAATCAATGGCAGAGTAAAACGAATCATCATCGGATAACATAAAATACAAATATAAATAATATAAATATAAAAAAATAACTACTAATTAAAAAGTAAATAAACTGAAGCTACGACTGCTTTCGTTTTAGGTGCACCACCACTATCTGTGCACCACCCACCAGCAGCACTAGTATAGTTGTACATGGATCCTTTGGAGCGTGGCCAAAATCAGAACTAAGGTGACTTTTTCTCATTATCGTTAAAGTTATTCAAACGCCAAAAGATCACACTGTACAGTATTAGTAACATAAAACCAGAAATAAACATCAATATTAGAAAGCAAATAGCATCGCAAACATTAACATAAAATAATTATTATGAACAAGCAACGAACAAAACGAAACATGACAGAGTTACATGAGCAGAAACGGAACGCAATTTACGAAACACAAATCAAGGAAAATTGGACGTCAAAATTTAGACAAATTCGAAGATTGACAGGTGACAGTGACAAATAATGACGAAATACAATAATTTTACTAACACAAACAATTAGAAAAATTACAATCTGAATGTGATTTAAGTAGTTTACACACTATTATATATATATATATATATAGACTATCAACAGATTTTTTACGAATGGGTGAAGGCGTATAGCTTTTACTGGACTTACTGCTCGACGATGATGATGATGATCTTGTACGTTTCCTCCTTTTCCGTTCCCGTTGACGGGCACGTGACTGTAGGCCCATTTGTAGGCTTGAATTCGAAGCACTTCTGATGTTAGTTAAGTCTACTTTGCACACAGTCTGCTAACACAAATGAATAGATAGATATACTTTAATCACTTTTAATTCACTACTAATTAATTACAGTGCCCAGTATAATGTTGTTTATCAGACGAAGCGTGAACGACCAGTCAAATCCTCCCAGCCGGGGGCGAGTGACGCCACAGCAACGTTCCAACGTCCGGTTCGGTGCAGGTGGCAGCACTGAGCCCACGGTGCGTCGCTTGACTAGTGCTACAGGCGCATCGTTTGGTCGCCGGGAGTAGTGGCGCCAACAATTGATGATTATGATTATGATTTACCTTTTATCTACCACCCATGATCAACCCAGATCATGGGTGGTAGATAATAGGTAGACAACCTTGTTGGACTTGGGCTTGTATGAAACTATGGTCATCTCGTTAACGAAGCAAAACATTGAAGTGCCCACTAGCCGTGCTCTAGAGTTTTTTATTTCCTGAGGTATTTCCCGTTTGTTGCTTCGCCATGTACCAACAACTGTCAATTTATACGGAGCCTGGAGCATATCGGAAGCAAGAGGAATGGATGTAAACCAATTGTCCATAGTAGTAGTTGCGATTCGAACCATGTATGGGTTTGGTGATCTCCTTCACCAAATAGCTCGCAAGAGGTTCGGTTCCTGGATTAGTTCCCTTGCCTAAATATGGAATGGCATTGCATACATATTTTGTGTTCGAGTCTGCCATCATAATAAGCTTAAGACCGTATTTATTTGGCTTATTGGGTATGTATATCCTAAATGGACAACGCCCTCTGAACCCAACAAGCTGTTCGTCAACCGTAACGTAACCATCTCATTGATCATTTCATGAGAAATGAACAGGAGAAATAATTCTCTGGGGTCTGTTATTTCTTTGGCTACACCTGCAGGTCCAGGGACTACGTGAATTACATTACGAGAAGATGTTCTTGCTCGTGGATTGCGAGGTCTAGTAGACCATTTATAACCGCTCTTTCCATAAAGGTGATTTATATTGGAACGGATCACAAATGATGACTCAGGCTCCTGCTGATGCTGGATGGACTCAGACCACAACTGACCTGCATCGGATGTATTATCATCTGAATCTATTACAAATCTTCGCTTACGTGAGCGCCTGCTGACGAAAATCTCCTCATCAGATGACATCGAACCTTCTTCCTCACTTTCATCAGTTCCTACGTGGGCATCTGCCACCATATTATCTTCGTTTTCGGATTCCGATAGTTCCTCTGCTTCATCGTGGTTAGACTCGATGTCTGACTCACACAACCAACGTCGAATGCGCTCCTCATCTCCTCTCAAATCCATCTAAAAATAAAATTGAAAATCAAAACAATATCGTAAATGGTCCAAAAATATTCATAAAGTCTGCAAAATAAATTTTCCCTTTACTTTTATTCCACAAAATAATAGTACATTATTCCCATTTTACAATTAATAGGTAAAAAATCGAGTAGCGTAAAATATAATAAAAGTAATCTTGAAAATAGAAAAATATTATAACTAAAAATAATGTTACACAGTCACTAAGGCTGGGTTCACACGGCATTGTTCTGCACGTTTTTTTGCAGTATACGTCTTAACGAATAAATAGTGGCACATACATTGTACATATAACCATTCACATGTCGTTTGGACTGCAAAAAATCGTACACCGTTTATGCGTTTAAACGAGTACTCAACGGACTTGTCAAGCAAATCGAATGAACTTTAACGTATTCGGCTTGTAGTGGCACATAGTATAGCTCTGTCTCGTTCACACGACACGATGTTTATACGTTTTTCATCGAAACGTTTTTGGTAGGCTTGAATTTTCCATTTGATTTAATAAGTTTTCAAAACTTTCAATAGACATCCGAAAGTAATTAAAAAACTTCTTTTCATCGTTTCTAAGTTTGAAAAAATGTGGTACGCAGTGATCGTATTTTATTTTTCACTTCTTTTACGGTTATAACAATACCATTAAGGTTCATCACTTCGATTAGTTTTCTATATGCTGATTCGCGTGCGTCTCGAATTTTGTAAAGATTGTTTTTTGGTTCCCAAAGACAATCATGTCTATGATATTCCTCAATAAACATTATTGTTTTCTCCGTATCCCATTTAGCAGTCATTTTTACAAAGTAATCAGGGCGAGCGAAGCGAGCCCTGCTATATCCCACAACCTGAGCATTTTGTGGTACACTTTACGGAAAAACTATTACGCCTATTGATTTGTGCTTTAACATAATAATTTCTATTTATATGTAGATGTGTTATCAGTAAAAAAATAATAATTTAAATTATATAAAAATATTAAAAAAAACTGCCTTAAAGATTATTACCACGCAGAAAAACGACGCGAGCCCTCACAAAGCTCTGCTTTTAGCTAGTAAAGTCATAAACAAAGTAATCCTCTATGCACGACCGCATGCGCTTGCAACTTGCGTGCAAATGTGCCGACTTGATTATTGTGCGTACAAGTTTAAACCTAATTGCATACAAGTTGCAACTTGTTTGCAAGTTGTTGTTTCCACTATACAATTTGCATGCAACTTGCAACTAGTATGCAAATCACTTGCATAATGGAAACTCGCCTTTAGAGCATGGACAAAAACCGACAATGTTTGGCTCGGGCCGCGGCACGCTCGGGCGAGGCAGCGCGTAGGTTTGCCTCGGGCGAGGCTCGTCTTGACCGACCGAGGATTTGCCTCACGCGGTTGCCTCATGAGACTGCTCGTTCAGTCAGTACGCGCCTAATGAAGATCTAGGAGTTGGCACGGTTGAAGTATTGGAAACAGAGGCTGAATCTTTCATTAGAAAGTATGTAGAAACAATATCTCTCGTAAACGATAAAAGATCATGTGGCGTACCGTTTATTTTTTTTTTCAGTTGGAGAAATTTTATAAAGTTGAAAAGCATTATTGACTGAAACATTTAGTGGAAACATGAGCAACTGGCAGTACCATCTCTTCAGACGAATTACGACACGATAACAACCCACATTTTGATCGAGTCGGTCTACGCCGCACATAAATTTATTATAGTTTATGAAGCAGCGAGGCTGGTCAACGTCCTTCTTCTGTTTGTCACAATAACGTTTGACTTTGCCAATGGGTTCCGAGCCACATTGAGTGGATGCTACCGTGACAATATTAATAATAATAATAAGCCATTTATTTCTTGCTTTTTTTTACAGAGTTTTCCCAAGTTTAAATACATTGTGAAAGTATCTATATTAGAAAAAAGTATAATGTACGAGTATGTATTTGGTTAGTAGTTCAAATTATAGTACTTAAAAGTTAACTTTTTTTTTCAATAAGTATAACATTGTATTCTCATAGTAGATAGATTTAGTCGGCAAGAACCCCGGTTTGAGTAAAGGCCTCCTCTAAAGATGCCCATACATTTCTGTCTCGTGCTAAGTCAGTCCAGTTTGGGCCGGCTGTACGTCTGAGATCATCTTCCCATCTGGTTAGTGGTGTACCTTGGCTTCTCTTGCCCGTCGGGCCCTTCCACGATGTCACCCCCGAAGTCCATCTTTGATCCAGTAAAACGTTCGTATGAAGATAGAGTCTTAACATTGTATGTCAATATTTTTAGTTGGTAATTTTGTTTGGTGTTACTGTTTTTTGAATTTGTGATTTTCTTTGGAGGGTTATGGTCATAATCCCCCACGGTGACCAACCGGGTTCGTGACAATATTATTGTCATTGTATCTTACCAGAGTGATATTGGATAATACATCAGTACATTGATGATGAGATCTTCTGCTTGTTTTCTTCATTTCTTTCGGATCATTGAGGGGTGCCTTTTCAGTTCGATTAGCACGTATGGTTCCAGTGCCATCGTGACCCATTTTTTGCAACTCATCAACTATTGGAAGAATGTGCTTAGGAGGATTGTTGCAGTAGTGAAATTTTTGGCTTCAAGAGGTCTTGCTTTTCGTGGTGATAATGAGACATTAGGATCGCAAAATAATAGGATTTATTTGGGATGCTTAGAACTGATTAGTGAATTTTCTCCTTTTCTTGCTAATCACATACAAACCTGTGGAAATCGTGGAAAAGGAAGTATATACATCATATTTATCGGCAAATATTTGTAATGAATTTATTAATTTAATGGGACAGCAAGTTTTGAAAACCATTGTCAAAGAACTTACGTCAGCAAAGTACTACTCTATTAATTTCTGTATTATATTGGGACAGCAACTCAGTATCAATTCGTCCAGTAGTTTTCATTCTTGCAACATAATTCATCATAAATTCCCTGTGCTGTAAACTGTTCTCATGCTCTATCAATAAGTTACTTATATGCTTCCAATCTTTA
Organism: Luperina testacea; assembly: GCA_927399505.1. Lineage (NCBI taxonomy): Eukaryota > Metazoa > Arthropoda > Insecta > Lepidoptera > Noctuidae > Luperina > Luperina testacea. The sequence continues at coordinate 12,185,554 of OV656766.1, read as the reverse complement.
TATCCATTAGGAAAACTTAAATTATGTCCAGTACTAGTAGTGGTATTAAATAGACGGCAGCAATAACAGTATACAGATTTCTTTGCTGGTGTATAAAGGAGCCATTTTCTTTCTAAAGACTCACCATTCGTCAATTAACGAATAAAAATATTTTTAGTCAAGTACCTATCTAGTTTTCGTTTTACCATTTGAATCTGGAAAACTTGTAGAAGTTTCGGAAAAGTCACTATTTTTATTTTGGAAAAACTGGCCCTTTTCGAATCCAAATATCACGGACTTCTTCCGGTAAAATGTCGTCACAGTAAGTACCAGGATCAGGAGACAGGTACATTCTCTAAGCTTGCAGTTATTAATTCACAGTAGCTTGAAGTCGATGGTTCAGCATCTAATGTGTGTTTGTCATTTTCTGGTGACATTCAGAGGTACTTTTGTCTTGCGGTGACGAGAATTAATAATCCCTCTGCTTATTTGTTTCTTCAACCGTAAAATAGCCTGTTCATAGGATTGCGGCTCATCAAATATTGAGTTGGCAAACATACTCATTTCGTAATCGCCATACCTGATAGGTGGTTTACCACGATTACTACGCAAGGAACGGCCGCCGACAGTCACAGGGACCTCCCCCGTACTAGCCGTGCCTCCTCCGCGCGCCAACGTCTCTCCGGAAGATGCTGGTTGTGTCTCCAGCTCCTCTACAGTAAGTTTTCTGTCTGGCACACTGCCGCCAGATGCCGCATCTGAAAATTCATACGAAAAATCATAAGTATGATTCATTTCATTAATTGAATTATTGTTTTCACCATTGTAGCGCGGGGAATTTTATTGTAGGCAACTTTATGGCGGGGAATTTTATTGTTGTTGGTACGCGCGCCCCTTCCTTCGCCGCCCGCGCACCTCGCGCGCTATCGCAAGCGAGGTGCCGGGAGCGGCAGGGGAGTGCACCCCCGACCGTAGACGCGCATGGTCGCATTACCGAAATCCTCCGCGGCTCTAAGTCGCGACGCCATTTTTATGTCTGGAAGTTCTATGTAAATCCTTTTGTTGCTAGATATTATGTACGCGTTAAGTGTAATAAACGCCGATACCTTTAAATAGTGAGTTTAAACTGGCGCCCCAACTAGTGGCACGGATCGTTATAAACCGTTTACGACCGTTACAGTGCCTACGTGACCGATCGTATACCTACTATCCTTGTTAGGAAAAGTACGGACACTCCACCTAACCGTTGTCATCACCGAGGTGAAGATGCCGACAACGAGAAGGGAAGCGCTCCGTCAACAACGAGGAGACGATGAGGAGAACGTCACGCTCACTGAAGAAGAGGAGAACGTCGTCGAGCGCGGCTACGCGGACGTAACCGCGAGCGCCGGCTCGAGGTCGACGCGGCAACCAGCTCCTCAGATTTCCCCAGACTTCCTATCCACGCTGATCGAGACGATAACGCGAGCGCAAGTGGAAGCCAATAGAAGCCTCATCAATTCGCTGATGACATCCAACGGCGAGTTCAGGGCCTCCACCCCAGTCGGGGCCTCTCCAACACCTAACGCGAGCAGCGGAAGTACTGCTGCCGCGACCGCGCCGAGCGCCGACGCGAACTTCATGAAATGCACGACGAGATTCAATGGGTCATCCCAGGACGCTGAGGTCCTGGAAGCGTTCCTGGACGCCGTTGAGATCTTCAAGGAGTGCGCTGCCGTAAGTGACGAGCACGCCCTCCGCGGATTGCCGATGTTGCTGGAAGGTGAAGCGGCGGTATGGTGGCGCGGCGTCAAGACGTCGCACTAAGGAGCATTTTGCTTTTTAAACCGGACAAAATTAATTAGCACTTTTATTTTATTGGAAATGAATAAAAATGCGTAAGTGAATACAGAAAATCGTATATTTTTATGAACATGACTAAAAATAATAAAAAAAAAAAACAAATTATTTAATTCTGATGGATTTATTCTGAGTCATCTGAGTAAACATGTCTCGATGATTGGTCTACTTCTCTGTCCAGTTCTTCTGCCTCGAACAACTCTATGGTTTCCCTCATGAAAGGCTGGCTTTTGCTCGGTTTACGTTTCCGTATACAACTTATGTAAGGATCTGATATGAGAAGCAGCCTATTGAGGACATCTTGGTTACATTGAATCCTCGAAAATTTTCGAGCATAATTTTGCCGGTATGAACGGTAGTGCTTATTGCGGGCTTCTGCGGCCTCTTCGGATAACTGCCCGATAGGCAGGATGGCATATTTGATCACAGTTGTACCGTGCACTAGGATTTTGTGAAGAGTCGGCGTCATTGGATGCCAACCGTACAGTTCGACATACATTTTTGCAGTATCTTTGCAGTATTTTCCAAACTTCTCTGCATTAATTTTGAGTCCAGATGACATTGCTTCCAGAATCACCTTAAGTTTAATTATGAACTCTTTATTTATGCCAGTGATTTCAGCAGCTAGATCAGGATCGGCGAAGAATCTTCTAGAAGTGTTGCCTGAATTGGAATTGCCGAAACCAGGTTTCGGCATATCTATAACAAGGCCAGTCTTTTCTCTGTATTTCTTTTGTATATTTTCTTTTGTTTTCTTGACCACAGTTTTTTCTTCTACAGTTCGGGCTTGCCATTTTTGCAGAGGAAGTTTGTAGGCTATATGTAAAATCGTTTCAAAGAAACGGATTCTTGCGTGAAGAATTAACAATCCAAATTTTAAGGATTGAGGATCCTCCACATTTAAATTTTCGAAGTCATTGAAGGCTTTGGACGTTTTGCCACATACGTAACATCTCATAGTAGATGATGTGCCTGTAGCTGCGTTACAAACTTTCGCATCAACCATGGTTGGGAGCAATGTATGTCGCACAAAAGTGGCTCTGTTATAATTTTCTAATTCAGTCTTTAACAAATCATTTATTTGGTCTTCTATATACTTTATTTCATCATTTGTTATGTCTACTGTTTCGTGAAGAAATCGAATGCGGATTGGTCGACAAAAACGAGTAGATGAAGGTGTTGGATTTTGCCATAGTCTTAATTTTTTCTCCAACTCGTGATTGTAATCTCAAGGGAACCAATGAACTTTGAAAAATGTTTGAGTCATCATGAGAGCTGTCTAAAAACTTTTGTTGGTAGGCAGTTTGATGAGAGCCATCACATCCCCATTTTGAAATGAGCTCCAGGTTTTCCAATTCTTCTATTGTACAGTTTTGGAGTACATCCTCAAGATAAAGACAGAGTCTTTTAGCTGTGTGATCCAGTAAGTCTTGGAGCGCAACTTCCACACATGTCTCCGTAACTCGAACTGCCTCTGGTTTTGGATAACAGAGTTTTTTTACTTCTCTAATAAGGGTATAACAAGGGAATATACCCTTAGTTGCATCATGCAGTAACTCCCACTGCTAGGAAGCAGTGGGAGTTACTACTAATACATACATATATGGACGCCAAACACTAAGCCGGGGCGCCCAAGCAAGGACTTCCAAGAATTGACTGATCGCAGTAAAAGACGAAAAACTAAGGAACTCCGCGAGGAGGTACCAGTGGAAGTGCTTACCTTCGCAGCTAGCGTCAGTCAACATATGTCGGGAAATGCTGCGGCTTCAAAACTTATAAAAGATGCAACTTCGACACCAACAAGAGCCAAACGGTACAGAAAAGCAATAAATACTGCTCAGGAGCCAAAAATAAAGAAGCACACACCTGAAGAAGGCCTTTATAGAAGGTGGCTTTACAAGGATGTAAAGCCACCTTCTATAAAGATGCGCAAAGCTTCTTTAGTGATAATAGGACACTTCTAAGAGTAGACTTCTTGGCTCGGGCCGGCATGGTACTAGACGTCGCCCGACGCACGTGGTCATTTTCGGATAGTCCGGAACATTATTATGATTTAGTGTACACGTACTCGCTTGACCCTACCGATGCTGACCTGTTGAGCGCCTCATCTATCGAGTTATCGTTGCGCTCAGACGAAGGTTGTAAATTAAACCCCGAGCAGAGGAATACACTGAACACCTTTATCGAACACCGCGCGCCGCAGTTCGCGCGCGACGGACCGGCGACAGATTTCGCCACGCACCGAATAAAGGTAAGTCCGCAACAGGAACCGATTGCTTGTCCACCTTATAGGATATCGCAAAGTAAAAAAGAGGACCAGAACGAGTGTGACCTTTGTGCGCAGTGGGAGTGCGCCTGGCACAAGGTGTGGCGATTATGAGTGAGTACCGCGCCGCCTTATTAGTGACAACGGCGTGCAATTCGTGAGCGAGGTAATGCAACAAGTCTGCCATGTTCTAGGGATCAGCCAGTCTCTCACGCCTTATTATTATCCTGAGGCCAACCCTATAGAAAGGAAGAAGGGACCTCAATCCCCAATTGGCCGTGCTCGTTGGGCACGACCATACCACGTGGGATGTACAGTTGTACACCTCGCTGCAATCAGGTTTGCTATGAACTCCGCGATTACCAGTAGCACAGGGTTCTCGCCGGCACATCTCACGTTCGGAAGAGAGTTACGAGCTCCTTCCGACTCTGCTATAGACATGAGGGCTATCGTGGAACACGATAACTTCGTGCCCAGCATTACGCCTTACCTGAAGAAGATGGCTGCAACACTGGACGAGGCCAGGGACACTCACGAGAAAGCACGGGCCGTCCAGAAGGAACACGCTGACCAAAAGAGAAGGCCGCCACCTGAATACAAGGTAGGTGACCTAGTTTTGTTAAAAACGCAAGGACCGAATGACGCAAGCCGCGGGCAAACCGCGAAGTTTATCCCACGTCGTGACGGTCCATACCGAATTGGGAAGATTGTCAGCCCGACCACATATGCGCTAGAGAACGTGCAAACCGGTAGCAACATCGGCAAGTACCACGTTTCGCACCTCACGCCCTTCTTTTTTTTTTTTTTTTTTTTTTTTTTTTTTTTTTTTTTTTTTTCACCGGACAAGTAGAGCTTCCTGTCCGAGCTAAACGCAAACGCGGCAGGCCGCGTAGGTATTTGGACTAGCCCAACTGTGGGGACATTTAGTTAGGCTAGAGGGGGAGGATGTAGCGCGGGGAACTTTATGGCAGGGAATTTTATTGTTGTTGGTACGCGCGCCCCTTCCTTCGCCGCCCGCGCACCTCGCGCGCTAGCGCAAGCGAGATGCCGGGAGCGGCAGGGGAGTGCACCCCCGACCGTAGACGCGCACGGTCGCATTACCGAAATCCTCCGCGACTCTACGTCGCGACGCCATTTTTATGTCTGGAAGATCTATGTAAATCCTTTTGTTGCTAGATATTATGTACGCGTTAAGTGTAATAAACGCCGATACCTTTAAAAAGTGACTTTAGGGTAGGTTCAGATGACAAGCGCTCAGCGCGCGTTGAACGCGCGTTGAATTTTTGTATAGTGTTCACATGGTGCGCGCTTGTCAGGCGTTAAACGCGCGTTGTTGCGGCCAGTTTGAGTTCTACATTTGTCGAAGATGGACGTAGAAACAGTTTTATCGGTGATTTTATACAGACGGCAGAAACGACACAACAGAAGACGGAGATATTGGGTTCACCCAATTTTGTCAACCAGGCTGACTGAAAGTCAGTACATTATTTTATATCCTAAGTTAAGGCAATTTGAGCCCAAATTCTTTAACTACTTCAGAATGTCCATCAAGTCATTTGATGACTTACTGACTCTCATAAACGATGAACTCGTAGCAGATAAAAACGCTGTGCGATATAGCATTTCACCGGAAGAAAAACTCATAATTACATTGAGGTAAGTTTTTTAATAATCAACATAATCTATAAATCAAATAAATCAAATCAACTTGTTTAGGAACAATTTTTTTAAAGAAAAAATAACATTTTGTTACTCGCAGAATAACTCTAACTCTGATTCATTGCTGACATTAGTTGATGCTGGCGATGGAGTAGGTGTTACTGGCGATGGAGACCCCATTGCTGTAGTATAACCATAATGTGCAAAATTATTTGACACACTAGACTGCTGTGATCTATAATCATGATAACGAAAGCCTTCAACAGAAGCTGATGACTGATGACGCTGCTCTTGTGATGAATAATTTCTTCGTTGTGATACCGGGTAATTTTGATTTTCATATGTCTGTTGTTGTGGTCCTTGAAATTCATTTTGGTTTTGCAAAATTAAATTATAAATGGCAATTTTAGTTTGAAGTCGCCTATATTCCGGAATTTTTTTAATCTCTTTAACGAGTGACAAACAAAACAGCTTGTCTTCATCGTCATCTTCTTTTGGATGAGACACATTTTTCTGTGCTAAACTCTGCTCTAATATGTTTGCAAATCTTTCATCAGCAGGATTTAATTTTTGTTTTTTTCTTGAAGTAGATTTAGGACTCTTAAAGCCAGAACTTATTTCTACTTCAGCAACCTCTGACGAAGTTGATGCATTATCTGCATCGAAACTACTTTCTGTATCTTTGTTGGCAATTGATGCCTGTAGAAATCGTAGTCTATTATAATGAATATATGTCGAAGTTTTGGAAGCTCCTGATCCAGATTTGACAGTCTTTATTTTCTTCACCTCTCTCATATAATTATCCCGTAAACTCTTCCACTTTTTTTGCAGGGATGACGCTGAAAAAAAAACAGTATTTAGTAATAGTTTATGTTTGTTTCCAGATATTTGGCCATTGGATGTTCATTTGGGACATTAAGCTACGACTATAGAATTGGCAAATCTACTGTGGCTACTATAATACCACAGTATGTGAAACTATTTGGAAAAAATTAAGGCCCGTTGTTATGAGTGAACCAACGAAAGAAAAGTGGTGTGAAATATCCACGATATTTGAAAAGAACTCAAAGTTTCCCAATTGTTTGGGAGCCTTGGACGGGAAACATATACGGTTAATCCAGCCTGAACACACGGGTTCTATGTATTATAACTATAAAAATTATTTTTCGCTAGTTTTATTGGCGCTAGCGGATGCAAACTATTGTTTTGTGTGGGTTGACATAGGTGCCTACGGTAAAAACAGTGACTCAGGTATATTCAAGAATTCTTCATTGTACAAAAAGCTGACAGAAAGGTCATTAGATCTACCTGAGTCAAAGGCATTGTTAATACAAAATAGACCGACAACGTTGCCATATGTGATAGTGGCTGATGAAGCTTTTGGCATGATGGAGAATTTAATGCGTCCATATGGGGGAAGGTCACTAACTTATGCTAAAAAAATATTTAATTACCGTTTGACATTAGCACGCCGGTATGTTGAATGTACTTTTGGCATAATGTGCAATAAATGGCGCATTTTACACAGGCCGTTAGATGTTAACATCGGTTTTGCAGAAAAGATCGTAAAAGCGATATGTACACTAAATAATTATGTCAGAATCAGGGATGGCTACAATTTTGAAGACACACTTTATACGCCACCCCTGGAAAATCTAGCCTCACATTATACCGGACGTGCTGTGCGACAGGCGGATAATGTTCGAATACATTTAACAAACTATTTCATTAATGAAGGAAAAGTAGATTGGCAGGATCGTTATATTTAACTTGTAACACAAACCGATTGTAAATGTAAATAAATATATATACTCACATAATATTTTCTTCTTTTCTTCATTGTCATGTCCTTCACAAAATATAAGGACGAGTTCTTCCCAAGCCCGTCTTCTCAAATTCTTATCTGAATAATCGCTACTTGTCATGTCCCATATCGCAGGACGTTTCTCTATTTCATCAATTAATAATTCCGTATTAAAAGCTTCGGTTTCCATTTCGGACGATTTTCGGACGAACTTGACGAACCAAAATACACGTATGTCCGCGTCTATCCGCGTTACGTGTACGTCTATCCGCGTCGAAAGCGCGCGCTCAACTGAACGGAAACATAGAAAACCAATGATCTCAAAGCGGCGTTGACGCGCGCTGACAACAGTCGAGCGCTAGCGCAGCGTCGAACGCGCGCGTTACTAAAACGCGCGTTAGCATGTGTACGGCCTGAATAAAATGTATGTAGTTGTAAACGCGCGTTATCAAAACGCGCGTTGAGCGCTTGTCATCTGAACCTACCCTAAACCATTAGATTTATTATTACTATTATTAATTATGTCACTCTGAATTGAATTATTATTAACACAGATAGATTTCTCGTTACACATTGTTTCAACTTGACCGCTCTCATTACTAACATTTAGAAACCAAACTATCAGAATTGAATTCATTAAAATATTCACGACATATAATTAATTCATTATAATTACTTTTCATGTCAATACAATTAAAATCTTTGTAAAATTTACTTTCAACAAAATTAACATTCCTTGAATAAATTACCCTTTTTGGATTGGATGGCTCAACAAGTCGGTATCCTTTTGTGCTTTCTGAGTATCCAACAAAAATACACATTTTTCCCTAGCGTTCAACTTACTTGTACGAGTCGGCTCCGACACCAGAGAATAGGCTACGCAGCCAAAAACACGAAGATGATCCAGGTTCACTTTGTGACCAGACCACATCTCCTCAGGCAACTGTCCCGCTAAAGCAACTGTGGGGCTACGATTCTTTAAATAAATAGCAGTCATAATAGACTCCCCCCAAAAACGCTTGCAGAGACCAGCTTGCAAAAGCATACATCTAGCCTTCTCCATAATAATCCTATTAAGGCGCTCGGCCACGCCATTCTGCGGAGCACTATACGGTACTGTCAATTGGTGAAGTATACCTTCCTTTTGTAGGTAAGTTATAAACTCCCTGCTACAATACTCACCACCGTTGTCAGAACGCAGGCACTTTATATGCAAACCTGTCTGCTTCTCAACTAAGGCCTTAAAAATGATAAAATAGGAAAATACCTCAGACTTCTTCTTCATTAAGTATCCAAACGACTTCCTCGAAAAATCATCAGTGAAGGTCAGTAGGTATCTTGCACCTCCCCAGCTGTCATCACTCATCGGACCAAGGACATCTGAATGGATGAGCTCGAGTAGCTTGCCCCTTGGGATAAGCCTTGGCCACAGGCTTTCCCTCAAGGCAGGCGGAACACTGCTGAAGGTCATCTTTGTCAGCTTGAAAAGAGACATTTCGTGCAGTATTGTTCATTAGAGCAATCATCCCATTCATACTAAGATGTCCTAACCGCCTGTGCCATAACTCAGCACTCAAATTTGACACAGCCAACTTTGCAGTCTGTGCTCCCTGCACTTCGTGTAGGGTAGCCATCGACTGCTCCTGATTGCAAACACCTTTCAACCTATACACCCCCTTGTTCAAATAAGCAGACATAATGCACTGACCATTAACATCACATTCATCATAAATGAAACAACCATCCTTTTTAAAAACAACAACCAAACCACTCTGACATAATCTACTCACCGACAGCAAATTCTCTGATAGTTGCGGAATATACATAATAACATAACATCATTGAAAATCTTTAGACCACCATTCATCCATACTTGCATAGAACCAATCCCAGAACTCCAATTTTGCCCTCTTGTCAGCACAGTTTACTTTTGCTTTGTTATTTCTCAAATTAACAAACAAATTTTCACAAATACTCATGTGTGATGTCGAACCACTATCTACAATAAAGTCTGTTTTAGTTGATGCATAAAAAGTTGAGGCTGTCATAGTCTGCTCTTCCTTAGAATGTTCCTCCTTTCTTAGCCGCTTCAACTTGAAACACTTCGACTTCATGTGACCCGGTTTCTTACAGAAGTGACACACAATCGCTTTCTTGTTTTTACTGTTCGCTGCAAATGCAATAGTGTTCGAGCCGCTCCCATTACCATTTTCAGTAGTATTGTTTTTCCGGTACTCTTCCTGAAGAAGCCTGGCACGAACAAGTTCTGAAGATAGTCCACTGGTGATCGATGCCGTCTCCAAAGCCGATACTAACGTATCAAATTCTTGAGGTAGGCCGCTTAAAAGTATTTCCGCAATCTCAGCATCTTCTACTAGTTTACCGATGTTGGCCAACTGCTGCACCAGCGTAAACACATGGTCAATGTACGCTGTCATATTCGCGAACGTCGCAAATTCAACCCGATGCAGCTGACGAAGTAGACTCACCCGTCTGAACAAGCCCTTGTCTTCGTAAACAGTAGTAAGCTTCTTCCAAGCTTCTTTTGCAGTTTCAATACCATACAATAGTTGAAACAGTGTCGGTTTCACGCATAGTGATAACCGTGCTAATGCACGTTGTGATCTATGTGGATCGGTGTCCTCCCCGGTCACCGAACTCCACAAGTTTTCTAAAACCAAATAATTCTTCATGGCAAACTTCCAGGTTTGGAAATTCGAGACGCCTTCCAGTTTCTCAAATCCACCAAGTAAGCCATAGCCCGGCGATCCGCCCGGCATGACAGCTGCAGTGCCCGCCGTAGACGGCGCCAAGTCATTATTTGCCATGTGCACAAAAGTGAGGTTATGTACTTACAATTTCTCGAATCAAAAATCGAATGCCACCATTCTCTGAATCCACTTCTAGGATTTATCCTGGTCGTCCTGAAGACCTGGGCCCATAACCTGTAGCGAAGTACTGCCTCTAAGGTTATATCAGGGAATATATATATAATATATATTGTTATATCTTTTATATGCTGACTGAGCGGAGTCCGCAGTGATGGGCGTACAGATGAGAGTTAGTAATATTAAAATGGGGTTTGCGGATGGAGAAGTGAATATACATATTTTGTCTTGTCGGCATTTAATGTTAGCAAGTTGCTTTGAAGCCAGTTACACACAGTGTTGAAACCTATTTGAGCATATTCGTACAATTCGCTATTTGTTTTAGCGGTGAATAATAACGCCGCGTCATCAGCATACGATATAATTTTGCCTTGTTTAAAGTTTAAACTACACAAATCAATAAATTAGGAAAAGGGTGGGGCCCAAAAATAATGTTCAACATATTTTAATCACTATCAATATCGTCATCTGAGTTACAGTTGACACATATATAATAGATTAAATCTCCATTGCAACATTTTGCGTGGGCCCATTTTTGACATTTGGTGCATTGCACCCAATCTTCTCCAGGGACACTGGTAGAAAAAGCCTCACTGCAAACCAGACACAATTTATCCAGTTCTTCTTCTTCTTCTTCAGATAAATTAATGTTTTTAGTGTTGGTTTTTGTACCCTTCCTTTTACCCTTCCCTTTTCCTTTTATATTCGCAGGTTTATTGGTAATTTTCTGTTTTTTCTTGACCATATTTTTCTGTTCCATGAGAGCGATCTTCTCCGGTGTGTCAGTGTAAATTGTGCTAGTTCTTTTACGACTATTCGTACTTTTTCTTACACGTGGGCCTGCTTTTGGAAAAGGTCGCAGTTCTTCTAAAATGTACATTCCAGATGTTGGTTTGGCTGGTTTGTCAAATCAAAAAATGGAACAGTAACTGAAGTAGTTGCTGTCGAAATCATTTGTTTTTTTGGGAGTTATGTAGTCGTGCTCGTGCTGACTAGCAAATGAGCATAATATTGAATTTTCGTTTCGGATGCATTCTGAAGAACTCTCAATATCAGTTACAGGAATATCCTCGATAGTCACAAAGTCAATGACAACTTCAACTTTGTCTAATGTTTGTTCTTTATCGAGTCTCGACACTGGAATATCATTCTCGGCATTTGATCGATTTTCGATTTGAATTTCACTTTCTTCATTTCTCTGTTGCTCCTCAGTGCTAGAAGTAGGGGCTTCCAATCGATCTGCGACATAGGAACCCATAAATTCAGACTCGGGAAAAATATTTTCATTAAGAGGATAAATTCCTGAAACTTGGAAACCCGATTGAATATTGGTAGAGGTTGCAGCTAATGGCAGTGCAGTCTTTACAATTTCAGGTATGTTATAAATGGTCATTGGTTTACCAGGGTTTGAAGCCATCCAATTGCCGCATGCTGTGTTTACATATTTTTTGAATGGACCATACACTGACCTGTCCAATGGCTGGAGCCTGTGGCTGCAATGAGGTGGAAATAAAAGAAGCGTTACTCCGTTCTCTTTAAAAAGGTCCAAAGCTTCAAGCGATAGGTGAGAGTCATGGTTGTCAAGCAGAAGTAAGATAGGCTTATCTCTTGACGGCCTGGTGTGGTTTATAAAATGTTTAGCAAAAATAATGAACTGCTCTTCTTTCATCCACCCAGATGAATTAGCAGAACCGACTGCGCCAACTGGTCCCCCATTCAGGAAATTAATGATTGCCGAGACAGCAACAGCTACTGTCACCAATGTACCCCTTTCTCCTGATGTGACTTTTCCCAATTGTTTTACACTCCTTCTGGCAACAATTCGATCGGGAGTATGGACCGTGGTAACACCAGTTTCATCCATGTTCCATATTGCTTCAGGAGTTAATTTTAAACGCTCGTAAACTATTTTCAGGTTATTGAAGAACAAATCAACATTGTGTTTGTTAAATGATGTTGCCCTCGATAGGCTTGTTGCCTGAGGTGTGCGAATGGATAATTATCCAGTGCGCATTAGAAAATAGCTGAACCAGTCTGTACCTGCCGCTTTTTGCTTTGTCCAGGAAGCTGGGATAGTCTTACCCAGTTTCACGCTATATTCGTAAGCTAGCTTACGCACTTCATAGGGCGTCAAGCCATAATAGATATCAGCACATTTTTTTACATATTCTGAAAGGTTAAATTCTTCAATACTGGAAAATATTTGACGATTTTTGAAGTATCCTACATAGTCAAAATGCGGCTCTTGAACTTCAGTAGACTGGGAAAGCAAATGACGCATTTTTACCACATACCTGTGTAATGTTTTGTATTTCATAGTCAATAGCCACTGAGCGTATACTTTTCTTTCCTGCAATTACTTCATCACAAGCGGTTTCCATTATACTTTGCGTTGTTTTGCCTCGATCCGATTTTCGTTTATACGTTCTCATTGTCCTACAAAAAAAGACTAATTAAATACCTACTTGATTTACCCTAGTTCATGTAGTTGTCACCTAAATGGCCTTAAAATAAATAAAACTAGTGCGAATTGTATATTCTAGAAATCGGCCCAACACAAGTTATGTAAAATAAATATAAAACAACACAATACACTTGAGGGGTTGGTTGACTCATTAGTCAATCAACCCCGTACACATGTTAGCCTACCATCCCCGCTCGGCCATTTTGTACACCGGAGCCCATGGACACGACTCATAACATTCATAAAGCAAATATGTGGCATTAATCTGTAGTCTAATAACCATACTTCGTAATAGTGAAGACTACAAAACCTTTCGATATACACTGCAGTCAAAAAAACAAAAGAAATGTCGATAAAAATATTTACGTTCTTACCTGAATTTTTAAAATGTCGCCGTTGCTCCTAAAATGCGTCCGCCTCCGGCGCGCCGAGACGAGTAACTGAGCGTCGCCTCACTTTGAACGCACACTCTGATGGACATCGTGTTATGACGAATATTTGAGAAGTTATTGCCTGTTTTTTTTTTTTTTTTAAGAAATAATTATTACCGCGGACATGGCGGTCCGCGCCCTTTTTTAGGACATTTATTTATTTGTTACAGATTGGTGGCAGTATCGGTACTCCTGCCTCGGACAATTTTTTGTTTACATGCTATTATGTTAACTTAGATCTACGTGAGTCCATCCTACTTATAAATATGTATACATAATATTTTTTTTTTCTTCTCCATGCTATTGTTATTGTTTTCCTTAATGACTAATTACAGTTTTTATTATGTTTTTAATTTTACATCTACAATTTGCACATGTTTGTTACATTATTGTTAGTGTTGGTTAGTATAGGTTAGGTTAGGTTTTGGTTTTTCTTAATTTCTTGTTACATTTTCCTTAGTTTACTCTCTTATATGCTATTACAACTTTTATTATATTTTTATTTTTACAACTTTACACGCTATGCACTTAATTTTTAATTATTGTTAGTACTGGTTGAGGTGTCTCTTGGGTTGGGGTGTCGGTTTGGATGTGGGTAGGGACATTTTGGGTGGTGTTTTAGTGGGGTCTAATGACCGCGGACTTCGCTAGCCCCATCAGGCCCTCCACGACTGCTGCGTCTCGGTGCTGCATGGCCATCTTCAGGTTGTACTCGATGACCATTTTAGTCGGCGCACCCATCGCTTTCCTGGCAAAGCGGCCTGTGGCGTCGTCTGCGTCATCGGTGTAATAGACGCAACTGACCGTGTGTCTCGACATCGCCACTACCGCGTGGGAGATGCTGTCGTGGATTTGGAGCCTCCTGGACTTGGTGTTAATGATGATGACGCTGTCGTAGGTCAACCCCTGAGCTTCGTGTATGGTCAGGGGGCGCGACCCGTCGCCGGACCCATATCCCTGGCTGATGAGAGACGATTTCTCCTCTTGTGTATGAACCAGGAATAGGGTGTTTTGGGCGGTACTGGGTATTTGCGCTCCCGTGTAACCTGTCACCCTCAGGGAGTGGACCCGCGACAGCGTCAACTTTGAGGAGTATATACCGGAGTATATCTCGCTCAGTGCAAACGCTACGTCCATCGGATTGCGGTGTGTGCACAACAACTCCTGGGTGATTCCAGCCACCGAGTCTGGACGGGTATACCTTAACGGAAACAGGTTCTGTCTGTCCAAAAACGGAAGCTGGTTTACGTCTCCAATGAGGACAATCTCGCTCGCCCCAGACAACTTTACTGCCATAACTATAGCCCCAAAGTGGTTCATGAGAGCCTCGTCTACCGTGAGCCGGTAGCACCTCTCTTGCTGTCGGAACCCGTTTGCTAGTATTGAGGCCATAGTGCGCACCTTCGTCTTGACTCGATCTCCCAAGCGGCGCGCAAGCTTCTCCCTGAGATCTTTGGCAGCTTCAGTTGTCGTGGTCGCTATGACGTCATTCTCCTCATTGAAGTTCTTAACCACCCACGTTGTCTTGCCGCACCCCGGAACCCCATTTACCCACCTGATATTGGGTACCGCCCAACTTTCCTTCAATGCCAGAACGTCCGAGCTCCCCAGAATGGTCTGTGCCATTTCAAGGATCTTGTCGTCCGGCATGATTTTGGTACATTTGGCGGTAACCACTATCGGGTCGTCGTTTGGTACTTGGAATGTGAGTTTGCCTGAGTGCTCCGTTTCCTCTGTGTCCAGGGCCACAAAACCACTCTTCGCGCTGTAGGCTACCATGTACGATCCCGTCATTTCCCCCGTGATGTGGCGTTGTCGTACACCGCTGCCTCCGATTCCTTGAGTAGTACCCTTAGCAGTCCTTCTGAATTTCTATGGAAGGTCTGCAGGATCTTCTTGCATGTCATGAGATTGACCTCCCTGGTCGCTCTCACGATCGCTACGTACTCAAGCAACGCGCTCTGTACGTGGTCCGTGGTTCCAGACCTCTCTACGAGGGACGGCGGGCTGACTTGCCCTTTGTCGGCTCTTGTAGGCTTAGGCTTCTGTGGGGCTGGTTCCTGCGGAGTCTTTTTGAGGAACCGCTGTATTGCCTTCTCTTGTTTCGATGCTCGGCTGGTGCCAGGGAGCAGAGCGCTGAGGAAAGTGCCGAAGGCTTTCAGGCGACTCCTCGACTGGGCCCGGTGCTCTGGGCTTGTGGTGGTGCTCTGCTCCTTTGCAGTTTCTTCGGCTGCCGCCTTTTGCTGGGCCCTCTCCGAACCGCTTAGAGTGGTGGTGGGGTTTATATTGGGGCTCGTCACGCTGGCTGTTGGTTGTCTGGGGGCTTTGAGAAAACTTAAAGTTTCCCCTCGGTCCTCGTAGACAACTACCTACTACTAGTTATTGCCTGTTAGTCAACCTGCCCCTATAGTCAACCAACCCCGGTCTCCCCTACCCTAGTAGCACGTTCCATAGTTTTATTAAATGGTTTCCTAACCTGCTTAGCTTTAACACAGATTTCACATAAATCCTGCATTTGTGATATATCTGACTTGGTGAATGTGACACCCGTAGCAGCGTCCACCAATTTACCCAGTACCTCATTACTTGGGTGACCCATTTTAATGTGCCAGTCATAAACACTACTCTTTTTATTGGCTAACATTAACACTTCACTACTACCAAGTTTTAATTTTAAATGATACAGACCTGTTGACTCCTCCTTTTTACCAAATATTTTTGTGCCACACTTATGGAAAGGTTACACAGTGCGAGCAGCTGATGTGACAGTAGACAGCTACTGTGCCAGTGTACTCGCATGACAGTAGCTCGACTCGCCTCGTGTGGTCACACCAATGCCAACTGCTGGCGTCGCAGTAGACAGCTACTGCACCAGTGTACTCGCATCGTCCGATGTATCATGTCTCGTGCAATGATGTTGCAAAATACACGAATAAAAACAGTACATACCACAATAAAAGCGGTTACGAAAATACTTTGTGTTGAAATACTTAGAACTGAAAGTGCTATACAAAAAAAGAAGAAGAAAAGAAGTATTTGGGTCAGGAATTGGCTGCAAAGAAAAGGAGCAACACATACAATATTTAAAGAGTTATATGATGAAGATGCCAGAGAATATAAAGCGGTTATGAGAGTGACACCTGCACAAGTGGAAATACTTTTAAATTTAATTGCTCCAAAAATTCAACGTGATGATACATTGATGAGGGATGCGATACCTGCAAGGGTGAAACTGGAAATAACACTGGTATACCTTTCTTCTGGGATATCGTATAGACTGTTGTCGGTATTCTTCAGAGTTTCAAAAGCATCCATAATTAAAATAATACCAGAAGTATGTGCTGCTATCAATGAAAGTCTAAAAGATTTTATCAAAGTAAGTAAATTTTATTATTTATAATCAAACTGTAAAAACAACGGATTTGTTAACGTTTTTGCACCTATTTGAACGAAATCTTTACATAGTAATACTTAACACCTACAGTACAAGAAAACTTAGTTCGTTATATTAGAGAATGTTATTGCTGTAGCAAGTACATCATTATGAAGTACAGATTGTGAAGATTGTTCTAGTGGCGTAGAGAGTGCAGATATTGTAGGTTCAACCGGGTGATAATTTACAAGTACATCATTATGAAGTACAGATTGTGAAGATTGTTCTAGTGGCGTAGAGAGTGCAGATATTGTAGGTTCAACAGGGTGATAATTTACAACCGTTGTTGGTGTTGGAGTTACTGGAGTTCCGGCTTGGAACCCTTCAGGCTGTGGTGATGGCGTACATTCAGAACTGTAATTAGAAGGTGAATACACAATTCTAGCACAGAGGGCGCTCTTACGGTATCTAGAGAGTATTGCCTGTATTTCATCTGTCGCATCAATTCTATCAATTGGCGGTAACTGTTTGAGCTGCAGTGCTACATGTCTTCCAATTACATCACATTCATCTTCTAATTCTCTTGAAATCGGGGCAGACACGTTTACTAAACTGTTATTTAGTTCTTTGAGTTCATTCACGGCTGCTTGAATTTCAGACCGTTCTGATGATAATTTCATCTTTAATTTTGGAGTTTTTGGTGGCTTCATCACTTTTATATGAACGGCATTGTTGCTATTGTCACTAGTATCAAGGCCCTCGTCATTCGTTTCTGAACACCCTACAAACGACTCGCTTCCTGACGTTGATGCATGAAGTGGTTCCTGAAATTAACATTATTCTTTTATTTTTCAGATACCGAATGTGGAAGAATGGCAAGATATAGCTGTAGGATTCGATTCAAGGTGGAATTTTGCGAATTGTTGTGGAGCTATTGATGGGAAACATATAACAATTCAAGCACCACCAAATTGTGGCAGTGAATATTACAACTACAAAGGAACAAATAGTATAGTGCTCATGGCCGTCGTGGATCACGATTATACTTTCAGATATGTAGATATAGGCTCATAGGAAAACTAATGTGTTGATAAAGGGCGAGGAATTGAATCCTGAAGACAGCACAGTATTCTTGGGCATAACTTTGGATGCTAAGCTTCAGTGGGGTCCGCATATAGATAAATTATCAAAAAAGCTAAGTTCCGCAGCATACGCCGTTAGAAAAATTCGTAATTTAACGGATATAGAGACTGCCCGTTTAGTGTACTTTAGTTATTTTCATAGTGTAATGTCGTACGGTATTCTATTGTGGGGAAATGCCGCCGATATTCAGACTATCTTTGTTTTGCAGAAGCGTGCTGTTCGATCAATTTATAAATTAAGTCCGAGACACTCTCTCAGAGACAAATTTAAAGAGATTAATGTAATGACTGTGCCTTCTCAGTATATTTATGAAAATCTTTTATATGCCCATAAAAACATAAAATTGTTCAAAAAATACAGTGATATCCATAATATAAATACTAGAAACAAACACAAATATGTTGTACCTACAACAAGGCTCAAGAAAATAGGTGGGTCGTTCAGATGCCAATGTATACACTTTTATAATAAACTACCAAGCCACGTTCAAGATCTAAGCCTTAATAAATTTAAATCGTTCATTAAACGTAAGTTGTGCCAGAAAGCCTTTTATACCGTTAAAGATTATATTGAGGATACAAAGGCTTGGGATTGAGCTGCTTCCAATTTCTACATTTTGAGTGTTTTTGATGTTTTTTTTTTATATACACATTGACATTAATGATTTTTTTTTTAAACTGACATTTGCTTACTTTTTAAAGTATTACATTATTTTAATTATTGTGAATGTGAAGACGATGTGGGTCATTTATTTTAGTCATTTTTTATTTTTTATTACTCTCTCTATGGTCTGGCAGTTTGAGTAATTTATGTGGCCTACCCAAATGTCCTTTCTTTGGTATTGTTCGTCGAATCGTTGAGCTCCTTCAGTCTTGAGTTGAGCTGCATGATTTCTGACAAATGCGTGCACTGACTGGACAGGTCCTCTCAATCTGTGTGGTTCTTTCCTCAAAAGACCATCTCAGACATCGACCTACATGGTCTTCATATAACTTGACCAAGATTATGTCTGGACTTTAAAAGAGACTATGACCTCTGAGTTTGTTTCGGCCTTTCTTCTCAGAGTAGTCAGATAGGAAACGCCGACCTCATCTAGTTTAAAAAATTTATGATTGACGTGTAAAAGTGTTTGTGCAAACCTACTTACAGAAATAAAATCATTTATCATTTATCATTACGGTCGTAATGCAGATGGTGGGGTATTCCAAAACTGCTCTTTGTATCCTTATCTAGAAAACAATTTATTGTTGCCTGAAAATGGTATTCTAGTGGGAGATGATGCCTTCCCTTTAAAGTCATATTTACTGAAGCCCTACAAAAATACACTGACTACAACAGAAAAGATTTTTAATTATAGATTGAGCAGAGCAAGAAGGATTGTGGAGAATGGGTTTGGCATTCTAGCATCTCGTTTTCGTGTATTGGGAAAGCCAATTCAAGTTAGTAGTTGAAAATTAGGGCATCCAGATCAGAAGAGATCTGGATGCCCTATTTTCCAACATTTTAATCATCTATTCACATATTATTTACCGACCCCCAATACTTACTTTATTCGAATAGATGAATGCATTCAAGATTCTCTATTCGAAATGTCGACTACCAGTCATTTATTTCATTTATTCAAATACCATACCTTAATCTGACCTGATCAGCACCTTGAACCAAGTTACGTTTCCACAAACGCTAACGCTAATAGCAACACAAAAAATGTATGGAGATGACATTTCAAATCGATAAGTCACATGGTCATAAAGCGATTTGAAATGTCAGTTCCCTACATTTTGACGTTGGCGTGTGGCGTTAACGCTAACAGAAAAGTTTTTAGTCTAGGCCTCCAGATCTGTTTTCTAGGTACTTATAGTTATTAACTATATTTTATGTATGGAATAATGTTCTAACCTAATCTGATCTGTTTTCTGTGGGTGAGTAGTCATTAAATTTTAATTTTGAGTAATATTCTAACCTGATATGATCTGTTTCTTGATCATAATATTTTGCGGTTAAATGAAATGTTATTGCGAAATCTTCATTTAAACTAAAACTCCAAAATCCAGACCGGAACAATTTATTCGTGTGGGAATCGAACCCACGACACTTTGTGGTTGAAGAACGTGTAATCTGGCATTTGATTGTGTTGTGATCAGGTCTTAACCATTAAGCCAAACGTGTCGTCAAATATGTAACAAAATAGCGAACCACTTCATGCCCTTTTGTTTACTTTAACGATACGCATGTTGTATGACATCATTCATTCGATGTACTTCCATATATGGTTTTCATTGTATTCACTTACAATCAATACTTTGAATCGAACATCTGTTTGAAAATTAAACCATGAACTGTGGGAATTACTATATTATCGATCTTTAATGAATAAAACAAGAAAATATTTATATCAAAAATTTATTAGTTACTTACTTAAAGTGTTTATACTACATTGTTTATACGCCATTTATTTAAACAGAGAACGTTTTTCAATGCACATACTGAATCATGATAAATACAACTATACAGATCATGAGAGTTTTCATATTGTTTATATAAGTTTAATAAACTAGGACAACCTTTATCTTCTAAGTTATTAATATTAGCACTATTTACAATGTTTCTTAACCACAACACTTTTTCTGAACCTTTGACATAAACACATTTATCTCTTAAAATATTTATAACCAAATTCTGATAATTTGAGTAAGGCACAACTCCTTCATTCCAGTATATCTTTCTATTGCGCTCAATCCAACTTACTTGTCGCCGTTCTTGTTTAGTCAAATCGTAAAATGGGAATGGAGGTTTTATTAGAAATAGAGGTTGGTTTTTATTTTTTTATCGCATAATATCGCAATCTCCTTTATTATAAATTCGTTAGCTTCTGTTTTGAAACCTTGAACATCTACAATTGCAGTCATGATAGCCTGCGCACAATGTTACTTAACGGTTTGTATTCCACAAGTCGATCGTTAATAATTAAACAATAAGCAGTTGTGTTATCTGGTATCAATGTTGAACATTCAAATTCCAACCTTACGTCTACCGGGCCGGTTTTTAAACAGTCATTTTGCCTTGAACAATCTATGATAAAAAGCGGTGCTTTTTCTTTAAAATCTTTCAAATCAAGCAACGGATCGATTGGGCTGCTATAATACGACTGACGAAATTTCACATACATTTCATATAATATACTGTACTTATTTTCAGAAAACTTTAAGCCTAAAGGTTCATAAGGGTAATATTGAGAATTCAAAAATAGCGTTACGTTTGTCACATCGCAATGATCAAATACTGAGCTGTCTTTCAATTTATTACTTTTTCTATTAGTCTGCAAGCAAAAAATTACATACCGGGGCTTTTCTAATTGAGAAGCAGTTTTTACTGACCAAGAATGCTTTGTGGTTTTAGGTAGTAAAGGATACTCATATAAATCCCAATTTCTAAAAGCCATCTGAATAGATTTATCTCTTTCTAAATGCTTTAAAAGTGTTAAACCTTCTCTATCTGAAAGTTTTATATGTGGTACTCTCCACTGAATCCTTTGTATATCTATTTGAAGCTGAACGACTTCATCAGTAACAATAATACTATTTAAGTTAGAATTACTCCTATTCAATATAAGTTCGTGTTTACAATTTATCACAATTTTATTGTAATCCTCTGCAAATCCTAAAATCTTATTTAATGGCACCACAGCACTGAAATGCCCATCACTTTGGAACCCGTTTAAATTCCAACCCCATAATGCAGCAACTTTACTTTCTGCTTCGTTTAATGAGATGTATGACTTTATTGTTGATGTTATTCCGGAATTTTTTATACGATCTATTTCAATTCCATTCATTTCGTATCTGATGTCTTGAAACAAATGCATAACAGGGTTATTAGTGAACGTAACAGTTTTCTTGATCGGATTCCCATCTTTACCGAACAGCTTTGCCCGACCTTCGATGTAGATTGAACTGGCTGATGGTAGCACGTATATATCTTGCTGGTGTATGGGGATTCTGATTTCATCGTTTTCTCTAAAGCTGTTATTGTAGGGATTGTATGAATGGACTTCATAGCTTTCGATTGAACTATCAAAGTGTGGTAAATCAGTAATCTGTAGTATACTCATACTTTAAACCCTAAAGCTTTAAGAAAATCTTTATTTGATTTAGTCAATTTCTTCACGTTTTTCTTACGTCTGTGCACCTTGACGTTTGTTGACGGAATAGGACGTTTTATTTTCGTTGGAGGGTTTTTATCATATACTATCATTTTGCTTTTCTTAAATGAAGACGTAATTGAATATGTTCTTCACCAAAGTCAATACAGTATCCAAACTGATCTACAATCCTGACAGAAATGGCTGAAATTATATTTTTGTTCACTGGGAAGTAAATAACGTTCCGGGGTATTTCTGTGTAGCCGTGACTTGAAGCAGTATCAGATATGAATTCGTGAATAAAATGAGTCGGTAATCCGTTGTAGTATGAACCGTGCACAAGATCACATTCGATTCTGATTACAGCTGTTAAACTGCTGTTATTAACGGGAACATTCGGTCTTGTTTTTAACACTGAAAAGTATAGTAAACCGCACTCGTATTGATCAGATAAATGAAGAGGTGGTTGAAAATACGAGACCAGTTCTGATTTATTTCCAGAGATGGTAACTATAATAAATAATAATAATAATAATAAAATTTTTATTCAAAAAAAGTAAAGTAAAAGATAGGATTTACATTAATTCCAATCGAGGAAAAATTAAATTCTAACTCTAATGTAGACCTGCCTGATCTAGGTTTATGGCAAACCTGTGTTTCAGGCCATCAATTTACATCAAACATTAAAAAAAAAGAAAACAATAAATGTAATATAGTGTCTTAAATAGTTAATATTTGGGTATAGTATATATTATTTTAAAACTAGATTATGTAAAATATATTATGTTTAAATAAATTAACGAATAATATTAAAGTAGATAAAGACTGACTATTATTAATTAGGTAAGTGAAGAGACTTATATTAGAGTAGGTAGATAAGACTTTATTTTAAAATTTCTAGTAGTTTTTCCGTGTCTGCATAATTAAGTTTTGCCAAATATTCCCGTACTAGTAAATTACACCTATTATAACTTAAACTATAAATCTTTAGTACTCTATTAAACTGGTTATACAAGTAGGGTCCTAAAAATAAATAAAATCGGTTAGCAAAAGCATGTTTAGTCTGCGAGTTAGCACAAACCAAATCTTTTCTTCTCTTATCTGAAGGTACTGGGTTAAAATAAAGTTCAGTATGTTGGAATAAAACTACATTCAAAATAAATAATTGACGTACTGTTAGCACCTTACATGCCATATAAAGTTGGTGTGTAGGAAATCTAAAAGGACGAAAAGTAGCAACCTTTAAAACTGCTCTTTGGGCGCGTTCTAGGTGTAGTAAAATTGATTTAGCGGCACCACCCCAGGACGTTATACAGTAGGTAATAATAGATTGACACAAAACCAAATAAACCTGTCTAATTAATTTAAAGTCAGCAATGTTACGTAAATTTTTAAAAATGTATATTAGTTTGCGCACTCTGGTGCATAATAAATCGATGTGTTTGCGGAAGTTCAGATTTGTGTCAATCGTGACGCCTAGATATTTAATATGGTCGGTTTTAGCTAAAGTGGGACAAGTGCACGCAATGTCAGCATAATGTAAATTGCAATTGTTATGCGCTCGAATGATTAGGTTAGTAAGCGTTGGATTAGTGTTTCTCATTGTAAATAATAGGTACTTGGTTTTATCTGTATTTAACGTTAAGAGATTTTTATGAAGCCAATTAGACACAATATTAAAACCATTCTGTGCTACCTCATAGACTTCGGCCTTTGATTTAGCTGCGAACAGTAGCGCTGTGTCATCCGCATATGAGATAATTATACCTTTTTGGAGTGTCAAATTGCACAGCTCATTTATATAGATTAAGAACAAAGTAGGACCCAAAATACTGCCTTGTGGGATTCCATAGCAGCTATTCTTAAGTTCAGAACTAATGCACTGACCTATTTTTACACACTGCTGGCGGTCGGTAAGGTAATCAGATAATAGTTGCAATTGTACTCCCCGTATTCCCAGCATTTCCAGCTTGTTCAAAAGCAAAGAACAAGAAATTGTGTCAAAAGCCTTGGCAAGGTCTAAAAATATCCCTATGGTATACATGCCGTTATCCAGGTTTGTGCTTATAAAATTTGTCAGTTTGTGAACAGCTTGGGTTGTTGATCTTTTTGGCCTAAAACCAAATTGATGATCAGAGAGTGATTTATTACTTTCAAGATATTTTACTAATCTACTGTTTATAATTTTTTCCAAAATCTTTGAAAGGCCTGTTAAAACTGAAATTGGCCTGTAGTTATTAACACAATTTTTGTCTCCAGCTTTATACACTGGGGTGACTAAGGCTTTTTTAAGCAATTTAGGAAATATTCCTTTTGTTAAACATAACTGAAAAATGTGTGTCAAGGGAGGGGCAATGACATATTTAAATCTTTTGAGTATGCTATTAGGTATGTCGTCACATCCTACAGCGCAAATTTCCTTTAATCCATCTATTAAACTTATTACCTCATTAACATCTGTATCTAATAAGACAAAAGAGTTTCGTGCTGTATATGTATTAGTTTGGCTTTGAATGGAAAAAGCTCTATTAGATAGTAACGTTTTTTCTGCTAAGCTTTTTCCAACATTAATGAAGAAGTTGTTAGCTTTATTTGCTGCTTCGGTAGGGCTTTGCTCCGAAGATAAAAGATCTAGCGCCGGTTCGGGATTTTTTGACCTAATAGTGTTAGTTTTTATGAATTTCCATATAAGTTTACTGTTTTTACCTGCTTTCTGTAGCTGACTGTGATCATATTGGTTTTTTAGTTTTTTCAACAGATTATTACAGAAATTCCTATATCGTTTGTAAATACTCGATAATAGTTCATTATCTGGTGCTTTTTTAGATTTTTGGTGTAGTTTGTCTCTATGTCTGATACAGCGAACAAGTCCGGGCGTAATCCAAGGTTTAATATTACTATACTTTCTAGGTATTACTTTAGTAAATGTATTTTTCCTTATCGTAGATTGTAACAAATCGACAAAATATTGTAGAGAGACATTTGGATCATGTGAACTGTAAACGGGGTCAAAATTAATGCCGCGCAAGTCAGTTTCAAGACTCGTCATATTGAGTTTAGTATAGCTGCGCATGCAGTTATTTCTAGGTGAAGATATTAGTAATGTTAGTAAAACAGCTTGATGATCGGTAAGTGACGAATTAGTAACCAATGTTTTGAAGGGACTTTTCGATTTTATAAGGATATGGTCTAGACAAGAGCCGCTCTGATGGGTTGGGTGATAATGAGCTGGTAATAGTCCATGAAATGAGCAAATATTCAGGTAATTATGTGAATGAGTATCGATTTTTCCGGCAGCAATGTTTATGTTGATATCACCTACCAGTACGATATTTTTAAACGAAGATAATTTTTCTAAGTTACTGTTAAGCGAATCCAAAAACCCATGAATACTTTGGGATGGAGGCCTATAAATAGCCATAATTACTGTGTCGGGAATTATTTTAATTACTAGGCAGTTGCAGTCTAGAAAATGGGGTTCTTCTACTAATGTTTTTAAATTATTTTTAATATAAACCACTATGCCATCATTCTGGTTGAATGTCCTATCGCTTTTGTGAAGATTAAAGCCATCCATAGATGGTATATTGGCCGTTTGTTTGGATAACCAACATTCTGTTAGAATGATAATGTCGCAGCATATATCAAGATTTTGTAACAAAACTTGGAAACCGTTAAAATTTCGAGTTATACTGCGTATGTTCTGTGTAAGTAAAGTCAATGTTTTATCCCCAGAATAGACTATGTTCTTACACTCCTCAATATTACAGATTTTAGCTTCAGACACGGAAAAGTCATCTAGATCACATATTAGCTGATTGGCCATAATAAAAAAATTATATGTAGAAGTTAAACTACTATCTATGTGCTTAATTAACTAGTTAGTCGGCGGCGCTCCTAGGCGCCTTCATAGTCAATGGAATTAATGTAATTGTCTTCTGCATATTTACGTGCTGGGCAAATTACATCACCAGTTGGATGATCGCTTTTCCTCTTGAAACGTCGGCAGGTCGCACATTGAGGCGGAGAACCTTTATTATTACAGTCCTTGTATGAATGTCCTGTTTCGCCACAGAGGTTACAAGTAGGGCTCGTTTCTCTGCAAAATTTGGCTGCGTGTCCGAACTGCTGGCAGTTGAAACACCTGGTCACAATAGTGAAATCTCTCACTGGACATGATGTCCAGTTTATGAAAATTCGGCCTTGGTCTATCATAATTTTCCTGATATTAGCAGGAACTTCCAATATATAATTGCAGGTAGGACGATCTTTCTTCCCTGACTTATGGCTCAGTTTTATACTTTCTAAGAAGGACTCAAAAGTAATGTTCGGCAATTTATCTGTCAAGTTTTGGACGTAAATGCAATCAAATACCTCTTTTTCAGTCAGAGCTACGGGGACGCCAATGACAGCAATCCTAGGACGGCGTTTGGATGGTTCTTCAACTGTAAGGCCTGAGGAAACTAGCTTCTGTGAGGTTTTTAATTTATCTATGTCGTCTTTGTTATCCGTCCTAATGATGACGCCTCCGTTTCTAATTTTCTTTAGACCGCGTACATGGAGTTTTAATTCCTCAGGCACAACTGTAGTAGACATGCTTTCATACTGAACTCTTTTAAATGATCCTGTTTATTTTATTTCTTGATTATACCAAAAACTCTTTAAGAAATTTAAACATAGATGTCCACAGTTGAAGGGGTGATCGCGTTGTATATTTTCATAATTATATTGAATGTTAGAACCTACATATTTTATAAATTCCTTTGGAGGCTTAAGATTTCCGTAACTGTCAAAATACTCAACATAATCATTATATTTTGCATAGGCTACCCAATGAGAACCAGGATTTTTAGAACTATCTAAATTAATAACTCCACATTCTTTTTTATACGGATATTTAGGGAGCTCATCTCTCA
Organism: Luperina testacea; assembly: GCA_927399505.1. Classification (NCBI taxonomy): domain Eukaryota; kingdom Metazoa; phylum Arthropoda; class Insecta; order Lepidoptera; family Noctuidae; genus Luperina; species Luperina testacea. The sequence continues at coordinate 12,158,651 of OV656766.1, read as the reverse complement.
TAAAGACACCTCTAAAATGAGGAATTCTATTTCCATACTTTAAAATGTCAAAGTTAGTTAAGGCCCGTTTGGGTAGCCGATATCTTAGTTTTTTTCTTTTGATACGAAAATTCCAAGGCTGCCTTTATGTGGTTTAAGGTGTAGTCCTTTCCCAATACATAGAGCTTCCATTTTTTCATTGTGTCTCCTCGATTCCTCATACAGCTTTTTAGCCATTTTGAATTCATTTATGGTTTTGGCAATACCAGCTGCACCGCCTGCTAAAGCTCCCGCCGCTGATAATCCCGCAAAAATAGGAATCAAAGGTAGTACTCCCCCAGTTTTTGGAATAGGAATAACACGCGGGAGCTTAATCGATGAATCATCAGCTAATTCTCTGGTAGCTGCAATAGCTAATTCTATAGCCATTTTCTTGCTCTTAGGTTTTAATTTTTTTATGTGTCTTTTTGCTTTTGTAATAACAGTTTTTAATTTACTTTTTAATCCTTTTCCAGATGTAAATTTTGGAGAACCAGAACCAGTTTTAATTTTTGCCGTCATAGCCTTACTTACTAAGCGTGCCGCGAGTTTTTCGCCTATACTGGCATCGGAAGCAACTGCTCGCTGTTTCGCCATTTTTAACAAAATGAAATCAGCCTTATGTCGATCTTTCAAGTTTGATGACTTGTGATATGCAATATCGTGATCTTTGCAATATTCGTCTAACTTATTTACACCGTTATCTCCTTGTGCAAGTCTTTTTATTAATTTAGTACCAGGGCCACAGTAATTATATCCTGGTAAGTGTAATTCAAATGGTAAATTATTAATAAGCCAATTGAGAAGACTACTCTCTCCAAAACACATTATAAGACTGATGATTCCGGTTTGAATACTTTAATAAATAGTTATGCGATTCGAGTTTGTTGTTAATATTATTTATAATATTACATTCGATTTATCAATCCAACTGCTTTCAGCTGTAGATAGACCTAACCATTTTACTAACACTCTGTTACCTTTTCTTCTAAGAACTTTCTCAACTAGATATACATCGGGATGTTTTGTTTTTTGAAGTTCTTGTGTATAAAATGCGCCTAAAATAGGGTAACCTCTGATAGTATCTTCAATTAAGTAAGTTATGGGACTTGTTTTTTGTATTTTACGAATTTTAAATATTTCTGTTGACCAGTTGGGAGTGTAACCTTTTTCAAATGTTCCTTTGTATTTACTGATACGCACATAATCACCTACTTTGAACTTGCTTTTTAAATTATATTTTTTTAGCAACTTTAAATACCTTTCTAATATCATTTTTTTATTAATATTGTCCACATTAGCAGGGATTTCATTAATAGTGCGATGGTGAGTGTGATTGTATTTGTAAATGACATCATTTAGGGTATTATTTATCCAATTGTAATTGCCTTTTAAACTAAATTCCTTATAAACTTTAGATTTCAATGTCCTGATAAATCGTTCAACTATTGAAGCCTTTTTTGTTGAGACGGTTGAATAATGGTTGATATTATATGATTTCATAAGCTTTTGAAATTTGTTATTATAAAATTCTGCTCCATTATCCGTTTGCAGATTTTTAGGAACACGCCCTTTATCCAACAAAGTTTTGAAAGAGTTACACACATCTTCTTTGGTTTTACTTCTCATAGGAAAGGCCCAAGCATATTTCGAAAATGTATCAATAACGGCAAGAATATATCTGTAATTTTTATTTTCTTTTGAAATTGATTGCATATCAATTAAGTCTGCTTGCCATAAGTCATCTATATCTTTCATGATAACATGTCTTCGTGGATAGTTCACCCTCACATTTTTATGAATTTCGTTTACCACGTCAGCTTTGCTCATGTTCACAATTCAGTATACTTGTCTTGAACTCAGCTATTATACTGAATAAAAAGCATATTATTATGACTATTTATTATTTAATTATATCAGCTTCTTTTAATTCTTCGATTATTGATAAAATTTCATTATCATGGTTTGTATTACCAGCATCTCGGGAAGCAATTAATAGTTTCAATCTGTCAACCAGTTCGTTAGGATCATCCCAATATACTAAGTCAGTGTTATTTTTGTATTTCTTTAGCGTTGGTAAGCTTCCACCAAATTTAGTGACAATATTATTGTTTAACGATTCAGAAAACAATGGCCTAATTATTTCGCGATATTTTATACTTTTATCGCCTCTTATTTGTCCATTAGGATTGAAATCTCTCTTATGTGCATTTGTATAATGCAACATATCCTTGTAGACAAGTTTATCTTTGCTCGATATTAGTTTTAAATCAGGTTTTCTTCGAAGCAAAAGTTCTTTTAAACCAGGGGTTACATTGTAGGTTCTATCGCCAACTTTAATTAAAATGACATTATCATCATTCACACTATCTATTTTAGAAAATGAAACTATTGAATTACCCATTAGTAAGGTTTTGTTTGCACTTCTTATTCCGAATGGTATATTTACCCCTTCATAAATATCATGAATATCATGACCCTCTAATGATATTTCTAAATCTTTCAATAATTCCGTCTGGGGAGACTTTTTAACGAACTGCACCGAATTCGGTTCTGGATCGTAGCATTCTTCAAACTTTGTAGATGAGCTAGTATTAATATCACTCAATTCCTTGTCTTCAAAATTAAAGTGTGTATTTTCTACATTTTGTGTTTTTTCTATTGCTTTATTCGAATCAACTAGGGTTTTAAGAGGATCTGTGACAGGTTTTAGCATTTTATCAACTGACAAGTTCATCGAGTGTTCCTGATCCTTCATTTGTTTTATTTTATTCTTTATGGAATCTACAGACTTCATTAATTCTATTTTAATATGTTTCTCCATGTTATACCTATTATAACAACTGCGTTCAGCTAAGGAACAAATTATACTGAATTTGATTTTACATGTTAATTACTTATATGTATGCATATGTAAACAGTCAGTCAAATTTAAAAAACATATCAAAATTCTGTCTGTACCTTCCATTATTTAATGACGATTCTTTATTAATAAGTAGAAAATGATAAGGTTTATTCCAAACAGTTTGACAAATATTTCTGAACTCTTTCCATTGTAAATCAGAACTAACATGCTCTTCATAAATATGCTTTAAATTTACATCATCTTGTTTGAATATAATAAGAAAATTAACATTGTCACGTAACAATTGCTTTGGAATTTTAGAATAGGTTTGAGACAAATAGAAACAATCTATTTGTTTATGCCTACCCATACAGAAATAATTGCGGATATTTATTTGATTTTCACAAGCAACATCATCAAATATAAATACAGAATTTGTTAAAGCTTCACTCGGAGAAATTACATCTTTGTCATTATTGGACTCGTAAAAGTTAATCTGTGGCACCCTTTTTAATACTTCGACCAAGAAACGGTATTTTGGTTGAAAAGAAGTTTTAGAGTAAAGATAAAGATTTTTAAAGAATCATGGCAGGATTTGTACAAAAAAATAAAGATATTTAGAGAAGTTGGAATTCTAACCCATAAACTCTTGAGTGCCTGAAGAGTATCTTCAGGCATTTACAATATTTTTAAAACCCCGCAATAAATAGATAATGTTAAAAGTAAATAGTTTAACTAGGAGCTCATTATTTTAGAACGAAACGGCCGCTGTCAGTGTAAGACCCGCCGCGACTCTCTTCCTTGAGTATATTTAATCTGTGGTCACACCCTATGTTAATAGTCTGTCGCCCAGACTGTCTTTGATCGTCGACTGTGTTGTGTGTATTTTTGCTTCGGTGTTATTTTCGCTTTCTTTAACGATTTTTGGCTACTCACTTGGACACTTGATTTCTGTTTTACCCTGAAAACTCGGCTTCAACACGGACTTTTCACGCTTATCTTTGACTTTGTGCTTATATTCTCGACACTGGATTTTGATTTACGAATTGTACAATGAGTTGCATCAACTGTAACATCGATCTTCACCATTCCCGGCGTATACTTGTTTTAGAAGAATTAGACATAAGAACAATCTCAATGATAGCAGAATGGATTGCTCCTGTCATAGTAAGTACCGATTTTAATTTATTCACATAGTTCTAGACCTGTTAGATTAGGTATTTATCGTGATGGCCATTATTACATGGGACTTTAACTGGCAAAATGTGGGTATACTGTAGGTACACCTCTACCCAACCCTCGGGGGGAAAAAAGGCATGTTATGTTTATGTATCAATCAATCAATCAATCAATCAATCAATCAATAGTCTTTATTTGTAAACATAGGTTCCAACAGTGTGTAAGATGTTACAATTGTTATAATATTATAGTTTCTCTGTGTTTTGCCATTTGGCGTACAAATATACATTTATAGGAGGCTTTTGCCAATTAGGTATCTATAGTATGTAGTTATAATTATGTTTTAATGTTGCAGGTAACTGAAACAGACTGCATATGTGTTCAGTGCTGGGAAGCAGCTATGAGGGCTATCAATGAATCATTGAATACTATGGAAAATGCTAGTGATAGTCATCCATTTGAAGCTAGCTCTAGCAATGTAAACCAGCCTCAAAGAGTTATTGGACACTCACGAGTCTGCATTACATGCGGTCGCTCTGTTTTAAGGATTCCAAGTGAACTTGTAGTGCGTACAAACCCAACTGCAAGGCAACAACAAATACAACTATTGATCTCAAACAATATTGCACCTCGTCAGGTTAGTTCTTTACATATCTAATAATTATAACAGTAGTAGTGTTGATTCTGTAGTTTATGCTTACCACCATGCAAAAGGTGTGAGGTTTATGTATGGTGTATTATGTTATATTATGTATTTATGTAAACAGATCTAAGTGCATATTTACAGTTATTAGTAAACTATAGTGGCAAACTATAATTTATAGTGATGTTGGTCTTTAGTTTTGAATTATTTGTAGGTGAATCCCATGGATCGCTTGTGCCACAACTGCTACAGAGCAGCTGGATGTACTGTTGCCCGGATGCCGCATCAGACCCAGATCCTGAGCAGAGCAGAACCAGAGCGGCAACCGCAAGAAGATGCAGTTGTAGTACCTGCACTGCACTTAATTTCAGATCAGGAGTTGTCATCACGGCCCAGTTCTCCACGATCGTCAAGTTCAGAATGGTTACCTGCTAATGTACCAAATGTACCTCAAGAAAATATGCCTACCATTCTATTACCTACTTACAAAAGGGCAACCGGAAGCCCGAATAACTGTGCACTGCCACAATGCAGCAACATAGATACTCACACCATATCGGAATCATTGAGAATTAGGTTGCTACAAGATTATAAATTATATCTTCCAACCCATGTTAGGATTTGTAGTACTCATCTTATAATCAATGAGTGGGATTCACTGTATAATTCTAGTACTTCACATTTTAACTCGCAGCAAATTGAGCACATATTTTCATACATAAATCACAATCAGACTTACAACTTTGAAGAAATTCTTAACATAGATGACAATTTGTTTCAATACTGGGTTGGGTTGACAAGACAAAACTTTTTAAGTTTATTGGACCTGGTTCCAAGGCTTTCTGAAGAAAATATGAAGACGGGTTTATCGGCCCTTTTAATTAAATATAGAACTGGTGATTCAGATGAAAGAATAGCAAGCCTCATGAATGTTCCGAGGCGTACACTTGAGGGCTATATGAATAAGGCCAGGAAAATCATGACAGAGGAGTTTGTTCCTAGACATTTAGGTCTATCCCATATTACCAGACAACAGATGATATCACACAATTTATTAATTCCTAATGGCCTATATGGCCATAATGTTAAACCCATTTTTATTTGGGATGGCACCTATAATTTTACGTACAAAAGTAGCAATTACAGCTTTCAAAAAGACTCTTATTCTTTGCATAAATACAGGAACCTACTTAAGCCTATGATGGTAGTTTTATGTGATGGATATATTTTGGATTGCCTGGGTCCATACAAAGCTACAACCTCAGATGCAGAGATTATGTTATCCCTTTTTAATAATGAAAATGATGCAGTAAGATCATATTTCAGAGAAAATGACGTTTTCATTTTGGATAGAGGTTTTAGGGATTCAATAACGTTATTAGAACAGTGTGGTTATGAGCCTCATATGCCACACTCCTTAATGCAAGGAAATAATCAATTGACCACACAACAAGCGAATCAAAACCGTTGCGTCACTATCTGTCGCTGGGTGGTAGAGGTAGTGAATGGTCACATGAAAAGAGATTATAAATTATTTAGGCATGAATTTAATAATAAAGCTCTGCCACATCTAATGCAGGATTTCAAGATAGCAGCGGCTTTGTACAATAAGTTTGCTGTGCGGTTGAAAGATCGTAGTGATGCACAAAATATTTTAAATGTTATAAATGAACGATTTCAATTGCATAATAACTTGTCAGATGTGGTGATCTCATTGAACCTTAATAGACGCTCATCTGACTTTATAAGTATCACAGCTGATCAGGATAATGTATTATTCTTCCCCCGATTGGCCTATGATGATCTTATATTATTTTCCTTGGGTACTTACCAAATACGGCAGGCTAATTCTTATTATAGTGAACATATTAAAATTAATGGCACCTATATAATTGAAGTATGCCCTGAACTGCCAAGTTACATCAATCTGTCTCAAATGAATGTCAGCGAAACTGATGGTGTTACGTTATTAAGGGGCAAAATACGTTCACGTCATGTGGGAAGAAAGACTTATTATGTTTATATTTTGACCAAAACTAATTTATCTGGACGAAGTGGCATCCTAGAATATTGCTGTAATTGCATAGTTGGTCGCCGAACACTTGGTTGTTGTGCCCATGTAATGACAGTTGTTTGGTATTTGGGATGGGCAAGGTATCAGGACAACATTTTACTACCAGCTCAACATTTAAATAATGTTTTTATAGAAGAGGAATAAAGACATTTAATCAAGATGTTTTTTTATTAGACCTAACCTGATGTTATTTATAATAGGATCTAGATCATTTCCTAAGAACTTATTATATTACACTTTCAGCAGATTAGTGTTCGCCCATCAATAGTTACACAAGCTTGATATTAATTTGACATCTTCTACCGGTAGACATAATTACAATATCACTAAATGCGCCCTCAATAGACTGTTGTTGTCGTACTGCTGCAACGACTGGCTCCTCCCGTTCATAACGCAGTTTTTATGTACAGTAGTCTACCTAATTTATCTGTCTTGACTCTTTTATGCCTTCAACAGAGTAGTCACACGCTTTCTACCCATATCATCTTTCAAGCAATCCATCCATCATTTTATGGGAAATATGTCACAAATAATGATTAATCAATGTTCTTTTTCAATCTTTCCACTGTAAATCATAGAGTACAATAAACATTGCTGTAAATATGTAACGATTTTACGATTTACATCACATCAATCAATTGTCTGAAGTTGTCTCTCTGTCAGTTTGACACATCCGTCATTGTCACGTCGCTTTTTTTTTTACAAAATGGGCAACGAGATGAAACGAAAAACTGATATTTTCATTTCGAAATATTTTAATTATGCGGGGTTTAAAAAATATGATAAGTATATCAAACTACTTCTAGTAATGTATTCTCAAAATTGGAAAATATTTTGAACCCTCTAAATGATTTTTTTTTTTTGTACAAATTAATGTATGGATCTTGCCATGATTCTTTGAGCCCATTTGCGTGCAGCAGTAAACTAATCATAACATTCGTTTTACCACAGTTTGATGGGCCACATATTATACAGCGAATAGTATTTGGCAGTAAAGCGCTATGTCTGATGTGGTGAACAGAGTCACTTAATCTTATATTATTAACATTGAGAGATACGGGTTGTTTGATCAACTTCATAGTGTATATTAATCTTATTTCCACCTAACGTACACTTATATACTCGTATATATACTACATGAACCTCATCATAGAACAAGCATGAACTTACAATTTGATGATAACGTTTAGGAAGTTGAATACGTTTGAATAAAAGTCCATTTGTTTAGGAAATATCATTTTATTATAAATGTTCATCATAGCGTATACATTCACTCATAATAGTAGCGTAATATATTCATTTATAGTAACTTATTCTAAAATAATTATTCATACTTAATTTCTATACAATAAATTAATTTAGAACAGTGGATTACGTATCACTGGAATAATCTAAAAACATAGAATCACAATGACCCCAGGGTAATGTGTGAATTTGATCTTGTAGTACTTGAATTTTATCATCGTTTCTATCTAAAACTTGTTTATCTACTTGTTGGGAGTATAAAACATGTTTAATTGATTTTATCATATTCATTTTACATCTTAGCGCTTTATCGGTCAGCAGAACATTGCTGTAATCATTCAATTTTAGATTATTTGTAATAGATTTGGAAACACCTTTAGCTTTTTTAATTTGAGTTTTGAGACTGTTTATAAAATATAATTTAGCTCGTAGACCGACAAATTCTATAATTAAATCATCACCCGTCTCATGTTTCCATAATCCGGGAACTTTTGCATTAGTTTGTGGTATGTGATAAGGATTATTTACTGCAAAATTACTAGTATCGAACTTGGTAAGATCATCATGCATATCTTGATAAAAATCAGTTGTATATATTAAATATAACAAACTATCGGTATCAGTATAGCATAGCTTTGCATTATTTCCATATTTTTTCTTTATAAAATCATAATGAAACTGGTATAAGTGTTGCTTAGAATATTCCAAAACTGTGAATCCGATATAAATCGGTCTATCTAAAACAACTTTTTCATGATATAATTCTACAGCTATAAAATTATCTGAAAATATTGATACACTTTTTAAGTTTGGTTTAGCTAACAATTTTTCAGCATCAAGATGTTTGTTTGTTTTATTGGTGGTATCTCTCCATTTCGTTACTAATTTAACATCAGCTTGCTTGCGCTTATTTTCAATAGTTTTTCCGAATATCGCATTATTTAATAATTTAAAAAAGTCCTTCTCAAATGCAGTTTTGGAATTTTGACGAAGTCTGGTATTGAGATCGATGTAATTTTTGAGAAAACATTCTTGTCTAAAGCTAAGTATGCAATGAATCTTTTTTAAAATCAGACCATTTTTTAAACACTCTTTTAAATGAACATAATGAATCACATAATGATGCTTATCATAAAGATTCGCAATCAATTTTGCTGATTTTCCATAAGGTGGTACTAATTTTTCAACTGCGAAAGGTAAATCTTTATGTTTGTTATGTAAATAGTTAGGATAAGTTAGGTCTACTTCCAAAATATAACCGTAATCATTATCATCAGAGATAGTAATTACATCAAAGTTGCTAATTTCTTCAAGAGTTAAAAATTTGAATTCTGATATAGGAAGCTTCTTCATCATAGCATAGCCATACAGATTATTACAATCAAGGTATATTAAATAACTGCTTGGTTCTGACTCGTTAAAATGTGGTAAGTATTTATTATTTGCTTCGGCATGACGTCGAGAACACTGTGCCAGCCCACCACGAATTCCTTTTTCTAATAACTCATACATTTGCAAGTCACTTATTAACTCCAGTTCAGTGCCAGTATATAGAAGCATTGCATCCCAGCTTAAGCTCGGTGAAGTAACATAATAAGCTGGATCTAACTTATAGTAATGTAAGCTTGTTTCTCTAAATTTTTCGAATATGTCACATAATAAAAGTACATCACATTTTATGTATAAATCTGTATATTCACCAAGAGATTTAACTTTGAAAACATTCCAGACTGTTTGAGCGTGTAAATATTCTTCATCAGTTATATGTTTCTTACATAAACTGTTATAGAAATGATACTTTGATGGCAGTTGCGTCTCATCAAATTTGGACCAAGAATCGATATAATCATAAGGATAAACACCCTTTTTTCTCATTAGATCAAATTTTCTTTTATCGCTAAACTCTCTTGATAAGTTTAAAAAATCGTTTTCTGATAAACTATAACTCAATACATCTAAACTAGAACTAAGAAATTGAAAAGAATCAATAAATTTTATCTGAATAGGATGATCATATTTTTCTGTCTTTATTACTTTCGTTATTGAGAGGTATTTTTCTTTAGTTTTCGGTATAATGTTAATAGTACCTTCATACTTTGCTAACTCTTGAATGAATAAATGTGAGTCATATCCAGACAAATTATGAAAGACGACAGGAATGAATGAACAAACTCTATACATCAAATTACAATGGGAGTGCGCTGCTCCACGATACTCTGAGGTAATATGATCATGATCTCGGACTTTGTCATTAAGCAATAGTTGTTTACATATGTGACATGTATTCGAGTTCCGATAATTCATCTCTTGCTCAGTTGTTAATGGAGTCATCGACTTTTTATTACTTAAAATTCTATGTATACGTTTAGCGTCTTTTATTAAATATTTAACAAATATTTCCGCACAATCTGTACCTCTGTATGAGACATACTTATTTAATTCATTATTATGTGCACAGCAAATATAATAAGCAAAACATGAAGGTTGATGTATCTTTAGTTTCCGAGTGTTTAAAGAGTTACTTTCATTACAGTCAATTAACATACATTCGAAGTCAGCATAAATGATGAAATTAATTTTCTGCTGCCTTTCAAAATGTTTAAATTTCAATATAGATGTTTTTTCAGGCAAAATAGACAATATCTTAGAACAGTTATGAGACTTGTATCTTGTTTCGCTATTGAAAAATTGTAAACATGTATCACATAAATAAACTTTACCTTTATAATGAGTTACTTGACGTCGTACTAGACGTATAAGATCTTTAATTAAACAATAGTGTCCGATAGTATTGTATTCAATATATAGTAAATTAAAATGATGTTCTCTCTTATGTTTCGATACATAAAGAGGCCCAGTTACAATATTATTTTGCAAACCATATATATTTACACTCATATTTGGATTGTTTTTCTCAAACTGTTTAATATCATTCGTTGTAGGTGGGAATGACATTCCTTCTATATTTAAAACCGAAGAATAATGAGGATATGAACTTGTTCTGCATACGTTATTTTTCGCTGGGTATAATGCAGCAACTATACTCCATAGAAAACAACAATCATCTTCGTTTTTTATATTAATACAACTTCTAGAATGTTTAATAGCTGGTGGTAGATCTATATAAGATCCACCCCTCATAGGTGAATACTTATTTATATTAATTTCGAGATGACTCATAGAAACAAACGTCCAACCAGATTGACAGTGTTGGAACTCTGTTAATTTCTCGTTCAATGCATTCATTACTTTAGTTAATAATTCATTCAAATCAGTGTTTTTATAGATAATATTGTATTTGGTATTAAATGACTTTAGTTGCGTTTCTTCTAAAGTTGGTAGCATAAAATAGGCAAACAATTCGAAATTAACTTTTATGCAATTGTGTTTATTTAGTGACATAGTAATCAATTCTGCTAAATTGGTTTGGTGATCACTCAGGAACGCCTCTAGACCGAGGTACTCGTCTTCCTGAGTGACATTCAATCTGTATGTCATTATTCTGTTATTGAATGCTGTCGCAATAATATGAATATTTGCGAACTTGGTATTCAATAAACAGTTTGCTTTATGTATATTAGTTCTCATATGATAGGAATACTGATTTTCTGGAATTAATATTTCACATTTGTCACAGTTTATTTTTCTAGATCTTGGCTTATTAGTGGGGTGTGTAGAAGCTGTGAAACAAAGAAAAAAAATACAATGATAATAATTATAAAATATAATGAAATAACCAAAAATACATTGAATTACCCTATGAATTAAAGCTAATATCGGGATAAATATGATTATATGTATATAGAGATATAACTATGCATCGTGTAATATAAAAAATGTGTACAGGAATAATGAATTGATTAACAATAGGTTAAATCGTTAAGTTTCGTAGGATCCTAAGTATGACAGCGGACAATTTTTAAAATCTTTTTGGGTCGTTAAGATGAACTCTTTTATATGGTGCCAAGACTCCTTATCTTCATCCAGTGTCGTTTTTATGCTAGTAATAGCATACCGCCATCTATTTATCGGCATAATTTTTTTTATTTCTTCGACATCATATATTTTTACCTCAACGTAATATTTCCCTTCTTTTGTCTCACTAATTTGGCGAGAATAGCCCTTCGACTGCCTTTTCATAAAATAAGAATGTATAGGTGGGACATTACCCGTTTTGGTGGAGCTCTTAACACATTCATTCTTGTCACTGTCTTCGTCAGCGAATAATTCATTGGCCGTAACGCGTGCTGGTGGAAAAATTGGGGAAATAGTCGGTTTGGACTTTTTCGAACTAGATCCTTCACTCGACTTGCCGGATCGGTCTCTCTTCATTTTCTTGTCCTCCGACTTCCTCTTCGGCTTCACCTCCGCTTCAGAGTCGTCGCTGGAGAGGAAGAGATCGTTGGCGAGTAGCTTCGACCTGTGAACAAATATTGAAATATATCATTAGTGCACTGTAATCGATAATTTTATTTTCAAATAGGTGATAATGTTGATTAGGTTTCGTTGTATCTCTAAATATTTCTATGTATAAATCTAATATTGAACATTATACAAATCGATGAAGTACGAATACAACGCTTGGTATACAGACACATTGTCCTAACATCAAACTAGAATAATCTATCTATGCTACAGAGATAAGAAACAACGATCAGACTATAAGTTACAGTTAGACTTGAAAAGTTACGAGAATGGAACCCTCGACTATCCAATCTTTACAAAGCATTCATAATATCATTGTGCTATAGTTGAAATAAATTAAAATAATTATGTAACTGGTACTTAGTTTACATTTTTTCAACACAAATTAGCTTATTTGATCTGTGCAGGAATCGAACCTGCATCATAGAAAAGCATCACAATATTGACGGTCAACATTCGAATAGTTGAATATATCAATTAATACATTGCTCTGACCATTTAATAGTTAGATATGATTATGAATAGATACTTACATTCTTGATAGGCGCTTAGACGAGTAGCTTGATTAGGAGCTCGGAGCGTTGATCCCTTGTAGAGAGGATTCGTTCCAGAGAGGAATTGTACCGGAGAGTAATTTGCAACGCGTTTTTATAGGCCTAAAATCACGTCATTCAATCCAAATTTGTAAAACTGCATACTTGCAAAAATTGACAATTGCATACACGAGCGTACAAATCGTAGCGGTTAAGGTTTTAAGCTTACAGTGTTATTATATAAGATAGCTTTTACCTATGGCTTCGCCTGCGTTAAAGTTTTAAATTATCCCACGGGAACTTAATATTGAGATAAAAAGTCCTATACCATATGGTTATGGTTTATCTGTTTGTGTGCCAAGTTTCATCGAAATCGGTTAAGTAGTTTTAGAGTTTATTCGTTACAAACAAACAAAAATACAAATCTTTCCTCTATATAAAATTAGTGTAGATTATTATATGTATAGATAATGTAGACGAATATAGATACTTACTTAAATAAACAATAGGGGAATTTCATATTTAGAAATAAAAGTTTGAAGATTGTTGTTTATGCTGAATGTTGTCGACGCCGGGCGACGGTACAAACGCTGCGGTTTGCACGCTCGCATGCAACTTCTAGACATGCGGAGGAATGGAGATATGACTAGTCAGAATCTCATATTTCGGTATGTAAGAATAAGCTTGTATTTATCTTGTATTTATCTTATTTTTTTCTCGCAATTACTATGATAACTTATTTCAATCTAATTTTAGTTTTTATGAATATAGAAGAAGTTGAACAATTGTATGAAAACGTAAAACGTGTCTATGCTCACTAATTGTAGGTACCAACTAATAATCAGATCGATTAAGTAAATCTTGCGTTTTATTCCAGCATAGAGGTATATCTAAGCTATTTAAAAAATAAATCAATAACAAAAAAATATTTATTTTTAATCTTTATAATAATAGCAGGTAAAACCAGGCTTAATAGTTGTATGACGATATTGATAAATTGTTATGATCCGTCTCCTTAAAAAGAATTCAGCTACGTTGCAAGTTGGCTAACGCTGATATACTATTAACATACCATGATTTTGCTTGCCAAATCATGTGAATAAAATGTATGAAAACGATTACCGTGAACAAAAAGACGGTAGTATTATTTTGTCGATATATATTTTCGATAAACAATAAAATATTAGGCGTCGTAATGTCTGCGGTTTCAATTTCACCATACCATTTTTGTATAGATATTAACATCTAACAAAAATATACGATATTGAACTCTATGTATTAAAAGAAATAATTAAATTAAAAAATATAAAAGGGGAGTATAATAAATTGAAATCCATTTCATCTTTGCATTTGATGGTGAAGACTGATATATTCGCGGAATGTCGGTAAGTGTTACTTTAATATATTCATTAACAATTTAAATATGTGTGGTCGTCCAAATCAAAAGGGACCTTATGGCGGAAATGAGTTATCTACAGGGCTGAAAACTACATAAATGTACCGAACTATAGACCCAAGAACCAACCTTCTAACCACTACCGTTATTTTTTTACGAATTTTTGAAGTTCACTGATCGAAATTATAAGTTTCGAGAAAATCGCAATTTAAGTATGCCGTACAAAAAAGTTATGTTTTAGTGTGAAGTTATGTAACTGATGGTATACTTTGATTGACTATGATTATTACTAATGGAAATTCTTACAATCCTTGCATAAACTTGTTTGTTGTGGGAACTAGACCCGCCAACATAATGCATTATCAATGAGATGCAAAGTATCGATAATAGTATTAAAAATAAGTAAACCGCCTGTTTCTCACTAAACTTTTATTGTTTTTATATTGCTACTAATTACATAGATTTGCGAAAGGCCTTAGATGTAAATAAAAACAACACATAATTTAAAAAAAAATAGTTTTTATTTACTAGCAAGAATTCTTATTTTTTATAAACTTTGAGATCTGACAGTAACAAAATCAACACTTAATCACTAAATAGGTTATACATAATTGGTTTAGATGCTAATAAAGCTAAGAGATCAATGATAACTATTAGTTATGATCTTGTAAAGTTACATAGAGAACTGAACAATTTCTTCAAACAAATTAAAAAAGGGCCCTAATGGTAGGCACTAAACAATTTTTTTTATTTTTAGCATGCATAATCAATATTTTAGTGCAACATTTAAGATAACTTAAATTTTCTTTTTTTATTATCACAAGGTATGAAAATGTTACTTATTTAACAATTTTTTTTTTATTATCACAAGGTATGAAAATGTTACTTATTTAACAAAATGTTCGTAACAAGTATATACGTAAAAAAGGGCCCTTAAGGCGGTCCGTTGCAGTCTGCTGACACTTATCTCTTAGTATAGTTAATTAGTTTAAGTATTTAAATAAAGGTAAACAATCTTGATACGTTTTTGTCGAAAAATACATTTATGAAATAATTTATAGCCATTACAAGATAAAAAAACAAAATGAAGTAACAGATGTTATAATGAATTACTTTTGCTATTAGCCTTAGCCTATTTTAAAAATATATTTTATGATAAAAAACATAACAAGATTGTTTACCTCTATTAAAAGTACCTAAACAAAATATGGACTACAATAGTGGGACCTTAGACCTAAGACGCATATACAAAGAATGCCGCATGCGGCGGCGTGCGACACTATCTAATGGCGGCTATACGCTACGCTGACGACACGCTAGTCCTGGCGCAGCGGAGGTCGCATCAGGCGGCGGCCGATGCGATGGCACGCGGGGTTGCGATAGTCGTGGAGGGGATCCGGCAGTTGGGTCTCTAGGTGGCATTGCACAAGTCCGAGGCCATGTCGTTTCATGGGCCCCGGAATACGCCACCATCGGGATCCCAACTAACGGTAGGAGGGGTTCACATCGGCGTCGAGACGACGATGAAATACCTGGTCTCGTCCTCGACAGCCGGTGGAACTTCGTCGAGCATTTCCGACGTTTGGCTCCCAAACTGGAACGGGCCGGGGCCGCCTTCAAGCGGCTCCTGCCCAACCTGAGGGGGCCAAACGCCTCCTGCCGGAGGCTTTACGCGGGGTCGTGCGGTCCATGGCCCTATACGGGGTCCCGGTGTGGGCGCGTTCACTGCGGCGGCGAGCCGCCCATTATTTGAACGCGCCCCAGAAGGTGGTAGCCGTTAGGCTGATCCGGGGGTACCGCACGATCTCGGGCGAGGCGGCAAGCCTCCTTGCCTGCCGCCATGGGATCTGGAGGCGATAGTCCTCGCGCGCCTGTATGAGTGGCGCGCGGAGGCACTACGCCGGGGGGAAACTCCGCTTCCGCAGCAAATTGCGGCGGAGCGGACGGACCTCCGGCGCGATCTCATGGCGGCATGGAAAGAGCGACTGTCACAACCCAGCGCAGGGCACGCCACGATAGCGGCGGTAAGACCCCTCTTTGAGGAGTGGCTAGAGAGGCGTCATGGCGCCCTCACCTACCGCCTGACGCAGGTCCTCACCGGACACGGAAGTTTCGGGAGGTTCCTGCACATAATCAGGCGGGAGGAAACGCCCGGGTGTCACCATTGCCAGGATCGCCCTGAGGACACGGTGGAGCACACGGTGGAGGTCTGCCTCGCTTGGGCGGAGCACCGCCGTGTCCTCGTAGAGGCGATCGGCAGCGGCGGCGACCTCTCGCGTCCGGGCCTGGTTCAAGCCATGGTCCGGGGCGAGAGGGAGTGGGGGGCAGTCGCCTCCTTCTGCGAAGCAGTCATGCTAGCGAAGGAGGCGGCGGGACGGCTGAGGGAGAGAGCTTCCCGTCCCAGCCGCCGCGGGAGACGCTCCGGGCGTCGGGAGCCGCGCGACGACTCCCGGCCACCGTAGGCGCGGGCCTGCGGGCGGAGAGTAATGGGTAGCTCACCGTCCGATCAGGACCAGGCCCGTGCCGGACGGCGCGTGCGTGTTCCACGCGCGCCTCAAAGAGATGTCAGCACTAAACGAAGGGGCCCGTAAGGGCCGAAGCCTGCCGGGTCAGCGGGATTGTCCGAAAGGGTTACCGCTGGCCCGGAACATAAAGGGCGAAGGAAGGAACACGGGTGGGTTTTAGTCAGTAAGAGTCTGACACTCCCTTCCGCTCCACCCAGAGCGGGAGGAGTCATTTGATGATTTCCCATCCTGAAAAAAAAAAAAAAAAATGGCGGCTATACGTTATTATATATTATATACCTTGCAATATTAAAATGTCGATATAATATATGGTTTGAATTACAAGAAAAACGATTTGTTAGGTCTTGCCGCGATAAGGTTCCTTTTTTACTAAACTTTAGATGAATACAAAACTTTTTTAAATTGACTTTTCGAAAAGTTGAACACACACACATGTAGTAAATACAATCATCTTTTTAAAAATACAGTTAATAAAAAAACTATTTTTTTGAGGTATTTTACGAATTTATTAATATCTCGGAAACTAGTTACCGCCATAAGGTCCCTTTTGATTTGGACGACCACATGTATTAACAATAGTAGTAAGTGCATAATTTATTTCCACATAATCCTTTATTTCAATCGTAACGTTTGTAGTGTAACTTAAATTAATATTGCATTGTTATTTCAGGACTCGGAGGATCTCTTCAATTTTGTACCCATGAATCAACCAGTTCAACAAACCAGCGGACAGAAGACGCTAGGTCTCGCTCGCAAGAGATCAAAACCAGATCAGACATTCTATCAATTTATAAAGAAGCCTGTTTCTCGCGGAACGAAAATAATCAAAATAGAAATATATGATACAGACAGTTTTCAAAAATCTGATCAGCCGATGTGTAATTGTGACGCTGATGTGTGTGTTCAACATGTTGTAAAAACTATATTATACGATGATATATAATATACCAGTACGAGAGAATTAATTACCAAAATTCAGGATGACATCGAACCAAGAGTATAGATTTAATCATTTTTATGTATAGACAATAAAATTAACTATATGTATACCGTTTACCGCTTATGTATATTTAATTTTCTAAAATGTAAGTTTGTGTAAATAACTATAAGTGTACCTATGTAGTAATGAATAGATATCGATAAAATATAAAATAATTCAAAATAACATTTTTTTTATTGCTACCTCATTCTTATACATCTAAATAGCCACTGCACTACGTACCTATATAAGGCAGCGCAATGGACAATAGCGAGAGCATTCCATTTTCGCTAGGCTATCGCGCCGAATAGACTATACCGACAGTTGCCCGAATTTCATGCGCGAATCAATGAATACAATTGTTTAATGAACGTAATAATTTAACAATGAAAATTAGAATGCATGTAAATGGTAGTCGACATTTCGAATAGAGAATCTTGAATGCATTCATCTATTCGAATAAAGTAAGTATTGGAGGTCGGTAAATAATATGTGAATAGAAGATTAAAATGTTTGAAAATTTGTTGGAAAATAGGGTATCCAGATCTCTTCTGATCTGGATGCCCTAATTTTCAACTACTCAAGTTAAAGAGGAAACTACGATAAAGATCGTCTTATGTGCTTGTACATTACACAACTGGTTACGTACCACTGCATCCAGCACCTACACACCACCAGGAACTACAGATTATGAAGATATCATAAACTTTCAAATCATTCTGGGGCAGTGGAGGTCCGAAATTAATGAATTACCAAGTATCCGTCGCTCGAGAATCAATAATAGATCGAAAGCAATAGCAGAAAAAATGCGAGATAAATATAAAAATTATTTCAATGGCGAGGGAGCAGTTAGCTGGCAAAATAATATGATTGTGTAATTAGAAATAAAAACTTACCAGATTACTTGATGTTTCTTTTTCTTTTAGATTAATTATCTTCATAATATAATCCATAGCACTGAACCATTTGATGGATGGTTTATAGATCTCATCAGTGCCAGAACCACTTTTTTTGCTTTTCTCAATTTTTAATAAGTCCTGGTTATACGTAGAACGTAAATTTTTGATTTTTTTTGTAACTTCATTCGTGTTTTGTAAAGTAAATTCCATGCGGATGCGTTCTAACGACGCTTTACGCAAATCTCTGTTTTTATAATTAGGATCTAAACAATTCCATAAGTTCGTTTCATCCTTGTATAGCTCCACAAACTTTATATTTTGATCGGATGTCCACCTGTCCGCCATTTTGACGCCAAAACAAAAAGCACTGCACCCAGCGTGGACGCGAGCGTACGAGCTACTGTCATTTCGCAAAATCGTGCGAGTTGACGACCGAGCGCGGTGCGAGCCGATGCTTGTGGCGTGGTGGGGGCAAGGCGAGTGGCGAGTAAAAACAAAAAATGTTGTAGTAACTCGGACGCGAGCAACTGACCCACTCGCACATGACAGTAACTCGTATGATGCGGTCACACGGTGCGAGTAGCTGCACCTCAGTAACTGACTAGGTCTGCTCGCATGCCA
This sequence comes from Luperina testacea, assembly GCA_927399505.1. Lineage (NCBI taxonomy): Eukaryota > Metazoa > Arthropoda > Insecta > Lepidoptera > Noctuidae > Luperina > Luperina testacea. The sequence goes on along the minus strand of OV656766.1, from coordinate 12,139,269 downwards.
GCTCGCACTGTGTAACCTATCCATTAGATGTAATTTCCACATTGTTATTTTTAAAAGTTACAACAGCACCATTTTCTGTAGCAGCTGAGACTGAAAACAGATTTTTACAAAGATCTGGAACACACAAAGTATTGTTTAAGACACAATTTTCACCTTCAAAGGTGCCACTTTGTACAGACAACATTTTTTCATTTTTCTTTGACAAACTTACAGAGGTCTCATTACACTCCACATTACTTAACAAGTTTATATTATTTACCATATGTGATGTACGGACGCCAGCACATCAACCTACCCGAAACTGTCAGATTTCCCCAATCAACTTTGAACCTTATGTTTTAGTGATAAAGTTGTAAATCTATTAAAGAAATTTGACAGATTGTAGTAACTTGATGTGCTAGCGTCTGTACAACCTGAATCTACTACAAAGTCCTGAGACATATTTGTTTGTTTATTTTTATAGCTCAAAAATGACAGTGACCAAACGATTATAAGATGATGGGTGCTTACCACTATGACGTATACCTACACCTACCTAGCTATCGTTCGTATTTATATATTACAGTCCACATATTGTAAGATTTTTAGTGTCAATATACAGAGCGTATGAGCAAGACGTTTCTGTTCAATACCAACCCCGTCGAACAAATAAGAACCTTAAACGCCTAAACATATGGTCCATATCGAGCCGGATTGAGTTACGTACAATGCGTGCCACGAAAGATAAGACTTAACACACCACGTGGTTTGACTTGCGCAGTCCCCGGCACGTAACTTGGCAAGAGTCGTTAGATGCGCAGAAGTCATATTTTAGGTCCCTTTGGTACGCAAGCGGGACGCGGGGTGTGAGTCAGCGCCGAGCCACAGTATAAATAAAGACATACAGTATTGTGTCTCGGCCGTAACCTTGATGTAAATGCCTACAGCCGCGCGGTACGTAAACATGCGATAGGGCTGCCCGCCTCCAGTATTTTAATTACATTTGCCTACTTTGTGTTTCCATTTAGTTTTGTTATTGTATTTTACTGTGTGTACATAAATAATAAAATAAATAAATTAATATACCTACTTCTTTTTATATAAACAAATAAAATACTTTGTGAATTGAATAGGAAGTGTTTAATAAAAATACGTGTTGTTTTGATCGCCGCCGCACGACTCCAGCTAGTGAGCAGCGCGCTGTTGCTATTCAAATTTCGAACTAATCGCCGCGCGGCGCCAGTCAGTAGGCAGTGCTAGCGCGCTGTTAAAATGGCGGGAAAGCAAGTGTGCAATCACAGATTGATTTTATTTAAAATAAAAAAAAAAAACAGTTTATTCGGTAATTTAAAAACTTGGCTGCATGCTCTAGTGTCTTTGCCAACATTTTCACGCAGTCACGGCAGAAAATAATCCTCGCGCCATTTTTCTCAAATTTTCTTTTCTTTGTACTTGTATTGTGAAATGTTTTTTTTTTCTGTTTCCTCGCAAATGTGTTAAAAAACGTTGTACGATATACGTGCGTATTGGTTATAACATCTTAACGCACTAATATCGTAATGTACTATTACAGAATTATAATCATTAAAGTCATCAACACAACTCTCTAAGACCATGTAAGTCCAAAGAATGATGATTTCATGAAACAGTTATTCTTATTACAGTAACAGTTATTCAATAAAAATAATTAATTTTATTCATAAAAGTATGCAATCATTTCATTAATGTTTTGTTATGATGTTGTCACGTTAAACTATCGTCCGTAAATCGACTTTACAGACAACCAATTTTTTTCTAGTATTATTCATACACACAGTACAATAAACAACTATTATTAATAATAAAAACCACGTCTTTACTTTGAATTATACAAACTAACAAAACACACATGCCCCGAGGTTTTAACACAAGCGTACCTACCGTTTAATGATTCATGAACCGCCTATAACTACCTACCTCACTCGTGTTTATCACTTTCCTTTACTCTATTCACTTCATTTATTAATCCAGACATCTTTTTTTCGGGAGATAAAATGAAATACTTATCCATTAAAAATACACACATTATGTACCTACCTACAAGTAAGTAAAATTATTTTATAGTCTTACCTTTCAGAGTTTCCAGGTAATCTAAAAAAAGTTATCTCTGGATGCGTTATTGACGAATTCATGCAACCAAAAACAGCACAATATAGCCTACTCGTCATATTAAATATGTACTTGAACTTATTTTTAGTGCAAAAATCGCGCGGTTATTGTTAAAAAAAACAACACACCGTCCGTTCGTCACTGCAGCACAGTCGCGACTGTCTGCATGCTGAGCTCATGCCGTGGTCGAGGCGCGTAGGTATAGCTCGCGTTTCGTCCGTTTGTATGAAGACCTCGTACTGTATGTCTTTATACTGTGGCCGAGCCGAGCGCGCGATTGGTGCGTCAGTAGACCCTTGCCCCTCGTATTGTGTCTACGTCCCGTTCGCTCCCGAATACACTTGCGTGCACGAAAGTTGAACCCTTTGTTTTTGTTAAGTTTTGGTTACGAGTTATTGTTTTAAATTTCGTTTTTGTTATAAGTTGTTGTTATATATTTATTTTTGTTACGAATATTGTTTTAAATTTAGATTTTGTTAGGGTTATTATTACAATGCCGAGACCACACGTTATTTTACGCAGACAGGCCAGAAAAATAGTCTATTGTCATATAGCGAAAGAAGCTCTTACTGAAAATGAGACGGTAAAACGGACTGCAGAAGCCACTAAAACGCCAGAAAGGACAGTTAGACGTATAGTCCAGGGAGGAAGAAATTCCGAATTCCTCACTGTCTTTAGGACACCGGGAAAAAAGAGGAATAAAACAAAGCCAGTCACAGAGATCGACACTTTCGACCAGTCAGTTGTTAGGACCTGTGTTCACAATTTTCATTTAACAAATAAAGAGTTGCCCACAGTTGAAAAACTAAGAAAAAAACTGAAAGAAGACATAAATTTTAATGGGTCGGAGCGCAGTCTGCGCAGGATTTTAAACAATTTAGGTTTCCGGTGGAAAAAAGCCGAAAACAACAGGCGAATTTTAATAGAAAAATCGAATATTAGATTACTAAGGATAGAATTCCTTAAGACTCTGTTGAAATATAGAGAAGAAGGTAGACCCATTGTTTACACAGATGAGTCGTATGTTGATTCGTCTCATTCAGGTATGTAATCATTATTATACTTTTTTCTCGCATGTTTGTGTGCTGTGAAATTGTCTGGACATAAACTAATGAAAAATAATCATTATAATCTCTTATTACAGGTTCTAAAGCATGGTCTGATGGATCTTTGAAGGGGCTTAAAAAACCCATTTCGAAAGGGCAGCGGGTAGTAATAGTGCATGCTGGATCTGAGGCTGGATTTGTCTCCAATGCGCTACTCCTATTTAAAGCTGGAACAAAGTTGGGGGATTATCACGATAACATGAATTTTGTTAATTATACGAAGTGGCTTCGCAACCAGCTGATACCAAACCTGCCGCCAAATTCGGTTTTTATTATCGACAACGCATCGTACCACAATAAACAGTTCGATCCAGCACCAACATCGAATGCTAAGAAAGCCGATATGCAAAGGTGATTGTCGGAAAAGGGCATAGCATTCGAAGAAACTATGCTCAAACCCCAACTATACAAATTAATAAATTTGTATAAAAATCAATACAAAAAATTTAGTATTGACCAAATACTGGCAGAACACAACCATAGTGTCCTGCGATTGCCGCCCTACCACCCGGACCTTAATCCAATAGAAATGGCATGGGCGGCAATCAAAGGCTATGTAGCTAGTAAAAATACAAAATGGAATGTGTCCCATGTAATGGACCTAATTAAGGAGAAAGTGGCACTAATGGGCGCCGATGAATGGTCTAAATTATGCGAGAAAGTAAAAAAAATCGAAGCAGACTACATCAAAAGTGACCAGAAGTCGACACAGTCACGGAAAATGTTATTATTTACGCCAGTGACGACAGCGACTCCTCCAGCGACGAGAGCGAATTGGACGACAGTTTTATCGATGATGAGGAGCCACGTCCTTCCACCAGCTCAGATGGTACTTTCAATTTGATGCCAGGGATAGGATATTTAAGTGATAGTGACTAGAACACTTGACTTTATTTTTGAATAAAAAAATACTTTTAAATACATATATTTTATTTCTAACACCTAATAAACATCACGAATTCTGTTTCTTCCTTATAAACAGACATTAAAAATAAATGATGGCAATAACCATAGAATAATGACAAGCACTAAAAGGGACCACTTTTTTGTGCCACTAAGTGTACGATGCGCGAACTTACCCCCACTATGCCAAATCCTTGCCAAGTTACGTGTCGGGGACTTGTATCTTTAGCGGTATGAGGTCATAGAGGCGGCGGAAAGAGCGGGGGAGGCGGGGTCAAGTCTCATCTTTCGTGGCGCGCATTGTACGATCGAGCATAGTCGCGCGCCGCGAGAACAAAAAAAAAAACGCATTCCTTAGATAAGGATTCGTCAGGTCGCCTATCCCTATTAACATTGTCGTATATGCATTTTTGCCATTTTCTTTTTATTTCATTAATCACTCATTTAAAGACACTACTTTTAGTAGCTGCAACAAAAAAAACAAAATTACTAGTAATTTTTGAAATAGCCACGTTAACATTGTCGGATAATGTCCCAACCGCCAGTCAACAACGACGGATGTCAACTTGCGACAACGTTTGCGGGGCGGGAGGGGCGGCGGCGCGTGCGGTTGTGCCAGTACGGACAATGTTACACGGGTGCGCGCACGTTGTTTGATATTGTGTTGCTAAAGATAATTATTTACTATTTTTTGTTCTTATAATTAAGGATAATGTTTACAAGATCGGCCCGCTTAATAAAATTAGCCACTAAACAATCTGAAACACATTGTATGGATACAAACAAGAGTGTTGATTTGATTAATGCAGATGTAGATCAAGAAACAGGTAAATACTTATTTATTTTATTACTAACATAGCTTTTCTAGATACTAATTATTCAAAAATAAACTAATTAAAATACTTACTTTTACTTAATTGTTTATGAACATAATAGACTTATTCTTCATTAAAAATAAAATAAAAGTTAGTAGTTATTTTTATTAGTTCGTTTAAAATTGTAGGAAGTGACATAATCGACATTGTTAACTGTTTTTTATGGAGTAAAATATGTCGGTAGTACCACATCTAACATTGTTAATCGTTTTTTGTGAGGTAAACTATGTCGGTAGTGCCAAATCCGACTTTTTTGGTCGTTTTAATTTATATTCAATTTGTCGGATGTGTTACTATCGACTTTGTTAACGGTATGCATTTTAAAACTTTTTGTTGAATGGGGTACTTAATGCTTTGTTCACCGATTAATGATATATTTTGTATGTTGGTTGTGGCATTTTAATTTTTGTTTTTTAATATTGTTAACTTAAAAATGCATTTTGACACTTTTGTTTCATCTACACTGGTTTGGTTCTGTTGTCAAATATTTTTGCACTACTTGGGTACACAAAAATGTACTTTTTTATTTATTGCTAATCTAACCTATTTTTTTCAGATAATAGAGAATCTCCACTACAAAGTGGTTTCCAAAATGAGTTAACTAAGTTGAATGAAATTCTTGGTGACATTTTTAATGAAGATGAAACTCCAGTAACAGAAAATAATGAACCCACTGTTTCGACATCCAGTTATTTTGAAATTCCTGCTGACGGCAATGTTGCTGTTGACCATGAAAATACATCAAAAACACCAATGCCGTCCCCATCTTCTCATGAAAGTTGCAATGACGCCTTCTCTTACCGAAAATTATGATGGAAACATGTTCCAACAAAATTTAACCCTGCTGACTTAGCGTCCAGGGGTGTTGATCCACAGAATGTGCAAGCATCATCATTGTGGTGGGAGGGACCTTCGTTCTTAAAGGAAGATCAATCTAAATGGCCTACCCAGCCACAGGTTAGCCTTAATAACTTACCCGAAACAAAAGTATTAATATCCGTTGATGAAACATCGGATACCATTAATTCATTTATTAAATTTGAAAAATATTCTAGTTATTTAAAAACAAAAAGATGTTTTGCGTAGGTATGTTCTACGTTTTGTAAATAATTGTAAGAAGAATACTGTTAAAGTGTGCACCTTTGCAAACTGAGGAACTTGATCGCTCATCAACAGTGGTCGGAGTAGGTAGATTGATTTTTGGTACTTGTATCATAAATGCACACAGAAAGAATAACATGGATAAGCCATTTTTCCGGAAAGTAATTCCGGTATTTCCGGATTCAATTAAATATTGTTAATGTTGGTAGTGAAATTATTACTACTCAATTCAAAATTTAAAGGAAGGTATCAAAACTAAATTAATTCATTATTTATCTGTTGAATAATAAAAACAATCGAATTCCAATCGAAGCTTTAATATTTATTTTTTATTTTTAGCCTTTTATGGCTAGATCTTTTATAGATAGATATAAATTGTTGCACTTAAATTTAAATATTTTCATAGTGGTCATGGTAATTTACATTAAGGGTAGAATAAATGACGGGGCCCCATAGAGGGCCAATGCCTGCTGGGGTCGTGAGACTGTTCTAAGGATGCACCACGACTCTGAAACGTAAAGGGCATACGAAGGAACAGGTTGATTTTAGTCAGTGAAGTCTGACAGCATGAAATGAGTCCTCTCGCCCAGAGTGGAACGGGAGGGCCGTTCCACTCTGGGCGAGAGGACTCATTTCATGATTTTAGCACCAAAAAAAGGGGTAAAATAAATAAAAAAGATAATAAAAATCAACATTGTTTATTGTTAAATATGTACATTTTACATTTATTCACATTTTTATTCTTCATCGATTACAATATTAGCAATTAGCATCCTGGTAATCCTGATCTTTACAATTAAAATATATAACTATGAGTTTCTCTATATTTTCTATTTTCAACCTATTTCTTTTAACATCTAAAATCCATTTATAAATGGAAAAAGACCGTTCTACATCTGACGATGTCAAAGGAGCAAATTTAAAAAAAAGTATTAAATTATGTGCTTCATTTTTTTCAATGGCCTCACTATATTCTCTAAGTGTGTCTAAATCTGGGTTTCGTTCCATAACATGCTCTATTTTATTTTTTATATTTTCTGAATTGCACTGATTTATAGCATCTCTGACGTTGTCAAATGCTAAAAGTGAATCTGTCAACGATAAATTATGCTTTTGCAATTCTTTTAAAGACAAATGAATTATAAAATAATTGTCTTTAATGTAATTTAAATCTTCTTTTAAATATTCTTTTTCTATAATATTTTTTGCCTCTCGAATAGATACCGCATCAGAGCTGCTTAAACAAGATAATACTTCTTTTATTTTTTCAAAGTTTTGAGCGTAATAAAATGCTGCCTCTAACCAAGTGCCCCATCTTGTAACAACTGGTTGGGGAGGTAGCGGCAAATCTGGATATTTTTCTTTTAAAATTTTGACTCTACTTGGGGCTTTCAAAAATACCTTTTTAACATTTGCTATTAAAATGTTAACATCGTGATATTCTAACCTAATTTGCTCAGATACGCGATGAAGAGAGTGCGCCAAACATGTTACGTGCTTCATTTCAGGTAAGTATTGTTTTAAATTTCGTCCTGCAGACAGCATATATGCAACGCTATCAGTGCAGAGGACAAGAATGTTACCTACCTTCGATTCAAAAGAATCTTCCCAAAAGTTTTCCAAACATTCCAACACAAATTGCGTGATTGTTTGTCCATTAACTACAGTTAGCATTTTACATGCTACCAAATAAGGTCTAGTCAAATAGCTAGGATGTAATGGTTTTATTAAAAAATGGACTATATAGCGACCTAAAAAGTCTGTCGTTTCATCTAATGATATCCATAGTTTCTCATTTTTATAATTTTGCCGAATCGAATTGATTTTATTCTTAAAAAACTTGTCCAAGTAAACTTTCCGTAACTGTGATTCATCTGGCAGAGTGCGATTAGTACACGTACAACAACAGGTACTACACATATATTTTTTAAAGAAATCTTGAAAAGTAGTATTTTTCATCTGAGACCACGGAATATTGCACAAAACGAGAAATTTTATAAGATCGAAATAAAATTCCTCTTCGGGCCGCTTATACTTTCCCTGGTGTACTGCTCCTTCGATATGTCTTTTAACGTTTCCTTTATTTATGGTTTTCAAATGGCTTTCACATTTTGAACAGTATATTGTACCACTAGCGTGATCGTAAAGTAGTTCGGGGTGACCGGATATCCATTTTTCTACAGTTTCAGCCTTGACGTTTGCCATATCTGAACTCTGTTGAAGAGATGGAACCTCGTATATCACCTAAAACATTCCTTTATTTATGGTTTTCAAATGGCTTTCACATTTTGAACAGTATATTGTACCACTAGCGTGATCGTAAAGTAGTTCGGGGTGACCGGATATCCATTTTTCTACAGTTTCAGCCTTGACGTTTGCCATATCTGAACTCTGTTGAAGAGATGGAACCTCGTATATCACCTAAAACAAAGACATGAAAAAATTACATTTTATTTAGTAGTTGTTGTTTTTAAACGGTTTTATTTAGCTTACTCCGTTTGTTTTATTTTTCGTGGATCAAATTTAGTCATTGAAATTTCACCCTCTTCCTGTCAACCGATTGATCTAAAATTTGGTATTCGCCTTTGATTCTGGTGACAATACAATTATGTATATTCAATATTATTGTCAATCCAAAATGGCTGCCGCTACAAGATGGCGGACAACTTAGTTTTTTTTCAATCCCGTCAATATGGGTATCAAATGAAAGGGTTTGTTAAGTAAAATATAGTGCACTGTACAAAATTAATATTCAAGATGGCCGCCGCTACAAAATGTCGGATGATGTTGTTTTTTAGTACCCAAAAAACAAAAGAAACCTGAATAAGGCACTCGAATTATATACGGATTCCAGTAAAATGTCGGTTAATAGTGGTAACATTACTAGAATATCATAATTTTGTTTCGCACTAAGCTCACTGGTTCATACTCTATTAAAGATTTAACAATATTAAGACTCATGGTATGTTCTGCAGGTTAAGCAAACAAACACAATACTAAAATATTCTTATAGTACATCCAAACATGCTTTATACTCCTTGTAACTAGTAAAATATTACTTACCAAAGCTTGGTTTAAATATGTAGATCCAATTCAATAGTGAAAAATCTGAGTCCGTATATTCGAGCCAAATCGTGGTTTAGAGCAGATTCCAGAAGTCAGTATGTACACAAGCCAGGGTCAAGTAACGTTTTCACAACACAGTAACAAACAAAGATGCGCACTCTACGAACCGAAGTAAACGAGTGAACTACCTGGCATGTCGTCGGCGGGCGTACGCATTGTTCTGATAACCGGTTATTGTACCACCCATGATCTTTTGTTCTGATTGGTCGTTGGGCTTTGTCAAATCGTGACTGTGTGCCGTTAAAAAAAATATGAAGAATAATAAAGAATAACATTGCTCATTTTATTACAATTCCTACATTTTTTTTGAGGATGGCAAATCATCAAATGACTCCTTCCACTCTGGCAGAATACAATTCCTACATAAGTTCCGTTTTTTTTTTAATAATCCACCAATTCCGGAGGAATGTCCATAGTAATATATACGTTTCGGATCAATGACCCCAGTTCAATCTACCTAGTCCGATCACTGCTCATCAATATTATTGTTAAAGTTCAGTCAGCTAGAGTCATTTGCAAAGGAGGTTAAAATAATAAAAGATGGTAAGGCTTTACATCACAAAAGCAAATTGTTGCCTTTAAATCCATTTTGTGATAATAATGGTTTAATTAGAGTAGGAGGTAGGATTAATAAGTCTGATTGTCAATATGATAAGAAACATCCAATTCTATTAGATGCTAAGCAACATTTAACTAGGTTAATAATGCACTATGAACATGGTAGAAATTCAAATACTTCACGCAGGCCCCCAGTTACTTTTGTCCTCTGTTCGTGAGAGGTTTTGGCCACTGGGTGGCAGAAACTTAGCTCGCACTATTGTTAAGACTTGTGTGGTCTGTACTCGATTTCGAGGTCAGCCGACTTGCCTAGTGTGAGGGTTAATCCAGGTTTCCCGTTCAGTACATGTGGGATCGACTTTGCGGGACCATTTATGATATCCTCAAAAAAGGGTCGAGGTAACCGCGTTACAAAAGCCTACCTATGCGTTTTTGTATGTCTAGCTACTAAAGCTTGAAGTTGTCAGTGACCTAACCAATGAAGCTTTTGTATCTTGTTTACGTAGGTTTGTTTCACGTCGCGGCAAGCCTTACGCGATTTATTGCGACAATGGGAAAAACTTTGTAGGGGCTAACAATGAGTTGGGGAGAGTTATAAAAGCCAGCCGCCAATCAGTCTCAGATTTCGCGTCAAATGAGGAAATCAAATTCTTGTTTTGTCCAGCTTACTCACCACACTTTGGTGGAATATCCGCTGGCGTTAAATCCGCTAAATATCATTTGAAACGCATTGCTAGTAGTGCCTCACTTATATTTGAAGAGCTGGCGACGCTTTTTGCGCAAATTGAAGCGATCCTTAACTCCCGCCCCATTTCTCCTCTTTCGTCTGATCCAACTGACACAAATCCCTTGACTCCTGGGCACTTTCTTATAGGCCGCCCGTTGATGTCTGTGCCGTCGTTACCGGTTAACTGCATTAGACCCAACAGATACCAGCGAATCGAGCAGATCCGACAGCAATTCTGGGCACGTTGGCGCAGGGAGTTCATGGCAGAGCTGCAGAACAGGACCAAATGGAGGAGAGATCAACCATCATTGCAACTCGGCGACCTGGTCGTGCTACGAGAGGACAACCTGCTGCCTCTCGACTGGCGCATGGGGCGCGTGATGAAATTGCACCCGGGTAAAGATGGAATTGTTCGGGTTGCGGACGTCCACACCAACAAAGGACTTATAAAACGGGCCGTTCACAAAATCTGTCTGTTGCCCACGACTCCATAGCTGTTGAAATAGCTTCAACGCCGCGGAGTATGTGCACGCCATCGTGTGCACCAAGTATAATAGTAAACTAAAAGAACCGTGCCGTACCGCATCGGTGCTCCGTCCCGCGCCCCCCGCACCCCCTGCCGACGTCTTAGTGGTGTGCCGCGAGCGTTGTTAGATGCGGTACGGCACGGTTCTTTTAGTTTACTATTATACTTGGTGCACACGATGGCGTGCACACGTTGAATTAAAATTAAGGTCGTATAAGTGAAGCCGTTTTATTTTAAATGCTCCTTGATTTTTGAAATACTTACCTACATGCAATTACAAAGATATTATTCTCTAAAAAATTGTTTTATTTATAATTTCGATTTAGATACGTCAGACAGTGGTCTAGGATTTACTATTAACAATGACGTATGTGGCACTTCCTACAAATAATCAATAACTTCGTACACGTAACATTGTCGTATGTGGTACTTCCAACAAATAGTCAATTAGTTTGTACACGTAACATTGTCGTATGTGGCAAATCCGACAAAATACAATTGATTTGGTACGGTTAAAAACGTCATTTCTGACTTTTAACATGCTTAAAAAAACAATAATAGTACTTTACTACCATCTAAGTAAGCTCATAAACATGTATAAAAATTCTGTTGATTTTAGCTAACCTAGTTCGTATAATAAAAAAAATATCAACAATTCAAACTTTGACGCGCTCTCTTGTAAAGTTGCCGATTTTCACATCCGACAATGTTAATAGGGATAGGCGAGGTGATCGGCTACTTATACGTATACATAATGAGACTTATAAAAAACGAGTTATAAAGTATTACGGGACTTATTCAGTGAACAAAGAGAACTATTAGTTATTTACGAGTGTGGTATTGTTAATTACTTACACGACGTTACATAAGTGAGCTAAAGACTTGAACAATTAGTGGTATCCGATAACTATTATAGTGAGTGTGTTGGGGTTATTAAAACAGTGACGCGTCTTATAATACAAATACAATGGAGGAGTTAGTAACAAGCAATGAACATTTGATGAACAATTTGAATAAAGCAGAACGAAATTATAGGAAAACGCCTAAAGAAAGAATAAAACGAGCTTACGTATTTAGAAACACGATTGGAGGTACTTGAACTACAATATACAGAATTCAAAGAGGGACATAAGACTATAATTTCTGCAGCTTCGAAAGATAAAAGGGAGCCATATTTCACCGAGGACTATTATGAACAGTTTGAGAAAATGTACGTGCAGTATAAAACTAGTTTACGTGAAGCGTTGGAGCCATTTTTGACACAATCAATTTCTCAATCGCCAATGGCTTCAACATCTACCGCTAGTAAGAATGAGAACGATGTTAAGCTACCACGTATCACGCTACCTACATTCGGAGGTAAATACGAAGAATGGCAAACGTTTTATGATATGTTTTCGTCACTTATTCATAACAACAAAGCCATAACGTCTGTTCAAAAATTACATTATTTGAAAAGTAATTTGTCGGGTGAAGCGATGAATCTTATAAGAAACTTTGCAACTACTGAAGCAAATTATGAGCAGGCGTGGAAATTACTAGTAAAAAGGTATAATAACAAGCGTTACAACTGCATTGCTATTATGAATAACCTGATTGGCCTTAAGAAAATACACAACGAGTCGGCTAATTCAATAAAACATTTACTAGACACCACATCGACTTGTTTGAAGTCTCTGCAGAGTATAGGCATTAATACAGATAACTGGGATAAAATAATTGTTTATTTAACAGTTGCAAAGTTGGACGCGGAATCAATAAAACAGTGGGAACAGTACCTTAATACTTTGTCTAGTGATGGATTGCCCACTTGGTCGCAGTTGAAAGACTATTTAGAGTACAGATTCAGATCCATAGAAATGATTGATTCCACAACTCAATGTTCAACACAGACAGTGAAGCCAGTACAGAAACCAAAAACGTTCCATACGTCAGTTGAAAACAAACCAAAGTCCAACGATGTTGAGTGTGCAATGTGTCACGAGAGCCATTATATTTATTATAATATTAATTAATTGAATGTAAAAAATAGATTTGTTTCTGTACTGGCTGCTGGGGCCATCCGTTAAAATGTGAATGCGATCAATTTGTGGCGATTTGTCAAAAACAAACTTCAGCAAATGATTTAGATGTGCCCAAACCGCCGCTGCATGGTGACGGGTGCATTCACTTGCTGAATCTCTATGTTCAGCAAGTGAGGGCAAGCAAGGTAGGTTTCAATCGTACGCATATTATTTTTCATATAAACAACCGCTGTATGAAGGGATACTTGACCACGGCTACGACCAAAATGCATGCTCTGAACTTCTTCAGAAAAGTAGGCGTAATTTTCAGAAAAGTCCATATGAATCAAGGATTCGTTTTCATTTAGCGATGGATTGCTTCAAATTTATAATGGTCTCGTATTGGTTGATCATGTTTGATGGGTGTGCTAAAAATTTTGGCAACATTTCTTCTAATTTTAAAATCAAATTGCGTGGATTCGTTTTTTTTTGTCTTTTTCTTTATTATTTTAATTTATTTTCTTTCTAATTTCTTAGTGTCTTTCTCCCATTCTTGATACTTTATCTCATGGTTATTTTGAAATTCTTTGTATAGAATTGTCCACTCTTTACAAATACTAAATTTGCGGCTGACACAATCTAAATTATACTTATCACAACATAATTCATTAAGCAAATTCAGGCTATCCTTATTATAGATAATATTATTTTTATTCAACGCTGATATCAATAAGTCAAAATTTGTATGCAGCGTACAGGCACATGTATCGCGATCGTCGACTGGAAGAGAAACCCAAAACGGCCGAAGTCTTGTAAAAGTGGTATAACTTATTTTTATGTTAGTATTTTCTTTCAAGAATATTTTGTGTAAGTTTTTTATTGTATCTAATAGATATCGTGTTTGTTTGACTATTCTATGTCTTTTCTTGTATTGTTTTTTGCCGGGAGTAATGCGACTATTGATATCGTCTTCATAAAAATTCTGAATTAATTGTTGAACATTAATATTCTCGCCCCGTACCTTTTTCTTAAATCTTTCTCGAAGGCACACTTTACGAAGTTCACTAGAGACTTTGAATTCTTTAAATCTCTTTCGATCAATTAAGTTTGTGATAGTGCGTTTTACCTTCCTACTTTTAGTTGTTGCAAATCTCTGTGTTATTTCGTTACTCAAAATTTCTTTAAATAATTGGTTTTTATCTCTTCTCCACACATAGCATCTGTTGGCTGTTTATTGGCGTCATTATTCAATTTAATTATTTTATTTTGCAAATACTTAATTCTGTTTCTGTACCTATTAATTAATGATATAAAAGTTTGTTTTTCTTTTCTATGCTGCAATCGCATTGTCCTTATTTTCTTCGATAGTTAACAGTCATTAATACTTATCTTAGTTTTTTGTTTGGTTTTTTCAACATGTAATGGGTCTACATTAGGAATTACATTCAAAGCTTCATTTGTTCTTACATCACAAACTGTAACAGTTTGTACGATTCTTTGGCTGACTTTTTTTTATAGTATTGTTTTGCACTCTCCATTTTGTGTCTTTTTTTAGCTTGCTCAGCGGCATATAGTTCTGGATTATTTTTATTTTGTTTATACTTTTCCTTACGGGCAATACGTCGTCTTTCTAATTCTTCTTCAGACTTTTTTTTCGATTTCGCCATAATGTTCGTAATCAAGAAAAAAATAAAAATTTGTTAGGGTCATGTGACGTACTTAGGGACGCTTGTACCTTTAGAGTCTAAAGGTACAAGCGTCCCTAAGTACGTCACATGACCCTAACAAATTTTTATTTTACAAAATATAATCTGTCTAAAGTTTAGACAGATTATATTTTGTAAAATACCAACATTAAATTACAAAATTCTTCCAAACAAATAGTATTTTTCCTATTTGGCAACACCAGTCAATGGCGTGATTGTATTGACATCGGGTGACGTGTGAAATTGTTATGAAATTTTTCGTGTTCAGAAGTAAGTATTTTGATGTTTTGATTAAAGATTTATATACGACATGCATGCACATTTTTATTACAATAAATTAGTTTACATATCTTAAGGTAGTTGCGTCTATAATACTATAACTAACAATACCGAATTCTAACCTAAAAATCAAGATAATTCGTTTCTTTTTTAAATTGCTTTGGTTGTACCTTTGGACCAGTGGCGTGCCTAGGGGTCAAAGTTAGGGCAAGCCAACATACTTAAAAAAAACCTACAGTATCGCCCGCCAAAGTTGTGCCTACCGACTGAGTGTTTTAGTTCTTAATAATATTCGTATTTCATAATTTTAGGTTTTTGCTAATAGCTATTAAAATTAATGTTTTTTAATAGCACTATTTTTTTCTTACATTAATTAAGTATTAAGAGTATTGGTAATCCTTTGCAAAATCGTAAGTTTCATTTTCGAGATAAGTTTCCCGTACAATATGATAAGACGGATAAGAGCCATCTATTAACATTATTGGCACAACAGAGCTCTTAGAGTTAGTTCATATTTCACTCGCCCCCAACAGTCGCTTTATGCAAAATATTACAATCTGGCCGTGTGGCCACTAGATGGCGCACAAATAATTGATAGATTTCTAACTACACAATTGTTTACGATGTTGATAATATTTATAATTTGGATTACTCACAATGTGAACAGGCATAACTCTTCATTCTTCGCTTTTTTACCACAGACAGATGACAACGTGACCTCGGAAAGTAAATTCTTGTTGTGCTAAATGACACACAACCAAAACTACAGAATGAAATAACAGCGTTCATGTGCTTTTCAGAATTCTGATGTCTTTTACTGGCACCAGCGAAGTTATTTAAATCATCGTAACCTGATGTATTCCAAGTGGTATTTTCTTTTGATAAAAATATGCAACACCAAGAGAATAATTTGTTGTATGAGAGCAGCCTACAATCCAATGAGTATTGTACGCTGATCGACTAAAATGCCTATTACGTGATTTCTATAATTGTCTGTAAAACTCAAAGTTTCCGAGTAACCTTTCTGCGGTTTTTTTTAGCGATAAACCGTTTCGTTTGCGAAAACCACGAAGCCAATCATCACCAGGGATATTTTCTCTGAATGGCGTAACTATACCATTCCTTTTAATATATTCTGACACTAATGCCTTGACTTCTTTTGATGTCAATGGAAAACCGTTTTTTCCATTATGTGCAAATAGGAAGATATTTCTTGCTCACATGATCTGGAAAATACAGTATTTTGTCTAGGATTTGCCTGTTTTTGCCCGCGCGTACCGTATACGTGGGCTATTATAGTAGACCGAGGAATATTAAGAGCTGGATCTACGCCATTGACCTTGGTCATGTGGGCGTTACCAAGACAAAGCCCCCGCGCGCGCCTCCCCCACCCCTAACAATAATTTCGTGCAACGCGAATATAATTTTGTGCTACAAATGCTACAATGTTGCACCGCAGCGCCCGGCGCCCGGCCCCCGCCGCCCGCCGCCCGGCCCCCGCCGCCCGCCGCATGCTATCTATCGCTATCGCTTCCAGTATCTGTATCTAATACAGAGGTGTAAAACCTTTTGAATGTCCAATACCGAAAGCAAGGGAAAATATAATTATGTATATTGTATAATTTATAGTTTTTTTTTGTATTAACATTAATTTTAGTTTTTCTGTAAATGAATGAGCTTTAGTATTATATATTTTAGTTTATATATTCGTATATTGTATGATAACTACATACATATACATACTGTGGGGCGAGATGGAAAGAGAAGTAGTCACCTCCTTCTGCGAAGCAGTCATGCTAGCGAAGAAGGAGGCAGAACGTGTGAGGGAGAGGCCTCCGGTGTCGTACACTCATTGATAATAGTTTGGCAATAGGTACCTAACCGTACAATGATTGTATTGTAATTAACTGGTGATAAAATTTAATAAAAATATTTTGGAACAAAATATAACATGGTGTAAAAATTATTGGAATCGCATATCCTAAAAATAATGTTGTAGATATCTACATAATTAAATTTTGTAAAAATAAAGTTGACAAAATGTTTAACATCCATGTTCGTTACTTTCATACTTTTTGTTGACATAGTTTTACGTTCATTCATAATACCGAAATATCAACGATAATAGTGCCCTTCAAAACATTTTTGTGTGACAATGGCGGATTGGCGGTGGCTAGCGGCTTCTACAAAGGCAGACAATACGAACAGAAAAATAGAACGTTTCTTCCGTCGAAATAGAGTTCATTATTAGTTGCGAGGTGCTCTTTTCTATGAAAATGTTGAACCGAAATAAGACCTTATTTTTATAAAGTTAACCGTGTAATTCGATTGTGCATCGGATTCTCAGAATAATTTTAGCAATCTGCATACTTACCAAGTTTAGATTTTTTTTTATTTTTCAAAGTCCTAATTTGCTTTAAGTTTTTGTTTATATTATAGAGTCTATATATACCGTATACTTACTAATTTTGTGTATACCTACTTTAAAAGTTATTCCAATTCTATAAGTATGGTATCAACTAAATTTTGAAGGACAGTGCAATTTTTTTCATTACCTACCTAACAAGTACATAAAATATTATAAGCTTAGTGTTTTATTCTTTGTAATCTCCTCGTGTAGGTATGCTATTTTCAATAAGAATTAACGACAACTAGTAATTATTATTTACAACGTTATACCTAATTAAACACTAAAATAACCTAATATTTACACACACTATATATAAAACCAAAACAATTCTAATTGGTTGGGCTACCGACAATAATTTTGTTTCTTTCTTTCTTTTTAAAGAAAACGTTGCCCCACACTAGGAATTACTACTGTACCGTGGGTGCGTTTACAAACATTTAAATTCACATACACAAACAGCCAGACCCGGAACAACTACCTGTAGGCAATACAAATATTTGTTCCGTGTGGGAATCGAACCCGCGACACGCAGCGCAGCAGTCAATCGCTCAGCCACTGCGCCAACCGTGTCGTCAAAGTGTGTTTGCGGAGAAAAGTGCCACAGGTCCGTTCAGCACAGCGTCTCGTCCCGCACTGATTTATTGGGCGCCGGAGGGGTGGCTACGCGATTTGCGAGTAGCGATTACGTAAAAAAATTAATATTAAATAATTAAGAAAGTTATTGGCAAAAATAAGCCGAAGGTCCCCTCGGCATTACTTAATATAATATATTGGTGGCAATTAAAAGATCCTGTGATTGATATTTTAGGAGAAAAATGGTAGTAAGTTACAAAAACAGAGGTCACTTTGCGTATTTATTTATGATATTTCAAATATATTTTTATTTTTTTTGAATCGAAGAGGACATGCTTTATATTGTGTAGATTAATATATATTTTTTTGAAAAAAATTCTTGTAAGGGTTACGGAAAAAAATGGTTCTAATGTATCCTAAATGAAGCCCAATTCACATATATCCACGCCTTAAAACGTTCTGCAGCAGCATAACTCGTCAACAGTTTTTGCTGTACTAATCGTACAGCTTCAAAAAGTGTTTCTCTGCAGTAACTCTTCGCCTTTTTTCTTTTATAGTTTCGGACCATCTGATAACAAAATTTGGATTTTGTATTAACTTGGTACATTTTTTTATTTAAGCTACCTATTTAATTTTGTTAAAACTACGCAAAATCTAAAACACTTCATACTAATTGCAGCTAAACATATATGCAAATACGTGAAATTCAGTTATCGAAATATCGACAGGGAACGTCACTAGTAATTTGCAGTTTTCGTACAAAAAGCATGGGGCGAATGTGACTGCAAAAATAGTTGCAATAACCCCCGTGCATGAAAAGTTGGGGTTAATGTAACTATATCAATAAAATGTTAATTATAACACCTAGAGTTTAACCAAATATACCAAAAACACTTACGTTTTATATTGTTTTTAAGACGCACTTCTATTTCTCCTTGCAACGACTCGAAATATTTTTAATGTACCAAAACACAAAACACGACGCGGCAACACGTTACTCCAAAATGGCGGCTGACAGAAAATGATCTGTCAGTACTACAGTAGGTGAACTAGTGATGCCATCTCTACTTTGTTTGAAAAAACTATGATTCCTCTTTACTCCAATAGATAGAGCTATCTTCAAAAATGATTAGATTGAGAGAAAATTTAATTAGTTGCTTTAGCCCCATAGTTGCTTTAGCCGCCCCGGGTGACCTTAATGATTTTTGGAGTATAATTCCAACTTGTAAATTCCTAAAGGAAATATTTAATTTAAATAACTCTAACATTATTTTTAGGGTTCCGTACCTCAAAAGGAAAAAACGGAACCCTTATAAGATCACTCATGCGTCTGTCTGTCACAGACAATTTTCTCAGAAACTATGCAACGTAGAAACTTGAAATTTGGCATAGTAATAGATATTATTGACCGCCACATTTTGCACTAATTAAAGTTTTGAAATATTTATATATGAATTAAAGAGGGAGTAAAATATGTTTTCATAAATAAAAAAATTATAGTTGTATATATCATGTGGGGTGTTCAGAAGCTCAGGGAGATTACTAAATAAAAGCGTGGACTGTATGACTATTTAAATTATATTAACCCTAGAAAGATAGTCTGCGTAAAATTGACGCATACGTTTTCGAATTATTGCTCTCTCTTTCTAAATAGTGCGAATCCATAGTTGTGCGTTTAGGACATTTCATTCGTTGCTGGGACCTACCGTATGGCATATGTATCAATAAGGTAAGTGTCACCGATTTTGAAATATAACGACTGCGTGAGTCAAAATTACGTATGATTATCTTTTACGTGACTTTTATGATTTTGACTTACTATGATGGTTTTATTATTTTTTGTATCTATAAGGACTTATATCATAACTTATATTATTATTTTCTTTCTGTAGATATTAAGGCAAAAAAATAATACAATGGGGAGTAGAAACTTGCAAGAAGACCATATCCTAGCCGCTCTTATGCAAAATGACGACGAGCTTCCCTGTGAGGATACTGACAGTGAAGTAGCGGACCAAGAAAGTGAAGATGACGTGCTGAGCGACACAGAAGAAGCTTTTATAGATGAGGTACCAGAAGAACAGCCGACGCCAAGTGGAAGTGTAATCATAGACGGGCAAAGCAGTACTGAACAACCAGTCTCCACATCGGCCTCTCGTAGGATCGTAGCCTTGCAACAGAGGACCATCAGAGGACAACTAGATGGCCTATGGCTTTCTTGTATGGAATGATAAACATTGCCTGCATAAACGAATATGTAATTTACAGCCACAATGTTACCAACAAAGGAGAAAAGCCTCCAAGTCGCAAAATTTTTATGAAAAATCTTAGCTTGGGTCTGTCTTCTTCGTTTATGCGTAAACGTTTAGAAGTATCTACTTTGAAGAGATAATATGTTGCCAAAGGAAGTACCTGGTACATCAGAAGACAATACTGATGAGCCAGTAGCAAAGAAACGTATTTATTTTACTTTTTGCCCTTCTAAAATAAGGCGAAAGGAAAATGCGTCCTGCAAAAAATGTAAAATATAAAATGTCGTGAGCATAACATTGATATGTGCCAAAGCTGTTTCTAACTGATTTTTTATAACTTTATGTTCCTAATATATATATAAGACATGCTAATTGTTGATTTTGTACTAAAAAAGGCTGATTATTGAAGTAAAAAATAAGTTTTCATATGGAAGAGTAAGTGTTCAAAAATTTCGTTGATTTATAGCAGAAGTTTAAAGAATTTGGTTTTTTTTTTAAATAAATGAGTATAAATAAATTTTCTGCAGTATTAATTATTCTAATAATGTGTAAATATATAATAACATACGTTTTATTGAAATAAATAAATAAACCTCTGCCTGCAGCTAATTAAAACACATGCGTCAATTTTACGCATGAGTATCTTTTCCGTACTACACAATATGATTATCTTTCTAGGGTTAAGAAAAGGCGACAAATAGGTAGCGGTACAGTGTTGTTGTCAAAAGGGGCGCGAGTGTCGTCCTAGCCGTGCGATCGTGGAGTCAGCCGCCGCCGCCGCCGCCGCCGCCGCTCCCGCGGCACCCGCGGCACCGCGTCCCGCGCCCGCGCCTCAGCCGCCGGTGACATCAGTCCACATGATCACGCGCTTGACGCGTGAACATCCGACTCAACTATTGGCCTCTAGGCGGTAGGAACCTTGCTAAGAATGTCGTCAAACAATGTATAAAATGCTTTAGATACAAGTGTCAAAATATACAACCAATTATGGGTCAACTTCCATGCTCGAGAACCAACATTGAATTTCCATTTTTTAACTGTAGTGTTGACTATGCTGGCCCAGTGCTGATAGCTGACCGAAAGGGTCGCGGTTGTAAGCTTACAAAGTCTTATTTATGCATCTGTCATGCAACAAGGGCGGTCCATTTGGAGCTCGTCACCGACCTTACAAAAGAAGGCTTCATTGCGGCTCAGAATCGTTTCACGTCTCGTCGGGGTAAACCTCAAAGCATATTATCAGATAACGGCACGAACTTTGTCGCGGCTAATAATGAGTTAAAAAGAATTATTACAAACTCTGATGTTGCATCTGAAATGGCAGAGCAAGGCATCAAATTTGTTTTTGCTCCTCCTTATTCCCCACACTTTAATGGCATGGCTGAAGCTGCCGTAAGGTCCACCAAAACCCATCTTAGAAAGTTGCTAAGTCTCACCAACTTTACTTACGAGGAACTAGCAACGTGTCTGTGTCAAATAGAGGCCGTTCTAAATTCCCGTCCTCTAACTCCCTTGTCCTGTGACCCATCCGATTTGACTGTCCTCACTCCTTCCCATTTTCTAATTGGACGAACACTCACGTCTGTGCCGTCTTCACAGGTTCCTGACAAACCCATCAGCAGCTTAGACCGCTACGACAGGATTGAATACATCCGTCAACACTTCTGGAAGCGGTTCGCTAATGAATACATTTCCTTACTCCAACAGAAAACCAAATGGTCAGTTGATTCAGACAGGAAGCTCAGAGAAGGAACGCTCGTACTCATCCGAGACAAGGCGCTTCCACCACTTGTTTGGGCGCTAGGCCGCGTAGTACGAACCTATGCAGGCGTCGACGGCATCACACGCGTGGCAGACGTGAAGACAAAGAGAGGAGTCATCACAAGAGGGTTTAACAATATTTGCCCTCTTCCCTTCGAAGACGTCAACAGGCGGGAGGATGTTCACGCGTCAAGTGCGTGATCATGTGGACTGATGTCACCGGCGGCTGAGGAGCGGGCGCGGGACGCGGTGCCGCGGGAGCGGCGGCGGCGGCGGCGGCGGCGGCGGCGGCGCACTATGGGACGAACCTGTGCGTTTCATCTCAAAAATCTGTAACTTTTTAGTTTCTTGACATTTTGTATTGAAATTTTGTATACGTATGCCTGAATAGTTATGCTATTAGATAAACAAAACACTGCTACTTTAAAAAGTAGATTTATTAAGGAAAAAAAAATCTAATATAAACTTTTGAAATTTTTCATACAATAATTAAATTAAATTCTTTTATGAATTATTTGCTTACGTTACATTAAAATAAAATGATTAAGAAGTTAATAAAAAGATTATGACATAATTTTAAACCAAAAAAGAAATCCTATCCGTGACAAAAAAAAACATTAATCTACTCATCACTTGTCAATATTAAAAGCTCCTTAGCTTCGTTAAGTAGTTCTTTTGGTATCATAGTACTGGTTCTATTTAACCTAGATATATAGGGATCAGAAGTATACAACAGTATGTGCAGAACGTCTTCCATTGTGGCTGATCTGGAACACTTTCTAGCGTGATTTAACCGATATTTCTTATACTAGTCTTTATTACGAGCTTCTTGAGCATCTTCCGATAATTGGCCTATTGGCAAAACTGCAAAATGCTCTAGTATTTTGGCACCATGTATAAGAATTTTGTGGACTGAAGATGGCATATAGTACCAGTTATATTTACTCACGTATAACTGTGCAGTCCCCAGCGCATAGTCACCAAACTTAACTGCGTTTACAGAAAAACCCGATGACATGGTTTGCAGAATGATAATCTCTTGATCAACTCTTCATCGATACCTGTAATTTCTGCAGAACATTGATAGTTTTGGAAAAATCTCTTTGCCGTATTTCCGTCACTACTATTTCCAGAACGTTGACGAGGTTTATCAATGTGTAAACCAAGCAATTCCCAGAAACGAGTTTGAACGTACTTCTATTTTTCTTCTTGTTCTCTGGAGACGATGCAGACCACTTTTGAAATCCTAGATTATAAGAAATATACAGAATCATTTATTTTCCATACATCTTATCTCCGCATGTAAGGTAGACAGTCCGTATTTAAACGCATCTTCATTCT
Organism: Luperina testacea; assembly: GCA_927399505.1. NCBI lineage: Eukaryota > Metazoa > Arthropoda > Insecta > Lepidoptera > Noctuidae > Luperina > Luperina testacea. The sequence goes on along the minus strand of OV656766.1, from coordinate 12,115,898 downwards.
CAATTCTTGCAGTTACTTTTGTTAGATCGTTCACTTGTCTAGGAGTTGCTCCACAAACAGTACATGAAGCACTCGATGGAATCTGCGTTAACACTTGAGAAACTTTCCCGTCGATCATAGTCAACAGCTCATGTCTTACTTCTATAATATTACCTTCTATTGCTGCAGGCGTTCGCGTTGGAGTTAATTCATTAATTTTTGCTTCAAGATCACTTACAACCGTGATAGTTTTTTCAGGAGTCTCTTTTGCTAATTCCAAAGAAATGGGTCTGCAATATCTTACTGAAGAACGTGTTGGATTTTGCCATATAACTTCTTTACTTTCTTCATCCACTAGTCGCAATGGTACAAGTGAAACTATAAACATGTTAGCATCCGATATTTGTAAATTCTCTTCAGATAAAACTTGTTTATATTCACTTTGTCCTGAAGATCCATCACAACCCCATTTGCTCTACAGTTTAAGATGGGTGAAATTTTTAGAAACCGGGTTTATCTTTAAAATACGACAGGCAGTGTGATCTAAGAGATCTTGAAGGTTCGCTGTGGCACTGATATTCGTAACGGATATGCTTGACGCAAGAGGATAGCAGTCCTAGTTCTCACTTTAATACTGATTATAATTACTACAATAGATAAAAACTATGCAACAAGATTTTTATTATACGTGTGGTTAAAAAGTTCACCGCAAAAAAAAATATCATGAGAAAATATTTTTCGGTCGACATTTCGGCTTCTAGCTCGAAATGGCGCAGTAATGACGCAAGTTTTTTTTATTTCCCTGTAATACTGATTAAGTAAGGTATCTTAAAATGTCATTAGCCGGGTCCACACCGGACGATCCATCGATCCCGCGATCCGCGATCCAGGATCGCGGAGCGTGGATCGTGGATCGTGTTAGGCCGATCCACTCTTGGAAACTTGCGATCCCAAATATGCGCTCCAAGCGATCCTAAGGCGATCCGTGATTCAGCCAATCTAACTCTTGTACGATATGGAGTCACACGTACAACGGCGGCGTCTTGCCGTTGCAGCAGTAACTTTTATTTTGCTTAAATGCTTGCGCAAAAAATCACAAAAAAGAAAACGACGGTTTTGGGTGAAACAAATTTACAAAAATCGCTTGGAATCTGGGACTCAGCTGTACGCAGAGTTAGTGTCAGATAAAGTTGAACACAATTTTGCAAGAATGAATGCTAATCAATTTGAGATATTGTGTTCATTATTAAATAACAAGCTAAGAAAGAATGATACAAATTATAGAGATGCCATTACTGTGAAGGAAAGATTATTACTAACATTGAGATTTTTAGCAACTGGAGATTCGTACGTCAGTTTGCAGTATCTGTTCCGCATTTCCAAACAGTCTATATCGATAATTATTCCTGAAGTTTGTGAAGCCATCATTGACCTGTTAAATGATTATGTAAAGGTAAGTAAAACCATACTTTATTACTCAATAAAAAAGTAGTGTATTACAATCATAATTTAAAGAAGTAACATGTTTACAATTATTAATTATTTTTTGAAAACATGATATAGGTAGGTACTTATTTAATTCGGTGGTGACTGTGGAAGTGAATAATCCTGAGGTTTCAGAAACTGGGACTGCGATGAATTGGAGGCTAGATGAGCAGACGGTGATGTCTGTGGAATTGGAGCTGGATAATTTTGAGGTTGTAGAGACTGGGACTGTGATGAAGTGTATGCTATTGGTGTGCCAGGATATGAATTAGTGTAATATCCATAATTGCTATCCCCATATCTTCCTGTGTCAGCTTGAAAAATAACTTGGCATATAGCATTTTTGACATTAACTAATGTTACTGCATCATATTTCCGCAATTCAGTAGATATATACTGCCCGAAAGCAATGTAAGAATCAGTTTCCGGTTGTGGTGGCTGAGCACATTGTTGCAGAAGTTGGAAAGCCTCTGAAAGAGTTTCATCTGATATGTCATCTGCATTATTAGAAGTAGTTTTCTTTCTTTTTTTTGTTCTTTTGTTTGTTGTTTGGACACTGGATTGTGCATTCTGATCATTCTGCTCTCTACTCTGATCTGTGTGGTGGTTGGCTCTCTCCGGTTGTGTGTCACTAGTAATGTTACTGTTCTCGTTTTCGCTCACTGTAGTATTAACTTCAAGTTCCCCTTCAGTCGTATCAGATTCTACCTGTAACAACAATTATTATTACTATTTACTGCTTATTCTTATTTTCAGCTTTATATTATAATTAAGATCTCCTTTATTTTCAGGTGCCGTCAACTAAAGAAGAATGGCGTACAGTTTCTCAGCAATTCGAGAATAAGTGGAATTTCCCACACGTGATAGGAGCGATGGACGGCAAACACGTCGCTATACAATCGCCTTTTAATAGTGGCAACGACTTTGATAATTACAAATTATTTCCTAGTATTGTTCTTTTTGCATTAGTAGATGCAAATTATAGGTTCCTGTATGTGAATGTTGGGACTAAAGGCAGAATATCAGATGGAGGCGTGTTCAAAAGCACAAATTTATATAAAAAACTTGAAAAAAAAGAGCTAAATATTCCTCCACCGGAGATATTGCAAGTTCCCTATAAAATTGAGGTACCCTATTATATACTAGGTGATAAAGCTTTTCAGCTTAATGATTATACTATGAAACCATACGATGGTACACGGGAAAGGGGTTCTTGTGAAAGAATTTTCAACTACCGACTGTCAAGAGCACGTAGAGTAGTTGAAAACGCGTTTGGAGTACTTAGTTCTGTCTACAGAGTCCTGCGTAAACCTATGCTTTTGGAACCAGAAACTGCGACTAAAGTCGTGCTGGCAACGGTTCATCTATATAACTACTTACGCAGTAATCCTAACTTTATATCGCCAGGAACGTTTGATACAGTACAGGAGAATGGAGATGTAATACCTGGAAGCTGGCGAAATGAACCGCCATCACAATCGCTACAACCGATGGCCGTCGTACCAAGAAGAGCAACAGAAAATGCCACTACAATACGGTCCCACTTAGCAAGACACTTTGTTACAAACCATACAATAGTTTGGCAAAATGAATATCAGTAAACTAATAGCTCACATGTTCCAATGTATCGCGTGTGGTTCCGGGTTCATTTTTATCCGCCATAAAGTCGAAGTCATCATACGCAAACCACTTTGATTTATATGTATCTTGAGCACCTGAAATAAACAAGTTACTCATTAAAATAACCACGTGTATTTCTAACAGCTTAAATGTAAAAAGCGAAATCACGTGAAATCCACAGTAAATATTATGATGTAATTACTTATAATAAAATATATAATTTTAATACCTACAGATAAAAAGTAGCTTTGTTTTCTTACCGGATCCAGTTATACGGCTTTGCTTCTCTCTGTGTTTCTCCCTTCTGTAGCCTCCCGCCAGAGATCGCATTTTTTTCTTTAGGTTCTCGATCGACTTATTCCCCATTTCACGAGAAATCTGACGCCAAGCATCATCTCTAACACCTCTATTGGTGTAATTAGAATCTTTGGGATCCCATAAACATTTAAATTCTTTATAAAGCGATATCAAACGGCGACTTTCTGAGATGTCCATGGCGAGGTGGATCGCGCGAACCAACACAACCGTCCACACCGCGCGCATCACGCAACTGAGGCACCTTTGAGGCTGGCACAAAAACCGACCGCACACGGATCGCGCGAGGTAGGGAGCGCGCGCTCCAATACGTGCGCATGGATCGCGCGCGGCACGTCCACACCGCCTGCATCTTTGGATCGCGCTGCTGCCGCGCGCGATCGGAGCGCGATGGATCGTCCGGTGTGGACCCGGCTATTAACTCGACACCGGGAGCCATCGATAACAACAAAACCTCCACTTGAAAATTAGAAAGACGTAAAATTTCCTTATGACGTTTAAAAATTAAATAAAAAACAGAAAAAAATATATGTCATTAAAAAATAACGTAGTCGTAAACTAGAGATCTTGAACAATTCAAAAATGTATAATACTAATATATTCCCTTGAAAGACATAGAAAATATCTTAAGTTGAACTTCTATAACGAGTACTCTAGTTAATATGAAATTTTTAAAGTATAAAGTTTGAATGTAATTTTATGCAAGTAAAACATTTTTTTAATTTTTTTTTACTTTGGTTTTGGATACTTCTATTATCTATGAATGTAAAACAATCAAAACGGTTTCAGTAACACGACTTTTGTCTCAACCATTTTTGAGACGGAAAATGCTGTTTGGTCCCATAGTGCGGCGGCTCACTCCACGATCGCACGGCTAGGACGACACTCGCGCCCCTTTTGACAACAACACTGTACCGCTACCTATTTGTCGCCTTTTCTTAATATAATTTAAATAGTCATACAGTCCACGCTTTTATTTAGTAATCTCCCTGAGCTTCTGAACATGGGGTATCATTTGAAAGGGCTCGTAATAAGGAGTACAAAAATATATTTTTTGTAATTTTAAATAGCACTAACAAAAAGATATTCTGAAAAATGTGCAAAATTTGACCTGCAATATCTCGGAAACTACTAAACCTAAAATTTTCACTTAATCACAGAATATAGATTCTTACGTATACTTTACAGGAAAATTAAGTAGTTTGAAAGTCATAACTTTTATAGTTTTATAGAAATTAATTTTTTTTGGGAGTTTGGTACAGAACCCTCTGTGCGCGAGTCGACCTCGCACTTGACAGGTTTTTTAAATACCTAGATTAGAAGAAATTGCACTACTTTATAAGTGAGTCTTGTAAGTTAATAAGCGCACACCCTATTACAATCACATCATTAAGTATTCGTAGAATTTTTTTATTAATTACAGAATGTTGCTTTAACATGTTGAACTCTCGTATACCCCTTATTACTCGTTCAACATGTATTCTTAAACTAGCAATTATTTTTGTCGTACTTCTTCGTTTGATAATTTTGGTCCTGGTGCTACACTGGGAGGTCTTTTATTCCTCTTTCACTTAGTATCTGTTCAACGTGTTTAAATCCTCTGTCAGCCAAAATGACTGTACATGGCTCCAAACCATCTAAAAAGTCGCAATTTTGTAATATAGTAACGTCGCTCGCTCGGCCCCCAAAACCAGGCGAAATATAATTAACTAAACCATTAGGTGTGCATGATATCAAATATTTAACAGTATTGCCCTTTTTATAGTCTGACGAAGTTAATGCTTGAAAAAGGGCTTTGGATGGCTTTTGTATATCAATTTCCAAGCAATCTATTATACAACTTACATTGTAATAATTGTGTCTAAATGAAATAGGTAAAGTCTTTTTGATGGAATGCTGATCTAGTTTTACAATGAAGGGGCGTAATACGCTTGCAATTAATGGAATATTTTTCAGGAATAATTTACTAATACATGATAATGACAATCCAAAGTCATCTTCCAGTTCGGAAAAAGTACTATTTAATCTAATTTTTTTAAACAAATTTAAATATGTTCATGTGGTATGTTGGTGTGCTTATGAATTAAGTGAACTATGAAATAACATTCTTTGGGGATTCCAATATACATCATTGGTTTTTTAACAACTAAGCGCAAAGTATGCTGCAAACATTGCATTTTATCAATGTCTTCCTTTGTGTCTGCAATATTTGTACCAGAGTCAGAAACTTTTGAAGAAGAACTCACTGAAAAGGAGGAGGAATCTTGTAATGAAGACTCTGTGTAGGAAGATACATCACTGTCTGATCTTGCCTCATCCATAAAGCCAATCCTTTTCTTTATATTGATAACACCACTTTTAAATGTTTAAAAACTAAGATAACGTATGCCACTTAGATTAAGCGACAAAAATAAGTTTTGGCTTAGTTAAAACAAATACATAGTGGTCATTTCTACTAACAAAAAAGGAGTCATTTTTAAGGTATTTTTTATGTTTAGAAAACTATATGTACTAAGGTTTTTTTCACTATTGGTAGTTGTCTATGATGCTCATAATCCGATAGAATATAAAGCAATTGATGAATATTTTAAATAATAGAAGTGACAAGGTTCTTTATTTGTGAAAAAAAAACGCCAATTTCATAGGTGGGGACCCAATAAAGTTAGAACATTAAATTGGACAGATTTTTCAACAGTTATGATAGGGTCTGTCGATGTACTTGTGTTGCAAACCTCAAGGTTACTATACAGTTTGCATCCCCAGCAGCAATAGCCTGATTGCCGGTTTTTGTTGCTTGTTGGTTGATCTTTTGCCTTTTGACAAACGCAGGCCGAGAAGTACTAGCCTCACAAATTATTTTCTTTCGATCTTGCTGGCAATTAAATTTAGAAGGCAACACTCCTGCCACCATAATTGAACCACCAATTGGAAGAAGGGAATAAATCCAAAAAATAAGAACGGAGATAATCAAAAAAAATTTCATAACTTTTTACTTTCAACTTATAAGCTTATGGGACATCAACGATTATTAAGAAAGTATAAATCCTGATTTATTCACCAACAGACCTGCCTTAAATGTATAATATTTATTTATGTATGTTCATCGAAATGTGTTGGATTTATTCCCTTCTTCCAATTTATCATATACCAGGTACAAAATAATTTGAAATAATATACAATATAATGACAAAAACTATTTGTTTATTACAAACACGTAAGGACACTCTGTTATTCTTCAATTTCTTCACTTTCGGATCTTGTAGTTGGCCAGGTCAGAATAATGTCGTAAAAATCTTTGAATTCGTCAGGAACATTTTGGACTATTTTTTGTATGTCCTTCATTTTTTTCTCATTTATGGGTTTTAGTATTTATATGGTGTACAAAATAAAGAGTATTCTATTCTATATGCCAGAGTTTCAGGTATTTTCGGGGTTGTAGAAGGTTTTTGGAGCAAAAATGTATCTTTAACGAAACCATCAATAAATTCGGAACATGTCAAGTAACCTTTATGACTTGAACTATACTCAAAGTTTCTATGTATATTGCGAAATCTTGAATGTCGTGGCCGTGTTTAATGACTTACAGGTTTTCTTAAAACATTGCTGCCATGAGTTTTTAAAATCAAGTATGTCGTTTGAAGAAACAGGTTTAACTGAAAAACCCCTGATTTTTGCGGCCGAAATAAGATCATTATTTTCATTTGGAACGTAAATTCTGTCTTTTCTCCTAATGAGTCTTTAGCTGTCCCAAAATTAATTGATGGGATTTTGTTTATGGAATGAAAAACAGCCAAAAAGAAATATTATTTATATACTCGTAAAGTTGATAGTTGGAAGAAGGGAATAAAGGAAGGATTTGTTTCCTTCTTCCAACTAACATTTTTTTTAGCTGCATGAATCTAGACGAAATGAATGGTCTTTCTTTTTTCGAACTCAAAACTTAGCCCTACGTACAAAGAATGTAAAAGTGTATAAAAGTGAATATGCCAAAAAGTGGCGTTTATTCCCTTCTTCCAATTGGTGGTTCAATTATTCTCTAGCTTAAATTCATTTTATACTGATGGTAGTTTGCCATGTCTTTTTCCATCTGTAATAAGGAGCAAGTCAGTCAGTTTACCTTTTAGTTACAAAATCTTTAAAAACATAAGATAACGTTACATTTTAATTTCTTTGTTACAACTTCATACCTACGTATTATAGAAAACACAAAATATTGATCTAACTGACCGTCAAAAAATTGTATTCTAATCTCAAACAGTTTGTACCCATAAATTATATTTCTTAATTACATTAGAGGTAGGTACTTACATCAAAGTGGTCCCCACAGAAGAAAACATTTGAATTAACCACTATATTATCAGGGCTCCTGCGAGCAAGTTGTAACCACTTTATACGCATTTTGGCATTCTTGGGCACATGAATAAACAATTTTTCCGGAGTTTTTTTTTGACGTATTGGTGCAGTTTGGCACTGCACACCATTTATAACTCATTTTCTTATTAAACAGTAGAACAAAAGCAGTACCAAAGCACTTGGGAAAGATTTGACCTATTGAAGTGTGTTTTGTTTACTGTGTTGTGACGTCACTAGGGCTAATGCCGCCATATTGCTCGAACTAACGTTTTGGCGGGATAATTAACCCATTCATTTTTAAGTTTGTTTTTTTAACGAAAAACATCACAGAATTAAAAATAACTACTTTTTGTGGGTTCCTTAGATACCACTAAATAATCTGAGATGGATTGCAAAACCTTGTCAAATAGGCTATTTTCCGAAAAGTCCATGTGGACTAAGTTTCGTAATCATTCAGGGATTTTTTCAGGTCTGTTATAATTTGGTATTTGTTGATAATATTTGCAGTATGTGACAAGAATTTAGGAAGAGAATCCTCTAGTTTTAATATCAGATTTCTTATTTGAGTTGTACGTTTAAATTTCTTAGTGATGTTAATTTCTTTTTGACCCACTTTTTTCTTATACCAACCCCACTCAAATTATTCTATTTATTGATCGTTACAGAATTCGTTGTATGGTATGACTTTATTTTTACAAATTTGACATGTACGAGAAACACATTTAAGATTATATTTGTCACAGCACTATCCCTTTTTTCTTCAAACTCAAGATTAAAAGATCCATATTTGTGTGAACTGTACAACCACAAGTATCTCTGCCATCTCTAGGAAGGTAAACCCAAAACGGACGTAGTCGTGCGAATGTAACATAGTTTATTCGTATGTTTGGATTTTCTTCCATAAACTTTTTGTGCAATTTTTTTACAGAACAAATACCGCTTCTGTTTCGTAACTCCGAACTTTTTAAAACATTATCATCTTCATAAAATAACCACTAACTCTTGGATACTTTTGCCTCCTTCTAAAATCTTCTTTTGTAAACGGCTGCGTAGGCACTTCCTATAGAGGTAATAATTTCGTCTTGGACATACAGACTTAGTGTTATCTTCTGTAGCTTCATTTATGCCTGTTTTTCTGTCTTGTTTTAATTTGTTTAAAAAGAAACACAAATAAAAAAGAAAAGGTGACACAAATGACAATAACACTAATGATATTTGGAACGAACATATAATTTTTAAGCTTGTGGAACTTTCTAGACGGCAATCGAAAACATTTAAAATATCCATATTCTTGTTAGCTATAAGAAACAATGTGTTTACAAAAAAGGGGAAAATTTGATTACAATACCTTTTGCAATTATGGTTTAGAGATGAATGAGTCTAGTTACCGATTTTAGTGCCGTGGACGAACCACGGCACTAAAATCGGTAGAAATATGAATATCTCGCAAAAATTATGAAACGCACCACCGCTCTGAATAAACGCTGCAAGGCCACTGACGATGTGTCGACGGGTGGGGTGAGGCGGGGGCCCGGGAGCTCCGTGGATTTAATATTACGACGGTATTAACATACGCTACACTAATGATAGATAAACTATGACCAATGTTTAAAACACTAGGATAAGAGTATTCTATTATTCTCAAATGTAAAATTTATACTATTTTTGAATGGGTGCACATTAGGGTGGGTCGATTTTGTAAGGATTTTTTTATTTTTTATTTTTTTATGTTGGGTGGGATTAAAAAGTTGCCTTTTAATATGCAAGTTTATATTCTGTTTTTAGTTTTTAAATACATTATGACTTTTGGCCCTCTACCGTCAATTGAAAAAAATTAAATAAATTAGAAGCAACTTATAAGGTATATCGGTCCAAATAAATAAATAAAAAAAAGATTAGTGTAAAAAAGTATTTTAATTTAACACTTGTATTGTGCCTTACAATCAAACGTCGGCATTATAGATCTAGACTGCAGCTTTGAGCGGATAATTCCATCTCTAGCCTTTTCTCCAGCTACTGTTACTGAAGCTTCAGTCACAAGTTTTACGCAGCGCTCCACCGCCTGCGTGTGACATGGAAATGACGAAAAAGTTATATCAACCGGCTTCAATTTTTGCACCATATCGTTTAAATCTTTATCTGTCAGGTGACTTAAAAGTGGCGGAGGTGTTATTTGGCACTCAGCCCAAACAATCACATCTATGTAATCAGTTGCACTGAAGTTTAGTTGTGGTAGCTTGAATACTCTGATGGAACGAGTTGCTTTGTTTCTTGCTTCTACTATTCTCCGCAAGCCAAGTTCTCTGACAAACCTTCTTTCATCCGATATCATAGCCAGCAATAAATTTTCTGGATGAGCAAAAAAAGCATTTCTCTGAATGACTGGGTCAATTATTTCTCTGACTTTCTGATCAAAACATCTTGAAAACTGTATTAATTTAAACACGTGCTGTGGACCCCGGTGACAAGCTGGTTCTCGTTTAATGAGAAACCAAATAGGAGCATATACCTTTATAATGTACTCCACCAGAACTTTTAAATTTTCGCTTGGCTCACGACATCCAACGTAAAGCCGCAAAATACGGTTGGCTGTGGTAAGCCAGCGAGAATGAGCCATTTTTCCAGGCTGTCTGTTTGCAAGTTCTGCACTGCAGACTCCCGATGATACTGCATGGCACATTTCGTACAGATATTTCTGATCTGTACTCAAAGAAACCACGACATCTTGTTGCAGATCAATGATATCGCCTGTAACCGCTAAGTATTTCTGTATTGGCAAAGACTCGCAATTCTCTAAAGCTTTCCCGATTGGACCAGAATATTCGCGTGGTCCACTTGTGCTGCCATCCAAATCATTAAATAAATGCCGTAGAGGCAACTCATTCGCATGCAACTGGCAAATGCACCATTGCAAAGGTCTGCCTAACTTTAATTCAGTAAAACGGATGACTCCCGATTTCCAGCCCGTATTTGTAGCGGTTCCATCACATCCTATGCATTTGATGTTTTTTAAATCAATGTTATTAGTTTTGCAATAATTCACAATTGAATCGGAAATAGCTTTGCCAGTACCAGTTCGTGGTGTAGTGTGTCCCAAATAAAGTGAGCCAGGTTCACTCACGAGTGAAATGTGTTCTTTTACGACAACTCGACGATGAGAACGGCCATTTATCTTTTCGATAAGCATTAAGCAAGGTCTTGTCCTTGCGACCATCAAAATAAATGCTTTCCACTACGACGTCAGCAACTTTTGTTTGTAAGTCATTTCGTGCCTTATTCCTAGCTCGTCGCAACTTACTCTTATCTACAACCAAACTCTTTTCTTCAGATGAGACCAATCCTAGATCTTGGAGTACTGCAGTTGTTATAGCAGCTGCTGACCTGTTTGATACTCCATATCGATCACAGACTCTTGCAAGTTTTGGTATCTTTAAAGCATTATAAGATGTTGATGGTATAGGTTCAGGTTGGGGCACATTAAGAGGTGAAGCAGTTTCATTTTTCTTTTCACTCGGAATTTTACTCGGGCCCGCCTGTGAATCTTTGTAAATACGACATCTTTCCTGGCATTTTTGTTGTCTTTCAATTTTCGATAAAATTTTTTCCGTTTCTTTTTTATCTAAGCCTGCTATTATCATTTTTCTTTCAGACCTTTGATCAAATAGCAACTTCTGTTCAATTACAGGTACTTTTTTGCTTTTAGGACAAACACATGAAATAAAGTTCAGGCACTTACAAGCTGCAATGTCAAAAATCTTTGTAGTGGTGATGTTCTTGAACGTTTTCACTTTTTCCAAATAACTGTCTGACCGTTTACTTTGCGGATATCTAATGAGCTTCAGATATTCATCATAATATTTTTTTAATAATTCTTTTATACGCTTAGAGCTCACTAAGGTATGGAAGCTGAAACCCAAATACTTTCAACGTCGCGACTTACTATGGCGAACACTTCAGTCGTAGCCGGCTGTTTTCCTGAGTTTTGAAATTGTAAATCATGTCTTACATGAAGTATGTACTTAATAATGTCTGATATAGTAGGTAACTTTGTTGCATTAAGTTCAGATGGTGCTCCAAATATAGGACAATCCACTTCACTTCGTGTTATAAACGATTTTAGCTTACTCATTTTGAGAACTTCATAGGAATCTATTTATAAGGCTAATTAAGTGTTCGTTTTATACGAATTAGAAAGAAGTACGTAAAAATACAATAATATTATGCAAACACGACGACACTCGCGGCTTACTTGTCGCGACGCACTGGCGGCACTGGCGCGGGCGTTCGCATAATGGTACCAAATTAGCTTAAACAAAACATATATCTATCTCGCTCGTTGATAATAAATGTGGATGTAATAACATGGTAACAACTCTGTAGTACAATTAATTTTAAAATTTTAACAAATTCGGCTTAAGTAACCTTCGATATTAGCTAATTAATTTACTGATTTTTTCAGTAAAAAATAAAAACTTAGGAAACTTTCGGTCTCGGTAGAGGGCTTAAAGTTATAACGGATAATTTTTTATTTATTTTTTTCCTTTCAACTACAATAAAACGCAACTTTATACCCCCACTATTGAAATTCGAAAATTTTCAAAATCAACCCACCCTAGTGCACATTATCATGATAGAGAATTTCTAGGAGTAACTTCGTTTTTATTCGACTTTATTTCAACGTAAACGGAAAATGAGTAATATCTTTTTAAGGGACTAAATGTAATACCTAGTTTTAGTTTTCTCGCAAATGACACACTTTTGGGTATTGTTTTATTTTGGAACGTAAAAAGGTAAATGAAGATTATAATACTAAAAAATAAAACAAAAACATTCGCAAAAAAAGTTATTAGAGATGACAACAATTTTAGCTCTGTTTGAAATCGACCCGTACTTCGTAATTTGATCAGCAAGTTTCTCTAAAAATTGGTTAACGTTATGTCTGTTGAACGAGGTCGCGCGTCCTGCACTCGTTGCTTCCGGTGTTCTTATCGAAAGTGTTTAGTTTCTTTTCAAAAAAATTGTCAACCAATTCATACCGGCCTGACCATTTTCAGCCCAAAAAGGTGGAACACTGGTATGCAAGTTGTCTAACTTCTTCAGGCAGAAGCCCGAAGTAGATAGATGCGCTTTTTTTTTTATTGATATACGACGTCATTGTTCCTCATTGAAAATCAGTCTTAGTTTATATCCAACCGTAGGAGTGACTCCACTTTTTATTTTCTTGACATACCGTTGAAGCGTTGTATGACCAATTTCTAATTCACGCGCAACGGTTTTTAATTTGCGCCCTTAATGACCCCGTCTGCGGCCCTTTGTAGGAGGTATGGTCGAAAGAGCTATTGGTACAATTAAAAATATGCTGAAGAAATGTAAAACAGATAACACTGATCCATATACCTAGCCTTACTTATGTATAGAAATACACCTAAAAAGATTGGATATTCACCGGCACCACTACCTATGTCTAGATACTTACGATCCAAACTGCCCACCACTGACTCGCAGCTGTCCCCAACTTTAGTTAATATTGACCTACTTAAAAAGAGTATTGAAAGGCAAGAGTCATATACAACAGTATATTATAATAAAAACACAAAACCATTAACAGAACTAAAAAAGGGTGACACAGTATACTTCAAACATAAACCACACAGTGTCTGGATCTTGGGTAGAATCTCAGAAGCCAGCAGCGAACCTCGCAGCTTTGTTATACAATCCCCGAAAGGAGAATTCCGGAGAAGTCGTGAGCATATCCTCAAACCTGTCGCTCCCACAGCTGAGATGGTATAAAACACCTGAAAATAAAACAAACATTAATAATAATGCAAATGAAAATGTCAATGTCTCTAACAATACCAGTACAAACACAGCACCGAAGATGACACGCTATGGGCGGACCATTAACAAGCCATTTTATGTCATTTTTAATTAAAAATATTTCTTTCATTTCCTTATGATTATTTAATATTTGAAGTTCTCTGGTGTCTTCTGCCAAAAAATGAGTAACTATAAGTTCAGCTTTGGATCTTGGCTCACTGCGCTGGTTGTCTGAATCCGAACTTGAATCTATTTCAAAATAATCATCCTCCCTCGACTTCGTTGATGGTCTTTCGCGAGATAAATGATTTGGTATAATCTTTACGACTTCTTTTACTAGTAAGTTCTTCATTATACCATATTCTGACTGGTCAATTAATGATGTCTATTTTAACTTTTTATATTTGGGATGAGAAATGGCAGCTAAGCAGCATTTCAGCTTGACATCCCGAAATTTTTAGAAAATCTAAATCTTATTTGCACGCTTTTGAGGTAAGTTTCAGTCAGAGTACTGCAGTATTCATAGTCTCTTGTTTTAGTCAGATTTGTTAACTTTTTCTTCAAAGAGCAGTCGGCAAAAATATCCCGTAATAGGTTGCGTTTTCACCTTGAAGAATGTCAAACGTATCAGCGACAGGTTGAGTGCATGACAGGTATTCTTTTATGTATGTATGTCGGTGTGGGCAAGCCGTATTGAGTGAGCGGGTTTCCTCCTATAATTGTAACTATGTCCTGAATAGCCAACAACGATCTATTATGACAACTGTCTAGTATTCGGTTAGGAATTTCACCATCACTGTTTTGTTGTATGTGTCTCAAAAAGTCTTCAGCAAACTTGATATTTGTGCCACAACTGCCCAGCATCCGCTAATCCACAAAAGGTCAGTAAGATGGCAAACAAATGACGCAAGCGATATGCGACTATCGCTGACGCATGCCTCGGCTAAAGCATCATCCCAATGCTGATCTCCATCTAATAAATGACGTGCGCGGTAAGCAGCCTGGGTTGTGGAGGGATATTTTTTTTTTTTAAATGAGTTCTTACTACCGCAGACATAGGTGTCCGCGCTCTTTTTTACATTATTTGTTTACAATTTCTTTTAATTTTATTTTTGTACACTATCGTGTCCTCACTCGACACATTCTTAAGAACTATCTTAAAAACTATGTGAGTCCATTTATGTATATATACTATATACAATATTTTTTTTTTGTGGTGGGATATTCAATGTCATCCACTTTACGAAGCTCTGTACAAGAAGTAGGTTCTCGCACTACGTGCAGAAGGAGGCGTAAATAATAGCATTCAGAATTATTCGGGTGCACAATATACACTCGTCCAATCACGTGTTCATTGAAACGCCAGGCTCGCGTTCCACAGCAGTTCCACGTCTTCTACGGTTAAAAACACCTTACTGTTTGTTGTATCTATAATAAAAATGGTCAGATAATTGCTATTTGCAACTTACCTAAAAATTTAAAAATAGTTGCAATAACCAGACTTTTAATTTTTAGTCTGATAAATGTAACTACATCCATAACTCGGGAGTAGATTTATCGTAGAATTAAACAAATACCTATAAAGCAACTTACCGCGGTTGATAATCACTCTCCTAGTGAACAAACCTTTGAAAAACCACAAATAACAGAATTTGTGTCATTTAAAATTCAAATTCCCTCGTCAATATTGCTGAAACTACTATGTTTTTTAGACAAGCAAGTCATCAAGGATTGAGTCTACGAGGAGCTTGGTTGTGGCTCTGATAGATTACGGGAAGTTTCACGGCAATTGGAACATGCAAAATTTATTTGACCCAGGTAACACGATGATTTGCTGTTGATAAACGCAATATCATGTAAGAATTTAAGACTGTCACATTTAAAATTTGCCTAAGTACTTGTAAGTGAAAGCCGCTAATATAACGAATTTCTATTCTCTTCTTCAATTTTTTTCCCCTCTACGATCTATGTATTTTCCTGATTCTTCCTTAAGCTTCCATGGTCATAGTTAGGCGACGCACTTGTTATCAAACGCTTGTTTTTTTGACTTTCTTTTAATGATAACCACAAACCTAATTTTGTTAAATCGTTTTGTTTATCCATCGCTTCAATCAACTCAGCCTAATGCAGTCCATTGCTGGAAATAGACCTCTCCCAAAACTGCGCCTTAACACCCGGTCCTCCGCCTCCATCGCTTATAATAATACCAAGCGTTTGTATTTTGACTTTCTCATTCTTTTCAATTAAAGCTTTGATTTTCTATTTGGTTCTTCCGATTGATAGCTTGAAAATAATTTCAGAAATTAAAATCATAGAAATATTGCCTGTTTTGGCAGAAATCGAATCAGTAGTTCTTCTTTTAATTGTAAGCTGAATTTCTACAGCTCTTCGACCCAGGCCGTTCTTAACATATTGGAGGCCCTGGGGAATCTAGGATGCAAGAGCGAGCGAAGTGAGTTCGAAATTTGTTATTTGCAGTCACAATGAGCGTCAACTTTTAATTAATTTTGTCCTTAAAATTACTTAAATTAATAAAATTACTTGTTATATTTATTTCTGTTTCGGACGCCATTATAATTGTCGTTACGACACACAGAGCCACGAGCGACGTAGAACTAAAATCTACAATCTGACGTTTCATTTCACGCTGTTTTACAAAACCTCTAATAATTGACCCGCTACGTTGATAAATGCAAAACGTTTATGCTAATCTGCGTGTTCAAGTTCAGTAATTATGGAAAACCGCTGAACGTTGGTATGTTTTTTTTTTACATAACCGAAATGTTTTGTAAAACAACTAGCGGTTTTTAGCGGATTCTACAATCCATCTGCGACATAAATACGAAGATGGCGACATTTGTGACGTGGACTCTGCAATAATTGTACCGATATCGTTACGGATAATGGCTTAATAGCGAAAAGCCTCCACCAAGACCTCAGGTGCTTGGCTTCAATGGTTAGCGATCCTTGCCCAATAGCCTAACCTAAACCTTTTCACCGCCACGGACTTCAACAGAAGTTCCAGATTTTCGTGCCACCAGCAGCGCCACGACTTCATTAGAAGCTCTTCAATTTATTTATCTTATAAAAATAAATTTACTGTATTTAATAGCTTTGTTTCGTTTTATTATTTAATATAGTACTGTTTAATACCATGTTTTATATTTTTCCACGCAAAAGAAGCCGTTATTTGTCTTAAAATCGGCAAAAACAAAACTCCGAATATTTTTAATGTCCCCAGAACGCCATGAACTTTATTTAGAGTCGGCCAGTGATGTGACGCGAAAGTTACAATTGTTTGATTTCGCCCGTTGAAATATTTATAAATACTACATTCGAAAACAATTTGAAGTCAGGAAAGTATGAACTTGGTTAACTACATTATAACAAAGGGAAAATAGACGAATTTCGACCTTCAGACAGGTGCCGATCCGGAATTAAATAGTTGTTAGCAATCCTTGTCGATAATTATATTCCCATCTCTACAAAACAATTGGCTGTCAGTGCCCCGGGCGCCACGGACTATTATAGAAGTCGTTCTTTGACGTCATAAGCGTACGCCTGTCAATGTCACTTTGGCATAGTGCGGCACTAATCGAGTGAGCGCGCACGCATCCTTCTTTCACTTTGCTTGTAACAATACTATTTGTTTGGTTGGTGTATTATATAAATAATTATGCTAGACTTCTAGCAAACTTGGTTTTATTACATGTTTTATAGTATTACATAGTAGACGGTTAGCCATGGTTCGGACGCCATCTTGGCAGCTTGCCGGCCAGTGATGTTCCACCATAATAGTGACGTGACCTACTCATAACATCCTCCTTATTAGAAAAAGTTAAATTATTATAATTTTACAGTTTACCAAATTTACTAAACTCTTAACAATAACTTTTGACAACAAAAACTGTTTAAGTAAATCACAAATTATGAAAGTTTGTTGAACTAAGTCTCTATCTATACATATTCTAGACTTAACTAAATCAATCAGTCCTTCGCAGTCATTGCTAAAATTTTGCGCAGTAATAAAATATTAAGTCTTATAAATCTAACCGTCTTGGTGGTCTTATGGCTCTTCCACACCTAGTGCGCATTTCAACTGGAGTTATACGCTCTTCAATAGACGGTGCTACTGTATGGGAATTAGGTGATGTTTTGATATTTGGACTTTTTTGTAACATTTCTTGAGATAGTGTTTGAGGTATCTGCGGAGACTTCAAAATATGCTGTCTGTTTCTTCTTCCTATAAATCCATCTGACCCTTGCAACAGTATAAGACTTAGGCTGATCACATTTGGACCTCACTGTGCCTTTAATCCATGGAGTATCTGGCATTTTCTTAAAATAGACTTCATCTCCTTCTTGTATTTCTGGTAATGGTTTAGTCTTTCTGTCATAGTAATCCTTCATTTTATTTTTATTTTATCCTTAGTTTTTACATATTCTTGAAAATTGACTGTTCTTGGTATTAAGTTTTTTGTGACTGTTGGTAATTGTGTTCTAAGTGAACGTGACATTAATAATTGTGCTGGAGATGGTAGATTTCCTCTAGGTGTATTCCTGAATATAAGCAATGCCAGATATGGATCTGTCCCTGACTCCTCTGACTTGGTAAGAAAACGTTTACATATCTTTACTGCCGACTCTACCAACCCATTTGATCTTGGTATGTAGGGACTTGATGTATTATGATGTATTCCCTATTCCCAAAAAAAATTCTTAAACTCTGCCGAATTAAATGGTCATTGGCCATTGTCAGAGAATAACTCAACTGGGATACCATGTCTGCTAAAGATACTTTTAAGACAAGCAATTACGGCGAATTAATTAAGGCGAAAGCGCCAGGGTAGCCCGCGAAATTCAATTTTTTTTAGGTTTTTTCATTTTGCTGGTCAGTATTAAGTTGTACGTTGATTAATATATGATTCGCGGCCGTAACAAATATGTATTTACAGAATTATATTAAAGTCATCAACACAACTCTCTACGACCACGTAAGTCCAAAGAATAACTGTTTCATGAAATCATCATTCTTTGGAGTTACGTGGTCTTAGAGAGTTGTGTTAATGACTTTAATGATTATAATTCTGTAAATACATATTTGTTACGGCCGCGAATCATATTTTGATCGACGTACAACTTAATACTGACCAGCAAATTGCAAAAAACGTAAGAAAATTTGAATTTCGCGAGCTACCTTAGCGCTTCCCTCTTAAATCTTATGAATTTACATGTCTCTTTTTACTGTCGCTTTTTCGTTTCATAAACTTTCAAATCACAACGATGCTAAAGAACATCCATCCATCCATCACCATCACCACCACAATCACCATCACAATCACCACACAATCACAATCACAATCATCATCACCAACACCATCACAAATTAGTAGCATAGGATTAAATGTGATGTAATTTGTAATAATAAAAAACAAAAACACTGTATAATGCTTCCATCTCATTTTCTCCCACGTTAAATCTTAATGTCTCTTTTTACTGTCGCTTTTTCGTTTCATAAAATTTCAAGTCACAACGATGCTAAAGAAGTTTTCACTTCAAAAATTTGAAGACATAATATGGCGCCAAAAATCGGCCATTTTATTATTTTTTCAATATTGATATACCCAGCAGTGTCAAATACGAATCTAACGACCCCTCCCAAGCTATAATCCATCGAGCCGTTCAGGCTCCAGAGCGTGCCAAACAATTATACATACATACTCTCGAAAAACATAACCCTCCTTCTGGCGCAGTCGGGTAAATAAACGAGGAATATCGAATACAGTGTTGCCAACAGATAAACAAGCTCTCCACCGGATTCAAGTTCTAAAACCACTAACAAAAATCGGCTCTACTCCAAAAATTTGTAAAAATCGCAAAAAAAAATCCACTGAACAAATTTTTGGTTTTTACGAAAGAAAACAGTAAGTAGTTATATTACTAAAAATGTTCTTTATTATTACGTAATAAAATATTTAAAATCAGTTAATCAACATGCAATATTATTAGTAAATCAACAAGTCAAGATGGACGATAACTATAAAAATAAAGTGATATTCTAAAATTCAACTTATTCAGATGAATTTTTGTCTGCCCCATCGTCTGTTTCACACACCTTCCAATCTTAAACCACAGCGTATTCTTAATATAGCAGTTAAAAGATTCAACTTCATTCTGTTCCTCTGCGTGTTTTTTATAACATTCATACAGCTAAATAGTCTCTCAACATCGGCATTAGAATGAGGCAGTATTAAGAGAGTAATCGCAAAAGTCGCTAATTCCTCAAATCTAGATTCCCCTTGAGCATCTTTGAAATGCAATATTTCATTCCAAATTTTTTTGGTATCTTTGGTCTCATTCCATTTCAGCAAATGAATTTGTCGCCATTGATCATCAACTCTTGCTATAAATTCTGCACTTTTATTGAACTGAGCCATTATGTCAGTTAGATTTTCTTTGTTGTGATTAAGTGCTTGTTCAACACTTATTCGGGAAATCTTTTTCATCAATGTCAAAGGAGATTGTTCAAAACCAGTCTAGGAAAGTTGCACGTATGAAAACCAAATTAATATATACATATATATATTTTACAAGCTTTTCACTTCAGGAATTTTGATTTCGTATCCGGAATTATGATTTTAAGATAAAAAGTAAATTAACGATTGCTAGGTACATTTCCGTATAGTGATGATGGACGTTTCGTTCTCTTCATTTGTACGAGTTACGTAAGTATATGAGCCTTTACATAAAAACATCACAAAAATGATATTAAACTCATAAATAGCTAAATAATTAGTATATCATTATTATAACGTAGGTACTGTATAATATGTATTTCATAGTTCCGTTGTGAAAATATTTATTTTTGTGTTTCGTCTCACGCAGATGCAACTGTCAAGGCAGATGACAGACGTTCCGGTAGGGATGACGATTATTCCTAAACAAGATCGATTTTTAAATCTATCCGAATCGCAGGAAAGAATCGATTCAGCAATAAATTGAGTTCTGATAGATCTGTTCCCGCTATTATTCTACATCGACAGCTTTACCAGCATAATTAGTCAAATGTAATGAATAATCGAATACAAAATAAATTAAATAATATTGTTGGTTACAAAAAACAGAACAAAGAAACTGCGTATCAAAAATTAAAAGTTGCAATCCGCTGGAAAAACATTGGAACTCGTTTTCAAGTTTCTAAAATCGATTAAAAATCGATCGCCATCCCTAAGCGCCGGCGCCTGCGGAAGCCGCCATTACTGTTTATTATTGTTTAAGTATGTGTCGATTGAGAATAGTCACCGCGATTAATCTCTCCACTTAAATAGTAATACTCACGGAAATTCGTCGGTGTGTTTGTTTTAAACAACTTAGCGTGTTTCATGTAACTAACGATAGGACGTTTTCATATTTAATTGTGTTTTATTACGCCAGGACGTTTTTAGGTTATCTCCGAATTTGTTTAATTACTTTAAAACTCGGATACTTGTGTGAAAATAAACACTTTTATTTAATAGTATTCTTGCAAATTAGATGGCAAGTTGTTTTTTTTAAAAGCAAAAATCTCACAGTTACAGCTTTAATTTAATAATTTAACAATTAGAAAAAACAAATCAAATATGCACACGAAATTAAGAAAATAAAATGTCGGTCGCTATGACGACGGTGCGTGTTGGTAGTCCGACGGCTCTCGAGCGAAAGGGGCGCGCCGTGGGACAGCGCTCCTTTATATACAGCTTGGTTTGACAGTCCGTCTTGTTCACAACACGGCCTCTCCTGACAGGAGGCCCTCCCGGGCTCCTTCCCGATGTCTTCAGCTCTGGAGGTAGGTCTCCAGCACGGGCATGGAGAGCCCTACGTCTGCTGGATGCCCCTCAGGCTTGACGTGAAGCTGTAGTGGCTCAGGCTCGACCCGAGGCTGCAGAGGCTCAGGCTCATCCTGAAGCGGCAGCGACTCAGGCTCCACTTGAAGCTGCAGCGGCTCAGGCTCCACCCGAATCTGCGGCGGCTCAGGCTCCACCTGAATCTGTGGCGGCTCAGGCTCAACAGGCTGCAACGCCTCAGCCTGGGTCCCGGAGGTACCAGGTTGTAGCTGAAGAGTAGACTCCTCATCTTCATGGTCTGCATCTGCACAGGACATTAAAAACATGTGCTCTATGCACAACGCTACGCATTGTGCACACGCACATCATTGATTGTTGTCTAGCACACGCTAAGCTATCAAGATAGAGGCACTACGTGAAGCTTGTCTCGACAAATTAGCGGGCGAGTCATATATCAAGGCACATCTTGATATTTAGCTAAGAAAAAGCCCCACAATGTGGCATAACTTAGCGGAGTCAGAGGCTAGCCGCGAGGCGTACTCGTAACTCGATTTCGTCAGGATAGAGGCACTACGTGAAGCTTATCCCAACACAACACAAACGCATATGAAGCTTCATATACAAAGGTGGCATAAAGCACTCACCATCGAAGTAAGCAGCACATACTTCAGGAGTCCACTCTCCGCGCCAAGGAATCATGTACTCCGCAGCCGCCTGCGTGTACTTTCCATATGAGCCGGCCAGGAGTTGGAGCTCGTAGCGCCCTTGTGGCAGCGTCTTCACGATGCGGTAGGGGCCTCGCATACAGGAATCCAGCTTCCCGGTCGATTGAGCCTGCTTTCGCACAAAAACCAAACTGTTTAGGTCAAACGCTCGAGGAGGCTTCCTCCCTCGATTTACGTAAGCATCTTGCTGGTGCTGATTCTGCCTAAGCCGTTCCGATGCTCTCTGTCTGCTCATTTCACGTAGGGTCTCTCTATTAGAACTGGAACCCTCGAACGCGACATCACGTACCAGACTTCTTATAAGCGGAGTTGCTGCCTCAATACCCGCCAGCAGATTAAGGGCGGAGCATTGTGTAGTTCTGTGCTTGGTGATATTTAGTACCAACTGGATTTTCCAAATAACAGTCGGCCATGCGTTTTGTCGATAGTTAGTTTCGACACGTATCATATTTAAAACCGTTCGACAATAACGCTCGACTTGCCCATTAGACTGGTGCATCTCAGGCGTTATAAAGTGAGTGTCACAACCCATACTTTTAACCCAGTTAAGAAATTCGGTGCTTTGAAACATACGGCCTCTGTCGGCTACTATTAATTTGGGGGTTCCAAATAGGGATATTACATTGTTGAAATGTTGCTTTAACTCATTTGCATCCTGCCGATACATTGGATAGAGGAGACAAAACTTGGAAAATGCATCAATAACTATTAAAACATGACGGTACCCATCGGCTTCAGGGAGAGGTCCCAAGGCATCTATATGAATGGTTTCAAAGGGTAGGTCTGGCTTTTCCCAAGAACTAATAGGTTGGTATGAGGCTCGTGCGACCTTCTTATGCGCAATGCACACTAGGCAGTGTGAAATATATTTTAAAACAAAATTCCGCAAACCAGGGAACCAGAAATGCTTTGTAATTAAATCAACCGTTTTATCAACCCCAAAGTGATTATGTTCATCGTGGAACACACGAAGTAAACTAAGCCGATGTCCTCTAGGAATGTAACAAAGGAAACGGGAGGATTCACCGGTAAGGGAATACTTCACGTAAAGAACATCGTTCTTAACAATATAGCGCGTGGCATCTAGTTGCCCGTCGTTGAGTCTTTGTATAAGAGTCCGAGTTTCTTCGTCGGCAGCCTGCGCAATCTGTGCCCAATTCTGAGGTTTCTGAATTGTACACACATTGACGGGGTTCCGACTCAGATAATCAGCGTGGGACATAAGTGTGCCTTTGCGATAGTCTAAGCCAAAATCAAAATCTTGAAGGTATACCCACCATCGGGCTACCCTGGGTAATAAATCTCTCTTGCGCTGTGTGAGCTTCAATGCATTGCAGTCCGTAACAACAGTGAAACGCACACCCACGAGATAAGGTCTGAAATGTTGCAAAGCTTTAACCACAGCGAGGGTTTCTAACTCATATGAGTGATACTTATTTTCCGCGCCTTGTGTAAGCCTGCTGAAGTAGGCAACCACTCGCTTGTGACCGCCATTGTGCACTTGGAACAGAACAGCTCCATAACCAATGGAACTAGCGTCTGTGTGGACTTCTATAGGCAAGGAAGGATCATATATCGCTAGGACAGGTTCGTTAGTGAGACATTCGATTATTTCTTTACGAGCGGCCTGATGTTCTTTTCCCCAATTAAATTCTATCCCTTTTTTAGTAAGAGCAGCGATACAAGCAGCCCTTTGAGCGAAACCCGGTATATACCTACGAAAATAGCTAGCTAAGCCCAGAAACTGGCGGACCTGTCTCACGTTTTTCGGTTCAGGGGAATCAATCAGGGCCTTTATCTTGCTGGGGCTCGGTCGTACCTGACCTTGGCTAATTCTACGTCCCAAATACTCAATTTCAGTCGTCAAAAAGGAACATTTTTTCAGATTGATAGAAAAGCCAGATTTTGTTAAAGCTTTAACTACCTGGTACAAAAGGTCAAAACCTTGGTCCATTGTCTGGCTCAAAACCAAGACATCGTCTACATAAACAAGTACATCACCAGAATCGATAAATTTGCGCAGTGTTTTTGAGATAATACGTTGATATACCACCGGAGCATTCGCCAATCCATAAGGCATTTTCAGATATTCGAAATGCCCCTCAGGCGTGACAAATCCGGTGAGTGGAACAGATTCCTCATGAAGCTTCATCTGGTGAAAGTCAGTTGCCATATCGAGACTGGTGAAGTACTTATTACGTCCTAATCGGTCTATGCAATCGTCAATTCGTGGCAGTGGAAAACGATCCTTAACCGTGACTTCATTCAACTTACGGAAATCTACACACATCCTATCCGATCCGTCTTTCTTTTTAACCAAAAGAATTGGGCTTGCGTAGTCGGATTCTGATTCGCGAATAACTTCTTTGACAATCAAATCTTTAATTACACTGGTCTACATCAAAATTGCCTTTTACATGAAAATATACTATATTGATTGTATTCCACTCGCTGAACATAAATATACAAGTTAAAATTCATAGTTAGCTCTTATTGTGCATTTATGCCATATAAATATAATAGCGGGTAGCGCGACAGATATATCACATTAATGATGATAACTCAAAATATTTAGTGATTACCCGCGGAAAAATTTTATTATTTCACATTTGTTTGTTGCGTTTAACGCTGACTGTGTTTTGTTCAACAGTTAAAACGTGAAATTGTTACCGTTTTTTTACATTTTTAGTGAAAAATCTACAGTTTTCGTTATGTCGCGTAAATGTGTTAATAGTGCAGACAATTTTTGCTACATTTGTGGTAAGGTGACCCTTACTAACCAAAGATGCTCAATAACACAACGTTTAGAAACTGCTTACTTCCATTATTTTGGAATTAAAATTAAAAACCAAGACAAATCGTGGGTACCACATTTTAGTTGCACAACTTGCTCCACAAATCTGATTAAGTGGCTAAACAAAAAGAAACGTTAATTACCTTTTGGTGTACCAATGATATGGAGGGAACCTACCAATCATGCGAATGACTGTTACTTTTGCTTGACTCCACTCATCCGGCACGGTATATCACGAAAAAAGAAACGAAGCGTAGTATACCCTGACGTAGCCTCTGTATCGCGACCTGTACCACACGGAATCGATTTACCTGTTCCTCGACCTCCCGAAGAATATCAGGAAGATTCTGAAGAAGCGATGATTTCAATGGAAGTTGATTACAATGAGCCTACAGCCTCACAATCGTCACAGTTTGTGGGTGACAATATTGTTTGTGACGAACCTCATAGAATTTCGCAAGATGAACTCAGCGACCTTATACGAGATTTAAATTTGCCAAAAAATAAAGCGGAACGATTCCACCAAGATATCTCGACAATGGAAAAGAGATACCAGGGCCGATGGGATGCGTCAATGTTAGCGGACTACTGCTGGAATTTGAAAAGAGATACCCATAACAGTGATTACAAAAGATAAACGAAAAAGAAGAGAAAATCTTAAATAAATACGTTATTTTTTTTTTATTGTAATATTTCCAATTTTATATAAGTAAAAAGCAAAAAATAATAGTAAATAATTATTATAGTTTTTTTTAATAAAATGTTTTGTACTTTAACGTGTTACTAGAAGCCAAATTTTGTATATTAGGTATATTTCCAAAATAAGAGCTAATTAAAAAAACATATTCTTGTTTTTCTATTCAGTAACCTTAAAGAAATATAAAAATAAAGTATTCAATTGAAAGGCACACAAAAAGTTACATTTTGTAGACCAGTGATTATCTCACGAACACGAAGGGTTTCTGCATGAGACATTCGATAAGGTCGGTAGTTGATGGGAGTATTGTCGCTCAGTTTAATCGTCATGCACCCTGAATTGACAGTCGATGTCGCGGTACCAGATATGAAATATGCAGAAAACTCATTTATCATATTGAGCAGACGTTGTAACTGATCGCCTACGAGAGGCGTGTTAATTGGTATTGGCTCATCGTACCGAACAGTCATCACATTTTCCTCACTGTCTACCTTTCTAGTAAGCGATTGAAAATTGCGCGTGCGAATGTACCGAACACCCTACCTATTGAGCACGTCGGTTCCCACAATGATTGGCGTATTCATAAACTGGGGTGCCACAATAAATAAATCTACTTCTAGTGTTAAACCATCGAACTCAATCGGTAGAGTAACATAAGAGGTGCTCTCGATTTCTTGACTTCCCAATCCCCGTAATATGCGAAATGCTGGCTTGTGCGCGCAATTAAAATGTTTCAGCAGCGACGATGATATAAGCGATATGGTTGACCCACTATCGATCAACACGTCTACCGGTATACCCTGAATAACGGCTACTACAACATCATTATTGTGGGTAATCATATTTTCTAGACAAAAATTAACGTTATTTTTGTTGCGCGACTCTGATTTTTGTTTTGCGAAACAGTTATCTACTTTGTGGCCAGGCTTTTTGCAATAAGAACAAGGTTCAGATTTTAACGGCACGAACACTGGTTTGGGGGCGGAATTATTTGAACCACTGGGGTTCAAACTCTCACTTGAATCGAACTTAACTTTCTTATTGCAAGCAGCCTGTTTATGTCCGGCCACACCACACGAAAAACATTTACCCTCCTCAAGCCTACGTTTTCTAATTAAATTACTCGCATGATTACTTTTAACGGAATTATTTTGTGAGGTAGGACGGGAATTTTGTGCCTTAGAAGTAGCTGGTTTT
This sequence comes from Luperina testacea, assembly GCA_927399505.1. NCBI lineage: Eukaryota > Metazoa > Arthropoda > Insecta > Lepidoptera > Noctuidae > Luperina > Luperina testacea. Next base: position 12,089,093 of record OV656766.1, on the reverse strand, counting down.
ATATAAATCGACAAGAATTCAACTATGTCGTTAGGTGACAACTTAGCATTAATAGCTGATGCTCTGATGTGAGGGTCCACGATACCCCGAACAACAATCGCGGAGATAAGCTCGTCACTGAGTCCGCGCACAATGCGTAATCGAAGCAACGAACGTCGGGCGTAATCCGCATACGTAGAGTAATTATCCGAATTTGTGTTCATTACGTCGAATAAAATATTTGCAATGTCTGGCGTTTTCGGACACAGAGGCGTAAATTCCTTTTTGAAATTACTCCACGTACGGTCACTCGTAACCCACTCGCGTAACCACGTACGAGCATCACCTTTTAAACAATTACCTATTCGCGAAAGACACTCATGATCGCTCCAATTATTTAAAAGTTTTGCCCGATCAACTTCGTTACACCAGTCACTAATATTATTCAGACTAGGATCAAAACAAGAAATAAAGAAATGTTGGTCAGATCTCACCCGGTTATTGATGGAACGGATCGCGTCCACTATACGGTCCGTTGCGGTGATGTCACTAGCTGTATTGGCGTGTTCCAATAAGGATTCTGCCGTATGACCGGCGCGGAGCACGCTAGGCGGCGCAGACGGCGGCAGGGGTGGCGTACGTGACCGCGGTGCCCGCGCAGTTCACCCTGGCATCGGCGACATGACGCACTCGGTATGGCGGCGCGATGTTGGGGTCGTCTGGCGCCGGGCAGGCGGCGGCGGCGACGCGCCACGCTCGAACGACTCGGCTCGCGGTGACTTATGTGGAGATACCCTCTTTTTGCGTGCGCGTTTAGGCTGTACACACGATGCTCGATCTTCTAACATCTTCAAACGCGCTCGCATTACCTGCAGTTCCCGCTGTAGGTCACCTTCCGGAGTCTGCGTGCGTTCCCGACGTCTGCTATGTCTCTTACCTGACTCACGGCTATGGCGACGACTTCGACAGCGATCCGACATTTTAATTGAAGCAAAAACCCAATTAACAAAAACAGAAATTGGATCGAATCCCACTTCTGATCTTGCAAATTAGATGGCAAGTTGTTTTTTTTAAAAGCAAAAATCTCACAGTTACAGCTTTAATTTAATAATTTAACAATTAGAAAAAACAAATCAAATATGCACACGAAATTAAGAAAATAAAATGTCGGTCGCTATGACGACGGTGCGTGTTGGTAGTCCGACGGCTCACGAGCGAAAGGGGCGCGCCGTGGGACAGCGCTCCTTTATATACAGCTTGGTTTGACAGTCCGTCTTGTTCACAACAGTATATAAACCGTAGCACAGTATAAATAAGACATACAGTACGACGTCTTCATACAAACGGACGAAACGCGAGCTATACCTACGCGCCTCGACCACGGCATGCGCTCAGCATGAAGACAGTCGCGACTGTGCCGCAGTGACGAACGGACGGTGTGTTGTTTTTTTTAACAATAACCGCGCGATTTTTTCACTAAAAATAAGTTCAAGTACATATTAAATTTAATATGACGAGTAGGCGATATTGTGCTGTTTTTGGTTGCATGAATTCGTCAATAACGCATCCAGAGATAGCTTTTTTTACATTACCTGGAAACTCTGAAAGGTAAGACTATTTTACTTACTAGTGGGTAGGTACATAATGTGTGTCTTTTTAATGGATAAGTATTTCCTATTACCTCCGGAAAAAAAGATGTCTGGATTAATAAATAAAGTGATTAAAGTAAAGGAAAATGATAGACACGAGTGAAATAGGTAGTTATAGGCGATTCATGAATCATTATACGGTAGGTACGCTTGTGTTAAAACCTCGGGGCATGTGTGTTTTGTTAGTTTGTATAATTCAAAGTAAAGACGTGGTTTTTATTATTAATAATAGTTGCTTATTGTACTGTGTGTATGAATAATACTAGAAAAAAAATTGGTTGTCTGTAAAGTCGATTTACGGCCGATAGTTTAACGTGACAACATCATTTAAACAAAACATTAATGAAATGATTGCATACTTGTATGAATAAAATTAATTATTTTTATTGAATAACTGTTAGTGTAATAAGAATAACTGTTTCATGAAATCATCATTCTTTGGACTTACATGGTCTTAGAGAGTTGTGTTGATGACTTTAATGTTATAACCAATACGCACGTATATCGTACGACGTTTTTTAACACATTTGCGAGGAAACAGAAAAAAAAAACATTTCACAATACAAGTACAAAGAAAAGAAAATTTGAGAAAAATGGCGCGAGGATTATTTTCTGCCGTGGCTGCGTGAAAATGTTGGCAAAGACACTAGAGCATGCAGCCAAGTTTTTAAATTACCGAATAAACTGTTTTTTTTTATTTTAAATAAAATCAATCTGTGAATGCACACTTGCTTTCCCGCCATTTTAACAGCGCGCTAGCGCTGCCCACTGACTGGCGCCGCGCGGCGATTAGTTCGAAATTTGAATAGCAACAGCGCGCTGCTCAGTAGCTGGAGTCGTGCGGCGGCGATCAAAACAACACGCATTTTTATTAAACACTTCCTATTCAATTCACAAAGTATTTTATTTGTTTATATAAAAAGAAGTAGGTATATTTATTTATTTATTTTATTATTTATGTACACACAGTAAAATACAATAACAAAACTAAATGGAAACACAAAGTAGGCAAATGTAATTAAAATACTGGAGGCGGGCAGCCCTATCGCAAGTTTACGTACCGCGCGGCTGTAGGCATTTACATCAAGGTTACGGCCGAGTAACAATACTGTATGTCTTTATTCTGTGACCGTAGTCTATAATAAATAAAGATTTATTGTGTTTCAACTTAAGACGGATTTCCATACATCAACGGTCATGATCCTTTCCGGTAACCTATTTTTTGTTTCTTCAATCAGATTTACTATAAATGTTATGCACCGATTCCGCATCATTTCTTCTTCTTGCCGTGGTAATCCTTTTTCTGTCATTTCAAGTATTTGTTTTTCGAATCGGAATCCCAGATAACATCTTTGATCCAAGAAATTACGAATTCTTGTGTAAAAATATTAACTTTATTTCTAGGTAACGTAACTTTACTGACAAGCATATCTATAAAGTTGGTCAACTCACCACATAATTTGGTATGGTCTGTATCTTTTGACTCAAACATTTTATTGACTCTGTTTATTTCAATTAAAATTGATACGTTGTCCGATGGTGCACACTGCAAGTCATGATGCATTTCCATTGTGGGGGCGTCACTGAAAACGGCTACCAAAAGCTAGGGGATCGTAAGCTAATATGGCGTTGCAGTAAATGCAGAATGGCAGGCAATGCCCTACAACCTGTCTTGCCAGTATCACCCACCCCCGTGCTGGAACCTGAGTCGGTTGTCCTGCAGGAGATTCGAGCATTGTCTTTGAAATTTGGAACACTGGAGAATATGAAAGAAGAAATCGTGGCATTGAGGAATGAATTTGCCGAGTTCAAAACAACTTTGTCCAACCAGTATAGCGAGGTTATGAAAGCAATTGCAATTGTAGAATCCGTGTCTATTCTATTTAAAATATGGATTTCAGGCCACTTTGAAAATGTGTCAATTAATAATAGAAAATATACATTATGGAACCTGCCGGCAAAATCAATGTGCACTCGTTCGAATGGTTTCGACGGGTATTCCCACGTATGTTTGGCACGCATTCCGTGCAATTCTTTACTAATTCCCTAATGTCTTTGTCCATCCCACCAGCAGTAGCTCCTAGCCAAAGCCAACATCCTAGTAGCTCCGAAATGACATGAATGCAGGTCCTTTAATATCTTGCTTCTCAAGCATATAGGCACAACAACGCGGCTCCCTCTCATTAAGCAATCATTTTGCAAGGAAAACTCTATTTGGTCAATACCAAACCTGTCATTTGGAGGCACCATCTTCCCAGTTCGTAACGCCCCCAACAATGGCTTAAGCGTAGTAATGTCATGAAGTGTAGCGGCAGCAATGTCAGTAACCGTCACAGCCAGAACAGTAATCATACTGACTTGAAAAACATCTGCCTCCTCGAGCGTTGTCGATGGCACCACTACGGAAAATAGCACGAGATATGGTCATAACGGTAAGGTAACGGTAACGGTTAGGTATATATTATTATCAGTTTTAATACGTTTATGCGTATCTTTATATTTAAAATATTGATTGCACCTACCACTGTTTGTCTCTGCATCACCCAAAGTTTGACTGGTAGAAAATGCCTATGGCATTAAGTCCGCCTCTGTACATTTATGTGCTTGAAGTATTAAATAAATAAATAAATTTAAGTTATATTTACACATATACCTATTTAATGTTGCAACCATGTTGCATTATTACTTACTAGTTGGATTTTTTTATGTATTTCTAATATTATTATTTTCATTACAGAGAAAAACAGTTCATAGATGGATACAAAGGTATCAAGCGACGGGTGATGTGAAATGTGATCGCCAAAGCCCTTGCCCTTGCTTACACTAATGTGACTAATGAATCGGAGCGACAACGTAATATTGTGAAAGTTCACTCAGTGGCACCCTTCAAAACTACGCGTTCAAGTGCTGACTTCAAGAAGTGTTGAAGTTAGTTCATTTTAATATTGTTGGTAGTTTAACCTTTTGACCGCCACAGTCATGTCTAGATGACAAGCCAAAATGTGCCCAGCACGCCACGGTTCGACTACATGACAGACTTTGACGCCGTGGACACGTTTTTGATTTCTTGACATGTGGCGGTCAAAGGGTTAAAATTGTAACTTTGAAAAATCAACCTTCTAGTTTTAGTTTGTTGATGATGGTGGTCACACACCAACTTTGATGCTTCACCGTGTGATTTTAGCATACTTATTTTATCTGGTGGGTTGTTTATTATATGAGACATGACTTTGCCTATTATTGTGAGTGCTGTGCCCATCTGTCTTTGCTGGTAGGCAATACACTTGTCTCTAGTTATTCCCGTTTCAGAGATCACTGCCTTTACTTCTTCATTCAAGATTGGGGCATCTAGGAGTTGGCAGTTTTCAGGCAGACTGTGACACTTTGTAATGTCATCTTTTTCAGTCTTAGACAGACGATGTGATAATAGGTAATTCCACCAAATGGCACCAGGTAAATGTCATTGTTAATTGTTCCTTCATATTTTTTTATGTGGTCATATTCTTGTCCCAGGGCCTGCACAAGTTCGGTATTCTGCTCGTCAATAAGATGGCTATCTGACGCCTCCGGTGACGCTAAGGATTCAACCACTGGGATTTGGACAATATGAGTGTCAGATTGTTCTTCAGGGCCCGATGTTTGAGGATAATTTTCACTCTGTTCGATGACTTCTTCTGAAATATGAGGAAAAAAAACTCTTAAGGTTTCTCAACAGCATTTTAATTGCACTAAACAGTATCTCGTACTGTAAGCACATGCTGGTTTGACAAAATCGGCATCACGTGCCGGTAACAGAAATCTGTTTTACATCAAAGTTGATATCTCGTATCAAAGTTGATCTTCGTGTTTAAGTATCTCGTACTAACACGGTATATTATACTAGACCGTTGTAGCCAGCCACGTTTGCACCTAAAACAAAAGCTTACCTTCGTTATCCGGGGTAATGGCGCGCAAAGGGCTCCGGTCACGGTCGACACTTTGCCGCCGATTTGAACTGAGGCTGCGCCCGCGCTTACTATCGTGACTCCGTCTTTTCTTTCGACGCCGATGCTCCAACTTTTTATTGTATTTCCGTATTTTTCGAAGTAATTTTTCTTCAGAAACCATTTTTGCATGCGATGCCGGCAAACGCGCGAAAAAGAAGTGTCAAATCAGGGTTGCCAATCCACAGAGAAAAAGTTTTAGAGACAATAAAACTTTTACTAGCGAATTGGGAACTACTCTGTAATCAATTATATTTCAGTTCATCATGAAATGAAATATTAGTGTAGATTTAAATGACTAATTCGTATGTGTTATTATTTAAATTGTTAATACTTAATTATTAAATATTGTTATTATTACTTACAGTGTTCTCAAAAGCATTTCACATTCGTCATCTAAAACCGTTAAACTGTTAACTCCATTCGTAAGAATTTTCAGGAGATAAAACGTTACATTTTTCGTTTTATAATTCACAGCCGAAAATTGAAAATCCCGTTAGTCAACATTAAATTTACTTATTTGTTTATGATACAATCTATATAAATTATTACATTTTGAAGAAGTTATAGCAAAAAAAAGGAGTTATCAGGATTACTATCTAAGTCATCACAAAAATATCAAAGATTATGTGGAGTTAGCATATTTACGAAAAACATACTTATGAAAAATGGAAAAAGATTTTATTTATTTGATAAATTAGTGGGGCAAATTGTCGTAAAATTCGCGATAGTCAACCGGGAGAACTAACTTGATTTGTTGCAAATCTTGATACTTTCTCTCCTTGATAGGTAAACTGTTTTGATGCAAAACTGGCAGTTCATCATACAGAAAATTCGGGACTACTATTCTCCTATAGGCCTGTATTGTAGTGCACGAATATCATTAGCTTTTGCATCACCGACTGACCGTCCTGGTCTAATACTTTTGTAAGCCTGAACACAGTTGAAATCTTTAAAAAAATCGTGTGTTAAATATTGTACTGTGTAAGGCTCCTTTCGTGCGTTTTTAATAATATTTATGTAATCAGCTGGGACATTGACAATCTTATTTTTTAGATTTCTCTCGATTGCGGAATGCATGGAGTCAACTTCCATTTGGGTGTGGCCAACTTCTAGATACTTTTGTTCTATAGACACAATATGTTTGACAGCAAAATTAAGCAAAGCATTTGATAATACAGCATTTCTATTTTGGTAGCCAAACCCATCTGTATAAATAGCAATCCTATTGCATTCAGAAGATAACAGAGGGATTATTTCGTTTTCTAAAAAAATTATCCAAATGGAAGCAAACTCTTCGGCATTTATGCGTCCCTCACTTTCATTCCAGATGTAGGAAAACGCAGCTGTATTTTTTAAATTTTTGAAGCAAATATTATGGACTTGGAGCTTCGTTTTGTAGTAAAGGGAATATTTGAAACAGGGTATTTTGGAAACAGAACAAAGCAAAACAGCTTGCACATCTGCGGCAATCACAACCCACAATGAATTTTCTTTATCCTTTTCCTTTTCTTTCCTGGCTTCTTCTTTCTTAATTGTATGTAAACGGTACTTACTCATTTTCTTCTAAATTGCCTGCTTTGTATAGAGCACATTTTTCACACTCTTCTTTTTTTGGCCGGAAAAGTGAAATGTTACTATCTTCCATAGACTTGTAAAAAGTTGTCGTTGAGAACGGTTTTATATTGCGTGAAGCGCACCAGTCTAAAACGTAGAAATCATACAGGGGCTTTTTGCATTGCCATTCAGGTAGTAAGTAAATCCTCGAAGTAGACGCTCGACAATAATGCGATTCCATTTTAGATAAAGCGTAGAAAAATTCTGTAATATTAGAGTGTCTTTCATCAAAGGCGGAAACATTTTGTGACGTAACACGTTGCTCCCTAGGTTTGCTGCCGTCATTAAGTTTCTTTTTCCATCCAAGTACTGCCATTCTGCCAATATTTAATGTGTTCAGAAGCATAGTTTTGCAAACTCTCAGCTTAGGTTCTCCGGGTTCACCAGGCAAGTAGTAGACCAAAGATTGTGTTCTCCGGGATTCTTCCACATGTTTACGGTCTCTTTGTCGTTTGACTGGTAAGGATATTACGTGTTCATCAATGTATACTTTTTTTTCACCCCAAGATAATTTCTTCCAGAACTTAACGAAAGTCTCTTTCCTCACATTTTCTTTTATTTTGTCACACTTTAATAGTTTTGATCCTTTACACTCGCAACGATCCTTCAGTTTTTTTGGTTCTTTTTCAACTTCATAAACCCACTTTGAATCTTTTTTCACTCTTCCATAGTATTTGGACCCAGTTTCCTCTTAAATTTATATTCTTAACTGCAAACCAATTTTTAAGATCAACTTTGTGTTTTTTATTTCTTATTTTACTTTTAAGAGCTAGATCTACGCCATTGACCTTGGTCATGTGGGCGTTACCAAGACAAAGCCCCCCGCGCGCGCCTCCCCCACCCCTAACAATAATTTCGTGCAACGCGAATATAATTTTGTGCTACAATGTTGCATCGCAGCGCCCGGCGCCCGGCCCCCGCCGCCCGCCGCATGCTATCTATCGCTATCGCTTCCAGTATCTGTATCTAATGCAGAGGTGTAAAACCTTTTGAATGTCCAATACCGAAAGCAAGGGAAAATGTAATTATGTATGTATATTGTTGTGGTATATTATAAATGCGGGTACTCGTGTGTAAAGGAATGTTGGGCAGTCATCGACCGGCCATTAAACGTGTAACGAACACTCCTTGTTTTATTCAAGTATAATCCAAAGATACTACAAATTGGCGACGAGGCGATCTTCACGTGAGCAAGAAAGTGATATTTTGACATAATTGGTGTTGAAAATAAAATGGCTCAAGAAAGAATGCTGTTTGGAGGACATATCACGTTCGACCACCGCGTGCAGGAATGGAACATCTTCAAAAGTCGTTTTACTCAGTTTTGTTTGGTGAACGATATCACAGACGACACCGACAAGGCGCAAGTAAAGCGGAGATCCCTGATATTGACGTGTTTGGTGGAAGAAACGTACCGCGTCGTGAAGGATTTAGTTTTCCCGGAAGAACTCGAGACGTTAGAATTCAAAAGTCTAATATCTAAGCTAGACAGTCACTTTGCGTCTAAAAAGTGTACGTTTGCGGAGCGGTACAAATTTTATAAAGCGGAGCAACGTCCAGGAGAAGATTTGTCCGAATGGGCGTCGCGTGTACGTCATCTCGCGCAGTACTGCGGGTTTAAAACAGAACTCGAGTCAGCATTGCGTGATCGGTTTGTCCTCGGGTTAGAAAATATCAAGGAGAAAGAGAAGCTGTTCGCAGAAAGCATAGACACGCTGACATTTAATCGTGCATTGGAAATAGCGCAAAGTGTGAGATGTGCAAGGTTGGCGCTAAGGGAATCACACAGCAATGGCGCTGTCGCCGAGCCATCCGCGCTGCCAGCGGAGCCGGCGCATTCCGTGTTCGCGTTAAAACAGCGCGGCGCAGGCAGTGCGCAGCGGCCAGACGCCGCGGGCCGCGCCGCCGCCGCCGCGGAGATCTCGAAAGTCGGAAAGTGTTGCAGTGTGTGCGGATACAAGAACCATAGTACGGATCAGTGTCGATTTATAAACTATGCGTGTAAAAAGTGTAATCAAAAGGGCCATTTAAAGCGTATGTGTAAAATTAAGGTGAAAAGTAGCAAGTTCTTAACAGCGGATGACGATGACTCATTGGAAGGTATTTATGAATTGTTTAACATAAAATGTGTCAATGGCGAACCGATGCAACAATTAGTGTCGGTGGGTAGTACATTGCTTATGTGTGAAGTAGATAGCGGGAGCGCGGTCTCAGTTTTGCCAGCTGTTGTTTACAATTTGAATTTTAGGAATAAATACAATTTAAAGTCCAGTAATGCAGTGTTGAATTGCTATAATGGTAGTAAAATTTCACCGTTAGGTTGCTTAACATTGCCTGTGACTTATAAAGGTCGTACAGAAAATTTAAAGTTTTACGTTGTAGATACGGGGCAATGTAATAACAAACAACCTTCGCTGTTGGGTCGCGATTTTATTTCTAAGTTTAGTTTACAGCTATGTAGTGTTCCGTGTAATCAAATTAAAAGTGATGATCTTGGGACTTATTTGAAAGGAAAATACGCTCAATTGTTTACCGATGAGCTGGGTACGTTTAATAAGCACAAGGTCACGTTAAAAATAAAGCCAGACGCACAGTTAAAATTTTTTAAACCACGTCCGGTACCGTTAGCATTAAAACAAAAGGTAGAGAATGAATTGCACAGATTAATGGAATTAGGTATAATAGAGAAAGTCGAGCATTCGGAAGTAGCGACACCGATTGTACCAGTGTTACGACCTGACGGTAATATAAGGATATGTGGTGACTACTCAGTGACACTGAACAAGTGGTTATATACGGATAGTTATCCTTTACCGCGTATTCAAGACCTATTCGCGAAACTTCATGGCGGAGTTCAATTTTCAAAACTAGATTTATCTAGGGCCTACAATCAGTTATTACTTGATGACACCAAAAAACTGACATGCATTAACACTCATAAAGGTTTATTTTGCTTTAATAGGTTGGTTTTCGGCTTGTCAACAGCTCCAAGCATATTTCAAAGAATATTAGAAGAAGTGCTTACGGGTATTGACGGAGTATGTATCTTCCTTGATGATATTTTAATTACGGCTGAAAATCAACAACGGCACCTTTTAAGGTTAGAAGAAGTGCTGAGTAGGCTTGAAAATTCAGGGTTTAGAGTTAAGGAAAATAAATGCGAATTATTTAAAGATTCCGTTGAGTACTTAGGATTTATTATTGATAAAAATGGATTACGTAAATCAAATTCTAAGGTAGAAGCTATATTGACTAGTGAATCTCCTAAAAATGTAAGCGAATTAAAGTCATTTTTGGGCATGGTTAATTATTATAGGTCATTCGTTCGTGGAGCATCTAGCCTCATGGCTCCCCTACATTTACTTTTAAAAAAGGGTATTAAATGGAAGTGGGGTGAGGAACAGGCTCAAGTTTTTAATAAAATTAAACGCGAACTAGCTTCAGAACGCACCTTGGCACATTATAACCCCGAGCTGCCTACGATAGTGACGGCGGACGCGGGACCGCGCGGTCTCGGCGCGGTATTGTCGCACCGATACCCTGATGGCACGGAGCGCGTAGTCGCCTACGCTTCACGTTCTCTGACAAAAGCTGAATGTAATTATTCACAGATACAGAAAGAGGCTGCGGCTATTGTGTTTTCTATAAAAAAATTTCATCACTACGTGTACGGTCGTGTTGTGCCTTTTACATTGCGTACAGATCACAAACCGCTTCTAACTATATTTGGCAGCAAAAAGGGGGTACCTGAGATAGCGGCAAACCGTCTGCAACGTTATGCGTTATTCTTGTCGGCATATAACTTTAACTTAGAGTATGTTAAAAGTGAACAAAATGTTGCAGATTATTTATCTCGTTCGGTTGCCGAATACATAAAGCGTAGTAATGAGGTGTTGGAAAATGACGATAAATCAATGTTTGTTAATCACATTACAGACAGCATATTAAAGCCGATTACACTTGAAGAGATTAAGCGGGAAACTGAACGCGATGAAACGTTACACAAAATTATAGGGTTTGTTAAAAACGGTTGGCCAAAGAAGGTTGCTGATTTGCGAATTAAACCGTTTTACGCTTGTCGGTGTGATTTAAGTTATGAAAATGGGTGTTTGCTTAGGGGTTACAAATTGGTGATACCATCTTTTTTTAGAGAACAGATTCTAGATATGCTGCATATTCCTCATTTTGGAGTAGTAAAGACGAAAACGGAAGCAAGATCGCGTTTTTGGTGGCCAAATATTGATAAGCATATAGAAGAAAAGGTGGGTGCCTGTACTAAATGTAATTCGCTACGCAGCAACCCGCCTCGCGCTCCGCTTACTGTGTGGCCATACCCTGCGCGACCTTGGGAACGGGTGCATTTAGATATGTTCACGCTGATCGGCAAACAGTTTTTAATAGCAGTAGATGCGCACTCAAAGTGGGTGGAATGTTTTCCAATGGCAAATACAGATAGTGAAGCTATTATTTCGAAGTTGTCAGAAATGTTCAGTAGATTCGGAATAGTGCGTACCTTGGTCACAGACAATGGTAGAAATTTTTGTTCAAGTCAATTCGATAAATATTGTTTGACTAACGGCATTCAACATTTAACAACCGCTCCATATCATCCGGCATCAAATGGCCAGGCAGAAAATACAGTCAAAACCGTTAAACGGGGCTTAAAAATAATGTTAAATGACAAATCAAATCCAAAACTAATACAACGCCAGCTTAATGAGTTTTTGTTTAATTATAGAAATTCAAAACATTGTACGACAGGATTTTCACCGGCTCAGTTGTTGTTCGGTCGCTCATTACGCTGTAGGCTCGATTTGTTGCGAGTTTCGGATGCACATTCCAGAGGAATGAGTCATACTAATAACGCATCAGCTGTGTCGCTTGCATCCGCTGCTAAGAATAATGTCGTTCAAAAACAGACCTTACAGCATAAACAATACGGAGGCAGTCGTAAAAGTGAATGGTTTTGTAATGATGAGGTATTAATTAAACATTTTTATAATAATGGGACAAAACATATATGGCTTCATGGTGTTGTAAGGCACAAAATCGGAAAGAGACTGTATGGTATATACGTGCCAGTGTTAAAAACTGTTTTAAAAAAACATTTAGACCATATTGTAAGCTATAAAGGGACAAAGTCGCAACCACCCGAGTTAGAGGACGTCGGCGACTTCATACAATTGGCATCAGTATTTGATCCCCCAGACACGCTCGCGGAATCTGACACCACGGCAAAGGTTGACTTAGAGGAAGAGGAGAGTGACAGTTCATTCTGTTCTGTTCCCGAGACTCCGTCTTCGGTTCCGTTGAATGACGAGCAGCAAACGGTTCAGCCGTCAAATAAGAGTTCCGAAGAAGAAGACGAACAGGATGGCGGAAGGATCGAGTCAATACCTTCGGAACTAGATATTCAACCTGTAAGCACGGCACCACAGAGTACATACCAGCGACCGGTCAGAGCTGTTAGGAAAAAAATTGTAAATTATAAATTTTAAGATTTTTAGCTTTATACATATATGTTTTAAATTATTGGTGGAGGGATTGTGGTATATTATAAATGCGGGTACTCGTGTGTAAAGGAATGTTGGGCAGTCATCGACCGGCCATTAAACGTGTAACGAACACTCCTTGTTTTATTCAAGTATAATCCAAAGATACTACAATTGTATAATTTTTTTTTGTATTAACATTAATTTTAGTTTGTCTGTAAATTAATGAGCTTTAGTATTATATATTTTAGTTTATATATTCGTATATTGTGTGATAACTACATACATACCCAAGTAACACACAATTGCTGCTTAAGTGCTTAATAAATGCTGCCATTGAATCTCTAGTCTGTATTACGGTATACCAATTTGGCTGAATTAAAGCTGCTTAAGCGCTTATTCAGCAAAAAAGGGCCCCAAATTATACAGCTTTTGGTATTATAATGGCTGGAGAGAAGCTGCAGTTAGGCTTATCAAAGGCTTTATTAGAGCTGTCATAAAGCATCGTAAAAAGTTAAATTCTGTACAAGAGTTTCCTATCCAGCTCTTGTACAGCTTCTAACCTTTTGCTACTCCCTATTCAATCTTTTTTAACGTTTATTTTGAAATTTGTTTAAAGTGTTATTTATATTGTGTGATTGCAAAGTTTGCCAGCTCCACCATATTTAATATTGAAATATTTTTTTGTTGGGACTAGGTAAGTAATGATCCAAGTCATTATAATTGCGTTTAGGATGCGAGTGCAACTTTATCGTGATGTCTATACCAATTAACAACAAAATTTTCATGCGCCCTTCAAATAATTAGATTTAAACCTAAGAAATATGTGGATAAATCACGGGTGCATGAATTTCTAATTTATTATAATGGAAGACAAAGTGAGATTCATAGATAAAATGTGTTCTTTAAATTGCCTATCAAGTTAAAAGCTTAAATTATGGTGTACTCTTACAGTTAAAACTGATTTTATAAAATAGTAAAGCTATTTTTTTAGGTTAGTTATGGCGTCCATAAGTTTCTCAGGTTAAATCGTTAAAATATTATCTTGTGACACTATTTGCTGAACAGAATACCATTAATCAGCCATAGACTGCTCATGTTCTGTATAAGAGACATTCATTTACACTTTTAGTTTTTATATGGGTTCGGGAAATGCAGTTCTCCTGACTTAAGAGTTATATTGTATTCCAACAAATACTTTTTGCAGCAAATTGGGGTTCCTCTAGTAAAAACAAAAATAGTACTTTCCAATCAAAACCAAATTTATCTTATAGTCTTAAAAGCAGCTCTTTATTATTTTCTTGTAAAGTCGATTAGAAAAATAAGTATGTACTAACTAGGTAAGTTCTTTTGAAATTCGTGCCAGTCGGTGTCGTGTTTAACAATAATATCTGCCTCCTTACAGCGCTCTTTGGGGTATGCTACACGCTCAGTATTTGTCGTGATATTTGGAGGATCACGATATATATCGAGAGTGTAGTATAGCGTTATCGAGGATTTCACCATACATATTTGGATCGTGATCCAGATCACGATCTAAATATCGTTGATAAATGTAAGCGAGTAGCTTACCCCTTTCACTTGCTCTTCTGTCTCACTCGCACATTGCCGGTTTTCCAAAGATTTCTAATTTAATCTGAGAATATTTTTGAGAATTATAATCTATAATAGTACAACAAAAGAAAATTACCATAATTTTGAAATATAATGTATTTGCGTAATTTTCACAAAAATTATGAAGCTCATTTCAAAGTTTAGAAACATTTAGCTGAGCATTTTATAGGTACCTATTGAAGTGGATTGAAATTAATTATTTTTATTGTGTGACTCCTCGCCCGTGGCGGTATCGACTGAGGAGCGGGGGGTAGGCGCGTGTAGTGTGCGTATGCGCGCCTGCCGTGCCGCCCTGCTCATCAGTCGACCCACACCCCGCCCTCTGTCGTTTTACCGCCGCACAGTGGTCTCGAAAATATGTGGGCACTCGGAATACAGACCTTATATTTTTATATAAAAAACTATAAAAAATATCAGATTAGTATTTCGAGTGACCACAAATTTTCTACAGGACCACTGTGCACCGCACTTCTGTGCCACGTGGGCGCACATTTAAGGTGTCTACCTAAAATTAAAATAATACAATACTTATTTCCTATTAATTTTCAGTACTCAAACGCGATGCCATTTAAAATTGTTAAAACTTTCGAGGACGGTGAAGAAAAATTATGTATTGTCCCCAGCCAATGGGAAACCAAAGGGATTTTAAAATATCCTGTAAAAAGCTCAGATTTTAAGCTTTATCGTGATGGAAATGCTAAGCCAGGTCGCGACTGGCCCACAATGCGATGTCAAGTGAAGAGATCCTCAATTTTCACATATAAGCAAGCAAATGATGTAATGTAATAAAGTAATGTAATAAAAGCGACTTGAGTTATATTGTTTTCGAACGCCCACTTTCTTATTTGTTCTTTTAAATATATATTTTTTTCAAACCTGTTCAATTCTTCCTCTTTTTCTTCTTCTGTACTACTAGACATAGATTCGTTTAATGCAAAAGACTCTATTTCTGTATTTAATGAACGAGAAGTACTTGGAATGTCAGGATTTACATGTACGGAACCCTCGTCATTATGTACGGATAACGCTTGGCCAGATTCGTTGACATCACTATTACGTTCCTGAAATTGTTGATATTCTCGTGCTAACTTTCTTTTAATTGCGCCATTTCGTTTTCTTTTGGACCAGGTCTTATCCATTATTAATATTTATCAAACGAATTAGAAGTAATAAGTTAAAAATTAGCAACTGAAAGAATTATATATCAACAGACAGTAAGAAGCTGTTAAATGAACTTAACAAGAGCAACGAGCTCTAATATTGTGTATATAGATGTCAAAAACTGTTTAATAGTATGTACCAATTACATTCTAACTCTTTGAGAATTACAAAACACTTGAAAAAGGGTATATAACAGCTTCTTAAAGAAAGCTGTTTAAATATATCATTTCGTACACTTATTCAGCTTTGAGAGTTATTATTTTATACTTACGCGTAATTTAAGCAGCATTAGGCTGTTATGAGTGCTTCCTTTACACTCTTAACCAGACAACCTTACAGTGGTATTAAATTACACCACAATACAGCACAAAAGCGTCATAAAAGATGCCTTCAAGGTCAATTCACAGCT
This sequence comes from Luperina testacea, assembly GCA_927399505.1. NCBI lineage: Eukaryota > Metazoa > Arthropoda > Insecta > Lepidoptera > Noctuidae > Luperina > Luperina testacea. Next base: position 12,073,189 of record OV656766.1, on the reverse strand, counting down.
TTAAACGTTTAAATATATTTCATTCGTACTCTTAACCAGCTGGTGTTAGTAAAGATTCGTTTTAGACCATTCAACAGCAAAAAACATTATAGAAGTATTTCGTTACGCCGCTTTTCAGCAGTAAACATAATAAAACATTTATTATGAACTCGTAAACAGCCTGTAGTGTAATTACATATTTTTGGAGTGCCTTTTACAGATTATTGAATAAGTAACTTTTTTAAATGCAACATATCAGCATGAAGAAGCCACCAAAACCTTTAAACATCTTTAATAACACTTTTAAACTTATGAAGCTTTATAGTTCGACACTAAATCAGCCACTGTGCTACTTGGGTATACATACTGTGGGGCGAGATGGAAAGAGAAGTAGTCACCTCCTTCTGCGAAGCAGTCATGCTAGCGAAGAAGGAGGCAGAACGTGTGAGGGAGAGGCCTCCGGTGTCGTACACTCATTGATAATAGTTTGGCAATAGGTACCTAACCGTACAATGATTGTATTGTAATTAACTGATGATAAAATTTAATAAAAATATTTTGGAACAAAATATAACATGGTGTAAAAATTATTGGAATCGCATATCCTAAAAATAATGTTGTAGATATCTACATACTTAATTAAATTTTGTAAAAATAAAGTTGACAAAATGTTTAACATCCATGTTCGTTACTTTCATACTTTTTGTTGACATAGTTTTACCTGTGGTTTTACGTTCATTCATCATAATACCGAAATATCAACCATAAAATGATTTATAAGATAATAGTGCCCTTCAAAACATTTTTGTGTGACAATGGCGGATTGGCGGTGGCTAGCGGCTTCTACAAAGGCAGACAATACGAACAGAAAAATAGAACGTTTCTTCCGTCGAAATAGAGTTCATTATTAGTTGCGAGGTGCTCTTTTCTATGAAAATGTTGAACCAAAATAAGACCTTATTTTTATAAAGTTAACCGTGTAATTCGATTGTGCATCGGATTCTCAGAATAATTTTAGCAATCTGCATACTTACCTACTTAGTTTAGAATTTTTTTTATTTTTCAAAGTCCTAATTTGCTTTAAGTATTATAGTTTATGTTATAGAGTCTATATATTATATACCGTATACTTACTAATTTTGTGAATACCTACTTTAAAAGTTATTGCAATTCTATAAGTATGGTATCAACTAAATTTTGAAGGACAGTGCAATTTTTTTCATTAGGTACCTAACAAGTACATAAAATATTAAGTAGGTACTTAGTGTTTTATTCTTTGTAATCTCCTCGTGTAGGTATGCTATTTTCAATAAGAATTAACGACAACTAGTAATTATTATTTACAACGTTATACCTAATTAAACACTAAAATAACCTAATATTTACACACACTATATTATATAAAACCAAAAAAATTCTAATTGGTTGGGCTACCGACAATAATTTTGTTTCTTTCTTTCTTTTTAAAGAAAACGTTGCCCCACACTAGGAATTACTACTGTACCGTGGGTGCGTTTACAAACATATAAATTCACATACACAAAAAGCCAGACCCGGAACAACTACCTGTAGGCAATACAAATATTTGTTCCGTGTGGGAATCGAACCCGCGACACGCAGCGCAGCAGTCAATCGCTTAGCCACTGCGCCAACCGTGTCGTCAAAGTGTGTTTGCGGAGAAAAGTGTCACAGGTCCGTTCAGCACAGCGTCTCGTCCCGCACTGATTTATTGGGCGCCGGAGGGGTGGCTACGCGATTTGCGAGTAGCGATTACGTAAAAAAATTAATAATAAATAATTAAGAAAGTTATTGGCAAAAATAAGCCGAAGGTCCCCTCGGCATTACTTAATATAATATATTGGTGGCAATTAAAAGATCCTGTGATTGATATTTTAGGAGAAAAATGGTAGTAAGTTACAAAAACAGAGGTCATTTTGCGTATTTATTTATGATATTTCAAATATATTTTTATTTTTTTTGAATCGAAGAGGACATGCTTTATATTGTGTAGATTAATATATATTTTTTTGAAAAAAATTCTTGTAAGGGTTAAGGAAAAAAAAGGTTCTAATGTATCCTAAATGAAGCCCAATTCACATATATCCACGCCTTAATGGGTAGTTCAGTGTCACTATCAGATGAACTTGAATACGGTACCAAATTCATATTATTTAGTAAAATCCTGATTCCTGAATCCAGGATTATTTAGAAAAACGCGTAGTTTTACATATTTTATTAGTCCGCGTTTTGGAGAGTGATTTAATTGTAATATTTGAGTTTGTGCGTAAGTCGCGAGCATGGAAAAGAAAAACCGTTTACGAGGGCCTAATTTCACAAAGAGTGACAGTATATTGCTGTGCGATATAATAAATAACTTTAAAGATATCATAGAATGTAAAAAGACCGACGGAGTCAATCTTATGGAAAAACATAAAGCCTGGCAGGAAGATTCCTAAGATTCCATAAAGCCTGGCAAGAAGCCTTCTATGAAAAGCTTTGTCTCTTTGTATGTTAAAATAATCAGACCGTTCTGCAATTGTTCTATTAAAAAAGTCCGAACTAATGTATTCGATAATTTCTTCGTCATCATCAGAAAACATTTCATTTATCATAATTGTAATCTTGTTTTAATAAAACTTCCAACCGCTACAAGTAGTCTCTATTCTCTATAGTTTGTTGTTACAAACGAACATAACCTCAAAGAAATAATTTTGACATTACTAACCCGGAATTAGTGACGTAACCCTCCAACATTGCTGGGTTAAAAATTTAACTTTGAGTTACCTACTAACTCTGAGTGGCGCAAGACGAAATTATAATTTAACTCTAGCGTGGACGCTAACTCTGAGTTAATTAATATAACCCAGCCTGGCGCAAGTGGGCCTTAGACGACGTAATATGTTGGTCAAAAGTTTGATTTGTGTGGTCAGCTTAGCCCGGTGTGCAATAATTGGCACTAAGTCTTTCAGGTCAGCCTCTGACAACACTTGGAGGGTCTCCACATCAATAGACTCTTCTGAAAATTGGTACATACAAAAGCAGATACTTATTATAGGTACATAAATTATTGGTAAAATTGATGATAGTCACATGAATAATAAGTTTATTATTGTCTTTTTATGTCCGCACTAAGTCGGTTATTCAGCTTGTGTACTAGTACCAAGGGACTTTTCTAAAAATCACGAGTTGGTTGAGAGAGGACAGACCCTAGGTTATGTAGGTAGGTTGTGGTAGGTATGTAGTTAATAATATCATACACTAGGAAAGCGAAAGACCTGAGGGCTTTAAGGTTCACTCAGTTGGTTGAAGAGTCAAAAGTCAGACAATAGCTCGTAAGCGTTCTCCAATACTAGAGGGTACTGTCATAATCTCCATGTTTGGCAGGTGGGTTGGAGACGGTAGTGCTGATAGATACCCGGTAGAAAACGCTGTTGCCCGTTTCCTGGCTTACGAAGGTACCTATTAGGCGGTAAAACTTGACATCAGTCGCCTTGTGCGACACCCTGATGTGTAATAATATGGTGCTTGCTTTTCTACTTTGCCGAACACCACGCATCTAACTAAGAAGAATCGCAGAAGTACATCTAACGGGAAATGCCCTGTTTAAAATATTGATTTAATGAATGAAACACTATTGTCTAATTATTATGTAAGGAATAGAAGTTAAAAACACTCACCCAAAAATTTTGGAATGTAAGCTTCTAATCCCCAAGACCGTAGATAGTCCGAGATCGTTTTCTCTGCCGCCTCATCTGCCAGCGGCAGCTCCATTTTTGAAATTTTCTTGACGTTGCTTGATATATTCATGCATAAAACCAAAACTTACAAAATACAACGCAAACCACGCGACGCGCCGGCGTTCTCTCTCGCCTCGCAACACGAGAAGAACAGGTTTCTACAGGTTCCGTTACCTACTGTTTGATTTAGCACAACTCTCAGCGAGCGGGAACAAAACGTTTCGTTATGCGCAGCAAAACTTTAATCACCATCTAATAGATTGCTGTGTTATTGATGACCAAAAATATTCTAAAACCAACATAATCAATATTAGTTAGTCTTAGTCAAATTTTTATTTATTTGTAATTTTTATTTACTTTGCAACACAAATCTCAACAATACTTTACAGCTGGTATCAAACTAATAGCAGAGTTGAAAAATAGCAAATACTCGTAAAAAAAAAATTTTAGTTGTGTCAACTGTAAAGTCACAAGTTTGTTCGATTATAGCAAAACATATTATGTTGCAAAGTGCCGAAACCGAATTTTGTATTAGATAACATAAACTTTAGTAGCTTATAACCAACTCAAATAATTCAAATATTTTTGTAAAATGCAACAAAAGCAGTTGATCAATACGTAAATGAAATTCGTTTGTTAGTTATCAAGGTTTGGCTATTTGTCAATTAACTCAACTAGTTCTGTAAAATACTTTTTTCAGTGTACTTCGTTCGCGTGGATGTTGAAAAACAATAATGTGTCGCTTAGGAGAGGTGAAATTACCACTCATTCATTGTGGAAGGAAGAATCTTCCGATTTTGCCTGTTGGGAAGCGTTATCTGGGGTTCTCTACCATAAGGCCCTTTCGACTGCAGTCACTGCGTCTTCAGGTCATGACCATGAGTTATTTTAAAACTATGATATTTCCTAAGATATTCATTGAAATCAAATAATGTCAAGGGCAATTTCGTTCAAAATTAAATACTTGTGATGAATAACGTATTTATTTGGATAAGGAGTAAGTTCCTTGGAAGGCAGAGCTCGTGAAACAGTAGTAGGTCTTCCAGTTACTAACGAGAACTAGGTACTTCATAGCCGTAGATACTCTGAAGACCAGGTACGGTTCTAAAGACAGGGTGGTTGATGCCCACTACCAGGAAATCAATAATATGCTCAAGTGCTCTGACAACGCAGAGGAGGCTCTTCGAAGCCTAGACAACATTGAAAGGCACTTGCGCGTATTACACAATCTCTGGGCGAAAACGTAGAAAGTAACCACCTGAGATTTATAATAATGGAGAAGTTTCCAGAGAGAAATTTATATGAAGTCAATGTGAGATTAACTAGAGCGAAGTCAGTGTCAGGCATCCGAGAGGTGCTCAGAACGGTGCTGACAGCGATGGAGTCATCACAGAGCAAGTTGTTAGCCGCCACCTCTCCATTCACACCTATCACAACATCAACTGAAGCTTTGTATATCAAGACATCTGACAAGCCAACCAAACAAAGGTTTAATGAACGACGTCAGCAAAGAAGTTTTAGCTCTGACGCAGCCAGCTTCAATGAGAGGAATAGGAAACGAAAGTTAGACAGAGAAACTCAAGTCCCGAACAAACTGATAAAATGCGCTTGCACATTCTGTGATGAAGATCACTACAATGATGAGTGTGGTAAATTCCAGGATATACAAGCTAGAAGGATCCAGCTAAAGGAACGATGCTTTAACTGCTTTGGAAAGGGCCATCAGGCCAGAGAATGTAGGAAATTGATACGTTGCTATCATTGTGCAGGCTCTCACAATCGCTCCTTGTGTCCAACGAAGAACAACAGAGCGGACAGCAACAGTACGAGCACAGTATAAATAAGACATACAGTACGACGTCTTCATACAAACGGACGAAACGCGAGCTATACCTACGCGCCTCGACCACGGCATGATTTCAGCATGCAGACAGTCGTGACTGTGTCGCAGTGACGAACGGACGGTGTGTTGTTTTTTTTAACAATAACCGCGCGATTTTTTCACTAAAAATAAGTTCAAGTACATATTTAATATGACGAGTAGGCTATATTGTGCTGTTTTTGGTTGCATGAATTCGTCAATAACGCATCCAGAGATAACTTTTTTTAGATTACCTGGAGACTCTGAAAGGTAAGACTATAAAATAATTTTACTTACTTGTAGGTAGGTACATAATGTGTGTATTTTTAATGGATAAGTATTTCATTTTATCTCCCGAAAAAAAGATGTCTGGATTAATAAATGAAGTGAATAGAGTAAAGGAAAGTGATAAACACGAGTGAGGTAGGTAGTTATAGGCGGTTCATGAATCATTAAACGGTAGGTACGCTTGTGTTAAAACCTCGGCGCATGTGTGTTTTGTTAGTTTGTATAATTCAAAGTAAAGACGTGGTTTTTATTATTAATAATAGTTGTTTATTGTACTGTGTGTATGAATAATAACTACAAAAAAATTGGTTGTCTGTAAAGTCGATTTACGGACGATAGTTTAACGTGACAACATCATAACAAAACATTAATGAAATGATTGCATACTTTTATGAATAAAATTAATTATTTTTATTGAATAACTGTTACTGTAATAAGAATAACTGTTTCATGAAATCATCATTCTTTGGACTTACATGGTCTTAGAGAGTTGTGTTGATGACTTTAATGATTATAATTCTGTAATAGTACATTACGATATTAGTGCGTTAAGATGTTATAACCAATACGCACGTATATCGTACGACGTTTTTTAACACATTTGCGAGGAAACAGAAAAAAAACATTTCACAATACAAGTACAAAGAAAAGAAAATTTGAGAAAAATGGCGCGAGGATTATTTTCTGCCGTGGCTGCGTGAAAATGTTGGCAAAGACACTAGAGCATGCAGCCAAGTTTTTAAATTACCGAATAAACTGTTTTTTTAATTTTAAATAAAATCAATCTGTGAATGCACACTTGCTTTCCCGCCATTTTAACAGCGCGCTAGCGCTGCCTACTGACTGGCGCCGCGCGGCGATTAGTTCGAAATTTGAATAGCAACAGCGCGCTGCTGCTCACTAGCTGGAGTCGTGCGGCGGCGATCAAAACAACACGCATTTTTATTAAACACTTCCTATTCAATTCACAAAGTATTTTATTTGTTTATATAAAAAGAAGTAGGTATATTTATTTATTTATTTTATTATTTATGTACACACAGTAAAATACAATAACAAAACTAAATGGAAACACAAAGTAGGCAAATGTAATTAAAATACTGGAGGCGGGCAGCCCTATCGCATGTTTACGTACCGCGCGGCTGTAGGCATTTACATCAAGGTTACGGCCGAGTAACAATACTGTATGTCTTTATTCTGTGGTACGAGTTTTGAGCGAAAATGAGCTACCGCGGTACAGAGTACTGCTTGATTCAGGTAGTCAGAGAAGTTACATCACGACAAACTTAGCAAAACATCTAAACCTTACCCCGGACGAAGAACATCTGCTGATGATATTTACCTTCGGATCAGAGAAACCAGCTCAGACCCTGAGCCCATCTGCTAATATCACCATTGAAACAAAAAGAGGAGTCCAGAAGTTAATCCGAGTTAATATAGTTCCTCACATTACTGATAGAATAGCAGTACCGAATGTAAGCCACTCGGACCTGGTAGATGTATTGGCAGATGATGGATCAGCTGGCCAAGCCGTAGATATTCTCATTGGCAACGACTATTACTCCTCATTTATCAGGAATGAAAAAATTATGATTGATGACCATCTTCACCTAGTCAACACGGATTTCGGATGGATAGTATCAGGCCGCCTAGAACAACAAGAAGGAAGGGAAGTTACTCTCTCCGCAGTAACATACCATCAGAGTGGTTGCGAGTTTTCTCACTACTCTGAACCAGACCTGCCATTACGAAACTTGGATATTAAATTTTTGTGGACTTTAGAAAACATTGGCATAACCGACTCCGTTAAAGCAACCAGAGAAGAAGAAGTTGTTCAACATTTCAATAACACCATTAAATACCAAGATGGCAGATATTATGTGAAGTGGCCTTGGACGCAATCACACCCAAGCTTACCTACAAATTATGGCCCTGCATATGGCAGACTGAAGGGTTTACTATTGCGAGCAGACAAAACTACATTGGATAATTATAACAACATCTTACAAGAACAGATCCAAGCTAACATAATCGAAATTGTAGAACCTGAATCTGATACGACTTGTCAAACAACTCCTCTGATACATTATTTACCACACCATATAGTCAAGCAAGCTGGTAAACGCGGACGTATTGTGTATGATGCTTCAGCAAAGTCGAAAGATCATCTTAATTTAAATGAATGTTTGTATCGAGGACCCTGCTTAATGCAAGATCTAACAGCTTTACTTGTTAACTTCAGAATTTATAAGATAGGAATTCTAGCAGACGTGGAGAAGGCCTTCCTGCAAGTAGGCCTACAGACAGAAGATAGAGATGTGACCAGATTTCTATGGGTGAAGAATATTGAAGAACCCTTGACCTATGACAATATTCTACACCTGAGGTTCTGCCGGGTGCCATTCGGCATAATCTCTAGCCCATTTCTACTAAATGCAGTAATACGCTACCACATTTCAACCACAAATCCAGATCTTCTAGGGAGCATAGCTAACAAATGCTATGTGTTAACTTCGTGTAATCGTGTGGACTGTAGGTTGTTTGATTCCAATTGAAACGACTTGGTAATTATTACACTTTTAATGCTCACTAAGTACAGACAAAACACGGTGGATCAAAATAATGGCGGACGTAAGAAGGCATAGATAAAGCTAGACGCCCAACGTTGTAGTTTTTTACAGACTAAAAATTAATATACTTTGTGTTGCCATAAACATACTGCCGCCCCAGGCAATCAAATAGTAACAGCCCCTTATTTCTACTTACATCAGAATCTAAAGGCAGCTTTTCAAGAAAACGTAAAAATCTAGACGACAATATAGCTAAAAAACATACCCACTATACATAATTATAATAGAAAGACACAAGATTATTAAACTATTCTAAGTTTAAATGCACAATAACACATTTTCTTTCAGGTTCACTTAGACATTACTCATAAGCAAAGGTATGTAGGTACATAATATAGAAAGTAATTAGGCATAAGTTTACATGTAAATGAGTCCTAATATTATGTAACTTATATATAACTTATTCTATTACAATCTTAGGTAGGCATGCAATATTATGCATTTATTAACACAATACCTCCTATACACCATAATAACGGTAAGTATTCTATATTTTGTTGACTGAGTTACTAGTTTTTATGATTGTATATAAAAATAATATATAGTTGAAATTAAAATAAAGACATCTTATTTTATTAGAAAATTACTTTTCAATAGGTAATAAGGTGGTCAGCAGAACTATTAAGCTTGTACAGCTCAGCTAGGTGGTTCCTTGCCCCACGAAAACATCCACCGTTATCGCAGAATACGTCGCTGGGCAAGCCACGTCTACTGATGAACCTTTTGAAAGACGCTAGGAATGCATCAGTTGACAAATCTGAAGTCAACTCTAAGTGAATTGCCTTCGTGACAAAGCATACATATATGCATACATAACCTTTACTGACTATAGCTTTTCTTACACGCGAATTCTTAACTTGGATTGGCCCAGCGAAGTCCATGCCCATTTTTTGAAACGGTCTGCATGATGTCACGCGGTGTTGAGGCAAGGATCCCATTAACTGCTTCGCTGCACCAGCTTTCAGCCTAAAACAAATCAAGCATTTATGAGTCACTTTTTTGACTTGCCGCATGCCATTAATTAGCCAGTATTTTTGATTTAAGTTAGCTAGGAGTGATTTAGGTCCAGCATGTAATAACCTAACATGTTCACTCTGTATAATAAGTTCAGTTATTCGCGATTTTCGAGGTAGAATGATAGGATGTTTTTGTGCAATCGGTATATCCGAATTACCTAATCGACCTCCTACTCTTATCAGGCCATCTGTATCAATGAATGGATGTAGATTTTGCAGTGGCCCTCGCACGGAGCTACCTTTCCGTAATGAGTCTTTCTCTTCACAATAATGTATTGATTGCTCATGTTTAATTATTGAATGCAGCGCGTTTTGCAACTCATTAGGACTGAGCGTGCTCTGAAGTTTTGTTTTCTCTTTTAAGTTTCGACAAAATCTTTGCACATATGCAATTACCCTCATCATCTTTCCTTGTCTGAATATTTATAAAGATATCTTGGCATTAGATTCATCAGACATTGAAAATGTTGAGGACATGGAAAACAAGTATTTCCACTGTCTGACTCTTTTAAATGAAAACATAAAATCAAAAGGTAAAAACAAGGAAGGGAAAACCTCGGAGTCGGGTAACAGTGTCGTTTCTAGAACTAGATTACCCCATATGTGTAACTCTATGTGAATTATGTACTTAACCTGGCGTGTTTGGTCTCCTACACATTCCCTGCATAAGTAGTAGGTAGTGTGTCGGAGGGCAGAGGCTCATACCTTGTAGCTGTAATTTTGTCAATTAAGTTTTATTTTTATTTTTTACTGTAGTTGTTATCATTATTATTGTTGTTGCTGGTCATGTTGTGCGACTACGCTTTGGGTGATAGTCAGGTCGAAACCTATAATTTGAACCTAGTGATATACTTACTGTGATTATTGCCTGTTGTAGTTGCCTTGTGAATAAATAAATAAATATGAATATTTCAAATTTTACTGGTAAATATTCCGAGTATGTAACTTTATAGAAATACTAGCGACCCGCCCCGGCTTCGCACGGGTACAATGCTGATACTAAATACACTACAGAAAAACTGTGAACGTTGTATATAAAAACATAGCGGCCCGCTCCGGCTTCGCACGGGTATAAAATATATAGCCTATGTGATTAAAATCGATTCAGTAGTTTTGATTTATTCATTACTGCCCGTGGGGAGGGGGATTGTTTTACTCCAAATTTAACGCGTGCGGGCGTTAAATTTGGAGTAAAACAATCCCCCTTTCCCTATACCATGAAGATTTCCTGCTAGGTATCTTTGGAATATCTAAATTCATACACTACATTTTTACTTATTTACTTTTTACATTTTTAACTATTTATTTTATTTTTACAACATATTACAGAATGTCTTTATAAACAACGTTCACAGCTTTCTTGTCATTAGACAATACAAACATGTTTTCTTAATAAAATAACCCTTAACCAGGCTATGGATTGAGCATTTCCCACATACATTTTTAAGAGTTTTTACCAGGTTTTGGTAAAGAATCTACCACAATCTGTCAAAAACGCTAACATAGAAATAGTAGGTACTTATGTTAACAAAAAAAAAGTCGAACAGAACGCAAATGTCACTTTTGCAGCCATTTTATCTGTGGTCGGCCGCTAAACGAACATTTTTGTGACAAGTGTACCGTATTTTTAATCATTATGGAGAATCGGAGAAACTTAAGTCGTACAATTTTTTGATATGTTGTAGAATTTGAGTTTTTCTAGTGATTTGTGCATAAATTATAAGTAAAAACTTCAAAAATATCATGATATAACGAAATAAAACATGCGGGGAACCATATGCCTTAAGCCTGTGAATGCCTAATTATTGTGGGAGTTATTATATCCATTGCCCGGTGAATTAGAATCTTTATTTTATACTAGGTCTATGCCACAGGTTTTATTTAGGATTTACTCACGGTCATTTATCGATATATAAATTGTGGGTAGTGTAAACTTTTGTCGTCATTATGTCAGTCTACTTTAGTGTATTTTTTGTTGTTTTTATTTTATATATAGATAAAAAGTCGTCGTCTAGACAGGCAATGGGATTATGTTTTCCCACATGTATTTTTTCAGGTTTTCAGCTTATTTTCTAAATATAATTGATAAAATCTCATACCAAATTTTATTACTCATCTAAATCTACGAAAAAAACATTATTACTGCAGGATTTGTCCGAGGCCTGGTAAAGGGATAATAGGACACCGGGCGGCCGGCCGGTACCGCCGCAAACGCTACGTCCCGCAATTTTTAAATCTGTAATATCTTCGAAAATATTCACTTAAATCATACGGTGTAAAGGACCATATAGATCTATATTAAATGAACAATGTATTCAAGGTATTTAATTGGTTAAGGATTAATGCTGTATTGGTTAAAATCGCTTCGAAAATTAGCCATTATTTGTCGTAAAAAGTAAATGACAAAAAAAAGTTATTGTGGGTTATCCATAAGAGATAGACATATACCATCACGGACTTTTCTGTAGACCTTTTCAATGTGTACAATACTTAGTACATTATTTTGATAAAACTCGTAGGGTTCAGCCTGCGTTTGCAATGTAAGCGGAAAAAATGTAATTATTTACGACATCACATTAGAAACCTCAAAAATAACAGTACTTCTCCACTATTTAATGGATGTTATTATACATATAAACCTTCCTCTTGAATCACTCTATCTATTAAAAAAAAACCGCATCAAAATCCGTTGCATAGTTTCAAAGATTTAAGCATACAAAGGGACATACCTATGTAGTGATTCAAATCTGTAATCCACAGCAACCCATCCTTGGACAACGTCCAAAAACCAGCGTTGCCAGAAGGTTACTTTTGTAACCTTTTAGGTGATTTTTGAACTGCTAGGGTTACTTTTAGGTTACACTAATGAAAAGGTTACTTTTAGGTGATTTTTCGGAATTTGTAAAATTAACTTATAATTTCTTACATAGAAGCACCGTGAAACGGAACGCTTTAGAATTTTGTCGAACCGAGGTCGAACCCTTTAGTACTTTCCTCTATATCTATAGTCGAACCTATCACTCTGACGTGTTGGGCCCAAAAAAAAACAACACGTTGTACTCTTCCTCTTTCACACTTACACCACTTGTATCCCGCTTACTCACTCGACGAATCGGATTCATTCGTTGCTGTTCGTTTCGTTGCATGCCACCCGCGCCCCGCCGCCCGCCGCCGCCGCCGCCGCTAGTCGCTATATCGTCTGTGGTCGCTCGCTACTTGTTTTGTTGTTGTCTAGTCAACGAAAGTTTTGTGTTCGTGTTTTGTTATTTTACAATACAGTATAATTTCCTACTGGACATTTAAATGGAAGTTTGGTAAGTGTATTTACAAATTACACTGCATGTTCGTGTGTGTTTGACTTTGTACTTTTTCTATGTGAAGTTTATGGTTGGACTAATAATAACTAACGATGAATTTGAATCTAACCAATATGTATAATAGGTACCTTTAACACACAAAGTAGGTACAAAACAAGTCAGTTAGTAATAGTACAGTACAAGAAGATACTGAGATCCAGGAGACTTCATGTATTTTAAAATTTTATCAGTTAGGTACTTAAGTCAGATGCATGACATTTTCTTCTTTGTGTGAAGCTTTTGAAGTGCGTTCGAATCGAATAGATAATAACACACAGATACTTTCAATCCACTCGTGCCGACTCTGGTGAATCAGTCTGTTCTGTACATATTTAAAACGGCACGGTACAATCCCGCCAAAAATTATGACATTATAATAGTGTTGCCTCATCAAAAGTTTTATCCACAAAATATGGGAGAATTTTTGTAATGAATACTCACCGACGAGTTATGTGTCACTTGGCACTACTGATAGACAGTCTGATTTAAGTCTATTATATTTAAGTGCATCGGGTTCAGCAGTCGTATTTGCGATTCCGAGAAACGTCTTTTTCGAATCTGAAACGTTCTTCTTGTCTCTCCATTACTTTATATGCCAGAGTAAGATGGAGAACGCTTCAGAGTCGAATTTGAGCTTCATCGTAAACTTAAATACGGGGACAAGAAATAACTCACATACATATTGCACTTTCATACCTACTAATACCGTGGTGGATTTATTAATTTTATTTTATTAATTTCTTTTCATGGCCTTGATGTTGGTGCTTCTGCTTGCATGATTTTAACTTAATCTACTAAAAATATTTATTCAGTCTAAGCTAAGCAAATGGATAAATTCTTGATTTCGTCGACTTCAAGACAAGAGAAGAGAAGGAATATTAACAATGATTGCGATAGTAGTAGTACGATGCATGAGAAACCTTTGCCAAAGAAACAAAAACAACAGCGCGACTTCAATGAAAAGTGGTTAACAGACATTACATTTCAAAATTGGATTTCTAAGAGAGAGCAAGAATGTGGCATGATAACCGCTTATTGCAAAGTGTGTGATTGTACTGTTTTGAATCATAAACCAGCACTTGTCAAGCACATGAATACGTCGAAACATATTCAAAATATAAGCTCAAAAAGCCACACAACGCCTATTCAACAAATGATGAAACCCAAACCAGAAGATGAATTAAAAAAAAGAGCAGAGCTTAAAATATGCGCTTTTCTTGCACAGCACAATTTGTCGTTCTCTTTGGTGGATGATTTAATACCATTTTTAAAAAATACTTTTACTGATTCTGATACAATAAAATCCATTGAGTTAGGCAGGACGAAAGCAACAAACACTATAAAAACTGTCCTTGGCCCCATTTTAACCCAAGAACTCGTAGAAAAGTTACATAAAACTCCATTCAGTATTATAATGGATGAGACAACTGACATCAGTGTCAAAAAACAATGTGCACTCACAGTTATATATTATGACGAAGTAGATTGTGTTCGCACACAGTTTCTCGACATATATGAAGTCAAATCTGGAAAGGCTGAAGATCTTTGTAATAATTTATTAACTTGGCTTCAAGACAGGCAAATTCCTTTAAAAAAATTTGTAGGCTTTGCATCGGACACAACTAATAGCATGGTAGGTGAACACCACTCTGTGTTTAGTCACTTGAAACTAAAAGTACCGCACATTGCATGCATCAAGTGTAGCTGCCATATGATTCACCTTGTGGCATCCAAAGCGTGCCTTAAGCTGCCAAGATCGGTAGAAGATTTTTTAAGAAGTATTGGAGCTCATTTTAGCCGAAGCACTAAGAGACAAAACAAATTAAAAGAGTTCCAGGATTTTTTTAAAGTCGACATTCATAAAATATTAAGCCCAGCAACAACAAGGTGGCTATCATTAGAGGCATGTATCAATAGAACCTTGGAACAATATCAGGTACTCGGTGAGTACTTCAAATTGGAAGTATTCGAGGATCCAAGCAAAATAACTGAAGACATACTTACAAGTCTAAATAATACATTCACAAAAATTTATCTCGAATTTATGTCTTACATACTAAAATTGTTCAATGACTTTAATAGACTGTTTCAATTTGAGAAACCATTGCTACATCAATTAAAACCAGAAGTCCACAAATTAATTAAAACAATAGCCAGTAATTATATGGATTTCAATTATTGTAAGACTACTGATGCCTACAAAATAGAGTATGCCAATCCTAGATTCTATTTGCCACTTGAGAAAATATACTTAGGTGTGGCAGCACAGGCATCAATTGATGAATTTTCGATAGAAATACCTCCAACACAAATTGCCGATTTCCGAAAAACATGTTTATCTTTTTATATAGAAGCCTTATCACAAATAAGAAAACGCTTTAGTTTTGAAGATCCTCTTTTTGATTTGTTAGAAAATGTTCTAAACCCAATCAAAGCGCAAAAGTTTGAAGTAAAGGACTTATCAAGCGTAATAAAAAGATTCCCAAATATTGAAACTGATACAGAAAATTTACATAAAGAATGGAAGAAACACGCTTTTCTCGACTTCAACGAACTAAACATTTCGCCTGACTTACCGGTTGAAGAATATTGGAATAAAATTCTAAAAATGAGGGATGGTACAGGAGAACCCATGTTTCCAAATTTGAAGGAAATAATAATGGTTTTGCTTGTTTTGCCATTTTCAAATGCATGTGTGGAACGAGTATTCAGCCAATTAAAACTAATAAAATCGGATAACAGAAACAGACTAAATACGGACACAATTGCAGCTTTGATGGCTACCAAAGCGGCTGTAAAAAATGCCACAAAATTTGAGCCATCGAAAACATTAATGCATGCTAGAATAAAATACAGCAAGGAGAGTGATAATGATGGTGAAGGCCGGTACTTACTGCTTTTTCTTATATTTTTCACAAATGACTTATTTTTCCAAGACATTTATTTCGAAAGTTTTATTGGAAACGCAAAAAAAAACACTTGATTTTAATATTTTAGATGCTGATGCTGATGAATAAACCAAGAAATGCGGGCAAGTGCTCAAATCTCACTCATTGCTGTTTCTGTAAGTGAACAAAACAAATAATATTCTGTTCTATATGTATTCTTTTAACTTTTAATACTTTTCCAGTAAAAAAAAAAAGTGAAAGGTTATTTTTTGTACAAAAAGGTTACATTTTTTTATATTTCAGGTAACTTCTGACAAGACCCGACTGGCAACACTGCCAAAAACTCTATTACCTGCGATCATTCCTCCAGGGAATCAAACTCAAACTCAAACTTTATTTGCATTCCACAATGTGTACTTAGGTGGTAAGTTGAAAACTGTGATCATTATGGACCCTGTCGGGCACAGCAACAAGAAGATATAGTAGTTATAGTAGGAGAGAGGAAGCTTCAATATCCAAACTTATATTTAAATAAAACCCAAAAAAGAGAAAAAAAAAAGCAATAAGAATAATAATAAAAATAATAATAGTGGTACCGTATTAGGGTTTCCATGTACCTATACAAGGTTTTTTATGCTTTATATTTTATCTTTGAAATAATCGTTTACAGTATAGTAGCTTTTTTCTATTATCCTCCTTACGAATTAATTAGTAATCTTCCTCTTGTCAGTGAAAGTTATGACAATGCATTGTAGTTATTAGACAAGCGATTTTATAACAAATATAAGATTGTAAATGATGTAAATGTAAACACTCTTGTAAACACTCTCTTAGACTTGGACAAGTTTGCCAAGTTCCCTAACGCTAATGAGATTAGGAATTTTGTTTCCGTAGTGAGGCAAACACTAAGCGCTCTGCGCAACCTGAAGGCAGAAGTGGACAACTGGGACCCTATTCCTCTGGGCATCTTGGTACGTAAGCTGGACCTCTACAGCTCCCGCTTTTATCAGCTGGAGCGTGATCCAGAGCATGACCCTACGGTTGAGGACTTTTTGTCTTATTTGGATAAGCGTGCTCTCGCTCTAGAGAACAGAGATATCAGGGCTGAGGCAACAGAAGGCGGAAAGCGGCAGGGTACAACCTTTTTTTTTTAATTATTACACTATTAACAAAATAAAATATATTGGATTATCCTTAGTCTTGTTCCTCCATTTCCCAGAATGATGTTTTCTCTCCTTCTTCAAGCTTCTGGCATGTTTTCAATAGCTCGATAGCACTTTGTACCTTTTGAGACTCTTCATCACTTAAATTGCTTTTTTGTGACATAGATTCCATTATAGATATCAAATGGCTCTGCACAGACACGGATGTTGATGGAAACTCTAGAGAAATTGATGGGTCCAAAATATTTAGGAGATTAAATACTGCTGAACAAGATTTTTCTTTCTCAGCTTGCTCTTTTTTGCCATCCCCTTTAAAACTCCTATTTGATCGTTTACAATACCTATAAATGCAGTTGGGAGTATCTATTGAGTTGTGTTTCTATTGAGTCAATTGTTAGACAACCATGTTCTTTTGAGTATGTTAGTTCCTCATTAATAGGGTCACAAAACGGATTGTCAGGGATTGTTATCTTATAAAGATATGACTTTTCTTCTTAAGTTTTACCTAGTCTTCTCTTCATAGATATTTCATTCAAATGGCAGTTCGTACAATTCCATAGATTGTCACCTCCGTCTTCTATCAACTGGACTTGTAGAGATATGTTTTTTCTGGGATTTGTTGCATGTTCTTTCAGTCTCCAGACTCTTTTACAAGCATCCACTCCTATTCTAATTCTTGCTGTTGCCCCCAAGTGATTTATTACTAATGTTTGAGTTAGTGTTGAAGTCCCTTTCGCTATTGCATATAAATCATCATATGGATTTTTACCTTGGGGTCTAATGCTAGAAACCTCTGTCCCAAACTGCGAAACAAACTTCCCATCAATATACAAAGAGGTGTATGTTGGAGGTTGATACCTTCATGGTATATAGGTAATCTGTCACAGTGTTTTCGTGTGTAGCTATGACAACTGTTCCTAATAAAATTATCTGACGACTGAATTGTGTTTTTAGTGATTAATATACATAATTTATGTTATCGCAGAACCACGCTCTGCTAGACACTTTCCATCAGGTTATGGGCCCAGGAATTGCCCAGGGAGTTGTGCAGTAATTGCACGATAACGTAAATTTTAAAATTTGGAAATACGCATTTTCGATAATGACGGATGACAATAGTTCGTCAGGTTCCATTTTTGGAATCGGGAAGCTCAGGGGTTCAGAGAACTTTGAAGTTTGGAAGTTCCAAGTCCAAAACTACCTGGAATGTAAAAACTGGTGGGTGGCCGTAGAAGCCACAGAAGTTTCTGAAGAACTCAAAGATGCTGATCGACAGGCGCGTACTACCATGTGTCTACTATTGGAGCCTTCATGTTTTTCAAATGTCTACAATTTGAAGACTGCACATGAGGTATGGCACAAGCTGTGTGGTTCATATGAAGATAAAGGCTGGGGTAGACGAATATCACTGCAGCGTCAATTATGGTCATGTAAGTTGGAAAACTTTGCGAATATGGAGAAATACGTCTCAAAAGTACTATCCATAGCACACCAATTGGCTGCGATAGACGCGAAAGTCTCAGATGATTGGATCATTTCCATTTTGCTTGCCGGATTATCATCAGAGTACAACCCGTTGATAATGGCAGTAGATAATAGTGGAAAGGATATAAGCCTAGAGCAGATCAAAACCAAACTGCTGCAGGAGGCAAATAGACAAGCTGAAACAGCTGGAGCTGGTGAGCACGCCCTTGCCTCAAAACAGGAAAAGGCATCCAAAAACAATGCTCGTAAACCAGTGCGCAAGTGCTATAAATGCCATAAAGAAGGACACAAGGCAGCTGAATGTAAGAAGCTGAATGCCGGTGTGGTCGGTTTGAGCATGAGTACAGCAAATACCAAGAAGAAAAGCGATTGGTATGTGGATAGCGGATGCTCAACGCATATGACTTACGATGCTGGAAAGTTATGTAACTATAAGAAAGTAATGGGTAACTTGACAATTAAAGTGGCCAATGGAGAACAAATACCAGTTGAAGGTAGAGGAAATGCTAAGCCAAAAGTTAGTGGAAGTTCAGATTTCACGTTAGAAAATGTTCTTCATATTCCTCGACTAAACATGAACCTGATATCAGTGAGCGATCTTGTTAAGAAAGATTTCGCGGTTTATTTTGACAAAGGAGGTTGCATTATAAGGAATAAATCCGACCAAAGTTGCGACGTGCAAAGAAGTTGACGGAATTTTCAAATTAAATGAAAAACAAAATTATGTCAATGCGATGTTGTCAAATGAACCTCTGTCAAACTTATGGCATAGAAGATTGGCGCATTTAGGTCAAAATAACATACTTATATTGAAAAATCTGGTAACTGGTATGAAATTCGATAGTAAACAGAACATTGAGCCATGTATTCCATGCATTCAAGGTAAGACATGTAAAAGTCCGTTTAAAAATAAAGGCACACGAGCACAACAGATTCTTGAATTAGTACATACGGATATTTGCGGTCCAATGGAAGAGCCATCGTTTGTTGGTTCCTTGTACATGTTGCTATTTATCGATGATTACACGCGCAAGACGCACGTTTATTTCTTGAGAAATAAGAGTCAAACTTTCGACAAATTTCGAGAATATAAGGCCGAAGTAGAGAGAGAGACTGGTAAGTCGATAAAATGCCTCAGATCTGATAATGGTACTGAATTTTGTAATCATGCCTTCGACAGATTGTTCAAGTCATCTGGTATAAAGCACCAAACGACTGTTCCGTATACACCCGAACAAAATGGCGTAGCTGAGAGGGCGAACAGATCGATCATTGAGAAAGCAAGGACGTTGCTTTGTGAGGCGAATCTTAGCAAGAAGTTTTGGGCTGAGGCAGTATATGCCGTGGTATACCTAAAGAATCGAAGCCCCACAAAGGCGGTCACGAATAAAGTACCTGAAGAACTATGGTCCGGTAAGAAAGTGAACTTAAGTCATTTAAAAATCTTCGGATGTTTGGCGTTTGCATTGAAACCGAAGCAGAAAAGGCAAAAGCTCGACATGAAGACTGAAGGTTTAATTTTTGTTGGCTATTGTGAGCTCACGAAAGGTTACCGGCTGATGAATTTGCAGACTAGCAAGATACTTATTGCTAGAGAT
The DNA here is from genome assembly GCA_927399505.1 of Luperina testacea. Lineage (NCBI taxonomy): Eukaryota > Metazoa > Arthropoda > Insecta > Lepidoptera > Noctuidae > Luperina > Luperina testacea. Next base: position 12,053,188 of record OV656766.1, on the reverse strand, counting down.
GTAAAGTTCTTGGAAAATGTTTTTCCAGGTGATGGTACGAATGTGACGAAGAACGCAGTTGTTCCTTTGTCCCTAGAACAGGAACGAACTGAACCTGCGATATTGGATGTATCTCATGAGGTCCACTCAAACAGTGAAGACGATTTTCAGGATGCAGATTTTGGAAGTACCGAACCCGCTACGACTTCAGAGCCAAGTGTGGAGACGAGTATCGAGCCGAGATACAACCTGCGTACACGGAAGCCGGTCGACTATTCTTGTACGTGCATCAACGCTCTCGCGGCAATTGACGGCGATCCGACGACTGTAGAACAGGCGCTAGCTAGGCCTGATCGTGAGCTGTGGCAGAAGGCTATGGACGAGGAGCTGCAATCGTTGAAGGAGAACCAGACGTGGACGCTAGTAAACTTACCACGTGACAAGAAGCCGATACAATGTAAATGGGTCTTTAAGATTAAGCGAGATAGCGATGGTAAGGTTTCAAAGTATAAAGCTAGGCTGGTAGCGAAGGGATTTACTCAGGTACGCGGCGTAGACTATAACGAAACTTATTCTCCGGTAGTTAGGAGCTCGACTTTGCGACTGTTATTCTCATTAGCTGTAGAATATGATTGGGACATAGATCAGTGGGATGTGACGACAGCTTTCCTTTACGGTAAACTGAAGGAAGATATTTACATGATGCAGCCTGTAGGTGCTATAGCCAAGGGTCAGGAGACGAAGGTCTGCAAGTTAAATAGGTCGTTGTATGGTCTGAAGCAAGCTTCGAATGCTTGGTTTCATGAACTTGACCAAGAGATGCTGAGCTTAGGTTTCACGCAATCAAAGATAGAGCCCTGCTTATACCAAAAGTTTTTAGGAGATAAGAATAGGATAGTTGTAGTTATATACGTTGATGATATTTTTATTTTTTGTAGTTCTTTACACAAAAATGAAAAGGAAAAGTTAAAGGCCGGTTTATTGAAAAAGTTCAAGGTCAAGGATCTAGGTCGTGCTAGACATGTTTTAGGCATGAGACTTAGGAGAGACAATAACACTATTTACCTTGATCAAGAACAGTATGTTATTAATGTATTAAAGGAATTTGAAATGGCGGATTGTAAACCAGTCATTACCCCTATGGAAGTTGGTCTCAGATTGGAGAAAGCTTCAGATTCCAGTTGTAGGTTGCCATATCAGAATCTGGTAGGATGTCTGAACTATTTAGCCCAAAATAGTAGACCAGATATCGCGCATGCGGTTAGCGTTCTAGCACAGTTTAACTCGTGCTACGATGAAATTCACTTTAAGTATGCTAAACGGGTGCTTAGATATTTAAAAGGGACGTCTGATTTTGCACTTACTTTCCGAAAGTCAGGTAAATTAGAACTTCTTGGCTACGTGGATGCGGATTGGGGTGGGTCATATGATAGAAAATCCTTTACGGGTCTAATGTTCATGTTAGGGGATAGTTTAATAACGTGGGAGAGTCGCAAGCAAAGGTGTGTTGCTCTGTCCTCTACCGAGGCAGAGTACATAAGTCTTAGCCAAGCTTCAAAGGAAGCGATTTACTTAAGAAGTTTGTTAAAGAGCTTATCAAATGATAGTTGTGACAAACCCGTAGTCATTTATAATGACAATCAGTCTGCACATCACATTGCGAGAAACAAGATGAACCATAATAGGACGAAACATATCGATATTAGGTTTCACTTTGTTCGCGAAGCGATATCGAATGAGGCGGTAGAGGTCCAGTATGTACCTTCACAGGAAATGGTGGCAGATATGTTAACAAAGTCTCTGTCAGGCCCAAAGATAAAGTTAGCTTTAGCGAGATTACCCATTAAGAGGGCGGGTAGTGAAAGTGGTGTAACTTAGTTTTTGATATGTTGTATTTGTTTTGTACAAATAGGTTTAGGGTTTTATAATGGTATAATCTCTGTTTTGTTTATTTTTTTATGTTTTAATGTAATGTGTTGATGTGGGTACTGTCGAGTACAACGTATTAGTGTACACTTTTGTACAAAGTTGCATACACACTTGTGCATGTTTTGGTACTAGTGACCTGGTGCGATTTAAGTGTGCATGTACACTTGTTAGTC